>OY720144.1:41576499-42826499 GCA_963082955.1 Cheilosia grossa | reverse complement strand
ATCTTTTCAGATGAAGCTCATTTTCATCTTGGCGGGTATGTAAACAAGCTAAATTGTCGCATTTGGGGTACAGAAAACCCGCACGCATACATTGAAAAGCCGATATACCCAAAACGAATCACTGTTTGGTGCGGAATTTGGTCCAGAGGCATAATTGGTCCATTTTTCTTCGAAAATGAGCAAGGAGTGGCCGTTACAGTCAATGGCGATCGTTATCGGGCCATGTTGAACGAATTTTTTTCACAAAATTGAAGAGGAGGATATTGGCAACATTTATTTTCAACAGGACGGCGCTACGTGCCACACAGCCGAAGCTACACTCGATGTTTTGCGCCCTGTTTTTGAAGATCGCATTATCAGCCGCGGAGCTGATGTCGTTTGGCCACCTCGGAGCTGCGATTTGACACCGTTGGACTATTATTTGTGGGGTGCCGTAAAAGATAAGTATTACGCCGACAAGTCAGAGACAATTGTAGCTCTAAAGGACAATATTCGTGAAGCCATTGATGAAATACAGCTGCACACAATCGATAATGTGCTTAAAAATTGGACCGATCGTGTAGGCTACTGCATGGCCAGCCGAAAGGGAGTAAACCACCGTGGTGGGATACTCACCTAGCAAAGCTGCGCAAAGAAAGCACGAAATGTTTCAATTCGGCCAAGTCTTCTCGCTTACAAGAGGACTGGGACTTATACAAAAATAGTTTAATAAGACATTATAAGGCAGAGATTATAAAAGCCCGAAAGCAGTCATGGAGACTCTTCCGTGGTGAATAGAAAGCAGTACCAACTCGAGCAGGCTACGAAAAATTATCTCCAAATCTCCACCCGTGCCTAGCTATACTCAAAAACCAAATGGGGAATGGACTTCGTCAAACGAGGAGACACCGGACCTCCTCGTTAACACCCATTTTCCTGGTAGCACTTCAAATGACCTATCATCAACAGTACCCAACTATCCGGCTCAAGATATAACGGTCGGGATTATCAACGGTCGCAACATCTACTGGGCCGTTAACAGCATTCTTCCGTACAAATCTCCTGGACCAGATCAAATAGCACCAATAGAGATGCAGAAAGCTTTAGATACACTCACCCCCTGGCTCGAAGTGATCTTCCGTACCTCTCTAAAATTTGGATACACTCCTGCATCATGGAAAAGGGTTAAGGTAGTCTTCATACCAAAGTGTGGCAAGACCTCACATCTTAGGCCAATCAGTCTTTCCTCTTTCTTCCTAAAGACCCTGGAAAGACTCATTGATACCTATATTCGAAAGCACTTAACAGCTAGCTCTCTGTTCGATTCCCAACAGTCCTATCGTTTTTCGGTGGAGACAGCTCTATGTATACTCACTAGTAGGTACCATTGAAAAATCGCTCTGAATCAAAGAGTATTGATGGTATCCTTTCTAGACATTGAAGGTGATGGTATCCTTTCTAGACATTGAAGGCGCCTTCAATAATGTCAAAACAGAAGGTATCTCTAACGCACTCCGTAACCTGAAGTTTAACAACTGTCTACGCGTATGGATAGAAAACATGCTTAGTAGCAGTGATCTTATCCGAACTAGGGAGCTGTCAAACCAGACGGTCAGTGCACAGAGGTACACCACAGGGGGAGTGCTGTCGCCACTACTTTGAATCTTAGTAGTTAGGCTTAGGCATAGTAAACCGATTGCTATATTCACCACTACTATTTACTACGCTTTTAGCTACTTTTCGCCATATTTGATAAGTTGCTAGAGGGTACACGTGAGGGTCTAACCGATACGGGCACCACTCGCATATCCGAAGGTTGGTCAGGGGACCAACCACTTTAAGCCTCAAATAAGGTGCATAACGAAATGGCCAATACTAATCACCGACGACGTATACCGGCTTACGTTATCTCGACGAGATGTCGGAAGGATATAATCGGTGGGCACACTGTTTCGGTCATCCGTCGCATATCCGAAGATACATCGTCCAATAGTCATCCCCAGTCTCATCTCTTCAAGGATTTGTCTGAGGATTAAAGGCGGGGTAAGACTGATTCGGTCTCCCCTCCCTTATCCGTGGATAAACTGCCACCGACTCTCCCTACAAGACGCATTCGTAGACAAATTGTCACACGTACAAGAAAGCATTAATGCGCCCACTACCATGTCCGGCATGGAGAGTACTTGGCCCTCTCCCAAGTGCAGCAATGGTTTCGCTGATCAATTTGTTTACTTTTCCCTCAAGTTCGGAAATCAGCAATGCAAACTTTTTTGTTACTGTTGCTTCGAGGTCTTTCAAGTTTTCCGAAACCGATGATTTCCTATCAATACTTCGACTTGGAATAGGAGTGGGACGAAATTTGTTATCGCTGCTGAAAGAAGGCGAGCTGAATAACTCAGAAGAGCTCAATACCTTGCTCTCCTGGGTTCCTTGACGTTTGGATCTGGCTTACATATTTAACCGAGAGCGATCAGCAAATCGAATCGAAAGTTAAGCTTTATAAAATCGAGTACATAACCATTCTTCATATAAACCGATACACCTCCAGCTTAGTATGATTCATTACAATTTCCGAAAGGTGTGTAGCCGGGTATGTTATACAAATCTAATTCTTTCTTATAAAGCCAAATCTCACTCAAAACAACTACAACAGGCACATTCACTAAAGACTCGAGATGGGCTATCAGTGCTGAACATTTTTTTCTATAAGCAAACATTGTCAGCACGATTAAGAGAATTGACTGGGTATTTACATTAGGGACTAAAAACGAAACAGAATTAAGAAAACTATTCATAATTTATTAAAATCTGAAGCACAAGTAATCTTACTAAGTTCTCCCCCTCATTATTCCGCATATAAACTGTTCCATTTTTAGTCCATACGTATTGGTGCCCTTTTTCTCCCTTCAACGAAAAAGCAGCATTAAACAATTGACGTGTTTGGTAAGTTAAACAGTCATTTAAGTACATATTCTCCGGTCTCCCAACGTTACTGCTGACGTTGAGTATTTTTGCTTTCAGCATTTTTTCCTTGCATTGGCGGGATACAAATTTGACACAATATTATCCTTTGTTTGATTATTGTTAGTATTTGATCGTATATAAAAATATTCTTACCGACAGTCGCAATTGCAGTACTCAAACTGTGAAACTGTTCGTAAATATAGAAGAAGAATACTCGATGAAAACTTTGCAATGTTTACTACCGCAACCTACTTTTTGCTTAATTTTTTTTTTTTTAACTTTTGTTCATGTTTTCTTTTTTTCTGGGATCTTACATATGTACTTGAATTTAAATCACCATTGCTCCTGAGAGTATGACCCGTTTAAAATTTTTTTTTTATTATAGCCATACCAGATTATAGGAATAAATGATTACATATATTTATATTAGTAAAACGAATTCTAAACGCTATTTTTTTTTTAATGGTTCATGTTTTGCTCAGTTTCGATGTGAGTTCAAAGGGAAGCCTTTTCTCAACAGTTTATTTTTGAAAATGTCTTGTGAAAATGTCTTGAGAGCTACCAACTGTCAATTTTTGTACCAATGGAATAAATATTGATCATGAGAATTTTGCAATCCATTCGGGTCTCCCAAATTTATAATTTAATTTTGACAATCACACTGCATGTATTGCAAATACAGGCACGCAAAAATTCTTAACACCCTTTTCGTTTTAAGCGAGAAATAATTCGTTACAAACCTCTATAAAATTATGTAATATTCATGAGTTAATGAAGTAAAATAAATTATTATTATTATTACACGCAGTATTTTTTTTTTTTAAATTGGTACGCACCGTTTGAATTTCGCTTTTGTATTTACTAAACATCGTGTTGGACTTTTGTATAGCATTTTGGAAGGTATCGTACTTGCTGGAATATAAATTAAGTTGTTCCTGCAGGGTGGATTCTCGTTCACGGAAGTCCTCCAAAAGAGTTTGAGTATTCAGCAACCTATTCGTAACATCTTTTTTTTCTCTGCAATATTAATAAAAAAATAATATTGGTTACAAGTCGTTGCAAGATATATAAACACAATACTTTAGGACACATAATTAAGAACCAGAAACAGTGAAGACGCACACAAACTCTTCTGTCAACTTTTTGAAGAGAGTGAGTGCGAGAAGCATGCGAGATGCTTCATTTTTGTGGTTATTCGTATTGATTTATTTGAGAGAAAATGGGCGTGTCCGCAAAATGAAATGAAATCGTTTCCAGAATATAAGTAAAGCTATGTTCAGACGATTGTTTAATCTGACAATATTAGGTTTATTCCCGTACTTTCCTTAGCCAAGCACTTAATATATATCAAAGAGCGGAAAATAAACTGAAAAGCACGTGGATAGACTTCCACATCACAAATAAATATATAACTTACCTTTTTGCAACATAATATAAAACGTTCTGGGAGAAAATTCAACCATTCAACATTTTTTGTGTGCAATTGAGTTTTAAGACGGATTTTGAATCTGTTTCTTGTTTACTTTGTGCATTTGCCATATTTATCAGTACTTACTTACTTACTTAGGTGGCGCTACAGTCCAGAGTGGACCTGGGCCTCAACCAATACACCTCTCCAGTAAGCGCGATCTTTGGCTAACTGCATCCAGTTGCGCACTCCAAGTTTGTTGAGGTCCCCTTCCACTTGGGCGCGACACACAAGGCGAGGTCTTCCTCGACTGCGTTGTCCCTCCGAGTTGGAATCGAAGACTATACGGCCCGGAGCGTTGGTGTCCATTCGCTCTACAAGTCCCTGCCATCTTAGACGACTGATGCGTTCTTTTCTGACCAGGTAGATGTCGCTGTACAGCTCGTAGAGTTCACTGTTAAACCTTCTCCTCCAAAGCCCGTCAACGTAAACGGGACACAAAATCACTCGAAGAATTTTGCGTTCGTAGCGACCAAGGAGATCTCCATCCGCCATTGATATCATCGATGCTTATGCACCACAAATCAGGAGCGGGATAATGAGAGTCTCTTGACAGGGCCTTACTTATCAATTGCCTTTCTAGGCCGAAGTAACAGCGGTTGGCAAGTGTGATTCTTCGCTGGATTTCTGAAGTTATGTCATTTTCAGAATTAATAGCGGACCCAACGTGGACAAAGTCCCGAACTCAAAGTTATAGCTGTCTATAGTGACGTTCTGTCCGATTCCTTGATGTTGTGTGTCCCTTCTTGTTGACAGCATATATTTTGCTTTGCCCTCATTCACCACTAAACCCATTTTTGCCGCTTCTGACACTTGCAAACGCACAAGTGACAGCTCGCTGTGTTCTGCCAATGCTGTCGATGTCGTCATTTAAAATTTTATCATTTTTTTATAAAACTAAATTTAAATATTCATAAATATAGTTTGTCAGAAGCATGTATAATTTATTTTTATTTTTTTAATTTATAAAGTAATTTCGAAAAAAAAGGAATCTTAGCCTTTAGATAACGAATTCAAGTACATATTAAATAAGAAGTAAGTTACGCATGGTAGACTTACATGATCGGAATGTGCTATCCAAACAAATAATACTTGTTCCCATTCACCTAACGGAAGAACACTAAAAGTACCGTCAACAAAACAATTTCGCTTCGAAAATGGTATGAGCTCAATTTGTTAATTCATTTATGATGACATGAAAATAGAGTAACAGAAATTGACTTCCAAAATCGTGCTTTTATAAAATGTATTGTTTTTTTCATATCAAGACATTCCATGACGGGATAGGCCATTTCCATTTATAGATATTTCTTTTATTTCCCTAAACGTTTTGGATGATTTTGGCAAAGGGACGAGCCCTGCATTTTATTACGTTTTTCATCAAAATTTAGTTTTATGTTGTTTTCCCTTTCATTTTTATTTTATTTTTTGAAAGAAAGTCGCATTTAATCATTTTTTCCTCCATCTCACTTCTATGTAATTTGTTCTGCCTTAAATTGTTAGATAATTTTATTAAATTTGATCTCAAACACTTGCTTTGTTACACCCGTTATCAGTAAATATTAAAGTTTTCCCGTATAGTCTCAGGTTGAAAAAACCGACATACACGTCAGACTGAGAAAACTGCTTGACATGTACTTAAAAAATTCTACGATCCCATGTATGCTTGTATATAATTTGTCTATTTTATGTCACTCCGCTCCTGATAAACTGTTCAGGAGACATGAGAGAATTATTAAATCTTTTCATTTAGGCTTTTTTTTTCGTCAAAATTGATTGGCAACGCTGCCGTCAGCTGTGAAGGCTGAAGAGTCTCATAAGTCCTAACTCATATAACCAGGGAACGGATTTTGTTGACCTTGCCTTTTTTTTTGCCTTTTTTACCAATATTGATTTTTTCTGCCTTTTTTGGCCATATTTATTAAGTTTATGTGCACATTCCGTCTTAACTATAAAATTTAAAAAAATAAAATCGCGGAAACACCACTGAAGTTTGCACGAATTACTAATCTCGCCAATAGAGTACTCTGATGCGATTAGAATTGCCCATTTGGCCGATATCATCTTCTCGACTTGACCAATAAAATTCTAAAGGTTCAAATAAACATAATCAAAAAACAGAATCGAAATTTTTCATTTAGAAAAAAAATAAGAGCCAAACAACATCGGATGACTTCTTGTGGCCCACCTTGTTGCATTGAATTAATATACTTTTCATTTACATACATAGCAGGACCCTAGGCCTAGATTCTCAAAACCTTTCGTGTTGTGTGAGATTTTAGTTTTTTGAAGAAATGAAAGGTATCTACAACTTTATGCTGAGTCCAAAAGGCTAATTGAGAAGCTCATGACAGTTATACTTTCGAGTGTTTATTAGATGTTCGCGGGAGGAAAAAACCCTTAGGTGGAAATAGTTTTTTTTTTTTTCGGGATTCGAACCTGAACCCTTCGCTTTGTTTACACTAACCACTAGGCCACTGCTAAACTAAAAATATCAAAAATGAAAAAAAAAAAAAAAATAAGCAAAAATAATTTATATAGCAGACGATATAAAACCTTGCTTGGATTTCATATAAATCATAAACCGTTAGGCTGTTGGACACAATTTGTGTTTTATTAAATTGGTGAGGTGGAGATCTATTTCAAATAGAAACTTTCATCACTTGGCTTTGTACCGTTTCGAAGGCAACACGGTTTTATTTCGCCTGCTTTAATAGCATATCAATTTGTTTTTTTTTTTTTTTTTTTTTTTTATTGATATTTTTAGTTCAACATCCGATGTTGTTTGGCTCTATTTACTTCGATTCTGTTTTTTGATTATGTTTATTTGAACCTTTAGAATTTTATTGGTCAAGTCGAGAAGATGATATCGGCCAAATGGGCGCCGTCACAATTGATTGCCATACGGGCTCGTTTTCATCACTTCCGCGAGAGCTTCGGGCGACAGATTCTCGCACACGTGTTGGCCTTGATTCTAGGGTCTCGGGCTTGTTCAAGTAAACACGGGACTTCAAAAAACCCCACAAAAAAAAGTCTGGAACGGTTAAATCGGACGATCTTGCGGGTCAGTGCAAATCGCCAAAACGAGAGATGAGGCGACCCGGGAACGCCGCATTCAGAGTACCCTGTTGGAACCACATGTCCTCCATTCCTAATTCGTCCAACTGCGGCACCATGCAGTAACTTTGAGCGGGTGTAATGGCTCCTCGTGCAGTCGGTGTCGGACGGAAGTCACGCTGCGCTAACACTACAGACGAATTGTTACGCAAAAAAATAGACACGATTATTCCGCCTTCTTGGGAAGTGTATCGCCCCATGGCTTATTCACTAGTATTCTACATCTGTCTTGTCCAAAAATGTCAAAACAGATTTGACATTGGCGGCCATTTGCAAAAATAAGAGCATCTTCCAATAGGGTGATCTCTTTTGGCCCACCCTGTATTAGATACAAAATACATGCTTTCTAGCAAACATTTAGTTTATATAATATACAAATCAAGAATATTACAAATAAATTTTAAATGTTGTTATTGATACTTACATCCATCCAGCGTATTCAATTACATTTCTCTTAAATTCATTATGTATGATTACGTATGATCTTAAGATTGTTCGGTAGGTTATTATTGCCTTGAAATCCATATAAAAAATGTCTCGCTGCCCTCTAATCGTTCGCATCCTCTGAATTTGTAGATTGCCTGTACTCCTTAGTTGATATAACTCATCACCGGTGGTTTGCGCGTTATTACATAAATAACCAGGGAGCATATTGTTCTTAATTTTATACACAAATAACATAGGTGTTGAGCATAAATCTAATTGATGTGTACATTTTATTATAGCTCTCATTGCTTTATTCTGTAATACTTGTAATCTGTTTTTATAACTTTCAGGACATATATACAATAAACTAGCACAATAGTAAAAATAGGGTTTAATCATTACATTATACACAACGATAGCTGTACTTATGGATATATTACACCTAATTTTTCTCAAAACACCGATCTTTTTTGACACTTTTTTACAAATATAGTTCATATGATCCTTAAAGCTAAGGGATTCGTCGAGCATGACACCAAGATATTTAATTTTATCCACAACTTCAATTTGTTCACTATCTATATGTACACTTACACTTTATGGACTACTAAAAGGACGCGGATTGAATATCATACACTTAGTTTTGCTTACATTTAATACAAGTTTCTAAAAATACGGCAACTATCGCATTCTTATTATGGTGGTAAGCCCTGAATCCAGATTGATAACTATCTAGAATACCATGCTGATCTTCGTGGTTCTGAAGTTGCATCATTACATATTTTTTCTTATACTTTTTCATAAAATGGACTTTATTTTAATTGGACGATAATCACTGATTTGTTTTACATTTGGTATTTTTTGGCAAAAAGTACAAAAAAAGTGAGAAAAAAAATCTGATATACTGCTTCATCGCATAGTGCTCTCTGTATATTTCTTCTCAATTTAAAATTTTCACTTTGTGGAAAGCTCGAACATGTTCCAGCTTTTACTTTTCGCAAAGCTCTACAAACAAATACAGTCAAAGAATACCTTCCAGACTTTCCGCTAGATCACACTTCCATCACACAATTCCTGTCAGTCTCGCAAGGAAAAGTTTTTTTTTCACTTCACTCGGCCAAATTTTTTTATTATTGCTTCTGGAAATTTTAAATGTAAAGTAAAAAAAACTCTGAACTTTCATAGTTCAGACTTTTCTCATAGATGTCATATAAATATGCGTGTGTTTTCGATGAGTTTCGATGTTTTCACTTTTTTGTACTTTTTTCCACTTTTCTTTGGCTGTAGTTCAGGCTTTATATGGTCGGGTTGTTCACCATCAAAGTTAGAGAAGAAGGGGCTTGCACACAGATTCATAACCAGATGCTCTCTGTTATATAGACAGTAATAAATCAGTTTCATTTTATTGCACTTAATCACACTTCTACTACACTTAATATTTCTATTGATTCATGATCACTGATTTTAAAACCGCAATTTATTCCGTAGCTTATTCCATCTTTACAATTCGTTATAACATAGTCTATTAATGTACTCGAAACGGCTGTTATCCTAGCTGGTTCAGTATTCACCATATATAAACCGTTGTCATTTATTATATTCGAAACTCGTTGTCTGTATGTGTCTAATGTTTCAAACAAATTTATATTGACTTCTACTATAGTAAAATTGTTATTGCACTGAAGTAAAAATTCGACCCAGTTATCTAGGTTATCACAAAAGTATCCGTTTTTAGATAAATTATATCTGTATATTGAACATAATCTAGGTCATCACTTGCATCTTCATTTATTGTTAAATGTGTTTCCGATATTGATTAAGGCATCAATATTCTCACTTTCCACTTAACATTGCAACTGATTAAAGTTGTTCGTTAGACCTTGTATATTCAAATAAACACATTTTATGTCATTTAATTGCTAGTCAGTACGCTCTTCAGCGATTCTAAGTTTTCTCTTTAAATCTGAACAGTTTATGCTATTGGCGCAGTGGTTTACATTTATTTCTTTATTTAAATTGTGTTTTGCAATATAACAATTTAAACATTTTTCTTCTCCAATTTTACATTCCTTTATATCATGTTGTTCACCACACTTCATACATGTTTTTTCCTTAGTGCATGGTTAAAACCACAACATTTGAAACATCTAGTAACACCAACATGTTTATACACTTAACATCTATCCCATCCTTAATTAACTTTCCCTAATTCCATAACTTTCGCATTGGCAATACTATCTAGTTCAATGATTGCGTTATAACACTTATTTTTTGGGGATTGCTATATATATATGTTAACACTTGATCACGGATTCACTCAATTGATGTTGACACTTGAGTGAATTTATTAACTCGGATACACCTACTTTCTCTCTCATTCCTACAATAAGCACTGGGTTTTTATTTCTGTTTCGATCTTTTTCACTGATTTTTTATCTCCTTTTATTAGAATTTTTACCTCAGCAGTTATTGAAGTTAGGATATGCTTCATGTACTAGTGATTTCAAATAATTTCTCTTAATTGGAAATTCGGAGCTAAAGGTGCAAACACAAATATCCTTATATCTCGGAAATAAGACATTTATGGAAAAAAAAAAAAAAAAACAATTTCACTACAAACAACTACAACCGATTTCGAATATAATTGGCTGGTTCTTATTTCAAAAACCCAAAAGTGCGGGCTGACATTTTTTTCTAATGGTTCTAACTTTCTTATAAAGGGTCCGCCATCTAACTTTTTTTTTCAACTAGTGCTTATTTCGCGAATGGTAACACTTAGCTCATGTCTGATTTGACAGATAACTAGTTTTATCCTTCCGCTGAACGAATATGGTTGTGTATACGCTTGAACAACGCTGGGAAATATTGCGACATTACTTTGAAAATCATGGTAATGTTGCAGAATGTGTGCGAAAATTGCGTACGGAATTTGGAAGAAGAGAAGCACCGTCAGCTCCGTATGTTCGTTATCTTGTGAAAAAAGTGAAAGAAACTGGCATTCTCATCGATAAACCAAAGCGTGAAAAGCCAAAAACAGTGCGTACACCCGAAAATTGCTGCTGTGGCGGAATTTGGTCCAGAGGCATAATTGGGCCATTTTTCTTCGAAAATGAGCAAGGAGTGGCCGTTACAGTCAATGGCGATCGTTATCGGGCCATGTTGAACGAATTTTTGTTCACAAAAATTAAAGAGGAGGATATTGGCAACATTTGGTTTCAACAGGACGGCGTAACGTGCCACACAGCCGAAGCTACACTCGATGTTTTGCGCCCTGTTTTTGAAGATCGCATTATCAGCTGCGATTTGACACCGTTGGACTATTATTTGTGGGGTGCCGTAAAAGATAAGTGTTACGCCGACAAGCCAGAGACAATTGACGCTTTAAAGGACAATATTCGTGAAGCCATTGGTGAAATACAGCTGCACACAATCGATAATGTGCTTAAAAATTGGACCGATCGTGTAGGCTACTGCATGGCCAGGCGAGCCAGCCATTTGAATGAAATTATTTTCCATTATTAACAGGAAGGATTGTACTTTCAAATAAAAAAAGAAATTTGAGAAAATATTCAGTAGTTTTTTTTATAGCATTTTCAAAAAAAAGAGTTATTTGGCGGACCCTGTAGTTAAACTACAAACGAAAAAAAATTCACTACGACCAATTAAAAACGAATGTCAATCGAACCGCAATTCACGTTTTTCGTTCTAGAAAAAGTGCGGGCTAACTTTACGTAGGTCGTTAAAACCCGTCTTCAGAGTTCCGCGATTGATATAAAACAACATAACATCTTTACTTCCTAGAACGAGCTAAGAAAGTACAGGGTGCCTGCCGTGAAGGTATACTACCTTGTTTTGTCGCCATTTTGGTGAACATTAGTCTTGACAGTTCATATTTGGCAGTCGTGAAGTAGACACGTGGCAAATTTATTATGGAAAAATATTCGTGTCTAATCGTTAAAACATTTTATCAAAATCAATCATCGATTACGATCAGAAATTTACTTGAAATTACTGAATTACTGCGAGACCTCTTTCCAAAACAAGTTATTTCAAGAAATGGTGATGTTGATTGGCCTCCACGGTCGCCTGATTTGACTGTTCCGGACTTCTTTTTGTGGGGATATCTGAAAAGCAAGGTTTATGCAAACAAACCAGAAACGCTTGAGCAACTCAAACAAAATATTCGTGATGAATTTAATGAAACAC
The DNA here is from genome assembly GCA_963082955.1 of Cheilosia grossa. Taxonomy (NCBI): domain Eukaryota; kingdom Metazoa; phylum Arthropoda; class Insecta; order Diptera; family Syrphidae; genus Cheilosia; species Cheilosia grossa. The sequence continues at coordinate 42,814,339 of OY720144.1, read as the reverse complement.
CGCGTGAAATGTGTGAGAATGTAATGAAAATTTCTCTTCGGATATCCAATTTAAAAATTCTAATTAGATCAGGAATTTAATAGAAAATAATAATATGTAGTTTAACAGTAACAACCACGAATACCGAGATAATCGGTGTAAAATCTGAGGTATGGAAAAACCTAGCAGAAATTAAGACTATATGGTAAAAGAAACCATAGCAGAAAGTAAGACTATTACGCCAGATTTGTTTTTGGAAAAAATGCCAGAAAATGTCTTTGTTTCCAAATTTGGAAAAGAATAGCAAAATTTTGATATGAAAATATGATAGAAATTACGGAAATTAGGCTAGACAAATGTTGCAGCACCAAGTAAAATGGAAATGAGATCAGAAAAAACTCTGGCATTATTCAAAAATACAAGCGAGATGCAATTGCACTCTCGATTTTGAAATAAAAATACGACAAAAATAAATAGAAATAATACTAACCAACAATGCATAAACAATGGAATATGTTCGAGCGGGCATGCTGCCCATTGGAAGGGGGTAAATTACTAATATTCGACATATTGCGCGAATTTTCTTTTTTCGTTGTTCATAAAGTTGAATTGTGCATATATTGAGAAAAACAATGTTGAAGTATCTTTTTAAACGGAAATAGTTGTTTTGTATTGTTGGGAATTTGCTTCATTTTTTTTTTGTACGCCAGAAAACTTTTTGGAAAAAAGACCTGAAATTTCGGAAAGATAGCCAGAAAACTATGGCTTTTTCTTCCCAGAAAAAAGGTCAGATTTGTATAGAAAATTAAAAAAAAAAAAAACTGCCGTTATTTCCTCTGGCGTAATTTCCGGGAACCATACGGTAAGACTGAGGCAAAAATCAAGGAGAGACACTAAAAACGCGAACACAACAGGTAGTAGAGATCCCTGTTCCCCTCAATAGTAATTTCAATATAATAATAAAAAAAAAAACAAATGATCGAGCCAGAAGTTTACCTAGGCGAGTTCCTAACCAGACCCACAGATTCCAAAGTCATAATGATGAAGAACTCGTATACTGAGCAAGAAGTTCAACCTCGAGTTCGACAAATTAGAAAACTTCAATGTCATAACAGGTGAATCTCAAAGCATTATTAGAGAAAAGTTATCCAAGTTAGAATCAGTAATAGATCTTGGTCGCTGCAATGAAGAAGAAAAAGTCAATACTCAGAATTTGCCGACAACATAACGATCTATACAACCTTGTGACCAACTGACCAATACTGATACCGCGAAACATCCAATCATTACTGACCAGCATCAACCACCTTTGTTTGTAAAACCTTATAGACTTCCAGAGTCACTTAAATGTGAGATTAACAAACAAGGAAATGAGATGCTGCATGAAGGCATTATCACTCACAGCGCTAGTCTATGGAACTCCCCGTTGCTCCTGGTCCCCAAGAAACCCGACAAGGAAAGCAACAAAAGGAGCGTAATAGTTGATTTCAGATGTTTGAATGAATTGACAGTTGGTGATATCCCCAGCCAAACATTACTGATATCCTGGTCCAATTAGGCAGAGAGCCAAGTACTTCAATTCCTTGGACTTGGCCAAAGGATTTCCCCAAATCCTCATGGACGATGAAGGAAAACTGGGCTCTCATCGCGTAAGACGACGATCGATTCAACTAGTGGTTCGTAGAACTTTTGTTCAATTGTCAAATTCAGACGATTGAGCGATTACTATTTTGCAATCGTTTCATCGTTTTTGGTGTATTTTTCAGTTTTAATTCGGTGTGAAAGAAATATTAAGCAATATTTAAAGGAAGACAAACATTTATGTACTTTTTGGAGGGAACTCAGTCTTATCAGAGTGGTAAAAAAATGTTTATTGCACTTTTTTCGAATATCAAATGAATTTCATTTATTTGTTTTATAATACTTTTATAACCCGGTGCGCTGACTACATATTATTACCTTTTACATTAACCGCGTAGCGACAGCGGCTGTAGACCCCCTGTTCTAATCATTGGGACCAAACATTAATAATAATTAAAAATGGGAGGTGCCCAATAAGTTGCACCCTAAACAACCAGCGACAATATTGCAAAACCGTTCCAAAAAACGAACCTTAACACAATGAGGATGATGATTAAATATTTAAGACGTAGAAAGAAAATATATACATAATTCATAATAATTGAGATAAAAAATTATTCAGAAAAAGAAAACAATAAATAAAGAGTACACAAATGAAAAATAACTTAAAAAAAATGTGTACACGTCATGCTAAGTCGTCCGTAATCTCAATTAATATTGCCTTCTCATCCTTGTTCTTTAAAACATAAACAAGGCCACAAATAGCAAACACTGAGAACAGTTTTTCATCGCGTTTCATTTTCAATGAGTTCTGCAGAACATCGAGATTTTTCAGCGTTAAGCGTTAGCACTTGATTTTCGCAAAAAAATGAAATTGTCGTGGGGTGAAATCTTTTTTATTATAATCGCCTTTTTGTTGGAGTCGGAAAATACTTCGTGTTGTTGGAGTGGAGATTAGCGCAGCCACCCTGGCTTGGCTGCTCGTACAAGCCAGGGTGGCTGAAGGTTAACTGTGCAGACACTGGCACCAGAGATTGGTTAGCCAGCATAACAGACAAAATCTCGCCGTGGGAGAACGCAAAGCTACGTTTAGTTGAAGGAGACGATCTCCCTAGACCATGTGTGGCAACGGCTTACTTCCCGGGAACCTCCCGCTCCGCGGATGACATTTTGCGGTCGACTAGAAAGTTCTTAGGAAAGTGGCGAATGCTCAGGGTCTGGCCTTGACTATCTCGATGGATGAGTGTTCGGTAAAACTCCTTGAGGAGCTGAACTGTCAGCCGTTCTTTAACAGGAACCGGGTTCAGTTCAGGATCAAGAAGACTCCTTACTCTTGAGCAGCATCGAACCCTAAAGAGCCAAACAGTAGCGAACAGGCGTCAGTCGCTTCCCGCCAGCTCAGCCGCTGCTACTCCTGAACCATCTTAGCTGGCATCAACCCAAACTTCTACTCAGCCGGTTGTGGAAATGGTCAAGCCTGTTCCTCCACCCGCCCTGAAAAAGGATAAAGGAAACAGGCCATCCTCCTCCTCCAATTTTTCTGCCAGACCACGCAACTCCGACCCGACTCGCAAGCCGGCTCAATCAGGTTACAGACAAACATTGTCTGGCTCTTCCCGAAGACCCCCTGATAAGAGTCGGCCGTCACATGGTCGGGACGACAGAATAAGAGGGGGCTCACATAAAAAGGTCCCCCCTACTCATAGGAAGATAAGAAGGTTGTTCAAATCAACCTTCACCACGCTAAAGCCGCCTCGACAGTCTAAACCAAGACCTTTAACTCCAACGGTCTTAACGTTGCCCTCGTGCAGGAACCATGGACTAGCACAGACGGCAAAATTCTAGGACTCTCAACACCTACAGGTAGGATTCTTTATTCCACCTCATCCAGTAGACCTAGAACATGTATTATTTTTGATAATAACACGAACTTCTTCCCTTTGACAGAGTTCATTTCCAGTGACCTCACGGCTGCCATTGTGAAGATTAACAACACCAAGGAGGTTATTATAGCATCCGCTTACCTCCCCGGCGACTCCACTGTATGCCCTCCAGCAGAAGTTATTAACCTTCTCCGTTATTCGCAACGCACCAGTACAGAAATTGTTCTCGGCTGCGATGCAAATGCACATCACACAACCTGGGGGAGCTCGAGCATCAACAATCGAGGTGAGTCCTTAATTGATTTTATTACATGCAATAATCTTAATATATGTAATATCGGGAGGGAACCAACCTTCATTAACATAGTCGGAAGAGAAGTCCTAGACCTAACTCTAGGTACTTCCTCATTCGACCACCTAATATCCAACTGGTATGTGTCTTCTGAACCGTCATGTTCAGACCACCGACATATCAGTTTTGAAATAAACGAACCCAATGCCGCAATTTCGTCATTCCGTCCAAATAGAAACACCGACTGGGTTTCTTATAAAGAGCACCTCAGTCAGTCACTCAATGGAAAAATATCTCGAATTGATACTCAAGATAAACTAGAGCACTCTGCCGAACTGGTAAGACCTTCGAGGAAAACTGCCCCCTGAAGACAACAAAGCTTAAAAGGGAAACCATCTGGTGGAGCAGATTTTTCGAAAAACACAGATCAAGAGTAAGGAAACTTTTCAACAAAGCTAAACGCAATGGTGACTGGCCAACCTACTCTAGTGCTCTCACCAACTACAACAAAGAAATCAAGAAGGCCAAAAAAGAATTCTTTAGACGGTTCTGTGAAGATATTTCTGATATTCCTTCCAGCTGCCTCTAACAGAACTATCTCATTAGGCACACTTGCCGATGAGAACGGTCGTCAAACACAAAATAAGAAAGAGACACTTCATCTCTAACTTAGAACACACTTTTCCGGATCAACTATATCCCCCCGACTCGAGCCATTTGTAATAGGCATGTATTAGGACTATAAGGACGTTGGGATTTGAAAATGACAGGATGAGGAAATGACAGTTGGATGGGATGTGATAGAGAAGGGGGGAGCGTTGGGTGCGAGGAGCAGGGCACGCTTGCTTTTGCTCGACTTCACTCGCCGGAATGGGGAGGGTTCTTGTCATCACACACCAACAATACCTATGTACAAAACATATATCGTGCCTACAATAACTCAAAATCTTTTCAGACGCAGACGGACATTTCCACAAAGAGAGGGCGCTGTCGATGGAATTCAGCGCGGCCAAAAATAACAAAATTACACAATAAAATGAATTATGATTAACTAAAAGGAAAAATCTCTTTAATTATATTCCCGCAGGTCATGGTCACCAATAAAAAAACTACTAATTCCCTACTATTCAACTACCCAGAGTGAGCTCAGTTTGGGAGGGGTGGGGGAAGAAAAAAAATTTTACCACGGAAGCAGAACGCGAAGACAAAACGGACCACGGAAATTAAATTGCTTTGCCGACTTTAAAATTTGCACTAAAAAACTAAATTCAAACAAAATAAAAATCACAAAACTTAAAACCTAACTCACGCCGCTTAAAACTAAAACAATTACGATCAAACAAAACGATGCTCCTATCAGGTACTGTATCTTTTTTTTTTTGTTCAAGAACTGTTCGGGACGTTTATTCCGTTCTCTTCTTCTAGGAACAGTTGGACTGCAGTTTGCATTGGTGGGGCACAAGGGAGGGTGGACATAAATTCGGATTCCACTATCCTCGCCGTTAACCACTCTCTTCGAAAAAAAAAAAAGGTTACTAAACTAGCAAACCTGGTGACGTCATAGGCTTTGTGTTGAGGAAAGGCTGATTTTAGCTGGCAATGCGGAGTAAAGTGTTTTCCGGACACCTCAGGCACTTTCACTTTCACCGCTCAATTTACGTCAGTTGGCGATTCCAATTGTGTGCTGACCCACATCACTTCACAGGCTAGTATCGATGCTGTGAAGTCCGCCTGCCAGAGGGGACTGGAAAATTGCGAAACAAATCTGCAATCAGAAAGCCATTAAATGGGCCATAACTTCCCTGAAGCCTTATAAAGCAGCAGGAGAATACGGCATATTTCCGGCACTTCTGATGCAGGGAGTTGAAATACTTGCACCCATATTCACCAAACTATTTAGCTGTAGTCTGGTCTACGGTCATATACCGGAAGCCTGGCGTAAAGTAACAGTTAAATATTTACCTAAAGCAGGGAGGAATTTGGATTCAAGTCCGAAATCCTTTCGCGCCATCAGTCTCATGTCTTTCATTCTTAAAAGCATGGAAAAACTAATTGATAGACACATTGGAGATGTAGCCCTGAAATCTTTTCCGCTAAGCAAATCTCAGCAGGCCTTATCAACCAGGTAAATCCACCGAGTCAGCACTCAATGACTTAGTAACTAAAATCTGTCTCGTTGCTTTCCTGGACATTGAAGGAGCTTTCAACTACACACCTTTTGAGTCCATCATAGGACGATGGATAATGTCAATGCTAAATAGTAGAATAATTCAGACCCGCATCGATGATGTGGAAATCTCAGCACTCACAACCAGAGGGTGTCCTCAGGGGGGTGTCCACTCGCCCCTCTTATGGTCCCTTGTAATTGACGAGTTACTTCAGTCCTTGACAAATCAAGCGATTTATGCTATAGGATATGGCGACGACGTAGCAATCGTTGTTAGTGGCAAATTCGAAAGCACGGTCTCAGAAATTCGCCTTATCTGCTGTTCAGAGATGGTGTAATAAAGAAAGTCTTTCTGTAAATCCAAAGAAGACAACGGTAGTCCCCTTTACAAAACGGAGGAAATTAGATCTCCTTATTCGCCCTACCATGTTCGGCGAAATTCTCTCGGGAAGCCAAATACCTGGGAGTTATACTTGACAGCAAACTTTCATGGAATCAGCAAATTCAACGTACCGTAAACAGAGCCACCGTCGTGTCTGCGGTAAAAACTGGGGTCTTAGACCTCGGATGATACACTGTCTTTATTCGCTCGTCGTAAGACCTGCGGTCACCTATGCTGCTGTGGTTTGGTGGCCGAAAACTAACGAAGTCATTACAGTCAAAAAGCTAGAGCCAATTCAGCGTATAGCCGGAAACTGCATGACGGGATGTCTTCGCTCCACTCCGACTACGGCACTCAATGTCATCCTGGGTCTAACACCTCTTCAAACGCACATTCAAATGGAGGCTAGACTAAGTATTCACCGCCTGTACCATTCGAACAACTTTGACCCATATAGTTATCAGGGAGGTCATTTGTCTTTACTCGGCACCATGGAGCCTTCAAGCCTATTCAGCATGCCTCTTGATGACATGCTTCCACAAAAACTTCTCCATAATTATCCCTCCTAGGGATGAATGGGAAAAATAGAAACCCAATCCATCTCGACTTGATATCCTCGGGTACACAGACGGTTCTAAGATGGAGTCAGGGAATGGCTCTAGAATCTACGGTGAGTCGCCTCAGGTGAACAGTCAGCCTTGGTAAAAACTTATCCATATTCCAGGCTGAAGGCCTTGCAATTTACCATTGCGCTAGAATAAATCTAAGTTCTAACACACGGGAAAAAACAATATTTATCTTTTCAGACAGCCAAGCAGCTCTCAAAGCTCTTGACTCATCTGTCATAAAAAACTTATCTTAGAAACATTCTTAGCCATCCGCGAACTCTCTAAAAAAAACCTAGTCATCCTCCATTGGATCACAGCCCACTGAGGATTTGAGGGTCACGAATCAGCTGACTCGCTGGCCAAAATCGGAGCTCCCACTCCACTTATGCGACCTGAACCCTTCTGCGGAGTCAGCAAAAACCATTTCAGGACCTACATTAATAATCTATCTCGCATCGAGTCGAACGAGATTTGGAATTATACAGATGGGCAGATCTGCGCCAAAAAATTTTTACCTAAATTCTCCCCCAGAAAATCCCTCTTCCTAATTAATCTGAACAGAAATAATCTGAGGATCCTTACAGGAATAATCAGTGGCCATGGTCATGTGAAAAAACACCTCCACCGCATTGGCGTCTCACCGGATCCTATCTGCAGGCTCTGTCTTGATAGTGATGAATCCTCTCTTCACATACTCACAGCTAGAAAAAACATCCTAGGGAGTGAGATTGTCGATCCAGCAACTCTTGCTGACCTACACCCAGAGAAGATCCTTGTCTTCCTGAATGCCTCTGGAGTGAAAAGATGGCTCTAGGAACCTACCTGGGCAGGCACAATAGGTTACTCTTAGAAGCCGCAGTGCCAGAGACCTTTGAAGGCTCTCCCGTCTTCTAATCTATATCAATATTTACAAGTCAAATGGAAAAAGAACACTAGCAACATGAGACTTGTATTGCAAAATAAGTAAGTTAATTTGCCTTTAAGTGGATTCATCAACTGTCCTGATTTTATAGGATAAATCTACTTTTTCAAGCATTTTTGTTTATATTGTATGTTTTTGTTTTTATTTATTTAATTTTACGAAGTCAAGACAAAATCCTGAAAATACTCAGATTGTCAATGGAAGCTAGCATCAAGTTTCAGAAGGTGAAGCAGGTGGTCTTGAAACTAATGAACATTTTGAGTTGAAAGGCTTAATATCAGAAGCGGAAAGCCTAGAATGTCTGATTATGGAAACAGAGACATCTGCGATCGATTCCGTTGCCATCATGGATTATCGACGACGATTCCTTGGTAGAAATAAAATATCCAACAAGCATAGCTGGATGCGATCCTACGGATGCTATCAAAAACAAAAGAATCAAATAGATAACGGTTTCTAAGGATGGTATCATAAAAGGTCTTAATAAAAGCCACATATACTACCACCAAATTCAACGCCATATTTTCAATTTGGGGTGGTAGTGATTTTAACATTTATATTGAAGTAAAAGATGTCGATCACAGATTTTACGAAAACTGGTTTTTACCAGAATTAGATCCTCGTATTACTCGGGGAATGGAGGTGCGAAAACCACAATCACAGGATATTTGAGGAGACCGACAATAAATTTACCTAATTAGGTGAAGCAGAGTGGCAGATACTACCTTAACAGTTACCTATGTAGTTATTTTATTTTCTTATTAAGTACCTAAATAAAATAAATTAATAAAGCTTTCAATCATACGTTTGAGCGAGTTAATATCTTTGGAACGGATGGAAGGACCTACCATTTTATCTGTAAAATCTCGTAAGTAATACCAAATTCATGTGTCAAATCCAGGAGTCTGGAGCGAAACCTAGAGCAATGAAACCAACATATTTTGGCCCCCATCCCCCTTCCCGCAACATTCACTAACTTCTTTTATCCATACTACAATTTGAGGAAAAATAATGTGCATTGTACACAACTCAAAACCATACCGTCAAACATCGCTTAGCTGACGGATACCTATCTAATTTATTCTTCTCACTTTAACATTCATTTGATTCTTGTTTCAACGACGAAAAAAATAGCAAGAACAAAATTGCATTGATATCCACATCTTACGAAAAACAACCCTAAAAGATACACACATGATCAACAGACGATATATTGCAAATCAAAGAGAGATGGCGCTTCACGTTCCAATTTTTGTAGAACATTCTGGGTAGAGGCCTCTTGAAGGACAAATACAAAACACCAATTACAGAAGGATATAATAGAAATGGAAAACGAAGAATCAATTTTGATTGAATACCTAAAATGCATAGTGCGCAAAATACTGTATTTTTTTATCGATTGACCAATAATTTTCATTATACTAGGGGATCTATGGCTTTTTTTTGGCAATATGAACTTTTTGCTTTTTGACATATTTATAAAGGGTGATTTTTTAAGATAATTTCATGCAAATGTTGACCGCGGCTGCGTAGGTAGCCCATCCGCTGAGTCCAATTTTGGCATACTCTTTCACACATATCGGCCGGTATCTCACGAATGAATGCATGGATGTTGGCTTCCAGTGCGTCAATCGAAGCGGGCTTGTCCCTATACACATTAGCCTTAGCATACCCCCACAAAAAATAATCTAATGGTGTCAAATCGCACGATCTAGGCGGCCAATTGACCGGCCCGAAACGTGAAATTAACTGTTCACCAAACTCGCCTCGCAATTGCGCCATTGTTTCGCGTGCTGTGTGGCATGTGGCACCGTCTTGTTGAAACCACATATCATGCAAGTCAAGAACTTCCATTTCGGGCAAAAAAAAGTTTGTTATCATCGCTCGGTAGCGTTCACCATTGACAGTAACGCTGCGATTCGCATCATCTTTGAAGAAATATGGCCCAATAATGCCGCCGGCCCATAAACCGCACCAAACAGTGGCTTTTTCGGGATGCATTGGTAGCTGTTGCAATGCTTCTGGCTGATCTTCACTCCAAATGCGTCAATTTTGCTTATTTACGTACCCATTCAACCAAAAATGAGGCTCATCGCTGAACACAATTTTTCGATAAAAAAGCGGATCCTCGGCCAGCTTTCCAACAGCCCATTCACCAAAAATTCGGCGTTGTGGTAGGTCGGCTGGCTTTAGTTCTTGCACCAGCTGTATCTTAAAAGGCCTAACTGCTGGGAACGGCTGTAACAAAGGCCTAACTGCTGGGAACGGCGCCGAATCGACATTTCGCGGTCTTCTGTCACACTAGCTGATACGGCCGCAATATTTTCTTCACTACGCACAGTACGTAAACGTGTTGGTGGTTTAATGTCCAACAAAGTAAATTTGGTGCGAAATTTGGTCACAATCTTCCGAATAGACTGCTCAGAAGGTCGAGAATGCCGATCATAAAATGGAAGCAGCGCGCGATGAACATTTCGAACCGAGCACGAATTTTGATAGTAAAATTCAATAATTTGCAAGCGTTGTTCATTTGTAAGACGATCCATGGTTAAATTGCAAACCAAACTGAAGCTGTTTGACAGTGACACAAGGTACTAAACACACGTCAGCTGTCAAAACCAGTGTTGCCAAAACCAAACCAGCTAAAAAATCACCCTTTAGAAGAGCAACTAATTATTATTTGAGTACATGGGTTAATACTAATGAAAACACGCTTCTTATGAGCTAGGTGTATTTTTGAAAATGTTTGTTTTTCATAAGTCTATCTAGAAGTTTTTTTTTTCCATTTAGAGAAGACCGACAAAATATTTTATTCAAGCGAATAGTAGCCTATACGGTTCTTTTAAGATATGTGACGTAGTAAAATTCGAATGGGTTAATTTTTTATTATTTTTTTTATTTTTTTTTTTGCTTTTTATTGATAAAAATGTTTATGAAATGTTTCGCAGTTCGTAAATAATTTGATTCACAAGTTTCCCTGCAGAAAGGTGAGTATTTTTTTTTGAAATAAAATACAAATGTCCAGAAAATCTTGCAATAATGTAAAATGGAAACTAGCAGGCTGCATAAATATAAAGTATTTTCAAAACTAATTATCGGGAAACGCATTTTTTGTTTATCGCAAAATATCACAGACAAATCAAATTGCTGACTAACTTCAGTTTGTTCTTCTGGAATTTCGTGCTTAAGCCGCTGTCATTTACGTTTTCTAAGAATACCAATCTGAGCGGACCCTAGGTGCAAAGGCAAACTACTGATTGTAGGTACACTCATTTCCTTTTAGAAATTAAACACACCATATTACGGATGCGGTGTTGTTGTTTTCGAGCCTCTGGCCGTGAATTTCCGACAGTAAACCTTTTATAGATAGATACTTAATCGGCGTCCACACCGGTAACAACAGAAATGTTTGACAAATGTTTATGAAATGTATCTGAGGCAAATCGAGAACATTTCATAAATGTTTAAAAAAAATCATTTGCTTGCCTAAATACACCTTAATATGTCAAGAAAAACCGAAATACATACAGCAAAATATTGTTTATATGTTATAAAATTTTAAATAAGTTTTTAAAAAACAATATCAAAAATAAAAATTATTTATTTGATTCATATGGTAACACCCCCGACAAGCAAACGAAATGACATGTCGATTGACATCATATTGTGACGTCACTGTACAGAATGTTTGCAATAAGGCTGGTGGTATTATGAAGTTTGTCATACTCATACATTATCCTTCGTGTTTTGAAAGCAACTGTTGTCACAACTCCAAAATAAGATGTTTCTATGATCCGCATAGTTTTATTTTAGTGATCTGATTCGGATCAGATCACGATGATAATGAAATATGGCTAATATCAAGAACCATGTAGTTTGTTTAGCGAAATTCCAATGTGGCGGACCCAGCTTTATTCACGTTCGCAATTTTCTCCTTTCAGAGACAAAGTGTATTATGGTAAAACTTAGTGCTGCTTTATCGGTATTAATTGTTCCAGCGATATTTTTTTCAAGATTCTACAATCTGCGACGAAATTCGTGATGAAATTACCTCAGTTTGGGTATCAAACGATTTTTCGAATTTTGAAAAAGTTGCATTATGCCTGCAAGTCATAAGATCAGAAGCAAGTATTTTTGAGAAGTAAAATATTTCTCCCGTAACATGATGGATTCGAAAAAGCGACTATGGTAAATGAGTAGTATCAGGAATGTTTTCGAACGTGATTAGTGAAATCATGGAAAAACCTCTGGGTAAGATTAGCGGTTTGGTTACAAGTTGTGGTCTTGGCGTTAACCCAAGCAAAACTGAACTGATGCTTTTCACTACCAAAACCAAAATACCAACCTTCTCACTTCCCCGTTTAAATAACCAAAATCTTCCTTTAACCTCCAGCGCAAAATACCATGGAGTTATGCTAGACCCTAAACTCAATTGGAAATCCAATATCGAACACCGAGTGCGGAAGGCAAGCATAGCTTTCTATGCCTGTAGTAAAACTTTCGGCAAGAAGTGGGGCTTGAACCAAAAATGGTTCGTTGGATGTACGCAGCGGTGGTACGTCCCATTCGCACCTACTGATCACTGGTATGGTGGCCAGCCTTAAGCAAAGCATATAACATCATCAAATTAATTAGCGGCCAAAGAAAAGCTGTAATTGGAATCACAGGAGCCCTTCGATTAAGTCCGACCGAGGCGCTCAATGTGATTCTAAATTTTTGCCAATGGACCTGCATATAAAAAACATTGCTGCGTGTAGTGCAGTCCAGTGGGTTCCCGGCCATAGGAACTTGCCAGACGTGCCTGTGCTCAGTGCGTGTCTCATGCGGTGGAAGTCTTCCACCGGCGGGAAAAGTAAGGACCTTTCGGCCATCCAAAGTATCCATTTCAACAAAATCATCAAATTTCTCAACTCGACTGGCTGGTTTTGAGCTCCCTTAACATCCTTTTCCCCGTTTATCTTCAGGTTCCGTTAGTTGTGATTTTCAACCGTCAGGCAACAGGGATTACAACCACTTAAACCAACCAACCAATGGAAAATGAGAGACTATGCTGTTAACAACAAAATAAAAAAATGTTTGTATAGGAGAGATTAATGTATCGGAACTATGAAGACAGATTGTAAATTGATTAAAGATTATGCGGAAATACATCGGTTCACTAGATTAGAAGCAGTGAACAAATCGACGTTGTTTGTGAAGTGAATGTATTTTTTTTTTTTTCATTTTAAACGCTACATTTTATAAAATAATTGTTCTTAATTGAGTGTTTATAAAAATGGGCAAGGACAAATGCTTAGCAGTGGAGGAAAGGACAAGAATAGAGGTTTATTACTCTGAAGGTATTTGCTGCCGTGCTATAGCCCGAAAAATAAAGCGAAGCAATTATTATTTAAAAAACCAGTCGTCTTACGGAAAAAATTATAAGGAAACACTTGTTCTATACTTAAAATAGCTTCTAATTCAGGTTTATCGGCCGCTTAAATAAGGGAGAAATTGGAATGAGCACAAATGATTGGCGGAAGGTTATTTTTTCCGACGAAAAAAGATACTAAACTAGATGGGCCAGATGGTTCAAATTATTATTTCGATGAACTGAGGAAAGAGGAACTGTTTTTAAACCGCCACCCTAGCCAGAGAAGGAGGAGTTATGGTCTGGGGTTCAATTTAATTTTATGGCGCTATAGACTTGGTAGTCGAAGATAGCAAATGACTGGAAATAACTACAAAGCCTTGCTGGAATCAGTGTTCCCCAAAATTAACGAGCTTTTTAGGCCAATTTTATGGATTTTTCAGCAGAACAACGAGCACACAGCCCGAGTGGTAAAATCCTTCATTGCGAGCCAAAACGTCCACTTGCTGCCTTGACCAACGTATCTCACAGACCTTAACACAATAGAAAATGTGAGGGGATGGCTAACAAGTAAGGTAGGTATATGAGGGAGGGAAGCAATACGATACTAAGGAAGCGATAATCCATGCTATCAATTTAGCTTGGAGTGAGATTTCAATGGACTACTTGCAACCACTGTATAAGTCCTTAAAACATAGTGTTTTTGAAGTTATTTTAAAGGCTGTGGCGGCACACATTATTAAAAATCTAATAAAAGCTAATATGAATAGCAAAATGTAAATAACTGCATTTTATTTTTTTACTTCTAATCTAATGACCTGATTTATTTCCGCATATTCTTTACTCAATTTACAATTTGGCTTCAAAGTTCCATTAGCTAACACACTTTATATTTTATTACTAACAAAGTAGTCTCTCATTTACCATAGTCTTTTTTTTCGAAATCATCATGTATAACGGGAGTAATATCGATTTTGTTTCTAATCTTATGACTTGCAGTGTTGTGTTGGCGGTAGTGCTTTAACGTTGACTATAGCTTCGGGCTATGGGAAGGTGAGTCTGAGGACCGTAAGCTGTTCCGTAATGTAGCCATAAAAATCTTCTTTACGAGTATGTATGAGTAGTGGGGGAAATTATTTTGGTTTTCAAGTTATAGAGCGTTGCCAGACGTCCTGATTTTGGCGGGACGTCCCGATTTTTAGCACAAAATTAAATGTCCCGCGAGGGACACTCTCAGTCCCGCTTCAATACATTACAATACATAACTTATATTCATTAAATAAAAATTTATGTTTTTTTTATGTCGGCGTAAGAACCACACATCTTTACTCAAAAAATTTCAAAAAATCACGCTTTGCCCGAAAAAAATCTGGCCTAGTAACACATTACACAATCAATGTCGATAACTTTGCCACCTATATTATTTTTTGGTATGTATGTGAATTGTTTGTGTGTTCATTGCTACATCTTTTTTTCGTTTTTTTCTTTTTCTTTTACAATGGGGAACTGACGGGGTCATTGACCTCAAGACTGGGTTGGTTTACATCACAAGTTATTTTTTCTTATTTTGTTTAGTTTCTCTTCTCTGTTATTTATTAGCTTCTTATTTTTTCCCCAGGTATGATTCGAGCGATATGTTGTGTCACTTTTGTACGGGATTTTACGTTCCGAAACAGGTCGGTACTGGGATTAGTTCCGATCATGTACATGTTATAGATATGTTTAATATTGAGAATATTTAAGTTTTACTTACTGAATTAAAATGTCTTTTTGAATAGTAAATTCGATTTGCATTTTCTTTAATTTGGCTTGGCTAAGTTGTGTGTCAATATTAATTTTCTCTTCAAATTGCTTTATTTGTTCCTCTCTAACTTCGCATTGTTTGGTTAAACTTAAAAGTCTGAAACAAAATAGGAAATGTCTTGTTAATAACTTTATTAATTATTTTAAATTACTATAAAAAAATTAAAACTTTAATCAAATTTATTTACTTACGTTGTCTACTATAAACTTTTTGTGTTGTTATTCAAAATATTTTATTGAAACCACTTATTAAATTAATACGAGTTTTCAAATCGCCAGTGCTAGTTTTGATTTTAATAAAGCTTCATAAACATATGATCATAACATCCACAAAATTTGCTCATTTTTAAGAAACTAAATTGATGATTTATAATGTCGGATTATCACATATATATGTATTTGGAATCTTAAAACAAATTATGAAGTCAATTGTTCACAATAAAAATTATAGAAATTAGTGTGTGTCCACACAGGGAGGTGGTGAGGCTATCTTAGTACGTAAAGGCTTGCGCCATAAGGTCATATATAGCGGGGACGAGCGCAGGCTCCAGGTGTTGGAAGCATGCATCGTATGCATTCCCCTCAATAGCCAGAGGCGGATGTATGTAGTGTCGCTTTACGCACCGGAATCTCCTCGACGCATTGAATTTTTAAATGAGATCGAGACGCTTTTTCGTTGCTTAGAGCTTCAATCGGAAGATAATTATTACTTTTTGGGCGGAGACCTCAATGCTAAACATGCCGCATGGGGAAATGATATTCCGAACCCTAGAGGCAACCAGTTACACGACTGGTGGCGTCATAATATGATTGAGTACAAACTCGAGTTGTACGCGACGGATATCCCGTCTTTCCCTAGAGACGGTTCTTTCTTGGACTTGGCGCTAGTTGACGAAAGACTAGAACAAACAAACATTGATCTAAGCACGCGGAACTGTTTACGAACGGTTGAGTACGATAGTGATCACTATGGACTTGCCGCCGTAATACGGATCCCGAACGAGCAGACGCAGCTGGAGCAGTATGACCAAGTGCGTTCTTTCGATTACCGAAAAGCGCAGTGGTCGCGCTTCTCCAGAATGTTAAAACGCGACATAGGTTCATGCGAGATCGACCCACCGACAAACAGGAACTTAACGAACGATGAGATCGACAATCATTTACGGCAAATGAATGTCGTCATCAAACAGACAATGGAGCGGACTATCCCCAGGGTAGGACGTTCCACAGACGAAGAACAAAGTGAAAAGTATCGAAACTCAACAATCGATGCTCTGTACAGACATAAAAGTAGACTACTCTCGAGGCTAAAACGGCTGCACAGACAGTTCACTGACAGGGACGATCCCGAGTTAAGGACACTGAATTCGATGATCCAAAACTTGAAACAGTTGATCCCCGAAAATTACAGAAAATCTGTAAGTTTGTATTGGGGCAATAAAATTCGGGCTATAAAATCCAATAGTCCGAAAAAGTTCCCGCAAATAAATAAACTGTTCAGGCGGAAGGATCATAACGACATTTCATGTGTTCGAATACCTCGGACAAACGAGAACAGACAAACACTACTGACTGCTGGCATAAGTCCGGAAAGTGCTGACTCGAACGACGGTATTTTCGTGGTCGAGGACCCGCAGGAGAGGGTGAATTTGATGGCAGCTTTCTTTGAGACTGTGTATACTGTGAAAAACCCTGTTTGCCGTAACCGCGACCTCGAGGAGAGGGCCTTTCTTAACCACTTTTATCTGCGGACCGAAATTCAAGATTGGCGATCCGAGATCAACGGTTTCACCGGGTTCAACGATGAAAATGCTTATCTGTTCGTGAGTAGAGATGAACTTCGGTGCATCTTTGAATCACTTAAAAACAAAAAGTCGGCGGGAGTTGATGGTGTCCCAAACGTCGTATTAAGACACCGCTAGAGGCGATAGATATCTTTGCCACGCTATTTAACAATGCGCTGAATAATGCATATTATCCGGAGCAGTGGAAAATAGCGGTGGTACACCCTATCCCGAAAAAGGATAAAGATAGGACAAACCCTGCTAATCTCCGGTCAATTAGTTTGCTTCCGAATGTTAGCAAGGTATTCGAGAAAGTCGTCAATAGATCTCTTTTGAAATGGGTTGAGGAAAATAAGATTATCCCGGACAACCAGTTTGGCTTCAGAGCGGGGCACGACATTATTCAGGCCGCGTCGAAACTGGTTTCCGACATTCAGTGGAATAAAAGTAAGAAGCAATGCACAGGTGCCAGCCTGGTCGACTTTGAGAAGGCTTTCGATACCGTATGGTTGGAGGGGCTCTTCTATAAGCTGACCAGATTGGGTATTCAAAAACCTTTGCTGTATATGATTTATGACATGCTTATGGGAAAGAAGTTCGTTGTCAAAGCTGGCAATGTGACTTCGAGCAGGGTTTTTAAAATTAAAAATGGCTTACAACAGGGAGCAGTGAATTCTCCGGTCCTGTTTAATATTTACACAAGTGATCTGGTGGGTTCCCTCAGACATGCTATAGCGTACGCGGACGATGGCTGTCCCATGTGGTTCAATATAGCGCCGTCCTATATGGAAAAGGGTTCGGGTGTTTGAGAGACAATGTCTCAGGGCCTGTCTAGGGTTGTTTAGAACTCCTGAATCTCAGTACATAAAATACTATGCCAACAGGACCCTATACAATGGGGCTCGAATGAATAGGATTGACAATTTCCTTACTAAGGTGTTTCGGAGGCATGTCGCAAGGGCGATGGCCAGCGATAATAACCTGTTCTCAGGGGCTTATATATATATATATAGTTGGCGCAACAGGTCCGTAGGGACCCAAGGCCTAGCTTCTCACAACCATTCGTTTTGTGTGAGTTTCATTTTTGGAACGAATGGAAGGGATCTACAATTTTATGCCGATTCCAAACGGCTAATTGAGAAGCTCTTTCAAGACAGTTATACTCTCGGATGTTTGTCAGACGTTCGCGAGAGGTGGCGCAGTGGAAAAAACCCTGAGTTGAAATTTGGGTTTTTGCGGGATTCGAACCTGGGACCCCTCGCTTAGTAGTCCAACACACTAACCACTAAGCCACTGGGGCTTACTACCCCAATTTAATGTACCACGAGAGTACGCTTCGGTCTGGCTTTATCCCGCCTGAGGCTTTTCTTCATGTAGGGGCCGACGCTTACGGCCTCGCTCGGGTCTCGGTGGCACTGATGAACCCTTGTGGGCGGCTGTCAGGCGCCCATGGACGCGATCAGGATGGTGACCAATCGATTTGATTGCTCACCACCCTGATTATAGGTAATTTAGGTTAAGTAGCTTAGGTAGTTTTAAGTAGTTTTAAACAAAACAATAATAAAGAATTCAAGTTTTCTAAATGTTTCTCGAAAATTAAAAAAGAAAACAAATCATAGATACAGATAGATTTAAGGCCGAAAGGCAGTAGTTTTAAGGATATTGTTAAGTTTAGAGCGCTCGCTTAGAGCCAGTAAGCTAGAATAAGAAAAATGTTAGTTTTAAATTAGATTTAATCGTTTTTTTTCTAGTATGTAAGTTTAATGAAATAGCTCAATAAAATTGAATTTAAAATGTAAAAAAAAAGTTATCGCACAAACACTATCGTCTTGACGATAGTAATCTGTCTGATTATTGAGTTACGTGAAGTATCGTCGAAACGATATCGTCAAGTGATTATTGAGTTAAGGAATGAGGGCTCTGGCAAATAAAACTTAAAATCGTCAAATATGATACATATTTAACGAAGTCATAGCAAACCAAAAAGGTTCAGAATTGATACCAGCAAGCGGTTGTGAAGTCTATTACGAACATAAAAATGATTTGATGGCTTAGCCATATGTTCGGCAAAGTACAACAAACACAGGGCTAATGCGGGGGTGTACCTTGTAATATTATCCTGTGTGCGGGACGGAGCAGTTAATCGGCGGTTTTGCGAGTGTGTGCTTAGTGTACATGCAAGTGGGGCGGGCGGTTTTGTTGTGTGGTATTCGATTGGGCTTCTTCAGATTTGCTTTCAGATTTCAGATTTCGTGTGCCCAATCGAACATAAAAACGTCACTTGTTCATTTTTGTGTTGATATTCGTGCGACTTGAATATGTGTAGTCTTCGATACTTTTCAAAGCGCTTTCCATTCACTAGTTAAATTTTATATTAAGACATTCGAAATTTCCGTCCCGATTGATTTCTAAATATCTGTGCACAAATAATTTACGAAAATAGATTCACCCGATGCAATGCCTTTCTTTGCTGTAGAAAAATTTCAAGAAAATGTAACCAAACTCACCCAGTTGTCAAACTCAAATGCACTTGTATTGCTAAATCCGAAGCAAATCTGAGAAAATATCTAGATTCGCAAAAGTGCTCTGAAATCTGAAAAAGATTGCTTTTTTTGTACCAAACGAACATAAAAATTGCTCTGACAGCAAAAAAGTGCTCTGAGAGCGCCCATCGAATACCACATTAAACTACGATGTTGTTTAGTTTGCGTCTAAAGCCTAGTATGCAGCTGTTCCTGAACGAAAAATCCCATTAAAACAGTGAAAACGAAAAAATTTGCTCTCCTTTTCGTTTTACAGGGCTCTTATCGCGTAATTTATGAAACGATTGAACAAAACGATGTCGTTTTTAGTTTTAGTTTGAACAGTTTGAACATGACTGTAAACAAACTCGGACACGTACAATCAAAAAATTTATGTAGGTATTGAGTTTCTTTTTTTTTTTTAATTTGTGTATTTTTCTTCGTTGTAATTGCAAAAATGGGTAGGTAGTAAGGAAGAAGGCGTCTAAAAGTATCAGTGAAATTCCAAAACCATTATATTAGATGAGGAACTGTCGACGAACGGCAAGGAAAAATGGAAACAATATGCTAGAGTATGCAGATGTAGGAGAGTAGAAGATTTGGCGGTTTTCGAAATATACATATATGTTTTTCTTAAAGCAATTAAAATACTAATAAAGATCTTAGATTTCGTGAAACAGGTGATTATTTTTATTGCTAAGTAGTAAAAAACAAAATAAAACAAATGAAACTCAAGTGCAATAACCATTTCTTTTTCGCAAAGAATGCATTATTTTACAACTCGAATAAGAGTGAGTCGCCTCCAAAGAGTGTGTCTTTCTTAAAATAACTGAAAAAATGAAAAAAAAGATGAAACGCCTGTAAAATAGCCATCGCTCAATCGGATCGTTTCGACGAGGGTATTTGACGTTTGAATTAGTAACGTTAAGCAACAAAAAATGATGACCGTCCAATCGTTTCGACGACTATCGTTTTTTGGTTGCTAAACGAAGTAGAGGCATCTTCGACGATGGCGTTCGATCGTTTTGTGCTTACGCGATTAGAGCCCAGTACGCAGCTGCTGCGAGCCAAAAATAAATGTGCTTTTTTTTTTGTAATTCATATGCACACTTATTCTGATTAAACACACAAACTCGTAAATGAGAGACTTTTCTAGGAGCCAGTGAAAAGTTCGGGTATCCAAATCGGAGATAAATAGCCATTGCTTGTATTACGGTTTGTGTAGCAACTGATGGAACTCTAGACAATTTTTGTCCGCTGCATTTTCGAAGACGTTTCGCTGTCCATTTGGAGACCACCGGAAATGTTCGTTCCGTAACAGCTGCGTACTAAACTTAAAAAGGTAAGAATTTCGATAAACTATTACAGAGATCAGATGTTATTAGCTTCGTTATTAAAATTAGTTAACACAGTAAAAATTCAAATTATCTGGCACAGTCGTTCCGAAGGAGCGACTGCTGAAATATCAAGCTGCAATCATATATGTATGTGTCTTCCTATATCCATATTCCTGGTCCAATTTCACCAAACACCACCAAATCTTATGAATGGCACATCCTTAAACATTCCAAAATATACATACAAATATGTACACAATTATTTGATATTTTTTAGTTATTAAACATAATTTAAATTTTGTAATTGGATTTATAATTGGATGATGCAAAAACATATTTACCAAAGCTCTACGCAGGCTCTAAACGCAAATTTTGGCATTTAACTTTCGCGGTCCTAATACCCTATTCACACCGAACCGATAACCGTGTTTTGGTAACAAATTTCGATCGCTTTAATTTACAAATAACATTAATTAATTCTGAGCATATACAAATAATATTGTGTCGTTTTCCATAGGGATTTTCAGATTTTGCTCTCAGATTTTTCTTGCCCAACGGAACATAAAACGAGATATCTCTTTCTTTGCATTTCTGGTGGTGCGTATTTTAAGAGTCAGCTGTTCTTAAATTGTAATTTATGCTCAATTTAAATTGTTCTCTATTTTTCACAGACTTGTCTTCTAAAAACATTATTAATAACACACTTTAAAGTTTGACAAATGACAAATGTTTTGGTGTTAGTGTAAGTACGTGTGAATATCGCTCAGATATCGAGTTTCGCAAAATTGTTATGACTCTCAAAAAAAGTGTTAGAAAAATAGCTTTTTCTGTCCCAATGGAAAACGACATTAGTCCATCAATTAAGTGCGGAAAATGATGTTAAGTTGTGACATTTGTTCGGTCAGCTGAATTTGCTGAATATTACAAAAGGTGTATTTACAAAATTTCTACAGCGACATCAAAACCGTCGAAGGAAGGGGCTCTGTGATTACGAAAAGACCTACAGAAGCTGCTCTGACGCTCCCAAAACCGAATCCGTCAAAAACATAGGGATGGAAAGACTATCCCAACAGAGAAAACATATGACCATCTCGAATAATAAGCTTAGACGCTTTATTTGAAGTGGTCTAACGGTCAATGAGGCGCTGGAGAAAATCCTCAAAGTCCAGCGAGGAAACCATAACCACCAAGCGTCCCCGATCTTATACCGATCCGCCTGCTGAACCGGGCAAGAGAATTTCATTATTTGCCGAGGTAGTAGGATCCATCAAGGTATGGCATCTACTTCACAACTTCCCAGATGGTCACCTTGAGCTCTTGCATCAAAAAGCAGTGGAAGACCCCATCGTTAGGCAGGTGACTAAGTGGACCTCAAATTAAATTTTTGGGCTGTTCGCACAAGCCAGGGTGGCTAATTTTCAACTGTGCAGACACAAGAACCAAAGACTGACTAGCCAGTATCCTTGACAAAATCTTGCCCTGGGAGAATGCTCAGTTGCGGATGGTTGAAGGTGACGATCTTCGCAAACCCTGCGTGGCTATGGCATATTTCCACGATATCTTGTGGTCACTAAGGTTACAAAATAGAACTCTACCTACCATGGACTGGAAAGTTCTTCGTAAGGTACAAAATCCACAGGGTATTGCCTTTACCATTTCAATGGACGAGGTTTCAGTCAAACTTCTTGAGGACCGTAACTACCAGCCCTTCTACAACATGAACCGCGTTCAGTTCAGGATCAAGAAGAATCCGTACTCTCGAACATCCCAAAATCCGACAGAGCCGAAAAGTAGTGAGCAGGTGCCCACGGAAGCTGCTCAGTCGCTTCCGATCTATCCTCTCACTACATCAACATCCACCAACTTGGTTACACAGCCAGCTGGAGGATCGGCCAAACCTATGGACAAAGGGAACAAAACTTATTCCGCATCCTCTGCAAGGTCGGGCAACCCGAACCCGGCTCGAAAACCCACAATACCTGTACCCAGACAGTCAATGTCTGGACCTACTGGTTCCACCAAAAGTCCTGCCCGTAGCCAACCGAACAGAAGGCTCCAACAGTCGAAGGACGGTGGAAAAAGATGGGAATCACGTCCAAAAGTTCCCTCGAATAATAATCAAACATGAAGGTAGTGCCAATCAACGGCTGCCTCGGCAATCTTAATCAAGGTTTCAACTGCAAGGTCTAAATATCGCCCTTGTGCAAGAACCCTATACTAGCACAGACGGGAAAATTCTAGGGCTCTTAACACCAACAGGTAGGATCCTATATTCTACCTTATCCTGCAAACCTATAACATGTATTATTTTGAATATTAACACTAACTTCTTCCCATTGACTGAGTTCACAGAGGTCACTTGAGGACTGCAACCATAGTGAAGATCAACAACATCAAAGAAGTAATCGTAGCACCCGCCTACTTCCCTCGTGACTCAACCGCTTACCCACCAATGGAAGTAGAGAATCTCCTCTTATTCTCGCAGAGATCCAAGACAGATATTGTACTCGGCTGCGAGTTCGGACATAAATAACAGACGTGAGTCCTTACTTGATTTACTACATGTAATAATTTAAATATATGCTGATTTTGATTACAGCAGATTCAAGCGAATAAGAGAAAAAAACGTTATTTATTCGAGCAGCAGCCAAACAAAAAAAAAAAAACATTCAGCTAACGTTACAAGAGTTTATATTAATGTTACCAAGAGATGTTTCCAGCTTGACGATCCAAATAAGAAGGAAGAACCGTACAAAATATCATCGCATGTTGACAAAGTCGATCATAACACATAAAAGACAGAGCTTTACAGAGCATATCATAGAACATTATTGTAAGTAAATAGAAAACTGGTGCATTGCAGAGTGCAAGCAAAGCAAACAATTATGGTAAGCAAAGATTAGGAATAACAATAAGAAAGACTACATAGGGTATATTGATGATAATGGATAGAAAATAAATTAAGAATTACAGGAAAATATGAACATAATTATTTAATTTGTTTAACATAATAGTTAATTGAAACTTAAACATCCCGGCGCCCCTGAACGAGTTTCAGAACATTGGTAGGATGGCCAATTTCGATATGGGACGAATAAAGATGCCATATGGCGATATGGCTGTCTTAACAGTGGCCACACGAACAATTTGATCAGCACCCGGTGAAACAGCTTCAATTCGACCAAGTAACCATTTTGTGGGAGGCAAACTTGGTTCCTTGATGACCACAACATCTCCTGGCTCCATATTGGACTGCTGTCGCTGCCATTTGGGACCTTCTTGATGAGTCGTCAGATATTCTGTGTGACACCTTTTCCAGAAACCTTGTACCATACTTTGTAGGTGATTCCAATGAGAGAGACGGTTCGTCGGCGTATCCAGATGACGAGGCTCAGGCACCGCTATCATTGGCTCACCTATGAGAAAATGAGATGGTGTTAAGGGATTTAGGTCAACATCAGAAAGACAAGATAAAGGTCGGGAGTTCAAAATAGCTTCAATTTGACTGGTTACAGTCGTCAACTCTTCAAAGGTCAATATTGAGGCGCCAATGACCCGACCAAGGTGAAGCTTAACAGAATGACACCTGCCTCCCACAATCCGCCAAAGTGAGGTGCGGAGGGGGGAATAAAGTGCTAAGCTACACCATCCTTTGCGAGCGAAGCCACTATAGCTGCGTTGTGCGTTTGCGATATTACTAGCGTATGCATTTCTGATAGACAACGCCGTGCGCCGTGAAGTTCGTTCCGTTGTCACTATAGATGTTTTTGCATAGTCCACGCCGTGAAACAAACCGGCGCAGTGCAGCAAGGAACGCATCAGTAGTGAGATCGCTCACTACTTCCAAATACATGGCTTTGGTCGAAAGACAGATGAACAGCGCGATGTAAGCCTTAAGAAGCTTTGGCTTCCGACCTCGAGATAGCCTTATTGTCAGGGCCCAGCATAGCCGCAACCCGTATCAGTAAACGGTCGATTAGGTTGCGCTGAGGGGGTAGGTCTCCCATGAGTTGTTCACAAGTTGATTTTCGATGTATAAAGCATGGTTTACAAGTGTGTATTACCTTCCGAACAAGATTTCTGCTGCCCATTATCCAATATTGCTGCCGGACGAAAGTAAATGTCTCCGACACTCCAGCATACGCGTACCTTAAGTGAATGTCCTTTACTATAAGGGAAGAAAGTTTGTTAGACCTTGGAAGTATTATCGGGTGTTTGATATTATATGGAACTGCAGCATGTTTAATGCGACTTCCGACGCGAAGAAGTCCAACACTGTTTAAGAACGCGGAATATCTTAACAGGGGTGATTTTGGCGATAGCGTTTTCTTATTTAGCAAATCGTTGATGTCCTTTGGATATGACATAAGTTGCACGTACTAAAAGATACAGATTTTAGCGGAGTGGATCTCATTGAATTTCAAACCGTGAGACTCGCAAAGTTCGGAATCTGCTGCTTTGACTCGACTGTTCGAAATAAAGCGACGACAAAACGCAAACACTCTGATCAAACGATGAAGAGACGAATTTTTGTCAAATAGGTTTTCAATAATGCCTGAATCACGCGAAGCTATAAGAACAGTTTTTTTTATCCGTCTGGTTTCGACTTTAACTTGTTCACTAGTTGCCAGATCAAGATTGGTAGACCAGGAGGAGATAGGCCAACGTTCTTTGGCGCCTGATAGCCAAGGTGGGCCGGTCTACCAAAGACTATGGTATATGAGCTGCGAAGGGACAATACCGCGCGAGGCACAATCAGCTGGATTAAAGCCTGACGCAATGTGTTTTCATGAATAACTTGGAATCTTTTCCAAGATAGCTGATGTGCGGTTAGCTACAAACGTACGGCGAGGGCAATCCAATGAAGCACAATTTCTGAGTCACACCACGCATAAATTTTAATGTTTGGGTCTAAATTAAACGAAGATTTTACAAGTTTAATGAGTTTTGCAAGGAGTAACGCACCACAAAGTTGCAACCGCGGGATTGAAAGAGGTTTTAAAGGAGCCACCTTTGTTTTTTCCGCGATTATTGTTACCGTAACTTCTCCAGATGCCGATCTTGACCGCGCGTACACAACGGCAGCGTACGCCAACGATGAGGCGTCCGAAAACCCATGAAGTCCTCTCCAGGAAAATCATGACGCGAAACTCGAATATTTTGAAACAGGGGGAGTTCCTTTCGGTACATCCAATGATTCGCTATCCTTTCTGGTAGTGGATCATCCCATCCTAATTGTAGCTCCGATGACCAAAGTTCTTGGAACATGATTTTGAAGAGTATCACAGACGGAGCCAAAAATCCTAGAGGGTCGAATATTCGAGCGACTTCCGAGAGAAGGTTACGTCGGGTTAGCGGATTCTTTATTTCAGGTTGATTTAAACGAAAGGAGAATAAGTCACTAGATGGGTTCCAAAACATTCCCAATACCTTGATAAGTGAAGACGAACCTTCAGATTCCACAAACGAATATTCGCAATCCTCCGGCAGTAGGTTAGCGAGAAGAACCCAGCAATTAGAGCTCCATTTTCTTAACTGAATTCTGGCAATCGATAATATATCAACAAGTTCTGACTGCATTTTCAAAAGATTTTCAATAGAATCTGCCCCGGTCATGATGTCATCAACATAGATATCATTCAATATGATTCGAGCGGCGATGGGGAATCTCGTCCTATAGTCATCAGCTAGCTGTTTTAAAGCTCGAACAGCCAAAAATGGGCTGTACCGTAAGTTATGGTTTTAAACCGATAGTGGTTTATAGGTTCGTTAGATGATGTCCGCAGGACAATGCGCTGATAGTCAGTTTCGGGTTCACGAATCAAGATTTGACGGAACATTTTAACTATGTCGGCGGCAAACACAAATCGATGTTGGTGAAACCGAAGACACACACCAATTAAATCTCGTTGAATTGGAGGCCCGATGTACAAATTATCATTGAGAGACTGGCCGAGTGAGTCATTTACAGACCCATCAAATAAGACCCGAAGCTTGGTTGATGAGCTATCGGGTTTCAGCACCGCATGGTGTGGAAGGTAAAAATGTCTACCATCAGAAGATTTGACCTCATCTTCAGGAATGCTTTCCATGTGCCCAAGACTCAAATACTCTTCCATAAACTGACCATATTGTCGCCTTAAATAAGGATTACTTTGAAACCGACGCTCCATGGAATGCAACCGCGATATGGCAGCACCCAGAGTATTTCCAAAGACGGGCAAGGGTGGTTTCAACAGAAGGGGAACAATATATCTTCCGCTTTCTGAGCGAGAAACGGATTCTCGAAATAGAGTTTCAGCAGGATCATTATCTGCTTGGGCGGTGATTGCGGGAACTTCGTCCAGTTCCCAGAAACGTTGTAGTAGGGATTCAGTATCAACAGCTGAGTGAAGATTACATTGTTTGGCATGAGAAGATTCACTATCAACAAATTCTCCTGTGATGACCCATCCAAAGGAGGTATTCTGCGCCAAGGGTTTACCTACTGGACCATGAATCTGTTCTGCTTTGAGAATCGAACAGACTCTATCTGCCCCTAACAAAACATCTACTGAACCGGCAACATTAAACTGAGGATCCGCCAGGTTTAGGCCTTGGATATAAGGTAACAACGAGATATCGAAAGGATAAGCCGGCAAATTCGAAGTAAGTTTTCCCAAAATGTGTGCATCGCAGCACACAAGTGTCTCATTATAACACGAAGCTAAACAGATGGAGAGACTTCCATGAGTGTGACCAGCATCCATTGACGAGAGTCCTAAGATCGGGATTCTGGAATTTTTTCGCTGAAGTACAATCCGCTGAGCTAAGGCCTCCGTTATGAAAGAAGACTGCGACCCTGTATCTAGTAGAACTCGACAATCTATAAACTGACCTTGACGATCCTGAATCTTAGCTAAGACTGTATGTAGAATTGTTTGCTTTCGTAGACTAAGATCGAGGGAGTTATTCTTTGCCAAGGGAACAACTGAACCAGAGTCAGTATCACCCGAGGACGGGAACGGGCTGGTGAAACGTTGGATGGTGCTGAAGACGACTGAGAACAACCAGATTGATTTAAGTGGACAAGTGAATGATGCCGGGATTTACAGATTCGACAACGAGAGTGACTAAACCATTTGTAAGATGAATGTCCAGATCGAAAGCAATTAAAACACAAGGAATTCTCCTTTGCAAATGTTCGACGGGATTCGATACTAAGTCCTATGAACGCAGAACATTGTGGCAACCTATGGTCAGCTTTGCACTTAGGACATTTTAAATTCTTCTCACGTGACTCTGCCAAATGCGTTCAAATGGAAACTGGTTGCCTTTTACGCAATGTACCCGAAGTGGTAATAGGCTTACACGACTCAAATGCATCACACCGTAGTTCAAGGAAATCAATTAATTCACGCACCGAAACAATCATCCCGAGAACCTACTTCCTTAGCCCATGACTGTCCAGTTCCTTCATCGAGCTTGTTTAACAGTAGAAATATAAGCCAAGGATCGCGGCTGGTTTTCTCTGCTGCTTCAAGACCACGAATGACTTCATCGGCACCGTCGGCAGCGAGACGATAGATTGGATTAACGAATGCACGAGTAGATTGACGCGACTATAACGTTTTTCTAGTTTTTCCCACGCTCCCAAATAATTAGCCTCGGTGGGTGGAATATGGCTGATAAGATCAGCAGCTTCATCTCTTAAAAACGATTTGAGAAGATGAAATTTCTGGGTGGAGGTTAAACTGTCACTTTTGTCAACCGAATCGATAAACATGTCGCGGAAGATCGGCCAATCTTTGTAGTTGCCAGAAAAAGGAGCTACTGAGATCTGAGGGAGGCTTATATTTTTCGACGACGAACTGGAAGAATTAAGCTTGCTTAGAAACGCATTCTGCTGTTCTGCGAGCTGCTCAACTAAATCTGTTTGCTTTTTAGCGCCCTGTCTTTCGCGAAGCGTTTTTGTCATTGTTGAATTCGCCTTAAAATATTTCTCTTCGTAGACCATAAACTCCTGCTCAAGCGTCGCAGCTTCCTGATCCTTTACGACTTCCAAGCATGTGGAGTGATAACACGAAAACTCTTTCCATGCTATTTCTAATTTGTCCAACCTAACCTCTAGCATCTCAATATCTATACTGTCATCAATTGATTCACAAAAATCCGCTGCACGTGTAATGACTGCCTTAGCATGACCACGCATTTGCTGAGAACTCATTTTAATTAAATTGTAATTAACTGTCCGCAGGGATTTAAATCAAAAAATTAGGTGTAATGTCTCGCTCGCAATTAAATCACAGCAAATCTTAAATGAATTATAGGCGAATGTTCTATAATTTAAAGGAAGCGCGAGGTACAGTTCGATTCTATTTTTAGCGATCACAGACCACTCATTTGCTGAGAACTCATTTTAATTAAATTGTAATTTACTGTCCGCAGGGATTTAAATCAAAAAATTAGGTGTAATGTCTCGCTCGCAATTAAATCACAACAAATCTTAAATGAATTATAGGCGAATGTTCTATAATTTAAAGGAAGCGCGAGGTACAGTTCGATTCTATTTTTAGCGATCACAATCACTTTTTGAGCGAGTACATGAAATAAAGTTTGTCTCAAACACGAGTAATTTTTTATTATACCTATACGCACAGGTTCACGAAATTCTAATTTAATCCGGCTCGAAGGACCAATGATTTTGATTACAGCAGCTTCAAGCGATCGGTCAAGATTAATAAGAGAAAAAAACGTTATTTGATCGAGCAGCAGCCACACAAAAAAAAAAAACATTCAGCTAACGTTACAAGAGTTTATATTAATGTTACCAAGAGATGTTTCCAGCTTGACGATCCAAATAAGAAGGAAGAACCATACAAAATATCATCGCATGTTGACAAAGTCGATCATAACACATAAAAGAAGAGAGCTTTACAGAGCATGTCATAGAACATTATTGTAAGTAAATAGAAAACTGGTGCATTGCAGAGTGCAAGCAAAGCACAATTATGGTAAGCAAAGATTAGGAATAAAAATAAGAAAGACCTACCCTATGTAGTATATTGATGATATTGGATAGAAAATAAATTATGAATTACAAATTAATTAAATTAGTTAAACATAATAGTTAATTGAATCTCAAACATATGCAATATCGGAAGGGAACCAACCTTCATTAATGTGGTAAGAAAAGAAGTTCTAGACATTACTTTATCCACTTCTCGATCTAACAACCTCACCTCCAAATTGGTATGTGTCCTCTGAACCTTCATGCTCAGACCACAGGCACATAAGATTTGAATTTATTTATTTTATTTTCTGGTCACCAAAGAACAAAATCGTTCATACAAAATAAATAGAAGAAATAGAAAAAATACAAAGAAAACGTAGAACAACAAATTATGTCTGAACACTATCAAGTAAATTTCTTTTTAAGGCGAAAATTGAATAAATTGACGTAAGCATTATACGAGAGTGGTCTACTCTAAAAAATCTTTACGTTGAGAAGGCTTAGAATGTCTGTTGAATTAATCTCCCCTATTAGTGTCCTATGAACAAAGACAACCCTTGCCACAGTTCTTTTTACATCTTATGACTCTAAGCTTATCAATTTTAACCTAGATATATAATTTAGTAAGTTGCTTAAGTCAATCCGAGGGAGTCATCTAAGAGCAGTTCTATAAATATGAATTCTTTAGCAGGGATACCAAACAATAGAGGCATATTCTAATACAGATCTAAGAAAAGCTACATACAAAGTTTAAATCACATAAACGTTAGAAAACTCAGACGCACATCGCCTTAACATTCCCCATGTTCTATTTGCCTTGTTTGTAATAGACTCAATATGGTAATTAAACGATAGCTTAATGTCTAAAAATACACCCAAATCTCTGATTGCGGAAACACGGGGACTAACTACGCCATCAAAAGGTAAACGTATACATGGCAGGCGGGAAAATGTTATGACTGAACATGTAGAAACATTTAATGAAAGGTAGTTTTTAGAGCACCACAGATGAAGTTTTTGAAGACATGTATTTAGAAGATGAAAAGAATGATAATCATTTTCCGGCAAATATATCTTAAAGTCAGCCGCAAACATTAACAAAGAGCATTCAGGAATAAATTTGGCAATATCATACAAAATGAATAAAATATAGAGGTCCAACGTGACTTCCGTGGGGAACACCAGAGGTTGTCGATATATTTTTCCAAAAATTATTCAGGCATTGAGAATTTACATTCCTCACTTAAAAGTCACACTCTCTTATTGATGGCAAAACCATGAATACCTGAATGAAAGTGTTATTCGGGGAGACTTGCCTTAGTGTGATTCGTACCAATCTTTTGTACCGCTTGGAAAGAGACTTTGTCTCTGTTTCCAATTTTTGGCGGCTGAATTCCCTTTGGGAAATTGGCCTGAAATAAGCAGTGTCGGCCACGCCGCCGTCGGGCCTCGTAGTTAAACGTAGCTTAGTCATTGAAATATTGTTAAGATTACGTAGTTTGTATAGTTACATGAAATGTTAATAAATAATATTATTAAGTAAAGTACTGCAAATAAAGAGTACCTCTACCAGAGTTTTGGTGTTTCTTTGGTAAACCTTGGATACGGTAAGCAAAACCCCGGCCTAAGAAAAAGCACATCCACACCCTTACTGATTTCAGAGAGCACAAAATTAGTAAATAACAAAAGATTGCCATTCTGATTGCAAATGAGGGATTCACAAAAAAATGGTGGAGTTTTAATGTTTATTCGGAAAGAATTATACCATACGCCACTTGCATCAGAGACGACTTCGTATAAAAGTCTCCAAGAGGGAAATAAAACGATATACATCCTTGGAATTTTTAGGCCACCCGGTTTTACTAAAAATGCGTTTCTTACGGAAGTTGAAAACAATTTGTGTCAGCTGAGGAAAAATGAAGAAATTATAGTGATGGGTGATATAAATATAAATGTCCGAGATGTAGGATCTAACTACGTGAAAGATTATTTGGAGATGTTAGCCTCATTAGGAGTCATGAACATCATCACCGAATTTATACGAATAGATGCCGAAAATGGAACAAAAACAGCAATAGATCACATCCTTGTCAGCAGAACAGATGGCCAAATAACCTCTGCACTAATAGAAAGTGGGTTTACTGATCATTACCCAATTTTATACTATACTGGTGACACAGCAACCCTGGTTAAGAAAAACAACAGTGCTAAGTAAACGATATGTAATGCGAAAGTTAACCAGTTCATCTTTGAAGAAAATTGGGAAGATGTTCTGACGGAGGATAATGCCGAAAACATATACAAAAGGTAAATCACAAGATGCAATATATATATAAAACATCAACCTTCAAGAAAATTCAAAATAGAAGAAAGCCTAGTACATGGATGACCCAGAGTTTATTTGTGAATTGCAAGCGAAGGGATGAACTGTACAGACGTTGGAAAAACAATAGACTTAACAAAAGTTATGAGACCGAATACAAACGTTTCAGAAACAAAATAAATAAAGAAATATCAATACAAAAAGCCTATTTCTAAAGGGGTTTCCAAAAAGAGGTGTTATTTTGGTATTCAAAGAAAAATGCCAGCAAAGAGGCTGCCCTATTTCCTCGATAGCCTCACGAATTTTATCTTTGGCGTAGACGTTATCTTTCTCGTGGCCCCAAAGGAAGAAGTCGCAAGGTGTTAAATCACAAGATCTCGGTGGCCAATTGTGATCACCTCTTCGAGAGATAACACGGTCCGGAAACTTTTCCCATAAAAGATCAATGCTTTCGTTGCTTGTGTGACACGTAGCTTCGTTTTGTTGAAAGTAAACGTTGTCCAGATCAATACCATCCAACTCCGAATTTATGGAATGCACTTTGGGCTACAGCAGCAATATTCTCAGTTGTTCTTGAGCGACGTGCACGGGTTTTATTCTTCACATCACTAACTTGTCCCAACAGCTCGAATTTTTCCACCAATTTCTGTATTGCGGTCCGACAAGGTGCTTCACGGCACCAAAAAATGCTTTAGTTTTGCGAACTGTGACTGCAAGATTTTCACCATTTTTGTAGTGAATTTTATTAATTTGCGTTCTTGAAGCGTGTATCGTTCCATTTTTAGTAATGGCGTAGTTTCTACTTTTCAAATGTCAAAGAATAAAAGCTTCAAAAGTGACAGCTACCGAAATAGCGGGTTATTCACAATAACACCTTTATAAAAATCAATTCAGTTTATTCAAAGCTGATCCTCACAAAACATGGGGAATAATAAACGAGCTTCTGGGAAGAAAAAAGTCAAATATCGATAAGACCATGATAGCCAATTTTCCAACGGAAGTTACAATATTAACTAAAGAATGTGCAAATGCATCACTGCAATGCGATAACGTCAACCCATACAAATAAAACCATAGCGAATTCATTGATGAGGTAAATAAAATCATAAGAAAACTGGGAGAAAATAAATCGCCAGGTGTAGATGAAATTCGAGCAGTTGACATACAAAAATATGGAAATATATTTGCTCCTATCCTCTGCAAGTTTATTAACCTCAGTGTTGGTTCCCAACACAAAATGACAAATCACCGTTGTTAATCAATAAATTGTAAAATAACGGAAACTAAGGCAATTTGCACAGTTGACACTGATGCATCAAAATCGGCGTATTGAACTATTCATTTGGATATTGCTTATATACAGTATATCCAGATGATTAGTTTTAATACGCACGATTAAAAGAATCACTCGCGTTAAACCTTTCACGCATTTTATTGAATTAAAATCGGGATAAGAAACCGACCAAACACACGCGACGAGAAAAAACACGGAACTAAGTGTCAAATGTGCAATTATGATCTATACAATGCATTTTCCCTCTCTCACACATGATAACGCCAAAGGAACCCTAGGGCTATCCCCCTTACGTACACGGGCAAAATCAAATGCGATGGACATAAGGATAGAAAATGCAATGTATGATCACGTCTAACCCCCAAGCCAAATATGGGGCATTAATGTCAAAGTGTTATACACGAAGAAAAATCAACACACAATGTAATCACACAGTTCCCATGATACAAGTATAATAATGTTTGAAGGCGAATTGAAAAATGCAAGTTCAAGTCAAGAGTCATTGACCACATAATAGAATAAATTCCATAAACGCTGTATCATGTACAGTAGTGACTGACGGCGAGGTATCATGGGGACTAGCGTGAACAATTGCTAACACTTGTCCATTATCACTCCAACGACAGTAATAAAAATAGCATTATAACGTATCTTGGCATTTTTTCGCAAGTGTTTTAAGACAGCATCTTGAAACAAATTAATTCTGAGTACACCAGAGCTCAGAACACTCAGCTTGACACAATCAAAGATTCCAATAGCCCTTAAAACTGCAGTAGTAAGGCCAATCTACAAAGGAGGAGTAAGAAACGAAATCAGTAATTATAGACCAATTTCAATTTTCCCAGTTATTGAAAAATGTATGGAAGGCGTAATTATAGAACGAATACAGAATTGTATACCCAAGCACTCTTTAATACATAATAGTCAATAGGTACGAGTATCAAAAAAGTAAAAGCACTCTCCTAGCTGAATTTGCAAACTTGATTAACAGAAGCCACCATGTCTTAGTAGTATTTATGGACTTTAGTAAAGCATTCGACACATTGAACCATTCCAAGTTACTAGAAGCTCTACGACGCGTTTGCATAAGAGGAATAATGGCGGACTGGCTAGGGGAGTATCTTCATGACAGGATGTTTTGTATGAAAATTAAGAACGCGATGAGTGAGAGGAAAAGGTTGAATATGGAGTCACCCGGGGATTAAAGCCTGTTCCAATCCTTTTCATTCTCTACATAAATGAGCTATTAAACGTTTTTAAGAAGGGCACTCCATATGCTTTTGCCAATGATTCAGCGATTGTGGTGCATCACAGATCTTTGGAAATGGCGACATCAATAATAGGCGTTTTTCTTTTTTAGTTCAGAGCTGAGCACTGAACTGAGCTCGAACATTATGAGCGTGCTCTGAGCCGAGTGCGCTCAGAGCATTCTGATATTTTTTGTTTTTCCTGTTTTTTTTTTCTGTCAAATGTGACTGGAAGTGTGCTTGTAACGGGTGTTTTTTTAAGAGGTTTAGAACTTTTTTAAAAAAAAAAACACAAAAAATTCGAAAAAATGAATGAAATATTTATTTGAATCGATAGTTTGAACCTTGCAATTTAATGTTTAAAGATAATTTCATGCAAATGTTGACCGCGGCTGCGTCTCAGGTAGCCCATCCGCTGAGTCCAATTTTGGCATACTCTTTCACACATATCGGCCGGTATCTCACGAATGAACGCAAGGATGTTGGTTTCCAGTGCGTCAATCGAAGCGGGCTTGTCCCTATACACATTAGCCTTGGCATACCCCCACAAAAAATAATCTAATGGTGTCAAATCGCACGATCTAGGCGGCCAATTGACCGGCCCGAAACGTGAAATTAACTGTTCACCAAACTCGCCTCGCAATTGCGCCATTGTTTCGCGTGCTGTGTGGCATGTGGCACCGTCTTGTTGAAACCACATATCATGCAAGTCAAGAACTTCCATTTCGGGCAAAAAAAAGTTTGTTATCATCGCTCGGTAGCGTTCACCATTGACAGTAACGCTGCGATTCGCATCATCTTTGAAGAAATATGGCCCAATAATGCCGCCGGCCCATAAACCGCACCAAACAGTGGCTTTTTCGGGATGCATTGGTAGCTGTTGCAATGCTTCTGGCTGATCTTCACTCCAAATGCGTCAATTTTGCTTATTTACGTACCCATTCAACCAAAAATGAGCCTCATCGCTGAACACAATTTTTTGATAAAAAAGCGGATCCTCGGCCAGCTTTCCAAGAGCCCATTCACCAAAAATTCGGCGTTGTGGTAGGTCGGCTGGCTTTAGTTCTTGCACCAGCTGTATCTTAAAAGGCTTTACGCCCAAATCCTTCCGCAAAATTTTCCACGTAGTGCTGTAACAAAGGCCTAACTGCTGGGAACGGCGCCGAATCGACATTTCGCGGTCTTCTGTCACACTAGCTGATACGGCCGCAATATTTTCTTCACTACGCACAGTACGTAAACGTGTTGGTGGTTTAATGTCCAACAAAGTAAATTTGGTGCGAAATTTGGTCACAATCTTCCGAATAGACTGCTCAGAAGGTCGAGAATGCCGATCATAAAATGGAAGCAGCGCGCGATGAACATTTCGAACCGAGCACGAATTTTGATAGTAAAATTCAATAATTTGCAAGCGTTGTTCATTTGTAAGACGATCCATGGTTAAATTGCAAACCAAACTGAAGCTGTTTGACAGTGACACAAGGTACTAAACACACGTCAGCTGTCAAAACCAGTGTTGCCAAAACCAAACCAGCTAAAAAATCACCCGTTACATGTGAAATCATCTCTTTCCTCAGGCTGCTCAGTCAATTTATTCTGAGCTCATAGAGTGCGCTCTGATCATGCTCTGAACGAAAAAAGAAACACAAATTTGAGCTCTGATGTATCTGAGCTAAAAAAGAAACACGAACTTTTTGTATAACAGTTCAGGTTCTGCTCTGAACTAAAAAAGAACGGCTAATGCAGAAAGAATTAGATGTTGCTGTTAAGTGGTGCCACGATAATGGTTTGGTTATCAACGCTAAGACAAAAATAATGCATATACGCAACCCACGTTACAAAGCAACGCAATCAGCAATATTTATTAAAATTGAGGAATTTCCTAATACCGCAAGTGAGGTCCTCGAACTAGTAGAGAGCTACAAATATCTTGGTGTTGTAATTTACAGCCATTTTCTCTGGAACAAGCATATTATCAATAAATTGCGTATGGATCTGAGGAAGGCTGATGCGTGGTAACTTAAATGAGTAAGTGCGTAACTCATTTAAGTTACCATGCATCAGCACCGGTTTTGAATGGTGTACTTGCCTGGGGAGATGCAGCGAACACTCACATTCAAAAGCTGCAAAGACTACAAAATGCGCCATTAAGGCTAATGAAAGACAACAATCTACATCGAGGCGAACAAGATTTCAAGGTGCTTAATGTAAAGCAGCTATTCAAGATGGCGATAGTTTTGGAGTTCTCGGATGACAACCGCTTTACCAGACCAATCGATCACGACCGGAATACCAGACGACGTGCCCAAGGTATGCTACAAGTGCCAAGAAATTAGAACTGTTATGGGAGAAGACAACTTCAATTCAGCGTTCCATCTATCATCAACGAACTACTTCAAGAACTTTCGATCATAACAAATTACAAAATAAGAAAAAAACATCTGAAAAATGTCTTCCTTTATCTCAACATCTTGAACTAAACAATATCAATTAGTAAATCATTATATATTTATGTAGTTTAAGAGATTAAAAAAAAAAAAACTAAGCAAAATATTTGCTAAAATTAAAATTCAGATCACCCAATCTTCTGCAGAAAAGCCTCGCCTTCGCAGAAATATTGTTAAAACCTCTGAAGACTTAATGTATAATAAAACGTGATAGGTAAAAAAAAAAATGCTATTTTTTTGTAACAAGAGAATCCAACAATTTTGGAAGAGAAGATTGCTTACCTCTATAGTTTTCGATTTTATTTCTCCTACCAGACTTAAAAATGGGAATTTGAAAGAAGTTTTCTAAACAGATGGATATGTGCCAGTTTTTAAAGATAAATTAAATATATTTCTCCTACCAGACTTAAAAATGGGAATTTGAAAGAAGTTTTCTAAACAGATGGATATGTGCCAGTTTTTAAAGATAAATTAAATATATGACACACGTATTATGTAAAGGAAACGCACAGTTCCTAAGCAAAACAGAAGGAAGACCATCTGGAAAAGCATTAATGCTGGACTCCGAAGCAACTTAATTAATCAAAACATCGTTTTCGGAAAATATCATACTATTGAAAAGAGGAGTAGGAGAATCATCAATATAATCAAATAAATTCTCATCAGTTATCAAGTCATTTTTCGAATATAAGATCGAAAAAAGCTTGCAAAATTATTACAAATAGTGTCGGGAGAATTCCCGAAATTGCAATTAAAAGAAAGTGAGGCTGGAACACCATCTACAAAAAGTAGTCTTCATTTGCAAAACTACAACGCCATTTCTTATAGGCTTTGTTGTTTTGCATTTTAGGGTTGCGTGTAATTTCGTTGTCCCAAGGACATGACTCAGCCTTACTCTTAACGCGAACTACAGGAACATATTTGAAGACAATATAATTAATAACCGTATAGAATTTGGAGCAAATGTCATTAATTTCTCATGATAGATAAGGGTCATAATTACTAAGCTCTTCACATATATAACTATAGTTAGCTTTTAAGAAATCAAATCTGAAGGATTCACAATTAAATGTTTCATTAAAATGGCAAAAAGGTTTAAAGAAGCGTGATAAGAATCTTGAAGGAGGAGATGAGTGAGGCTCCTCGATACAAGAGTTTCGTCGCTGTTATTGCTAAAGATGAGATCCAAAGTACGATCCATAATATTTTTAACATGATTTACCTGGAGTAGACCAAGTGAGTGGAGCGTATCAACAATCAATGCACCAATTGCAGGTAGGGAGTTGACGGGACTGAGATATGTACAATCAGAGTACCCCGATGCCCAGTGTATATAAAGTTGATAAAAATCACCGGAAATGTAAATTAAATCCGAGGCAGTTAGAAGGGTCATCTAGATGAACCCAACCCCACTAATCATACATACCGTCCAAAGAGAAGAACTGACTGGGCCTCTTACAAAGAACAATTAAGTCACTCACTCAATGGAACAACACCTCGAATTGTTACCAAAGGTAAACAAGATCGGTCTGCCAACCTGGTCAGATCTTCTATTATCTCGGCCTACGAGGGAAACCGCGCCACTGCAGACCAAAATTATTAAAAAGGAAACCGTCTGGTGTAGCAAAGTCAACAAAGCCAAACGCAATAGTGACTGGCAATTCTACTCCACTGCTCTCACCACCCATAAGAAAGAAATTAAGAATGCTAAAAAAGAATCCTTTAGGCGGCTCTGTGAAGGTACATCAGACATTCCCTCCAGCTGTCGACTACATAAAGTTCTTGCCTCAGAAAAGAACCATCCCCTTAGGTACACTTACAGCTGAGAATGGCCGTCAGACACAAAATAAGAAAGAAACACTTCAACTCCTACTTAGAACACACTTTCCCGGATCAATTATTATTGATCCTCTCACAATAAATATACCTCCCAAAACGAGCGGATATGCCTGCCTACGAGACGAGACTGGAAAATTGCGAGACAAATCTGCAATCCAAACGCCATAAAATGGGCCATATCTTCGTTGAAGCCATACAAAATTGCAGGAAACGAAGGCATATTTCCGGCACTACGGTCCCATTCCGGAAGGCGAAAAGTTACAGTTAAATACTTTCCCAAGGCAGGAAGAACTTCGGATTCAAGTCCGAAATCCTTTCGTCTTTTATTCTTAAAAGCACGGAAAAACTTGTGATGTGCTTTTTGTCTAGGGCTGAGGTTCGCTCGCCGGATCGCCAAGGTCCTTCCTTCAGAGGAGTTTCCTTTATTACAAAAATGTATTCCAAACAACTTTATTATTCAACCTTAACAATTCAAGTAGTTTTACAATTAATATATTTGGTTTGTCTATAATCCACGGTTGAACTGCAGCAGTACGGTCAGCGGCTCGGTACTCTGCTAGGACTCTGGTGGGCGTAAGTTATGGCCCTGGCGCTCTTGGGGTCCGTCTTTCGACAGTCCCGGCGGTCTTCAGGTCCGTCTTGCGACAGGGGGGTCGTAGCCGATCGGCGGTGCTTGGTGCAAAGCGAAAAATGATGTGGTACATTGGGGCACAGCATTTACTGGGGTACGATAAATTGTCTTAGTGATTTCCTTTGGTACCCGTTGCTGAGCGAAAAAGAATCATGTAACGAATGCATCGTTACAAACAAGTTGAGAGACATATAAGAGATAAAGCCCTAAAAGATAAAGATTTATGAATCTATCTCCGATTATTGGAAGATGGATAATGTCAATGCTGAATGGTAGAATAATTCAGACCCGCATCGATGATGTGGAAACCTCGGCACTCACAACTAGAGGGTGTCCTCAGTGGGGTGTCATCTCGCCCCTCTTATGGTCCATTGTCATTGACGATCTACTTCAGTCCTTGGAAAATCAAGGGATTTATGCCATAGGAAATGCCGACGACGTAGCAATCGTTGTCAGTGGCAAATTCGAAAGCATGGTCTCAGAAATACTTCAATAAGCTCTGTTGTACAGAGATGGTGTAATAAGGAAGGTCTTTCTCTGAATCCCAAAAAGACAACTATAGTCCTTTTTATCAAACGGAAAAA
Organism: Cheilosia grossa; assembly: GCA_963082955.1. Lineage (NCBI taxonomy): Eukaryota > Metazoa > Arthropoda > Insecta > Diptera > Syrphidae > Cheilosia > Cheilosia grossa. The sequence goes on along the minus strand of OY720144.1, from coordinate 42,774,372 downwards.
ACTAGACCTCCTGATTCGCCCTACCATGTTTGGCGAAACCATTGAATTCTCTCAGGAAGCCAAGTACCTGGGAATCATCCTTGACAGCAAACTATCATGGAATCAGCAAATGTAACCCACCGTAAACAGGGCTACCAAATCCTTATGTATCTGCCGTCGAGTCTAAAAGCTAGAACGGGTCCGTATAGCCGGAAACTGTATGACGGGCTGTCTCCGTTCCACCCCAACTACAGCACTGAATGTCATCCTAGGTCTAACTCCTATTCAAACACACGTTCAAATGAAGTCAAAAATGAGTATTCATCGACTGTTCCATTCGAAAATCATTGACCCCTTTATTCTTATTAAGGATGTCATTTGTCCTTGCTTAACGCTATGGAGCCTGAAGGCCCATACAGCATGCCTGCGGATGGCAATATGGCTTCAATAAATACTTTTCTATCATCATCCCACCAAGTGCAAAATAGGGGAAGTCATAAGTCATAAAATCCTTTTATGACTTATGACTCTTGAGTCATGACTCTAAAAATACGCAAAAAAGTACCATTCATTTCAGGATTTGAGAGGCAACACAATTGAGGCCTCATTGTATTCCCTCAAACTACTTTGGTACAATATAAGATTTCAGATCCACACCCCATGTGTGGTGAAACAAAGCAAACCAACTCATTTGATGAGATTTATAACAACACCCCATTTGAAGCGAGACATTGTACCACTTCATATTTCGAAATGAGAGCCTCTTACAAACTCACTCTAAATACGTGTCCTACCCAATACTAATCTATATTCCAGGCAGAAGGCCTTGCCATCAACCACTGCGCTAGAATATATCTAAGTCCTAATACACGTGGCAAAACCAAATTTATATTCCCAGACAGCCAGGCAGGTCCCAAAGCTCTTGATTCAACTATCATAAAATCAAAGCTTGTTCTGGAAACATACACGACCATCCGAAAGCTTGCTAAAAAAAACCTAATCATTCTTCACTGGATCCCAGCCCACAGCGGCTTTTATGGTAATGAGACGGCAGGCTCATTAGTTTAGGACGCCGCAATAACTGCACTCATAGGACCTGAGCCCTTCTGAGGTGTCAGCAAGAGACGTTTAAGGAACCATACTGTGCGACTGGCTCGCTTAGAATCCAATGGGGTCTGGCTTAAAACAACTGGACAGAACTGTACCAAACATTCTTTCCCGATTTTGTCCCAGATAATCTAAATTCCTAATAAATCCGGATAAAAAGAACCTTAGAATCCTAACATGAACATCCAGAGACCAAACCACCTCCACCGCATCGGCCTCTAACCGGACCCTACACGCAGACTTTGTCTTGAGAGTGACGAATCCTCACTCATGGAATGCCCGGCCCTCTTTCGTCTCAGGAAAAGCATCCTTGGCGAGGAAATCATCACATCGGCAGAGAAGATGCTCGCCTTCCTGAATACATCCCGAGTGAAAATTTGGCTCTAGGACCACATCAAGTATGGCACAATAGGTCCGTTTTAAAGAGACCGCAGTGCCAGAGCCCCAAGAGGGCTCCACTATTCCAAGATCTAATCTAATCTAGGCTGCGTGGAGATAAGCAGAGTCTAAGCTGAGTTTATAAATAAGTCTGTAACAATTTACTACCCTGAGATGTAACATAACCTTAGAAACTCACCATACGCATTGCGCACCATCTCTTTATCAACGTCGTATTAAACACTACTCAAATGAAACATGTATTTTTCTCCCTATCATTTTTCTCTTTCATAGAAATATTACTCTTACTTCTGTTCCTTTCCTAATAATGCACATACTAATTTACTAATTTACTAATTCTAAAGTCCACTTTTCCTAGTGACCTCTAAATTCCACCCAGCATTTCATAGAGATGAAACAAATTTAACAAAAGTCAACTTCTACTAGCTATTGTGACTCAATTTCGTTGTTTCACCAGAGGCGAGCTTCAAGTTGTCGTTGATGTAAACTAAATAAACGGGAATACGAAAAACTAAAAACGCTTGTGATTTGTCTTATTTGACAAATGCCCGCTTTAGATTTGACTTAGTCAGCGGTGACTCGAATCTTACTATTCCCTAACTTAAATTCAAACGGCCTTACTAATATTCAATTACATATAGGAAATGCACAAAATATCCCCTGATCTGTCAAATATCATATGCAAATCATTAATGCCCTATCATTATTTTATTTTATTTATTTATTTTTTAGTAAACATCCATTCGTTGCTTTAAAAAGTAAAACCAATCAAAAAGCAAGAACTAGCGGTTAAACAAGATAAAACAGAGAAAAATACAGAAATATATGCGTCAAGTGTTTAGAAATAAAACAAAAAATTTTTAAATTTTTTGCATAGGTACATTTCTACAAATTTGTGTTTGTTTGACTTAGAAATGCAAATCATTGTTATACGCAACGAATAAAATTAGAAAAAATTTACAATTTACTAAAATTAATTTATAATTCATTGTAAACGCTCAGGTTGAACAAAAGCTTATTTAAATTGGCTCCTTTTACGAAATTTAATACCGTGATTTTGGACGGTTGGCCAATAATTTTCTTCAAAATGACATTAAGGGAGGATTTATTAAGGTAATGCCCGAGATAAACATGGCTTTCTCAACATTAACATTTGACCTTACAGTTAGCGATATTTTGGCAACTATATTTGTTTATTGGTAAAGGGATTTTGGAAGGTGTGAAGTCTTTGCGTAAACCGCCAGACTAAAGTTATTCGGCAAGGCCGAATATTTATTAATTGTTATTTATTACAAATTTGCTCCTATCACCTTCGAGAATGTTTTTCCATTATCCGCAGGAGATCGACGCGAAAAAAAGGATATCCATCATTCCCAGTGACTTGGTAAGATCTAATGATAATGGGAAACGTCGAAATCAACACGTTATATTTTTAAACATTTTAAATACTAAGATTTGTTTTATTTATTCGAAGTGACACTCCCCGTTTTTCTCTCGTTTATTTTTTTTTTTTCAAAGTGCGGGTCCCCGTACAAACTTTCATAACTGTTTGTGTGTTTCCTTCCGATATTTGAATGGTTATTCTGCTATTGGGGGGCGGAGATGAATCCACCAAATCAGAGATCGTCAAAATCGGTCCAGCCGTTCTTGAGTTACTAATGATGTAGCTAACCCGACTCTGTTTAAAAATTGACACTTGAATCAATATTTGCGGGGGTATTTAAATCTAAAGGCACTACCTATTGCTGTTCTTGAAACTGTGGACCGCCCATATTCTTGTGTGAATTGGCAGTATGGGTGGTGTATGCGATGTAGACGGTGGTGTTGGCAGGTTTAACGGTGTTGGTGTTGGTGCCGTTGCTGTTGTTGAGGGCGTTGGCGATCTGCCAAACCGATAATTTTTCAAACCGAGTTAAACCGGTTTAGATTTCAAAAAAGCCGAGTAGCAACCAGGTTTGCAACTTAGTAGTAGAGGAGAACGAACAAATGAATTGAATCAGGTTGCTGCAACTCGACTTGGTTTGAGTTATCGCGGTTTTTCGTAAAACAATAATCAAACTCGACGTTATGAACGGGTGCGGTTCATTCAAACCGTTTTACCTAAAGGCTCACTCAATTGACAAAAACCACCCTCATCTCTCATGAGAGAAAATAGGAGTAAAGGGCACAGCTTTCCAATTGGATTTTATAAGTTCATTCATGTGTTTTTACATTGTGCTTACTTATCTCACAACTCACGCGTACCTAACCAATCGAAACCGAGTAGTGTGTTTAATTCGGTTTAATGCAGTGGCATTTTATTATTCGGTTTGATATAAATTCAACTCGGTTTAGTTGTAACTCGGTTTGAACCGGTTTAGCAAACCGAATCGACACATCACTAGAGTTTACGATATTACACTGGATGTTTGTGATCCGCTGGAACCATTTTTTGTCTGCCTTCTGGCGGACACCAGGGATAAAATCCCTATGTGTAGGTATGTTCTACAAACAAAAATCCCTCCGTAGCGGAAAAGGATAGATTTTGAATGTTTAAAACCGTTTGACGTAAACGTAGGTATTTTTTATCTTCTATCTATCTATATATATAATTCTTTCGGGGTGAAACTCGATGATGTTATAACTCGATAAACCCTGGGACGATTTTCATGATTCTTTTTTGGTTTTGTTCGTATTGCTGTATTTCAGGTTAAGGCAGAAAACAAATTACGGAAAATCGCCGTGAGGGCCTGATTTGGCATCTAATGATTCTTCCTATTAAATATTTTGACTTTTATATGTCAATAATAAATTAACAAACAACGTATGCGCGGTATTATTTTTTTTTGTCAAAAAGTAAATTGAGAAAATCGAGAACTTCAGAATACACTTGTCAACAGTGCTAGTTTGTTTTTGATTTTGATGTTGTGCATCGCTTCAACAGTTTCATCGCTTTTATACAGTTGAATATAAACAGTTAAAGCGCGGACAAAACAGTTATTGAAAAGCTAATTTCAGTATTTTTTTGGAAAATGCAAAGACGCGCAAGTATTGACCGACAAACAAGGCAATCACGTGAACAACAAATATAGTCGACAGAATAGGAATCAAGGTCTTGTGCCTAAACCTGAAAAAAAGTATGCCTTTTTAAAAATATTATGCCGTCTATCGTTGTTATTTGTGAGATTTTTCACAGACTCGCCGCTGGCTGGACGGTCTCTCGTTAGCAGCTTGTTATCTCGCTTGCTGGGTTTTCTTGGTCACAATTATTATTGTAATTTTCCAAGGCAAATAATTCGCAATAAATAAAAAACGGCTTTTCGTGAAACGCTATAAATTTATAAAAAAATGTTGGACAATTTCTGGGCGTGCCTGCCTCTTTCAAATGCTCGAACAATACTCATCATTTTAGAGGCATTTTCCTCTCATAATCTTTCTATATATATAAAAATAAGTTGTATTGTGTTTGTCGCCAATGTTCTCGGTAATGCGTGAACTGATTTTGATTCTGGAAATATCCCATGAAAGGTGATGTTAATACCATGGTTTGTATGTATATACGGTACATACCTCCCATACAAAAAATATACATATAAATATCTCGAAAACTACCGAATCGATTGAGTTTAAATTTACAGATAATATTAGGTACTAGCCCAGGAGTAGTCCTGTGAAGTTTGGTCAAAATTGCACAAAGGGACGTGGCACAACCCATACAAAAAAAAACATTACAAATCTTATATTTGGAAAGTTGTGTAACACGGAGCATTCATTCACTCACAACCGAGCATTACAATCAAATTAATTCTGATTTAAATGAAAATATTCTCAAATTTTCTTTTTATAGTAAGTCAGCCAAATATTTTATTCGAAAAGAAAAACAAGTCACGGAGAAAAAAAATGAAAGTATATAGAAAATCAAAAAAAGGATTTGTTCTTTTTCTTATTCTTTTATGCTAATAAACATTGTAGGTAGATATGACTCTCAATCTATGAATAAATCAAATTTAATTTGATTAATTTTTAGTTGGTGTTACCACATTTTTGCACAATGCGCATGCTGCTTTTTGTCATTCGGTCATTTAAAATTCTTTATTCAAAACTCACTCATACAACACAAATAAATGAAGTATAGCGATGTCGATGTATTTCAATCAAACTGCAATGATTGACGTGTCGGCCAACCTTCCGCTTTTCACTAAAGTTCTTTATGGTACACGACATGGGAATTTAAGATTGATACCACAAATATTCAGTGATTGTCCTTGCAACTTATTATTTGTCATAGTGAAAGCGAGACGCATGGGGAATTGAAGAAGCTTAAATACGAATGGCGAATCATTCTGAATAAGCGGAATGAGAATATGAGAATGTATGCCTTTGAATTTTCCCCTCAATATCGTCGCTTACTTGACATTTGATTTGAGATTCTTCAAATCAAATCAAACGCCTTCCTTTGCAAAGTTTCAGTGGATTGAGGTTGCGTAACAAACATAGCCGACTTTCAGTTTCAAATTGTGTAGCGGTAGGCCCAAAACATCCAAAGAATTCAAAATTTTTAAAATTTTAAATAATTTTTGTTGTATTGGAAGTGCCACTACATTACATCAGACTTCGTAAAATCAACCAATCAAAATTGTGCAATGGCACAGACTTGCGCTAGTACCGTATATGTATTTCTTAAAATCTATCTTTCCCTTTCTCCAGGTTGTACTAAAACCAATGATTCAAATAAGCGATTTATTGCTATAATCCTAATACTAATTCAAATATTATTATTCATTTATGCATCGACAATCGAACATTGTGATTAAAATTTGTTCACGAAATGTTGGTTGATCGATAGGTAATGAAAACTTTTTTGTTCACTGCAATTCAAGAAGCATTTTTTATTGGTCTCTTTAATTAAACTTATATACCAGACAAAAAACGATTAAATCTAATTTAAAACTAACATTTATCGTATTCTCGCTCTAAACTTAACAATATCCTTAAAATTATTGCCTTGCACCGAAGTTCATCCCTACTCACGAACAAATGAGTATTTTCATCGGCGACTGTGCCATTTCCATGGTTGTAGTCATTGAACACGGTAAAACCGTTGTTCTCGGATCGCCAATCTTGCATTTCGGTCCGCAGATAAAAATGGTTAAGAAAGGCCTTTCCACCGTATACACAGTCTCAAAGAAAGATCCCATCAAATCTACCCTCTCCTGCGGGTCTTCGACCACGAAGAAACCGTCGTTCGAGTTAGCACTTTCCGGACTTATGCCAACAGTCAGTTGTGTCTGTCTGTTCTCGTTCGTCCGAGGTATTCGAACACATGAAATGTCGTTATGATCTTTCCATATGAACAGTTTATTTATTTGTGGGAAAAAATTCGGACTACGGGATTTTATAGCCCGAATTTTTTTGCCCCAATGCAAACTTACAGAATTCTGAAATTTTCGGTGATCACTGTTTCAAGTTTTTGATCATCGCATTCAGTGTTCTTAGCTCGGGATCGTTCCTGTCAGTAAACTGTCTGTGCAGCCGTTTAAGCCTCGAGAGCAGTCTACTTTTATGTCTGTGAAATTCAAGAAGCTCAGAGGCCCAGGTTCACTCCGAACAGTGGCGCCTGTTGCAAAACAAATCTTGCGAACTGTCTTATTCGCAAATAAAACCATTGATGGCCACAATAGAGCACAATTCTTTGTTTAAAATTAATAAATATAACGAAATTAAAAACAGAGAAAAACTATAAAACATACGAAATCGCCTTGAACATGAGTTTTCAAGCAGCGGGAATTACGGCCGAGCAATCTCACGATCGAGAAAATTTAAAGTTAAGTTAAAGTGAAAATAATTACATAGTGCAAAACGAACATGTATAAATAAAATTAAAATCACTCAAAGTGAGTAAAATTAGGAAGAATCAACCACATAGTTGGAAAGAAATTAAACAAAATCAAAATTCAAGGAATAGGGAACTTTCAAAAATGATACTCCCTATAATTTGGCGGACCAACAGGAAATGTTGCACGCCCAAAATTATCCCGATTGGCTGGAAAGATAGGCCAAATCCTGAGGGAAATAAGAGAATACCCGTTGGCGCAACGGTTAAGAAAGCGGTTAAGGAGTCCCGGCGGCATGGGTGAACCCTTGTTGGTGGCTGCAAGCGCCCAGGGACGCAATCAGGATGGTGACCAATCGATGAGATTGCTCAGCACCCTGATTATAGGTAATTTAGGTTGAGTAGCTTAGGTAGTTTTCAGTAGTTTTAAATAAAATAAAAACAATAAAGAATTCTAGTTTTTCAAAGTTTCTTGAAGAAAAAAAAACAAACAAAATTAAACATAGATAGATTTTAGGCCGAAAGGCAATAATTTTAAGTATATTGATAAGTTTAGAGCGCTTGCTTAGAGCCAGTAAGCTATAATAAGGTAAATGTTAGTTTTAAACTAGATTTAATCGTTTTTGTCTAGTATGTAAGTTCAATGAAATATCTCAATAAAAATGAATTTAAAATGTAAAAAAAAAGCGTCTAAAAACTCCGCCGAAGCGAAAGGACACGGGTTTATATCCCGGTCAGAACATTCACTTTTCTTTTATTTTATATTTTCGAAATTGTTGTCTGTAATTGTAAAACTTGCCAATTTTGTTTTAATTTTTAAAGTAATATTTTCTACTAAGTAAGAAAGGGAAGTAGATTCAGGTTATTGTGTTGGAAGAAATTTGCGGGGTACCTTAAGTACGGAGAAACTTCATACATTATATAATAATAATTTAAAAAGAAGTGATACAGGTACCTACAACGAAAAGGAAAGGATACCATGGCAACCTGGATGCTGTGACCACTTCATCGCCAGTTGTGAAATATTTAAGGTGAGTCTTTATGTTGACAATCTTAAATTATTATGTTTATACATATATGCGTCAACTGAAATTAAGGGCGGGGGACCATTGTGAAGAGGTACAGGGAGTAAATTTGAGTGGGGAGTTGTGGTATAAGAGTCAATAAAAATATATTTAAAATACTTTCCCTTTTAAAAATTAAACTAAAATAACCAAGATTATTTTAAAAGTGAAGTCAATCAAACTATGAATAAATCGAAGAATGTTTGAAAGTAAAAAAGCAATTATAAATGGATTTTAATTGAAAAGGGTTGAGAAGATGCCAATAAAGGGGCTGTTAAGGCGAGTACGACAGCCAGGGTAGGGTGGGCGATGAAACAATTTCTCGCAGGCGTAACAACATCCGACGCGAAGACTGGCATGAGATGATTTTTGTGACGTCCCTGGATCAAGCTCCCACGCCCTCCGGCGAGCTCAGAGAGCGGGTGCAAGTATGCCAGCAACGACCCCAAAAAAGGCAAACAGCACGGTACACGCCACCAAATATATCAAAAATCTAAGAAGCTAACAGAGGATTTTTCTTCCAACTTTTTTGTGTACAATTTTGTTTGACGTCGGGTATAGCAAGCTAAGAATTGGAATATAAGCATTACTCACAGTTGCGAATGAAGATGAGTGATGCGACTTTGATAAAAGTACAAGATTTACAAAATACAAGAAGAGCAAAAATGTTTGCTTTTTCTCAAAATTATTCCTCAATGCCTCAATTGTGCTTCAATAAAGCAGCTGTCTACTTCCAAATTGGAGTTGTGCGGGGATCTTCTCTTGTCATGATTAGTGGAGGTTATTCGGTCATCGGTGGACGTGAACCCGGTGTACGTTTTATACATTTTGTGACTAAAAAATCGTTTTGAACTGGTTGTCCTCGCCCCCAAATGGTACACTTTCGTCGCACCTCAGAAATTTTCGACACATAGCCGCGGTCGCCTTTGAAACATGTTTGTTCAGCTGAGATACCTTCAGATTGCGCGACAAGGGGAGTCGAACCTAAAGGCTATTGGAGTTAGAGATACGGTGGAAAGGTCCAGTTTGGTTGCAACAGGACTTAGATCAGTGGCCGATGAATTGTACGTTGGAGATGGAAAATATCCCTGAAGAAATGAAAAAGCAAATTGTTGTCAATTTCTCTTCTTCTGCAGAACATTTTGTAGAGCGTTGGGCAACTAAAACTTAATCTTTGCTAACTTTCTTTAGAATTGTTTCATTTTTACTTCGTTTTGTTCGAAACTGTCGAGTTCAAGGTGGTCGCACGTGTGGATTTGTTCGGTTTGAAGAGTATCATCTCGCTAAAGAGACATGCGTGCTTTGGGCCCTGGGTGAGTTAAAACGGAAATAACGGGTTTTTCAATAGGAGCGCTACAAAATTCTTTATTCCTGTGAAAGTACGTTAGGTGCCATTATGTATGGAACTCGATTTCTTTTGCATAGCCACCACGGGCACGCTTGCAGAAGTCCAGACGCTGAACCCAATTTTCGACGGTTTTCAAGTATAAATCGGCCGATAATGCTGCAATTTCACGTTCGATATTCGTACGAAGTTCATCAATCGTCGCTGGCTTGTTGGCATAGGCCATAGACTTGACGTAGCCCCACAGGAAATAGTCTAACGGCGTCAAATCGCACGACCGAGGCGGCCAAGCGACTGGACCATTTCGTGAGATAACACGTTCTCCAAACTTGGTTTCCAATAAATTGATTGTGACATTCGCTGTGTGGCTTGTGGCGCCGTCCTGTTGGAACCACATGTCCTCCATTGAACGGTAGCGATTCCCATTCACAGTAACGTGTCGGTCTTGATCATCACGGAAGAAGTACGGCCTAATGACGCCGCCGGCCCATAAACCACACCAAACCGTAATTTTTTCGGGATTTCGGTAGTAAATTTTAATAATTTCGACTCGTTGTTGGCTCTTATATCTTTCCATCATGAAATGGCGCACCTTACTGAAGAGAAATGTCAAAAGAGCGGCAAGAAATTCGGCGTCGTTTGCTGTCCCTGTCGCTCTACTTTTGTAGCGTTCTTTATACGCATTAAAAGTTGGTCGTCATGTTCTGAGTGGATCGAAACCATCATCGTTATCACCCTTTCTTGATGACAAAGGTCTGCAAAGACGTCCCATTTGGCACAAAACATCTAAGCATTCTGCCAACGGATAACCGCATAAATCAGCTTATTCTGAAGGATGCTCAACCCAAGTTTGTTCACGTCGGCGTATCAGGACTCTTCGCGTTGATTCGACAAGAATAAAAAAAAATTGGATTCGAATACCTCGTTTGATTTCTTCTTAGACATTCAAAAACATCTCATATCATTGGAAATTTACCGTCTTTAAGAGTTGATCCATCCTTTGCCTTTGCTGGCACAGGTTGCGACTACGCGGGCCCCATAATTCTTCGGCTGTCCAAGGGTCGGAACCCATGGTTCGTGAACGGCTACATCGCCCTTTTTGTGTGCATGGCCACTTAGGCGGTGCATATGGAGATGGTCAACGATCTCACCACAGATGCATTTTTGGCTGCTCTTAAGCGATTCGTAGCGAGACCTGGCAAATTAAGTGATACATTCAGATAAGGGTACCAACTTTCAAGGAGCTGCTCGTGTCTTATCTGAATTATTGAAGCTGGTGCGCTCCAAGAATCATAACGTGAAAGTAGCGGAGACCTTGGTCGCTGAGATATAAAATGGAAGTTTGGATGACTTTTGGAAGCCGGGGTAAAACTTTTTAAGCAGCATCTACGTAGTGTTGTGGGGCATAATATTCTTACCCTTGAAGAAATGTACACACTACTTACCCAATTTGAAGCTCTGTGTTATTTCTGAAACTGATCTTAACCCTTAACCCCTTCTTATTTCCTCTAAGACAGATCATATGTGGCGATAGCTGAACCCAGTTACCTAGAAATTCAATCAAACCGTTTGAGGTTGGAAGCTCATCTATACTTATAATAAAACTGTAGACAATTTTTTTATTACCTAATGGCGTGAAAACTACTCCACAGATTTCGATGAAACTTTTTTTGAAATGTTCCTTAAGATTCTGTGCAACATATAGGCTATTCCTTTCATTGCCATGCCAATTTTTTGGAGCGTTTTTGACCAAAATGTGTTTTTTTTTCTGACTTTACTGCCTTTAACTCGCCATTGCTCAGATAATTCTTAATCAATGCAAACAAAACAAAATACTTAGGAGAGCCAACACTTTTATTGTTATTTCAAGCCATCAATCAGCTTTCTATGTCCTTTAGAAGCTGAGCTACAACCTAAAATCTAACCTGAAAAAAATAAATTTATTTTCTCAAATCGAATATTATCAGCAGCCGCGGTTCTTGATCGTTGTTCTGCTTTGGGGTGGTTTGGTGGCGCACATCGCACAGGCATATTCATATGAAAAAAAAACTGCGTGGTGTTTTCTCCAAATTAAGTGAAACAAAAGAGAAGTATGGGACGAGAATATACATATGTATATTGAATCAACAGCAACAATGTGTTTCTGAGGAAATGCGCAGATGGCTGATGACGATTGACGTGTGGTGATCAGCGTTGCCATAAGTGCAGATTTGTCTGCATTTTGCAGATTTTCAACCTTGCTGCATGTTTTTAAAAACCAGAAATCTGCGCTTCAGATTTTGTCTGCATCCGCAATAATATATTTTGTTCTTTTTAACAAATTTTAACACTTGATTTCGCTGTATGCTGTTATTTTCGTATTCAGCTTTTTTGTTTTTTTGTTATTGTTACATACATAAAAAAAAATTTTTTGACGGAAGACTTTTCTATAGAAAACATTTTTATGGCAACATTGGTGGTGATGGACGTATGGATGAGGTGGTGCATATAGAAATTGAGTTCATGGTTTTTGTTTTAATGGTTGTTATAGTATCTACGTTGATACCTACAGTAAAGAATTGAAGAATTCAAGAAGTAAAGACGATATATTATGTAGGTGAATTATGTTGTTTGATTTACGTATTGTTGGTGTAGATACAAATTTCCGTTCACGCTTTTGTTTTAGTGGTTGTTTTGATATTGCCTACGTTGTACCTACAGTAAGGATTAAGGAAGTGAAACTTTAGTACTTATGTTGTTGAATTTAATTTTCTTAAATTGGTGTTCTAGGTAAATAGATTTGTTTGATTTATTGTTTCACACTGACAATGTTCACCGCTTTGTTTTAGCTAGACTGTTGATTTTAAACAAATATGCCGTTGAGGAAACGGTCAAATCTTTCTCAAAGCTCAACAAGATCTAGAAAAATGAGACGAGTTAGATTACAGAAAAGGGATGAAAAATATCAAACCGCATCGTTACACAGAAACACATATAATCCGTGGGTAAATAAAATCCGAAGTGGATTTTATTACACCAAAGAAATTAATTATGCCGAATTTGCTGGTATCGGTGGTATGACTCAGGCCTGTGATCATTGCCAAGCTCTTAAATGGACAAGGGAGTCGAAAGGACTATGCTGCTCAGAAATTACACAGTCTCACGCCGCGTACGAAGTTGCGGGCACAGCTAGTCAAAAATATGATGCAATATGTTTAAGAAGTTACAAGAGAATTTCAAGTTGGAGCCCTGGTGGTCGTCAAAGAACCAAATCTACCACCCTCAAAATGGTCTCTAGGCAGAGTAGAAGAGGTTCACCCAGGCAACGACTGTCATGTACGAGTGGTTACGCTTCGAACCAGCAGCGGAGTATTTAAGCGCCCGAACGTTAAATTAGCTATGATTCCATGTTCATTCAGGAGGGTTGGCTTGTTCTATTTATTTTTTGTATTAACCGTTGGTATTTGTTAGCCATATTCATATTCGCATGCAAGTTGGGCTTGTCATGTCTTGATGACAAACTCAACTGTATTCGCCTATGAGAGCAATTATCTGCATTCGTTGGAGACTTTTGTATGCAGATCATACGAGTAGTGCAAGCATTTATTTTCTTCACTTTTGTAGCAACCACCGAGCAGAGCGGTCGTACCGCGATCGAACAATAATTATTGATGGCAGTCGCGACTAGCTTAAACAAATTATCCAAATCACATTTGCGATGAGCCATTAATTTTTAACTAAAACAAAATAGAGCGCATATGTCAGAAAACGAAGGAGAGTTTTTGTTAAAATTGCAAAAAAAAATGTATAGCAGAAAACACAACTGACTGAAGTAGAGTATCATTAATTATATTAAATACAACAATTTACCGGAAAAAAGATGATTGCCTCACTATTGCTTCCAGTTATATTCACAATAACAGAATAATTTATTTTCCGTCAATTAAAAATTCATAATATTAAATAACAATAAGGGTATTCACTTATTCTCACAATTTTATGCAGCTCGTAAATTCATAAATCTCTTGCTTCAAGTGAACCCGTCGAAAATGTCGTGATTCGTGTAATTCGCCGTCAAGGTATAATAACGATAAAGCAATAGAATAAATATCTATTTTATTAAATTCTTACCGTCATTGCTGCAAATCTAAAAATACGAAAAGCAATTCATACGACCGCTGGTCACAGTTTGACATTTGTTTAACTTTCCGCAGTCGATTTCCGAGCCTAATTGACCGCGGAAAATTATGAGGCCCGTAAACTATTCTCCATACAAAATCTGACAGTTCATTTACAAGGTGGTAAGTTTCTGCAGTTTATGAGGGTTTTACACGTTTAAGTGAATACCCTTAATAATTTATTTTTACAGTAATTCACTAATTCTTACTTGTGCGACATTTCAATGTTGTCATTTCGTAGTTTGACATTCTCATCATTGTTTTTCGCTAACATGTCGTTGATTTCATTCAAGGACTTTTGAAATTTGTCCTGATTTTCTTTACGGCGCACTTCTTCTTCACGTATTTGCTGAACGCTTTCATTACCCACCGACTTAATAAGTTTTTGCTGTTCTCGGCACACATCTTTCAGTTTTTCCCTGAAAAATAATAATATTATTGCAATAATTTACAGTAGGATATAATGTCTTTAATGCATTTTAATATTAAAACTTTACGCAACTTCACACAATTATCACTAAAGTTAAATTTGATAAATTAAGGTTCTTATAAAACTGATAGCAATGCATAAACACAAGTACTTGCAGAATAAATAAAATCGGACAACTTGCAAGAAGTTGTGTGTGAAAAGTGGGAAAAAGAAAGCGACAAGTGTCAGAGAAAGACTTTTCAAGCAATATCTACTTTTGGACAGTGATGGGGCGAGTTCCAAATTATCCCCGTTGTTTACTTATTAACCTAGTTAGGTGGCGCTACAGTCCAGGGTGGACCTGGGCTTCAGCGAATACGCCTCTCCAGTTAGCGCGATCTTTGTCTACTTGAGGTCGCCTTCTACTTGCGCACCTAAGGTTAGGTCTTTATCGGCTGTGTTGTCCCTACGAATTGGAATCGAAGGCTCTTCGGGCCCAGCCATTTAAGACTACTGATGCGTACTTTTCTGACCAGGTCAATATCGCTGCACAGGTCCTCCAAAGCCCGCTAACGCAAAGGGAACCGAAAATCACTAGAAGAATTTTGCGTTCGAAGCGGCCAAGAGATCTTCATCCGCCTTTGATAACGTCCACGCTTCTGCACCATAAAGCAGGACTGGGATGATGAGGGTCTCCTCAGCTTTACTAATCGGTTGGCTAGTGTAATTTTTCGTTTGATTTCCGGTGTAAGATGTAACTAGCTCGAAGTAATAGCTGTCTATCTTGACGTTCTGTCCGCTTCGTCGATGCTTCATATGCTGTCATATGCGGCCTTAAAATCGTTAAACAGGTGGTGGACTTCTAGGGTTTTTTTCCGGGATGTGACGTAATGTGAATATTTGGTCGTAGACTTTCCGGGCCTAAAATAGCACGGAAAGGGTCCAATCAGTTCGTACAAATGGTTTCAGGCATTCACACAGTATGGCAGACAGGATCTTGTTTGTGATGTTAAGGAGACTGATACCTCTATAGTTTGAGCAGTGAAGAGGGTCAATCAATGCTAAGGCTCCATTCATCAGGCAAACTTTTCTCCGAACAAATCTTGGAGTCGATTTGGTGTATGCATGTTACGAAATTAAATATCGCATGGAAACAAAAAACGACAAACATGCAAAAACAGTAGGAATTATGGCAGTCGAGTTTGCTAGTAGGTAGCTGAGTGTCAAACAGCGGTCGATACTGCAGGGTTATTCTACAGGCCAAAATATCCAAACACTTCCTCCTAATGAAAAGTGTTAAATTTGGGAAAAATGAGTCTCGTGAGAAAATTCGCATCAAAAATTTAAAATTTCCACTGAAAAAATTTAAGATGACAGTGTCCACAAAATTATTTAACAAAATAGTAACAAAAAGTTTGTGAATAATAAAAAGAAGGATAAGGGAGAAAAGAAAAGGTATGTAGAGAACCCTAGTAGTATCCAGGTGATAAAGTTTTTTTTATTTTTCTGATAGCGAATTTCGCAACCACGGATTTTCTGTGAAGACGGTCTAGCAAATTAGGTAATAATCCACAACGTTCCCGAAAATTATCCCATGAACCACTAATAAAGTAGTTTATAAGGGTAAAAATAGCATTGACATATAAATTTATATTTAAATTTTAAGTGAATAGTGTACACCGAAGGAGCAACCTGAATGCTGTGGCCACTACATCGTCATGATAAAACACTAAATATCTAAAATTATATCAATCTCGGGAAGGGGACTAATGTAACAGTAAAAGTAATTAAAAACGGTAAAGAAGCGCAAATCCGCGGAAGTTATATAGAAAAACGCATATTTACGCATTTTACTTTGACAGCTAAATAAGGAAAAAGAGTAAAACCTACGATAACGATAAATCATGCTCGGAGAAGCATATTTGAATAAAATGGATTTTTATTTGCAATGAACCAGAAATTATAAAAAAAACAAGTTTTTCCTAAAGGGGAATGAGAGGGTGCGGAGATGGTGAAAGAGAGGGGATGATGCTGTAAATAGGAAGGTGAAGATGCCAGTAAAGGGGCTGTCGATGCGAGTAAGACAGCCAAGGTAGGGAGGGTATAGAAGTCGCCTCGTGAGCGAATAAACATTCATAGCCTAGCCTGGCATGACATTTTTGTACGTGCCTGAGTCAAGATCCTACGATCTCCGGCGAGCACAATGACCGGGACCAGTATGCCAGCACAGACCCAGACTGAGCGCACTCTAACAAGTCATCTCCCTCTGCCTTCAAAAGCTAGTCATGTAAGCCTTAGCCTTCATCGCCCAAGTTGAATCGTTCATTCTCCCTGACAGTGGAAATTTTACGTAAAACGAACAAGTAAACATTTTCTTTTGCTTTTTTTGACAACTAAAACCTAAAGGGTTGATCTCAATCTCGGTCTTTAAATGTTACTAATGAATTATAAAGTTAGTTTGTCAAAAAATAATAAATAAATGAATATTAGAAAAATGATTTATTATTTTTTCCGACGAAAAACTTTTTCCGATCTACTCAGTCAATTCCACAACAACAAACCAAATCATTCCACTGAAATATTTCAATTCTTTGCTGTTCCATCTGCAATGAATTTTTTTTATGGAATCCAATCAGGGGTGGTTGATTTGTTGTAATTGTTTCCGTTAGGGACAAACTTTTCTGACAGAATTTTTGCTATGATCACCTAAACGTAAAAAAACTTGTTTTCACACTGTTCCAACTTTTTCGGTTGTATTTTACGTATGGCTTTAGCTGAGGCCTTAGTAGTCGACCCTCCCAAAAGATCACAAGCGGTGTTGAACGAGGAACTTGATGTACAAAATGATCAGGTTAACGTGCAATGGAATAATGCAATCAAGAAGAAGCGGACATTGAACAACCGAAAAACAATTATTGGCAAAGATCCTGCTTGCACTGATGTTGAAGTCATATCGGCAATAAAATGGCTCCATCTCTCTCGCTTTTCTACATCTACGAAAGCTGAATCAATAGTGGCCTATGCGTCAAAAAAGCTAAGTATTCCAACGAACCTTCTGTCTTGCTTCCCCCTTTACAAAAAAGATGCTGACTTGTCTACATTCAAGTATGTTAACTTTCGTCTTGGCGTCCCTGTACATGTGAGAAATTTTCGTTTTATCCCAAGAAACGAGAGCGAGGGCAATGCACAAAAAATGTAAACAATGAATTGAACTCTCATTCCTCTTCGTTGTTTTCTTCTGTGCCCAATGTAATAACAGTTTATTACCAAAATGTTGGAGGTATGAGAACCAAAACAAATGATGTTTATCTTGCCATCTCTCTACATGAATATGATATACTCATACTCACTGAAACGTGGCTGAATGACAATTTCTCTGTTGCTGAAATTTTTGATGGACATTATACTGTTCACCGTATGGATCGTAGCTGTTTGACTGGCAAGAAACGTGGCGGGGGAGTAGTCATTGCTGCACGATCAACTTTGAAAATGAAACCTGTGTCCCTCCCGAATGATGACTTCATGATTGAACAGCTGTGTGTTTCTGTTCTTCTTGGTGAAGGTACTGTAAATTGCCAAGAACACTTTTTCATCACAAGCTACATACCTCCAAGAAGTCAACTATGTGTATATGAAGGTCATCTTGTCAACATTGAATTCATCTCTAATCAGCTGAGTGAAGATCAAAATTTATTTGTATTAGGTGATTTTAATTTAGGAGACATAAATTGGTCTTATTCTAACGATGATAAATGTTTAATTCCATTTAATATGAAATCTGTTTGTGAACATACTGTTGTTGATTCCATGTTTGCGTTAGGGTTATTTCAAAAAAATTACTGTCATAATTCTTTAAATAGACTACTTGATCTTGTGTTTGTAAACGATAACGTAAATTGCACTGTTGGTAGAGTGTTATTCCCATTAATGAAAAATTCTATAAATCATGATGCTCTTTGTTTAAATATACAATTTAATTCTTTTGTGTCCACGGGTTTAATCCACTGCAATAACAATGATATTAAATACAATTATTCGAAAGCAAATTACACCGCCCTAAATCAATATCTCTCCTCAATTGATTGGTCAAGTATTTTTTCAGGATTGCAACTTGCTGATGTAAATCTTCTATTTTTAAATATATTACAGAATGGTTTTGCTATGTTTGTTCCCAAATGTAGGAATAGACAAACTTTTAAGCTGCCATGGCATAATCATCGTTTGACTAATTTGAAGACGGCTAAAAACAAGTCTTTTAAACAATTTAAAAAGTCAAACCTTGAAGTGGACAAAAAACGTTTCTCACAGCTGCGCCGTGAATATGAATTTTTAAACAAATTTCTATACAGACAGTACATAATGAACATTGAGTCTAAAATAACTAAAGATCCAAGAGGTTTTTGGACATTTTTTAAAAGTAAAAAAAAAGAATATATCACTCTCCAAAACATGGAGTTTGAGGGAGAAGTTTCTAGTAGCATCGATTCAACATGTGAGCTCTTTGCAAAGTTTTTCCAATCGGTATATGTCGATCACTCTAACGTTTCTTGGTCTCAAGTAGATCCTTATGGATTTAACTCTTGCTTAGGATCATTAAATTTTTCCACTGATGATGTTTTGCAGGGCATACAATCATTAGACTCTTGTCAAAGTGCTGGTCCTGACAGGATTCCTTTTGAGGTACTAAAGAACTGCAAATCGTCGTTATCCTTCCCATTAAAACTTCTTTATAATTTATCTCTGTCGTCTGGCACATTCTTGGATGAATGGAAAACGTCATTTATAGCCCCCATATTCAAAGCTGGCTCAAAGCAGAAAATAAAAAATTATCGTGGTATATCAAAACTTTCTGCTATACCAAAACTTTTTGAGTCAATTGTGACAACCAAACTCAATTTCTCATTCAAAGAACAAATCACTCCACATCAGCACGGCTTTGTATCTGGTAGATCTACAGTGACTAACCTAATGCTTTTCAGTAAATACCTCTTCGATTCCGTAGAATTAGGTTATCAGGTTGATGTTGTATTTACAGATTTTGTGAAAGCCTTCGACACTGTTTGTCACAATATTCTCATCGATAAATTAAGATCATTTGGCATTCACTCGAGCCTCCTTAAATGGATCCATAGTTACCTTACAAAAAGGAAGCAAATTGTTAAAATTGGTTCTTCTCAATCGAGGCCTATTGACGTTTTATCGGGTGTTCCTCAAGGCAGTCACTTAGGACCTCTGCTGTTTAATATTTTTATCAATGATATTCCAACTATGCTTCAGCATGCTCATTGTCTTATGTATGCTGACGATTTAAAAATATTTTTGCGTGTTAAAAGCATTTTCGATTGCAATAGGCTTCAATCCGATTTGAACTCAATTGTCAATTGGTGCAAGCTAAACCAGCTGTCCTTGAATATTACAAAATGTCATTCCTTATCTGTTTACCGTATTTTGTCTCCAGTTATTTATCAATATAACATTTCCGAAATTTCACTTACTAACGTAACTGAAGTTAAAGATCTTGGGGTGATTTTTGACACCAAAATTTCATTTTCACTTCACATTGACTATGTTGTTGCTAAGGCTAACTCTATGCTTGGATTCCTCAAACGATCATGTGCCGTATTTTCTAGTCCTTATGCTCTTAAATCTGTTTATATGTCCCTTGTTCGTCCTTTTCTTGAATATTGTTCCATTATTTGGTGCCCTAACAATTTTACTTCCATAAATCGGTTGGAAAGAGTGCAAAAGTCATTTACAAGATTTGTAATTTCTCAATTGAAATGGAACCTTAATGAAAGACCCTCTTATTCTACTAGATGTGCATTAATAGGGTTAGATACCCTTGAGAAAAGACGTAATGTTCAGTGTATATTGTTTGTTCATGATGTGTTTTCTTATCGCATAAAGTGTCCTGATATTCTAAAGAATTTTTTGTTTTACGCACCTGAAAGAATACTCAGATCTAGAAATTTATTATTTAATCCTAGGCATATTTACAATTATGGTCTTAATGAGCCTACTACTAAATGTATTAATTTATTCAATTCAGTTTGTACAGAAATTGATTTGTGTGATGATAGAGAGAAAGTTAAATCTGTAATTTTAAATATTTATGTATCATAATAAAATTTTGCTTCTTGTTAATTTATTAATTCCTAAAGTTACTTAAAACTTATTGTACTATACTTTATACTTTTAATTATTATATCACCATATATTATATCCAAAATCTGTTAGAGTTAAGCTCGGTAGATGAATAAAGTAACTAACTTCTACTTCTTAGGTAGAAAACCAGGAAACTGTTACAGTATACAGTATGTGTATGTAGTATGTTGTACTTGTAGACTATATAGTTCTCTCATTATTACAATCACCTATGTACACTTTACACTCTCCCAATAAAAAGTTCTTGCCTAACATCCAATAAAGTAGCATGGTGTCAGAAGTGGCTTTTTTTAAATTTTTAGTAGAAAGCGAAGACAGGCACACGCGAAAATGGCAACCAGTAGTGGTGAACGCATAACTTTACCCACAACGTCACAAAACATTTCGTTTTTTAATATACCGCCTCCTCGTCCAATTATTGTCCGAGAAAACGCGTTGGAACATTTCAAACTGTTTAAAAATCAATGGGAAAACTACGAAATAGCGGCAGAACTCAACAAACGAACGGACGGGCTATATTAAAAGCATGCATAGGGGACGAATGTTTTAGGATTTTAGATAAACTTAAATTATCAGCGGAAGACGAACAAACTACGAAAGGAATCCTTAACGCCCTAGAAAAATTTTTTGCACCCACAAAAAATATACGATATGAGCGTTATATATTTAATACAGCCATACAGCAAGAGTCGGAGAGTGTCGAAACATACATTTGCAGATTAAGAGATCTTATTAAAACTTGCGGTTACCCAGCAGAATACGAAGACGACTATATATGCGATCGGCTCATACCAGGAATTAAGTGCAATGAAATGAGAAGGAGATTATTGATGGAGGAAGAGCTCACATTAGACAAAGCACAGAAATCATGCTCATTAGCACAACAAACAGCAGAAAGAATGCGAACGATTACACACACAACAAATAGCAACTGAAGGGAATTTAGCGACAATGAGACATATATACTAAAACGCGATTACCGAGAAGACAGAACAAGTGATCGAGCAAGACAAAATAGAAAACTTCAACACGGAGATAACAAGTCATACGACAGCAGCTGTGATTACTGTGGCAATGTACACAAGAAAGGTAACTGTCCAGCATATGGAAAAACATGCCACCTATGTAACAAAAAAAATCACTTCAGAAAAGTGTGCAAAAAAGGGAAGGCAGTAAATAACCTAGCGGAAACCGAAAGTGAAGAAGAAGAAATTTTATATGTCGCGCAGATAGGAGAAGAGAAGTTAAACAAGGGAATGATTCTGAGAAAAATTTAATTTTCTGTGGATGTCAACAGTAAACCAAAATTAATGGAGTGCATTATAGACACAGGCTCGTCGTGCAACATAATGAATCTGAACGATTTTAAAGAAATAATGAAAAGAAGATATGAACTAAGTGAGACCAGAATAAGATTAAAAGCCTTCGGTGGAAATATAATAAAACCTGTTGGTGCTGGAAGCCTTGTTGGCCAATATGGAGATATAAAGAAACAACTAACATTTCAAATAGTAAAAGAGAAGCGTCACCCGATTCTTTCAGCACACGCATCTAAATTATTTGAGATAATTGAGGTAAATTCTTTAAATTTAGTAGACAATATTGATGTTAATGCTGAACAAATTATGGAGAAATACAGTGATATTTTTAAAGGAGATGGGCTGCTGGAAGGAAGCGTTAAACTAGAAATCGATACGACAACGATCCCAACTCAACAAGCACCTCGACGCATACCGATAATTCTGAGAGAAGACCTGAAATTGAAGCTAGCAGAATTAGAAAAGCGAAATATTATTAAAAAGGTAAATCATCATACGGAGTGGATAAGTAATTTAATTATTGTTAAACGAAATAATAAATTGAGAATATGTCTAGATCCACAAGATTTAAACAAGGCATTGAAAAGAAGAAATCTACAAACCAATACCTTGGAAGAAATGTTACCGAGCCTAGCTAACGCAAAAGTTTTCACAACGCTTGACGCTAAGAATTGATTTTGGCAAGTGGTATTAGATCAAGAAAGTTGTCTTTTAAAAACTGCTTATAAGGCTACGAGAGGCAAATTTGAAATTAAATCCAGAAAAAGCTAGAATTGGACTGAGGGAAGTATCGTTTTATGGATTTACATTATCTGCGGACGGACTGAAAGTGGACAAAAACAAAGTGAACGCGATTGTGAACATGCAACGTCCAAAAGATACTAAAGAAACACAAAGGTTCTTTGGCTTATGCACATATTTATCTAGATTTTTGCCCAAAATTTCAGAAGTTGCCGAACCGTTACGACAAATATGTCGAATGAACACGAATGAACAGCGAATGGCGTTGGGGGCAGGCACAAGAAGTGGCGTTTTCGAAACTAAAAGAGATGATAGTGGATGCTCCTATTCTGAAGTACTTCGATTTTAAAAAAGACACTGTTATTGAATGCGATGCAAGCAGTATTGGATTGGGAGCTGTCCTAAAACAAGAAGGACATCCGGTAGCATATGCTTCGAGAGTTTTGACACCGACGGAAAAAAAGTATACCCAAATAGAGAAAGAGTGCCTTGCCATCGTCTTTGCTTGTAAACGTTTTGATCAATATATCTGCGGAAAAAATCAAATTTTAGTAGAGACGGATCATCTTCCCCTACAATCAATATTTAAAAAATCGTTGCTGCATGCACCTAAAAGATTACAACGAATGCAACTCAGCTTACAACCCTACAACTTAAATGTCATATACAAAAAGGGAGCAGAAATGCATATTTCGGATGTACTATCAAGAGCACCAACACCGGGTCCGGAAAAGAATGAGGAATCAAAGGAGGAAGTGTACCGAATGCAAGAAATTGAAAAAATCCTATTACAAATCTCTGAAGTAAATCCACTCCATAACTTGCGCATAAAGGATACGCGTGTTCAACGTATCAGGGAAGAAACGATTAAGGATAAGGAATTAACAGTACTCAAGGACCGCATATTTAGAGGATGGCCGAATACCAAGTCTTTCCTAGATGAGACAGAACATCTATACTGGAACTATAGAGATGAGCTGACCATTTCGGACGGACTCATTCTTAAAGGATCGCAAATACTTGTTCCACAAAGCCTACGGCAGGATATTTTGCAGAGACTGTACCAGGGCATTGAAGCGTGCTTAAGGAGAGCTCGCGACACAGTATTTTGGCCAAATATATCAAATCATATTAAACAATTATGTTCTAACTGTTCTCTTTGATTGCAGAATTCCAATGGCCAAACTAAGATGCCATTACAATGTCCAATACTGCCAAGCTATCCCTTTGAGCGCATCGGCATGGATTTGTGTGAGGTAGAACAAGGGAACCAAAAAAAAATTCTTCTGGTAACAGTAGACTATTACTCGGATTTTATCGAAGTGGATGAAATCAAGGAAGCAAATGCCAAAACCATCGTGAGTTGTTGCAAAAAGAACTTTTGTCGGTATGGTATTCCAGAAATCGTAGTTACTGATGGTGGAACTCCGTTTGTGAATGAGGATTTCAGAAGGTTTGCAATAGAATGGGAATTTTGCCACACACGCAGCACACCATATCACCAACAAGGAAACGGTAAAGCAGAAGCAGCTGTGAAGATCGTCAAAAGGTTGTTCAACAAAGCCAAATATGCAAAACAGAATTTTTGGAAATATCTGCTGGAGTGGCGGACAACAGCAAATAAGATGGATTCAAGTCCGGCTCAAAGGCTGATGAGTAGACACCTGCGGTCAGCTATTCCAGTTACAACCGACCGACTAAAACCACAAGTTCCATGTGATGATCAACACAAAATTCAAAAACAACGCCAGCTCAGTAAAAAATACCATGATAGAGGTGCACGAGATCTACCAGCATTAGAGTTTGGACAGGATGTTTATGTACAACTGAGGCCTAAGGAGCGTAACGCACAGTGGAGTCAGGGCGAAGTTGTGGATGTACCGTCGGATCGAAATGCTCTCATCCGTGTTAATGGACAGGACTACCTGCGGAACAGACAGCATATCAAATCCTATAGTGACGGTGAGTTAAAAGACCCGGAAAACAATCAACAGCGCATGGCAGCAACTTTTCAGAACTCCGCCGAAACAGCAGAATCACAACCCATTATCGAATTATCTAGTAGCTCGTTTTCTGAAGGAAAAGTAGAGGAGAAACATATTCAAGATATGCCCGATGTCAGACGTTCAACCCGCGAAAAGAAACAGCCTGATCGTTTGATGTACCATTAACCAGATGTGACCTTTTATTATAAAAATATATGTTTGAATTTGAATTAAGAATTGAATTAAGAAGCTAGTATATGAATTTAGAATACTGTTTACTAATTTTCAGTATACATACCTACTTTTATATAAATGATAACCTGAAATATTTGGAGTAATTTATATTTTTTTGTAAGGAAAGGGAGATGTTACAGTATACAGTATGTGTATGTAGTATGTTGTATTTGTCGACTATATAGTTCTCTCATTATTACAATCACCTATGTACACTTTTCATTCTCCTAATAAAGCAGTTCTTGCCTAACATCCAATAAACTAACAGAAACTTTGCAACAGAGCGATACTGACTTAAAACGAAGAGGAATTTCTAGCTAAAACCTCTGCAAGGATGACAACTGTTGGACAGCTAACAATCAGGAAACCTTGATATTGCTAGGAACCGACTTTACGGGTTGTACAGCTTTCCAATCGTATTACCAATCCCCCCACACTTCGGGATGAGGAACTGGTAAGTTCGGGATTCATTCCAGACGGGTGGAAAGCAGTGCGGGTTGTCTTTATCTCCAAAGGTGGGAAACCCTTTCACTCCAAAGGTTAATGATTTTGCTTTTTTAATTCACTATTTGTTTTTATTAATTTCATTACATCTTAAACTGGTATAAATGAATAATTTACACAGTTATCATTCTTTAATTAAAGGACAACTGTCCTAAATTAGTGTTAAACGACACTCAGCGCTAGTAATAACAATTTCATCTGAAGTTCTGATGTGGGGTGACGATCAGTAACTAATGTTTAATTAAAAAAATAAGTAGTAATAACATAAATTATCGATTACCAATAAAATCCAAGCTCCATGAAGAGGTAAATTAAGAGCAAACAATAACTAGAATTACAATTACAATAGTCTTACTATGTTGCCTTTTTAAGATAAAAAGTTCTTAATATTTCGAATAAAAGGAGCCAACTATGAGAGCGAAAATTAAAAGCATTAAGATATGAACCTCCCCAACTTATAATTCCATATTGCAGTTTATAGTGAGCCAGAACATACAACCAGAATAATACAACTTTAATAATACTCTATTGGAGCAATAAGGTGCCTTGGCTGGGCCTGTCGTATCCAAGTGCCTTACCCCAGCAGAACCGGCTATGTTGGGGCGGACCTTTCTTCACCGGCTTACTCGTGGGAACTACTTTATGAACACTTCAAACAAAAAATCAAACAAAAACAAAAACAAAAACGACCTTCTGGCCATAAACAAGGACAACGAACCGACAACTACAACCACAACAACAAAAACACATATTACAGAATACAGGAAACTGACTCCGGACAACGACGATGACTCAACAATTCCGTCTGACTCGGATTCAAGATCCGCTGACGCGTCTGCTTCGGATGCGGAACTCAGGCGACAAGAAGTTGCACCGACTTTTGGCTGGCGCGGGAAGAACACCTCCCCGAGTGCAGTCAAATACAAACAGATACGTGCTGCGAAACACAAACTTGCCGCAGTCCTGGCGAAACCAGATAGTTCCTGGGATCAAAAGGACAGGGACACGATTCGTTGGGCTGGCGAGGTGCTGAAAGGGGAAGCAATTCAACCTGGTTCGGGTAGACAGCATCCCTCTACTAGCAGCGCCACCCAACCGTCCTTACCTCCAAACGGCCCAAATAAGTCCAACCCTAACAAGAGACCCCCTCTTCGCAGGGAAGGACTTACAAATACTTCCACTCCTGCTTCAGGAGCAACCAGCACTGTTTGCGGCAACCCGAAAAATCTTCCTGCTTCGGGAAGACCCTCGGTAGCTCCTGCCAAAAAGGTCTCAACGACCAAACGACCTAGATCGCTCGAAGAAACTTCCGGGACCTCAAAGAAGGCGAAGAATGCTGATACGGCACACAGACCCTTCAACGAGGTCGTGAAAGACAACATGCTCTACGGCATTTACGACAACGGCAATGACGAGGGCAAAATGAGCGGGGAGAACTGGCTAGCGCTTAAAGCCATTCTAGCCGGAGAAGTTCTCAGATTTTTGGACGAAAATCCTTCGGCAGAACCGCCGTCCTTCGTGGATGGTGGCTGGTTCAGTAGCGGGGTAAAACTCGTGAAATGCAAGAATAGCAGTGCGGTCGACTTTCTAAAGTCCAAAGTCCCGAAAATGAATCCGCTGTGGATAAACGCAGAGCTCCAAGTGATGCACTGGAGCGATATACCAGTTCGCCCTAAAGGACGTGTCTGGTTACCCCCAGGCCCATCAACGGAGGCTGACATTCTCAGGCTTATTCGTCTGCAAAATCCTGATCTTCCAACCAGCAATTGGAAAATAATCAAAGCCGGTGAACCGGAAGAAAGAGGCAGACTTGTTTCGTTCCTCATGAACAAGGAATCCTTAGACCTGCTGAGCAGGAGGGGCTACAAGTTCTCCTATGGCATGGACGAACTTGTCATAAGAGTCCAGGAGAAGGAAGAGAGACTTCTGTCGGGTGTGGTATCCACACTCAACAACCTAGGCTTAGACGCCGGGCTAGATGGTCCCTCTCCTATCTCTATAGAGGGGGGAGACCAAGTCGTGGTCATGCAGCCAGCTGTTACGGATGGCGTCAAGGCCAACGATGAACCTCCTTCCACAATCAACCTCAGCGACGAGCTTTCTTCTGATTCGGAGGAAAGTAACAGGACAGTGATAGAGGCGTCTGTATCAGTCAGCAATGATGCTAAGACTGCTACAGATTAACCTCCACCACTCCAAAATAGCATCAGCTAATCTATTGCTTCGCCTGACAACGGGCGAAGAAGACGTCGTCCTTATCCAAGAACCATGGGTGGATGGCAAAAACACCATACTTGGACTAAGGGCAAAAAACTACACGTTATTTTACACTAAAAACGAAGGTAAACCTAGATCCTGTATTTTGGCAAAGAACAGTTTAAAAGCTCGCCTTATACCCAATTTCAGCGGTCCAGATTTTGTCTGCGTGGAAACAGACATGAGCAGCAACAAAATCCGAATATCGTCCGCTTACATGCCCTATGACGATATAGGGTCCATCCCAGCAGCTAACGTGCGAGCAACGATAGAGGCGGCTGAGAGGGACAACATTCCCCTTGTGGTGGGTGCGGATGCCAACGCTCATCACACTCTCTGGGGAAGCAGTGGCACAAACAACAGGGGTGAGTGTCTTTTTGATTATATTATGACAACTAATCTCGTATTATGTAACAAAGGTTCAGAACCTACCTTTATCAATAGGATTAGACAGGAAGTACTAGATATAACTTTAGCTACTAACTCTCCAAAACTAATAATCAGCAACTGGATGGTCTCAAGAGATGTTTCATTCTCGGACCACTGCTATATACAATTTAACATTGACCTTATTAGACCTCCACTCGAAAAATTCCGCAATCCCAGGAAAACCAATTGGCAGGTATATAATTCTTTCTTAAAGGATAAGCTTGGACAGTTAGTTAATCAACCGGATTCCCCTTCGGATATTGACTATATGGTGGACAAAGTCACCAAATCGATGAACGAAGCCTTCGAAAGAGCTTGTCCGATCAGCAGATATAGAAAAGGGAGTAAACCACCGTGGTGGAATGCTAACCTTGCAAAGCTGCGCAAAGATAGCAGGAAATGTTTTAATTCAGCCAAGTCTTCTCGCTTACAAGAAGACTGGGACTCATACAAAAACAGTCTAAGACATTATAAGACAGAGATTATAAAAGCCCAAAGGCAGTCATGGAGACTCTTCTGAGGTAGCATAGAAAGCAGTACCGACTCAAGCAGGCTAAGAAAAATTAATTCCTAATCTCCACCCATGCCTAGATATATTCAAAAACCAAATGGGGAATGGACTTCGTTAACGAAGAGACTCTGGATCTCTTCATTAACACCCATTTTCTTGGTAGCACTACAGATGACATATCATCAACAGTACCCAACTATCCGGCTAAAGAAATACCGGTCGAAATTGTCAACGGCCGCGATATTTACATGGCCGTTAACAGCTTTCTTCCGTATAAAACTCCTGGACCAGATAAAATAGCACCAATAGAGATGCACAAAGCTCTAGATATATTGACCCCCTGGCTCGAAGTGATCTTCCGTACCTCTCTAAAATTCGGATACATTCCTGCTTCATGGAAAAGGGTTAAGGTAATCTTCATACCAAAGTGTGGCAAAACCTCACATGTGTCCCCAAAGGATATCATTTAATTTTTATATCTTTTATATTAATTCGAATATTTCGCAAAATTCAAGGAGTCAGATGTACAATGTGCGGCAAGAAACAAAACACTTTTTTTTTTTTTTTTTAACTTTACTTTAGGCATTATTACTTGAACATTTTATATTTTTCATTAATACTTAAAGCGCAATTTCTTTCAAAATATCAAACAAAAAAATTTTTGATTCCGAATTCAGCAGCTTTGTAAGTCTACAGCTTCAGTGTTGCTTCAGGTTGGTCAATATTTGGGGTGTGCTACTTTTTGGTTAGTAGGTATTAAGTCACGTGGATAAGTGGTTTGAGGCGCTTTTTTATACACTTTACGTAGGTAACTGCAGTTAATTTAACTTTTCTTAAAAAAAAATAAAAATTAATGACATTATGTTATTATATACTATTTTCTAATTATATGTTCTTACAGATTTCGTAAACTAAATTTGCATTAACTTCCATTGGGTTTCTAAGTAAGTCCGTTAGGTTTTCTTTAGGTGCAAGTTGTTTCGTTCCATTTGGACTGTAGGACATTCAAATATAAGGTGTTTGATAGTAAGCGGTGTATTGCTGTTACACAGATGACAATCTTCGGGCTCACTTTTCGTCATAAGGAAGCTATGGGTGATGTAGGCGTGTCCCAAACGAAGTCGTAAAAATATCTTGTTTTTAAGGTTTGAGCAATTTAATGGATATACTGCTTTTTCTGCTTGTGGGTTTATCGTTGTGTGGTGATGTGAGTATGATTTACTGCTACTTTCGTAGCCCGGTGGGCTTTTTCGTTTCCGGTTATGCCTACGTGTCCTGGTAGTTTTATTTGAAATCGGTTTGCTATTAGCTTGTCCCGGATGATTGCAATTATCTCAGTTTTATTATTGACGTTTTGAATGGCTTTGATTACTGACAGGTTGTCTCTGCAAATAACAATTTTTGTTGGTTTTGCAAGTTCAGTGGCTTTTAGAATTGCCATAGCTTCTGCAAATGGTACCGATGAGAATTGTAGGAGGAGTCCTTTGGATAATGTTTTGCCATCTTGTTCAAGGACTGCGAATGACGTACCAATCTTAGATTTTGAGGCGTCTGTAAACACGAAGGACCAGTTTTTTTGTCTGTAGCTTGCATGAGTTTGGAAGATCATTTGCTTGTACGTCTCATTGTTTGTGGATACTTTAGGCAGCTTGTTAAGGTCAGTGATAATTCCTTCTGATGATTTCTTCTTTGGCAACCAAGGAGGGTGAAGTGGGGGCTTCGATGCTTTTCTCAATATGGGTATAGCTATAGATTTTGCGAGCGATATCATATTGTATATTGCAGATGGGCATTTCGGTGTTTTGCGTCGACGGAGGATCTTTTTTAAGATCCAGGGCAATTGGTGTTTTGTAGATGGAGTTTTAGCTTCAGTTAAGATTTTCTTATTCGGTGTGCTTCTGAAGGCTTTTAGGCTGGTTCTTATTGCTGAATGGTATGTGGGTTGGATGAGTTTAAATGACGATTGAGAGCATTTCCAATAGATACTTAGTCCATAATCAATTTTGGACAGTATAGTGGATCTGGTGATGTTGATCAAAGAATTAACATGATAGAAGCTTGGAAGCGATATACTTAATTATATTTACTCTTGTAGCTAGACTTTTCTTAAGATCTAAACAATGTTCCTTAAAAATGAATCTTACGTCCAAAGTAATGCCTAGAATATTTAATGAGGTTAAATTTTGTATGTTAGCAAAGTTACTATCTAGAGATATATTTTTTGGGCAACAAGTTTTTCTGCATATACGCAGAATTTTGCTTTTTTCAATTGAAATCTTTGACCCAGAGGTATTGCACCATTTCGTGACGTCAACTAGAAAGCTTGAGAAAGCTGCGGATGTAGTTGTGAGATTGCTACATTTTGTAAACATTATAAGGTCATCCGCGTATTGTTTTATATCTAAGTACTATTGAACTTAACTCATTAAAAGCTATTATAAATAGGATAACTGAGAGTAGTGAACCTTGCGGAATTCCATTACAAAGATGTTTGACAGATGAGTAAATTTAGTTTTATGCGAAATTGTGGGAGGCTTTCTTGTTTGGTTTGGTATTGGAATAATGTTCGCAGTTTTCCACATTTGTGGTATAATACCACGGGAAAAAATATTATTATATAGCAACAAAAGTCGTTGCTTTAAAATTGGCGGAGCGTTCTTGAGCATGGTGTATATAATACGGTCAAACCCAGGTGTTTTTCCTTTAGCTGTGTTTATAGAGCTCTCTAGTTCAATTAGATTAATAGGGGTCTCAATCATCTTTGCAGATGAGTTTGTTTTATATATTGGAGTGTCCCTTGTAGTCGCAATATTTTTCATGCGTAGAAACTTATCGGAAAAGTTTGCGTCGCCTGAGTAGATGGACCAAGTGTCTGCGAAATATTCCGCGATTGTAGTTAAAGCGGGGTAAGGAACCTGTATCGCAGTTTATAAATTTTATTGAGTGTGGTATATAGTTACCAGTTAGTGGTTTAACATGAGCCCATAGTTTCTTTGATGTAGCATTTGGATTTATATTTGAGGTGAAATTTTGGAAACTAATTTTTTTGGCGGATTTTGCAGCTTTACGGAATAGCGCGTTGGATTTACAGTATAAAATTAGGTTTGAGTCTGTCGGAAATCTCTTAAACTGTTGCCAGGCTTTTTGTTTGGACTGTCGAAGCTCTTGAATCTCTTTGTTCCACTTTTTTGCCTCGTGCGTTCCTTGATGGCGAGCCCCATAGAAGATTCCAGGAATTAAAATCCCCAGTTAAAATGATAGGGTTAATTAAATGAATTAATGATGTTTTCGATGTCCGAGGAAGTGAAATTTTGGTCAGGTGGTATATATATAGCGATATAACTGTAAGCTTTGTTACTCCTAAGTTAATTTCTACCCCTATCGCTGATAAGTTCGAATTAATAATAAGGGGTATGTGGGGGATAGATTTGTGAACAAGAATGCCTACAACTTGTTTTGCAGATGTGTATGTATTTAAATTATGGAAATAAGGCGAGTATTGCTTGGGTGCATGTGGAGTTAATTTTGGGTTACGTTCGATGTGAGTTTCTTGTAAAGAAATGACAGTTGGCGTGAGTTCATTTATAAGGAGTTGTAGTTCGTGAAGATTATTTGAAAACCCATTAAGGTTCCATTGAAGAACCTTAATTATTGACTTTTGTACCATATATTTCGGGCTATACTGTGAAAAATGCGAATTTGTCGAAATTGAGGAGGTCAAGATTCGACTCCGCTGACCAAGCGTTGAATACCTGAAGCTCCCTGAGGAGCTTGACCGATTCAAACCTCGTACTTTTGGCCTGAATTATATTGGTATAGAGGGGGAAATGTAATATTGATTGTTTACGATTAGCGATTGCGAGAGGGGCGAGAGTCGGCGTTGCGATCATGTTGGTGGTTTGGTTTGGGTTGGCGAGTTGAGTGGATTCCTTGAGACTGTGTCGCGGTGATTTGTTTTTGCGGAATTGTATGCGTAACTTGAGTTGGTTGCACAGGGCCCGACAATAGACAAGTTCGAGTTGGATACTATAGATTGGAGAGAGCTAAGCTTTTCTTGTTGATTTATTTTTTAATTTTTTTGATTGGAATTGGAAGAAGTTGTGTGAGAGAGATTTGGTGGAGATGGTGAGATTTCGATTGTGTTTTCTTTTACACATTTTGTTTTTGATTTATAAATCGCCAAGACGGAAGTGGGAGTTGGTGGAATTTTTGTATAAGTTGTTGGTTGAAAAGGCTTTTAGTTCTGCGAAATTTTGTTTGAGTGGTTCCGTTACAGAATTTTCTGTTGTTGGTTCATTAAGAGGCGGTTGTTGATTACTGCGGAAAGCAGAGTTAGAGGGAATATTGCTTGCCTGCCTTGCTTTATCAGAAAACGACTCGGGGTTTTGATTAACTTGGGAGGGGTGTTGATCTCTATATAAACATTTAGCATCAGCAATGCTGCACTTTTTTGTTGTTTTAATTTTTAGAATTACTTTCATTTGCACAAACTTCGGGCACTCTTTCGATGTAGAGGGGTGGGGGGTATAACAGTTTGCGCACATGGTTCTTGAACCATCTGCGTTGGTGTGTGGTGGTAGATTGCACTTGACAACATCATAATAATCGTCTCCACTGAACATTGGTACTGCAGCGTCCAGTTCTTCAAAGTTAATGCGTCGGATGTTGGGCGATCAATCCTTGCCATAGTACCAATTTGTTGCTGTAACTTTTGAGTTGTTCCTCAAACTGATGGACATCGGTACTCGTTTTTACATATGCATCAGGACTTTGCACACTTCCATCAGGGACAGCGGGTATTGAGGTTGGAATAGAGACGGCGGGTACTATATTTTTAACAGCGGTTGCTTTTACATCTACAGCGGATGTTACCTCTAAATTTGGAACAACGGATGGTACATCATTTTAAACTGGATTAATAATTAGCTCGCTATAAAGCGGTCGTAATTGCATCAGCGTGGCGTTTATGGGAAAATGGGTTCCTGCTGCGGTGAGAGCGTCTGCAATTACTTGGCGAGTCGGTTGTCGATCCATATTAAAGTAGTGAAATCGTATTTTCTTTTATATTTGTTTGTTCGTTGGGTTGTGTGGAATTTACCCCACATCTTTTTCTTTATACGCTTCTCGCTTTTACTTTTTCCTTTTCTAGAATGACGGAAAACCACCGAAACATGGCGACCTTCGGCTTCCTCCTTCTTTCGTTCAATTTTGAGTTATTGCCAGATTATAATAATGTTATAATAATTAAGAAATCTATCACATTTATAAATGTAAATTTAATGTGATTTTCGATTTACCAAACAAATATCATTTTGCAAAAAAATCAATTTTTTTTTTATCGAGACTGCTTTTCATGATCTATTTGCCAAAA
Organism: Cheilosia grossa; assembly: GCA_963082955.1. NCBI lineage: Eukaryota > Metazoa > Arthropoda > Insecta > Diptera > Syrphidae > Cheilosia > Cheilosia grossa. The sequence continues at coordinate 42,740,585 of OY720144.1, read as the reverse complement.
AGATCAATCTTTTCTTCGATCTCAGATCACTTTTGAGAAATCTCAATTTTTTCTCAGATTTACACATAATTTCACTAACACCAATGTTTATGACACTCAGCTGGCGGTTATGAATCGTCTATCGTTCGAAGGATTGCTCTTTTATTAATTTTACGCGTATGAGATCGAGTTTTTAAATTAAATTCTTTCGAAATGCAATATTATAAATGTGTGAAAATCAATTGAAATGAATTTCCAGTGCAAGTGAAAAATTGTTTTTTTTTTGCGGCCAACACACACAAAAACTAATAAAATTCAGATTTCATATTCGATTTGCCAGCAGAAATCTGAAGTCTCAGTTCAAAATCGGAAACGACATAAATCATCGGATTTAAAAAATACGGATTAGGGTGTAAAATGAACTTAAGCCTAATTTACACTCGGAGTGAATAATATGGCCGTTAGATTCAATAAAATATGTTTTTGTTTGATTGAATGCAATATTTAAGTTATTACATTAATAAAAGTTATGTAATATTTTGTATGTATTATGTATTTTGCACTTTTCAGTTTTTAGTACAATTGAGGAGAGTCGATTTGCATCACGCATTATATACGCTCGCAAACCTATTTACTCGTATATTAGTTAATTAGGAATTAAGAATAAGTTGTTATAAAACATGAAATCGAATTCGCTTGTTTTTATTCTTATTTCACTAAAGAAGAAAATCCAGAATTTGTTCGGTTATCTTTCCGAAATTTCAGGTCTTTTTTCCAAAAAGCCAAGAACATGTTTGGAAAAAATGCCAGAAACGATATTTCTGACTCTTTTCCTTCCCCATAATGGAAAAACACACAAAAACTGCATTTTGATCAGCTGTTACAATTTAACAGTTATTGAAGTCATTCTTTAGTTCTCACCCAAAATGAGAAATAATTTCACACAAAAATTAATGGAATTATTTCCCCCGCAGAAAAGAAAAAAGTTAAGCAAATTCCCAGCAATACAATACAACTATTTGCGTTTAAATAAATACTTCAACATTGTATTTCTCAATATATGCACAAATTAACCTTATAAATAACAAAACAAGAAAATTCGCGCAAACCCCCCTGCTTGGGGTAATTGTTTGGAGATTGGGAACTGCCAAATTTTCTTTAAATGCAAGAAAAACGAGAATGCGATAAACTTTGCATACGCTCTTCCTCGCATCTGCTCCAACCAATTCATAGTGGAACCAAGCAGGGCAGGATCTTTTTTCGCATATATATTACATTGTTTATGTATTGTGGTTTATTTTTTGGCATTATTGCGTATTTTTATTTCAAAATCGAAAATCAAATTTGTGTTTCTTTTTTCGTTCAGAGCATGATCAGAGCGCGCTCTATGAGCTCAGAAGAAATTGCAGCCTGAGGAAAAAGCTGATTACACATGTACAAACACACTTCCAGTCACATTTGAAAGAAAACAAAAAAAAAGAAGATCAGAACGCTCTGAGCACGCTTGGTTCAGAGCGCGCTCATAATGCTCGAGCTCAGTTCAGAACTCAGCTCAGAACTAAAAAAGAAAAACGCCTAATAATAACTCAATGAAAAAAATCTATCACAGTCCCCCAAGATTGGCAGCATTTTTTTGTATTTTTGCACACGGATCCGAATTGACATAAAACCGATATGAAAACATATTGCCAGCGGCAAGATTGTGAGTTGGGAGCCTCGGTATGATTTGTCTATGGTTCATACGTTTTAAATTTTTTAATTAATGTGAGATGTCTATACCCAAAAGTGGCACTGAAAAATTAAATGAAATTAAATTAACATTTCGACAAGAAGATTAAAGTCAAATCAACTCATTTGAGTGGAGAAAATGATAATCTATTGATTAAGGGAATATACTCAATCAGGATGTTAATTTATTGTCATTTGATTAGTGTGAATTATTTTTTAAGAAAAAGTTTATGAATAAGGTTTTCTGAATTCAATGTAATGAAGAGTTAAGGCTGTAATTGCAATAAAAAAACCGCTGACTTTTAAATCGCACACCAACGAAAAAGCCAAAAAAGAGTAACCTCATTTTATGTTCCATTGGGCAAATCTTGGGATTTATCCCTTTTTGTGTGAATTTCAATGTCCGAAAAGCCTTCCGTGGGAAGCACCAAAATCTTGGGAATTTCATGAATCTAACAAAAAAAAACTCAATTCTGTTTGTACACAATAGATACGTTCCCAAAAAATTCGTGTAAAAAAAGATACAAATTGCTAAAATTTTTTCTAAAAATTTCATCAAAAGACCTACATTTGATATTGACGATAAAAAGTATTCTGGGTTTTTAAACCGGAATTAGAATACCTACGCGAAAAGGGAAAAATTACATTTTGTAGATTAAATGAAGAGGATATGCTAACACCGGCATTGGGCAACAAAAATCTGAAAATCCCTACGGAAAACGACATAAATCATTTTAAAAACTCTAATATAAACGGATTTCTAAATAAAACAGCTGCTGTCAGAAAGCGCATTCGGATAAAAAAAAATTAAAATATATTTTCAATGTTATGTATCAACATTAGAAAGATACAAAAAACGGAAAAATTCAACCAACGAATTCCGCTGTCCCCAACTGCTTGAGGTTTACATATATAGTTCTAAATACAATGTTGTTAATCGAACAAATCCACATGAAATATATTAAAATAGAAATATGTAGAAGGTATATAAATAGACAGCATTAAGACCAATCAATTCACACATGAGGATATTTTAATATGAAGCCATGTAGTTAATAATAAATGTCTTACTGCAATAATATACTCTTGTTGATTTCACGTTGTAACGCTTCTTTTTCTTTATTTGCGAATTCAATTTGCCGCTCTCGTAATTTTAAATCCTTCTGCAACTTTTTATATTGTTTCTCTAATTCGATATACTTATCAGATACCATGTTGTCGTACTTGGCGTTCTCAACCCCCTTTGATTTGACTACTGACCACAAGACCAGCCAAAGACTATGTAAACTATACAGTCGGCTTCAGTGCCAGTGATACCAGTTTTTGATTTTGTGCGGTTTTTTCCGCAATGACGGTTGCGGAAAGTGTTCACGTATCACGTATAGGCGGATTCTATAAATGGATGAGTGATTTCGAGAACTGACAACTTGCAATACTTCCTGTTCTAATCTAATTTTGGTCCTGGAAATTCCAGGCGAGCTTTCCCATACGCAACCTATTTAGGTAGCGAGAAGGATGTCGGATGAGAACAACTGACAACAGCGTGACCGTTGTGCGACAATTTGGTACTTTTTCGAGGACCCTGACCCAATTTTTCATTCGTGGGTATGGACCGCGACTGATTTATGTGGATTGTGAATAAAGTGTGACAGTTCGCGGCAAGAATTTTCAAATCGCGGGTAAATTGCTGTAATTGTAAATTTAGCTATTTAAATCAGTTGAGAAAGAGGTTTTTTATTTTAAAATAAGTTGTTAGATTAATCAAATATAATACTTTGGTGGGAGGAAAACATAAATTTTCAATTCCTAAATACAATTGAATTGATTTGTTCGCAATTCGCGCTTATGTGAATAGTCCGTTTAAAAGTTTTCAAAAACTGTGATTTCAAAATAAATATAACACGGTTTCCCATCACAACATCAAAGTGTAAAGCGGCAGAGTAGAACCAGAAAAATGCACTTTTTTGGGACATTTTAAAACTTCATTTTTGTTTATAATTTATAAATGAAATAAAAATAGAGGCTAAATGTTTTTCATTTTAAAATTTGTCATTTGAAAACGAATTACATCCACAGTTTCGTAATAGTTTAGCTCACCCGAAGAACAATCTTAAAGACATCTAATTCTAATGTGGAGGAAAAACGCGCGCCGGACGTTCAATAGGCTTAAAAGCCGCGACCCTGGTCCCTTCACGGAAAGGGAAGCAGCGCAGCTAGCTAGGGCCCGGGAGACTATCAAGTCAACCGAGGATGCATGGCGCAGCAGCCTTAAAGAAAGGAGGCAGAACCCGACTGAAAAAGGGATGCTGTCTCGACCAAGGGAGGAATGCCTATTGCCTTCCGCCTTGGAAAGGTCAAAACCCGGAATATCAGGTGCCGGCCCGGCTAAAGACTCGTCCAAGGCCGAGCAGACACCTGGTTGCTCAAATAAGGTTCTGCCGGTTAGGAAGGTAGGTAGGACTTCTGGAGGAGCCGACATGAGATTGGCCGTAGCGGGGGCGAAATGCCAGTGTCAAGGGGCTGTCTCGGGCAAGGATACGTCCAAACCTGGGAACGCTCCGGTAATCTCCAAAAGAAGTCGCAACGACGACACGATCTCCCCGGTAGTAGGCAGGCAGGCAAAAAGGCTGAAATTCGCCGAAAAGGTGAAGGAAAGTCTGCGCGTCGCAATCGTCGACTACGGCAACCCAGATCGGAGACTCTCATCCAACCAATGGGAGTTGATTGAACAAAGAATCCTTGATGGTGTTAACGACGCTATCGTGAGGGCAGAAGGCAAGCCTCTGCTGTTTGGCCAGCTATCTACCTTCAAAGGATTCAAGACCATGGAATGCGACAACCAAGAGACTTTGGATTGGTTAAAGGGTTCCATCACCAACATGAACGCAACTTGGTCTAATGCTGACCTGCGCGTTGTTGATAGGAAAGAAATCCTGAACATAACCAGACCAAAGGGTCTTATCTGACTGAGGGTTCCCTATCTACCCGTGGAAAGGATAGAACGGAACCTGCAATTCCTTAACCCGGAATTACAAAGCAGGGAATGGAAAGTCCTGGAAACGGGTGAATATACCCAGAATGGTATGGACGTGACAGTACTACTAAGTCACAAATCGCTGCCGCTACTCCGGAAACAAGAGTTCAAGGTCCGCGTAGGCATAACGCGATGCAAACTCCGGCTGTTAGTGGCGAAAGGCAAGGGAGAGAAACCGACCACTCGTGATGAAGATAATACAAATAAATCTTCATCACAGTAAGGCGGCCAGCGCCAATCTCGTTCTCCTTATGGAAACGAAACATGTAGATGTCGCCCTGATTCAAGAACCCTGGATTCACCGGGGTAAGATAAGTGGCCTGAATTCAAAAGATCTGACTATTTACCACAATACACCACTAAATGGTAAGTCTCGAACATGTATTGTCGCTAGGAAACAGCTTGAACTTTTTCTTTTACCTAGTCTCAGTGATTCGGACCAAAAGGCTGTCAAATGGGACAGGGCAGGAAAAGGCGCGCTGATACTGGCGACAATCTACGAGTCGGACAATCCACCCTCAGAGCTATCCTGTTCACTAGCCAGAACAGTAGAAAGGGAAAGATGGGATCTGCTTGCTGGCTGTGATGCCAACTCCCATCATACGCTCTGGGGCAGTACGGACATCAATGTACGAGGTGGGTCCCTCTTAGAATTCATAATCAAAAATAATCTCCTGATAGCAAATATTGGCAATGAGCCAACCTTCGTTACTAGGAATAGACGTGAGGTATTAGATATAACTCTGAACATTAACTAACAAACTCTAACTGTGAGGGAATGGAAGGTCTCCTCTGAGCCATCCTTCTCAGATCACAGGATTATATAATTTTTAGTAAATGAACAGGCAGTAGTTAGAAGTAAATTCAGAAACCCAAGACTCACCAACTGGGACACCTTTGCCTCAGAGGTCGTGAGGAATGGCCAAAATCTGATAGATCAGGAAATAGGGACACCAGACGAAATCGATGCATTCACAGAGAATTTAAACAAAATTCTAAGTAAGGCATATAATAAAGTCTGTCCTTTACGGACAAATAAGAAAAGGAATTCTCCATCTTGGTGCTCTAAGGACCTCCTAGAAATCAGAAGGAGAGCCAGATCTCTGTTCAATTTGGCCAAGCGCACCAACTCCCAGTCAGACTGGGATCTATACAAAGCCGGACAGCGGAAATTCAAAACCGCTGTCACTAGTGCTAAACGTACAGCCTGGCATACTTTTTGTAACGAAATAGAAAACACTAGGGAATCAGCCAGACTTAGGAAAATCCTATCGAAAGAACCTACGGTTCCGGGCTATCTAAAAGACAATACTGGTAACTGGACGAAGTCCTCTGAGGAGACTCTTAGTCTGCTTCTATCCACTCACTTCCCGGGTTGTACTCCCAATATAAGGGTCCAGTCTACACCAAGGGTATAATAACTGAGGAAAGAATTAACTGGTCGATTGAGACTTTTTCTCCATTCAAGTCACCTGGGCTTGACGGGATTTTTCCAATCATGCTCCAGAAGGCCAGGCCAATTATTATACCAGCCCTGATGAGACTCTTCACACGCTGCCTAGAATGTGGCCACGTTCCTAGGTCATGGCGAGAAGTAAAGGTCGTCTTCATTCCGAAGGCAGGCAAATCCAGCCATACGACTGCTAAGGACTTCAGGCCTATAAGCCTAACATCTTTTGTCATGAAATCTTTCGAAAAACTATTGAACGTTTTCATTCGCAGTCGACTTGATCATAATGTGATCTCAATGGTGCAGCATGCCTATATTAAAGGTAAAGGGGTTGAGACCGCACTGCATGAAGTCACCGGAACCATTGAGAAGTCCCTAAAGGACAAGGAATACACACTAGCCGCGTTCCTAGACATTGGAGGTGCATTCAACAATGTTAAGATGTGCGCAGTGAAGAGAGCGCTACTCAACTCCAACGTTGACCAATCGCTAACCAACGTGATTGAAAGCTTGCTTTAACTGTCCCCCTGTTCTAAAACCTTTCCTTTTATATCTGCTCTGCCATCTCTTCGAGAACTTTCTAGCTAATTCCAATTATTTCTACAATTGGCTCACATACTTTTCCCCTTTCCAGCAATTGATAAATTCCCAGTTAATTTAGTTTAGTGGGGAATTGACAGATTCCAATCTCCAATTGGAAGTGGAACTTGTTTGGGGACTAATGGGGGTTGTTTTTTTTTTCATTTCACCATTTTAGGTTCCACGGTTCATTCCACGCCACAATATACCCCTCTTAAACTTGTTCGTCCCGAACAAACTCGTTAACATTTTCACCATTATATCGATGGAGACGATCCACATGAACGACTTTCAGCTTGCCTCTTCCTCGTTGGATGCGATAGACAACGTCGTTGATGCGCTTAACGATTTTATAGGGTCCTTCCCAGTCTTGTTGCAACTATGGTGATAAACCTTTTCATCAATGAGGGTTATATGCACCAATTCTCAACATCCTCCCTTGAATGGACCCAGTAAAAGCGTTCTCGCACTTTTGTTTATTCCCAAGTGGCCTCCAGACACTCCATCATGCAATTCCCTCAGAACTTCGATAACATTTGTCCTGGGAAAAACAAGTTGCATTACGTACGACTTTCCATCCGGGCTTTCCCATTTTCTTTTTAGAATGCCGTCTTATACATGAAGGGAGTCCCACTGCGCCCAGTATGCCTTCAGTTCGGGAGTCCAGTTGGATATCTCCTGCCAGTCTGGTTTTCCCTCATGCTCCTTCCAGGCGAGAATAGGTTCGATATCCGGATCTTCCTTTTGAGCCTCCCGGATTTTACAATCTGCCTTGCACGGTCGACGGGAGAGAGCGTCTGCATTTGAGTGAAGACTTCCCTTTCGATGTTGCATTTCGTAGTCGTACATTACCTTGCGACTTGTCCTTCAGGATTCTTAAAGTGTAGTAGCCACTTTAAAGATGCATGGTCTGTGCGAAGGACGAATTTCCGCCCATAGAGGTATTTATGGAAATATTTTGTTGCCAGTACCAAAGCAAGGAGTTCGCGCCTGGTAACACAGTAGTTCCTTTCTGGCTTTGAGAGAACTTTCCTGAACAACGAAACTACCTTCTCTTGGCCCTCGTACACCTGGAAAAGGACGGCTCCAATGCCCACATTACTAACGTATGCATCCACAATAAATGTTTTTCCAGGGGTGGGGTACGCTAATATGGGGGCGTCGCACAACTGTTGCTTAGGTTCTTGGAAACTGTTTTCGCACTCACCTGACCATTTGAATTGTTTGCCTTTTTCTGTCAGTTGATGCAAGATTTTTGCGATCCTGGCAAAGTCCTTTACAAACCGTCTGTAGTAGGTCGCAAGTCCCAGGAAGCTTCTCAGCTGATGTTTGTCTTTGGGAAGCGGCCAGTTTTTCACTGCATCGATCTTCTCCGGATCAGTCTTGACATCCTTGGAAGAGATGATGTGCCCGAGATACCTCACTTCTGGTCGGAATAAAGAACACTTCTTCGGGTTCAGTTTTAACTGTGCACTTCGTAGCCTTTGGAACACTTCCTTAAGGTTATTTCGATATTCGTTGAACGTTTTACCAACAACGATAACATCGTCCAAGTAGACCAAACAGGTTTTCCACGTCAGTCCCAGCAAAATACGCTCCATTAGACGCTCAAAAGTTGCTGGAGCATTGCACAGTCCAAATGGCATTACTGTAAATTGCCAAAGCCCGTTTCCTGCTGTGAATGCTGTTTTCTCGCGGTCTTCTGGATCTGTACTTGCCAGTAGCCACTCTTCAGATCAAGAGTCGAAAACCATTTGGCCCCGGATAGTGTGTCCAGGGTATCGTCAATTCTGGGCAGAGGGTAGCTATCCTTCTTGGTGACGTTGTTTAGCTGGCGATAGTCCACGCAGAATCTCGTACTTCCGTCTTTCTTTTTGACCAGGACGACCGGTGATGCCCACGGACTTTTTGAGCTCTCAATCAGTCCCTCCTTTTCCATCGTCGTCACCATTTCTGCAACCTCCGTCTGCTTGGCCAATGGTAGTCGTCTGGGAGGCTGACGAATTGGTCTTGCATCCCCGGTGTCAATTCGGTGCTGTACGAGATGTGTTCGGCCATACTCGCTACTCTGCGAAGCACATATATCAGCGAACTCGTTGACTAGACTCGCTGCCATTGACCGCTGCTCCTGATCCAGCTCGCACTCTCCGAGTATATTCTTTTTCATTTCCGATATCTCCGTAGGTCTAACCGGTTTCGCAGGACTTTCTTTTGACAACTTTGTGACCGCAGTAATCGGTACGCACTTTCCGATCACTTCCCCTTGCTTCAGCTTTACGCTTCTGTGTTCCGCATTGAGGACACGAACGGGAACCAAGTTGTTTTTAGGTTCAACAAGCATCTTTCCGACGATATAGCTCTGGTAATAGTTTTCTCTATCTGGCTCTATTAGGAAGAATCGGTAGCTCCCAGGATCACCTTCCAACCTTGTCCAAATAAGTGTCTCTGACGAAGGTGGTAATATTTCGTCCTCACTTACAACTGTTCTTAGAGCTGCGACGTTCTCGTTCCCGTAAACCATTGGAATCTCGACGTTTCTGTACTTTAGAATTTGCAAACCGATGTCGAGTACTACATCATGCGTCTTCATAAAGTCGATTCCAATGATGCATTCGTCACATATATCGGCCACTAAGAATGTATGGGAGAAGACTATTCCTGCTAGGTTTATCGTCAAAAGTACCTCACCATACACCTTTGCCGTTGCTCCAGTTGCTGTTTTCAGACAGTAGCTGCTGGTGTTGTGCAGCCATGATTGACGAACGATGTCCCTTCTGATTATGGAAGCGGTGGCACCTGTATCGATTGTAGCCACACACTTTTTCTGGCCGATATGGGCTTCCACTGTCAGACTCCAATTACATCGTTTGGTCTGTGAAACCTGAATTGTGGTCATGGGGGCTTCGATTCCAGAAACCAGCTTCTGCTCCACGAAGTTGGTTCTTAACAGATGGCTTTGTGAGGTTCCATCCGCCGATTGTTTAGATGCCTCCTCGATACGACTCCTAGTTCTTCAATGTGGACAACTACCCTGTCTACGTTCAGCTCTGCACTGTCGTTGAGGATGTCCAATTTTGTTGCAGTTCCAGCAACGGATCGGTCCCCTGCGAGCACTGTTCCGGTCTTCTACATCTGTTCTCTGGCATGAGCATTCGACGGATGTTATTTCTCTCACGCGGTGGAATCCTTGAGATGCTTGGTCAGCAGCTTTCATAGTTAAGGCAAATGCCAGTGCCTCAGGAAGATTTCTCTTTACAGCCATTCGTAGAGCCATCTGCAGTTGTCTCTCCTCTATGGCTTGCGTGAATGCCTCAATAGCCATTTCGTTGATGACATCTTCGCCGGCATTAGGATATGACAAGTGCGCTAGCCGTTCTATATCCGCTTGCAGCTGCTGGAGAGTTTCTCCCCTCTTCTGGATTCTACTGCGCAGTTGCACTCTATACACTTGCAGCGTATGGTCGTCACCAGACCGCATCTCAATAGCCTTAACCAATGCATCATAGTCGCGCTGTTTTTCTTCTGAGATAGTTTGAAGCAATTGGTCATTGCAGCTGCTTCGAACTGTCTCTTATTAATCGGCCATGATATTTGACCATCAAAAACGGGTGGTTGCATCTCTTTCCTTCTTGGCAGTCAGCAGAATATTCCCGAGCCTTCTGTTTCTTGACTTTTTCGAGGTCTTTAACTATGTTCTCGATATTTGTTCCGAGTTCTTTAGCTATGTTCTCGTGTTTATGAAACGTCTCATTAATTTCCTCATATTTTGTTTCATACTCGTTTAATTTGTCATCAATTGACAAATTGATTTTTACTTCAACAACATTCTTAAATTCTTCCACGGCATCTTTTTATGCGGCGACAAGAGAAATCTTCTGTTCTGTGATCTTCAGTTCCATAGAAATCTTCTGTTCTTCTAGAGAATTCTTCTGCTCTGCGAACTTCGATTTCATATAATTCTTCTGTTCTTCCATCTTGGTAAGAAGTAATTCCATCATAGTGCTTATATCCGCACCTGTACTTATTTGTTCTTCTGCCACATCGAAAAGCAAGCTCTTTGGATTTTCTCCCTCATTTTGGACAGCCTCCTGCAGACGAAGTATGAGGTCACTTTTCCCTCCAGCTGTGGAGAGATTCCTCTTTTCTAATTCACTTTTTAATTCGGGTATGCTAAGTTGAAGCAATGCACGACCCATTTTGTTTGTCTCTTGTAATTTAGAAATTCGCAAATTCACTTTAATTTTTTTTTTTTAATGTTTCTTTACAACACACGCTTTAGCATAACATAAATTTCATCCCACTTCTAACACCAATGTTACATTTGGGCTGGGATTCGAAAAGATAAAACACTATTCTGTTAAATTTTTCTAGTTAAATCACTTTTATTACACTTTTATGGATTATTTACTTATTAAGTACCAGAACAATATTACATATACGATTCAAACCAATCAATTAATTCACTCTATTACTTTGCCAATCACTTTAACCAATCACTGATAAAAAATCAACTGACTTCCTGTTGCTGGCTGCAAGATTGGGCCTCGTGCTGCCGTTTGGAATTTAACCCTCAACAATGAAACGCAGTATCCGCAAACGTTAACGAAATGGAGGATTTATTCTCTGAAATAATATTGTTTAATACAATTCAAATGAGTAGAGAAACTTACTCTTTTTGGCAACACGTTCGGCGGCTTGGGCTTCCAATCTTCGAATCACAGAATCAACGAGAATTGAATAAAAAATGGCGCTTTTTCTGAAGTGTCAAATAACACATTCGGCCGTAGGTTAGTTTGTTTTGATTTTAGGTATATCTGTTCGTTTAGAAGTCCAAGCGGCCGACGTTTACAAATATTATATTGGTTTAACGAAAAGACTTTTCAACACTTCCTCTTCTAAAACCTTTCCTTTTATATCTGCTCTGCCATCTCTTCGAAAACTTTCTAGCTAATTCCAATTGGTTCTACAATTGGCTCACATACTTTTCCCCTTTTCAGCAATTGATAAATTTCCAGTTAATTTAGTTTAGTGGGTAATTGACAGACTCCAATCTCCAATTGGAACTTGTGTCACCAAACAATGGGGGTTGATTTCATTTCACCATTTTAGGTTCCACGATTCGTTCCACGTCACAATATCGATACTGATATTTTATTGACTTGCTGTGGGCAAAGTTGCTTCGGAGCCACTTCCGCTGTGGGCAAAGTTGCTATCAGAGACAATACTGAGACCCCCAACTCCGGCCGATTTTCCGTTACTTGCCTACAAGCTATATTACCATGGGCTTGTGACGTTTTTTTGCGCAAGTATTGATACATAGAAATTCGTATTGACAAATGTCACGAAACTTAAAAAATTCCGGGTCACCAACACACGCTCAAAAAAAGAGCACAACTTCCGCTGCTTCCAAACTGGCTTCCGGTGTGGGCAAAGTTGCTGGCAGCGTTCGTAGAATATTCTCCGTTAAATTTGAAAATAATTGTTACAACTAAATTTTGTGTGGACAGTGATTTATTTTAAGAATAATTGTATATTTTGCTGACAATATAAGAAAAATAAACAATTCTGAAGAATAATAAACAAATTAAAACATTTTTAGCGAACATTCGTAAGGCATTTAACATAAATCGAGTAGAATATACTTATCACATACGTCGCTTAGTATACTTCTGGAGTTTAGCTATAATTTATAAATACCAAGATTAATGTCGTTGCTGTTAATATTAAGTATAAATTAAGAGTTCCTTCGTTAGTCTAAATAAATATAATTTAAAATAAAGTATACGTATGTGTATTTATTCTATTTTTTCGTGTCTCGTATTTCCAAGTCTACATTTATATTACTTATAAGGCGTATGTTTTGGTATTATAATAGAACAATAATGGTGAATGAGTACTCTGGTTGAATAGAAATACAGAATGTTATGAAAAAACTAATATGAAAATGTACTGAGATAATAATATACTTATTCACCAAATTTGAGTTGAACTTCGATTAAAAAAAGCTGTACTTCTGAACACTGTCATGCTCACCACGGTTCAAATCTGACACTGACACTGACAACTAGTGTAACTTATCCGAACTGGATTGGTCGCGAAATTCGCTGCCAGGTACCGATTGCCTGTAAAACTTGCTCAACTTGAAACGTCTCATCTTTAGCGATAACGAAAGAAGCCGACTATCATCGTCGGTCGGGTTTTGCCACAAGCTGGAGATCCTGAATCTGTCGCGCAACCAGCTGACAGCCCTACCTTCATCAATCTTCAAGCTGATGAACCTAAGCCGTATGTATTTGATTGACAACAAACTGGATTTCGAGAGAATCCCATCCCTGATACATGAGTCTCACCCGACTTTTCCTATGCTCCAAAGAAAAGGGCTACTTCACCGTCGCCGAGAATTGCTCCGACTTCTGCCAAGACGATTATGAACAACTGGCTCGGCTCCGTTTGTAGTGAAGTCGAAATCAAATTGGCCTCACAAGTAAGTCACACAGCCGACGACAATAAACTCTTTCAGTTTACACAAATATGAATTTATTAACATTGTAGGAATCTACATTCAACCGATCGTTATTTGAAAATTCTAATAATGAGACTCAATTAAATAACATCAACTTCTTATGTTGACCACAAGAATGCGACACTAAAAGCAACCTACCATTTTGTATATTTTCTCATTCATACTCATTCGCGTTTTGGCCTTCAACGATTCAACCTGTCATTATCCCATTCGTAAAGTAAAATTAAGAATTTCTTTTGTAAATCAAAATTTAATTTTTTCATTTGGCATTCAAATTGTTAATAAATAAAGAACATTTCGTGGTTTATTTTGACGCTTTTAATTCGTCGACACGCTCCTACATTGGTGACCCCGACGCGTACGCCGACTAAAAATTAAATACATCGTCGCGTAATTATTTTCAACCATAAAATGCTCGAAGAGGACGAGCAGCCAAGTTCTGCAGCCGCAGCTAAATTTGACGCTCCAACCAGGCGACTGCAAGACAATTCAGTGGAAGTACATTTGAATCGATTGCAAGAACTACAGCAACAACTTATTTCCCAGCAACAGGTGCAGAGGTTGAAGCTAGCCATGCGCGTGTACGACCACCACCATTTTGGCGAGAAAATTTAAAGCTATGGTTCGCACAACTCGAGGCGCAGTTTACACTTGCCAATTTGCGATCTGATGCCCGAAAATTCAACATCGTCATTGCAAATCCCGACCAAACCACAGCCACGGAGGTACAAGACGTCATCATCGATCCATCAACAGGTAATGCATATGTTCGATTAAAAGAAGAATTGATTTCTCGTTTGGCCCCATCTAGAGACAAACAGATTAGGCAAATGTTAGACCGAGAACAACTCGGGGACAGGAAACCGTCTCAATTTCTTCGACGTTTGAAGGATTTAGCTGGAGGCACCATGACCGACGATGCTTTAAAAGCAATTTGGATTGACAGATAGCCCGTCCAAACTCAATCCATAATAGCTGCACATCCTCCAGGTACAACCGAGAATCCTACAAATCTTGACAATCTTGGTCTCATCGCAGACAGAATCAACGACGTTATCCCACAGCACCAAGTTGCCAGCATGTCTTCCAAACCAGCATCCGCGATGTCAACCCTAACTCAAAAAGTGGAACAGTTGACAAGGCAAATTGAGGAATTGTCCATGAAGTGCGGAAACCAAAATCGCAGGCTGAACAAATCGAGGTCGCGCTCTCGTGGCAGACAATACAGAGACGTCACACCGGGTTCGAAAGAGAAGAAAAACAATAATTTCAACAGCAATCATTCTACTTTTTGCTATTTTCATCGTCAATGGGGATCAAACGCAAGAATCTGCCGCCAACCAAGCAATTTCAACCTGCAGGCGGGAAACGAGAACGGGCTTTATTGATGACGGTAAATGACAGCCAAACGTCCAGCCGTCTTTTCGTCACGGACAAGACGTCGAAGGTGCAGTTTTCGGTAGATACGGGCTCGGACGTTTCAGTGTTTCTACACACCAGTCCATGTCGAAAGTCTACGCCATCCGACTACACCCTCTTTGCCGCCAATGGAACCCCGATACCAACATACGGTTTTCGCGTTTTGCAGTTGAACTTAGGATTGCGCCGTGATTTCACATGGCGTTTTGTGGTAGCTGAAGTCAGTAAACCTATCATAGGTGCTGATTTTTTTAGCTTTCTTTCAACTTCGGTTTCTGGAGTTTCGAGGTACATCGAGCTATTTAAACAGTATCCCAGTTTGAGTCGACCAGATGGAAGCTTCAAGGAAATTCGTCATTCCACCTTCCATCACATCAATACAACGGAAGGCCCCCCAGTTAGCTGCAAGGCGCGACGACAAGATGAAGATCGCAAAGATTGAGTTCGAAACAATGCTCAAAATGGGAATAGCTCGCCGTTCCGAAAGCTGCTGGTCATCTCCACTTCACCTCGTCTCCAAGAAATCGTGTGATTGGCGTCCGTGCGGAGATTACCGCGGTTTGAACGACCGCACGATTCGAGACAACTACCCTCCGCGGAACTTACAAGATTGTTCAGCTAATCTCGCAGGCAAGAAAATGTTCTCCAAGATTGATCTGGTTCGAGCATTCAATCAGATCCCGATCGCACCAAAAGACATCAAGAAGACGGCCATCGTTACACCGTTTGGACTTTTCGAGTTCGTGTTCATGACGTTTGTACTCCGAAATGCCGCCCAAACCTTTCAGAGATTCATCGACGAAGTCACAAATGGTCTTGACTTCTGTTTCCCATACGTAGATGACATTTTAGTGGCATCAGACGACGAAGAGCAACATTATCATCATCTCCAAACTCTTTTCGAACGGCTCAACAAATTTGGCGTTGTTGTTAACGTAGCTAAGTGTGAGTTTGGCAAGTCTAAAATCACGTTCCTAGATTATTGAATCTCTAGCGATGGAATGCAACCACCTGAAGATCGAATCCAGGCCATCATTGATTGCAAACCCCCAACTACGGTTATGCAACTTAGAAGATTCCTGGGTTCCATTTACTTTTACAGACGCTTCATCAAAACGCAGCCAAGCTACAAGCCCCACTGAATGAGTGCCTCAAAGGACTAAACGTCAAAGGAAGTAAATCCATCACTTGGACGCAACCACTGCAACATGCCTTTAGTGCCTGCAAAGAAGGATTAATGAAAGCCGCTTTGCTCGCACACCCCGATCCAACACTGGATTGGGGACTTTTCATCGACGCATCAGACTGTGCCATGGGCGCAGTCCTGCAACAGAAAACACCAATTGGTTGGCAGCCACTATCATACTTCACCAAAAATTTCAACAGCGCTCAACGTAAATACAGCACGTATGACAGGGAACTTTTAGCAATATTCTCAGCTATTAAGTACTTCAAAATCATGTTGGAAGCCAGCAATTTTACCATTTTTACGGACCACAAACCCTTGGTGTTTGCGTTCAAACAAAAGCCCGAAAAAGCATCACCGCGGCAGTCTCGATATCTCGATCTCATTGGTCAATTTTCCACCGACATCAAATATATTGCGGTAACGGAAAACGTAGTGGCAGATACGTTGTCACGAGTCGAAGGCATCAGCAAGTCGGTGAATTTTGAAGAGCTCGCAGCGTCACAAAAAGGTGATATAGAACTTGAAAACATTAGTGAATCTGCTTCTGCATTACAGGTTATAAAAGTTCCACTTCTAAACTCCCAGCTGCAAATATTTTGTGACGTGTCTAATGGAGTTGCTAGACCCTTTGTTACGAAACCCTTCCGCCGTCAAGTATTCGAATCGTTGCACAGCTTGATTCACCCAGGTACCAACGCCTCAGTCAAACTCGTCTCGTCAAAATTTGTTTGGCCTTCGGTTCGCAAAGACTGCAAAGCATGGGCAAAGGCATGCATTCCATGCCAACGATCGAAGATAACACGTCATACGTTATCCCCTATTGGAGACTTCGAACAAACATCTTCGAGGTTCGAGCATATCCACGTCGACTTCGTCGGCTCGCGAGGATTCAGATATTGTCTCACTGTTGTTGACCGGTATTCCCGCTGGCCTGAAGCTTATCCGTTAGAAGATTCTACTGCTGAAACGCTTGCAAGAGCACTCTTCGAAAATTGGATAGCACGTTTTGGACTACCACTCAAGATAACATCGGAACGTGGAAGACAATTTTTGTCCGATCTCTTTCAGGCTTTAAACAAATCGTTTGCCATCAGTCATTTGACGACAACTGCTTACCACCCCGCAGCCAATAGTATGGTCGAAAGGTTTCATCGTCAACTGAAAGCCGCCGTAAAATGACACGAATAACCAGCGTGGGTCGATGAACTCCCTGTTGTACTGCTCGGACTTAGAGCATCTTTCAAGGAAGACCTACAAGCTACAGTAGCCGAAATGTTATACGGAGAGTCCATCAGACTCCCCGGTGATTTTTTGTCACCACGAAGAGACGACGTCACCGATCCAACAACTTTTGTGAGCCAACTTCGACTTCATTTCGAGAACCTATCGCCAGTTCCCGCTTCTCGTCATGGCTCAAGAGAAATCTTTGTATTTATATAAGAAACTTCCTACAGCATCCCACGTTTTCATCCGAAGTCAAAACTGGATTACAACAACCATATGAAGGCCCATTTCCCGTCGTGAAGAGATCAGACAAATTTTTCGTTTTCAGAATTCGAGGAAAAGACGTAATAGTTTCAATCGATCATTTAAAACCGGCTTTTCTACTTTCAGATGACAAGGACGAAAATTTTCGCGGCTCTGAACAACCAGCATCTCCGCCAGTCCTTACAGCAACATCTGGTGACGTCACTACGAGAAAGACACGTTCAGGGAGATCCATTCGAATTCCAGAGAGACTTGGGATACATAAGAACTAACTCTTATCACATCGTAACAGAGTCACTGGAGCGGGAGTGATGTAGGAATCTACATTCAACCGATCGTTATTTGAAAATTCAAATAATGAGACTCAATTAAATAACATCAACTTCTTAGATCGACCACAAGAGTGCGACACTAAAACCAACCTGCCATTTTGTATATTTTCTCATTCATATCTACTCATTCGCGTTTTGGCCTTCAACGATTCAACCTGTCTGTTGGTTCCCAAACAAATTTCTGAGTCGCGGTTGTAATCAATGTCCGTACATTGGACCAGTGATTGGAATAGGATCATTAAACTTCAAGGAAGAAGTCACAACAATATCCTCAATCACTGGTTACAAGGCACAGGACACTTGGAAAGCGATTAATTTAAGAAAAAACAGGAAAACACCGCACAAAAACGAAGCCGCAAGCAAAACCACCGAACCGACGAAACCAACACGAGACAATGAGGCCGAAACGTCAAATGCTCGACTAACGACTACCCATCGTCGACGTATAGTCGATCCCCTCTCGCACCAGCCAAGGTCCTAAATGAATCATAAATCGGGACTAGTCACAAGTACGAAGCGGGGTGGAAGCAGTCTACCTCTGATCCTATCGCCATCTCGCTCTCACACATTAAAAGAAGATTAATGGTATAAATTAAGCAGTATTATGTAAAACCAACACTAAGGAACAATGTTTCACGGTCAAGGGCAATGACCATTTAAGACCACAGCTGATCTGTACATAGGAAACCGAGGTTTCGCAAATGATTGGACAGCAGTTTGAATTCATTCCAATGCAAGACTTTGAATTAAAAGTAATAAAGAATAGTTTATAACGTTTACCAAACGTTCCGCGACTTTCATTTAACCTTTCCCAGTGAGCCCCCAATTAACCTTTGCTGCGAGACGCCTTCTCCAGCAACTTAAATTTCTTGACGTCGTCTACGTTTAGAACATGGTCCTTCGAGTCCTTTGAAAGGAAACCGCGCATTAAGAAAACCAAAAAAACTCAAAAGTGCATTAAAGTGAATGTTTCAAAAGTGACTCAACAAAGTGAAAATAAAAAAAAAGAATATTTAAAGTGTACTGTGGATTAGTGCGATAGATAAAAGCATCCCGATCATCGACGGACTGTCTATCGGCCACAGTACCCAACGCCAAAATCAACCCCGTATCCAACGGACAAACAGTAGTCCGAAAGCGGCAAAACGGGCACCAATCACAGCAAGAAGCTGTGCAACGCAAAGCCTTCTGCAACTGTAACTGAGAGCTTAGGAATATTGTTCCTAATTATAGCCTTTCATTTGCAATCAGTATATTTATACATATATATTTCATGATCGTTTCGTCACAAATATAACGAGTCAACGTCAGCACCCGTACCTAATCACAGGAAGAAACTGTGCAACGTAAGGCGGTACAAAGATCCGCAAGTGACACAACGGTCAACTTAAGCAATCACAGCAAGGAACTGTGCAACGCAAGGTGGTACAACGATCCGCAAGTGACACAACGGTCAACTTCAGGAATCACAGCAAGGAACTCTGCAACGCAAAGCCTTCTGCAACTGTGACTGAGAGTTTAAATCACTGAAGTTGCAGTTGCAAAAGCACAATAAGGTAGGAATATTATTCCTTTTTTACACCTTTTGTTGCATAATTAAAATTAAAATATATAACATACACATATACACATATAAACTTAGTTTCCCCTGATTTCAAACACCAAACTAACGTCCATATCTAAGTGAAGTGAAAATGTCTAAACTTAATAAGCAAATCGAACGGCAAGAACTTATTTTGAAGGAACTCGAAAGTGATTTCGAAGAATTTAAAAGAGAAAACGAGGTGCGAAAGTCTAAGGGATATATAAATGCGTGTATAACGGACAGTGATGAATGCTTCAAACGCGCAAAAAAGGATCATGAGGCGATCGTTAATCATGTGTCTGATCCGCTCAAAGACGCGTACCTTGAAGCTGAAACTTTTTTGAAAATTAAGCGCACGTATTTTGCTTTCACGGGAATTCTTAATGATCTTTATGAAGAATTTGCCAAAGATACAAATGTAAATTTAGAAGTGTCGCGGTTAAACGTTACAAAGACTTCGGTGTGTGACATTCGGTTGCCACCAATTCAAATTAAGAAGTTTTCGGGCTTGTAAGAAGAATGGTATGAGTTTTATAACCTGTTCGAAAGTATGGTGGATCAGAATATTGATTTATCCGACGTACAGAAACTTCAATTTCTTAAAACCCATGTCACTGATAGTGCTGCCTTATTAATCCAGCATTTGTTAGTTGATGCGGATGAAAAGAACTATGCTGCAGCATGGGGAATTTTAAAGGAGCGTTACCAAAACAAACGTAAATTGGTTAATAAACAATTAAGGGTTTTAATGGAACAAGCGAAAATAACGCATGAAACCGCTGATGCATTAAAATCTTTGCATGATACAAGCACAAACTGTATTCATGCACTATCGAATCTGGGAATGGTCGTGGAAACTTGGGATGCCATTCTCATATATGTGGTTTACCATAAACTTCCTCTTCAGACACAAAAAGACTGGGAAGAGAAATTGGGTAGTTCTAAACTTCTCCCTGAGTGGAAGACATTCACTAAGTTTATTGAGGGAAGATTTAGCTCCCTCGAAAATATCATGGAGTCAAATGAGGCCCCAAAAACATTTAAAAAATCAACGCCAACGGCTTATCATGTAAAGCAGTCACATGAGACAAAGAAATTTCTTTGTCGGCTCTGCAAGGCATCGCATGGAATACGACAATGCAAACATTTCTTAAAAATGTAAGTAAAAGCTCGAGCTGAAGCAGTGAAGGCAAACGCTGTCTGCTCAAATTGCTTAGGGTACGATCACCATTCGTCAAACTGTAAGAGCGGTAATCGCTGCCAAAAATGTGGTCAAAAGCACCACACGCTTTTACACTTTGAAACTCAAAGGCCTTATAATGGTAACAACGCCAACCATTACCCACATGCTTCATCCTTTCAAGGACAGAATCATACAGAGTACAACACTCACTTAATTCAAAATGCGAATCAGTTCATTCCTCCAAGTTGGTGGAGCAATAATGAATTAAATGGTGTATCAACACAAAGCTACTCGCAATACACCAACCAAACTCAGGCCGCGAATCAGAGTAGTTCCCAAAATGGGCGGAACATTGACCAGAATGTTGCGTCAACATCAAACAACAACATTAACTTGTACCTTAACCAAATGAGATCAAAGGTCTTGCTAGCAACATCGTTAGTTAAGGTTGTAGCCTCAAATGGTAACCAACATGTACTTAGAGCATTAATAGATCCTGGCTCAGAAGCCACATTCGTAACAGAAAATGTTGCCCAGTTGCTTAATTTAAGAAAGCAAAGAGCATATGCGGATATCAAGGGTTTAGGACAAAGTTCAACTGGCACGTCCAATTCCATTGTTGACTTAACTCTGTTTTCATTCACCAATCCCCATTTCTGTCTTGATGTTAGAGCGTTTGTCTTTTCCCAATTGACCTCAATGTTGCCAACACACCACGTTTGTACATCTTCGTGGAATCATCTGTTGAATCTGCCATTGGCAGACACATCATACAATCGTCCTGGAAAGATTAATATGCTTTTAGGTGCCGATGTCTATGCGGCGATCATTCGCGAAGGGTTGATTCCAGGGCAAAATGGATCCCAGTCGCACAAAATACAGAACTGGGATGGATATTAACGGGAGCTTCAAGCACCAATCCTAAAGTGACTTCGGGAACAGTTCGAAGCCACCACACCACATTGGATGCACAGCTTAGGAAATTTTGGGAAATAGAGGAGGATATGGAGGCACGCAAACTAACACAAGAAGAAGAAAAGTGTCAATTGCACTATCAAAAAACCACAATTCGAAAAGATGATGGTAGGTATGAAGTACGGTTACCGTTCAAGGAAGGTATTCGACCCAACCTCGGCAACTCAAAAGGGGCAGCATTGGCACGATTTTTCCAAATTGAAAAACGCCTAAACCCTAGGACACATGAAGGAAGTTTCAACAGATGTCGAACGGGAGGGTAAGCATTATTTCCTTCCTCACCACGCGGTGTTTAAGGAATCGAGCTCGACAACCAAACTGCGAGTTGTATTCGACGCTTCATGCAGAACATCTAGAGGAGTATCACTCAATGATTTCCTTATGGTTGGTCCACGGCTTCAGGTGGACATAATTGACCTGATAGCACAGTGGAGAAAATTCAAGGTGGCAGTTGCAGCTGATATCAGCATGATGTACCGACAGATATGGATGTCACAAGAGGACACGTCATATCAACTAATTCTCTGCAGGTCAAAATGCGACGAGCCCATTAAGACGTATGCACTGAACACCGTCACATTCGGAACTGCTTCAGCCCCATACTTAGCTGTACGGACCTTGCAACAGCTAGCAATGGAAATCGAAGGTAGCCAACCTCAGGTAACAAAGGCAATCAGCGAAGGGTTCTACGTCGATGACTTCATATATGGAGCTGACAACGAAGAAGAGGCCATCAAGATGCAAACGGAGGTGTCATCGGCATTGAGCTCAGCTGGATTTCCGCTGCGCAAATGGGCAGCAACTCGCCCACAATTTTAAGAGGAATACCTGAAAAGGAAAGAGAAGTGAATCTTCCATTACAATTTGACTCACAGGATGCGATTAAGATGTTGGGCATCCAATGGCATCCTGCAAGGGACACATTTACATTCAGTATTAACATACCTGCTGTCACCAAGCACACAAAGAGATCCGTGCTGGCCGATATCGCGCGCCTGTTTTATCCTCTAGGATGGATCTCTCCGTGCGTAATCAAGGCAAAGTTGATTTTGCAGCAGCTTTGGATCAAAGCACTATCCTGGGATTCCCATATATTGCCAGAAATAGAAGGACTGTGGACAGAACTTCGAACTGGTCTTCACAAACTGGAGAAAATAGAGATCCCACGATGGATAGCAAGTGATAGAACATCGCAGATCCAACTACATGGCTTCAGTGACGCATCGGAGAAAGCGTACGCGGCAGTAATATACGCACGAGTCACATCAAGAGGGCAGGAAAGAATTCACTTGCTGGCGTCAAAAACAAGAGTGGCCCCAGTAAAATTCGTATCTTTGCCGAGACAGGAACTTTGTGCGGCAGTTCTACTTGCAAAGCTTCTAGGTGGAGATGTTTGCATGGTCCGATTCCATGATAGCTTTGGCGTGGATAAAAGGCAGTCCAGCCATTCGCACAACCCTTGTAGCCAATAGAGTAACAGAAATTCAATCCTTAACAAACGTGGCGATCTGGCGTCATGTAGGTAGTAAGGACAACCCGGCGGATATTGGTTCTCGAGGACTTTCCCCTGAAGAGTTAATCGAGAGCCAACTGTGGTGGCATGGTCCACACTTTCTACAAGGTTTTTTGTCACGCGATCACCCAACCACAAATCCTCCAGTAACAGTAGAGGAAACAAAAAGGGAAGCAAGGCAATGTCTATTCAACATAACAGACAACGAATTTTTCCAAACCTTCTCAACCCTACAACGTCTAGTGCGGAGCACAGCGATTTGGCGACGATATCTCGACAACTTAAGAGATATCCAAGCAAGGAGGCCACTGGACATGTACCCTATCACTGCAGATGAACTGAGGTCATCTCAATATCAGCTCATAAAGTTAGTACAAGGAGAACCATTTAAATTGGAAATTGAAGCGCTGAAAGGGAAACGAGCTATACCGAAGACAAGCTCGATTCGAAGCCTCAACCCATTTCTCGATGAGAGAGGCATTCTTCGAGTAGGCGGGAGACTTTCGAATTCCGCACTCCCATTTGATCAACGTCACCCAATTATTCTCAAAGAAAAACACCATTTTTCAAAATTACTAGTAACAGTCACGCATCAGCGAACGCTTCATGGTGGCCAACAAATGATAATGGCGGAAATGCGTAACATGTATTGGATAACAAACCTAAGCGACAATTCACAAATGTGTTCGGTGCCACCGATATAATGCAAAAATGCAAGAGCAGCTAATGGGAAGCCTTCCATCGGCGCGGGTAACAATTTCAAGACCCTTTTCAAACACAGGTGTTGACTATGCTGGGCCTGTGGAAATCAAAATGTGGAAAGGGAGATGCAACAGAATAAGCAAGGGGTACATCGCTGTGTTTATCTGTCTTGCAACAAAGGCAATTCACATTGAGCTAGTCAGTGACTTGAGTGCAGCGGCATTCATCGCAGCATTCAGACGATTTGTTGCCAGACGAGGAAACTGTGCCAACATGTTTAGCGACTGTGGCACCAATTTCAAGGGTGCATACAAATCTAATCTAGCATCGCACCAAACGACGTGGCACTTCAACCCTCCATCATCACCACATTTTGGAGGGCTGTGGGAGGCAGGTGTCAAATCAATAAAACACCACTTAAAAAGGACGATTGGAGCTTCAAAATTAAGCTTTCAGGAATATGCGACACTGCTGACACAGATCGAAGCATGCCTCAATTCTCGGCCACTGTGTCCAATGACGTTAGACCCCAACGATCTAAATGTACTGACGCCTGGATACTTCTTAATTGGAGCACCACTGCGTGCATTGGCAGACAGAAACTTAGCAGAAAGGAAGACCAATAATCTGGACAGATCGAAATACCTGCAGCGACTTACCCAAGAATTCTGGAAGCAGTGGAGCACAAATTACCTGAACTTGCTTCAACAGCGTCCAAAGTGGTTGCAGCAGCAACCCGATGTGAGATTAGGAGATATTGTCCTCGTCAAGGAAGACATTCTTCACCCATCCGAATGGCTACTCGCGCGAGTAATCGCGCTACACCCCGGGTCGGACGGTCTAACGCGCGTGGTGACTATGACACTCAAGCGACCGATCGCCAAAATATCACCCTTGCCATTATCAACCTAAAACAACACCACGAATTCACCCCCATAACCTCACACATGAAAACAATCAATGTCCGTACATTGGACCAGTGATTGGAATAGGATCATTAAACTTCAAGGAAGAAGTCACAACAATATCCTCAATCACTGGTTACAAGGCACGGGACACTTGGAAAGCGATTAATTTAAGAAAAAACAGGAAAACACCGCACAAAAACGAAGCCGCAAGCAAAACCACCGAACCGACGAAACCAACACGAGACAATGAGGCCGAAACGTCAAATGCTCGACTAACGACTACCCATCGTCGACGTATAGTCGATCCCCTCTCGCACCAGCCAAGGTCCTAAATGAATCATAAATCGGGACTAGTCACAAGTACGAAGCGGGGTGGAAGCAGTCTACCTCTGATCCTATCGCCATCTCGCTCTCACACATTAAAAGAAGATTAATGGTATAAATTAAGCAGTATTATGTAAAACCAAAACTAAGGAACAATGTTTCACGGTCAAGGGCAATGACCATTTAAGACCACAGCTGATCTGTACATAGGAAACCGAGGTTTCGCAAATGATTGGACAGCAGTTTGAATTCATTCGAATGCAAGACTTTGAATTAAAAGTAATAAAGAATAGTTTATAACGTTTACCAAACGTTCCGCGACTTTCATTTAACCTTTCCCAGTGAATCGCCAATTCACCTTTGCTGCGAGACGCCTTCTCCAGCAACTTAAATTTCTTGACGTCGTCTACGTTTAGAACACTGTCATTATCCCATTCGTAAAGTAAAATTAAGAATTTCTTTTGTAAATCAAAATTTAATTTTTTCATTTGGCATTCAAATTGTTAATAAATAAAGAATAGTTCGTGGTTTATTTTGGTATTCAACACAACATCTATCAAACAACCAGAAAGTGCGCGAAAACTTTTCCTCACTCTGAAAAACAAGGAGTCGAAGCGCTTCAAAAAATGTTTCCATGGCTGTAGTGCACACAAGGCTCCACCAGAATAGAGCGAAGATTCGTTTTATCTTTCATATTTATAACACGTACTGATAGTTTTACATGTAAATTATTTTATATTCAATACATATAATAAAACGTTTTGGAACAACAACAATCTACGATTACTGGTGTTGGCCTTATCGAAGACTTTGTAAATAGTTGTGACGCCCAGTTGCTCCCTTGGCAGACCAGCAACAGTGCCTTTAGATGAATCTGTTCTATGTTGATGTCACGATTCTCCCTCTCAACCTTGGCTTTAGTTCTCATCTCGTGCTCGAGTAGTTTAAAACGGTTTTTCCCTTCATTTCGATCTCGGCGCATTGCCTCTTGGAGTGCGACACTTTCCTCTTGCCTAGTATGTTTTACCGTTTAAAGAATCAATTCAGACAACTTTTACTATATTCTTACTTTTTGAAATTGTCCTCCCGGATACGTTGCTGCTGCGACAATTGATCTTCATAGCGGCGCCTTGCCAATTGGTATTGATATTGGGCACGATGCTGTTGTTACTTGGTCTCTTCCTAGAACTAGATACATATGGTTAGCAATTCGTCGTGAAGTTCATGTTAATTCGAATCCAACTTACAATCAGGGTCTTCCTACGCTCTTCGTGATCGACACGCTTGTGTTCAACTTTCGCCTGTTCATTAATGTGTTTCGTATTCCTTGACTTTGGCCATACACTCTTGATGGCGTGTGTTCTCCTGCATCGTGGACAAATCAAGGGCTTCTCTAGCATGATCTTGAGTGGGACCTTGTGATTTAACAAACCTTGAAGAAGTATCTAATAATTAAATATATAAAGTGAAACAAATTCATTGAATAGTATGGCTTACTTATATCGATTCCAATTGATATTCATGGTTGTCTCCAGTGCGATCCATTATATATGGTAAGGTTAGCGAACACCTCAACGTCGGCTTCTTCCTTATCTGTAAGACAAATGTATTTAATTATTAATTTAAACACTTTAAATACGCGAAAACTTACATTCATTCATTCCATATTTTGACATTCTGTCACTCGACTTCTGTCAAAAGAAATTCACCACATTTTTTTTGGTTTTGCTTTTTTTGTTGAAGCTCACACGGATTCTAAATTGACATAACACCGATAGGAAAACAAAATGGCGAATTTGAAAAAAAACTGAGGGTTCTTTTAAAAAAAGCTGCACGCAATTACAACCAGAGACAATACTGAGACCCCCAACTCCGGCCGATTTTCCGTTACTTGCCTACAAGCTATATTACCATGGGGTTGCAAACTTTAGGTGCGTTAGTATTGTTACATAGAAAATCGTATTGACACGAAACTTCAAAAATCCCGGCTCACACACTCGCACCTAAAATAAGCAACTTCCGCTGTGGGCAAAGTTGGTTCAGAGCCACTTCCGCTGTGGGCAAAGTTGCTATCAGCGTTCATAGAATTTTATTCGTTAAATTTGAAAATAATTGTTCCAACTAAATTTTGTGTGGACAGTGATTAATTTCAAAAAATAATTGCATATTTATGTGAAATAAAAGAAAGATGAGCAATTCTGTAGAATAATAAACAAATTAAAACATTTTTAGCCAACATTTGTAGGGCATTTAACATAAATCGAGTAGAATATGTTTATCACATACATCGCTTAATATACTTCTGGAGTTAAGTTATAATTTATAAATACCAAGATTAATATCGTTGCTGTTATTAAGAGTTTCTCCGTTAGTCTTAATATAATTTAAAATAAAGTATACGTATGTGTATTTGTTTTATTTTTACGTGTCTCGTATTTCAAAGCCTACATTTATATGACTTATAAGTCGTATGTTTTGGTATTATAATGGAACAATAATGGTGAATGTTTGTAATCGGTCGCCAAAGAGTATGGACGCATAATGACCTGGTGTAAAGTGTGTAAACTCAAAATTGGTAGAGACTCTTGCAAAATAAGCTGTAGTGAGTGTAATTCCCTTTTACATTCGGATTGCGCTAAACTTAAACCTAAGGATGTGGAGTTTTTCTCTAACAACAAAAAACCTTGGAGTTGTCATATCTGTCTTCAAAAGAAATTCAATAACTCACGAAGGCTTTCGTCATCATCGCCTAGTGTGAGCGTGACAAACAAAATCACTCTTGAGGGCATTCACAACCAGGAAGTGCAACTACAACAAACGTTTGCTTCTACCGCTCAGTCCATCCAAATAATTCAAGAGCAGCTTGCGGTCTTGGAGAAATCGACTCAAATGCTAAATGAAATTAAAAAAGAAAATGAACAGCTGAAGTCTCAGCTAAATTTTACAAAGGAGAGACTCGACAAAGCCGAAAAGCTGATTCATGCAAACTACATTGAGTTGTGTGAAGTTCCGCAAATCGACAACGAAAATTTGCAAAGCACAGTGGTTAACATCGTCAACCACAGCACTGATGTTGCGTTAACTGTTAATGATGTAGATTTGTGCTACAGAAAAAAGAGAAGAGGAAAATCGACTGACTCAATCGTTGTTCAGCTACGCAACAGAAAAATCAAAGAGCGGATATTAGCTGCAACATATGCAAAGAAAAAACCCATCGACTCGAACGAAATCTTCTCTTTAACTAAAGGCAACATCTACATCAACGACTGGCTAACAGCGGAGGCGAATAATCTTTTGAACGAGGCAAAAAAGAAATGCAATTATCAATTTCTCTTGGTGCGATATGGAAATATTATGATGAGGCGTGCCACTGGTATGAAGATCCATTTTATTAAGAGCATTGCTGATCTTAATCACTTGGATTAAGTCAGATACCTTTCAATTTGTATCACTAATTTAACTTTCATGTTCAATTGTAATGATTTGTTTGATCTTTCTACTAGTGGCGAATGTAACGAAACTATAACAGGCTCAATGTTTAACTCTGATTTAAATGATTTCAATATTTTACACCTAAACATAAGAAGTATGAGAAAAAACTTCGATAATCTTTGTCTTCATTTGCAAAATTGCTTCTCAAATTTACCTCAAAATAATTGTTCTTACAGAGGTCTGGATTTTTAACCGTGAATTGTGTCATTATTCTTTACCGGGTTATACTCCTTATCCAAATTGTAATGAAGAATATTCTTCAGGTGGAATTATCGTCTACATAAATAACTCAATTGAAGTCGCTGATAATTATGTGCCTGATGTACGGAGTTCAGATTCAATTATATTAAACTAGTATTTGATAAATTTATTTTGGATATTGTCTGCGTTTATCGTTTGCAATCTGTTCACAGGGATATTTTTATGGTTGATTTTGAGGGTATACTATCTCGTATTAACAACCCCAACGCCTGTCTTATAGGTGATATTAATATCGACATATTGGGACTCCCTTCGAGTAGTGACAGCTATATCGTCCTCCTGTCTTCTTTTGGCTTTGAGTCATTTATGAGCCTAGCAACGCGAGTGACCGAAGGCACTCAATCATGTATTGACCACATCTTTATCAGAAATAAGAGTTTTTCCAAAGTACGTTCTTTTTTATTAGAGTGGGATATTACAGATCACTATGCTACTGGTATTTCATTCCCTGACTTCCTGTACCATGTTAGAAGAAATAATTCCATCTCAATTCCTCATATCAGGGAACAAATATATGTGAAAACTGATTTTATTAAACTTAATAATTATCTGTCTGCTTTTAATTGGATTGATGTCTATAGTTGTAACTCCCCCTCGGTGGCTTTTCGTATATTTTTAAATATTATTGTTGACTGTTTAACCAAGTTTAAATATACAAAACTTAAATCTAATTTGCGAAAAATAAAGCCGTGGATGACTGACTATTTTCTCGAATTAATTAAACAAAAAAAATCTTTTTTATCAAAAAAACAAAAGTCGTTTAAATATACCCCCTGTCAGAAAACACTATTTTAATTTGAGGAACAATATTATTCAGCTAATAAATAAACAGAAAGAATCTTATTATAAGCGGCAATTTCACGATAATAGATTTAATGCAAAAAGACAGTGGAAAATAGTGAATGATTTGCTAGGTAAAGCCTCGAGTGGTAATAGAATTAAATCTCTAAATCTATCGGATAATGTTAGTATTTCAAATGAAAGGGAGATGAGCAATGGTCTGAATTCATTTTTTAAAGATATATCTGGCAATATTCAACCAGTTCAACCTACGAGTACCATACATGATTTTCTTCCAGATACTCAACTATTTTCTTTCTTCTTCGGTGCAGTTGATGAAGCTGAAGTAGCTAACGTGATCTCTCGACTTAAACCCAAGCAGTCTTGTGGATATGACGGTATTAGTAACTTGGTTGTTAAGAGAATATGCTGTGCAATAATTATTCCGCTAACTTATTTAATTAATTTTAGTTTCTCAACTGGAATTTTTCCTGAGTGTCTTAAGACATCTATTATTGTACCCCTTTATAAAAAAGGTGATAAATGTGATCCCAACAACTATAGACCAATTTCAATCCTCCCAGTGTTTTCTAAAATTTTCGAAAAAAATAGTTACCAATCGAATAATTAAATATATTCATAAATATGAACTTCTTAGCTCACTTCAATTTGGCTTTCGAAAAGGTAAGTCAACTGAGGATGCAATTGTATCCTTCTTAGAAAATGTTTATGATTCAGTCGACAAAAATAAAAAAACAGCTGGTATGTTTCTTGACTTAACCAAAGCTTTTGATTTAGTTAATCATAGCATTCTATTGAAAGTTCTTTATAGTTTCGGCTTCAGAGATAACATTCATAGCTGGTTTACTTCCTATCTCAGTGACAGAAAGCAGCATGTTCGGGTTAATTCAATACTGAGCGATTCAGTACAATGCAGGGATGTTGCGGATATTCACATCCGCATCCGCAATCGCGGAACATTCGCATTCATTTTAGAATCCGCATCGGCATCCGCATCTGCAACAATCAATGCGGAGTTTTTTGCGGATGCGGATTTTGTGCAAGACATGACAAGAAAATGTGTGCGGTGCCAATGGATGAAACCAGCTGCACGCTACTAGCATCATTAAATGACTTGGATTGTACAGTTCACAAGATGCAGCTGGCTATTCGACGTTGTTTACAGTCACAGGAAAACATAAAACACATCAAACAAAAATTAAAGAAAATTTCGACTCATTTTAACCATTCAACAATTGCTCAAAATCAATTGCATAAAGTTCAGAACAGAATTAAGCAGCTCGCAGACTCTCATATCGTCTGTGATTCCATTAAGTCAAATGCTTACAAAAAAACTGAATGACTATTTATCAAGATTGCAGGATTCTGATCCGATTCGGCTGGCAGTCACGACTCTTAAGACTGAAGTTTCGGCAAAATTTGCTGCTTTGGAGGAGAACAATTTGTTTGCCATATCCACCTACTTAGACCCTCGCTTTAAGCACAAATTTTCAAACCAATGGCCGAAGAAAAAATAAAAGACGAAATTTGGAAAAATATTGATAACGAAGCTACAGGTTCTCCGAATTTCAAAAAAGCTAAGAGCATGAGGATGAGAGATTTCTTTGAAAAAAATACAGAATCAGATACGGACACGGAGCAACCAGGGACGTCCGGTAGGGCTAGTAAGCCATGCTTAAAAACCGATCTTGAAATGATGCTGGATTCGTCAAGTGAAGATGAAAGCCAAGACGAAACATCGGACAATATTAGCCCCGGTAATATTCTTAAGAAGGAATTGCTCTCGTATCGCAACAAAAAAATAATAAATGTTTCTGAAAGTCCTCTTAACTGGTGGAGCGTTAATCGCGGTGAGTTTAAAATGCTATCTGCTATTATAGCACGAAGATATTTATCGCCTCCACCAGTGTTCCGAGTGAGCAAATATTTAGTGGCGCGGGACTAATATATGAACCTCTGCGAAACAGGTTGGAAGCTGAAAAGGCCGCGACATTACTTTTCATTAAGTATAATGCACCAATTTTTAAATTTCAATACTAAGCATTCGTATATTAAATAAAGATTATTAAAAATTACCATATTTATCATTTATTTATGTCCCTAATTATTAATCCCTTAAAAAAAAACTTTAATTTTAATCCGCATCCGCATCCGCATCCGCGGATGTGAGCTTTAAAATATTCGCATCCGCTTCCGCATCCGCGGATGTCAAAAATTCTGCATCCGCAACATCCCTGGTACAATGCACTGCAGCAGGAGTACCGCAAGGATCTGTTCTTGGCCCACTGCTTTTTGTGATGTACATAAATTCCATCTTTAAGCTGCCTTTAAATGGTAAAATGGTCGCCTTTGCTGACGACTTAGCCCTATCTTATGCTGCTCTTAGTGGCAATGACTTAAAGGGCCTAATCAACAACGACCTCCATATTTTAAATGACTGGTTTAGGTATCATCAAATGGTACTTAGCAATAAGTCAAAAGTAATGTCTTTTAGTCTTACGCATCAGTTTCCAATTAATGGGATTGCACTTCATAGTACTAGATGTGATCATTCTAATTGCTTGGATAATTGCACGATTATAGAATCAGTCTCTGTATTTAAATACCTAGGTGTAACCCTAGATAGTAGACTAAGCTGGAAGCCACATATAGACATTTTAAAGAAAACTATTTACATGGGTTTAAATAATATATACAATCTACGCAAGCTTGTACCGCCTAATCTTTTATTAACAATATATTATGCATTGGTCAATTCACGTCTGAAGTACGGTATTTCTTGCTGGGGCAGTGCTTTTATTACTAACTTGCAACCGGTAATTATAGCTCAAAAGGAGATACTGAGGTTGATGCTGTTCAAACCTAGTTGGGAGCCTTCGCGTCCCTTGTTTCAATCTACCAAGATACTGCCACTTCAATACCTATATATATTTAAGGTGTTGAGGTTGTTCTATATTCGAGGTGGTTATACCAATACAAGTACATATGACCTGCATTCACTTCGTTCGTCTAACGCTGTGAGAGTTCCTAGATTTAGAACGGAACATTGCCGTCCGATTTACGCTGCCAAATAGGATCAAAATCCAAATTCTTTGTATCTCTACGAAATTGGCTACTCCTTACATCAGACATTGGTTTTTTAACTCATGTAGCAACGTAATAGCTTCCATTCATTCTTCACTTCCTCATCATACAACTTATCCATATCACTTGATACTTCTCTTATGCGTCTCTTCTTCCTTTTTGTGCGGCTTTACATTTCTCATTTTCTTTAACACTTGCCACTGGTTCCTCTAACCACAAAGTGTTTATTTCAATTAAATTTTTCCATTTCAATAGATAACAACTCACGGTTAATCTGATTACCTAGTAATAAATGATAATATATTTAATCTTTGCTATCATTTATTGATTAAATTTATGTACTATGGGCGATTTTACAATTTTTTGTGTAATTATACAATTATTATTAAACGCTGGTTATGTATCTAGCTTTTGAATGAATTGGAACAATAAAAACTAAACTAAACTAAACTAACTAGTATTTTGGTTGAATAGAAATACAGAATGTTATGAAAAAACTAATATGAAAATGTACTGAGATAATATACTTATTCACCAAATTTGAGTTGAACTTCTTTTAAAAAAAGCTGTACTTCTGAACACTGTCACAGCTCCCCACGGTTGAAATCTGACATTGACACTGACAACTAGTCTGACTTATCCGAACTGTTTTTTTATTCGCGACATTCGCTGCCAGGTACCGATTGCCTGTACAACTTGATAACGAAATAAGCAAACTATCAGCTGACAGCTCTACCTTCATCAATCTTCAAGCTGATGAACCTACGCCGTCTGTATTTAATTGACAACAAACTGGATACTTTTCCAATGCTCCAAAAAAAAGGGCTACTTCACCGTCGCCGAAAAGACAATTTAGCCGATGACGACATCATGATACTGGACAACGGCGAACAAGTATTCCTCTGGCTCGGCTCCATATACAGTGAAGTCAAAATCAAATTGGCCTAGAAAACCGCACAAGTAAGTCGCACAGCCGACTACAGAAACTCTTTCAGTTTACACAAATATTTTTTGCATTTATTAACATTTATTCCAGGTATTAAACACAACATCTATCAAACAACCAGAAAGTGCGCGCAAACTTTTCCTCCTTTTTACATGTAACTTATTTTATATTCAATACATATAATAAAATGTTTTGGAACAACAACAAACTACGATTACTGGTGTTGGCCTAATCGAAGACTTTGTAAATAGTTGTGACGCGTTGCTCCCTTGGCAGACCAGCAGCAGTGCCTTTAGACGATTCTGCCTGTCAACATTGGCTTCAGTTCTCATCTCGTGCTCGAGTAGTTTAAGACGGTTTTTCTCCTTCATTTCGATCTCGTGTTCGATGGTTTGCCGGCGCATTGCCTCTTGGAGTGCTTTCCTCTTGCCTAGTAAGTGTTACCGTTTAAAGAATCAATTCAGACAACTTTTACTATATTCTTACTTTTTGAAATTTTCTTCCTGGATGCGTTGCTGCTGCGACAATTGATCTTCATAGCGGCGCTTTGCCAATTGGTATTGATATTGGGCACGATGATGTTGTACTTTGGTCTCTTCCTAGAAGTGGATACAAATGGTTAGCAATTTGTCGTCAGGTTCATGTTAATTCAAATCCAACTTACAATCAGGGTCTTCCTACGCTTTTCGTAATCGATACGCGTGTGTTCAACTTTCGCCTGTTCAATATATGTTTCGTATTCCTTTCGTCGTGTGTTCTCCTGCATCGTGGACAAATCAAGGGTTTCTCTAGCATGATCTTGAGTGGGAGCTTGTGATATAACAAAGCTTGAAGAAATATCTAATAATTAAATATTATATATAGTGAGACAAATTCATTGAATAGTAGGGCTTACTTATATCGATTCCGATTGATATTCTTCGTGTTCTCCAGTGCGATCCATTATATATGGTAAGGTTAGCGAACACCTCAACGTCGGCTGAGGGTGCCAGCGGCAAGAGGATTGCGAGTTGGGGGTCTCAGTATTGTCTCTGGCTTGTACTACCGCCGCATACCGCTCCTACAGCGGCCTCATTGTGTTCAGGCAGTAAGGCCCCAGTTATAGCTAAACGTAAAATGCAGCCGAAAAAATCGGAACAGTGTGAAAATGAGTTTTGTTTTACGTTCAGGCGGTCATAGCAAAAATTATGTCAGAAAAAATTTTCCATACGAAAACAACCACAATAAGCCAAGCACCACTGATGGGAATCCATCAGGAAAAAAATTCCTGACAGATGAAACAGCAAGGAAATTAAATATTTCAGTAGAATGATTTGTTTTTTTGTGATCGGAAAAAGTTTTTCATTAGGAAAAATTAAGTAGGGGAAAGGTGCGAACAGTGAGACACTTTTCTTTTAAATTGGTGTATCTCTGAATGTTTTAAAGCAATCCTAACCAAACTTGGAGTTTATCTTAAGGCGTATTTTACCTTAATATTCCAGTACAAATTTTAGTAGAAGTGCCCATGAGAGCATCTCAACAAACTGAATCTTAGGAAAAGTCAAACTGTCTCACTGTTTGCAAGCGGTGCGATCAATGAGACAGTGCAAGGCGAACAGTGAGACGAACGAAAAAAAAAAGAAAAAAGTAATAAAACATTAAATAAGTAGTAGTATTTTATTAAATAAATAAACGTAAATATTTCTTCTTTTTTCTGAAGGAACAATAAATTAAAAGTAAAAAAAAAATTACATTGAGATCATTTTAAATTCATATATCGAATAAAAAAAGAGAAATAATAACTTTAGGCTGCTTCCATAGCCCTGAAAGTCAACTTCAAACACAACCGTTGCCTTTTGGCGACTAGTGTGACCACAGGGTGTCGGCGTTGGCAGCACCAGCTCTATATCTTCGTGTGCTACCAGTGCAATATCCTCGACCTCAGGCTCAGTGAATTTGTTCCTTGTACCACTCTTCCGCAGGAAGAGAATTTGGTAGTGATTGCTGTCGTCTTTGTCTTTTATTATTTGGCCAATATAATAAACTGTTTTATTTTTATCCGCATAGAATCGCACCAAAACATAGGTCCCGGTTTTTACTTCTTGCGACAAAATTTCCTCCGTAGAGCGCACACTAACGAACGAACCGTCTATAGAACAATCTTGAAGAATAATGTCCTCATTGTCATCTGATTCAGACTCAGATTGAAGTATCTTCCGCTTTTTGATAGCTTGAATCTTCCTTTTTGGCGTCTTTTACAACAATTCCTTCTTCTCCAATTCTTCTTTTTCCGGTGTGTCCGTCAGTATCGTACTTTTCCCCTTTTTTCGTTGTTTCCTCTTATTCTGCCTTGGTGCAGCCTTAGGGTAGCCTTTGAACTGTTCTGGGCTGATAAAATTACTTTGTTGTTCGGGACGTCTGGGTTGATTTGAAATATTCAAAATGGTTTCTCCTTCAAGGTCAGTCCTTTCTGGTGTGATGAGTGTCGATACTCCGCCGCTTGCGCTTGGGCCTGTTTCCTCAGTTGCATCATTAAGAGGCCTGTCGGTGACCAAACTGCTCATAAAGTCCACATCAGTGAAAGCATTCCTGTCTGGAGGATAGATTCCAGGCTTTTGAAATCCTGCCATGATGTTCGACGGTGTCATCGACTTTTCAAAAGCGTAACCGGCTGCTTTCGCTATGTCGTAAATGGAAAATGTTTTACCGGGATTCTGCATCATGAATGAGTCTATTGCTTGGTTGTACGCCGTTTTAAACGGTTTGTAGACGGAGACATCCAGTGGTTGCATTTTGTTCGACGAATGTGGCGGAAAAGTCAACATTATTACGCCATGCTCTTTTCCATAATTAAGAGCGGCAACGCTAATATGGCTTTCGTGATTATCCATCAACAACAGGGTGGGATTTTCTTTGGAGCTAGATGTGAATTTAACGAAATGTTCCACCACTTTGTAAAAACAACTCGAGTTCATCCACCCGGATGGATTTGCAAGTCCTAGTGTACCTGCAGGTGCACCAAGCAGCATATGGTCTTTAAAATGCACTCTGGGAAAAATCATTACTGGAGGGATGTATTGGCCAGTTGCACTTATAATGCAACACAAGGTGACTAACGTTCCTCTTTCAGCGCTGGTTACTTTATTAACTTGTTTCATACCTTTTTGTGCAAGTATTTTCGCAGGAATCTGCACCGTTGTTAACCCGGTTTCGTCAAGGTTATATATGCGAGTTCCTGAAGAAAATCCGTCGGAAGATCGTGACAAGACGTTGAACAAATTGTCATAGAACTTGTTCACATTGTGTCTATTAAACGAAGTTGCCCGAGATAGACTGCATGCCTCTGGAGTGCGAAGGGCAAGCGAAGGATTCCTTTTACGGAAGCGTTTGAGCCAGTCAGTGCTCGCTCTCTTGTTTTTTATCCAATATTCTGGCATTTTTTTGGAATTAGCAACTGCGGTCTGGTAAGCCAACCGCCCTACATCTAGCAACGTCAATCCATAGAACATAGTGGAGCAGTTTTTAATATAGGATGTTAAAGAGAGTTCTTCTTCCTTACTAAACACGGCGTTCACTGCATAATTCGGGTACAACCTTGCAGACGGAGATAATTTGAACATTTTTACATACCGTGAAAGAGTTTGATATGCCACACCATTATTTTTAGCCGCTTTTCGCAATGAAATTCCCTCATTTACCACCATATCCACCGCTTTTTTCATTGCATTGGGTGGAGTTTTCCCAAAGGAAAAACGTTCCACCGACATATTTAAATTGTTTTCTAGGAACAACAAAGCCTGTTAAGGGAAAAACAAAACAAAAATCAGTTCTTGTGTAATAAAAACCGATTTACAATGAACGTGCACACAGTGAGACATGTCTCACTATTTGCTTTTTGGAAGTGGCTCACTGTTCGCTTTTTGTCATTTCATAGAAAAAAAATAAAATTAAAAAAATGATAAAGAATTCTAACATTTTTTTGTTTTATTATAGCAGAGCACATGTAAACATTACATGTAAAAAAAATTCTGTGTATTTACCTGACTATTTCCCGTTGCTATGCTAAATTTAAATTCAATCCAAAAAATACTTTCAGCGATTTTTTGTTATGATTTCCCGGTGGAGGTTAACGCGCAACTGAAACTCGTGTGCAACAGAATCAAAACACGTGGAGGGAGAAATAAACGTTTATACCAATACCGGCATGTCTGTGCATGCTGTAACAAAAGAGAAAAATGAGTTGTTTCACTGTTTGCACTGTCTCACTGTTAGCACTTTTCCCCTAAATATTTTTCTTATAAACAACATTTATGTTGCACTGCGCGAACTCGCCAAGCGCCCTTGAAAATCAGATACAAACTGCGATCTTAACTCAATACGTCTGACTTACTGGGCGAGCTGCATTGTGAAGTCCTATACTAATACTATTATACCTTTAAGCAGGAGGTATTTCCCTGTTCAATGAAGCTGTACCTACTTTAAAGGGTAACAACTCGGTCATCCTGTATTACACTGTCCTCACTGCACCTAGCTAAGCTATTCTGTTTTCGCACTCAGCCGTGGCCCTCAGACCTTTTTTTTATTGCACTCAGCCCTTTATTTTTTTTATTGCACTCAGCCCTTTATCGCACTCAGCTGTGGCACTCAGCCCTTTATTTTGCTTTTATTGCACTCAGCCTTTTTTTTGTCGCACTCAGCCTCGGCACTCAGCCCTTTATTGCACTCAGCAGTGGCACTCAGTTCAGAATTCCTAACTCCAATTTAATTTAATTTAATTTACATTTATTTCGCTGACTTTTCTGCCTTTAATTTCGAAGTAAGGTATTGTGGCGTGGAATGAATCGTGGAACCTAAGATGGTGAAATGAAAAACAACCCCCATTAGTCACCAAACAAGTTCCAATTCCAATTGGAGATTGGAATCTGTCAATTCCCCACTAAACTAAATTAACTGGGAATTTATCAATTGCTGAAAAGGGGAAGAGTATGTGAGCCAATTGTAGAACCAATTGGAATTAACTAGAAAGTTCTCGAAGAGATGGCAGAGCAGATATAAAAGGAAAGGTTTTAGAAAAGGGGGACAGTTGATTTTTATCAGTTATTGGTTAAAGTTCGAGATAGTAATCGGTTGTGAAGATAAATTAGTGCAAAGTAATAGAGTGAATTAAGTGATTGGTTTGAGTCGTTGAAGAATTGTTTAAGTAATATTGTTCTGGTACTTTATAAGTAAAATATAGATAGTCCATATAAGAGAAATAAAAGTGATTTTACGAGAAAAATTTAACAGAATAGTGTTTTATCTTTTCGAATCCCAGTCCAAATGTAACATTGGTGTCAGAAGTGGGATAAGACTTATTCTGTTCTAAAGGTGTGTTGTAAATAAACATTAAAAAAAAAATTAAGTAAATTTGTGAATTTCTAAATTGTGTATTGCTACAACTAAGCATACCCCAATTAAAAAGTGAATTAGAAAAGAGGAATCTCTCCACAGCTGGAGGGAAAAGTGACATCATACTTCGTCTGCAGGAGGCTGTCCAAAATGAGGGAGAAAATCCAAAGACCGTGCTTTTCGACGTGGCAGAAGAACAAGTAAGAACAGGCGTTGATATTTGCGCTATGATAGAATTACTTCTTGCCAAGATGGAAGAACTGAAGAATTCTATGGACTCGAAATTTGCAGAGCAGAAGCATTCTCTAGAAGAACAGAAGATTTCTATGGAACTGAAGCTCACAGAACAGAAGATTTCTCTTGTCGCCGCACAAAAAGATGCCGTGGAAGAATTTAAGAATGTTGTTGAAGTGAAAATCAATTTGTCAATTGATGACAAATTAAACGAGCATGAAACAAAATATGAGGAAATTAATGAGACGTTTCATAAACACGAGTACATAGCTAAAGAACTCGGAACAAATATCGAGAACATAGTTAAAGAGCTCGAAAAAGTCAAGAAACAGAAGGCTCGGGAATATTCTGCTGACTGCCCAAGAAGGAAAGAGATGCAACCACCCGTCTTTGATGGTCAAACATCATGGCCGATTAATAAGAGACAGTTCGAAGCAGCTGCAATGACCAATGGATGGGACGACGAGGAAAAGTCGATTGCATTACCGCTCGCATTACGAGGTACAGCTGCAGAATTGCTTCAAACTATCTCAGAAGAAAAACATCGCGACTATGATGCTTTGGTTAAGGCTATTGAGATGCGGTTTGGTGACGACCATATGCAGTAAGTGTATAGAGTGCAACTGCGCAGTAGATTCCAGAAGAGGGGAGAAACACTCCAGCAGCTGCAAGCGGCTATAGAACGGCTAGCGCACTTGTCATATCCTAATGCTGGCGAATATGTCATCAACGAAATGGCTATTGAGGCATTTACACAAGCCATAGATGACAGACAACTGCAGATGACTCTACGAATGGCTGGAAAGAGAACTCTTCCTGAGGCACTGGCATTTGCCTTAACTATGAAAGCTGCTGATGAAGTCTCTCAAGGATTCCACCGCGTGAGAGAAATAACATCCGTCGAATGCTCATGCCAGAGAACAGATGTAGAAGACCGGAACAGTGCTCGCAGGGGACCGATCCGTTGCTGGAACTGCAACAAAATTGGACATCTTCAACGACAGTGCAGAGCTGAACGTAGACAGGGTAGTTGTCCACATTGAAGAACTAGGAGTCGTATCGAGGAGGCATCTAAACAATCGGCGGATGGAACCTCACAAAGCCATCAGTTAAGAACCAACTTCGCGGTGCAGAAGCTGGTTTCTGGAATCGACGCCCCCATGACCACAATTCAGGTTTCACAGACCAAACGATGTAATTGGAGCCTGACAGTGGAAGCCCATATCGGTCAGAAAAAGTGTATGGCCACAATCGATACAGGTGCCACCGCTTCCATAGTCAGAAGGGACATCGTTCGCCAAATGGCTGCACAACACCAGCAGCGGCAAGGTGTGTGGTGACGTACTCTTGACGATAAATCTAGCAGGAATAGTCTTCTCAAATGCATTCTTAGTGGCCGATATATGTGACGAATGCATCATTGGAATCGACTTTATGAAGACGCATGATGTAGTACTCGACATCGGTTTGCAAGTTCTAAAGTAGGTACAGAAACGTCGAGATTCCAATGGTTTACAACCACGTCAGGGACACCTATTTGGACAAAGCTGGAAGGGGATCCTGGGAGCCACCGATTCAACCTAATAGAGCCAAATCCAGAAAACTATTATCAGTGCTATATCTTCGGAAGGATGCTTGTTGAACCTAAAAACAACTTGGCTCCCGTTCGTGTCCTCAATGTGGAACACAGAAGCGCTAGGCTGAAGCAAGGGGAAGTGATCGGAAAGTGCGTAAAGATTACTGCTGTCACAAAGTTGTCTAATGAAAGTCCCGCGAAACCGGTTAGACATACGGAGATATCGGAAATGAAAAAGAATATAGTCGGAGAGTGCGAGCTGGATCAAGAGCAGCGGGCCATGGCAGGGAGTCTAATCAACGAGTTCGCTGATATATTTGCTTCGCAGAGTAGCTAGTATGGCCGAACACATCTCGTACAACACCGAATTGACACCGGGGATGCAAGACCAATTCGTCAGCCTCCTAGACGACTACCATTGGCCAAGCAGACGGAGGTTGCAGAAATGGTGTCGACGATGGAAAAGGAGGGACTGATTGAGAGCTCAAAAAGTCCGTGGGCATCACCGGTCTTCCTGGTCAAAAGGAAAGACGGAAATACGAGATTCTGCGTGGACTATCGCCAACTTAACAACGTCACCAAAAAGGATAGCTACCCCCTGCCAAGAATTGACGATACCCTAGACACACTATCCGGAGCCAAATGGTTTACGACTCCAGATCTGAAGAGTGGCTAGTGGCAAGTACAGATCCATCCAGAAGACCGCGAGAAAACAGCATTCACAGCAGGAAACGGACTTTGGCAATTTACAGTAATGCCATTTGGACTGTGCAATACTCCACCAACTTTTGAACGTCTAATGGAGCGTGTTTTGCTGGGACTGACGTGGAAAACCTGTTTGGTCTACCTGGACGATGTCATCTTGGTTGGTAACCTTAAGGAAGTGTTCCAAAGGCTACGAAGTGCACAGTTAAAACTGAACCCAAAGAAGTGTTCTCTATTGCGACCAGAAGTGAAGCATCTCGGGCACAACATCTCTTCCAAGGAAGTCAAGACTGATCCGGAGAAGTTCGATGTAGTGAAAAACTGGCCGGTTCCCAGAGACAAACATCAACTGAGAAGCTTCCTGGGACTTGCGACCTATTACAGACGGTTTGTAAAGGACTTTGCCAGGATCGCAAAGATCTTGCATCAACTGACAGAAAAAGGCAAACAATTCAAATCGTCAGGTAAGTGCGAAAACAGCTTCAAAGAACTTAAGAACTTAAGCAACAGTTGTGCCCCCATATTAGCGTACCCTACCCCTTGGAAAAGTTCTCTCAAAACAAGAAAGGAACTACTGTGTTACCAGGCGCGAACTCCTTGCTTTGGTACTGGCATCAAACTATTCCCATAAATACCTCTATGGGCGGAAATTCATCCTTCGCACAGACCATGTATCTATAAAGTGGCTTCTACACTTTAAGAATCCTGAAGGACAAGTCGCAAGGTGGATCGAACAGCTGTAGATGTACGACTACGAAATACAACATCGAAAGGGAAGTCTTCACTCAAATGCAGACGCTCTCTGCTGTCGACCGTGCAAAGCAGATTGTAAACGTTGCTTACGACACGAGGAAAAAGATGTGTCCGTTCAAAGGGTGAGAGCTGTGCTCATTGGTGACTGGAATGCACGGGAAATCCGGGAGGCCCAAAAGGAAGATCCGGATATCGAACCCATCCTCGCCTGGAAGGAGCATGAGGGAAAACCAGACTGGCAGGAGATATCCAATAGGAGCCCTGAGCTGAAGGCATACTGGGCGCAGTGGGACTCCCTTAATGTACAAGACGGCATTCTAAAAAGAAAATGGGAAAGCCCGGATGGAAAGTCGTACGTAATGCAACTTGTTGTTCCCAGGACAAAAGTTATCGAAGTGATGAGGGAATTGCATGATGGAGTGTCTGGAGGCCACTGGGGAATAAACAAAACACTCGGAAAAGTGCGAGAATGCTTTTCTTGGGTCCATTCAAGGGAGGATGTTGAGAATTGGTGCAGGAAATGCGTAATATATGCGGCCAGCAAAGACCCGAGAGTGAAAGTCCGAGGCAAGATGCATCAATATAATGTGGGAGCCCCCTTCGAAAGGATAGACGTTAATATTGTGGAACCGTTTCCTGAAACGAACAATGGAAATCGTTACATCCTTGTTGTTATGGACTACTTCAGTAAGTGGCCTGAAGCATTCGCTATCCCAAATCAAGAAGCTAAGACTGTGGTGGAGCAAATCGTCTTCAACTGGGTAAGCAGATTCGGTGTGCCTATAGAACTGCATTCGGACCAAGGACGAAACTTCGAGTCCAGGATTTTCCAAGGAGTGTGCCAGTTACTCGGGATTAAGAAGACAAGAACAACACCGCTTCATCCACAATCAGATGGGATGGTAGAGCGCTTCAATAGAACGCTGAATGAACACCTCTCTAAGGTCGTTGGCGATGACCAGAGAGATTGGGACAAACACATTCCCATGTTTTTATTGGCCTATCGAAGTGCAGTGCACAACACCACAGGACATACTCCATCTGAAGTCCTATTTGGTCGAAAAGTCCGCCTACCTAGCGAGTTAATGTTTGGATCTCCATGCGAAGAATCCAAGAATGAGGAGGACTATATTACAGACCTCAGGGATATCATCAGGGACGTGCATCGAGGGACTAGGGCTAATATTAAGATAGCCAGTGACCGCATGAAAACGAGGTACGATACTAAAACAACAACTACAGGATTTCAGGAAGGAGATCTGGTATGGCTATATAACCCTCATC
Organism: Cheilosia grossa; assembly: GCA_963082955.1. Classification (NCBI taxonomy): domain Eukaryota; kingdom Metazoa; phylum Arthropoda; class Insecta; order Diptera; family Syrphidae; genus Cheilosia; species Cheilosia grossa. The sequence goes on along the minus strand of OY720144.1, from coordinate 42,697,171 downwards.
GAAGAAAAGGTTTATCACCTAAGTTGCAACAAGACCGGGAAGGGCCCTACAAAATCGTAAAGCGCATCAACGACGTTGTCTATCGCATCCAACGAGGAAGAGGCAAGCTGAAAGTCGTTCATGTGGATCGTCTTCATCACTTAATGGTGCAAATGTTAATGAGTTTGTTCGGGACGAACAAGTTTAAGAGGGGATATTGTGGCGTGGAATGAATCGTAGAACCTAAAATGCTGAAATGAAAACAACCCCCATTAGGCACCAAACACGTTCCACTTCCAATCGGAGATTGGAATCTGTCAATTCCCCACTAAATTAACTGGAAATTTATCAATTGCTGAAAAGGGGAAAAGTATGTGAGCCAATTGTAAATAGAACCAATTGGAATTAGCTAGAAAGTTCTCGAAGAGATGGCAGAGCAGATATAAAAGGGAAGGTTTTAAAACAGGGGGACAGTTGATTTATATCAGTGATTGGTTAAAGTTCGAGGTAGTAATCGGTTGTGAAGATAAATAAGTGAAAAGTAATAGAGTGAATTAAGGCATTGGTTTGAATCGTTGAAGAATTGTTTATTTAATATTATTCTCGAACTTAATGAGTGAATAATCCATATAAGAGTAATAAAAGTGATTTTACTAGAAAAGTTTAACAGAATAGTGTTTTATCTTTTCGAATCCCAGCCCAAATGTAACAATATTTAATATCAAGTGAGTTCACTGGTACCTAGTAGCGATAACGCGATGACACACGGATCAAGTTGCGTTCACTAGGAGGGATGACCTGATTCGTGTGCAGTTAAATATCCGACGGAGATATGGTATTCGTGGAATCGCCACACGATGTCGAAGCGAATATTGGTCTGTGTTTTGGTAACTGGAATGTTGGGGATCGGATGGCTGATGAGCTGGGCAACGAAGGCGTGGGGGTGGTACAGACTGCTGAGTCGAATGTACATATGGGAACTGCTTTGACTGGTGTGACGGTTTTTGGGGCAAGCTGTGAGGAGCTGTCTTTTAACCATGAGCGACGGCGGTCGGGAATTTGTGTACTAGCGATTGCCCATAGTTTTTTTCCTTCAAAATGTATTACCGAAAACTTGCAACTTTCTTTTGTTTTGTTGTTTTTTTTTTGTATTTAAATAAAAATCAATTAATATTAAAATCTACATCGGGGCTCAACCGGGATCTAGCGGGTAATTAAAATTTTGGTTTAATTTTTTACAAACGTGTCGATTTATTGATGATCTGAACTTGCTCACGGTCAAGCAGTCGCAGGCATTGTTACGTAAGAAAAAACTGTCATATCGCTACGCCGTTAAGATAGACTTAGTGCGGCGCATACACGCGAATTTTGGGTCATTAAAAGCAAGTGATGTGTTATCCGCTGTGAGAAATCACGGCGGGTTCAGCTCAGATCAGAGTAACCAGAACGACGAAGACAACGATGGGTGCGAAGCACTGAACTACGAAGACAACGAAGGGTGCGAAGCACAGAACTACTAAGACAATTAAGGGTGCGAAGTATAGAACTACGAAGATAACAAAAGGGGCGGAGCACAGAACGGAGACGACGACAGCAAAGAATAATACTTTGTATTCACGAAGTGAGCGAAGGGAGCAGAGATCAGAGCGATAACGGCAACTACGAGGAGAGTACCGAAGAAAACTACGAAGCAGAGAACTCAGGAGGTATAAGCAGAATGGCGAGGATAATTTTGTTTTCAGGGACAATGAAGACTCGCTGGAAACATTTTCAGGAGAAGAAGGCCGTAACTATCAAGACAGGGTAAAAGAGTTTAAAGACATCGCGTCTACCTGTGAGTGGAACGACGTTCAGAAGTATTTGTATGCGCGTCGTCTTTTGAGAGACGCCGCCAAACAGCCGTCGAGGCGACAGGTGGAGTTAAAAATTGGGCTAAGATTAGCGAAAGAGTTTGGAAAAAATCCATCAGCTGCTGAGATTCACCGGTTGCTGGAAGGTAGGAAGAAGAACGCGACGGTAAGCTTGTTGGAGTATTTTTTCCATATGACCCAGATGGCCAACAAGAGAAAAGTAGATGAGTCATCTACAATTGAGTACATCATAAGTGGAATTCCGGACTCTACGGCCAACAAAGTGATATTGTACAAAGCAACAACGCTCGATGGACTTAAGGGGAAGTTGGAGTCCTACAAAAGAATGCAGCGGCACGCGCCGAAACAAAAAGCTGAAATTAGGCCCGCCACACCAAGTAAGCCCAGTTCCTCTCGCGGTGGACGTTCAGATGCTACAAATAAAAGATGCCACATATGCGGTTCTTCTGCACATTTCGCGCAGAATTGTCTCGATAAGTATAAAGGATGAAAGTATTTCAAGTGTAATCATTTTGGGCACATGTCTGTCAGTTGCCAAGCAACGATAGAAGGGAGGGACCAACGTCGAGGAATGTCAGTCGAATCAAGAGACTACGTGCTGATGATGGACAAATACTTATAGTTATCGGGAACAGGAACAATTACGCGTACGTAGACAGTCGAAGTGATGTGTCGCTCATGTACGCATCCGTGCAAAAGGAAATTGGCTTCAATATGACCGAACGCCCTGGAATGATGCTAAAAGGATTCGGCAACGCACCGCAAACGGCGTTAGGATCAGGAGTAGTACCAGTGACAATAGACGGAAATCAATATGAGATTAGATTTCAGGTCGTCCGCAACGAATGGATTCCGGATCGTATCCTTTTAGGTAAGGATTTTTTGGAGAACGTGGAAGTAGTCATTCACCAAGGCAGGATAATTAGTATTCGAGAGCAGCGTTAAAAGGAACGAGGGCTCCCGGACCGCGTAAGTTTAGTGGAAAATGGCATACTAAAGATTGCGGTAACCAGTTGTGAAGAAGACAGTAAGAAAAGTTTTCGCATTGGCAACGAAAACTACAAGAAACGAATTGACAAGGCCATCGCATCGTATTCACCCCGAAGGGTGGAACAATCCTGCGTAGAAATGAATCTGATATTGCAAGACGAAGTCCCGGTGTACCAGAAGGCGAGACGTTTGGCTGCTCCAGAAAGGGAAGTGATAAACCAGCAGATCGACGAATGGCTAGAGGAGGGTATAGGTCAGCAAAGTCGGTCAGACTTCGCTAGTCTTGTAGTTCTCGTAAAGAAGAAAGATGGAAGCAGTCGCTTATGTGTGGATTACCGGAAGCTGAACACGAAGATCATCAAAGATCGTTATCCTCTGCGTATTATGGAAGAGGTTTAAGAAAAGTTGCACAGCACCTACGCAACGGGTTCTTCCATGTCAACGTGTCTGAGAATAGCAGAAAATACACATCTTTTGTAACGCCGGACGGGCAGTACGAGGTCTTAAAAGTGCCCTTCGGTTTGTGCAATTCACCATATGTTTTCCAGCGCTTCATCAATACTGTGTTCCGGGATTTCATACGACAGGATTACTTGCTACTTTTTTTGGACGATGCCATCATTGCTGCTAAAGTATAGTCGATAGGTTCTACTACAGTAGGTTGTAAATGCCTTGTAGTGATAGGTAACTGAGTACGAAATTTTCTTGACATTAGTAGCTGCGATGGCGAATACTTGCCATTTGGTGTGGTTCGTAAATTCAACAGCGCTAAGTAAGGATCATATCCAGAATCTTTGCATTTAGATAAAAGAGCTTTTACAGTTTGAATTGATCGCTCCGCCAAACCGTTTGATTGAGGATAAGATGGACTACTAGTAACTTGCTCAATCTCCCATTCTTTTAAAAACTGTTTCAATTCTATCGAACTAAATGGTGGACCATTGTCCGATATTATCTTCATTGGGATCCCATGACGTGCAAATATAGATTCTAGTTGTAATATTACATTGGTAGCTTTACTGGATGCTAATTTTGCTATCTCTATATATTTAGAGTAGTAATCCACCACAATAACGAATAAATCCTTTTGCCATTCGAAAATGTATGTTCCTATAGTTTCCCATAGCAGATGAGGGGTCGGGTGTGAGAGTAGAGGCTCTTTTGTGTTACTTTTTCTATATCTGATGCATGTGGGCCAAGATTCTACCATGCTTGCTATATCTTCCGCCATGTTTGGCCAATAAATTATGCCACGAGCACGGTTTTTATTTTTTTCAATGCCTGCGTGGCCCTGATGTGTAATTTTTAAAATCGCTTGACGTAACTTTTCCGGTATGATAATACTTTCACCTTTGAAAAATAGGTTATTTTCTATAAAAATAAGGTCCTTAAAATTCCAAAAACTCTTGACATTTGAACTAACTAGATTTTTTCTTGTAGGCCAATCATTTTCATGGTAAAATTTAAGTTGTTGTAATTGTGTATCTTTAGCTGACTCGAATTCTATTTGTTGTAGTCTACTTTTAGAAATTGGAAGACAGGATCTAAGAAATCCAACATGAATCTGAATGTCCCTATCTATTACTAGTTCCTCTGTATCAGGTAAAGCAGCTCGAGAAAGTGTATCTGCTACTTGTAAATCTTTACCTTGCTTGTATACAACTTGCATATTATAAGGTTGGAGACACATTCTCATACGTTGTAATCGTATTGGAACTTCCGCTAAAGGCTTTTTAAAAAGTGACACAAGGGGTTTATGGTCAGTTTCAACAGTTATAGTTTGACCGTATATATCAGAAACAATACTGAGACCCCCCAACTCGCAATCCTCTTGCCGCTGGCCCCCTCAGTTTTTTTCAAATTCGCCATTTTGTTTTCCTATCGGTGTTATGTCAATTTAGAATCCGTGTGAGCTTCAACAAAAAAAGCAAAACAAAAAAATGTGGTGAATTTCTTTTGACAGAAGTCAAGTGACAGACTGTCAAAATATGGAAAACAAATTTTATTTTTCCTCCAACAAATTGAAAGAATGTAAGTTTTCGCGTATTTTAAGTGTTTAAATTAAAAATTAAATACATTCGTCTAACAGCTAAGGAAGAAGCCGACGTTGAGGTGTTCGCTAACCTTACCATATATAATGGATCGCACTGGAGACAACGATGAATATCAGTCGGAATCGATATAAGTAAGCCATACTATTCAATGAATTTGTCTCGCTATATATATTTAATTATTAGTTATTTCTTCAAGGTTTGCCAAATCACAAGCTCCCACTCAAGATCATGCTAGAGAAGCCCTTGATTTTTCCACGATGCAAGAGAACACATGCCATCAAGAGTGTTTGGCCAAAGTCACATATTGAACAGGCGAAAGTTGAACATTAAAGGAACTAATCAATTTCCAAATCCTCCAATTATGATTGGAAGGCATATATACTTTATACTATATAAATTTTATTTATCCACTTCATCAATAAATTGAGATATATAAAAATAACCAAACAATATCAACAAAATGTCAATATCAAGCTGCTGCTTCAAACCCAAAATGATGATTTTTTGAAAAATGTCTGTTAAATTGTCGAATTAAACAAATTAATAGAAATGAACACAAGTGTATCGATCACGAAGAGCGTAGGAAGACCCTGATTGTAAGTTGGATTTGAATTAACATGAACCTGTCGACGAATTGCTAACCATTTGTATCCACTTCTAGGAAGAGACCAAGCAACAACAGCATCGTGCCCAATATCAATACTAATTGGCAAGGCGCCGCTATGAAGATCAATTGTCGCAGCAGCAATTTATCCAGGAGGACAATTTCAAAAAGTAAGAATATAGTAAAATTTGTCTGAATTGATTCATTAAACGGTAACACTTACTTAGGCAAGAGGAAAGTGTCGCATTCCAAAAGGGCAATGCGTCGGCAAACCATCGAACTAAAGCCAAGGTTGACAGAGAGAATCGTGACAACAACATAGAACAGATTTGTCTAAAGGCACTGCTGCTGGTCTGCCAAGGGAACAACTAGGCGTCACAACTATTTACAAAGTCTTCGATTAGGCCAACACCAGTAATCGTAGTTTGTTGTTGTTCCAAAACATTTTATATGTATTATATGTATTGAATATAAAATAAGTTACATGTAAAACTATCAGTAAGTGTTATAAATATGGAAGACGAAACTCTACTCTGGTGGAGCTATGTGTGCACTCCAGCCATGGAAACATTTTGTGAAGCGCTTCGACTCCTTGTTCTTCAGAGTGAGGAAAAGTTTGTGCGCACTTTTTGGTTGTTTGATAGATGTTGTGTCGAATACCTGGAATAAATGTTAATATTTAAATGCATATTTGTGTAAACTGAAAGAGTTTCTGTCGTCGGCTGTGTGACTTACTTGTGCGGTTTTCTAGGCCAATTTGATTTCGACTTTACTGCATATGGAGCCGAGCCAGAGGAATACTTGTTCGCCGTTGTCCAGTATCATGATGTCGTCGTCGGCTAAATCGTCTTGGCAGAAGTCAGCAATTTTCGGCGACGGTGAAGTAGCCCTTTTCTTTGGAGCATTGGAAAAGTAGGGTGAAATTCATGTATCAGGGATGGGATTCCCTCGAAATCCAGTTTGTTGTCAATCAAATACAGACGGAATAGGTTCATCAGCTTGAAGATTGATGAAGGTAGAGCTTTCAGCTGGTTGCGCGACACATTCAAGATCTCCAGCTTTTGCCAAAACTCGACCACGGATGATAGTTCGCTTATCTCGTTATCGCTCAAGTTGAGACCAGGTTGAGACGTTTCAAGTTGGGCAAGTTGTACAGGCAATCGGTACCTGACAGCGAATTTCGCGAAAAAAAAAAAAACAGTTCGGATAAGTTAGACTAGTTGTCAGATTTCAACCGTGGTGAGCTGTGACAGTGTTCAGAAGTACAGCTTTTTTAAGAGAAGTTCAACTCAAATTTGGTGAATAAGTATATTAGCCGTATTTTATTATCAGCGTGATCTGATCCGAATCAGATTACGAAAATAAAACAATACGGATCATAGAAAAATTTAATTTTGGAGTTGTGGCAACAGTTGCTTTCAAAACAGGACGGATAATGTATGAAAATGACAAACTTCATGTTGCCACCAACCATATTGCAAACATTCAGTACAACGTGACGTCACAATATGATATCAATTGACGCGAGTTTTCATTTGCTTGTCGGGGGTGTTACCATATGAATCAAATTAATAATATTTATTTTTGGATATTGTTCTTAAAACATGTAGTCTAAAATTCTATGTTCAAAAATGCAACAAATAAACAATGTTTTTCTGCTGTATTTCGGTATTTCGGTGTATTCATGCGAGCGAATGATTTTTTTAAACATTTATGAAATGTTCTCGATTTGCTTCAGAAACATTTCATAAACATTTGTCAAACATTTCTGTTTTTGCCGGTGTATACGCCGAATAAGTATTTATTAAACGTTTATGAAATACTTTTTACCGTAGGAAATTCACGACCAGAGACTCGAAAACAACAACACGGCTTCCGTTATATGGTGTGTTTTGTTTCTAAAAGGAAATGAGTTTACCTACAATCAGTTCCAAATGTAATAGAAATCTTAATGCAGTTTGCACCTCTGGTCCGCTCAGATTGGAATTCTTAGACAAAGTAAATGACAGCAGTCTAAGCACCAAATTCCAGAAGAACAAAATGAAGTTAGAATTGGATTTTTCGGTGATAAAAAAGAAACGTGTTTCCCAATAACTAGGTTCGAAAACAATTTAAATTTATGCAAGTAGCTAGTTTTGATTTTTCATTTTTCCAAGATTATCTGGACATTTGTATTTTATGTTATATATATAGTTGGCGCAACAGGTCTGTAGAGACCCAAGGCCTAGCTTCTCACAACCATTCGTTTTGTGTGAGTTTCATTTTTTGGAACGAATGGAAGGGATCTACAATTTTATGCCGATTCCAAACGGCTAATTGAGAAGCTCTTAAGACAGTTATACTCTCGGATGTTTGTCAGACGTTCGCGAGAGGCGGCGCAGTGGAAAAAACCCTAAGTTGGAATTTGGGTTTTTGCGGGATTCGAACCTGAGCCCCTCGCTTAGTAGTCCAACACACTAACCACTAAGCCACTGCGCCCGTATTTTATGTTAAAAGAGCAAAAAAACACCCGTGAAAAAAATTATTAACGAACTTTGAAACATTTCATAAACATGTTTTTTGTTAAATAAATGTTTATGAAACATTTTTTTTGTTAAATAAAAGTTTATGAAGCATTTACTTTAATATTTCGCTTATCTGGGCATACTTTTATGGAATGAAAAAGCAAAATCATCTCGAAGGCGGGAAATGTATTCGATGTGAAAAAAAAAGCTTTATGATTTTTTGTGTTATGAAGGGTGTTGAATATTTTAGTCTGGCAACGTGACTGTGTGGCTTGGTTAATGGCTAGTACAATAAATTTTCAGATCATGATTCGTGATCTCGATGATTAGCAGGATCATGTGCTGCTGTTGTAAGTGCATGTATTTCAATGATCTATATGGATCATGGCTGATAATAAAAAAGGGCTATTATCTCAGTACATTTTCATATTAGTTTTTTCATAACATTTTGTAATTCTATTTAACCAAAGTACTCATTCACCATTATTGTTCCATTATAATACCAAAATAAATAAAAAATATAAATGTAGACTTTGAAACAAGAGACACGTAAGAATATAACAAATGCGCATACCTATACAATATTTTAAATTATATTTAGACTAAAGGTAAGATTAGACGGTATGCCAAGTGGTCATAAAATGCCAATTTCTGACAGGTCTCCTGTCAAAACATGGTCATACAATGTAATGGGCATATCTCATATGCTCTAATGACCTGAATGCCACATATGACCAGGCTGATTTTGACAGATAAAAATGCCCAAATAGCATATGGTGTAATGGGACAATAGGTACGAATGCCAGCATATAGCCTTATATGCCCATATGCTTTTAATTGAAATTTCGTTATGGCATTAATGGCATTTTTGATGGAACAGGAATTATTTTGTTGTCATCGGTGTTTGAGTTCGTAGAATTGTGATTCATTTTCGTTCTCTTTTTGGTAATAAATACCAAATGCCTCAAATGACCATCAAGTCAAATATGACCATATTTGTAATTTTGGTCATATAGTCTAATATACAGTTTTGGTAATCCTGACATTTTGTTCATTTGACAGCTAATCTGGTCATTTGCCTTTTGGCATTCATATGCTTAATTGGCATACAGTCTAATCTTAGCTTAACAGAGGAACTCTTAATTTATACTTAATAACAGCAACGATATTAATCTTGGTATTTATAAATTATAACTAACGTATGTGATAAGCATATTCTACTCGATTTATATTAAATGCCTAAAGAATGTTCGGTAAAAATGTTTTAATTTGTTTATTATTCTTCAGAATTGTTTATTTTTCTTATATTGTCAACAAAATATACAATTATTCTTAAAATAAATCACTGTCCACACAAAATTTAGTCGAAGCAATTATTTTCAAATTTAACGGATAATATTCTACGAACGCTGCCAGCAACTTTGCCCACACCGGAAGCCAGTTTGAAAGCAGCGGAAGTTGTGCTCTTTTTTTGAGCGTGTGTTGGTTACCCGGAATTTTTGAAGTTTCGTGACATTTGTCAATACGAATTTCTATGTATTGTTACATTTGAGCTGGGATTCGAAAAGATAAAACACTATTCTGTTAAACTTTTCTAGTCAAAATCACTTTTATTACACTTTTACGGATTATCCACTAATTAAGTACTAGAACAATATTACTTAAACAATTCCTCAACGATTCAAACCAATCACTTATTTCACTTTATTACTCTGCACTTATTTATCTTTACAACCGATTACTATCTCGAACTTTAACCAATCACTGATAAAAATCAACTGTCGCCCTGTTCTACAACCTCTCCTTTTATATCTGCTCTGCCATCTCTTCGAGAACTTTCTAGCTAACTCCAATTGGTTCTACAATTGGCTGACATACTTTTTCCCCTTTTCAGCAATTGATAAATTCCCATTTAGTTTAGTGGGGAATTGACAGATTCCAATCTCCAATTGGAAGTGGAACTTGTTTGGTGACTAATGGGGGTTGTTTTCATTTCACCATTTTAGGTTCTACGATTCATTCCACGCCACAATATCCCCTCTTAAACTTGTTCGTCCCGAACAAACTCATTAACATTTGCACCATTATAGTGATGAAGACGATCCACATGAACGACTTTCAGCTTGCCTCTTCCTCGTTGGATGCGATAGACAACGTCGTTGATGCGCTTTACGATTTTGTAGGGCCCTTCCCAGTCTTGTTGCAACTTAGGTGATAAACCTTTTCTTCGATGAGGGTTATATAGCCATACCAGATCTCCTTCCTGAAATCCTGTAGTTGTTGTTTTAGTATCGTACCTCGTTTTCATGCGGTCACTGGCTATCTTAATATTAGCCCTAGTCCCTCGATGCACGTCCCTGATGATATCCCTGAGGTCTGTAATATAGTCCTCCTCATTCTTGGATTCTTCGCATGGAGATCCAAACATTAACTCGCTAGGTAGGCGGACTTTTCGACCAAATAGGACTTCAGATGGAGTATGTCCTGTGGTGTTGTGCACTGCACTTCGATAGGCCAATAAAAACATGGGAATGTGTTTGTCCCAATCTCTCTGGTCATCGCCAACGACCTTAGAGAGGTGTTCATTCAGCGTTCTATTGAAGCGCTCCACCATCCCATCTGATTGTGGATGAAGCGGTGTTGTTCTTGTCTTCTTAATCCCGAGTAACTGGCACACTCCTTGGAAAATCCTGGACTCGAAGTTTCGTCCTTGGTCCGAATGCAGTTCCATAGGCACACCGAATCTGCTTACCCAGTTGAAGACGATTTGCTCCACCACAGTCTTAGCTTCTTGATTTGGGATAGCGAATGCTTCAGGCCACTTACTGAAGTAGTCCATAACAACAAGGATGTAACGATTTCCATTGTTCGTTTCAGGAAACGGTCCCGCAATATCAACGGCTATCCTTTCGAAAGGGGCTCCCACATTATATTGATGCATCTGGCCTCGGACTTTCACTCTCGGGCCTTTGCTGGCCGCACATATTAGGCATTTCCTGCACCAATTCTCAACATCCTCCCTTGAATGGACCCAGTAAAAGCGTTCTCGTACTTTTCCGAGTGTTTTGTTTATTCCCAAGTGGCCTCCAGACACTCCATCATGCAATTCCCTCAGCACTTCGATAACTTTTGTCCTGGGAACAACAAGCTGCATTACGTACGAATTTCCATCCGGGCTTTCCCATTTTCTTTTTAGAATGCCGTCTTGGACATGAAGGGAATCCCACTGCGCCCAGTATGCCTTCAGCTCGGGACTCCTATTGGATATCTCCTGCCAGTCTGGTTTTCCCTCATGCTCCTTCCAGGCGAGGATTGGTTCGATATCCGGATCTTCCTTTTGGGCCTCCCGGATTTCCCGTGCACTCCAGCCACCAATGGGCATAGCTCTCACCCTTTGAACGGACACGACATCTTTTTCCTCGTGTCGTAAGCAATGTTTACAATCTGCTTTGCACGGTCGACGGGAGAGAGCGTCTGCATTTGAGTGAAGACTTCCCTTTCGATGTTGTATTTCGTACTCGTACATTTGCAGCTGTTCGATCCACCTTGCGACTTGTCCTTCAGGATTCTTAAAGTGTAGTAGCCACTTTAAAGATGCATGGTCTGTGCGAAGGATGAATTTCTGCCCATAGAGGTACTTATGGAAATGTTTCGTTGCCAGAACCAAAGCAAGGAGTTCGCGCCTGGTAACACAGTAGTTCCTTTCTGGCTTTGAGAGAACTTTGCTGAAGAACAAAACTACCTTCTCTTGGCCCTCGTGTACCTGGGAAAGCACGGCTCCAATTCCCACATTACTAGCGTCTGCATCCACAATAAATGTTTTTCCAGGGGTGGGGTACGCTAATATGGGGGCGTCGCACAACTGTTGCTTAAGTTCTTTGAAGCTGTTTTCGCACTCACCTGACCATTTGAATTTTTTGCCTTTTTCTGTCAGTTGATGCAAGCTCTTTGCGATCCTGGCAAAGTCCTTTACAAATCGTCTGTATTAGGTCGCAAGTCCCAGGAAGCTTCTCAGCTGATGTTTGTCTTTGGGAACCGGCCAGTTTTTCACTGCATCGATCTTCTCCGGATCAGTCTTGACTCCCTTGGAAGAGATGATTAGCCCGAGATACTTCACTTCGGGTCGGAATAGAGAACACTTCTTCGGGTTCAGTTTTAACTGTGCACTTCGTAGCCTTTGGAACACCTCCCTAAAGTTATTTCGATGTTTGTTGAACGTTTTACCAACCACGATGACATCGTCCAGGTAGACCAAACAGGTTTTCCACGTCAGTCCCAGCAAAACATGCTCCATTAGACGCTCAAAAGTTGCTGGAGCATTGCACAGTCCAAATGGCATTACTGTAAATTGCCAAAGCCCGTTTCCTGCTGTGAATGCTGTTTTCTCGCGGTCTTCTGGATGGATCTGTACTTGCCAGTAGCCACTCTTCAGATCAAGAGTCGAAAACCATTTGGCCCCGGATAGTGTGTCCAGGGTATCGTCAATTCTGGGCAGAGGGTAGCTATCCTTCTTGGTGACGTTGTTTAGCTGGCGATAGTCCACGCAGAATCTCGTACTTCCGTCTTTCTTTTTGACCAGGACGACCGATGATGCCCACGGACTTTTTGAGCTCTCAATCAGTCCCTCCTTTTCCATCGTCGACACCATTTCTGCAACCTCCGTCTGCTTGGCCAATGGTAGTCGTCTGGGAGGCTGACGAATTGGTCTTGCATCCCCGGTGTCAATTCGGTGCTGTACGAGATGTGTTCGGCCATACTCGCTACTCTGCGAAGCAAATATATCAGCGAACTCGTTGATTAGACTCCCTGCCATTGCCCGCTGCTCCTGATCCAGCTCGCACTCTCCGAGTATATTCTTTTTCATTTCCGATATCTCCGTAGGTCTAACCGGTTTCGCAGGACTTTCTTTTGACAACTTTGTGACCGCAGTAATCGGTACGCACTTTCCGATCACTTCCCCTTGCTTCAGCTTTACGCTTCTGTGTTCCGCATTGAGGACACGAACGGGAACCAAGTTGTTTTTAGGTTCAACAAGCATCTTTCCGACGATATAGCTCTGGTAATAGTTTTCTCTATCTGGCTCTATTAGGAAGAATCGGTGGCTCCCAGGATCACCTTCCAACCTTGTCCAAATAAGTGTCTCTGACGAAGGTGGTAATATTTCGTCCTCACTTACAACTGTTCTTAGAGCTGCGACGTTCTCGTTCCCGTAAACCATTGGAATCTCGACGTTTCTGTACTTTAGAATTTGCAAACCGATGTCGAGTACTACATCATGCGTCTTCATAAAGTCGATTCCAATGATGCATTCGTCACATATATCGGCCACTAAGAATGTATGGGAGAAGACTATTCCTGCTAGGTTTATCGTCAAAAGTACCTCACCATACACCTTTGCCGTTGCTCCAGTTGCTGTTTTCAGACAGTAGCTGCTGGTGTTGTGCAGCCATGATTGACGAACGATGTCCCTTCTGATTATGGAAGCGGTGGCACCTGTATCGATTGTAGCCACACACTTTTTCTGGCCGATATGGGCTTCCACTGTCAAGCTCCTATTACATCGTTTGGTCTGGGAGACCTGAATTGTGGTCCTGGGGGCGTCGATTCCAGGAACAAGCTTCCGCACTGTGAAGTTGGTTCTTAACTGATGGCTTTGTGAGGTTCCGTCCGCCGATTGTTCAGATGCCTCCTCGATACGACTCCTAGTTCTGAAATGTGGACAACTACTCTGTCTACGTTCAGCTCTGCACTGTCGTTGAAGATGTCCAATTTTGTTGCAGTTCCAGCAACGGATCGGTCCCCTGCGAGCACTGTTCCGGTCTTCTACATCTGTTCTCTGGCATGAGCATTCGACGGATGTTATTTCTCTCACGCGGTGGAATCCTTGAGATGCTTGGTCCGCAGCTTTCATAGTTAAGGCAAATGCCAGTGCCTGAAGTTGTCTGTCATCTATGGCTTGTGTAAATGCCTCAATAGCCATTTCGTTGATGGCATCTTCGCCGGCATTGGGATATGACAAGTGCGCTAGTCGTTCTATATCCGCTTGCAGCTGCTGGAGTGTTTCTCCCCTCTTCTGGAATCTACTGCGCAGTTGCACTCTATACACTTGCTGCATATGGTCGTCACCAAACCGCATCTCAATAGCCTTAACCAAAGCATCATAGTTGCGTTGTTTTTCTTCTGAGATAGTTTGAAGCAATTCTGCAGCTGTACCTCGTAATGCGAGCGTTAATGCAATCGACTTTTCCTCGTCGTCCCATCCATTGGTCATTGCAGCTGCTTCGAACTGTCTCTTATAGATCGGCCATGATGTTTGACCATCAAAAACGGGTGGTTGCATCTCCTTCCTTCTTGGGCAGTCAGTAGAATATTCCCGAGCTTTCTGTTTCTTGACTTTTTCGAGCTCTTTAGCTATGTTCTCGATGTTCATGCCGAGCTCTTTAGTTATGTTCTCGTGTTTATGAAACGTCTCATTAATTTCCTCAAATTTTGTTTCATGCTCGTTTAGTTTGTCATCAATTGCGTCGATTTTTACATTTAGAACATTCCTAAATTCTTCCACGGCATCTTTTTGTGCGGCGACAAGAGAATTCTTTTGATCTGCGAACTTCGATTCCATAGAATTCTTCTGTTCTGCGAACTTCAATTCCATAGAAATCTTCTGTTCTTCTAGAGAATTCTTCTGTTCTTCCATCTTGGCAAGAAGTAATTCCATCATAGCGCTAATATCAACGCCTGTACTTACTTGTTCTTCTGCCACGTCGAAAAGCATGGTCTTTGGATTTTCTCCCTCATTTTCGACAGCCTCCTGCAGACGAAGTATGAGGTCACTTTTCCCTCCAGCTGTAGAGATATTCCTCTTTTCTAATTCACTTTTTAATTGGGGTATGCTTAGTTGTAGCAATACACGACCCATTTTTTTTTGTGTCTTGTAATTTCGAAATTCACAAATTCATGTTTCTTTATCACACACGCTTTAACACAGAATAAGTTTTATCCCACTTCTGACACCAATGTTACATTTGAGCTGGGATTCGAAAAGATAAAATACTATTCTGTTAAACTTTTCTAGTCAAAATCACTTTTATTACACTTTTACGGATTATCCACTAATTAAGTACTAGAACAATATTACTTAAACAATTCCTCTACGATTCAAACCAATCACTTATTTCACTTTATTACTCTGCACTTATTTATCTTTACAACCGATTACTATCTCGAACTTTAACCAATCACTGATAAAAATCAACTGTCGCCCTGTTCTACAACCTCTCCTTTTATATCTGCTCTGCCATCTCTTCGAGAACTTTCTAGCTAACTCCAATTGGTTCTACAATTGGCTGACATACTTTTTTCCCTTTTCAGCAATTGATAAATTCCCATTTAGTTTAGTGGGGAATTGACAGATTCCAATCTCCAATTGGAAGTGGAACTTGTTTGGTGACTAATGGGGGTTGTTTTCATTTCACCATTTTAGTTTGTTTTCATTTCACCACAATTCATTCCACGCCACAGTATCAATACTAGCGCAAAAAACGTCACAAGCCCATGGTAATATAGCTTGTAGGCAAGTAACGGAAAATCGGCCGGAGTTGGGGGTCTCAGTATTGCCTCTGGTATATATATTGTCGAAACCTCGTAGCCCCAAATACAATCGCATACAATTCTTTTTCTATTTGGGCGTATCGTTGTTGACAGCTGGTTAATGTTTTTGAGGCAAAAGTTATGGGCTTATTGTTCTGAAATAAAACTGCTCCAACAGCAAATTTCGAAGCATCTGTACCCAAGACCAATGGCTCATTATTCCGGTAATCGGCCCTAGCGAGGTATCCGTCGGAACGGAAAACTCTCCGATTATATACGATTCGGAGGATTTTTGCTGCGAGGTATTCTTCGGAACAACTGTTCGGAGAATTGTTCCGACATTTTGTAACGCATATCGGCGAATTGCGTTGAAGTGCAATGAAGTGCATTTTTTGTTTACATTTTTGACAGCTAGGTCCCGATATCCTCCGACAGAAATTGATTGCGGAATTTGTTTACGATTTGGAGTGTTGAAAAAAATGTAAAATAAATCTATTTATTTAAACATTTCGTGCTTATTTTCTTGAATTTGTTTTACAGGGTAAGATGAAACGAAAAAACAACCAATCAACAATATGAGCGTATGGTCAGTTTGATGCAGGAAAAACCAGACATTGCGCAAAACTATACGAAAAGACCGACAGAAGTTGTTGCTAAGTTTTGGGAGGACCTGACGGACCAACTGAACCAACTAGGACCGCGACAAAGAGATGTTGCTGGTTGGAAAAAGGTATGAACATGATCTTAATTGCTTCAAACAAATATAGCTATAAATACATGTACTTTAGGTTTGGAGTGACTTCAAAACCTATATTAAAAAAAAACTTAACGTAAATAAAAAGGAAAACACTGGTACAGGTGGAGGTCCATACCTACAAAAATCATTTACGCCTTTGGAGGAAGCCGTAATCGCTTTGGTTAGCATTAACGAGTCAAGCTAAGATTAGACTGTATGCCAATTAAGCATATGAATGCCAAAAGGCAAATGACCAGATTTGCTGTCAAATGAACAAAATGTCAGGATTACCAAAACTGTATATTAGACTATATGACCAAAATTACAAATATGGTCATATTTGACTTGATGGTCATTTGAGGCATTTGGTATTTATTACCAAAAAGAGAACGAAAATGAATCACAATTCTACGAACTCAAACACCGATGACAACAAAATAATTCCTGTTCCATCAAAAATGCCATTAATGCCATAACGAAATTTCAATTAAAAGCATATGGGCATATAAGGCTATATGCTGGCATTCGTACCTATTGTCCCATTACACCATATGCTATTTGGGCATTTTTATCTGTCAAAATCAGCCTGGTCATATGTGGCATTCAGGTCATTAGAGCATATGAGATATGCCCATTACATTGTATGACCATATTTTAACAGGAGAACTGTCAGAAATTGGCATTTTATGACCACTTGGCATACCGTCTAATCTTACCTTCAGTTGATGGCATTGGGGCGATGTCATTTGGAGCGAAACAAGACGCAGAAATTCAACCCTCAACGTCAACAGCAACAAATGCAAGCCGAACACATTCGCCAAACGCAGCAGACGAGAATAAAGAAAATTCCGAAGTGATAGCAACAAATTCCACGAAACGCTCGGACCGCGGGTCTCTTTCTTCTATTCAGCTTCTAAGAAAGCAAGTAGAAAGTCAAATGCTTTTTTTTTTAATGAAATGAAAGCATCCATAGTGGAGACTACAAAAGTCCTAGAAAATACATCCAACATTTTGAAGGACTCTGCGACTAGTCTGAAAAGGGTTTATCGCTCTGTAGAAAATGTGTGTGCGATTGAAGAAAAAAAATTTAAAGAAATGCAAGTTCACAACGCTGAAATGCGAAGAATAGCATTACAAAAACTGGAAATCAAGGCGAAAATTTTAAATCTTGAACTTTCGAGAGTCAACGAAATGTTGGAATAATGTACATATCAATACATTCGATGTTCCTGTTAATCAAATGCCAAAGAGGCTAGTCTTTTTTTTTATACATGAATTTTTATTTATTTGTTATGTGTTATTCTTTTTTTTAAAAACTTTTTTTTTTTAAGTTCAAGAAAAGTACTGTTCAACTAATATTTCATTTCTTTTTACAGCTGCCTGGTTACGAAATAAGGTTGATGCAACTGTCTCGGATTCCTCTTCCTCTTCTCGTTCTATGATCATAGTTTCCATACCGCTGTAATCACCATCAAAGGACAAACATATATTGTGCAAGGCGCAGCACACATTTACTATTTGTGCCGCTTTCATTGGGTCATAGTGTAGTTGTCGAGCACTCAATAAACAACGGAACCTGCTTTTCAACAAGCCTATGGTCCGCTCAACTATATTTCTTGCGCTTTTGTGTGCCCTATTATAGCAGCTCTCAACGCTATGTGTGCTGGGAGTCCTGAATGGTGTCATAAGCCAAGGCTCCAATGGATATCCCGAATCACCTTGTAAAAATAATTTGAAATGACTAAAGTAATTAAAAAAAAAACTACTCACCAAGCAACCAGATATCTCTTGCACTACTTAAATAGTTTTGTTCGAAATAACGACGTTGCGGACTCAAGGACCAAACATGGGAGTCGTGGTTGGCCCCTTGATATTTGGCATTAACAGCTCTTATATTCATCTTATAGTCGCAAATCTTTAAGGAAACAAAAGAAATGGTTGAGTGACTACATTTCATTTCTGCTTCAAATAATTACAATCATAACGTTAAGACTGAAATGTCCCTTGCGATTCAGAAAGAGATGCTTATTATCTACGGGCGCAATTATTTGGACATGAGTACCATCCACACATCCCGTTTTTTCATAGAAAGAAATTTTCGATTGCTGAATTTCTTCCTCTGACATCTTTAAGATTATCCATTTGTTGCATAGAGCCCGTTCCATTATATCCAGTGTTTCCTTTAGAACATTTGAAAAGGTCGTTTGGCCGATAGCGGACTGGTAGTCTTTTCCTACCCCATGCTGGTAATTTCCTTCAGCAAAGAATCTTAAACACGCTGCTAGTTTGTGCTCCGGTGTTACGGCATCAGAGCGATGATCATCCTTAAATAAATCTTTTATTTGCTGAAGGACGTAATCAAATGCCGGTTTATTGAGGCGAAAGTTAGTTTTAAATCTGTAAGGGATTGTTGAATTAGGTGTTAAAAAAAGTATTTAGATCTAACTTACGCTGCATCAGTCAAATCGTTCAATTTGCTCTCTTTTCTTAAAATCCTCCTTTTTTCTTTGTTTTGTGTCCTTTTTTCTCTGGACTCGGCTTCCAAAAATAAAGCACCACTGTCCATATTTAAGTTTCTTTATTATAGAATCTACAATTTTGAATATGAATTTTGAATTGAATTGAATTATTTTCATCTTTTGACAACTCGGTAATAACATATGTTTGAATATAGAGATGGTATTTTACTGAATCGATATATTTTAAATAGAAATATAGATAAATTGATTTGTGTTATAGTTAACGCTAGCATACAATGACTCTTTCCTTGTTAAAAAAAACTATGAAATTAAGCTCTTTATATTTATATATGATAATTTAAGGCTCTTTAAGTCTTCATTATATATAAGTATCGGAAGACATATTGACTTATCGATATTTAGATATACTTTGCACATCTCTTAAGTCTGTCGCATGTCAAATCAATGCGCCGCGGCGCGCCATCGCAATTGTTTATAATTTTCTTCGGAAAACGAATACCTCGAATGCGATTTGCAGTTCCGACAGAGTATGCGCTGCGGAGAATTTTCCGTTCCGACGGATACCTCGCTAGGGCCGAATGTGACAAAATCGGAGGAGAAATTATAAGGCCTTTCAAATGTTCAAAATTTTTTGATTCTTTATTCACTGAACTTACTTACTAACTAACTTGCTATACAAAGTGTCACATTCTTACATGCTAACAATATTGTGTGTGTATTATGTAATACATATATAATATTTCATTTGTATGTTTACCTAGTGTGGCGTGATCGAATTTAACTATATAATACAATATATGTGTATGTGTCATACATACATATATTATATTATATATCCAAACCCAATTTTATATATACAAACCAAACTTTAAGAAGCTGACTAGGGTGTTAGAAGTAGCCGAGGAGAACGGATTGGTCATCAAGTGGTAGAAGTGTAATTTCCTTAGCAGGAAAGTCGAATTTCTGGGTCATGTCATCGAAGATGGGAACATCAAACCCTCAGTGGATAGGTTGAAAGCTGTTAGGCACTTCCCGAAGCTAGGAAACGTGAAGCAGATTCAAAGCTTTTTTGGCTTAGCCGGATTTTTTCGTAAGTTTATACCGAATTATGCCCTTTTGGCAAAACCACTTTCAGACTTGACGAAGAAAGATGCTGTATCCGAGTTCGGGCTAAATCAAATCACCGCGATCGGTTTTCTCAAAGGTATGCTGTGTGGGGAACCAGTGCTGAAACTTTTCCAACCAGCCCTCGAGACAGAGCTGCATACGGACGCTAGCATGACAGGGTATGGAGGCGTGCTTCTGCAGAGTCATGATACAGGTCTGCATCCAGTATTCTACATTAGCTTCAAAGCGACTCCAGCGGAACAAAATTACACCAGTTACGAGCCCGAGGTCCTGGCCGTGGTGAAATGCGTCAAGAAATTGAGGGTGTACCTGTTGGGACAGCGTTTCAAGATTTATACCGAGTGTAAAGCGGACCAAGTGACTGTGAAGAAGAAGGACTTATGTCCGAGAATAGCCAGGTGGGCTATAATGCTACACGAGTTTGACTGTGAAATCCTGCACCGTGCCGGATCAACCATACGTCATGTGGATGCCCTAAGTCGCAACCCGGCAATTATGCGCATCGAGGACGGCATCATACTAAGGATCAGAAACGCTCAAGGTAATGATGAACATTGTCAAATAATAACAGATATTTTGGCCGTTACAGGGTCTTATAAGGACTTGGGATGAGAAACGATCTGTTGTATAAGTTTGTTGCTGGTAGCCATCTCCTGGAGGTTCCAAGGATCAGAGAGGGAAATAAAAAGAAGCGCACAGGAACCGGGCCATATCAACTCAGTGAAAGTCGAATCTATTCTCAAGCAGGTCTAATACATTCCGAACGTGACCGCTGCAGTGGAACGAGTGATCGAAGCAAGATAAACCATATATTGACAGCAACAGGTGTTCCAAGAAAGCAGCTCCGAAAATACGAAGTTGGAGATTTGGTTGCTATTCAGCGCCTTATGGAGTTATTAAGGTCAAAAGGAATGATAGTTACGACGTCCGCGAAGTTGGCCAACAGACCAGGACAAACATCCACAGCAGTAAAAAAAATACGCACCTTTGAAAACAAGCGTTAAACATGATTAATACGTCACTATGAAAACTTATGTGGTATTCGTTTGGGCTTCCTCAGATTTCAGATTTCGTGTGCCTAATCGAACACAAAAACGCTCTTGCTCTTTTTTGTGTTGAAATTCGTGCGACTTGAATATGTGTAGTCTTCGACACTTTTCTAAGCGCTTTCCATTCACTGGTTAAATTTTATATTAAAACATTCGAAATTTCCGTCCCGATTGATTTCTTAATATTTGCACACATATAATTTACGAAAATAGATCCACCCGATGCAATGTCTTTTTTTTTTTTTTTTTTTTAAATTATCCCATGCCCAAATGGCTGACACTGCGACCTGAAAGATCTATTGTGTCAATGGGGAGAGGTTAAACTAAGAGACGTTCGACCTCCCTAATGAAGGTCAGTAAATCTTTAGTAGCAGAGTACGCTATCTCTGTTGGTGTACGATTCTCCCTATTGAAGACCCGTTTTCTTAACCAATGAAGAGCCGGACAGTCACAGAAAATGTGTTCAGAGGATTCGATATCCTCCAGACAGAATCTGCATTCTGTTTCCGGACAAAGATTCATGTTGAGGTGATATTTAAGGCCACAATGACCTGTGAGGAAGCCCGCTAGCCTACTTATGTTATCCTTACTGAGTTTAAGTATTTCATGCAATGTCTTTCTTTGCTGTAGAAAAAATTCACGCAAATGTAAACAACCTCCATCAGTTGTCAAACTCAAATGCACTTGTATTGGTAAATCTGAAGAAAATCTGAGAAAATATCTAGATTCGCAAAAGTGCTCTGAAATCTGAAAAAGCTTGATTTTTCTTGTACCAAACGAACATAAAAATTGCTCTGAGGGCAAAAAAAATGCTCTGAGAGTGCCCAATCTAATACCACATTAGAGCAAACAAAATTTATGTCGAAAAAAATTTTCATTTTCTTCGTAACATCATTGAAACGAAATTGGTTGGTCAGAATCTCGCAGACATAATGCCCCTGAATTAAAATTAAACATATGTATATTCCAGGTAATGAACAGGCGGAAGAGCTTGCAAGAAACAGGACGAAAATACATGTATTTATGGCCCTAAAATCAGTAAGAACTCCGTTAAGCACGCTCGCAAGGAAGATTGACATTGAATCCTGGAGCAGAACTTACCTAAGCTGGACCAATCTCACAACCTGCAGGCATACAAAAGAGCTATGGCCAGATGTGAGCAAAAAGAGATCTAAATGCATGATCGGACTAGGTTAGGTTAGGTTAATGGGTGGGTACGGCAAAAGCGAGTCCTGTCGCACCCCACTTAGGTCCATGTGGACCCATTGTGATGCCCTTAATTGGGGTTAGCCGATGTTGTTGGCGTTAGCGTTGTTCCCTCTCGGTTACTCGACCTTGTCCAGCCATCCTGATGTATTTATGAACCTGTAAAGATTGGATAAAGATACATCTGAGAGTTCTTGTATGTCATGGAAGTAATATCTTCCAAGTGTTCTATTCCTCAAGTGACAGAGACTAGGGCATTGACAGAGGAAGTGAGGTGTGTCCTCATGTACCTCCTCGTCTCCGCAACCCCTATATATATCGTCATTCTTGAGTTTCATTTTCATTGTGTGGTATCTTAGGAAGTTGTGACCCGTTAGGGCCCCTACCAGTTTATACATAGACGTTCTATCAAACCGCATAAGCTTGATAGTCCGACTTGGATTATATTCCGGCCATAGCTTCCGTGATATTTCGCAGGTAGTTAATTCTTTCCACCTGTTGTTGGCTTTCATCCGGGTTTTGTTTTCCACTCTCGCTCTAAGATTGCAGAGTGGTGGTTTAATTGAATCAATCGCCCGGTTTTGATCCATAGCAGAACCATTTCTTGCCAGTTCGTCAGCCATCTCATTGCCGGTTTTGTCCCTGTGTCCAGGGACCCAGCAGAGACGCGTGATGTGCTGCGAGCAGAGAACCTTGAGCTCTTCGCGGCAGCGGCGAACCAGCTTCGATTTTATTTCAATAGCAGCTACTGCTTTTATAGCTGCCTGGCTGTCAATAAATATGGTAATATCATTGTTTGGTATTGCTAAAATTGACACCATATGGGCAGCTTCGGCGATTGCCAGAACCTCCGCCTGAAAGACACTACTGTGATCGGGTAGTCTTATTGAGTGGTGTATGTTTAACTCTTCAGAGAAAATTCCAGCACCTGTTCCACAGTCCATCTTAGATCCGTCTGTGTAGATGGATATCGATGTCACTTTTGTGGGTTCATCTGTGCTCCATTCCTCCCTGCTGGGAAAATAGCAAGAGAATGGTATATCGAAGTCAAGGTGGGGAGACAAGTAGTCAGATGTGACAGCATCTCCCACGTATTTATTCAGAATCTGTGCATGTCCCGGTTTGTAGGGTCTCCAGCTCTTTGTTTGACTGATCCTGAGGGCGCTTTTGGCTGCAGATTCTTGCATGTATAGGTCTAGAGGTAGCAGGTCGAGGATTGCCTCCATGCCAGCAGTAGGTGTTGTCCTTATTGCGCTGGTTGTACCTATACAAGCTAGTCTTTGTATTTTGGTCAGTAGTCTTAGATTCGACGCTTTGTTCGTGGCTTGCCACCAGACTAAGCATCCGTATGTGAGTATTGGACGCACAATAGCCTTATACATCCATAGAATTATTTTGGGGTTTGGTCCCCACCTTTTTCCGAAGATGCGGTTGCATGCATAAAAAGCATTTGCAGCATTTTAAACTCGTTCATTGACGTTTAATTTCCAATTGAGCTTCCTATCTAAGATTATTCCCAGATATTTGGCGCTCTCGGCTACCCTAAGGGGTATACCCTCAATAGTAGGAGGATCGAAGTTTGGACTCACTCTTCTGTTACTGAACAATACCAGTTCAGTTTTCTGTGGATTGACTCCAAGACCGCATTGGTCTGCCCACACCTTAATGATCGGACTTAGCCACAAAGAGATTCGCATGTTCACGGGAGTCATAACTTGGCACTGTTCGTTAGGCGTACATGCGGAAGAGCGCGGGATACTGCAAAATGACTTTTGCAGTAGGAGTAGGGTCGTTGAAGAAATAGTCTGTTCGCCACCTACTTTGCGAATGCCCAGCCCTTAAAACAACAGACTGGACTCTCAACAGTTACTTCTTCGATGACCTAGATGATTTGAAGAATGTTGATCTCAAAGTACTCCTGAGATTCATACTCAAATCTGGGTGGTTCTAGCAGATAAACAGACATCACATAATTAGCTACTCGTATAGTATGAACTAGAGGATCATGTTACAACGGAGCTTCAAGGGCCCATGAGATTCATACTAATCTATGTGGCTCCAATATAAAAAGCAGTTTATTTCTTGTCTTTCAACAGGTCACACTGGACTGGAGCACCCATTTAACTACCTACCTACTGTTGGCAACGCTATTACCTTCGAGTTTGGGCTCGAGGATCTCACGAAAGGAATTGAAGAAACGGAGTACGCCATTTTTCCGGGTGGAGGAAGTGTCTTGTGGAGAGAGTAGTCATTGCCTTCTTGTTAGCTTCTCGTAGATTTAAGATATTTCAATAAAGATTTATTGCTAAAATAATTGGGTCTGATTTCTCACACGGAACACAACACCTACCTAAAATTAAACATTTGCTTACTTTTATTGGTAGGGAAATTTTATTTCACTAAGCGTTAATAAGGCGCATCGAAAATCGGTTGTAATTTAAGATGATTTATGTGTACATATTAGAATGCGTTACTATGGCAATGGTAGGGGCGATTTGAATGGCACCCACCAATATGATTTTAATTAACACTGATAAGCGTATGGGGAATTCTTTAATTCCTAATTTTACCAGCCTTAATGGCGACATATGCTTAAGATTCCTTTTTATGTGTACATTGAAAAGTATTTGTAGAATTTAAATAATTCAGGCAGTGATGCCAGATTAAAAGCTTTATTCTTTTACCATAATTATTTGAGCTCCAAAACATGTACAAGACTTCCCATCTCAAATTCATCAATCCTCAAGATTTTCGATTATCTAAACCTAACAAATTAAAACAACGTTTTCTATTGAAAAAAAAACGCCCTCTATTAATTCTCAAGATACCCATGCACAACTTCCGTTCCAATAACGCCTCCATAAGCTCCGGAGCAAAGAAAATATTTGAGGTAAGAAACTGATGTGGTTAATATGTTTTCGGAAAAATGTTTTAGGAGGAAGAACAACGGGAAGGAACATAGCATATTCAATCCTAAAATATTTAATTCTCAATATTTTATGGCTTACTCATTCGTTTGCAAATTTCTCCTATTTTCTCCTGTATGTTTATACAGGGTCCGCCAAATAACTTTTTTTTTTGAAAATGCTATAAAAAAAAAACTACTGAATATTTTCTCAAATTTCTTTTTTTATTTGAAAGTACAATCCTTCCTGTTAATAATTGAAAATAATTTCATTCAAATGGCTGCCTCGGCTGGCCATGCAGTAGCCTACACGATCGGTCCAATTTTTAAGCACATTATCGATTGTGTGCAGCTGTATTTCACCAATGGCCAAACAAAATCAGGCGACCTTCTGCTGGAACTAGACCGCAGATCCAAGGGCAGAGATGGATTTAGCTCATCCTTAAGGGCAATCTTGGGGGATAGGGCTAACATCCGACATCTGGAACCAAAGACAACACTGGAGATAAGAGATATGGATGAGCTCACAACAAAAGAGGAAAAAGAGGAGGCCATTAAATCAAAAATCACTGATCCATCACAAGATATTAAAGTAAACATGCTGAAAGTAAACAGTAGATCGCAACAGATGGCTTTAATTCATGTAAACACGCGAGTTGCAAATATACTACTAAAATCTCCCCGCGTTAAAATTGGCGGGTATATTGCAGAATCCGCCGCAGAGTGGAAGAAATACGCTGCTTCAGATGCTTCGGATATGGCCATCAACAAGCAACGTGCAAAGGGCTCAATAGAATGGAACAAGGGCTCTGTTTTAACTGCGGTCACAAGAAAATAGAATGTAAAGCAAGTGCCAAATGCTATCTATGTGAGGAGCTAAATGTAAATGTGGACTCACTATCTCACGTGCCGGGAACGGGCTCTTGTCTGGTCTTCAGGAGAGCCCTACAAGATGCGAACAATAAAACGCTTCAAGGAAACCTACACAGAAGCCGCACCGCAAACGATATCCTCAGTCAGCTCAGGCTCGATCTGAAAGCAGATATAATCATTATAAGCGAACAATAACGGGTGATTTTTTAAGAGGTTTAGAACTTTTTTTAAAAACAAAAAATTCGAAAAAATGAATGAAATACTTATTTGAATCGATAGTTTGAACCTTGCAATTTAATGTTTAAAGAAAATTTCATGCAAATGTTGACCGCGGCTGCGTCTCAGGTAGCCCATCCGCTGAGTCCAATTTTGGCATACTCTTTCACACATATCGGCCGGTATCTCACGAATGAATGCATGGATGTTGGCTTCCAGTGCGTCAATCGAAGCGGGCTTGTCCCTATACACATTAGCCTTGGCATACCCCCACAAAAAATAATCTAATGGTGTCAAATCGCACGATCTAGGCGGCCAATTGACCGGCCCGAAACGTGAAATTAACTGTTCACCAAACTCGCCTCGCAATTGCGCCATTGTTTCGCGTGCTGTGTGGCATGTGGCACCGTCTTGTTGAAACCACATATCATGCAAGTCAAGAACTTCCATTTCGGGCAAAAAAAAGTTTGTTATCATCGCTCGGTAGCGTTCACCATTGACGGTAACGCTGCGATTCGCATCATCTTTGAAGAAATATGGCCCAATAATGCCGCCGGCCCATAAACCGCACCAAACAGTGGCTTCTTCGGGATGCATTGGTAGCTGTTGCAATGCTTCTGGCTGATCTTCACTCCAAATGCGGCAATTTTGCTTATTTACGTACCCATTCAACCAAAAATGAGCCTCATCGCTGAACACAATTTTTCGATAAAAAAGCAGCGATGAACATTTCGAACCGAGCACGAATTTTGAGAGTAAAATTCAATAATTTGCAAGCGTTGTTCATTTGTAAGACGATCCATGGTTAAATTGCAAACCAAACTGAAGCTGTTTGACAGTGACACAAGGTACTAAACACACTTCAGCTGTCAAAACCAGTGTTGCCAAAACCAAACCAGCTAAAAAATCACCCTTTATAAAAATAGAGGCGAACAAGGATGGCTCACAGACTTGACAGACACGGCTGCTATATGGAGACCAGACGAAGTGACTGTCCCCATACTAAATGAGGGAGCAGAAAGAGGATTCGCTTGGATCAAACATGAGGCAACCACAATAGTTAGCTGCCATTTTACGCCAAATGAAATTATTGGTGACTTTCGGGAAAAACTAAATACTCTAGAGGACACCTTACGTGATTTGAGGGCAAAGTAATTGTAGCCGGTGACTCCAACGCCAAGGCAATAGAGTGGGGTATGCCTACAACGGACTCGAGAGGACGACAAATTCTAGAGATGGCCGCTAGGTTAGGACTCAATGTGATAAATAATGGCAACACATCCACATTCAGACGCCCTGGATATGGTGAGACAATTCCAGATATAACTCTCGCATCAGAAGAAATATCCTCAAACATTATTAACTGGAGGGTTATCGAGGATTACACGGGCAGCGACCACCAATATATCATCTACGACCTACAAATACAGCAACGCTCGTACCGGGCAAATTGGAACCGAGAACCTCGCTGGAAAGCAGATAGGCTTAACATAGATCTCCTTACTCGTACAATCGAAGATGGGAAAGTAGACACTTTGGAAATGACTGGAAGTGCTGAATTAAAGACGGAAGCCACAATGGAGCTTATTTGCCGGGCATGTAACAACTCAATGCCGCGGCTAACCCACAGGGTAGAGCGCAGGAAACCAGTATACTGGTGGATAACCGAGATTGCTGCACTAAGAAGAAACTGTTAGACGCAAGGTCACCAGAGGGTAGAAGGAGACATGCTGAAACAATGGAAGAGGCATTTGTAGAGTTTAGAAACGCAAAAACAGAACTTAAGAGGGCCATATATTTGAGTAAACGACGCAAGTGGGAGGAATTCCGCCAAGACGTAAACATCGACCCCTGGGGACTGGGCTATAAGGTAGTGATGCGCAAGTTGGGCGCAAGATCGGCCACCCCACCCATGAGTGCAGATACAATGCAGACGATAGTGGAAACACTTTTCCCAACCCATCCTTATAGGGGGCAAGATATTTCTCCTGTAGTCGAAGACATCCCGATGTTCACAGAAGAAGAGTTGAA
Source organism: Cheilosia grossa (assembly GCA_963082955.1). NCBI lineage: Eukaryota > Metazoa > Arthropoda > Insecta > Diptera > Syrphidae > Cheilosia > Cheilosia grossa. The sequence goes on along the minus strand of OY720144.1, from coordinate 42,668,958 downwards.
ATTAGCAGCGAGTACACTTCAAAATAAGAGAGCTCCAGGACCTGACGGCATTCCAGCGGAAGTGCTAAGAGCCATCGCTCAAACCTGCCCGCAAATTCTTCTGAATATGTACAACAGCTGCTTGGAAGAAGGGATTTTCTTTAAGAAATGGAAAATACAACGCCTAGCTTTAATCAGCAAAGGAAAAGGGGACTCTCCTGCAGCCTATAGACCGCTTTGCATGTTAGATACGGCAGGCAAACTACTAGAAAAGCTGTTGAAACCCCGGCTCACAACTGCAATCCAGAGTGCAGGAGACCTATCCGAAAGACAACACGGTTTCAGAAAAGGACACTCAACGATCGGAGCAGTTGAGGAGATGATCAAAACTGCGAAAGCCGCTCATCGAGGAGGACATAGCTCGAAAAAGATCGCCGTTATGGTAACCCTAGACGTGAGAAACGCTTTCAACACAGCCAGATGGATAGACATGCTGAAATCGCTCGAGGAGGTCTATAGGATACCGCAGTACCTACTTCGTATAATCAAAGACTACCTCAGCGAACGAAAACTAATCTATGCCACAAAAGAAGGGCCACATGTTAAACAAATCACAGCAGGAGCAGCGCAAGGGTCAATCCTTGGACCCGACCTTTGGAACATATTTTACGACGAGATTCTCCGTATCGAAATGCCTAGCGACACCTTTTTGATAGGGTACGCAGAAGACATCGGCGCGGTGTTAACTGCGAGGGACACTGAGGAAGCACGAAGAAAGTTGAACCAAATCATGAGACGTGTCTATTTCTGGTTAGAAACCCATGGTCTTAGCCTTGCACCTGAAAAGACCGAGATTGTTCTGCTAACCAGAAAACATATCCCGACGCAAACTGAATTTCATATAGGCCCAGACGTAATTACCAGCAAAAACGCCGTAAAGTATCTTGGCGTAACTATTGACTCGAAACTCACCTTCTGGAGTCATATTAAATCAGCTTCCGAACGAGCTGCTAAAGTGACTACATTCCTTAGCAGACTCATGGCAAACGTTGGAGGACCAAGAGAGAGCAAACGAAGGCTCCTCATGACAATCACACACGCGATACTTCTATATGGATGCGAAATATGGGCAGATGCACTCAAACAGGAGAAGTACAGGAAACAGATGGCAGCAGTACAGAGACGCGGAGCCCTCCGCATCGCAAGTTCTTACCGCACTGTATCAGAACCAGCCGTTCTAGTCGTTGCAGGAGTGACACCCATTGACCTCTTAGCCGCAGAGAGAAGGCTTGTATATGAGAAGAGGGCGGAAGTAGGAGCAGAAGCGGCAACGACTGAAGCAAAACAGACCACCAAGCTTTTATGGCAGCTAAGGTGGAACTCTGAAACCGCCAGGCTGAAACCGCCAGGCTGAAACCGCCAGGCTGATCAGAGACGTCGCTGAATGGACACGGAGAAATAAACTATTATTCCACGCAGTTTCTAACCGGACATGGAAATTTTAATGCATACCTGCACAGGATGCGGAAAGTTGAACATCCGACATGCCAGTACGGCGACTCACTGGTAGACGACGCTTTTCATACCTTCTTCACGTGCAGCAGGTGGGCCGTGGAACGACAGGCTTTGGAATCGGAGATAGGTTATATTTCCCCCAAAAACATCATTGGGAAGATGATCGCACGCGAACGTAGCTGGAAACGGGTATCAGCGTTCATCGAAACCGTGCTCAAAACCAAGAAGAGAGAAGAAAGCCAGAGCACACCCTCATAGAAGAACAGGACGTTTATGAGGTAGAAGGAAAACAACGGCCCCCCGAAGTAATACGAATAGTGGTTCCAGGGAGCTGTTGAAGAAAGCCAAAGGGAGAGGGGGAGTTTAGTCAGTAAGAGTCTGACACACCAGGAATGTTTAAATTTCTTGACGGTGCATGATGCATTCTTCGCCCTCCCTATAGGAACAAAAAAAAAAAAAAAAGTCGATTTTCAAAATAATGTCGCAATATTTCCCAACGTTTTTCAAGCGTATACACAACCATATTCGTTCAGCGGAAGGATAAAACTAATAATCTGTCAAATCAGACATGAGCTGAGTGTTACCATTCGCGAAATAAGCACTAGTTGAAAAAAAAGTTAGATGGCGGACCCTTTATATAACGAAAATTCGTAATCGTTTGAATACTGAAACAGTTGAAACTTAAATTTATTGAAGCGCATTCCTATGATCCTGATCGGTATAAGCAATGGAAATTCTAAGTCATAAATAAATATGTTCCAAAAAGCAATAAATATTCATTTATGAGCAGTAATTTTTCTTAAGGATATTTATGCGAGTATGTATGTAGTTTACCTACTATAATATGTCGAAAAAATAAATATAAGTTTTATATAAACCACTTTAAAATTGTGTTTATCTTTCTTTCCTTTTATATTTTGAAAAAAATATCCCAAACATTCGAACACCAACAATAGAGTCCAACGCTCGAATGAACATGCAAAATCCGAAGTCAAATCAGAGAACTCAACAAGTAGCTACCACATTAAAGAAAGAGCAAGACAATACACTAGCAGAAAACCTTGAAATCGAGACGCCAATGAACTCCGACACCACGACGATAGAGAAACTAAAAAAAAAAACGGGTCCTTATGTCGTGAGGCGTACAGCCCAAACGGCACCTCGGATTCCATATAACCCTCGGACGCTGAGCCTGTCGCCCTCAGCTCGGGGCCCGCAACGACTCAAACTGGAACCGATATCCGAGCCCAATTAGGTAAGACCAACACGACCGCACACTTAGTTTTTCTCCAAACCTTTTAAAAAAAAGACATCCTTAAAGAATTTAGTCTTCCTCAGTCCACTTGAATACGGCACTAACGATTCCGACCAAAACCCGTTTCCAGCAAACATAACCCATTTCTTATTTTCTTTTTTTTTTAAAACAATATTGAGTTTAATGCACCTTTAAATAATCCGAACCACCTGGAGCCTTACACAATCAGAAACTCCCACCTCACTTGAACCCCACACACGTCCATCGGGTTATTCAGTTTACAACTGCCAAAACAAATCCCTAAAATCCCACACATACATCTGTGTAAAGATATCGGTCTATCATGAACAATCTATAGCAGTTAGAAATAAATACATGCCCTAATATATTAAAAAAACAGAAACCTAATACGCTTGTCCTTGTACTCAAAAATCTTGTCAGGCTTAAGAGTTTTAAAATAGTACAGTAGGCGCTTACAACTCTCCATGGTACATGGGACTATCGGCTGTTACTGAGAGCCTCAACCTATAAAAATTCACATTGCCATTTGATTAATACGGCCGTATCAGACAAATAACCCATATAACACCATTCGTACATTTCATGAACCTTTTCTTCCATCTAGCATCGGTTCTCAGACTTTCACCCACTTACCAAACAAAATAAGAAAAGCAAAACCAAACCCCTGATGAACGAGAGAGTTTCGCTCGACCCAGTTGTGACCTTTATTTTTTTAAGACATATAAGGCATTTCCTTTTATGCCGGCACGATCCACACCGCCCCCAAACGGCAGTTAGATCTCTGTTGCTGCAACCCGCGGCAAACAACGAACCATAGTGATCACGAGCGTAAAACAAAATTGTCATATTGTTTTTCGTAGTTTTTTCTTCTTTAATATTTCTTCTCTGGATTATTAAGCGGTCGCGATCTTGTAAAGCCGAAATGCTATCCCACCAAGTACAGGATATACCTTTATTTTATTATTATTATTTTTTTTTTTTCCTTTTGTCTTCTCGCATCTCACTTTTGCGAACATTTACAGTTTACATTTTACAACACTAGCACACTAAAGGGTAATCCCACTTCTGAAAATATAAACATTTATGTTGCACTGTGCGAACTCGCCAAGCGCCCTTGAAAATCAGATACGAACTGCGATCTTACGTCAATACGTCTGACCCACTTGACGAGCTGCATTGTGCTGTCCTATACTAATACTATGGTACCTTTGAGCAGGAGGGATTTACCTGTTCAATGAACAGGGTAACATTCTAGAAAATTTAAAGATCATTTCTTATTAACTAGGGTTGAAGTGGTCAAAAAAAAAAACAAAAGGAAATTTTCACGGTTTGGTTTTACGTATGATTATAACTAGAGCCTAATTGTTGCGGTATATTTTAATGTAAAATGAACGCGGTTATATGCTTCATTTATTTTGTTCCGAAATGGATACTTCAGATTTGACTTTCGTTCGGATTTTTTCTTTTGTTGATTTGGTGGTTATTTTTAAATATATTTTTGTAGTAGGTAGTATAATTAAATAAATAATACTAATACGTAATACGTGTATTTGCTTAAAGTATATTATCCCCAATGAATACATAACAATTCATCGACGGTATCGATAACGTTTAAAATGAAACCATAATTGGAATATATTGTTTTGAAACTGGCAACGGAAACCCCTCTTGTAACTGAACTCCCATTCTCGGTTAACGATCTTAAAGGCAATGTCTTCGTAAGGGGGTCCCGCATGGAATCTTAATAATGCAAAGTCGATATTATCCGAACATGGGCTCTGGAAAAAGAGAAGATTTATAAAATATGCAGTCAATAAAGTACATTATATACCAAAAAGTACTGCGGAGTACAGCTTTTGTCAATAAGGTCGGGGTAAAATATGTTGAATTTGTATCCTTGCACAATTTTTGGGGGTGGATTGTCCATATCGTAATGGGTTTGATTGTATTTATTCCATTCAAATCCAGTGTGAACGCGGTTGAAATAACGAGGTTTCCGTGGTCGATACTTATCTGACCACAAATACACTTGAGAGTCCAATTTTGTTTCAACCGAAAATTCTGCTTCGTCATCGTTCATGCCTTTACGCGCCTCTCGCTGCAATAATAACTCCTCTCGAGAAAGATTATGTTCTTCCACACTTTTTTCACATAATAAATTTCGTAGATTCTCTATTAATCCTTCAGATTTTGCTGATGAAATAGGTTGTATGCCAACATCTAATTCTGCAAACGAAATATAAGGTGGACTGTATTTGCCATCATTATACAATTGAAAGGAAACTTCTAGTGCAATTTCAGCACTTCCCTCTTTAGTTTTTTCATCAACTTCATCATCTGGTTGAGGCATCCGACCTTGGCTTAAACTAATGAAGTTGGACTGAACTTTTTGTGTTAAGGTTTCATTTTCTGGAGAAATTGACGCATTCAAAGAATTTGATACTTCAGATGTAGAATTCTTCAGCAATTCAAGTTTTTGTCTTAAATTCTGCTGATGTTTATCTCGTAATCGGGCACGTGCCATGTGCGCCTTTAACTGCGACAACAAACTCTCCCAGTAGCTTACATCAACCCCATCCCGTTTACTTATAATTTTAGTTTCAATTTTCTTTTGTAGTTCTTCTAACTGTGAAGCCGTCTTACCTACAGAAAATAAAAAAAATAACATTTAGTTCGTTACCTTAACTTGTAATTCCCTCAACAATAGTTCAAATTCAATCCAAGCTGAAGTTCCCTCAGTAAAGAGTAAACCTATTTAGATGTAGAGAAGAATGTCGGTTGCAGACAATGGACATTTATCTTTATAAAAAGTAAACAAACGTATACAAGGGAAACAAATTTCCCGCCGAATTTTTTAAGTGAAAAAATAAAATAAAATTGTGGATGACTATAAAGCAATGTTTTTTTTTTGTATGTACCTACTGTGTACGTAAAGAATAAAAAAATATTTATGCAAATAATTTTTAAAATAGTCGTTGCATTAAAATTATTTTACCCATCAAACAAGTGTTATAAATCTACATTTAACAATAAATCACGTAATAAAACAGTTAGAGAATATATGTATATAATATGTATAGATCTTGTGAGAGATAGACGTGTTTAATAACTGCTAATTTAAATAAATCTTTAAATTATGATGTCGGTCGTGTTTAACACATTCATTTGGTCGGTTGGTTGCGATAAACAATCGATAAAATGGACGGCTATTGCGGAGAATGCGATAAAGGGTTTAGTCGTGGCGATAGTCAAATAGTGCCGTGTAGCGGGTTTTGCAAGAAGTTTTTTTTCACATGTTGCGAAGGTCAATTATCCGAGTACAATGTAAGTTTGTAAAGAAAGAACCGTAATAACTGCTCGGAATGTGTTACACTGCCAACAAAAATACTGAAACAATATGCTTCCTTGTTAGAATCATACCATTCGAAATACGTCGAAACTCGATTAACCGGAATGGCTTGGACCGAGACCATAACGGATAGCAGATTTTTCTCTAAGTTTATAAAAAAAGCTCTTAGGACACTTTATTTCTTTATATTATAAAACAAAAAAAAAAAAAAACATTAAATTCATCAATTGGTCTAGATTTATTAGAAAAAAGACGGTCTATTCAGTGCATATTGTTTGTTCATGATGTATTTTCATATCGTATTAAGTGTCCACAATTTCTTACCTACTTTGAAATCTATATTCCAGAGAGAAAATTACGTCTACGTCATTTTTTATACAATCCAAAACATAGATACAATTATGGCTGCAATGAATCTTTTTCTAAATGTATAAAACTGTTTAATTCTATATGTAATGAACTGGATCTCTCAGTAAACAGATTGGAATTCAAAATAAAATTACAAAATATTGTACATTAGCTTTAATTTTTCCTTTATATGATCTAATTACATATAATGAATTGTTAGTAATCTGTAAGATTTTATATCCGTAGATGAATAAATAAATAAATAAACACAACAATCGTGGCGATAGTCAATTTAACGATGAAAGAAACAACGTTATGACGACTTCAAAAATACAAAATTAAAATATTTAATAGGAACACAAACAGAAACATACACAAAATGTTCATTTAAAATATTCTTGCATCTTTGTCTGTCTACGTGACTTTATTCTTTTATTTTCAAACAATTAAAAATTTATTTGGAATTCAAAGATACAACAGAACTGTTTTTGTTTCTCTTACTGAAAATAAATTTATATAAAAAATTCCGGTTAATAGAATGTCTCGGTTAAAAGAATCCCGGCTAATCGAGTTTCGACTGGAAAAAATAGATTTGTTAAATAAAAATGTAAATTTACTATCGAATCAAATTATAGACATGAATCAATCAGTTCAGTCTGAAATATTAAAGAAGAGTGAAAATGAGAAAGATAGTCAATTGAATGAATGTGTCCAAAAATTTCTGAGAATGTATTGGAACTTAAAAACGAATTCTTAGCATCAGAGAGTATGAATGAATAAAACGATCATATCAAAGTAATGGAAGAAAGCATGCGTTGTTTCTTGCTTAATAAATTAGATGAATTGAAGAGTGAAGTTTTCAATTCACGTAAATAAACGGTCGAAGTAACAAGTGTGAGAGAGAAAGAAAAACTGTCATATGCGGAGTTACTAAAAAAACCAATAGAGATTGCCCCTGTGTTGGTGAAGAATAAAAAAGAAAATAGACCCATCTGCTCTTTCTATTAAAGTGAAAAATCTCTTCGAAAGAAAGAATGCATCAACACCCGGACTTGAACACCCTGAGTTCAACCCAGACAACGATGCATACTACGAGTATGAATCCAAGAAGACAGCCACAGTTTATATAAAATAGATTTAAGAAAACAATCATTATTGTATACCGTTGGGCCTCTATTGTTGAGCCAACGCATTTAAATATTTATCATTCACCACCAATTAAGTCAACTTGTATATACCAAAAGTTTAATAAAAGCAAATGTAATGTAATGAAAGAAAGAATGGATCGATCGCTATTTGTGGTGACAGTGGAGAGGATAGGATACAATTTGGAAATGAAATCAAAAATAAAATGAGTGAGAAATGCGAAGTGCATGTACCAATCTGAACGTTTAGACGGTGATGTAATTGTGGAAGCAATTAAAAATCCAAATAACATATCATTTGAAGAATTGATGTGTGTTAAAGTTTACCAATCATTTAAAAACAACAAAATTTATAATGCAACTTTGGAGGTAGATAATAAATCGTTCCATCAAATTTTTAAGTTAAGATAATTTTTAAATAAGATAAAATTTGTTTAAAATGCGGCGAAACGAATCATGAAGTCAAAAGCTGTGTGAGTGATGAATTTAAACGTGTAAATTGCATTAGTGAAAATCCAAACCAAACCTTTCTGATATTGACGTGAAACACGATATGCGAAGTATCGAATATGATACATATGAACGCAGTAAAATAAACTATTAGCAATTATCGGAGTTAAAGAGTTTGTTTCTCAATATTCAGGGACTTATTAACAACTTTACCATGCTAGAAGCAATAGTTCATGATAATTCATTTGACTTTATTTGTACAACAGAGACTTTATTTGGATAACGATAAAGAATTTGAATCAAATGGCTACAAAGCAAATAAATGTGAAACGATATCTAGTCATACTGGCGGAATCGCTTTCTACATTAAATATAATTGGATGTATGAGATTTTACAAAAAAGTGCAATTTTGGTGGTTGCTTATTTAAGTGGCGTGTAATAATTTAGTGTAAATACTTGGTGGAATATACAGATCACCAAGTTATTCTAAGAGTATGTTTATGGAACGTTTTTTAGAAACAAATGCATGCAATAATTAAAGATAATTCATTCATCCAAACAGTAACAGAACCAACAAGAATAACAAAGAATACTCGAAGTTTGATTGACTATGTTATGAAAAATAATATAAATAACGTTAAAGCTAAACCAATAAGTGAATATAAAATAAGTGATCATGAATCTGTGATAGTTTTTGTTAATACTTTTGGTAGCATCAAATATGAGGAGAAAAGTGTACGGATACTAAAATATAATTCGGAAAGATTTGTAAACAAGCTGCGAAATAGTGACTTTACAGTTCGCGATATATCTGTTCATTATTTGGCAGATAAAATCTCAGTCAATTTCATTCAAACAATAAATAATTTCGTGTTTCATGAAAAAGTGAATAATATTCAGAGTTCGTGGTTTAATGACAATTTAAGGACTCTAAAAAATGAAAAAAAAAAATGCGAAACATAAAAGAGCGAAGGTATCACATGAAGATTCTGATTGGGCTAGTTATAAATTATAGAGAAATCACTTTAAATCATTACTGGAAAATGCAAAAAAACAAATACATTAGTTCAAAAACTGATATTTGCAGCGAACAAAAATCAATGTTGAGAACTCTGAAGCGATTAGTGTTAAAGGAAAATGTGTGCAAAATTAATGAATTGGTCTGTAACAATGTAAAGTATACAAATAACGATGAAATGTCTAACGTGTTGAACTCATTTTTTGTAAATAGTATTGAAAAAATAAGAAACAATATACCAAAGAGAACATACTAGTGCTTAGTGACTGATTACTATTATTTGAACTTCCATTTTAATGAAATTTAATGAATAACAAAAAAGATATTAATGGTGTAAGATTTGCATATAGATACGTTCGAGGTGTGCGGTAAATTTTTGCTCGAAACTATTAAATTAATCATTGTCTCTGGGAACTTTTCCCAAATACTTGAAAATATCACAAATTGTGCCAATATCGGGTTTTCGCAAGAACTATCAATGTTATTCGCTAATAAATATAGTGGTAACAAAGTGGAAGATAGACGATAAAAATGTAGTAGTGGCAGTATTCTTGGACCTAAAAAGAGCGTTTGAAACAGTAGACAAAAGTATATTAATTCAAAAGTTATAAATGGAGTAGGTGATAGGGAGCTTAACTGGTTCAAGTCGTATTTGGAATTGAGGACACAAAGAACAAAAGTAAATGAAGTAGTATCGTGTTCCGTTCCTGTTTTATATGGAGTCCCACAAGGACCGCTACTTGGAGTGTTGCTGTTTTTTGTCTATATTATCATATGGAGAAGGTTGTCAATTTCTCGAAGTTAGGGCTTTCCGCAGATGATGCATTGCTATTTGTCTCAGGTGTAAACGTTGATGAATGTATAAATAAAATAAATGTCGATCTCAATAATATGCAAGATTGGTTTGAAATGAATATGCTTAAATTAAATATCAATAAGACAAAAGCCATGATTTCTAATGGTTACACTGATAGAAATATAACTAAAGGGTGATTTTTTAAGAGGTTTAGAACTTTTTTAAAAAAAAAAATACAAAAAATTCGAAAAAATGAATGAAATATTTATTTGAATCGATAGTTTGAACTTTGCAATTTAATGTTTAAAGATAATTTCATGCAAATGTTGACCGCGGCTGCGTCTCAGGTAGCCCATCCGCTGAGTCCAATTTTGGCATACTCTTTCACACATATCGGCCGGTATCTCACGAATGAATGCATGGATGTTGGCTTCCAGTGCGTCAATCGAAGCGGGCTTGTCCCTATACACATTAGCCTTGGCATACCCCCACAAAAAATAATCTAATGGTGTCAAATCGCACGATCTAGGCGGCCAATTGACCGGCCCGAAACGTGAAATTAACTGTTCACCAAACTCCATTGTTTCGCGTGCTGTGTGGCATGTGGCACCGTCTTGTTGAAACCACATATCATGCAAGTCAAGAACTTCCATTTCGGGCAAAAAAAAGTTTGTTATCATCGCTCGGTAGCGTTCACCATTGACAGTAACGCTGCGATTCGCATCATCTTTGAAGAAATATGGCCCAATAATGCCGCCGGCCCATAAACCGCACCAAACAGTGGCTTTTTCGGGATGCATTGGTAGCTGTTGCAATGCTTCTGGCTGATCTTCACTCCAAATGCGGCAATTATGCTTATTTACGTACCCATTCAACCAAAAATGAGCCTCATCGCTGAACACAATTTTTCGATAAAAAAGCGGATCCTCGGCCAGCTTTCCAAGAGCCCATTCACCGAAAATTCGGCGTTGTGGTAGGTCGGCTGGCTTTAGTTCTTGCACCAGCTGTATCTTAAAAGGCTTTACGCCCAAATCCTTCCGCAAAATTTTCCACGTAGTGCTGTAACAAAGGCCTAACTGCTGGGAACGGCGCCGAATCGACATTTCGCGGTCTTCTGTCACACTAGCTGATACGGCCGCAATATTTTCTTCACTACGCACAGTACGTAAACGTGTTGGTGGTTTAATGTCCAACAAAGTAAATTTGGTGCGAAATTTGGTCACAATCTTCCGAATAGACTGCTCAGAAGGTCGAGAATGCCGATCATAAAATGGAAGCAGCGCGCGATGAACATTTCGAACCGAGCACGAATTTTGATAGTAAAATTCAATAATTTGCAAGCGTTGTTCATTTGTAAGACGATCCATGGTTAAATTGCAAACCAAACTGAAGCTGTTTGACAGTGACACAAGGTACTAAACACACGTCAGCTGTCAAAACCAGTGTTGCCAAAACCAAACCAGCTAAAAAATCACCCTTTATTAATAATGAGATCATTCAAAAAGTAAATGAAATTAAATATTTAGGAATTTTAATTGATTATAAGATAGATTTTACCTTACACGTAAATTTGTAAGAAAATTTAAAAAAAAAAATTGATTTTTTAAGAAAGAGAATTTCAATTGCTTCTGTTAAAGTTTACGATACAATTATTAAGCCTCATTTTGAATGTTGTTCTAGTGTGTTGCTTATGTCAAAAAATCAAATGTTAAGTAGACTACAAAGACTTCAAAACAGAGGAATGAGAATTATATTAATGTGCAAAAGATTCACTCCAATAAGGGAAATGTTACTAAAATGATCATGGTTGAGTGTTAATCAAGTAATAATATATAATGTGATAGTATTTGTGTATAAAATTAGATGTAATATCTTACCAAATTATTTAAATTAACATGTCGTATATGTAAGTGACGTACAGCCCTTTTTATTACGTAATGCTGGTGATTTCAGACTACAGAACTTTAAAAACCTTAAGACAAAAAATATGAAAAAAAATATCATAGATGACTAGATTTATGTAACAAAATGCCAAATGATTTGAAGAATGAGAATTTTTAAGTGGCAGATTTCTGTCTAGTACCTAAAAAAAATATTTTTTTGATTGTTATTTTGTTAATGTATTACAAATTTTATTTGAGAAGAGAAACTTGAAGATTTTGCTTTTGCAAATTTGTTTTTTTTTTTTTTTTTAATAGGAAAATGTAAACGAAGTCAGAGCACGTCTTCCAGGCGTTTAATCTGTAGCTGAGGGCTTAAATTAATTTTGAACCTTGAGATATACTAGAAACTATTTTACCAAGGAATTCTTTTAAAACCAGTCATTCTGTCAATTTGAATGTTGGGTTTCATTTTCAATTGTAAGAAATGTGTGATTCAATAGGCGTATTTTATTGAACACCAATTTCAGAAACGCAAAGTTAAGTAGACGAACGCGCAATAATAGCCTGTAAACGATAGCCACACAATCATGTTGTATATATGTATATATAAAGTTGGCGCAACAGGTCCGTAGGGACCCAAGGCCTAGCTTCTCCCAACCATTCGTTTTGTGTGAGTTTAATTTTTTTTTTTTGGAACGAATGGAAGGGATCTACAATTTTATGCCGATTCCAAACGGCTAATTGAGAAGCTCTTTCAAGACAGTTATACTCTCGGATGTTTGTCAGACGTTCGCAAGAGGTGGCGCAGTGGAAAAAACCCTAAGTTGGAATTTGGGTTTTTGCGGGATTCGAACCTGGGACCCCTCGCTTAGTAGTCCAACACACTTAAACTTAAACTTTTAACTTTAAAATTCATTTTTATTTCTTTCTTTCTTTAAGCTTACATAGTAGACAAAAAAGATTAAATCTAATTGAAAACTAACATGTATCTTATTCTAGCTTACTGGCTCCAAGCGAGCACTCTAAACTTATCAATATCCTTAAAATTATTGCCTTTCGGCCTTAAATTTATCTATTTCTATGATTTGTTTTGTTTTTTAATTTTCAAGAAACTTTAGAAAACTTGAACTCTTTATTATTTGTTTGTACTTACAACTACTTAAAACTACCTAAGCTACTTAACCTAAATTACCTATAATCAGGGTGGTGAGCAATCTCATCGATTGGTCACCATCCTGATCGCGTCAATGGGCGCCTGACAGCCGCCCACATGGGTTCATCAGTGTCACCGAGACTCGAGCGAGGCTATAAGCGTCGTTCGAGACTCGGCGGCACTATCATGTTGGCTAGTCCGGCACCTCCCAAAGACCCCCTACTCTAAGCCTTAACCTACAAACTTAATATCTAGCTTAAAACTAAGGAGGATGCTACGTAAGTAGCGCACCAGCCCGGGAGAGCGTATCCACCCTCACCTGTTCATCAAGCCACCAAAATTCGGTGAACTGCTTAACCGTATCGACCCTGTCCCGTTCCGCAATTGCGGTACTAAAACGGAGGAGCTCCTGAGCATTGGCGGCGTACCCGTCGTGGATGAGCCGCTTATCCCTCGCGCCGCGGTGGCTGTGGTGCAATACCGGCACACCATCTTTTTGCTGGACTAACCCTTTCATATCTACATGGAGAAATGCCTCAGGCGGGATAAAGCCAGACCGAAGCGTACTCTCGTGGCACATTAGATTGGGGTAGTAAGCCCCTGAGATCAGGTTATTATCACTGGCCATCGCCCTTGCGACGTGCCTCCGAATCACCTTAATAAGGAAATTGTCAATCCTATTCAGTCGAGCCCCATTGTATAGGGTCCTGTTGGAATAGTATTTTATGTACTGAGATTCACCAGTTCTAAACAACCCTAGACAGGCCCTGAGACATTGTCTCTCAAACACCCGAATCTTTTCCATATAGAACGGCGCTATATTGAACCACATGGGACAGCCATAAGCGATGATAGGCCTTATAAGGGCCACGTAGCAAATGACCTTCACCCTGGAATCAAGTTGACTGCTGCGAAACAGTCTCCTTGTCAGAGCGTAGGCCCTTTTAGCCCCAGCCAGACAAGCATCTATATGTTTGTCAAAATACAGATACTGGTCGAGCCAGATGCCAAGATACCTCACCACATTTTTCACCGCCAGTGGTCGCCCCTGCTGTCCAATAATTGTTAATTTTCTACAGTTTTTTCTGGTATCCCCAGAGGCCCCAGCCAATGGAGTTCTGAACAGTATTGTTTCCGATTTTTGGAAATTGATTTTCAACTTCCAATCATCGCAATACCTCTTAATTTGCTCGAAGTCACGTTGCAGAAGGATGTTAATGACCTCGATTTTTGGTCCTGACCTGTACGCTACTAAATCGTCCGCGTACGCTATAGCATGTCTGAGGGAACCCACCAGATCACTTGTGTAAATATTAAACAGGACCGGAGAATTCACTGCTCCCTGTTGTAAGCCGTTTTTAATTTCGAAAACCCTGCTCGAAGTTACGTTGCCAGCTTTGACAACGAACTTCTTTCCCATAAGCATGTCATAAATCATATACAGCAAAGGTTTTTGAATGCCCAATCTGGTCAGCTTATAGAAGAGCCCCTCCAACCATACGGTATTGAAGGCCTTCTCAAAGTCGACCAGGCAGGCACCCGTGCATTGTTTCTTACTCTTATTCCACTGAATGTCGGAAACCAATTTCGACGCGGCATGAATAGTGTCATGCCCCGCTCTGAAGCCAAACTGGTTCGCCGGAATAATCTTATTTTCCTCAACCCATTTTAAAAGAGATCTATTGACGACTTCCTCGAATACCTTGCTAACATTCGGAAGTAAACTAATTGACCGGAGATTAGCAGGGTTCGTCCTATCTTTATCCTTTTTCGGGATAGGTTGTACCACCGCTATTTTCCACTGCTCCGGATAATATGCATTATTCAGCGCATTGTTAAATAGCGTGGCGAAGATATCTATCGCCTCTAGCGGCAGGTGTCTTAATACGACGTTTGGGACACCGTCAACTCCCGCCGACTTTTTGTTTTTAAGTGATTCAAAGATGCACCGAAGTTCATCTCTACTCACGAACAGATGAGTGTTTGCATCGGCGATTGTGCCATTTGCACGGTTGTCGTCATTGAACCCGGTGAAACCGTTGTTCTCGGATCTCCAATCTTGAATTTCGGTCCGCAGATAAAAGTGGTTGAGAAAGGCCCTCTCCTCGAGGTCGCGGTTACGGCAAACAGGGTTGTTCACCGTATATACAGTCTCAAAGAAAGCTCCCATCAAATTCACTCTCTCCTGCGGGTCCTCGACCACGAAAAAACCGTCGTTCGGGTCGGCACTTTCCGGACTTATGCCAGCAGTCAGTAATGTCTGTCTGTTCTCGTTCTAGTCCAACACACTAACCACTAAGCCACTGCGCCTACCAGACTCAAATATGGAACACCATTATAACACAAAAAAATAATTAGCATTTTATCATATTCCAATAAATTCGGCATTCGTAATTTTGATATGTTGCTTTTTGTTCTATTATATACCAATATAAACGGCAGGGCGTTCGGCTTCTCACAATATTGTCAGATCTAGCATTCGTCTAAACACATCCTTACATTTGATTCTTATGAGACAACACACATTAAAGCAAACGTAACAAAATTTGATTCCGGTTTTGTCATCATTATATTAATACGTGAGCATACAAAGTTTCCGTACAGTTTTTTAGTATTTATTATGAAATGCGGAGAATGAAACTTATATCATTTGGAAGGTACTGTGTCGTAGAAATGAATGTCGCTCTAAAAACTTCTAAAATTAAGTTAAATATTTCCAATACAAAACGCTTATCAGTTAATTGAAAACATTTTCGTGGCATTCAATTCGTCGTATTTCCATAGCAGCGTATTCAAAAACAAATCTATTTACCTACCCCTTAAAGTAAGTACATAAGTTTATTATTTTAATTCAGGAGCCAAAGTCACTTTTTCAAAGGGGCGTATTTTTTTTAAGTCGTCGCTTTTGCTTAAAAAAAAAAAACAAAACAAAATAAATATCTAAAACTGTGATACGTAGTTTATGTCGTTTTCCATTGAGACCACCAGATACTTTTTCCAGATCTCAGATTTTACGCTCCTCATGGAACATGCAATGAAATTGATTTGCTTTGTAAGTATATAATGTGGTATTCGATTGGGCGCTCTCATAGCACTTTCTCAGAGCAATTTTCATGTTTGTTTGGTACAAGAAAAAGCAAGCTTTTTCAGATTTCAGAGCACTTTTGCGAATCTAGATATTTTCTCAGATTTTCTTCAGATTTACCAATACAAGTGCATTTGAGTTTGACAACAGGTGGAGTTTGTTTACATTTTCGTGAGTCTCGGCAGCACTATGATGAACCTGTGTGGGCGGCTGTCAGGCGCCCATGGACGCGATCAGGATGGTGACCAATCGATGAGGTTGCTCACCACCCTGATTATAGGTAACTAATTAAAAAGTTGTAAAAATAAAACAATAATAAAGAATTCAAGTTTTCTTAAGTTTCTTGAAAATTAAAAAAAAAAAAAACAAATCATAGATATAGATAGATTTAAGGCCGAAAGAAAATATAGCGAGGTATCCCTCGGAACGGAAAACTCTCCGCAGCGCATAATCTGTCGGAACCGCAAATCGCATTCGGGGTATCCGTTTTCGGAAAAAAATAATTGAAATGCGATGACGCATTGATTTCACCCCCTCGTATTGTTTGGTGCTTGTTTTTTCGCACTGGAAACACAAATTGAGGCAATAAATCCAAGAAAATGCGTTGCTGTATTGTTTTTTCTTTTTATTGTTCACATTTATTAACACTGCAATTACTGCAAATCGCAAATAAATTTCGCTACTGTTTGTTGTCGGAGGATATCGTAAACAAATTCCGCAACCAATTTCTGTCGGAGGATATCGGAATCTAGCTGTCAAAAAATTAACAAAAAAATGCAGTTCATCGCACTTCAACGTATTTCGCCGATATGCTTTACAAAAAAGAATACCTCACAGCGAAAATCCTCCGAATCGCATAAAATCGGAGAATTTTCCGTTCCGACGGATACCTCACTAGGGCCGAATAATTTTAATGATATTGATAAGTTTATCGCGCTCGCTTAGAGCCAGTAAGCTAGAATAAGTTAAATGGTAATTTTAAATTAGATTTAATCGTTTTTGTCTAGTATGTAAGTTAAAGAAGAAATTAATAAAAAAGAATTTAAAATGTAAATGTAATCGGTTACACAGACGAGTAGGCGTTGTTACGGTTTGGGGATCTATAACTTACTACGACGCTTTAGAGTTGCAATTCCTTACTCCGCGTATGAATGCACAGTCCTACATTGGCGTACTCGAGAAGGTTTTCCCTTCCGTTACTGGATTGTTGGGTGACTTGCCGTTGAAATAGCAACAGGATAACGCACTTCAAAGGGGGGTGCTATTCAAGTGAGCGGCACTGTATGCAAATAAAATTTTGGGAGAGCCCTCCGGAAAGGTCAGGAAATTGGCAAAATCGAAAATAAATTTTTTGTATAGAAATTGTGTGAAATTGTTCCGGAATTTCTTTTCGAATGGAAAAATAGAAAATTCTTAGTGGAAAACTCGGAAAATTCAGAAGAAACTCGAAAATTTGAATTTTTTTTTTCGACGAAATTTTGCATTGGATAATTGTGAAATTCATTGTGATAAAAGACGTTTTGCGTGCATTTTGGGTGGAGAAGTTAACGAGATAAATAAAAGATGGCGTTGTGATGCGATCGATGCCACAACCCGATAGATGACGTTATACGTTGACTGTGCGCAATTTAACAAGTGTGCTTTACGCATCGTCATTTTCTATTGAGCAGATGTGCTATTTTTCTTGCTTCAATTGATTCGAATTTTGCGTATTATTACACTGATTCCGGATAGTGGTATACCGTGCATCACATCCTCAAACGCTTAAAGCATCACGATCAATTTTTGAGCCATTACCGAGTGTTTCGCAACAGTTTGTTCTATAGTTTGAAGGTTAAACGGCAATTTTAACGCTGAATGATCCGTAAGACATCCTTCTAACAATGGGGTAGCTATTCCAGAAGAAGCAACTGCTACCGCAATGTCGGATATCGCATACGAACAGTGGTACATTCAAGAGTTATATTAAATACAATAGTAATAACTAATAAGTAGTAACTTAAGTATAACATTGTCGATATGTTTCAATAAAACTCCAATGATTTACGTGTCTGCCAACCTACCGCTTTTCCCCCTACGGGACAGCGGTTAGAATATTCCCGTGGTAAGGTATTCCTGTCGTAGAAGGCGACTAAAATCCCATCCCAAGGCAAGACGAAAAGTGACCCGTGCCGAGGCCTCAACGGTGTTGGGGATGTAAAAACAAAACAACATCACTAGAGGAGCCCTCCAGATACCTGTTGACCTCTGGTTGTAATAAATGACCTACCACTTTAATGGGGGCTATGACGTGGTCGACATCCCTTCCTCTGTACTCGTGGGATCCAAATAAAAAATAAAAAATAAAAAATATGGAACAGAGCAAAACAAAACAAAATAAAGAAGACAAAAAACAAAAAAATTAAAGCTCATCCACTAACCTGCGATATTGCGATTGACGCCACTGAAAATCGACAAGGCAGTTGAGCAGAAGAGAGATGGGAGTACCCCAACATCAGCAGAGTCATGGAAGGCCCAGGATGGGACACCGGTAGGAGCGGTAAGAAGTTAATTTAGATGGATGTTACAGCAATCTGCCAAAAACTGCTCTGAACTCAGAGGGGTAGAGCGTTCGCCACAACCCGAGCCCGAAGTCGTTGAGGGAAAACATAAAGGTCAAGATCTTATAGATTTGAGTTCTACAGAAACTCATCTTCCCCCCTGGGTCAGCGAACAGCAAAAAACCCGAAGACACAATGTCAAAAGAAGTACAGAAATGCTGCGACATTTTACATATGGTGAAAAATACCTGCGCGATGCAAAAAAATGTCAGCATGGACATCGGAAATCGATTCGTTGCATAAGAGGAATCGCTGGACAAAATGAAGTGGGACGCGAGGGTCCGAACCACTCTGAAGCCAACCCTGAGGATACCGCCACCAAATAGGAACGAAAAACCAGCAGAAGAGACAACTCGACAAATAAAAAATCTCGAAAAGCCTGCCGGAAACAAGAGATCTCCATCTAGCCCTCTTGTAAAACAATCAGACAAGAGAACTAGAAATTATCCAATTCCAGTAAACAAATCAAAACAGGAGAAAATGCCGGAGACGGAAGCTGTGGACACTGAAGCAACAAACATAAAACAGAACAGCTTTGCAAAAGTGCTGAAGCAGAAAACAGGGAAAACAGCAATTTCACCCAAACCTATTCCAGGAGAAAATCCTAGAAATATAGCGAAACAGAAGAAAAGTAGACATCGGTAATCCAGACACGAGGCAATCCTTATAAAACCAAAAGGGACGGAAACAGTGATATTCTGCGGGAAATTCGGAAAAGAGCAAACCCCGACGAAACGGAAACTGTCATCAAATCCGTGCGAAAAACAAAACAAGGGGAAGTCCTGTTTTGAACTGGGAACGGGGACAAAGGACAAAGAGTCTTTTGGAAAATCCATCCGAGACATCTTAGGAGAAAGAGCTACGGTTCGCAGCCTTGAAGATAAAGTTTCACTCGAAGTCAGGGACTTGGATGAACAGACCACAGTAGAAGAGGTTGAGGAAGCCATCAAGAAGAAAACATCAACCAAAAATCTTGAAATACAGGTGGCAGTGACTGGGATAAACAGAAGCACGCTGAAAATGGCTAGTCCACATGAACGCTCGAGCAGCTCACGAGATGCTTAAGTTTCCTCAAATTAAAATAAGTTCCTAGATGCTTCAAGTGTTTCGGATACGGACATCATCAGAAAACCTGTAAGGGCACGGACAGAAAAGGACAAGGGCTCTGTTTCAACTTTGGAGAAGAGGGCCACAAAAAGAGAGACTGCAGAAAACCAGTAAAGTGCCGTTTATGTGTCCAGCATGTGCCTTAGATCATATACCAGGGTCCGGTTAGTTTCAAGTCTTGCGAGACGCACTTGAAAATGCGAAGAAAAAGGCCTTACAATGACCAGAATCTTACAGGGAAATATCCACAGGAGTCGAACGGCTGTTGCGATCCGCACGACCATACCCTACTCATGACCTACCCTAATCATGACCTTCACACTAGCAATCCATTCCATACACAAAACACATTACCAGAGCGCACGGCTATTAATAGGTCATTTGCTTTGTTTTCCCATTTACCCAAACGCCATCTAAGCGCAATGAGTCACGTGCATACCTACCCAATACGATACACACGTAACCCAACTCCGATTGCGCAGCGGCACGCCGACATATGGCAAAACTGCAATAGTTGCATATCGGAGGAATACTACGTTGTGATATCAGGGAAAAATAATAATTTATGAACGGATGACACTTGACACCAGGGTAAGGCAAATGACACCCAAGATGCCATTTGGATACTTTTAATGGGAACGGAAAACAATTAAGCAATACCTAAAAATAACGCGTATGCACATACGGTAATTGGTAAGGAAACCATGGTGCGTGGAGAGGGGAGATAGGAGAACAATAATAGTATAAAAGGTGAAGTAAGATTGATCGCAGCCAAGCTCTAGACAGCGGGTCAAATTTCAACAATTAAATTAATTAGCTATAAAATACTATTGCTCGCGGCACTGCTTAAAGACAGCGCGCCAATAGTTTTTAATAAAAATTATAAATGTTTTCATTTACTCTCCGTCCGTTACTCTTCTCCTGCGGGAAAGCACGGTATCGTGACGTAACACGGCTGACAACTTACTGACCAAATTACTGAGGGAATTACAGGTTGATATCGTCATCATCAGCGAACAGTACGTAGAACCGTACACTAGCACCGAGATGGAACATCAACAGGTTAAACGAAGAGCTATTCAAATCCGTCATTGAAGAAGGAGAAAGTGCTGGGCTCCAAGTACAGGGACCCGCGGAAGAAAAAGCTGAAGCCACAATGCAACTGATACGGCTCGCATGTGATGCCTCAAATCCCAGAAAAAGCTGCAACAACAGAACCAGATACAGTGTACTGGTGGACAGACGAGATAGCTGAGCTCCGCATGAGATGTCTACAACTTAGGCGCATAGCCACCAGCGGAAGGAGAACGGAAGTGGGAGGACGTAATGCGGAAACTGGGAGCCCAATCGACACCGCCTACTATAAACGAAGATAAGATTGAGAGCATTGTAAATACTCTATTTCCAACTCTTCCGGTCAGGCTCCCGACAACCCACCAACCCGACGGCAGTTAACTCCAGGCTTTAGTGAAGAAGAGCTGAGATTAGCTGTGCAGACAACGCAAAATAGAAGATCGTTTTGCTGGCAACGCCGGACGTAAGAAATGCATTCAATTCAGCTAGGTGCAGCGAGTACTAAATAGAAAATAGATCCAACATCGCAGCTTATCTATTAAATATGGTCAAGGAATATCTCAGGGATGGCGGCAAAACCCAAACACTGCGAGCAACAACAACAAGAGCGAATTCGTCCTGCGACCGACATCTGTGCTATGTGCTGAGCACCACAGGCACCTATATATACAGTGGCCTGTGCATTTTCGTCATTGCCAATTCAACATTCGAGCGGTGCGGGCGTATACAGTCCATTTTTTCCATAAGTTCTAACTAAACTTAATGAAGAACGTTTTTTAAGACACAATTCTCCTTTAATTATTAAACACTAACTTTCTGGCAACAGATAAAGTTCGCAGCGGAACGAGCCTCTAGAGTTACAACATCACTCAGCAGATTAATGGCGAACAAAGGTGGTCCAACGTCAAGCAAGCCCAGTTATTAATGTCCACAACGCATTCAATTCTCTCATACGGAAGTGAGATCTGGGCAGACGCGCTTCGACAAAAAAGTACCGGAAAAAGATGGCGGCAGTACAAAAACGTGGAGCTCTACGCTTGGCTAGCTCTTATCGAACGGTGCCGGAACCAGCCGTCCTTTTAGTCGCAGTAGTGACTCCCATAGATCTCCTAGCGCCACAAAGAAAGTACGTCCACGACAACAAGGCGGAAATTGGATTGGAAGCGGCAATCAATCAAGCAGCGCAGCAAACGATACGGAAGTGGCAAGAGCGCTGGAGCTCGGAAAGCAGAGGAAGGTGGACAGCGAGGCTGATAAGAACCGTGGCTGAATGGAACGATCGGAAACACGGTGAGGCCAGCTACTTCGTCACCCAGGTCCTCACCGGACACGGAAATGTCAACGCCTTTCTCCATAAGATTTGCAAAGAGGATAGCCCAGCCTGCCTGTTGCCGCACCCAGCCAGCAAGACCTTTTGTAAACCTCCGGGTGGAGAATAAATTCACCCTCCTTTGGAGATGGTTACAAAACCTGTTTATTAAATTCATTAGATTTCAGATTATTAAGTAAAGATTTAAGATAACTTACAATGTCTTCTTAGGTATATGGTAATGGATGCTTTCAGTGTGGGATTACAGTTCAAATTAAAAAAAAAAAAAACATAACCACAAAACATCTACCGACCCTTTTGACACTAGCTTTCACACTCGGTGGCGGGCTTGTTCACAACACTCCCCCTCGGTACCAACACCCGTTGGCTCAGCCGCTGAAGAAGTCCGAACCTCGAGGACCACCAGTTTTACTACGGGCCTCTAGTAAATGCCACTTTGGGTCTGGATGGTTGCGCTTCTGACTTTCCCGTCCTTCGATGCTTTTGTCTGGACAACCCTTCCTTTCGGCCAGGAGTTTCTAGGACCATTTGGATCCACAATAAGGACAATGTCTCCTGGCGCGTGTAAACCATTTTGTTCGCCTGGTTAGTGTGGGAAGGTATTCTTTAACCCAGCGCTTCCAAAAGACGTCCGCGAACTGCTGCGATATAAGCCAATTTTGCCTTAGTACTTTGCCAGAGGCCACAAGCCATAACCGCCTAAGTCAATTTTTCATACTTTTCAGGAGAGCAGCTTGAAGTTTTAAATCGTCTTAGAGAAAAATATAATGGTAGTATCAAAATTTTTGAAATGCAAATAAAAAAAAAGGACATTCTCTTCATTTTTGCATTTCAAAAATTTTGATACTACCATTATATTTTTCTCTAAGACGATTTAAAACTTCAAGCTACTCTCCTGAAAAGTATGAAAAATTTACTTAGGCGGTTATGGCTTGTGGCCACTGATTTTAACGTCGTAAATGGCTTTGAGCCGTTCGACGATCCCAGAAGGAAGTGATTGGGGGTGAGTGCCTCTGCGTTTTCGTTATCGACCGGTATATAGGTCAACGGTCGTGAGTTCACTATATGTTCCGCCTATATCAGCATGCTTTTTAGGAGCTCATCTGAAGGATTGCGAGAAGGCATTATAGCGTAGAGAACGGTTTTGATCGACCGCACCATTCTTTCCCAACTACCGCTCATATGTGGTGATCCCGGTGGGATGAACTTCCAAGTGGTGTTTGCTGTAGTGAACGCTTCTGCCGACTTCTCTCGTCGCACACTTCCCAGCGCCTCCCTTAGCTCTCGTTCTGCTCCTTTAAAATTGGTTCCATTATCACTATGAAATTCTATCGGCATTCCCCGCCTTGCCATGAAGTTACGTATGGCAAGAATGCATGAGTCTGTTGTTAAGGAATGTGCGAGTTCAGCTCTTATTGTCAAGCATGTTAGAAGAACTCCCCACCTCTTTTCTGTTCTTCTACCTACGGTAACATTTAGTGGACCGAAATAGTCGATTCCAACATATGAGAAGGGCCTGCAGAAGGCAGATAACCGCGCCGAGGGTAGCTGAGCCATGATAGGAATTCTTGGTCGAGAGTCTCGTTTTTGCATTTTTGACAGGACTTTTTGATGTCTCTCACTGCTGCTCTCATACGAGTGATATGGAACCTCTGGCGAAGCTCATTGACTACAGTTTCGAAGTTTTTGTGTTTGTACTTTTGATGATACTCCCTGATAATTAGAGTAGTTATCGGATGTGATCTGGGAAGTATAATTGGCTGCCTTTCCTCTATGCTTGCTACTTCAGCCAGACGAATTCTCTCATTTGCTCGCATTATGTCGTTCATCTAGAAACGGGCACAAGTTAAAGAGTGGACTGCTTTTTTGCACTATTTTAGTTTTCAAATCCGCAAATCCTTAGCTCTGGTTGCGTTAAAAGTCGGCCCACAGTGTAGGGTATCTTCTGCTTTCTCATCATGTATCGGGATCTCCATCGGAGGACGTAGGCCGTACTTCTTAGTAACAACTTCCAGCTTGAGATTTTATTATAGTGCAAGTCGAATTCATCAGGTTGTGCGGTTGAGCAGAGGTGGACGTTGACGAACTGTGCCTTAAGATCCTCAGCGGTGGCGTTATCTGTTCGAGTTTCTTGTGGCCAATGTTCCGGGGAAGATGTGAGGAACTCGGGACCTGTGAACCATCGACTTGATGACTTAAACTCAGGAGGTCTTTGCCATTTTGTAGCCTCGTCAGCCACGTTGTACTTGGTAGGAATCCAGCGCCATTCAGCTATTTCGATCAATTCCAGTATTTCGCTGACACGGAAGGCGACGAACTGCCGATATCTGCGATGATCTGAACGAAGCTAACACAAGACGGTCTTAGAGTCCGACCAAAAAAACTTCTTAGCGAACGTAATTGTATGTGCCTCGACGATGGTGCTAGTAAATCGAGCTCCAAGTACCGCTGCTTGTAATTCGAGTCGAGGGATTGATAGGGATTTAAGGGGTGCCACCTGAGTTTCCCTGGCTTGTTAGGGTTCTGTACCGAGAAGATCGGAAGGTACACCGAACGATGTTTCCTTTCCGTTATTTCTTCGGAGGAAAGTTTTCTAGCATAACCGTCGGAGACATATTCATCTATTTTCCTATTAAGCGACTCCTCAAGGTCTGGCTCCCTGCGCATGCGCCTTTGAAGACACTCCAGTCGCCTTCTTGCCATAGGCAGACTATTAGGCAGCTGGAATTGATCGAACCTCCAAAGCAGTGCTGTTTCGAATCTACCATTTTTTCGAATTGTGTGCGCGTTTAACGTATCTAGAGCACGTGAATCATCGGTTGGTTGACATTAGCAGTTTTGACGAGATAGACACTCCGAAATTATCAGGGCATATAAAATGTTTAGCAAGCCGCTGAAGATCACTGCAGTCGCAGACATGAAAGCTGTATTCATTTGCTATGGATTGATATAATCTAGGTTCAACTGAACCGATCCCATGTACAACCCAACCAAGGCGTGTTTTAGTTGCCACAGGTTCTGTTGCGCCTCCTTCTTTTGATCTCTTATCTGATCTTATTGAGCCCTATTAGCAATTGTGGTACACCCTTACTATAACATTCAACAGTGAGTCCTCTTAGATGCGGATACCTTTTTTGTAGCGCGCGTGAGTTTAGTGATTGTGATGGTAAATTTAAATTCTTCACTGTCACGTCAGTAAGGGCATATCTTTCTGCTCCGGGCGCTGTGCTCGAGATTTCTAGATTGAACACCTTGAAGTCATATTCATTTCTGGACGTGTAAACCGTCCATTTAATGCACAATGGTTGCGGTGTGCCTTCTGCTTGCTGCTGTCCTGCCAGTTCTGTCCATTAACGTGAGAGAGGATCCGTCATCTAAGAAGGCAAGCGTATGTATTTTAATGCCCTTTCCGAACAGAACTACTGGGACAATGCGAAACAAAATAGGATTGATTGGCGGAGGTTTTATGCCGTTTAACGAATGCAGACCTACGGTTCCGTAACTTTGCGGATGCTCAGTGACCTCGACTGGCTTATCGTGTGGTGTTCTCGGGTCGCTCTCATCGTTATGTCGCCCCTGAACAACATTTTGAGTTTTTCCGGCCACCTTTCGGTTCGACTTAGGTTTTGAAAGTGAGTACATTTGGCAGCGGACACACTTTTGCCACCGCATATGTAGCACTGGTTAACACAAACGGGCGAAGCTTCATTATCTGTTTCGTTTGTCCCTTCGTAGTGGGCGTTTATAAAGGCATTTTCCGAAGTAGATTCACAGTGGACATTTGTATAGCCCTTTCGCTTAGCACTTTTGCCACTGTGTGCGGTTTCACAGAAATTGTACGATGTAAGCGGTACAAGAACACCGCTGGCGGCCTCCAATTTCTAAACTGTGATAAACAACAAGTGGGTGATGGCAGCATTTTTTTGTAGATTGCCCAACCGACAAGTTCTTGCATCAAGGTAGGGTTGTTTAAGTGTTCCATAAGACTGGAAGCTTCAACGGTCACGCAGAGATTCTGTA
This sequence comes from Cheilosia grossa, assembly GCA_963082955.1. Classification (NCBI taxonomy): domain Eukaryota; kingdom Metazoa; phylum Arthropoda; class Insecta; order Diptera; family Syrphidae; genus Cheilosia; species Cheilosia grossa. Next base: position 42,642,829 of record OY720144.1, on the reverse strand, counting down.
CTGCAAGAGCAAATGCCACAATACTCTCAAGCCTCTCAGCCTTTGGTGGTGATGTGGTGCGAATCTTTTGAAGGTGCGTGTGTATAATTATTTCTGGTCTACCATATAGCATTTTCAGGGTCGAAATCACTTGCTGAACACAATTGGGTTGTAACAGCAAACTTCTGACAGCATTTAAAGCCTCTCCTTTCAAGGCTCGGTTTAGTCGAACCAGATTCTCTTCGTTGTTGAAGCCGCACACCTCAGTAGTCCTATTAAAATCAAACATAAGGTTGCCCCCGAATGGGTGCAATTCGCGCGTCAAGTGGCGTGCCGCAATTTGGTTTCTGCTTAAAATATGAGAAACGATTTCGGTTGGGCTTGAGAGGTGTGCGGGTTGTGGCAGCAACTGTGGCTCTAGATTATAATTTGGATGCGACCCCGTCCCGTTTGACCACACCGTTGGGTTTGATTGGGTTGAGAGCTCATATGAGCAGTGACTTCCGGTCGGTTTGCGGCGTTTACTGGAGGTTTATTAACAGTGGGGGGCAAGTGCCCTCCAATTTGTGGGGCCAAGGACTTGAATGGTTGTGGTTGGTGTATGAATAGGGACTGAGACGGCGTTGCCAGCATATCACCTGCATTGAAATGCACTTGTTGTTGTTGTTGTGTTGGCTGAAGCCCGGCGGCAGGTGCAACTTTCGCATCGTTCATAGCACGCGCAGTTGGTTTGTTTAATTCGTTTATATTAGTGCAAGTTAGAAAAGCAGGAGGATGGTATTGGTGTTGATCATATCGACGTATTGGCAGGGCATTGAAGAACGACGGTTTTTCGCAGATTGGCAGTTCAGCTGGTGGCTTAGCATTCGACTGTTTGCAGTGATGGGATGAAGAAACTCTAGGTAGAGAACTTAGGGTACTTGTGTTTATCATCGCCGTTGATTGCATGGGATTCCATGACGAATTTCCGAGCCAGCGATCGACTTTCAACTTGGATACAATTTCTTCCTCTGGTTCTCCTCTCCTTCACTCTCTGACTCTTGTAGTTGCGTTAAAATTTCATACTTCCTAGATAAATATTCGGCATCTCTCTTTTTCCTTCTCTCCGTTTCTTCTTTATCGCGTTTTTCTACTAAACACCTTTCCTCTTCTAGTTTTTGTAGTTCCAGCTGAATACGCCTTGTGGAAGAGGACTTTGATGTCCTGGAGCAACTTGAAACTTTAGAACTTTTGCGATGCTCGGGCACACAACTACCAGCGTAAAGGGGGCGCGAAGGGCGACAGGCTAGCGTGAGCGAGAGAGGTAACTTGCGCTAGTTTCGCTGGGATGGGACCGATCGCAGCAGCTCTGTTGATATTGGTTAGGGTCAACGCACTACCTGTAGCGACCGTGTTCAGTCCAACGGGTTCCTTTTCCATACGGGCTGAGTCGTAATCGATTCCTTTACCTACGAGTACGTTATTTGCTTCTTGCACAGCACTTCGGCTCTCGGCATCGATTGACAAGGTTACTGTGATTTGCTGGGGCGCTAACAGTTGAAGTTGATTCTACGTTGGAGGCCGGGGGAAAATGTTGCACTAAAATTGGGAAATCACTTGTCGTTGTAGGGGCTTTGGAGGTCGATAACGCTGAGAACGTAGATCCACTCTTAGCGATTGAACATTCACCTGGCTTTGCGGCGATATATGGAGCAGGATCTTTGCGTATGGCTCCAGTACTTTTGGCAGTGGTTTCGGCTTTATTGGCGACAACTTCAGCAGTAGAAGCGGGTGGGGCTTTTGATAGGCTATTAGTTAAAGAACAATTCTTACCTTCACACGTCGGACACTCCCAAGTGTCTTCACTGATATAGCTGTCCACGTTTATACAGGCGTAGTGGTGCCAGGCGGGGCATCGATCGCACTGTACCATAATTCCAGCGCTGTTCGGCTTATCGCAGGTGCGGCAATCATATTCTTGATCTTCCTGGGTTGGCGATCGGATAACCTGCCTGGATTGTGCAAATGGCGGCGGAGTCGATGTTTTGCTCCTTTTAGGCGGCATTTTGGCAATTTAATTAGTACAATTATTTTGTAATTTGTTGGCGCACTCAGCCAGCAAGACCTTTTGTAAACTTCCGGGTGGAGAATAAATTCACTCTCCTTTGAGGATGATTACAAAACCTGTTTATTAAATTCATTACAATGTCTTCTTAGGTATATGGTAATGGATGCTTTCAGTGTGGGATTACAATTCAAAGTAAAAACAAAACTTAACCACAAAACATTTACCGCCCCTTTTGACACTAGCTTTTAGCCATCAGGGGGTTATGTACGTTTAGTTCTGCCGGCTCTCGGTGGCGGGCTTGTTCACAACACTGCCAGTACGGCGACTCGCCAACAGACGACGCACAGCACACGTTTTTTGCCTGCAGAAGATGGGAAACACAACGCACAGTCCTGGAAAGCAGCATTGGTGGCTTCAACCCAGAAACCATAGTTGACAAAGTGCTGACGAGAGACTTAAATTGGTTAAAAATTTGACAGTTTGTGGAAGATACTCTCAGAAGTAAGAAAAGAGAAGAACAATACCGGGAAAGCACTGAACCGGAAAATGCGTATGATTACAGCCCTCTTGAAGTAATGCGAAGAGCGGTCCCAGGGGGGCGTGTCAGAAGCCACAGGGTTGGGAAGAGTTTTAGTCCGTATGCCCCGTAAGCATGCGGAGAGATGGTCAACGCAAACAGGCCTCCTTATGGTGCGCAAAGCATTTCTCCTCCCGCCAACAGGGGAAAAAAAAACTACCGCTTTTTCACTGAAGTGCTTTTTTGCACACAAACTTTTTCGTTTTATTGTAGGTATAGCGCGTACGTTCACATACAAAGCTGAAGGTTTGCCGACACGTTGCACGCCACACACAATTGACCACGTCAGAAACATGGGAGTTCAAGATTGAAAAAGCATCCAGAGTTCGTTCTAGCGACTTATTGTGTTGGAGTCTTGCAACACCATTTGTGGCAACCCATCAGCTGGCTGCCACTCTATTATCATTGTTAATAAATGCCTTTTCACTTCTTCACTCGCGCTCTACTTCTCTTTTTACTAACAAAGGTTATGGGCCCAGGGACCACGTGAAAGGTAAAATTGTAACGTGTTTCGCGAAAATATTAAAATCAATCGTTAGTCAATTTTACGCATAAACACGGGGTTTAATCTAATTATCAATTTCGTTTGTCGATTGAAAGATTAAAGCAGATTATTAAACATGAGTCATAGCGCAATGCAGCTTGAAAAGCTAAACGGCGAAAATTCCTCCACATGGGCATTGCAGATGAAAAGCTGTCTCATTACCCAGGATTTGTGGAGCCCCATAACCTCAACAACTGTCCAGCAACAGGTGACGAGAGAACTCGATGGTTAGCAGTTTATATAAAAGCTTTGGCAAGATTACGTTATGTGTGAAACCTTCTGAGCTGATACACGTAAAAAAGTGTAATAATGCTAAGGAAGCTTGGACAGCGTTAGCTTCTTTGTACAACGCAGGCGGACCACCCAGAAAGGTGAATCTATTCAAAAAATTAATTAGATTCAAGCTAAATAGCTCCGAAAAATTCGCTCCCCAAATACATGAATTTTGCTCGGTGGTGGATAATTTGAGTGAAATCAACGTCAAGGTGCCTCAGGATTTGCTATCAATTTTGTTTTCGTGTAGTTTACCGGACGACATGGAAAGTTTTGTCGTTGCAATCGAAAGCAGAGATGATTTACCTAATTTGGAAAAACTTAAAATCAAAGTACATACTAGAAGAAGAACATCGGAGAGGTGACAAAAACGACACTACCGGCGAAACCGTTTTAGTAATGAACACAAAGAGAAACACGAAAGGCATTAAGAAACAGCAGCATTCACAACAACAGCAATCACGAGAAAATGATAGACAGCATAGTAAAGTGAAGTGTTATGCATGCGGGAAGAGGGGCCACATTCGATCTGAGTGCAAAAACCGTAAAGAACAAACGGCAAAGTTTGGATATTAGACAGTGGAGCGTCATCACATATGTATCCATTTAAATCGTTTTTTGACGAGCTGAAGGAGCATTCGCAAAAAATTTACTTGGCGACTGGCGACGAAATAATCGCGACGGGTATCGGTACGATTAAAATCAAATCGAAGAACGCGGATATAACTTTAAATAATGTGTTGTACATACCGAATTTGAAAGCAACATTTTATCATTGAGTAAAGTAATTAAAAATGGTAACAAAGTTTACTTTGAAAAAGGAATAACCGAAGTAAAAACTAAAGACAATAAATTAATTTTCGTGGCAAACGAGGACAACGGCGTTTTTTATACGCATTTAGAGATAACAAAGAACAACGAAGAGCATTTAATGACAATGGGAGAAGGTGAAACAAACAAGTGATGGTGGTTTAAATTACACTGACTAGTTGAAATTATCAAAAAATGAAATGGTGCGTGGCTTTAATATATCGGAAAAATTGCCAAAAAACATGAATTGCTATACGTGCGCGGTTTGCAAAAAAAGTCGGAAATCATTTCCTAATTACTCAAGTGTAGGTAGCAAACAACAATTAGAAATCATACATAGTGACATTTGTAGGCCAATGCGGGTGGCGTCACAAGGTGGTCCGAAGTATTTCATTACCTTCATAGATGATTTCTCGCGCTACGTTCACGTTGATTTTTTGAAGAAAAAATCGGATGCCTTTAATGCGTTCAAAACATTTTTAAATCAAGTGGAAAGGCAAACAGGTGAAAAAATAAAAATATTACGGAGTGATAATGGCTTAGAGTACCTGAGCTCGGAATTTAGGAATTTTTTAAACGGTAAGGGAATTATGCATGAAACGACTGTCAGTAACACCCCTCAGCAAAACGGTACAGCGGAGAGGGCCAACAAGACGTTGGTGGAAATGGCTAGGTGCATGCTGGAAATGTCACATCTACCACAGTATTTATGGGCTGAAGCGGTAAATACGGCAACGTACATTTGGAATCGCTCGTGTACAAAAGTACTAAATAATAAAACTCCGTTTGAAATTTGGATCGATAAAAAACCAAGCGTAAGGCGTTTTAAAACATTCGGTTGTGAAGCGGTAGTACTCGATAAGCGGAACAAAAAATCGAAGTTCGAGGCTAAAGGAGTCAAAATGGTATTCGTTGGTTACGCATCGACCACAAAAGGCTATAGACTTTTTAACATAAAAGAAAGGAAAATAGTGATTGCAAGAGAAATTATATTTTTTGAAGAGAATTTTTATAAACCGGAAACTTTATGCGGAACTGATACAGAAGAAAGTTTTTATGAGTTTGATATCGAAAGTGTCAATAGTAGTAAAAACAGTGACAACAGCGAATACGAAGATGTCGAAACGACTCGACAACATTCCTTATTTCGCTTCTTCTTGCCGAGATACGATCAAAAAATTGCATCGCATTGGCCGTTGCATCTTCTGGCATTGCAGCAATTTTATTAGATGGAGGCAGAACAGCTCATTCGGCATTTAAGCAACCGTTGAACATTCAAAATAATCCAGATGCAGTGTGCAACATAAAAAACAATCGTCTATGGCCACAGTGCTGAAACAATATAAAATTATTATCTGGGATGAATGCACTATGGCACAAACATTCGCTTGAGGCATTGGATAGGACATTAAAGGATATAAAAAACAACGATAAATTATTTGGCGGCACTTTGTTACTCCTTTCAGGTGATTTCAGACAAACACTTCCCGTTATTCCACGTTCAACGTACGCTGATGAAATCAACGCTTGCTTAAAATCATCGCGACTATGGCGTTATGTTGAAAAAGTACAACTCACGATGAACATGCGCGTTCAAATGCTTCAGGATCCAGTGACGTGAGACTGTGAATTATCCAATTGAGTTTTTAAATTCATTTGATTTGCCAGGCATGCCACCACACCATTTAGAATTGAAGGTTGGATCTCCGATTATTCTGCTTCGTAACTTAAACCCACCGCGGCTGTGTAATGGCACACGATTAGTCATTAAAACATTAATGAAAAACGTTATTGAAGCCATCATCTTGAATGGCAAGTTTCAAGGCGAAAATGTATTGCTGCCACGAATCCCTATGATTCCTACAGATGTGCCAATTGAATTCAAACGCACTCAATTCCCAATTAGATTGGCATTCGCTATGACGATCAATAAGTCACAAGGCCAGACATTGTCTGTATGTGGCTTAGATTTGGAAACACCATGCTTTTCCCACGGACAACTATATGTGGCATGTTCTCGCGTCGGAAAACCATCCAGTTTGTTTGTGTTGACTAATGACGGACTAACCAAGAATATTGTTCACTCTATTGCGCTGAGATTATTTTTTGTTTTTTCAACTTAAATAATTGATAGTAAAAATATGAATAAATATTTTTGATGTTTAGATAGCTATCAAGAATTGTACTTTCAAATATATTCGTTACTTAAATAAAGATTTATTTATTACCCTAACTAAAGCATACTTTTATTGTTTATAACGCTTTCGATTATAAGTACATCCCCGCACACTTATAGTAGATAGTTATTTTTATTGAACTAAAAAAATGTTTTCTAGAAATAATATAAATGGCAAAACAACGTTTGCCGGGTCAGCTAGTCTTTTTATAAATAATAATGGAAACCAATAATGTAAACCAAACTAACCAAGGAGAGGTAAATTTTATAAACCCCGGGAGGTTGAGACACTTCCCGTAATATCTGTCCACATACAAGGACATAGACTGAGACTTCTAGTAGATACAGTTTCTATATTAAAAATAGATAAATTAGAGCAGTACCCAAGAATTAAGTTAAAGAAGCCACTCTCCATGGCAACAATAGATACAAAGACACAAGTAACGGAGGAAATCATATCCCCTCTTCCTGAAGAATTCAATGAGCCCACATCTACGATGACATGGAAGCTGTTGAACTTCACTAATACCAAATTCGATGGAATCTTAGGCACGAATATCCTAAAACCAATCGAAGCTCAAGTAGATTTTAAGTCTGCATATTTAAAAATAAATAATATAAAAATACCCTTCACAGAAAATGAAGAAAACAATGGTAATACATGCCCCTATAATTATGAGGATTTAACTCAGATGAACGTAAATCATCTTAGTATTAAAGACCTTATACCTAAAGATTTAAATCATGAAGAATATAGGGAACTTCAGGAGTTTTTACATGAAAATAGAGATCTCTTCTACAAAGAAGAAGATACCCTTAACACATAAAATTATAACAACTGATGATGCACCCGTTTTTACAAAAATATATCGTTATCCCAAAATCCACGAGGAAGAAATTGATAAACAAATATCACACATGCTCCGAGACGGAGTAATAAAGAAAAGTATTTCCCCAATATGGGTTGTGCCCAAAAAAGAAGACAACTCAGGTAAGGAAAAATGGAGAATCGGTATCTAGACTATAGAAAGTTAAACGAAAAAACAATAGAAACATCCAATACCTCATATAGATGAACTCTTAGATAAAATAGGTAGATGTCAATATTTCACCACATTGGACTTAGCAAAAGGTTTCCACCAAATTAGAATGCATCCACAGGATATAGAAAAGACAGCATTTTCGACACCATCCGGACACTACGAGTTTCTAAGGATGCCTTTCGGTCTAAAGAATGCTCCAGCGACATTCCAATGTATGATGAACGAAGTCTTAGGTGAATACATAGGAAAAATCTGCGTAGTTTACCTAGATGATATTCTTATATTTTCCACTTCATTAGAAGAACATTTAATAAACCTAAATCTTATTTTTAAAACATTAAGAAAATTTAATTTAAAAGTCCAAATAGACAAATGTAACTTTCTTAGAAAAGAAACCCAATTCCTTGGACACACAATTACTTCCAACGGAGTAAAACCAAACCCAGATAAAATAAGCACCATCCAAAAAATAGAAATACCTAAAACTCAGAAGCAAATTAAAAGCTTCCTAGGACTGACAGGGTATTATCGTCGATTTATAAAGGATTACGCTAAAATAGCGGGGCCAATGACTAGGAATCTGAAAAAGAATGCAAAGATCGATGTAAACGATTCTGCATACAGAAAAGCATTCGAAGAACTCAGAGATTCTCTCATAATAGAACCCATACTAGCATATCCCGATTTCAATAAGAAATTCGTCTTAACGACAGATGCTAGCAATTACGCAATAAGAGCCGTCCTTTCCCAAGAGGGACATCCAATAAGCTATATTTCCCGAACATTAAATGATCACGAGAAAAACTATTCTACAACAGAAAAAGAATTGTTAGCAATAGTGTGGTCAGTGAAGTACTTAAGACCCTACTTATACTGTAGACCCTTTGACCTCAAAACAGATCATCAACCACTTAAGTGGCTACAAATAAAAAATTTAGGTAGAGACATTTCACCACGACTACGGAGATGGATACTCCAGTTAGGAGAATACGATATACATATAGAATATTTAAAAGGTACAAGCAATACTGTAGTTGATCTCTTGAGCAGAGAAATAAAAAATGCAGAAGAAATAAACATGGTAGAAAATGAAGAATCAATGCAACCTACAATACATTCTCAACAAGAAGAAGCGAATGATCATTTCCCTATTAAAGATAGTGCAGTAAACATATTTAAACAGCAAATAATATTGAAAACAGGAAACGGACTTCGAAAAGGAAATAACAGAATATGTAAAGGAATAAATGAAATTAACAAAAACGAATTCAATAACCGTTTAATTCCTTTAATAGACAACAAAAACACAGGAATATATACAGATCTGTCAGACACTGAATACAACTTACTTCAACAAAAATTGATAGAACTATTTGGAACAAGAATAAAATTCCATAAATGTCAATACCTTGCTAAAGATATGAAATCAGAAGAAGAAGCTATCAAACAAATAAAACTGTACCACGAAAAAGAAACAGGACATTCTGGTATAGAAGAAAACTACAGAGGACTTAGAACTAAAATTTATTTCAAGAACTTAAGAGAATTAATAAATGACGTCATTAACAGCTGCAATATATGTAAGCAGTCAAAATACGACAGAAGACCTGTAAAGGAAAAATACCATCTAAAGATATTAATGAAATTGTACACATAGATATCTTTTGTATAGCCAAAACAAAATTTCTCACCTCAGTTGATAAATTTAGTAAGCTAACTACAACCACGTATGTTCCTAATGTTTCACATGAAACTTTAGAGGAAACTATTTTACAGATAATAGCCGTAAACGGAAAAGCAAAAACATTCGTAATGGATAATGATTTTAACTTCCCTAGGATAATAAACTCATTTTACCAAACCAAACAGTCACACAGGGAATTCTGACATCGAAGTTTTCCACAGAACATTAGCGGAGAAAGTAAGAACAATACTTAACGGAAAAGTTAACCCAACTGTACATGAAATTCGAAAAGCATAAAGCAAACATTTTTTATAACACGTCCATTTATGCAACAACCAAACAAAAACCATACGATATTCAAAACGGAACAATCATTAAAAAACCAATTTATGAACTCATGCTCAAAAATAAAGAAAAAGTCATAAATAATCTTAATAAAAATAGAGAAGAGTACAATGATAACAGAACCGAAGGCTTTGTAAAGAACTCAAGAGCAGACCGCCATAAAACGCAACCAAGATATAAGTTCGGTAAACTCAACAATCAGCATCCAACGAATATACAAAAGAAAAGAGTCACTCGATCGAAGAACGATGAAAACTTGATAAAAACTAGTCAGAGAACCAAACGTTCTCGAAACAGATAATCTTTACGCAGTTCAATCTCGGAAATCAAACAATAAAGACGTGAATAAAAAAAAACAAAAAAAAAAATATAAAAAAAAAAATGAAAATCTTAATACAAGCCATACTATTATCAGTCACAGTTTTAGTGAAGAATAAAATAATTATAGAAGAAATCAATAGTAGCAACGGTTACTCGGTAATTCGATACGATCAAGTGGAAGTGGTGAATAAATATAGTTCAATAATACATATAATAAATGTTACGTAAATGAGTTCACTTATAAAAATCATTAAAGAACAATGGTTAAATCAAAAGAAAGTTTTGTTAAAATCGCCGTCGAATAGACCCCATATAACGATCGAAAAAGAAATAGAATTGATCCAAGGAGAATTGCAAAGTATTAGAGGACACAAACAAGGAAATCTTAAAAGAAACGTTAGGAGTTTAATTAACTTAGGAGGCAGAGCACTCAATATTTTATTTGGTACCATGGACGACGAAGACAGAGTAGAAATCGAAAACCAAATTAGCATTATAACTGAAAATAATCATCACCTTATAAAAAACAATAATAATCAATTGAAGATAAATAGTCAGATTCAAAATGAAATAGAAATTTTAAGAAACGCAATTTTAACAAAAACCCAGCATGAATTAGGAAATTAAAGAGTTAGTAGAAAAAATACAAATTTAATTCTAGAATTAAGAAAAGGCGTATTATTAATAAAAAATAGTAACACAAAAATTAACAGTTCTTGTGACGAACGTAAAATAATAGCAATAAAAAGAAATGTACTTATTCACTTTGAAAATTGTAAAATTGTTATTAATAATGAAGAATATGAGAACCAAAGAAATATTGTAAAACAACCAATTAGTATTGACTTAAAAGACATGTTAAATCTAACAACAATAGCTAATAAAAATATAAGCTGGAATACTACAAAAATTAATATTGATCAAATAATGGAAAGATATTCAAATCATTCAAAAGTTCACTTTAGTATACATGGAATTTTAGTTATTGTAATCATTGTCATAATTGTAGCATTGTAAAAAAGATTGTTCCAGGAGAAACAACAAGCTAAGGGAGGAGGAGTTATGTTAGGAACACACAACCCTGACGACGATCTCATCAACACGAGTAATATGACACCAGCGGAGGGACGACTATTCCTGTAATCAGGAAAGGACAAGTGTCCACTTTCATCCTCAGCTGCAAACAATAAACTCTGTGAGTTATGACCGACGCCTTTGGTTATCACCAGCTGCAAACAATAAACTCTGTGAGTTATGACCGACGCCTTTGGTTATCATCATCTGTTAGCAATAAGCCATAAGTATAAATAAGAGTCGATTTGTAAATTAGTTCAGTTTAGATTTGTCAGTGAAAATGAGCAGATCGGCTCAGAATAAAAGAATTATATTTTTTTATAAATAATATTCTTGTTCAATTTAATTCACGCGGTAATGGAAAATCTTAATACGGTTAAAGAAGCATGCGATTCGTTAAATAATCGCGAATGGAAAGATGCTATGCAGGCGGAATATAACGCATTAATGAAAAATAACACTTCGGATCTAATAAGCTGTCCAAAAGGAAAGAATATTGTTGGATCGAAATGGGTATTTAACTCAAAATATAATGCGGATGGTACCATCTATAGGTATAAGGCGCGTTTGGTGGCGCAAGGGTGCACACAGATTGCCGGAATCGACTATAGTGACACATTTGCCCCGGTCGTAAGAAATTCAACAATACGCCTTATTTTATCGTTGGCTGTGGACTATAAACTGTTGGTGAATCACATCGATGTAGTCTCTACATACTTGAATAGTGAACTCGAAGAAGAGGTATACATGCGACAATCAGAGGGCTTTGTGGATGAAAACTTTCCGGACGCAATATGCAAGCTGAATAGATCGCCAAATGGGCTGAAACAAGCGGGAAGAAATTGGAACACCAAAGTTAATTCTATTCTGTGCAAAATTGGTTTTAAAAGATGTAAGATGTAATGAAATCAACATAATCGTAGCTTATGTCGACGACATTATTTTGGCGTGCTCATCAGAAAAAACAATGCAACATATCGTGGGGGAGCTGCAGTCATACGTAGAAGCCGTGGATAAGGGTCCTCTGAATTACTATTTGGGGATGGAAATTTGTCGTGATGGTCTGCGCGAATATATGACAATACATCAGCATCGATATGTTACAGAGATGCTTAAGAAGTGACACCTTTACGAGTGCAAAGGAGTGTCTACACCGATTGTAAGGGCTACGAGCTAAAAGACTATCAATCACTCATTGGCAGTGGCGTGGCGTGAATGTTTTAAAATGGGAAGTCGAAGCAAAATTAATCACATATAAATATAAGAAACCTGTGTACCTTGAAAGAAAATCATTCATTGTACATTTGCAAATTGGGTTCACATTACTAAGTTCACTTAAGTCATGCACTGCAATCTGCCAACTGAATTTGTAAACCAAAACACTTACACCTACCTCAACATACTAACTGCAATTATCCTCACAATCAGACAAGCAGAAGTAGAATAAATCGAATAACTCGAAGAAAACGTGTTATTTTGTTCATTTCATAACCAAACTAACACATACGACATACCCAAAACACAACCCAGTGGCCATGGCCTGGCCAGTACCAGTACTCAGCTCTGGGAAGAAAAAAAGAGATACTAACAAATGTTCACTCCGTATTCGGCAGTCAAAATGAACAGGGAAGAAAAAAACAGATAACAAGCAAATTTTCTCTCAAAATGAACTATAAAGCGAGAACTTTAATAACCCGACATATTTTGGGTTACCTTCGCTTTGTCGCGACGAGACGATGACGATGTTGTATGAAAATGGATACACACACAATTTTTATATGAGTGCTTTTGTGTGTGTACCATTTGGTGAGTATTCAAATTCATTTGGTAGCGTTTCATGTATATTCGGTTTTTGGTAGATAGATAGTGTTGCCTGGTGGAAATTTCAAAAGGTAACTCGGTAGGAATCGAGTTATATGGACGCCACGCCACTGCTCATTGGTAACTTAACTTATTTGGCTACTATATCGAGACCAGATATAGCGCACAGTTTCTAAGCTGGCACAGTTCCATGGGCATCCACACAAACATAATTTTTTGGCAGCCAAACGGGTGCTTAGATATCCTAAAGCTAAGCCCCGAGGTACGTTATCTTTTTATCCTAACGACAAGAATCTTGTATGTTTTACAGATGCTTATTGGGCTTCCGATAGTGGGGACCGAAAATCGTACAGTGGTTTGGTTGTTTAGTGGTAATTTCATAGAAGTTTGCTGCTTGAAATGGGCTTCAATGAATACACCGAGAATCCAACGAAGAACTTGACTAAGAATCGGCACGAGTACCTATCAACCTCGATGAAATTGAAATTTTGAATTGAATAGAATCAAATGAAATTTTTATGAATCTTCAATTGTATCGAGCCACTTGAATTTTTATTGTTGCTTTGAATTGTATAAGGTACTCGTTATTGAATGTTTATTTATTACATACGACACACAGCAATTGGGTTGAGGCGGAATTTGTTGGAGTCTGGCAACACCATTTGTGGCAACCCATCTGCTGGCTGTCACTTCACTACTCTATTATCATTGTTGTTCTGTACTAAGTGCTTATATGTAACAAACATTTATGATTTACCTTGTTTATATTCTTTGCTATTTAATTATTCGATATTGTCCGCTTATTCTTATGTATTTATCTCTAGTATAAGAGTTTCTTTGGTGTTGTTATATCTCTTAAATATTGGTCGCATATCAACGAGCCAGTAATTTTATGTTAATATTCTTCTGTTATGCTGCGCTCTCTAACTTACTCTCTATATTTCTCTAATTTGTTGTACTTTCTTGCGTTGCTTTGTGCGGTCATTCGTTTTGTTCAATGATCGAATTTGTCTAAGAAGAAAACCTTCTCTTGTAATTCAACCAGCTTCCAAGCAACATCAAGTATAAATCGTGCTCGTATGTATGGTAAATGTAATAAAATCATTAGCATCAAAAAATCGTTTCTTTATCCATTTTAATCATAGCAAACTATATTTTGTTTCATTATAAAACATTTGCTGGTCCTTCGGTAGCCGAATTTAGTCGGAAAAGACATTTTTTTATAAAAACAGACAGTCAAGTTGATTTTTCCTCCACATGGTCAATAAAAAGTGCATATAAGACGTATGGACATACTCAAAACTATCTTTCCTTTGGTCTAAAGCTCGTGCGTGATTGCTAATTGATAATTATTAAGATTTCACAGTGCATATTAACTCTTTTTGTGAACGTGGTTCGCGGATAAAATGAATTTTATCAAAGCAAAACGTGGTCGGGCAAAGGGCATGATCTCTCGCGCTGCAACATATGCTGAATCGGTTGACATCAATGCAACGCTATCCATGCTTGAAATTCGGTTAGAAAAATTGAATGAAACGTGGAAGGAATTTGTCGAGCTCCAAAATGCTTTATACGAATTCAGTCCTGATGCAGACTTCGTAGATCCAGAGCCTGAATTCGAAGAGTATGAAACCAAGTACTTTATGGCTCATTCTATATTAACAAATTTTATTCATGTTAAAAAACTAACCACTCAACCACAGCAGCAGACAAACGAATCGGTCGTAGCACAATTAGCTAGTCAGCAAGCTACGTTCCTCGAAAAATTAAATAGTGTACCAGATAAATCCGCGTCGACGTCGGTCAAATTGCCAAATCTTTCGATACCAATCTTTGCGGGCGATTATAAAGATTGGCCTGAATTTCGCGATTCATTCCTCGGTTCAATTGATTGCAATGCATCGCTTTCGCCTACACAGAAGCTTCAATACTTAAAATCCTTTTTAAGCGGAAAAGCAAGCGATCTGTTAAGGCATGTAAAAAATGCTGATAGCAATTATTTGGAAGCATGGGACAGATTGGAAAGCCGTTATGATAGAACTCATTTGATTGTGCAGTCATTTGTTGAATCGTTCGTGTTACTTCCTACAACACATACATCAAATGTTGTATTGCTGCGCAAAATCACCGACGGCGCAGACGAAGTAATTCGCGGTTTAAATGCGCTAGAGTCAAATAATCGGGATCCGTGGCTGATTTATATCTTAATTCAGAAACTCGATCCTGACACGAAGCAGGCATGGGCTGAATTAATAGGCGCTAGGTCTGACGCAACTATTAATGAACTTCTAGAGTTTCTACAAAGTCGTTGCGTGTGTCTCGAATCGTGTTTTAATTCATCTCGGTCAATTCAATCACGAAACAAACCACAAGGATCGATTAGGTCGCATATAGTGGAAGCAAATCACGGTTGTCCTAAATGTAAAGCTGAACATAGTCTCTTTCACTGCAAACATTTTTTCTCGCTTTCTGTCGATGCTCGACGAAGTTTTGTAAGAGAACACGCACTCTGTTTTAACTGCCTTCGGCAAGGACATACATCGAACAAGTGCCGCTCAAACAATCGATGTAAAATGTGTAATACGCGTCACCATACCCTCGTCCACCCTCCAAACTCATCTATAAACATTTCGCCACCAAACGACTCGTCCACAAACATTCCCTCGTCAATGTCTTCGAACGTACTCCCAAGTACAACATTCTCGGAACTTCCCTCTACGTCAGCAGCAGCAAACCCCTCGATATCTACTCATATTTGCTCATCTCTCAACGCAGTAGATAAATCCCCTCGTCGCACCCACACCTTGTTGCCAACGGCTATCGCCCGCGTACAAGACAATCAAGACAATTTTCAAAATGTTCGACTCCTCCTGGACTCGGGTTCCCAGGTGTCCTTTGTCACGGAACAAACTGTCCAAAGATTACGCCTCATACGTAAGGCTGCTCGAATTCCCGTGCTAGGTGTTGGTTCTACAGCCGCCGGAGTTACAAACGGAGTTGTAACACTTACTCTCTTTTCGTGCCATAGTCAGCACTCGGTCGAGATTCAGTGCTACGTAATCTCGAAACTCACTTCGTTAATACCTACTCATCATAACCAAAGCTCAGCTGTAAATTTTGCTTCGGTATATACTCTCGCAGATCCTAAATTCTATGTACCGGGTAATATTGACGTCCTTGTTGGTGCTGATAAGGTCTTCAGCATTTTCGATGGATCTGCTATTCGTGGTCAGCAAGGTCAGCCTGACCTTATTCCAACCATTTTCGGCTGGGTACTTTGCGGAAACATGGCAAACGCAACATTATCTAACATGCAAAGTGTTGATACTTACTGCAGTCAAATTGACACTTTGCAGTCATTCGATCTTGAACGCTTTTGGCGTCTCGAGGAAGTGCATCATAAGCAAGCTCTTTCTACCGACGAACAACGTGCGGAAGATATTTTTACAAATTTTCATTCACGCTTGCCCAATGGAAAGTACCAAGTGCACTTGCCCTTTAAAGACGATGACAAAACTGACTTCGGAAACACGTTCAACGTTGCTTTGCATCGGTTTCAATTTACCGAACGTAAAATTGCTTCCAGTCCATATTTAAATGATAAATATATCAGCTTCATGAGAGAATATCTCAATCTAGGGCATATGGAAGAGGTGCCGGAAGGGGAAATTCAAATGTCCACCGACAAATGCTATTATCTACCACACCATGCTGTCATGAAAGATGAAAGCAGCACAACAAAGGTCAGAGTAGTTTTCGACGGCTCGGCGAAATGTGGTAATAACAAGTCCCTCAACGAATCGCTATTAGTAGGACAAACATACCAACGAGATCTCTTCTCTATTTGCCTTCGGTTTCGTCGTCATATTTATACGTTATCGGGCGATATAGAGAAAATGTTCCGTCAGATTGAAATATCTAATCGCCACAGAGACTTTCAACGAATTCTTTGGAGAGAGTCCGCCAATCAACCTCTAAAACATTTTCGTCTCTCGACTGTTACATACGGTACAGCCTGTGCGCCTTTCTTAGCGGTGCGAACTCTTTATCAATTGGCCCTCGATTCGAAAGATAAATATCCGCGCGCTGCTGAAATACTTCTCAACGACTTCTATGTAGATGACGTCATGACCGGAGCTGATTCAGTCGATGATGTGATTTCGCTTCGCCTAGAGCTAATAGATTTGCTCCAATCAGGCGGGTTCAATCTCCGCAAATGGACAACTAATTGTTGGCCACTGCTACTTAGTCTTCCAGAAGATCAACGAGAGTTATCACCTAAGGACTTCGAAGAGCATAACTCCGTGAAATTACTCGTTCTTCAGTGGTCACCTGCCAAGGACTCATTTTCGTTTACAGTAAATCTGGGTGAAAAATTAACATTTACTAAGCGTCGAATTCTTTCTGAGGCTTCTAGGATATTCGACCCTATAGGATTTCTTTCCCCAGTCGTCATAGCCGTAAAAATTCTATTTCAGGAACTCTGGCGCAAAAATTATTCATGGGACGATCCTATTTCTTCAGAACTATCAAATAAATGGTGTTCAATACGCAATGAGCTATCCAAGCTAGAAACCTTAGAAATCCCGCGAATAATGTGGACTTCAAATGAAAATCGTGAGTTTCATGGTTTTTGCGATGCATCTCTGGACGCTTATGCAGCAGTAGTATACTGTATAAGTAGGGACTCGGCTGGCAATATAACGAGCGCAATTGTCGCCGCAAAAAGCAAGGTAGCTCCGATCAAAGTAGTGTCCCTTCCACGACTAGAACTTTGTGGAGCCGTTCTACTCACACGGTTAATTCAAAAACTTAAAACGTCTTTGCAATGCAAAGAGGTTAAAGTTTCCGCCTGGACAGATTCTTCTATCGTCCTACATTGGCTTTCAGAACTGCCAAAAAAGTGGTCAGTCTTCATATCAAATCGCACGTCCGAAATCCTATCATCTATACCAAGAGAGTCTTGGTACCACGTACGATCTAATGAAAACCCAGCTGACTGCGCATCCCGTGGTATATCACCCTCTCATTTGTTAGAAAATGAGTTGTGGTGGTTTGGACCATCATGGATCAAGCACCATCGAAGTCAATGGCCTAATACCGTGAATCTAACATCAGACTTTTCAAACGAACAACTCGAACCACGCAAAATTCCTCCAGTCAAAGTGCTTTTATCGAAGGTTGAACCAACCATTTTTGAAACTCTCGTAAACAATTCGTCCACATATCTCAACTGTGTCCGTGTGCTCGCCTACATTCGACGATATATTTTCAATTCTCGTGTTAGCCCAAACTCTCGTGAAACGCAAACCCTTACTGCAAGTGAACTCTCAACTTCAAAAACCCTTTTCGTTAAGTGGCACCAATCAAACAGTTTTGCTTCCGAAATAAATAGAATCGCTAAAGGTGAAGTTTTAAAAAAAGGAAACAAATTAGCGTCCCTTAATCCCTTTTTGGATACAGACCAAATCCTTCGCGTCGGTGGTCGGATCCAAGAATCTGATACAGCATTCGCTACCAAACACCCTATCATACTCGATAAGAATACTCGGTTCGCGAAACTAATCGTAGAACATACGCACAAACGTTACTTGCATGCTGGTGTTTCACAACTGTTTGCCATTCTAAGGCAAGAATACTTTATTGTCGGTTGTCGTAATCTCCTACGCAGTGTTGTTCATCATTGTGTGAAGTGTTTTCGATATCGTAAAACAACGGCCACTCAACTTATGGGTAATTTACCCGCCGAACGTGTTCGTTATTCGCGACCATTCAACATCGTCGGAGTTGATTATGCAGGACCCATAACCTTACGCCTAGCCAGAGGACGGAACCCTAAATTTGTAAAAGCGTACATCGCGATCTTTGTATGCTTTACCACAAAGGCAATTCATATAGAATTGGTTGGCGACTTGACTTCCGCCGCGTTTATTGCAGCCCTCGATCGTTTCGCGTCGCGCAGAGGGAAACCCGCAGAAATTTGGAGCGATAACGCAACGAATTTCCACGGCAGTAAGCGACTCTTGAATGAATTGTTCAAGCATCTCATCAGTCAACAGCACAACAACATCATCAGCGATCATCTAGCCAAGGATCAAATTAATTGGAAATTCAATCCGCCTTCTTCACCACACTTCGGCGGTTTGTGGGAGGCGGGAGTGAAATCCGTAAAGTTTCACCTAAAGAGAGTCATAGGCGATCATAGGCTCACATACGAAGAGATGAGCACTCTGCTTTCTCAAGTGGAGGCTCTACTCAATTCACGACCTATGTGGCCTACCTCGGATATGGATCCCATGGCTCTTAGTCCGGCCCACTTTTTAATTGGTGAACCCCTTGTATCTGTTCCACGTCCAGATATGTGTGTACAAACTGTTTGCCCTTACTCTAACTGGTCTCTTTTACAGAATCTAAAGCAAGGCTTCTGGAAGCGCTGGCATGTGGAGTACTTGACCTCACTTCAACAGCGTCCGAAATGGCAAACAACCAGGGCAGACCTGAAAGAGGGGGACGTAGTTATGCTAAAGGACCCTCATCTACCACCATCAAAATGGATACTCGGTCGAATCAAATTCGTACATCCCGGCAAAGATAATCGAACTCGAGTTGCAACAATAACAACCCAAACCGGCGAATATGTTCGTCCCATCATAAAACTAGCTCCTCTCCCCTTTGCTGAAGGAACTGCGTCCTTCAGGGGGGGCTGAATGTTCTGTACTAAGTGCTTATATGTAACAAACATTTATGATTTACCTTGTTTATATTCTTTGCTATTTAATTATTCGATATTGTCCGCTTATTCTTATGTATTTATCTCTAGTATAAGAGTTTCTTTGGTGTTGTTATATCTCTTAAATATTGGTCGCATATCAACGAGCCAGTAATTTTATGTTAATATTCTTCTGTTATGCTGCGCTCTCTAACTTACTCTCTATATTTCTCTAATTTGTTGTACTTTCTTGCGTTGCTTTGTGCGGTCATTCGTTTTGTTCAATGATCGAATTTGTCTAAGAAGAAAACCTTCTCTTGTAATTCAACCAGCTTCCAAGCAACATCAAGTATAAATCGTGCTCGTATGTATGGTAAATGTAATAAAATCATTAGCATCAAAAAATCGTTTCTTTATCCATTTTAATCATAGCAAACTATATTTTGTTTCATTATAAAACAATTGTTAATAAATCTGTTGAACTGAACGGTTGTGCCTTTTCCCTTCTTCACTCGCGCTCTGCTTCTCTTTTTACTAACAAATTGTTGTAGCGAAAGCGAGTCACGAAAAATTTTAAGACGCTTAAATACGAATGGCAAGTCATTCTTAATAATTTAATTATATTTGATTTGAGATTCTTCATTGTTCACAAAATTTCGGTTCTTTGAGGTTGCGCTTTAACGAAGCCGACTTAGAATTTCAAATTGTATGACGGCAAGCCCGAACATCTAAAGAATTCATAATATTCTTAAATGATTTTGAATGACGAAATTAAAATGAACGACATCCTTGTCAACATGATTCTGAGCGGTATTCGGGAAAACATTCTTAATGAGTGTAGCATTTCAGGATAAAGAAGCGTCCGAGCGAATTCATCGCCTCGGCAAGTGCTTGATCGGCTCTCTGGGTTACACTGACTGACACGTTGCTTTTGACAAAATGGGCAGTACGACACAATCCAAGTATTAGGTTGTTTCCCCTTCATCGTGCATTTTTTTCCATTATTCACTGGAAATTTAAAATATTTAGTTTTGATTTATTTATTTGAATTGGCACTCCCCGTTTTTCTCTCGTTTATTTTTTCAAAGTGCGGCTCCCTATAAAAACTCTCATAATTTGTTTTTTTTTTTTTTTTGTTCGAATCTTTCCGAAATTTTAATAGTTATTTTGCTATTCGGGGCGAAGACGAATCCATCAAATCAGAGATCATTAAAATCGGCCCAGCGGTTCTTGAGTTATAAAGAGGTGTAACTAACCCGACTTTGTTTTATGTATATAAATATGTATATAGATAGATAAGATATAATACATAGATAGATAGCCGAGGACAAATAGTAAAGAACCACTTTCACTGCCTTAAAATCGACATATTCGTTTGTTTTTTTGGGAAGGTTGGAGAGACGGACTCGTACCTAACACCTCCATAGCCGTTTTTACGGACGGATCTAAAATGGAAACCGACCACAGCAGTGTCTTCCAAGCAGAGGACCTGGCAGTGACAACAGCAGCCTGTGAGTCTGCGATAAGGGCAATACCACCGGAAGGTATTACCTTCTTTATCTACAGCCATGCAACTATAAAAGCCTTAACTGCAATAGAAATAAAATTAAAGCTGGTGAAATGCTGTCGCAAAGAGCTCAGGGTTCTTGGTACTCAGCATAAGGTATTGCTCTGCTGGGTTCCGGGACATGAAGGCATTCCAGGAAATGAGAAAGCGGACGAATTAGCTAGAATAGGTTCGAAAGCTGTATCACAACAAGCTGATCCCACTGTGAATATCCCGCCTTGCTCATCGAAGCTTGAAGCAGGAAGAAGGGCCACAAGAGAGGATAACACTAGATGGACTACACTAGAAACTTGTGTAGTACATCAATGAAGCCTGAACCGAGAGTCTCATACGAAAGGATAGTAAATTTCTTTCCACCTCGTAGGAATCATAACGGGGCAAAACACTCTGCGGTATCACATGAAGAAATTACCCTTGACGGAAGAAAAACTTTGTAGAGGCTGCGCTGATAATGATGCTCTTGAGGACACAACCCACTTTCTATGTCACTGCCCAGGTCTCCAACACAATAGGTACAGGTTCCTAGGAAGAGTACTTAATCATAGGTATTAATAGACAGGTAAGGGACAACCTTTTCCCCCAATGGGCATCACAAAGGGTCAATATTGTCCTGGGCTCTCATCGCCTAGTTTATGAAACGATCGTCGTCGAAACGATTGAACAAAACAACGTCGTTTTTAGTTTGCTTAATAGCATATGCAATTATAAAACAAATATAAATGAAATTAGTTTGATATTTGAAAAAAAGTGCAATAAATATTTTGTTACCACTCTGACTCGTGAGGCTATCGAGGACATAGGGCAGCCACTTTGCGATTTGGTTATGGAAAATTTCATGAAAAGGATATGGTCCTGTATGCGTGCTCGTGGTGGCCATTTGGCTGATGTTGTTTTTCATTATTAATGGCATACCTTCCTCTTTATTATGAAATAAACATACGATCATTTATCTCAAAAATATGACATTTTTCTTTGAATACCAAAATAACACCCCTTTTACTAATAAAAAATATAAAACAATTAGGTAACTATAATAGAAATGTTTCTTATTGTAAACTGTTGTCCAGTGAATACATATTGTAAACAGCAACGGAGATAAATTGGCAGATTTGTTTACTTATCAAATGGGTATACTAGTTAAGAAAATGGTAATAGAAAAGAGAGTACGTGGGAATGAATGTCAATGGTATAATAAATAGCTAGCAAGACTAAAAAATACTAAAATAAATTACTACGAAATAGCAAAATTTAGAAACAATTAGAAACAATTGGCAAATCTTGAGATGAATATAAACTAGCAAGAAATTCATACAAGAGTGAGTTGAGGAGTCTGAAGGATAACTTTGTAAGAAATAAGATCGCGAAACCAAAAAGATACGTTGAAAAATATTAAACAACTTATTTTAAGTAAAGAACAGAGTGAAATCTGTAATCTTACATTTGGTGGAAATATAGTGCATGGTAGTAAACAGATTGCGTGTGAGTTTAATACTTTCTTTGTGAATAGCGTTGAAAACATTATTAAAGTTAATTTATTTTGATAATATGGTACAGGTGGATACTGTTTTCAAATTTAAAAATATACGTACAAAAGACATTGTAACAGTGTTAAAGAAAATGGGCAATATAAGAGATTATAATTTTAGATGGAATAGAAATATTAGGTCCAGTATTGAGATAGCTCTTTAACAAAAATATGGCAAGTGTGTCAAAACGGCAGCGGTATTTTCTTAAAAGAGAAACTTGACCAGCACACTCATACTGTGGAATGTGGCAAGATACGTGCCACGATATAAAGAAACAACATCTGCACTCAGTTTTATACTTTTCACTTACATACTTGCTAATCTTTTTTTTTTATTTTTCTTTCCTACAAAAATGTTTTTACTGTTTTGAGAAACTGATAGATTTTAAAATTTTTCAATTTGTTAAAAGGAAAAGGAGCGATTTAAAACCAACGCAAAAAATAATAATAATAAAGACTGCATTTTTATGATGCCACCTCTTAGGAAACAAAAGGTACAGGGTCCGCCAAATAACTTTTTTTTTTTTGAAAATGCTATAAAAAAAAAGTACTCAACATTTTCTCAAATTTCTTTTTTTATTTGAAAGTACAATCCTTCCGGTTAGTAATGGAAATAATTTCATTCAAATGGCTGCCTCGGCTGGCCATGCAGTAGCCTACACGATCGGTCCAATTTTTAAGCACATTATCGATTGTGTGCAGCTGTATTTCACCAATGGCTTCACGAATATTGTCCTTTAAAGCGTCAATTGTCTCTGGCTTATCGGCGTAACACTTATCTTTTACGGCACCCCACAAATAATAGTCCAACGGTGTCAAATCGCAGCTGATAATGCGATCTTCAAAAACAGGGCGCAAAACATCGAGTGTAGCTTCGGCTGTGTGGCACGTAGAGCCGTCCTGTTGAAACCAAATGTTGCCAATATCCTCCTCTTCAATTTTTGTGAACAAAAATTCGTTCAACATGGCCCGATAACGATCGCCATTGACTGTAACGGCCGCTCTTTGCTCATTTTCCAAGAAAAATGGCCCAATTATGCCTCTGGACCAAATTCCGATGAGGATGCCAGTTTCTTTCACTTTTTTCACAAGATAACGAACATACGGAGCTGACAGTGCTTCTCTTCTTCCAAATTCCGTACGCAATTTTCGCACACATTCTGCAACATTACCATGATTTTCAAAGTAATGTCGCAATATTTCCCAGCATTGTTCAAGCGTATACACAACCATATTCGTTCAGCGGGAGGATAAAACTAATTATCTGTCAAATCAGACATGAGCTAAGTGTTACCATTCGCGAAATAAGCACTAGTTAAAAAAAAAAAAAGTTAGATGGCGGACCCTTTATGTTAAGGAGTAACAATTTTACAGTTTATTTTCTTTACCAGCTGAGCTTTCGACAAACAGGTAATTTCCCCAAGGGATGGAAGGAGTCTATGATTAGACCTTTTGAAAAGGTTCTAAACACGTGTCTATCTGAAGAATGTAAGCCCGTTAATATGCTACCTTTGTATGAAAAATCATTCGAAAAGTTAGTAGAACAACAACTCAGGGATACTCGTGTGAAACTGCCTTAAACTGGGTGATTGAAGATTGGAAAAATCAGAGACGGTAGATCGGGAAATCCTCGTAAAAAAACTAATAAGTACGGAATAAAATATAATGAGCTTGAATGGTTTAAATCATATTTAACCGGTCGCACCTAGCGAACAGTGGAAAATAATGATATTGCTAATGTATGCGAAGTGAGCGTGGGAGTGCAAACAGGGCTCAGTATTTGGGGAAACATTTTTTCGTTATACATTAACGATATCGACACGGTTGTTAAAAATAGTAAATTGTGTATGTTTGCGGATGATGCGCGTAGATAAAATCAATGATGATTTAAAATCTTTAAGTAAATGGCTGAAAAGTAGTAAACTTAAATTGAATATCAGTAAAACAAAATGTATGTGTATGAATAGTAACGAAAATATAAATGTGAACATTGATGGAGAAAGAATAGAGGTCTTCAATGAATTCAAATATTTAGGTGTTGTTATAGATAATAAAATTAATTTGAAAGCTAGTATAGATTACGTATGTAAGTGTCTAAAAAAATCTCGACCAGGACGGCAATACAAATCTTATCGTTATTATAAGGCTCCATTCTCAGTACTGCACTACGATTTTGTATCTTTCAACAGAAGCATACCTAAAAAGATTGCAAAAACTCCAGAATAGGGCAATGAGGGTAATATTGAAATGCTATAGGTTAACCCACATCAAATATATGTTGGACAAACTAGGGTGGTTGAATTTTAGGCTCAACAAAGTGTATTAGTATTTATATTTAACATGAAAAATAACTTGCTGCCGGAATATCTGACCAACAATTTAAAATATAGGTATTAGTAAGTCAACCATAATGTTCGAGGGGATAAATAATTATGTTCACCAACCTTCCCAATGCAATTAAAAAGCTTACAAATGTTAACAATTTTAAAAAGCAGTTATTCAAATTTATAAAATCAGACAATCAAATATAATTATAAATAATATAAATAAATGGCTTCGTTATCTATATGAGTCACACAATCAAACACTCTGAAAATAAAACAAAATATATTTTACAAAATAATAATGAATTCAGTGAAAAGAAAATCATAACAAATAATAAATAAATAAATTATAGGTCGGTATCACGCGCGGTTTAGACGGGGAGTGAGGGCCTGGGCATAGTAATAATAATAATAAAATTCGTAAGAATTAATAAAAATTCGTAAGATTTAAAAGTAAAGGAACAGACCTAATGATTCAGTGTTCATAAAACTTAAAACTCTGCACTTTATTATGAAAGAGCAGAGAAATATTAGTGTTGTTTTTAAAAATTACGAATAATGCTTAGCTGGGTTGTAAAATTTTTTGACTTTTGATTGCCAAACCCAATGATTTACTACATTTACCATTTCACACACAATTTACTGAATGAAAATGTAACTATTAGTGTTGAAATGAAATTACGTTTCCCAGTAAAATCATAAGCCAAATAAATATTTAATGAAAAATTCATTCAAAAAATTACCTCGAAATACATCAGTTACATCTTTGGCCACACTTTTATGTATACCATCTCTTCTACCAACTTTGGCTTGATATTCTCTACCAAGTTCAAGTACATGTAGCCGGTGCAACTCATCCTCCACAATTACAGTCATGTCTGTCCAAAACTCAACATTATTTCCCTTTTCTAGCTCGATGTAAACTTTTATGTCAGCCAGAAGATCTTCCAAGTCATAAACACCCAAACCATTTAGAAATGTGTACGGTTCATGCATCTGCATCTCTATAGTTTCTTCTAAATTGGAATTTGAAATATATTGTGCTAGTAAATCAATTGGCTTTGCGCGACCGTCTCGTATGCGTATGGTACTTCGAAGTCGAGCCTGCTCCAGATGAAACAAATCTTCTTGTTTTTCCCACTCTTCAAACTGCGCAGCTTCTCGAGAACGTTGCAAAAGAAGAAGTTCATCTTCTCGTGATTGTCGTTCAAGTTCCCTTTCTTGTCGCCTCTTTTTAACTTTTTCAAGCTCAATTTTGTTTTCGATCTGCTTGTGACGATGCATTATTTCAACCGCTGATGTATCAACATTGTGTAATCCTTCCTTTTCCAACTTTTTACTCCAAACGAAAGAAGATGTTAAATGCGCATCCCCAAACGGATTATCCTGATTGGTATAATGTTGGTACTCTGTATCCCAACCCATTCTTTCTCGGCGTCTCGTTTCTTTTTCAGCTTTTTCCCGTAACCGCCGAGCACGTTTTTCTTCTGGGGCTTCCTTAGATTTCAATTGCTCCTTAAAACGTTTGCGTTGATCCAACTCGCTTAACCTTTTCGCTTCTAGTTTTTGTAAGAGCTTCAATGACGTTTCTGAGGAAAAATTAGGGGAAACCTCACGATAACAAGAACCTGAGTTCGAGTTTTTCGAAAGTGTGAAATTTCGATCTTTGCAGTTCGGTTTTGAGCCCGATGAAGTCATTTTGCAAAAATATTGTTACTTTAAATACTATTGAACTAACAAAAGACAACAGGCACAACACTCGTGTTAAATTTGGTAATAAAACAAAGTATATGACGCAGATCACATATTACCTACTACAGTTAAAAGCTAAGCAAACCAAATTTACAGAGCAAAGATAATGGAATACAGAGATATAAAACTTTCCAGTGGAAAGGCGGCTGCCAACAAGCGCTTTTCCAGAAAAATTCATGAAGTCACACACTCTTGCTTATTTCTATTCTAGGATACCTACGTGAGTTCATGAATTGGACTTTAATGCAAGAATTCGTTATTCTCTACTGTGTATTTCACAATTATTTCCATTTTAATCAAAACCTCCAAAAAAGCCAAACAAATTCAATACGAAATAGAGAACAATTAAACGCCGCGATACTCATAAAGCAAGATGATTCGTGGTCGGCAATTAGCAACATGTTTTTTTCAAAGACGGGGGTTGAAATTACAAAAACAACAATGTAAACAAATGGGTTTTGGGGGGATATCTAGATATCTTTCGTACGTCTATCCCCCCAAAACCCATTTGTTTACATTGTTGTTTTTGTAATTTCAACCCCCGTCTGTGAATACGTGTGATCAACAAAAAAGCATGTTGCTAATGGCCGACCGCGAATCATCTTGCTTTTGTGGGCATCGCGGTGTTTAATTATTCTGTATTTTGTATTGAATTTGTTTGGTTTTTGTGAAGGTTTTGATTAAAATGTAAAAAATTCTGAAATGCACAGTAGAGAATTATCGAATTCTTGCATTAAAGTCCAATTCATGAACTCACATATACTAGAATAGAAATAAGCAAGTTGTGTGACTTCATGAATTTTTCTGGAAAACAGCTTGTAGGCAGCCGCCATTCCACTGGAAAGTTATATATCTCTGTATTCCATTATCTTTGGTTACAGAGTTACATATCCTTCCAGTGGAAAGTTGACTGCCTGGAATACTAGCTGTTATCCCGTGAAACTACGCATCCAAAGAGGATCTAAACTAGAGGGCCAACTCCCGTGTACCTACCCGATTTTCCCCGTAAATTTTGAATGACAGCCCTCTCTCGCGCGCTCTTTTTTTTTCCTGTCTGTGAATACATGTTATTAATGGCCGCCGAGTGGAACTTTTCCAATAACAAACAATTTGTAAATGAATTTATAACAATAAATGTAAAAGGAATAAATGTTGGGTATGGTTTTTTAGATAGCTTTACTTGTTCTCTATCCATCTTATGCGGCAAAAAATATTCATCCATTCACATTTCAGGTTATTTTAATTTTTTTTACATGAAAAATATTTTTGACGGCAAAATTCATGAAGCTACCTTGGGGAGTTGTTCCAAAAATAGGTTGATTCCATGCAATTTAAGCCCATGTTTTCACTAGGGCAAAAGTGAATTCCTTAAAATATTCGTAAACATTGCACACATTTGTATTACGCTTGGTGGGTCTTCTCAACTTGGTTTTTTAGCACCGTATTTGTACAAAATCAAAATATGATTAGGAATTCTGTGGTTTAATAAGAGTGAACACAGTTGATGTTACTAAGTAACAGCAAAAATGGAAATTTTATTCATATTGTTACATTTAGGCTGGGATTCGAAAAGATAAAACACTATTCTGTTAAACTTTTCTAGTCAAAATCACTTTTATTACACTTTTACGGATTATCCACTAATTAAGTACTAGAACAATATTACTTAAACAATTCCTCAACGATTCAAACCAATCACTTATTTCACTTTATTACTCTGCACTTATTTATCTTTACAACCGATTACTATCTCCAACTTTAACCAATCACTGATAAAAATCAACTGTCGCCCTGTTCTACAACCTCTCCTTTTATATCTGCTCTGCCATCTCTTCGAGAACTTTCTAGCTAACTCCAATTGGTTCTACAATTGGCTGACATACTTTTTCCCCTTTTCAGCAATTGATAAATTCCCATTTAGTTTAGTGGGGAATTGACAGATTCCAATCTCCAATCAGAAGTGGAACTTGTTTGGTGACTAATGGGGGTTGTTTTCATTTCACCATTTTAGTTTGTTTTCATTTCACCACAATTCATTCCACGCCACAATATCCCCCTCTTAAACTTGTTCGTCCCGAACAAACTCGTTAACATTTGCACCATTGTAGCGATGAAGACGATCCACATGAACGACTTTCAGCTTGCCTCTTCCTCGTTGGATGCGATAGACGACGTCGTTGATGCGCCTTACGATTTTGTAGGGCCCTTCCCAGTCTGGTTGCAACTTAGGTGATAAACCTTTTCTTCGATGAGGGTTATATAGCCATACCAGATCTCCTTCTTGAAAGCCTGTAGTTGTTGTTTTAGTATCGTACCTCGTTTTCATGCGGTCACTGGCTATCTTAATATTAGCCCTAGTCCCTTGATGCACGTCCCTGATGATATTCCTGAGGTCTGTAACATAGTCCTCCTCATTTTTGGATTCTTCGCATGGAGATCCAAACATTAACTCGCTAGGTAGGCGGACTTTTCGACCAAATAGGACTTCAGATGGAGTATGTCCTGTGGTATTGTGCACTGCACTTCGATAAGCCAATAAAAACATGGGAATGTGTTTGTCCCAATCTCTCTGGTCATCGCCAACGACCTTAGAGAGGTGTTCATTCAGCGTTCTATTGAAGCGCTCCACCATCCCATCTGATTGTGGATGAAGCGGTGTTGTTCTTGTCTTCTTAATCCCGAGTAACTGGCACACTCCTTGGAAAATCCTGGACTCGAAGTTTCGTCCTTGGTCCGAATGCAGTTCCATAGGCACACCGAATCTGCTTACCCAGTTGAAGACGATTTGCTCCACCACAGTCTTAGCTTCTTGATTTGGGATAGCGAATGCTTCAGGCCACTTACTGAAGTAGTCCATAACAACAAAGATGTAACGATTTCCATTGTTCGTTTCAGGAAACGGTCCCGCAATATCAACGGCTATCCTTTCGAAAGGGGCTCCCACATTATATTGATGCATCTGGCCTCGGACTTTCACTCTCGGGCCTTTGCTGGCCGCACATATTACGCATTTCCTGCACCAATTCTCAACATCCTCCCTTGAATGGACCCAGTAAAAGCGTTCTCGTACTTTTCCGAGTGTTTTGTTTATTCCCAAGTGGCCTCCAGACACTCCATC
Source organism: Cheilosia grossa (assembly GCA_963082955.1). NCBI lineage: Eukaryota > Metazoa > Arthropoda > Insecta > Diptera > Syrphidae > Cheilosia > Cheilosia grossa. The sequence goes on along the minus strand of OY720144.1, from coordinate 42,613,140 downwards.
ATGCAATTCCCTCAGCACTTCGATAACTTTTGTCCTGGGAACAACAAGCTGCATTACGTACGACTTTCCATCCGGGCTTTCCCATTTTCTTTTTAGAATGCCGTCTTGGACATGAAGGGAATCCCACTGCGCCCAGTATGCCTTCAGCTCGGGACTCCTATTGGATATCTCCTGCCAGTCTGGTTTTCCTTCATGCTCCTTCCAGGCGAGGATTGGTTCGATATCCGGATCTTCCTTTTGAGCCTCCCGGATTTCCCGTGCACTCCAGCCACCAATGGGCATAGCTCTCACCCTTTGAACGGACACGACATCTTTTTCCTCGTGTCGTAAGCAATGTTTACAATCTGCTTTGCACGGTCGACGGGAGAGAGCGTCTGCATTTGAGTGAAGACTTCCCTTTCGATGTTGTATTTCGTACTCGTACATTTGCAGCTGTTCGATCCACCTTGCGACTTGTCCTTCAGGATTCTTAAAGTGTAGTAGCCACTTTAAAGATGCATGGTCTGTGCGAAGGATGAATTTCTGCCCATAGAGGTACTTATGGAAATGTTTCGTTGCCAGTACCAAAGCAAGGAGTTCGCGCCTGGTAATACAGTAGTTCCTTTCTGGCTTTGAGAGGACTTTGCTGAAGAACGAAACTACCTTCTCTTGGCCCTCGTGTACCTGGGAAAGCACGGCTCCAATTCCCACATTACTAGCGTCTGCATCCACAATAAATGTTTTTCCAGGGGTGGGGTACGCTAATATGGGGGCGTCGCACAACTGTTGCTTAAGTTCTTTGAAGCTGTTTTCGCACTCACCTGACCATTTGAATTGTTTGCCTTTTTCTGTCAGTTGATGCAAGCTCTTTGCGATGCTGGCAAAGTCCTTTACAAATCGTCTGTAATAGGTCGCAAGTCCCAGGAAGCTTCTCAGCTGATGTTTGTCTTTGGGAACCGGCCAGTTTTTCACTGCATCGATCTTCTCCGGATCAGTCTTAACTCCCTTGGAAGAGATGATGTGCCCGAGATACTTCACTTCTGGTCGGAATAGAGAACACTTCTTCGGGTTCAGTTTTAACTGTGCACTTCGTAGCCTTTGGAACACCTCCCTAAGGTTATTTCGATGTTCGTTGAACGTTTTACCAACCACGATGACATCGTCCAGGTAGACCAAACAGGTTTTCCACGTCAGTCCCAGCAAAACACGCTCCATTAGACGCTCAAAAGTTGCTGGAGCATTGCACAGCCCAAATGGCATTACTGTAAATCGCCAAAGCCCGTTTCCTGCTGTGAATGCTGTTTTCTCGCGGTCTTCTGGATGGATCTGTACTTGCCAGTAGCCACTCTTCAGATCAAGAGTCGAAAACCATTTGGCCCCGGATAGTGTGTCCAGGGTATCGTCAATTCTGGGCAGGGGGTAGCTATCCTTCTTGGTGACGTTGTTTAGTTGGCGATAGTCCACGCAGAATCTCGTACTTCCGTCTTTCTTTTTGACCAAGACGACCGGTGATGCCCACGGACTTTTTGAGCTCTCAATCAGTCCCTCTTTTTCCATCGTCGACACCATTTCTGCAACCTCCGTCTGCTTGACCAATGGTAGTCGTCTGGGAGGCTGACGAATTGGTCTTGCATCCCCGGTGTCAATTCGATGCTGTACGAGATGTGTTCGGCCATACTCACTTCTCTGCGAAGCAAATATATCAGCGAACTCGTCGATTAGACTCCCTGCCATGGCCCGCTGCTCCTGATCCAGCTCGCACTCTCCGAGTATATTCTGTTTCATTTCCGATATTTCCGTAGGTCTAACCGGTTTCGCAGGACTTTCTTTTGACAACTTTGTGACCGCAGTAATTGGTACGCACTTCCCGATCACTTCCCCTTGCTTCAGCTTTACGCTTCTGTGTTCCACATTGAGGACACGAACGGGAACCAAGTTGTTTTTAGGTTCAACAAGCATTTTTCCGACGATATAGCTCTGGTAATAGTTTTCTGTATCTGGCTCTATTAGGAAGAATCGGTGGCTCCTAGGATCACCTTCCAACCTTGTCCAAATAAGGGTCTCTGACGAAGGTGGTAATATTTCGTCCTCACTTACAACTGTTCTTAGAGCTGCGACGTTCTCGTTCCCGTAAACCATTGGAATCTCGACGTTTCTGTACTTTAGAACTTGCAAACCGATGTCGAGCACTACATCATGCGCCTTCATAAAGTCGATTCCAATGATGCATTCGTCACATATATCGGCCACTAAGAATGTATGGGAGAAGACTATTCCTGCTAGGTTTATCGGCAAGAGTACCTCACCATACACCTTTACCGTTGCTCCAGTTGCTGTTTTCAGACAGTAGCTTCTGCCCCGCGAAGCCGGTTCTTACTCGTTTCCCGACTGATGGTTTTGTGAGGTTCCATCCGCCGATTGTTCAGATGCCTCCTCGTGACGACTCGTAGTTCTGCAATGTGGACAACTACCCTGTCTACGTTCAGCTCTGCACTGTCGCTGCAGATGTCCAATTTTGTTGCAGTTCCAGCAACGGATCGGTCCCCTGCGAGCACTGTTCCGGTCCACTACCTCTGTTCTCTGCCATGAACATTCGACGGGTGTTATTTCTCTTACGCGGTGGAATCCTTGAGATGCCTGGTCAGCAGCTTTCATAGTTAATGCAAATGCCAGTGCCTCAGGAAGAGTTCTCTTTCTAGCCATTCGTAGAGCCATCTGCAGCTGTCTGTCCTCTATGGCTTGTGTAAATGCCTCAATAGCCATTTCGTTGATGACATCTTCGCCGGCATTGGGATATGACAAGTGCGCTAGCCGTTCTATATCCGCTTGCAGCTGCTGGAGTGTTTCTCCCCTCTTCTGGAATCTACTGCGCAGTTGCACTCTATACACTTGCTGCATATGGTCGTCACCAAACTGCATCTCAATAGCCTTAACCAAAGCATCATAGTCGCGCTGTTTTTCTTCTGAGATAGTTTGAAGCAATTCTGCAGCTGTACCTCGTAATGCGAGCGTTAATGCAATCGACTTTTCCTCGTCGTCCCATCCATTGGTCATTGCAGCTGCTTCGAACTGTCTCTTATAGATCGGCCATGATGTTTGACCATCAAAAACGGGTGGTTGCATCTCTTTCCTTCTTACGCAGTCAGCAGAATATTCGCAAGCCTTCTGTTTCTTGACTTTTTCGAGCTCTTTAACTACGTTCTCGATGTTTGTTTCGTGTCTATGAAGAGAATCATTAATTTCCTCAAACTTGGTTTCATGCTTATTTAACTTCTCATCAATCGCGACGATTTTTACATCCAGAACATTCTTAAACTCTTCCACGGCATCTTTTTGTGCGGCGGCAATGTAATTTTTCTGTTCTTCAAGAGAATTCTTCTGTTCTTCTAGAGAATTCTTCTGTTCTTCTAGAGAATTCTTCTGTTCTGCGAACTTAGATTCCATAGAATTCTTCTGTTCTGCGAACTTAGATTCCATAGAATTCTTCTGTTCTTCCATCTTGGCAAGAAGTAATTCCATCATAGCGCTAATATCAACGCCTGTACTTACTTGTTCTTCTGCCACGTCAAAAAGCATGGTCTTTGAATTTTCTCCCTCATTTTCGACAGCCTCCTGCAGACGGAGTATGAGGTCACTTTTCCCTCCAGCTGTGGAGAGATTCCTCTTTTCTAATTCACTTTTTAATTGGGGTATGCTTAGTTGTAGCAATACACGACCCATATTTGTTTTTTTTTTTTTTTTTTTTTTTTGTGTCACTTGTAAATTCACAAATTCACTTTAATTAAATTTTTTTTTTTTTTTTTTAATGTTTCTTTGCAACACACGCTTAAGCACAGAATAAGTTTTATCCCACTTCTGACACCAATGTTACATTTAGGCTGGGATTCGAAAAGATAAAACACTATTCTGTTAAACTTTTCTAGTCAAAATCACTTTGATTACACTTTTACGGATTATTCACTAATTAAGTACTAGAACAATATTACTTAAACAATTCCTCAACGATTCAAACCAATCACTTATTTCACTTTATTACTCTGCACTTATTTATCTTTACAACCGATTACTATCTCCAACTTTAACCAATCACTGATAAAAATCAACTGTCGCCCTGTTCTACAACCTCTCCTTTTATATCTGCTCTGCCATCTCTTCGAGAACTTTCTAGCTAACTCCAATTGGTTCTACAATTGGCTGACATACTTTTTCCCCTTTTCAGCAATTGATAAATTCCCATTTAGTTTAGTGGGGAATTGACAGATTCCAATCTCCAATCAGAAGTGGAACTTGCTTGGTGACTAATGGGGGTTGTTTTCATTTCACCATTTTAGTTTGTTTTCATTTCACCACAATTCATTCCACGCCACAATATCTAAACAAAAAAATCTTATCTCGGAAAGTAAATTCGTAAAAACGAGTACATATGAATAAACTCCTAACAAAAAGAAAATATAATGTGGTTTTTAATTTGATCCGATATAATATTTTGTGTATTCAATCGAACGCAAGAATCTAAATTGTTTTGTTAATTTTCAGTTCCCGTATTTCTATAGATAATGTGCTTTTGCCAATTTTATAACATTGAATTTTGAAATGTTCACTGATATTTTTACAATCCTCTCTAAATTATTAATTAACAAAAACAAGTGCAAAAAGTGATATTTCACATAAATAAAGGGCAATCTTTAGGAATTTAGAAAGAGAAAGAGATGTGTCAAGGGGGAAGTCGATGGGAAAGGGTAATATTTCGATCATTCTGGTGTGCGATCTGGATGGAAGCAGACGTGGTACGAAAGTCCCTAAGGAATTGAATTGAAGTGTGTGTTGTATTATCGATATTTTCTAAAAATTCCACAGAATTTTTTTACGGGATTTATCAGAAAACGGAAAAAATTTAACAAATGGATTTTACGTACCAATTACAGATTAAAAATTATGCTAAAACTAAAATATCGTTTTCCCCACAGTAAAAAAACAATTTCGCCAAACTCTGTTAACATATCTGTTTTGTTTCAATAGGACTTCGAAATGAAAAGCATTAAAATCGAGGAAAAACAATTTTCTCTTTAAAGTATAGGTACCTCCAATAAAAGCTTGAAGTTACAAAATCTCTTTTAATAAAAGTGCAACAACCCTTTAAGTTGATTTTTCTAACTATGATTATATATAGGATATTTGGCATCGTGACGAAATTATTACAGGAATTCCATTTTCCAACAATTTCATAAACTAAACTAAACTAAACTTTTGAACTGAACTGCGATGTTAGCGACGTGTAACTAAAGGGTACCAAAAATGTTGAACACACTCGCCCCCACTTACAAAATGGCCTCGTGATTGACATTAAATGCCTGCATAGGATTTCCTAAGTATGCGTGCGGCAGCAATGGCGCTCCTTTGATTTGTACAGGCACTAATCCTTAGGAATTCCTATGCAGGAAAAGCAGCTTGTAGGCAAATGTACCGTTTCTGCTCTCAGTTGGCCCTCTAAATTAGATCCTCTTTGCTACTCATCACATCAGAGATGAATAATTAAAAGAGATGGATATCTTTCGTACGTCTATCCCCCAAAAAATCCTATTGTTTAAAATTTTGTTTATGTTATTTCAACCAGAGACAATACTGAGACCCCCAACTCACAACCCTCTTACCGCTGGCCTCTACAGTTTTTTCAAATTTACCATTTTGTTTTCCTATCGATGTTATGTCAACTAATGTGGGATTCGATTGGGCGCTCTCAGAGCACTTTTTTGCCCTCAGAGCAATTTTTATGTTCGTTTTGTACAAAAAAAAGCAATCTTTTTCAGATTTCAGAGCACTTTTGCGAATCTAGATATTTTCACAGATTTTCTTCAGATTCACCAATACAAGTGCATTTGAGTTTGACAACTGGTGGAGTTTATTTACATTTTCGTGAAATTTTTCTACAGCAAAGAAAGGCATTGCATCGGGTAAATCTATTTTCCGTAAATTATTTGTGAACAAATATTTTAAAATCAATCGGGACGGAAATTTCGAACAGAGACAATACTGAGACCCCCAACTCCGGCCGATTTTCCGTTACTTGCCTACAAGCTATATTACCATGGGGTTGCAAACTTTAGGTGTGTTAGTATTGTTACATATGTAGTGTAATTCTAGTCTCTTACCATTCGGCTGGTCAGTTGCTCAATTGTTCAGGGCAATGCCTTTATTATTATGGAGTAGCCTGGCAATGTCACCAGTCGAATGGCTCAGTTCAGCAAGTCCAAAAAATGGCGAATATCCGGCATATTGCAACATTGTAAAAGAGAGTTTCGTTTTTGTACACACGCGGTGGCCATATTGTAGTTAAAGTGAAATATTGAATAAAGAAAGACATAATTTCTAGAAGGTGTTATACATAGAAAATCGTATTGACAAATGTCACAAAACTTCAAAAATTCAGGCTCACAAACACACTTGCACCTAAAATAAACAACTTCCGCTGTGGGCAAAGTTGCTTCAGAGCCACTTCCGCTGTGGGCAAATAAAATAATTGTTCCAACTAAATTTTGTGTGGACAGTGATTAATTTCAAAAAATAATTGTATATTTATGTGAAATAAAAGAAAGGTGAGCAATTCTGTAGAATAATAAACAAATTAAAACATTTCTAGCCAACATTTGTAGGGCATTTAACATAAATCGAGTAGAATATGTTTATCACATACATCGCTTAATATACTTCTGGAGTTTAGTTATAATTTATAAATACCAAGATTAATATCGTTGCCGTTATTAATAGTTTCTCCGTTAGTCTAAATATAATTTAAAATAAAGTATACGTATGTGTATTTGTTTTATTTTTACGTGTCTCGTATTTCAAAGCCTACATTTATATGACTTATAAGTCGTATGTTTTGGTATTATAATGGAACAATAATGGTGAATGAGTACTTTGGTTGAATAGAAATACAGAATGTTATGAAAAAAACTAATATGAAAATGTACTGAGATAATATCCTTATTCGCCAAATTTGAGTTGAACTTCATTTAAAAAAAGCTGTACTTCTGAACACTGTCACAGCTCACCACGGTTGAAATCTGACACTGACACTGACAACTAGTCTAACTTATCCGAACTGTTTTTTTTTCGCGGCATTCGCTGCCGATTGCCTGTACAACTTGAGCGAAATAAGCAAACTATCATCCGGGGTCGAGTTTTGACCAAAGCTGGAGATCTTGAATCTGTCGCGCAACCAGCTGACAGCTCTACCTTCATCAATCTTCAAGCTGATGAACCTTAGCCGTTTGTATTTGATTGACAACAAACTGGATACTTTTCCAATGCTCCAAAAAAAAAAGGGCTACTTCACCGTCGCCGAAAAGACAATTTAGCCGATGACGACATCATGATACTGGACAACGGCGAGCAAGTTGTGGGAAACGCCTTTATCAGTTTTTTTTTAAAAACATAATTTCTTAAATTACTGTTATTTTGGAAGGCTATGGTAGAGAATAGCATTTTATTATACGGGTTGGTGTATATGGTGAGCGGAAAAATGCAGACGATGAACCGATTTCCAGATGATTTGTGGGTGATGTTTAAAGCTTAGATCGTGAATGGGTTGTGTCGTGGAGTAGCTGATACAGCGACCAGAGGTAGGTAAACTCATATAGGAAAATGACACTGAATTGGTGTGGTGAAAGCGATCTGCTAAAAGTCAAACAATACCAAAAAAAATAAAAATGAAAAAAGAAAAGTTAGTACGGACCAGGTTTGAACCCAGCCATAAAACGTATGCGAAAATATTGTGGCGTGGAATGAATTGTGGTGAAATGAAAACAAACTAAAATGGTGAAATGAAAACAACCCCCATTAGTCACCAAACAAGTTCCACTTCCAATTGGAGATTGGAATCTGTCAATTCCCCACTAAACTAAATGGGAATTTATCAATTGCTGAAAAGGGGAAAAAGTATGTCAGCCAATTGTAGAACCAATTGGAGTTAGCTAGAAAGTTCTCGAAGAGATGGCAGAGCAGATATAAAAGGAGAGGTTGTAGAACAGGGCGACAGTTGATTTTTATCAGTGATTGGTTAAAGTTCGAGATAGTAATCGGTTGTAAAGATAAATAAGTGCAGAGTAATAAAGTGAAATAAGTGATTGGTTTGAATCGTTGAAGAATTGTTTAAGTAATATTGTTCTAGTACTTAATTAGTGAATAATCCGTAAAAGTGTAATCAAAGTGATTTTGACTAGAAAAGTTTAACAGAATAGTGTTTTATCTTTTCGAATCCCAGCCCAAATGTAACATTGGTGTCAGAAGTGGGATAAAACTTATTCTGTGTTAAAGCGTGTGTGATAAAGAAACAGAAATTAAAGTGAATTTGTGAATTTCGAAATTACAAGAGACAAAAAAAAAATGGGTCGTGTATTGCTACAACTAACCATACCCCAATTAAAAAGTGAATTAGAAAAGAGGAATATCTCTACAGCTGGAGGGAAAAGTGACCTCATACTTCGTCTGCAGGAGTCTGTCGAAAATGAGGGAGAAAATCCAAAGACCATGCTTTTCGACGTGGCAGAAGAACAAGTAAGTACAGGCGTTGATATTAGCGCTATGATGGAATTACTTCTTGCCAAGATGGAAGAACAGAAGAATTCTATGGAATCGAAGTTCGCAGATCAAAAGAATTCTCTTGTCGCCGCACAAAAAGATGCCGTGGAAGAATTTAGGAATGTTCTAAATGTAAAAATCGACGCAATTGATGACAAATTAAACGAGCATGAAACAAAATTTGAGGAAATTAATGAGACGTTTCATAAACACGAGAACATAGCTAAAGAGCTCGGCACGAACATCGAGAACATAGCCAAAGAGCTCGAAAAAGTCAAGAAAGGCATTGCATCGGGTAAATCTATTTTCGTAAATTATTTGTGAACAAATATTTTAAAATCAATCGGGACGGAAATTTCGAACAGAGACAATACTGAGACCCCCAACTCCGGCCGATTTTCCGTTACTTGCCTACAAGCTATATTACCATGGGGTTGCAAACTTTAGGTGCGTTAGTATTGTTACATATGTAGTGTAATTCTAGTCTCTTACCATTCGGCTGGTCAGTTGCTCAATTGTTCAGGGCAATGCCTTTATTATTATGGAGTAGCCTGGCAATGTCACCAGTCGAATGGCTCAGTTCAGCAAGTCCAAAAAATGGCGAATATCCGGCATATTGCAACATTGTAAAAGAGAGTTTCGTTTTTGTACACACGCGGTGGCCATATTGTAGTTAAAGTGAAATATTGAATAAAGAAAGACATAATTTCTAGAAGGTGTTATACATAGAAAATCGTATTGACAAATGTCACAAAACTTCAAAAATTCAGGCTCACAAACACACTTGCACCTAAAATAAACAACTTCCGCTGTGGGCAAAGTTGCTTCAGAGCCACTTCCGCTGTGGGCAAATAAAATAATTGTTCCAACTAAATTTTGTGTGGACAGTGATTAATTTCAAAAAATAATTGTATATTTATGTGAAATAAAAGAAAGGTGAGCAATTCTGTAGAATAATAAACAAATTAAAACATTTCTAGCCAACATTTGTAGGGCATTTAACATAAATCGAGTAGAATATGTTTATCACATACATCGCTTAATATACTTCTGGAGTTTAGTTATAATTTATAAATACCAAGATTAATATCGTTGCCGTTATTAATAGTTTCTCCGTTAGTCTAAATATAATTTAAAATAAAGTATACGTATGTGTATTTGTTTTATTTTTACGTGTCTCGTATTTCAAAGCCTACATTTATATGACTTATAAGTCGTATGTTTTGGTATTATAATGGAACAATAATGGTGAATGAGTACTTTGGTTGAATAGAAATACAGAATGTTATGAAAAAACTAATATGAAAATGTACTGAGATAATATCCTTATTCGCCAAATTTGAGTTGAACTTCATTTAAAAAAAGCTGTACTTCTGAACACTGTCACAGCTCACCACGGTTGAAATCTGACACTGACACTGACAACTAGTCTAACTTATCCGAACTGTTTTTTTTTCGCGGCATTCGCTGCCGATTGCCTGTACAACTTGAGCGAAATAAGCAAACTATCATCCGGGGTCGAGTTTTGACCAAAGCTGGAGATCTTGAATCTGTCGCGCAACCAGCTGACAGCTCTACCTTCATCAATCTTCAAGCTGATGAACCTTAGCCGTTTGTATTTGATTGACAACAAACTGGATACTTTTCCAATGCTCCAAAAAAAAAAGGGCTACTTCACCGTCGCCGAAAAGACAATTTAGCCGATGACGACATCATGATACTGGACAACGGCGAGCAAGTTGTGGGAAACGCCTTTATCAGTTTTTTTTTAAAAACATAATTTCTTAAATTACTGTTATTTTGGAAGGCTATGGTAGAGAATAGCATTTTATTATACGGGTTGGTGTATATGGTGAGCGGAAAAATGCAGACGATGAACCGATTTCCAGATGATTTGTGGGTGATGTTTAAAGCTTAGATCGTGAATGGGTTGTGTCGTGGAGTAGCTGATACAGCGACCAGAGGTAGGTAAACTCATATAGGAAAATGACACTGAATTGGTGTGGTGAAAGCGATCTGCTAAAAGTCAAACAATACCAAAAAAAATAAAAATGAAAAAAGAAAAGTTAGTACGGACCAGGTTTGAACCCAGCCATAAAACGTATGCGAAAATATTGTGGCGTGGAATGAATTGTGGTGAAATGAAAACAAACTAAAATGGTGAAATGAAAACAACCCCCATTAGTCACCAAACAAGTTCCACTTCCAATTGGAGATTGGAATCTGTCAATTCCCCACTAAACTAAATGGGAATTTATCAATTGCTGAAAAGGGGAAAAAGTATGTCAGCCAATTGTAGAACCAATTGGAGTTAGCTAGAAAGTTCTCGAAGAGATGGCAGAGCAGATATAAAAGGAGAGGTTGTAGAACAGGGCGACAGTTGATTTTTATCAGTGATTGGTTAAAGTTCGAGATAGTAATCGGTTGTAAAGATAAATAAGTGCAGAGTAATAAAGTGAAATAAGTGATTGGTTTGAATCGTTGAAGAATTGTTTAAGTAATATTGTTCTAGTACTTAATTAGTGAATAATCCGTAAAAGTGTAATCAAAGTGATTTTGACTAGAAAAGTTTAACAGAATAGTGTTTTATCTTTTCGAATCCCAGCCCAAATGTAACATTGGTGTCAGAAGTGGGATAAAACTTATTCTGTGTTAAAGCGTGTGTGATAAAGAAACAGAAATTAAAGTGAATTTGTGAATTTCGAAATTACAAGAGACAAAAAAAAAATGGGTCGTGTATTGCTACAACTAACCATACCCCAATTAAAAAGTGAATTAGAAAAGAGGAATATCTCTACAGCTGGAGGGAAAAGTGACCTCATACTTCGTCTGCAGGAGTCTGTCGAAAATGAGGGAGAAAATCCAAAGACCATGCTTTTCGACGTGGCAGAAGAACAAGTAAGTACAGGCGTTGATATTAGCGCTATGATGGAATTACTTCTTGCCAAGATGGAAGAACAGAAGAATTCTATGGAATCGAAGTTCGCAGATCAAAAGAATTCTCTTGTCGCCGCACAAAAAGATGCCGTGGAAGAATTTAGGAATGTTCTAAATGTAAAAATCGACGCAATTGATGACAAATTAAACGAGCATGAAACAAAATTTGAGGAAATTAATGAGACGTTTCATAAACACGAGAACATAGCTAAAGAGCTCGGCACGAACATCGAGAACATAGCCAAAGAGCTCGAAAAAGTCAAGAAACAGAAAGCTCGGGAATATTCTACTGACTGCCCAAGAAGGAAGGAGATGCAACCACCCGTTTTTGATGGTCAAACATCATGGCCGATTTATAAGAGACAGTTCGAAGCAGCTGCAATGACCAATGGATGGGACGACGAGGAAAAGTCGATTGCATTAACGCTCGCATTACGAGGTACAGCTGCAGAATTGCTTCAAACTATCTCAGAAGAAAAACAACGCAACTATGATACTTTGGTTAAGGCTATTGAGATGCGGTTTGGCGACGACCATATGCAGCAAGTGTATAGAGTGCAACTGCGCAGTAGATTCCAGAAGAGGGGAGAAACACTCCAGCAGCTGCAAGCGGATATAGAACGACTAGCGCACTTGTCATATCCCAATGCCGGCGAAGATGTCATCAACGAAATGGCTATTGAGGCATTTACACACGCCATAGATGACAGACAACTTCAGATGGCTCTACGAATGGCTGGAAAGAAAACTCTCAAGGATTCCACCGCGTGAGAGAAATAACATCCGTCGAATGCTCATGCCAGAGAACAGATGTAGAAGACCGGAACATTGTTCGCAGGGGACCGATCCGTTGCTGGATCTGCAACAAAATTGGACATCTTCAACAACAGTGCAGAGCTGAACGTAGACAGAGTAGCTGTCCACATTGCAGAACTAGGAGTCGTATCGAGGAGGCATCTGAACAATCGGCGGACGGAACCTCACAAAGCCATCAGTTAAGAACCAACTTCACGGGGCGGAAGCTGGTTTCTGGAATCGACGCCCCCAGGACCACAATTCAGGTCTCCCAGACCAAATGATATAATAAGAGCTTGACAGTGGAAGCCCATATCGGCCAGAAAAAGTGTGTGGCTACAATCGATACAGGTGCCACCGCTTCCATAATCAGAAGGGACATCGTTCGTCAATCATGGCTGCACAACACCAGCAGCTACTGTCTGAAAACAGCAACTGGAGCAACGGTAAAGGTGTATGGTGAGGTACTCTTGACGATAAACCTAGCAGGAATAGTCTTCTCCCATACATTCTTAGTGGCCGATATATGTGACGAATGCATCATTGGAATCGACTTTATGAAGACGCATGATGTAGTGCTCGACATCGGTTTGCAAGTTCTAAAGTACAGAAACGTCGAGATTCCAATGGTTTACGGGAACGAGAACGTCGCAGCTCTAAGAACAGTTGTCAGTGAGGACGAAATATTACCACCTTCGTCAGAGACCCTTATTTGGACAAGGTTGGAAGGTGATCCTGGGAGCCACCGATTCTTCCTAATAGAGCCAGATACAGAAAACTATTACCAGAGCTATATCGTCGGAAAAATGCTTGTTGAACCTAAAAACAACTTGGTTCCCGTTCGTGTCCTCAATGTGGAACACAGAAGCGTAAAGCTGAAGCAAGGGGAAGTGATCGGGAAGTGCGTACCAATTACTGCGGTCACAAAGTTGTCAAAAGAAAGTCCTGCGAAACCGGTTAGACCTACGGAAATATCGGAAATGAAACAGAATATACTCGGAGAGTGCGAGCTGGATCAGGAGCAGCGGGCCATGGCAGGGAGTCTAATCGACGAGTTCGCTGATATATTTGCTTCGCAGAGAAGTGAGTATGGCCGAACACATCTCGTACAGCATCGAATTGACACCGGGGATGCAAGACCAATTCGTCAGCCTCCCAGACGACTACCATTGGCCAAGCAGACGGAGGTTGCAGAAATGGTGTCGACGATGGAAAAAGAGGGACTGATTGAGAGCTCAAAAAGTCCGTGGGCATCACCGGTCGTCTTGGTCAAAAAGAAAGACGGAAGTACGAGATTCTGCGTGGACTATCGCCAACTAAACAACGTCACCAAGAAGGATAGCTACCCCCTGCCCAGAATTGACGATACCCTGGACACACTATCCGGGGCCAAATGGTTTTCGACTCTTGATCTGAAGAGTGGCTACTGGCAAGTACAGATCCATCCAGAAGACCGCGAGAAAACAGCATTCACAGCAGGAAACGGGCTTTGGCAATTTACAGTAATGCCATTTGGGCTGTGCAATGCTCCAGCAACTTTTGAGCGTCTAATGGAGCGTGTTTTGCTGGGACTGACGTGGAAAACCTGTTTGGTCTACCTGGACGATGTCATCGTGGTTGGTAAAACGTTCAACGAACATCGAAATAACCTTAGGGAGGTGTTCCAAAGGCTACGAAGTGCACAGTTAAAACTGAACCCGAAGAAGTGTTCTCTATTCCGACCAGAAGTGAAGTATCTCGGGCACATCATCTCTTCCAAGGGAGTTAAGACTGATCCGGAGAAGATCGATACAGTGAAAAACTGGCCGGTTCCCAAAGACAAACATCAGCTGAGAAGCTTCCTGGGACTTGCGACCTATTACAGACGATTTGTAAAGGACTTTGCCAGCATCGCAAAGAGCTTGCATCAACTGACAGAAAAAGGCAAACAATTCAAATGGTCAGGTGAGTGCGAAAACAGCTTCAAAGAACTTAAGCAACAGTTGTGCGACGCCCCCATATTAGCGTACCCCACCCCTGGAAAAACATTTATTGTGGATGCAGACGCTAGTAATGTGGGAATTGGAGCCGTGCTTTCCCAGGTACACGAGGGCCAAGAAAAGGTAGTTTCGTTCTTCAGCAAAGTTCTCTCAAAGCCAGAAAGGAACTACTGTGTTACCAGGCGCGAACTCCTTGCTTTGGTACTGGCAACGAAACATTTCCATAAGTACCTCTATGGGCAGAAATTCACAGACCATGCATCTTTAAAGTGGCTACTACACTTTAAGAATCCTGAAGGACAAGTCGCAAGGTGGATCGAACAGCTGCAAATGTACGAGTACGAAATACAACATCGAAAGGGAAGTCTTCACTCAAATGCAGACGCTCTCTCCCGTCGACCGTGCAAAGCAGATTGTAAACATTGCTTACGACACGAGGAAAAAGATGTCGTGTCCGTTCAAAGGGTGAGAGCTATGCCCATTGGTGGCTGGAGTGCACGGGAAATCCGAGAGGCTCAAAAGGAAGATCCGGATATCGAACCCATTCTCGCCTGGAAGGAGCATGAGGGAAAACCAGACTGGCAGGAGATATCCAATAGGAGTCCCGAGCTGAAGGCATACTGGGCGCAGTGGGACTCCCTTCATGTACAAGACGGCATTCTAAAAAGAAAATGGGAAAGCCCGGATGGAAAGTCGTACGTAATGCAGCTTGTTGTTCCTAGGACAAAAGTTATCGAAGTGCTGAGGGAATTGCATGATGGAGTATCTGGAGGCCACTTGGGAATAAACAAAACACTCGGAAAAGTACGAGAACGCTTTTACTGGGTCCATTCAAGGGAGGATGTTGAGAATTGGTGCAGGAAATGCGTAATATGTGCGGCCAGCAAAGGCCCGAGAGTGAAAGTCCGAGGCCAGATGCATCAATATAATGTGGGAGCCCCTTTCGAAAGGATAGCCGTTGATATTGCGGGACCGTTTCCTGAAACGAACAATGGAAATCGTTACATCTTTGTTGTTATGGACTACTTCAGTAAGTGGCCTGAAGCATTCGCTATCCCAAATCAAGAAGCTAAGACTGTGGTGGAGCAAATCGTCTTCAACTGGGTAAGCAGATTTGGTGTGCCTATGGAACTGCATTCGGACCAAGGACGAAACTTCGAGTCCAGGATTTTCCAAGGAGTGTGCCAGTTACTCGGGATTAAGAAGACAAGAACAACACCGCTTCATCCACAATCAAATGGGATGGTGGAGCGCTTCAATAGAACGCTGAATGAACACCTCTCTAAGGTCGTTGGCGATGACCAGAGAGATTGGGACAAACACATTCCCATGTTTTTATTGGCCTATCGAAGTGCAGTGCACAACACCACAGGACATACTCCATCTGAAGTCATATTTGGTCGAAAAGTCCGCCTACCTAGCGAGTTAATGTTTGGATCTCCATGCGAAGAATCCAAAAATTAGGAGGACTATGTTACAGACCTCAGGGATATCATCAGGGACGTGCATCGGGGGACTAGGGCTAATATTAAGATAGCCAGTGATCGCATGAAAACGAGGTACGATACTAAAACAACAACTACAGGCTTTCAAGAAGGAGATCTGGTATGGCTATATAACCCTCATCGAAGAAAAGGTTTATCACCTAAGTTGCAACCAGACTGGGAAGGGCCCTACAAAATCGTAAGGCGCATCAACGACGTCGTCTATCGCATCCAACGAGGAAGAGGCAAGCTGAAAGTCGTTCATGTGGATCGTCTTCATCGCTACAATGGTGCAAATGTTAACGAGTTTGTTCGGGACGAACAAGTTTAAGAGGGGGATATTGTGGCGTGGAATGAATTGTTGTGAAATGAAAACAAACTAAAATGGTGAAATGAAAACAACCCCCATTAGTCACCAAACAAGTTCCACTTCCAATTGGAGATTGGAATCTGTCAATTCCCCACTAAACTAAATGGGAATTTATCAATTGCTGAAAAGGGGAGAAAGTATGTCAGCCAATTGAAGAACCAATTGGAGTTAGCTAGAAAGTTCTCGAAGAGATGGGAAAGCAGATATAAAAGGAGAGGTTGTAGAACAGGGCGACAGTTGATTTTTATCAGTGATTGGTTAAAGTTCGAGATAGTAATCGGTTGTAAAGATAAATAAGTGCAGAGTAATAAAGTGAAATAAGTGATTGGTTTGAATCGTTGAAGAATTGTTTAAGTAATATTGTTCTAGTACTTAATTAGTGAATAATCCGTAAAAGTGTAATAAAAGTGATTTTGACTAGAAAAGTTTAACAGAATAGTGTTTTATCTTTTCGAATCCCAGCCCAAATGTAACAATATGATTAATCAAAGTATTCAACCTCGGAGCTAATTGCATTAGTGCCAGATTGGGGTCTAAGTTGGAGCTACATCCAAGCGCCAATGCATTTACAGATGATGGAAAAATACTAGGTAAACAAACATGAGGACGCGGTCTTCCGCATACATAGGCAAAAGTTTCTAGCTATGCAACGTGAAAGATTTCCGGTTTGGTAAATCTAAAAAGATTTCCATCAGTGAAAAGAAATAATAGTGAACAGGATAAAAAGAAAAAAAAAACGTGCTACAAATCACCCACCCATATAATCACACAAATACCCATCCCAATTAAACGCGTTAATCAAAAAAAAAAAACGCCCAGTGTCCGTTAGAAATTATAACCTCCTCAAAACTCCACGTCATAAAACCCCTTGTCACCTTACCCGAACAACCGCCATACAAAGTCACGGTACACCCACCGAAAAGTGTTACGAACCCCAGAGCACCCTTAATTAAGAATAGTGACCTGATTCACCAAACGGTACCAAGTTTCCACATTTATTTCGCAAAAAAAAATAAAAGACTCAAGTAAAACCATCAGACACCCTGTACCAGCGATCTCCAAGATCAACTCATCATCCACGTAGTTCACCTGGTGAATCGAAAATTCACCATCATCGAGTTCGTCGTGACGCTCATCCATTAATCACCTGCACCCGAACCCATCTTCTACCCGCAGCGCTTGCTCATGTGTTAATCCACAATCCACCACAGTAAAAATAAAATGTCAAATCATCATTTAGTTTTGTTATTTTTCTTTTGATTTATCAATTAAATAATATCTTTCTATTAATTGAGGTGAATTAGTGTGAGTTCGTTCGTTCGTTCAAATATTCTTAGCCCGTCTTCATTTATCCAAAAATAATTAAAAAGGAAACACAATATCATTTCCTTCTACGTAAATTCTTCGGATTCCCAAGATGCTGTGCACACCATCTGGATGTCGACAAGTAACACCGTAAGCAAAGCTTAAAACCGAGGTGAGTTTGATTCTTATATTGTTTGAACGGACTGAGTAGACATTTTGGTAATATAATTTTTAAAACTGTTCGTTAAATTTTGAATATTTTTTTGTAGATAATGATAACTTCCTAGAAATTGAAATAAATTGAATTTTGCAATTTTTGTTTTAAATAAAAGCTGTGGAGAGTGGATTTCTGATTTTTTTTTCATGAAACCAACTTGTTTTTATTTTTGTTTGGTTTTGGTGGTTCTATGAACTTCACCTTTGCGTTCGCTGGTTCAATGGGAAGTTCACGTTTCGTTTTATTTTTAGCCCAAACTGGTATGAAGTGCTAAGTTTTTTTTTTAGGAGGATGTGACCATATGTAGGAAAACAGTGATGGCGATGATGACGACATGAAAATATGTAGATTTTTAGTTTGAGTAAGAGTTCTGGTAAGTCGATCTTAGTAGGGACTGCCATTAATATTCGAGGACTTGGCAGCCATGGCGTATCACACAAAATCCATTCGGGAAATTGATGTGATGCCAGGGGCGGGTATCCCTCAGAGAGCTCTACCACCTATCACTCTCCCCACTACCAGGAATCAATAAAGCCAATATGGAACATTTTAGACCTCGCTTTTTTTTTTTGTATTTATGATTTTTAATCTGGCATGTAAATAGGTGACGAACCGTCCAGTGCTTCCGACAGCAAGAACCCCCCCCCATCCGACGTGCTAGAACGTGCTAAAGCTAGCATGCCAAGCGGTCGTGACCTGGACACCCTTCCACTTTGGCTGCCCGGACTGACTCCCGGTACCTGTAAGCCTGAGGTCATAACGGTAGCGTGAAAGGTGGAAGGTTTACAGGTAGAGATTCGAGAAGTGGCTGACACCGGGGGGCATTCCAGTCTTTCTGCCAAACTCTCCGATGGATGATAGCAGGTGGTGGTGGCATTCTCCTTTCGGCTCTCTGCCTGGAAGTTATTTTCGTTAAAGGTGGCGCCCAACGTGGGGCCCGATGTTCCATAACAGACACATTCTCTTGTACCCTTGGGTACAAGAATTTCCTTAGGCAAAAAAAAAGAAGTCGTTTTCCTCAGTGAAGCAGAAATATAAGGTACAGTTGCATATCTAATCTGTATAATACCCTTGATACGTATAGTTATAAAAGTATGTTAATTTCATTTAGCTAGGTTAATAAATAATAGATCCATGATATCTTTAAAGGCGCATATATATATAAATTTTAAATAAAAAATAATGTTTTTTTTTCTAGAGCAAGAGCTCTTCTTTTATTTAAGTCTTCTTAAAAACTAACTACTATAAGCGAGAAACGCTACTATTTATGTGTTCCAGGCGCGGTTTCTTGTTTGGTGCTCGCATCGTCCCTTTTGTTGGTGCATCTGCCGTTTTATGACTTCGAAATATCCCTTCTTGGAAGGTCGTCTTATTGTTTTCACATCTGCCGTTTTATAACTTCCATATGTATGTGATATCCCAGTTTGTTATCTTTCTTGGGTGGTCGTCTTCTGTTGGCGCATCTGTTGGGTTTTTCCGCTTAAAAGAGTCGATCCCTGTTTAGTTGGGCTGCTGACATAACCCCTCCCTCCTTAGAGTCTTCCTTCGGTTCGTTTATGACTGGAGGTAGATTTATTATAGTTTTATTTTGTCTCTTTATTTTGTATAATATTATTATCACAATGATCGCAATGATTAATAAAGTTGTTGAGAGACTAAAAATATACTGACTTCTTCCAAATATTCATTTGAAAAGTTATAGTTTAGTACAGGTATTATCTTTTCGTCTTTGTAATACTTTCTATTATAAATTACATTGTTCATTGAAATTTTACAGTTCTCTGCTTTTATTAAGTAATTTCCTTCTAGTATGTAGTTTAGATTATTACAATTTTGTTGTCTTTCGGTTTTTTCTAGATTTTTAATTATTCGATATTTTTCTTTTTCTATTATTACATTTTTATCTTCATATTTTTTAATTTTGCATTTCATTTGTTTGTTTATTAATATATTTTCTATACAATCGTCCTTTAATATTTGTAAATTTTTTATTTCTTTAGTTATATAATATAATCTTTTATTCAATTCTATGAAGTTATTAGTTTGTAAATCTATAATTTTACTATTTATAGGAAAGTTGTGAATGTATATTTTATTAAATGTTTGGTTGGAATATAGGGGAATTAATACAATTACTAAAAAATATTTTCTTTGTACGTTGCTAAATTGATTTTTAATTCTTTTAATTTTCCAAATGTGATATTATTCTCTTTAATTTCTTGGCTTGTAATAATGTTTTGTGTTAGTATTCCTGTTCTGCTAGTCAATATTACGTCTTCTATTTTTCCTAAAGTTTCTCTAATTTCTCTTATGTTGTTATTGAATTCTATTTCTATACGAAGGTTATCAATATCACTGCTTCTGTTTCTTAATTTATTAATTGTTTCGATACCTTGGTTCATTAATTCACTTAAAGTTTTAAATTGATTATTAAAATGATCGTTTATCTTTATTTGTTTATTTAAGTTATCTATGGTATTATGCTTATTTTCTTCTAGTGTTTTAAGTTTCTTTTCTATTTCTATTCTATCATCGTCATCCATTGCTCCGAATATGAATTTCAAGATGGAACCTCCTAAATTTATTAATCCTCTTTTTAATATATGATGTGGGATTAGGATATCAATTTTTTGTTCTAATTTGATTATTTCACTAAGTTGTTTATAATGCTTTTCTGGCATTAATTTATAGTGTGCTTTTAATTGTTCGATTAGTCCTTTATAATCGGTTAAGTTAGTTAAATGTATCATTGTATTATATTTTTCTATAAGTTCTACCTTTTCACTTTCTATTATAAGAAATTCTTGTTTAATTTCATTAATTTGTATTTCCTGTGGTTGTACTACCGTTATCTGCTTGTACAGAATAATCATTAAGATTATCACTACTGCTTTCATGTTGGGTGGTTGCAAATTTTTTCTTCCTCCTGAATTGGTCTTTGTGCAAAACTTGTATTCGTACGTGTGGTCTTATAGTGACTTTCTTGTCTTGTTGTTTTATAATGTTTATTTTTTTATGTATTGTCTTTAGTTTGTCAAATCGCTCGGGATTATTTATTTTAGTATAACTAGGGTTAATTTCTTTATCACTCCTATTTTTATTTAATTTCTTTAATATTTTTTCTTTATTGCTTTCTATTCGTTCGCGCACTAGTTTTATATCTACTCTATTTAAATGAATGTCTACTGGTTTTTCTTTAGTGGTCAAATGTATTGTTTGATTGTAAACATCTACTGCACGTAGTACGTTGTCGACTAAGTTGTCTGATCCTTCTAAAATTCTTAAATGCTCATTTAGCGTGCTGTGTACTCTTTCGATATCAGAGTTTCCTGTGTGTCTGTAAGGAGTTGTGAAATGAATTTCTATCTCCTTCTCTCTAAAGTATTCTTTTACTGTATAGGTTTGAAATGAAGGATCGTTATCTAGTACGATATATTTTGGTTTGGTCATGTAGGTGAAGATTTTTGTTATGGTATTTAATACATCCTTTTGGTTTTTGGTTTTAAGTTTTTCTACACATACGAATTTGCTGAATTTGTCTATACATGTGAGATATTTTGTTGAGTGGGGAAGTATCCATATATCCATGTGATAAGATTGGTGTGGGCCTTTTGGTGTGATTGTTTTCTCGTATGGGAGTTTTATTGGGTTTCTTTCTATTTTAAGATTGCAATGTTCGCAATTGTTAATCACTTTTGTTATTAGTTCTTTCATATTTGGTGAGTAATATTTTCTTTTTATTTCTAAATAGGTTTTTTCAATTCCTGTATGATTATAATTCAAATGTATTTTATTTATTTCTTCTTCGGTTTCTGGAGTTTTAATGTCAATTAAATAGGTTTTTGTCCTAAGGAGTTTCTGATTATTATGGTGTAGTTTCCAATAATCTTGGAACTCTAGAAATGATTTATATTCTGTCGTATAAATACAGTTTATTGTGTTCGTATCACATTCTTTTATTATGTATTCATAGGTTTCTTTGCTGAAGTTTTTTTCTGGTTATTTTTATTCTTCTCTTTCCTGGGAATGGGAAAGTTATCTCTTCTATGGTATTTTCTCCCTTTTCTAATATTATTTGTCTTTTGAATATGTTCAAGGGTTTCTCTGTGATTGATATTAGATTGGAGCTATCTGATATTACACTATGTCTGGTGCTAACTAAATCTTCTTCTTCTTCTAATGCATTTATTGTATCTATCTTTATTCTTGAAAGTGCATCTGCAACTTTATTTTCTTTTCCTGCTAGGTATCTTATATCAAAGTCATATTCTTCTAATTTAATCTTCCATCTTTGTAACTTACTATTAGGTTCTTTTAGATTATGCAACCATGCTAATGGTCGATGATCGGTTAATATTTTAAATCTTCTACCGTAAAGATAGTGACGAAACTGTTTCGTTGCCCATACTATGGCTAACAATTCATGTTTATTTAAAGTTCTACTTGCAAATCCTAATGGTCCCTGGTTTTGACTTAACACGGCTCCTATTGCAAAGTTACTTGCATCTGTAGTCAAAGTAAATTCTTTTGAGAAATCTGGGTGTTTGTTAATGAGTGTGTCTTGCATCGCAAGTTTTACTTTCTCAAATGAGTCCTTATAATCTTTGTTTTCTATATTTATTTTGCTATTTTTCTTTAAACAAAGTGTGATGGGTTTTATAATTTTTGCATAGTCATTTATAAATTTGCGGTAATAACCTGTTAATCCTAAAAATGACTGTATTTCTTTTATAGTTGTGGGTATAGGGAATTTTTGTATTGTTTTTAATTTTTCTGGATTTGATTTAATGCCTTCTGGAGTTATTATATGTCCTAAAAATTCACTTTCATTCTTTAAGAAATCGCATTTGTTAAGAGATACTCTCAAATTTACGCTTTGGAGTTTCTTTAATACTTTTTCGAGAGAAGAGAGGTGTTCTTCTAGTGACGTGCTAAATAGTATTATATCGTCTAAATACACATAACATATTTTTCCTACAAATTCTTTTAATACTTCGTTCATCATACGCTGAAATGTCGCCGGTGCGTTTTTGAGACCGAATGGCATTCTAGCGAATTCATAATGTCCTGATAAAGTAGAGAATGCGGTTTTCTCTCTATCTTCTGGTTCTACCTCTATCTGGTAAAATCCTTTTGTCAAATCTAAAGTAGTAAAATAATTTGCTCTTCCCATTTTATCTAGAATATCTTCTATTATTGGTATGGGGAATTTATCCTCTTTGGTTACATTATTTAGCTTTCTATAATCGATGACGATTCGCCATTCTTTTTCTCCTGTTTTGTCTTCTTTTTTAGGTACTATCCATATGGGTGCATTATATGGACTAGTACTTTTTACTATTATTTGTTGTTTTAATAACTCATCTATCTGTTTATCTACTTCCTTTTTATGGACTTCTGGATACCTATAAATTCTGGAAAAAATTGGTTCATCACTTGTTGTTGCTATTTTATGTTTTACATGAGATGTGAAACTCAGGTCGTCTCCCTTGTGGAAAAATGTTTTTTCATTGTTTTTTAGTAATTCTGTTAATTTTGTATGCTCTTCGGCATTTAAATGGTCTAACCTTTTAGTTTCTAGTTCGTCGAAAATGGAACTTCGTGGTTCTATATTATTAAAGTAATTTATTTCTTTTTCATATTCTTTTTCTTCGTCTATACTGAAGAATAAAGGTATTATTTCATTATTTAATTCTAAAGTTTTTGTTCTAAAATCGATCTTACTTTGGTTAGGGATTAATATATTATTTCCTGTAATTCCATTGAAATGTTGATTGAAATCTAGTATTTGGAATACACAATCTTCTACAACATTGTAAATAAATCTTTCTTTTTGGATTTTTATTTCTTCATTTATTATTACTGGAGTTCCTACAGTTCTTAAAGTTAAAGGTTTTTCTCTTTTTATGATGTAGTTTTGTGGGGCATTATTTCTATTTATTAAACTATTCGTTGCTCCCGTGTCTATTAGCATTCGGATAGATTGTTTGTTTTTTACTAATTTAATAAATGGCAATCCGGTAACGGTGGTTCCGAGGCTGGATACTGAAAATTTTGGTTTGTTCTTAATTCCAATTCGTTATTAGAATGGTTTAATTGTTGAGGTTGTACTCTTCTAAGTTGACTACTAGTGGGATCTATTTCCATTTGTTCTGCATTCTGACTTCTGTTGTAGTAATTGGGGTTGTAATTATTACCTTTGTAATTGGGATTTCTATAGTTATTATTGGGGTTATTATTGTAATAGTTGACTGGTGGTCTGATATTTACTGGATTTTTTGGTTGAAAACTATTTTGATAAGGTTTTTGTGGTATATAATTCTGTCTTTTAAGTTCAGATCTTTCTTCCCTTCTTTATTCTATGAATCCTGCCTGAGTTAGCTCGTATAATGCTGCTTGTAAACTAGTTGGTTTTAGTGAGAATAATACTGTTCTCATATGAATAGGTAATTTTTCTTTAAAAGTGTCTAATGCAGTTTGGTTATTATGAGGTATATCAAGTGGTTTATTTTCTTGCACTGTTTTCTGATTTAATTCACATAACGTTTTCTGTATCTCATTATAAAATGTCATTACATTGTTTTTGTAGTTTATTTGACGAAGGTCGTCGTATAATTGAAAGCTACTTTTGAATCCTCCAAAATTACTTACTAATAATTCTTTTATCTCTATCCATTTATTTAGATGTGCATGAGTTTCTACGCATCTTTTTGCTTTACCTATCAATTTTGATTTTAATATGTTGATACACATTAATTGTGATTGGTCATCATATTTATTCAATGTTGGAATAATTCCTTCTACATTAGCTATGAACGTATACAAGTCTTCTCTTCTACCGTCAAACGTACTTAGTTTCTCGATGTACTTAAGTGGGTCTAGTGTTAATGTTAAAGCCATTTTAATATTTTCTTTTTTAATAACTATGTCAAAACTACTTTCACTATTTTCACAATTATTTTTCTTAGAATTAATACTTAAATTATTCTTACAACTTGCTGGTATCGGTGCGTTTCTGATTTGTATCAAATGATCGTCTTCTGCGTCCGTTGTGCTTCCTTCTTCATATGAATCGGGTTTTGTTGGTTTCTTCCTTTTGAATAATTTGTTCATCTGCTCGGTCTCTAATTAGTTTTTCCTCTATGGAACTTCCT
The DNA here is from genome assembly GCA_963082955.1 of Cheilosia grossa. Classification (NCBI taxonomy): domain Eukaryota; kingdom Metazoa; phylum Arthropoda; class Insecta; order Diptera; family Syrphidae; genus Cheilosia; species Cheilosia grossa. Next base: position 42,588,340 of record OY720144.1, on the reverse strand, counting down.
AACATTAGTCGTTTACGTTGACATTGGTTATTAAACTAATTCACTTTGTAGTTTTTCTTTATCTGTTTTAAAGAATTCTACTTGGTTTTGTTCTTTATTTGTTTTAAAGATTTTATACTTAAACTCTGGGTTCACTAGAGTGTATAGATTTTTATGAATTTAAACACTATGTTCGATAGGGTATTCACAATGAGAATAACTTAAACTTTATGGTCTATAAAGTGTTTCCTATTTTGATTTCCACTGATTTTAAACTTTAAGTTCATTAAAGTATTCACGGAAGGTTTTATTTTGTGCGTGACGATTTTCGTTCGTATCACTAGATAGCTATTTTATTTTTTATGTAGTATACGTGTACATTTTTTGATAGCTATCCTACCGACTGCGCCAATTTTAAATAAAAAATAATGTTTTTTTTCTAGAGCAAGAGCTCTTCTTTTATTTAAGTCTTCTTAAAAACTAACTACTATAAGCGAGAAACGCTACTATTTATGTTTTGAAATATCCCTTCTTGGAAGGTCGTCTTATTGTTTTCACATCTGCCGTTTTATAACTTCCATATGTATGTGATATCCCAGTTTGTTATCTTTCTTGGGAGGTCGTCTTCTGTTGGCGCATCTGTTGGGTTTTTCCGCTTAAAAGAGTCGATCCCTGTTTAGTTGGGCTGCTGACATAACCTATATATATTTTTTTTTTCTCTAGAAAGTTTTTTTCCAGTTCAGATTGAGTTAATCGTATTTCTTTTTTTATTGAGTTAAATAACATTTTTATGATTTTTCTAATTTTGTTTGATATTGAGAATTATAATTTTAGTATTAAATTTTGATTTTTTGTTCTTTTTGCTTCGAGTATTTTACCTTAGTTCGACATGCCACTCAAGAAAGACTATAATCGGCGTGTGTTTCAAGGGACCCGTAGTTCCGCGCGTCACAAGAAAGAAAGTTCAGGTATTCATACAGCTAGCCCTCAATTACCAGTGGCAAGCCAAAATCGAAGAGATGAGCTCAGTTCCAACGCAGAAAACAACGTTTCCTTGGCTACAGGGCCACAAACCATTCCTAATGTCCCTCATGACCCTCATTGGTTGTCTTCAGCAGGGGTCGGCAGTTCACAGTCGCTCTTCAGCATCCATAGTGATCAGACGACTAAGTTAGTGAGGCAGCTTGTGCGAAAGTAAAGTGTTAAGTAGTGTTTTGAAGTGATAGGAAAGTGTAAGCCATTTGGCTTAAGAGGCAAGTCTTCGGCTCTTGTGTAAGAGGGCGAAGTTCGCTTCCCACTGGGGGATTAATTTTTATTTATTTAATTAATTAATAATAACAAAGACAATTGACAAAGTGCCGCAAGGCGATCAGGAGATGGACGCTGACCAGTCCTTGGTCCCGCAAGGCGATACCCCGTTGCCAAAACGTGTGACCAAGCAGGTCAAAGCAACAACAACTACACTTACAGCAGCACCAATAGCAGCAGCATCAACATCAACAACAACTAGTGCCGGTGCATTCCCAGCACTACCATCTACAAGTACCGGAGCATGTGCACAGGTACAGTCAACAGAAATTTCAAAAACTGAGAAAAGACGGAGGAAACTTAAACCTACACCAAATTTCCAACATAAGGAAGGAAGCCGAAGGCAGAGGAGATGATGACGTCACGTGCAACCTCGTCAGCACAGGAGACAGACGACGACTCTATCAGCTACTCCTACGAGTCCGAGGGTGGCGAGGGAAGATATAAGGGCGAAGGTAACTCATACAAAGAGTTACTGGACGCCGTAGACAACGCGGAGCAACAACAACAACAACAACAACAAGACGAAGTAGAAGACGAGGAAGCCCAGCTTGATCGTCTGATCGACGAACTCCTCAAGAAAAGAGAAAAGTTGCGCCGGCAAAAGCAACTCCAAGCTGAGCAGCAACAACAAATTAAGCAGCAGCAACACCAACAAGCACTGCTTAAGCAGCAGCAACAACAGCAACAGAAGAAGCATCTGCCAATAAAACAGCCACTGCAGCAACAACAACAACAACAACAACAAAAACAGACACAGAAGCAGCAGCCGCTGCAACAGCAGCAGAGACAACAGCCGCAGCATCAGCAGCAGCAGAGACAACAACAACAACAACAACAACAGCAGCAGAATCAGCAGCAGCCGCAGCAACAACAACAACAACAACAGATTAAAAAGCAGAAAATACCACCTATAAATGTAAGTCATCTAGAAATAAGCGATAGCATTAAGTTATGTAGGTTTATTTGTAAGGATTTTTATATTAAAAGGCTTAACGCCAATAAGCACATTATTATGTGCAGTAATATGGAGGAGCACAAAAAGTTGCGCATCGCTCTGGAGAAAGCGGAAGCTGAGTACTTCACGTACACTCCAAAAGGAGAAAAGCGACAAACTGTGCTGCTTAAGGGTATCGACCCCAATATAAAGATAGAGGAGCTCGAAAACGAGCTCAAGAATTACGAGTGCGAAGACCTTAAGTTCGTGGGGGTCAAGCCGTTTTCTTCGCCTGCGGACAGGGGTGGTAGCCGCAAATTACCATTCTTTTTGGTACAACTAACCCCCGAAACTCAGGTCGTCTCCCTTGTGGAAAAATGTTTTTTCATTGTTTTTTAGTAATTCTGTTAATTTTGTATGCTCTTCGGCATTTAAATGGTCTAACCTTTTAGTTTCTAGTTCGTCGAAAATGGAACTTCGTGGTTCTATATTATCAAAGTAATTTATTTCTTTTTCATATTCTTTTTCTTCGTCTATACTGAAGAATAAAGGTATTATTTCATTATTTAATTCTAAAGTTTTTGTTCTAAAATCGATCTTACTTTGGTTAGGGATTAATATATTATTTCCTGTAATTCCATTGAAATGTTGATTGAAATCTAGTATTTGGAATACACAATCTTCTACAACATTGTAAATAAATCTTTCTTTTGGGATTTTTATTTCTTCATTTATTATTACTGGAGTTCCTACAGTTCTTAAAGTTAAAGGTTTTTCTCTTTTTATGATGTAGTTTTGTGGGGCATTATTTCTATTTATTAAACTATTCGTTGCTCCCGTGTCTATTAGCATTCGGATAGATTGTTTGTTTTTTACTAATTTAATAAATGGCAATCCGGTAACGGTGGTTCCGAGGCTGGATACTGAAAATTTTGGTTTGTTCTTAATTCCAATTCGTTATTAGAATGGTTTATTTGTTGAGGTTGTACTCTTCTAAGTTGACTACTAGTGGGATCTATTTCCATTTGTTCTGCATTCTGACTTCTGTTGTAGTAATTGGGGTTGTAATTATTACCTTTGTAATTGGGATTTCTATAGTTATTATTGGGGTTATTATTGTAATAGTTGACTGGTGGTCTGATATTTACTGGATTTTTTGGTTGAAAACTATTTTGATAAGGTTTTTGTGGTATATAATTCTGTCTTTTAAGTTCAGATCTTTCTTCCCTTCTTTATTCTATGAATCCTGCCTGAGTTAGCTCGTATGATGCTGCTTGTAAGCTAGTTGGTTTTAGTGAGAATAATACTGTTCTCATATGAATAGGTAATTTTTCTTTAAAAGTGTCTAATGCAGTTTGGTTATTATGAGGTATATCAAGTGGTTTATTTTCTTGCACTGTTTTCTGATTTAATTCACATAACGTTTTCTGTATCTCATTATAAAATGTCATTACATTGTTTTTGTAGTTTATTTGACGAAGGTCGTCGTATAATTGAAAGCTACTTTTGAATCCTCCAAAATTACTTACTTATAATTCTTTTATCTCTATCCATTTATTTAGATGTGCATGAGTTTCTACGCATCTTTTTGCTTTACCTATCAATTTTGATTTTAATATGTTGATACACATTAATTGTGATTGGTCATCATATTTATTCAATGTTGGAATAATTCCTTCTACATTAGCTATGAACGTATACAAGTCTTCTCTTCTACCGTCAAACGTACTTAGTTTCTCGATGTACTTAAGTGGGTCTAGTGTTAATGTTAAAGCCATTTTAATATTTTCTTTTTTAATAACTATGTCAAAACTACTTTCACTATTTTCACAATTATTTTTCTTAGAATTAATACTTAAATTATTCTTACAACTTGCTGGTATCGGTGCGTTTCTGATTTGTATCAAATGATCGTCTTCTGCGTCCGTTGTGCTTCCTTCTTCATATGAATCGGGTTTTGTTGGTTTCTTCCTTTTGAATAATTTGTTCATCTGCTCGGTCTCTAATTAGTTTTTCCTCTATGGAACTTCCTAACATTAGTCGTTTACGTTGACATTGGTTATTAAACTAATTCACTTTGTAGTTTTTCTTTATCTGTTTTAAAGAATTCTACTTGGTTTTGTTCTTTATTTGTTTTAAAGATTTTATACTTAAACTCTGGGTTCACTAGAGTGTATAGATTTTTATGAATTTAAACACTATGTTCGATAGGGTATTCACAATGAGAATAACTTAAACTTTATGGTCTATAAAGTGTTTCCTATTTTGATTTCCACTGATTTTAAACTTTAAGTTCATTAAAGTATTCACGGAAGGTTTTATTTTGTGCGTGACGATTTTCGTTCGTATCACTAGATAGCTATTTTATTTTTTATGTAGTATACGTGTACATTTTTTGATAGCTATCCTACCGACTGCGCCAATTTTAAATAAAAAATAATGTTTTTTTTCTAGAGCAAGAGCTCTTCTTTTATTTAAGTCTTCTTAAAAACTAACTACTATAAGCGAGAAACGCTACTATTTATGTTTTGAAATATCCCTTCTTGGAAGGTCGTCTTATTGTTTTCACATCTGCCGTTTTATAACTTCCATATGTATGTGATATCCCAGTTTGTTATCTTTCTTGGGAGGTCGTCTTCTGTTGGCGCATCTGTTGGGTTTTTCCGCTTAAAAGAGTCGATCCCTGTTTAGTTGGGCTGCTGACATAACCTATATATATTTTTTTTTTCTCTAGAAAGTTTTTTTCCAGTTCAGATTGAGTTAATCGTATTTCTTTTTTTATTGAGTTAAATAACATTTTTATGATTTTTCTAATTTTGTTTGATATTGAGAATTATAATTTTAGTATTAAATTTTGATTTTTTGTTCTTTTTGCTTCGAGTATTTTACCTTAGTTCGACATGCCACTCAAGAAAGACTATAATCGGCGTGTGTTTCAAGGGACCCGTAGTTCCGCGCGTCACAAGAAAGAAAGTTCAGGTATTCATACAGCTAGCCCTCAATTACCAGTGGCAAGCCAAAATCGAAGAGATGAGCTCAGTTCCAACGCAGAAAACAACGTTTCCTTGGCTACAGGGCCACAAACCATTCCTAATGTCCCTCATGACCCTCATTGGTTGTCTTCAGCAGGGGTCGGCAGTTCACAGTCGCTCTTCAGCATCCATAGTGATCAGACGACTAAGTTAGTGAGGCAGCTTGTGCGAAAGTAAAGTGTTAAGTAGTGTTTTGAAGTGATAGGAAAGTGTAAGCCATTTGGCTTAAGAGGCAAGTCTTCGGCTCTTGTGTAAGAGGGCGAAGTTCGCTTCCCACTGGGGGATTAATTTTTATTTATTTAATTAATTAATAATAACAAAGACAATTGACAAAGTGCCGCAAGGCGATCAGGAGATGGACGCTGACCAGTCCTTGGTCCCGCAAGGCGATACCCCGTTGCCAAAACGTGTGACCAAGCAGGTCAAAGCAACAACAACTACACTTACAGCAGCACCAATAGCAGCAGCATCAACATCAACAACAACTAGTGCCGGTGCATTCCCAGCACTACCATCTACAAGTACCGGAGCATGTGCACAGGTACAGTCAACAGAAATTTCAAAAACTGAGAAAAGACGGAGGAAACTTAAACCTACACCAAATTTCCAACATAAGAGGAAGCCGAAGGCAGAGGAGATGATGACGTCACGTGCAACCTCGTCAGCACAGGAGACAGACGACGACTCTATCAGCTACTCCTACGAGTCCGAGGGTGGCGAGGGAAGATATAAGGGCGAAGGTAACTCATACAAAGAGTTACTGGACGCCGTAGACAACGCGGAGCAACAACAACAACAACAACAACAAGACGAAGTAGAAGACGAGGAAGCCCAGCTTGATCGTCTGATCGACGAACTCCTCAAGAAAAGAGAAAAGTTGCGCCGGCAAAAGCAACTCCAAGCTGAGCAGCAACAACAAATTAAGCAGCAGCAACACCAACAAGCACTGCTTAAGCAGCAGCAACAACAGCAACAGAAGAAGCATCTGCCAATAAAACAGCCACTGCAGCAACAACAACAACAACAACAACAAAAACAGACACAGAAGCAGCAGCCGCTGCAACAGCAGCAGAGACAACAGCCGCAGCATCAGCAGCAGCAGAGACAACAACAACAACAACAACAGCAGCAGAATCAGCAGCAGCCGCAGCAACAACAACAACAACAACAGATTAAAAAGCAGAAAATACCACCTATAAATGTAAGTCATCTAGAAATAAGCGATAGCATTAAGTTATGTAGGTTTATTTGTAAGGATTTTTATATTAAAAGGCTTAACGCCAATAAGCACATTATTATGTGCAGTAATATGGAGGAGCACAAAAAGTTGCGCATCGCTCTGGAGAAAGCGGAAGCTGAGTACTTCACGTACACTCCAAAAGGAGAAAAGCGACAAACTGTGCTGCTTAAGGGTATCGACCCCAATATAAAGATAGAGGAGCTCGAAAACGAGCTCAAGAATTACGAGTGCGAAGACCTTAAGTTCGTGGGGGTCAAGCCGTTTTCTTCGCCTGCGGACAGGGGTGGTAGCCGCAAATTACCATTCTTTTTGGTACAACTAAACCCCGACAGCAAAATAGATAGTCTGAAAAGGATCAGATTCCTGTACTATCATGCAGTACGTTGGGAAAAATTAAAGAGGTCAGATTGTGTACTTCAATGTATGCGCTGCCAGAGGTTCGGGCACGCCGCAGCTAACTGCCACATGCAGTTCAGGTGCGTTAAGTACAACAAGGACCACAAACATGGTGAATGTGCTTTAGGTAGCGATAGGGTAGAAGATCGAGGCCAGCTCTCGTGTGTACTCTGCAACAGCTCAGGACATCCTGCTAATTTCAGGGGATGTCCCAAGTATCAGCCGGTAAAACAGAATGTGCAGGCTCGAAAACAGAGGTCCGAAGAAGAGAAGGGTCGAAAGAGTCGCTCGTTCTCTAATTTAGTTGCGCCCAATGTGTCCTTTGCCCAAATGGTATCTGGACCGGGTAGCTCAATCACAAAAAGCGCGCCGAAGGTTCCTACACCGGAAGCGGATCTGGATTTGAAATCGATCCTTCTGTCACTGCACGGAAAGATCGACAATTTCCAGAAACAATTAAATGAGCATGCGGCTCGAATAGACATGATCTATTCGACGCTGTTTGCCGAGTCTGCCGCGCAATAAATATGATGGGTACGCTGGACGAGGTAAACTTTAAGATCCTTGCGGTGAATGTTAATTCACTAATCCGGATCGAGAGAAGGATCAATCTTTCCAATTTGTTGAAAGCCGAAAAGCCAGATGTGCTTCTGGTTAGCGAAACTAAGCTATCCCCGAAGCACAAATTGGGCTATAGAAATTATTTTGTAATTAGAAGAGACCGGCCCAACTCCACACAGGGAGGTGGTGTCGCTATCTTAATACGTAAAGGCTTGCGCCATAGGGTCATATATAGCGGAGACGTGCGCAGATTCCAAGTGTTGGAAGCATGCATCGTATGCATTCGCCTCAATACCCAGACAATGGAGCGGACTATCCCTCGGGTAGGACGTTCCACGGACGAAGAACAAACTGAAAAGTATCGAAACCCGACAATCGATGCTCTGTACAGACATAAAAGTAGACTGCTCTCGAGGCTTAAACGGCTACACAGACAGTTTACTGACAGAAACGACCCCGAAATTAGGACACTGAAGTCGATGATCAAAAACTTGAAACAGTTGATCACCGAGAATTACAGAAAATCTGTAAGTTTGTATTGGGGCAATAAAATTCGGGCTATAAAAGCCAGTAGCCCGAAAATGTTCCCGCAAATAAATAAACTGTTCAGTCGGAAGGATCTATAACGACATTTCATGTGTTCGAATACCTCGGACGAACGAGAACAGACAGACACTACTGACTGCTGGCATAAGTCCGGAAAGTGCCGACTCGAACGACGGTTTTTTCGTGGTCGAGGACCCGCAGGAGAGGGTGAATCTGATGGGAGCTTTCTTTGAGACTGTGTATACGGTGAACAACCCTGTTTGCCGTAACCGCGACCTCGAGGAGAGGGCCTTTCTTAACCACTTTTATCTGCGGACCGAAATTCAAGATTGGCGATCCGAGATCAACGGTTTCACCGTGTTCAATGACGACAACCGTGCCAATGGCACAATCGCCGATGCAAATACTCATCTGTTCGTGAGTAGAGATGAACTTCGGTGCATCTTTGAATCACTTAAAAACAAAAAGTCGGCGGGAGTTAGATAGATATCTTCGCCACGCTATTTAACAATGCGCTGAATAATGCATAATGGAAAATAGCGGTGGTACACCCTATCCCGAAAAAGGATAAAGATAGGACGAACCCTGCTAATCTCCGGTCAATTAGTTTGCTTCCGAATGTTAGCAAGGTATTCGAGATAGTCGTCAATATATCTCTTTTGAAATGGGTTGAGGAAAATAAGATCATTCCGGACAACCAGTTTGGCTTCAGAGCGGGGCATGACACTATTCATGCCGCGTCGAAACTGGTTTCCGACATTCAGTGGAATAAGAGTAAGAAGCAACGCACGGGTGCCTGCCTGGTCGACTTTGAGAAGGCCTTCGATACCGTATGGTTGGAGGGGCTCTTCTATAAGCTGACCAGATTGGGCATTCAAAAACCTTTGCTGTATATGATATATGACATGCTTATGGGAAAGAAGTTCGTTGTCAAAGCTGGCAACGTGACTTCGAGCAGGGTTTTTGAAATTAAAAACGGCTTACAACAGGGAGCAGTGAATTCTCCGGTCCTGTTTAATATTTACACAAGTGATCTGGTGGGTTCCCTCATACATGCTATAGCGTACGCGGACGATTTAGTGGCGTACAGGTCAGGAGCAAAAATCGAAGTCATTAACATCCTTCTGCAACGTGACTTCGAGAAAATTAAGAGGTATTGCGATGATTGGAAGTTGAAAATCAATTTCCAAAAATCAGAAACAATACTGTTCAGAACAACATTGGCTGGGGCTTCTGGGGATACCAGAAAAAACTGGAGAAAATTAACAATTATTGGACAGCAGCGACCACTGGCGGTGAAAAACGTGGTGAGGTATCTTGGCATCTGGCTCGACCAGTATCTGTATTTTGACAAACATATAGATGCTTGTCTTGCTGGTGCTAAAAGGGCCTACGCTCTGACAAGGAGACTGTTTCGCAGCAGTCAACTTGATTCCAGGGTGAAGGTCATTTGCTACGTGGCCCTTATAAGGCCTATCATCGCTTATGGCTGTCCCATGTGGTTCAATATAGCGCCGTTCTATATGGAAAAGATTCGAGTGTTTGAGAGACAATGTCTCAGGGCCTGTCTAGGGTTGTTTAGAACTGCTGAATCTCAGTACATAAAATACTACCCCAACAGGACCCTATACAATGGGGCTCGACTGAATAGGATTGACAATTTCCTTATTAAGGTGATTCGGAGGCACGTCGCAAGGGCGATGGCCAGCGATAATAACCTGATCTCAGGGGCTTACTACCCCAATTTAATGTACCACGAGAGTACGCTTCGGTCTGGCTTTATCCCGCCTGAGGCATTTCTTCATGTAGATATGAAAGGGTTAGTCCAGACAAAAGATGGTGTGCCGGTATTGTACCACAGCCACCGCGGCGCGAGGGATAAGCGGCTCATCCACGACGGGTACGCCGCCAATGCTCAGGAGCTCCTCCGTATTAGTACCGCAATTGCGGAACGGGACAGGGTCAATACGGTCAAGCAGTTCACCGAATTTTGGTGGCTTGCGGAACAGGTGAGGGTGGATACGCTCTCCCGGGCCGGTGCGCTACTTACGTAGCATCCTCCCTAGTTTTAAGCTAGATTAAGTTTGTAGGTTTAGGCTTAGTGTAGGGGGTCTCTGGGAGGTGCCGGGCTAGCCAACATGATAGTGCTGCCGAGTCTCGAGCGACGCTTATAGCCTCGCTCGAGACTCGGTGACACTGATGAACCCTTGTGGGCGGCTGTCAGAATTCAAGTTTTATAAAGTTTTTTGGAAATAAAAAACAACAAAAATAAATATTGATAGATTTAAGGCCGAAAGGCAATAATTTTAAGGATATAGTTAAGTTTAGAGTGCTCGCTAAGAGCAAGTAAGCTAGAATTAATACAAATGTTAGCTTTAATTTAGGTTTAATCGTTTTTGTCTAGGATGTAAGTTTAATGATAGTAACAATAAAAATGAATTTAAAATGTAAAATGTAAAAAAGTCTTCGGCTCTTGTGTAAGAGGGCGAAGTTCGTTTCCCACTGGGGGATTAATTATTTATTTATTTAATTAATTAATAATAACAAAGACAATTGACAAAGTGCCGCAAGGCGATCAGGAGATGGACGCTGACCAGTCCTTGGTCCCGCAAGGCGATACCCCGTTGCCAAAACGTGTGACCAAGCAGGTCAAAGCAACAACAACTACACTTACAGCAGCACCAATAGCAGCAGCATCAACATCAACAACAACTAGTGCCGGTGCATTCCCAGCACTACCATCTACAAGTACCGGAGCATGTGCACAGGTACAGTCAACAGAAATTTCAAAAACTGAGAAAAGACGGAGGAAACTTAAACCTACACCAAATCTCCAACATAAGAGGAAGCCGAAGGCAGAGGAGATGATGACGTCACGTGCAACCTCGTCAGCACAGGAGACAGACGACGACTCTCTCAGCTACTCCTACGAGTCCGAGGGTGGCGAGGGAAGATATAAGGGCGAAGGTAACTCATACAAAGAGTTGCTGGACGCCGTAGACAACGCGGAGCAACAACAACAACAACAACAACAAGACGAAGTAGAAGACGAGGAAGCCCAGCTTGATCGTCTGATCGACGAACTCCTCAAGAAAAGAGAAAAGTTGCGCCGGCAAAAGCAACTCCAAGCTGAGCAGCAACAATAAATTAAGTAGCAGCAACACCAACAAGCACTGCTTAAGCAGCAGCAACAACAGCAACAGAAGAAGCATCTGCCAATAAAACAGCCAATGCAGCAACAACAACAACAACAACAAAAACAGACACAGAAGCAGCAGCCGCTGCAACAGCAGCAGAGACAACAGCCGCAGCATCAGCAGCAGCAGAGACAACAACAACAACAACAACAGCAGCAGAATCAGCAGCAGCAGCAGCCGCAGCAACAACAACAACAAGAACAGATTAAAAAGCAGAAAATAATAAGTAAGTCATCTAGAAATAAGCGATAGCATTAAGTTATGTAGGTTTATTTGTAAGGATTTTTATATTAAAAGGCTTAACGCCAATAAGCACATTATTATGTGCAGTAATATGGAGGAGCACAAAAAGTTGCGCACCGCTCTGGAGAAAGCGGAAGCTGAGTACTTTACGTACACTCCAAAAGGAGAAAAGCGACAAACTGTGCTGCTTAAGGGTATCGACCCCAATATAAAGATAGAGGAGCTCGAAAACGAGCTCAAGAATTACGAGTGCGAAGACCTTAAGTTCGTGGGGGTCAAGCCGTTTTCTTCGCCTGCGGACAGGGGTGGTAGCCGCAAATTACCATTCTTTTTGGTACAACTAACCCCCGACAGCAAAATAGATAGTCTGAAAAGGATAAGATTCCTGTACTATCATGCAGTACGTTGGGAAAAATTAAAGAGGTCAGATTGTGTACTTCAATGTATGCGCTGCCAGGTGTTCGGGCACGCCGCAGCTAACTGCCACATGCAGTTCAGGTGCGTTAAGTACAACAAGGACCACAAACATGGTGAATGTGCTTTAGGTAGCGATAGGGTAGAAGATCGAGGCCAGCTCTCGTGTGTACTCTGCAACAGCTCAGGACATCCTGCTAATTTCAGGGGATGTCCCAAGTATCAGCAGGTAAAACAGAATGTGCAGGCCCGAAAACAGAGGTCCGAAGAAGAGAAGGGTCGAAAGAGTCGCTCGTTCTCTAATTTTGTTGCGCCCAATGTGTCCTTTGCCCAAATGGTATCTGGACCGGGTAGCTCAATCACAAAAAGCGCGCCGAAGGTTCCTACACCGGAAGCGGATCTGGATTTGAAATCGATCTTTCTGTCACTGCACGGAAAGATCGACAATTTCCAGAAACAATTAAATGAGCATGCGGCTCGAATAGACATGATCTATTCGACGCTGTTTGCCGAGTCTGCCGCGCAATAAATATGATGGGTACGCTGGACGAGGTAAACTTAAAGATCCTTGTGGTGAATGTTAATTCACTAATCCGGATCGAGAGACGGATCAATCTTTCCAATTTGTTGAAAGCCGAAAAGCCAGATGTGCTTCTGGTTAGCGAAACTAAGCTATCCCCGAAGCACAAATTCGGCTATAGAAATTATTTTGTAATTAGAAGAGACCGGCCCAACTCCACACAGGGAGGTGGTGTCGCTATCTTAATACGTAAAGGCTTGCGCCATAGGGTCATATATAGCGGAGACGTGCGCAGATCCCAATTGTTGGAAGCATGCATCGTATGCATTCGCCTCAATATACAGAGGCGGATGTATGTGGTGTCGCTTTACGCACCGGAATCTCCTCGACGCATTGAATTTTTAAATGAGGTCGAGACGCTTTTTCGTTGCTTAGAGCTTCAATCTGAAGATAATTATTACTTTTTGGGCGGAGACCTCAATGCTAAACATGCGGCATGGGGAAATGATATTCCGAACCCTAGAGGCAACCAGTTTCACGACTGGTGGCGTCATAATATGATTGAGTACAAACTCGAGTTGTACGCGACGGATATCCCGTCTTTCCCTAGAGACGGTTCTTTCTTGGACATAGCGCTAGTTGACGAAAGACTGGAACTGACGAACACTGATCTAAGCACGCGGAACTGTTTACGAACGGTTGAGTACGATAGTGATCACTACGGACTTGCCGCCGTATTACGGATCCCGAACGAGCAGACGCAGCTGGAGCAGTACGACCAAGTGCGTTCTTTCGATTATCGAAAAGCGCAGTGGTCGCGCTTCTCCAGAGTGTTAGAACGCGACATACGCTCATGCGAGATCGACCCACCGACAAACAGGAACCTAACAAACGATGAGATCGACAATCATTTACGGCAAATGAATGTCGTCATCAAACAGACAATGGAGCGGACTATCCCTCGGGTAGGACGTTCCACGGACGAAGAACAAACTGAAAAGTATCGAAACCCGACAATCGATGCTCTGTACAGACATAAAAGTAGACTGCTCTCGAGGCTTAAACGGCTACACAGACAGTTTACTGACAGAAACGACCCCGAAATTAGGACACTGAAGTCGATGATCAAAAACTTGAAACAGTTGATCACCGAGAATTACAGAAAATCTGTAAGTTTGTATTGGGGCAATAAAATTCGGGCTATAAAAGCCAGTAGCCCGAAAATGTTCCCGCAAATAAATAAACTGTTCAGTCGGAAGGATCATAACGACATTTCATGTGTTCGAATACCTCGGACGAACGAGAACAGACAGACACTACTGACTGCTGGCATAAGTCCGGAAAGTGCCGACTCGAACGACGGTTTTTTCGTGGTCGAGGACCCGCAGGAGAGGGTGAATCTGATGGGAGCTTTCTTTGAGACTGTGTATACGGTGAACAACCCTGTTTGCCGTAACCGCGACCTCGAGGAGAGGGCCTTTCTTAACCACTTTTATCTGCGGACCGAAATTCAAGATTGGCGATCCGAGATCAACGGTTTCACCGTGTTCAATGACGACAACCGTGCCAATGGCACAATCGCCGATGCAAATACTCATCTGTTCGTGAGTAGAGATGAACTTCGGTGCATCTTTGAATCACTTAAAAACAAAAAGTCGGCGGGAGTTAGATAGATATCTTCGCCACGCTATTTAACAATGCGCTGAATAATGCATAATGGAAAATAGCGGTGGTACACCCTATCCCGAAAAAGGATAAAGATAGGACGAACCCTGCTAATCTCCGGTCAATTAGTTTGCTTCCGAATGTTAGCAAGGTATTCGAGAAAGTCGTCAATATATCTCTTTTGAAATGGGTTGAGGAAAATAAGATCATTCCGGACAACCAGTTTGGCTTCAGAGCGGGGCATGACACTATTCATGCCGCGTCGAAACTGGTTTCCGACATTCAGTGGAATAAGAGTAAGAAGCAATGCACGGGTGCCTGCCTGGTCGACTTTGAGAAGGCCTTCGATACCGTATGGTTGGAGGGGCTCTTCTATAAGCTGACCAGATTGGGCATTCAAAAACCTTTGCTGTATATGATATATGACATGCTTAAGGGAAAGAAGTTCGTTGTCAAAGCTGGCAACGTGACTTCGAGCAGGGTTTTTGAAATTAAAAACGGCTTACAACAGGGAGCAGTGAATTCTCCGGTCCTGTTTAATATTTGAACAAGTGATCTGGTGGGTTCCCTCATACATGCTATAGCGTACGCGGACGATTTAGTGGCGTACAGGTCAGGAGCAAAAATCGAAGTCATTAACATCCTTCTGCAACGTGACTTCGAGAAAATTAAGAGGTATTGCGATGATTGGAAGTTGAAAATCAATTTCCAAAAATCAGAAACAATACTGTTCAGAACAACATTGGCTGGGGCTTCTGGGGATACCAGAAAAAACTGGAGAAAATTAACAATTATTGGACAGCAGGGGCGACCACTGGCGGTGAAAAACGTGGTGAGGTATCTTGGCATCTGGCTCGACCAGTATCTGTATTTTGACAAACATATAGATGCTTGTCTTGCTGGTGCTAAAAGGGCCTACGCTCTGACAAGGAGACTGTTTCGCAGCAGTCAACTTGATTCCAGGGTGAAGGTCATTTGCTACGTGGCCCTTATAAGGCCTATCATCGCTTATGGCTGTCCCATGTGGTTCAATATAGCGCCGTCCTATATGGAAAAGATTCGGGTGTTTGAGAGACAATGTCTCAGGGCCTGTCTAGGGTTGTTTAGAACTCCTGAATCTCAGTACATAAAATACTATCCCAACAGGACCCTATACAATGGGGCTCGACTGAATAGGATTGACAATTTCCTTATTAAGGTGATTCGGAGGCACGTCGCAAGGGCGATGGCCAGCGATAATAACCTGATCTCAGGGGCTTACTACCCCAATTTAATGTATCACGAGAGTACGCTTCGGTCTGGCTTTATCCCGCCTGAGGCATTTCTTCATGTAGATATGAAAGGGTTAGTCCAGACAAAAGATGGTGTGCCGGTATTGTACCACAGCCACCGCGGCGCGAGGGATAAGCGGCTCATCCACGACGGGTACGCCGCCAATGCTCAGGAGCTCCTCCGTTTTAGTACCGCAATTGCGGAACGGGACAGGGTCGATACGTTAAAGCAGTTCACCGAATTTTGGTGGCTTAAGGAAGAGGTGAGGGTTGATACGCTCTCCCGGGCCGGTGCGCTACTAACGTAGCATCCTCCCTAGTTTTAAGCTAGAGTTTAGAGTAGGGGGTCTTTGGGAGGTGCCGGGCTAGCCAACATAATAGTGCCGCCGATGAACCCTTGTGGGCGGATGTCAGGCGCCCATGGACGCGATCAGGATGGTGACCAATCGATGAGATTGACCAATCGATGAGATTGCTCACCACCCTGATTATAGGTAATTTAGGTTAAGTAGCTTAGGTAGTCTTAAGTAGTTTTAAGTAAAACAAATAATAAAGACTTCAAGTTTTCTAAAGTTTCTTGAAAATTAAAAAACAAAACAAATCATAGAAATAGTTAAATTTAAGGCCGAAAGGCAATAATTTTAAGGATATTGATAAGTTTAGAGCGCTCTCTTGGAGCCAGTAAGCTAGAATAAGATACATGTTAGTTTTAAATTAGATTTAATCGTTTTTGTCTACTAGGTAAGCTTAAAGAAAGAAAGAAATAAAAATGAATTTTAAAGTTAAAAAAAGTTTTATGTTAAGGTCGGCAGTTCAGTAGGTGCTGGTTCTGCTACTCACCCCGTATCTCACCACAACCGCACGAGATCTTTTCGGCCTAGCACGCGGTATGATTCACCGAACCCTCCGACTTCTTCATCATAAGGTGCTGCTTGCATGGCTATAGGTTCTGGTTCTGGAACACAACCTAGATCGGATCACGTCCGCACAAGTTCTCGATACCGCCCAACTACTTCTTCCGTACAAGGTGCTGCTTGCAGTTCTGTAGCTCCTGGCTCTTGCCATCAACCCTCTCCATCGGTGACCCAAGGTAATCCGAATAATCACCAATCTTCCGAACACGAGGAAGTAAACTTAGCTCAGTACATTCAGCAAACGTTATTGGCTTCGGTTGGAATAAGTAGAACGGAGGATCTGAGGTGGATGCAGGTAGAGTTGGAAACGAACCGTGCAATGCTCAGAACCGAAATCGCTAGCGTGGTACGGGAGAACATCACTGCCCTAACACCTATTTATCAGCGACAGGACGAATATGTAGTGCGAAGACGCGAAGAGCCTAGCAGTATACAAGCTCAACAACCACAGCAGGCTAACTTGAATGCCAATACTACGCGAGCAAACCCGACCAACAATAATCCTACCGCGGATGAGTTCTTAGCGCAGTTAAATAACCTCAATCTTAGTAACCCATCTTCTACACCCTCTGCGGACATCCCTATTGAAGTACGGCCACCATTACAATCGTCTTTTAGAGGTCACAGTTTTCACAAGTGGGGTATAAAGTTTGATAGCCGAACTATTTCAGTTGACGACTTTATATTCCGTCTTGAACGTCTCAGAAATTGCTATGACGCTACCTGGAAGGAGATAGTTCTCAATTTTCACCAGTTTGTAACTGGACCAGCCGAGAATTGGTTTTGGGTGTTTCTCAAATCTAACCCCCGACTTAATTGGCAAACCCTTCGAGTAGCACTTGTGGAGCAATTTGGTACCCTCGAGTCTGACCCAGAATTGTCCAGGAAAATGTATGATAGACGTCAAGGCCAACATGAATCATTCGATGATTTCTACATGGCAATTCAACAGATGAATACCAGATTGCACATACCTAAGTCAACCAGCGAACTTATAGGGTTAATAAAACAGAACGTTCGTCGACGTATAGGTGAGCTACTACTCACATTTCAGACATCGAGTCTTCCCGAAATGGCGTACGTCTGCCGAAAAATTGAAAAATATATCAATGAGGCAGATAATCAGAGAGGAAAGGGTACTGCGGCTAGGAAACAGATTTTTGGTACAGAACAACGTCGATCCCAATCCACGTTAAAACATGAAATAAAACAATCCCGGCGGAATTCATTTCCATAAAAATTAAGTGAGATCGTAGCTTAAATCTTGTCCCATGGTCCCGCAACTGGTTTAGAAGAACGTGAATTGTCAGCGGAAGAATCAAGTAAACTAAGGACAGCCATTAGTATGTTTCCGTCTTTTGCCACCGTTGGTTTGGGAAAAACCATGCTAATGAAACATGTCATCGACACGGGGGATTCGGAACCGATAAAACAACGACACTGTTTAGGAATAAATTGTTATAATTGGTTTAAATTGTTCTAATTGTTTATATTGGTCATTCATTTATTGTTAACTTATCGTTCAAATGTTGTACCTTAAATTCTCTGACTCACTGTGTTTGTTCAGTGAAAAGTTCTTGTGCCGGTTGGTCGCAACAACAATTCACCTGCTAACACGTTATGCTCCAAGTGTAAGAGATAACAATAGTTGGTGTTGTTATTGCAAATAACATGATATTTGTTACACACTTTTATGTTTATGCTGCGCTGCGAATTCTAAATCGACTTCTCGTTCATTTTGATTTAGCTCTCAGCCGGAACGACAAGAAGCAGATTTTTGGGTAATAAATTTAAGTGTTGTGTTATACGCTGCGTTCTTCTTCTCTTCTATTTTTTTTGGTTGTTGTCTCTTTTTCTTGCAATTCTCTTGAAGGCTTTCTACTGTCGGCAGGAAAAAGAACGAATTCATCGATTCATACACATAAAAGAACTGGTCCTTCTGCGTCGGATTTAATTAAATTATATTTGGTTGAATCAAGAACTCAAATTCATAGACATTTCGTGAAAATTAATTTGTATGTGAAGAACGCATCAACACGTGTCGGGTTGATTCAAAGACAGCACGAGTAATCGCAGTTTATAATTCAAGGAATTATTCGTGGAAATTTATTTCGGGTGCTCACAGTATTTCGAATTGTTTTAATATGAGCGATTTAATGCGTATTCGCGGAACTGCAAAGGGTTGTTTGACTCGTACAGCGTCATTTGCAGATTCAATCGTACCGGAAACCACTCTAGAATTATTAGAAATAAAATTGACGAAGTTGAATGAAACGTGGTCGGAGTTTTCGGCGTTACATAAAGAACTCTTGAAAACCGCGCCTAATGATATTCAGTGTGAAGAATATGAAGTTGAGTTTAGCGAATACGAAGAAAAGTTCTTCAACGCGCATTCGAAATTAGTAAGGTCCATTCGTGAAAGACAGTCTGTTGGACAAGAAATCGAAGATTCGGCTTTGCATCAACTCGCGAAACAACAAACCACGTTGTTGGAAAAATTAAATTCAACTTCGGAAGACAATTCCAAAATACAGCTACCAAAGCTAACGGTATCGCCTTTCTCGGGAAATTATAAAGATTGGCCCTCGTTTCGGGATTCGTTTATGGGCACAATTGAAAGACAGCAACATCTTTCGGACACGCAAAAGTTTCATTATTTGAAATCTTTCCTTCGTGATGACGCTGAACATTTAATAAGGCATCTAACGATCTCAGACGCAAATTACCTTGAAGCGTGGGATCGGTTAGAAAAACGGTACGATCGATCACATCTCATTGTTCAATCGTTTATCCAAATGTTTGTGTCCCTTCCATCGGCAATCGCGGGCAATGTTCAAACATTACGGAAGGTAACAGACGGTGCGGATGAAGTCATACGTGGTCTCAATGCGCTTGGCTCCAATAGTCGCGATCCGTGGTTGATTTTTCTCTTGCTCAGTAAACTTGATACCGAAAGTAAACAAAGTTGGGCTCAGCATGTAGGTTCGCGAGATAATTGTACTTTTGATGAACTCTTGGCATTTTTGGAATCCAGATGCGATGCATTTGAATCCTGCCAGACATTATCTCGTAATAATTTACCACGTCGTAAGCCAAATAGTGAAATTCGAACCCATTTTGCTGAATCGTCGCAGTCAGCACCACATTGTCCAAAGTGTAAAAATAACCATCTGTTGGCACAGTGTCCACAATTTGCCGCTCTTGACATTGACTCCCGTCGGAGTTTTGTGAAATCGAACTCTTTGTGCTTTAACTGTCTTCGTGTCGGTCATTCTGCAAACAAATGTCGCTCCTCGTTTCGCTGTCGTGTGTGCAAGTCGCGTCATCACACATTGGTTCACTCGCCGGAACAAACTCATTCGTCGTCATCTAATCCTTCTCATTCTTCATCGCTTCAAACTCAGGAATCTCAACAAAATGAAACTCCTGCTACACCTCAACCGTCCTGCTCTACATCATCGCCTGTTTACCCCTTGATTAATAACCACTCGATCGATATTGGCTTTTCTAAGCAAACCATCCTACCCACCATATTGGCTACGGTTCAAGATATTCAGGGCAATCCAATTAGTTGTAGGGTACTACTTGATTCTGGGTCCCAAGTCTCCTTCGTTGTCGAATCCTTTGCTCAGAGGTTAGGACTTCCTCGTAAACACGCTCGAATACCCATTCTTGGAGTGTCATCCACAGACGCAGGCCAAACTAGGGGTTGCATTGTAATGAAGCTGTGCTCTCGCATTAACCAAATTCATCTTATCGTTGACGCATTTGTTCTGAACAAGTTGACTTCCAATCTTCCGTCTCAGTCCCTGGATATAACCGCGTGGTCCCACATTCGAAACCTGGAATTAGCAGATCCCGGATTTAATGTACCTAGTCCAGTCGACGTACTGCTCGGAGCAGACAAACTATGGAGCGTGCTCAAGGGGGATCAAATTCATGGGCCAAGAGGATTACCCATAGCCCAGGATACGTCATTTGGTTGGGTTGTAACAGGGGAGCTGTTAGACAACCAACACTCGCATCACGTCTCGATCTCATCGCTTCACACCACATTGGACGTTGATGTGCTATTGCAAAGATTCTGGGAACTTGATAATGTAACACCCGCTCCTGACGAATCGTTTAGTAATGATGAAGCTGAGCAACATTTTCGTAAAACATTTTCGCGTTCATCGGATGGAAGATATGTCGTTCAATTGCCGTTCAACACCCCATCACCGGTATTCGGTCAAACTCGCGATTTCGCGGTTCGTCGCTTAACATCAATGGAACGTCGCTTCCAACGTGATACAAATCTGCGCAACATGTATATTACATTCATGCAAGATTATATTCGTCTTGGTCACATGGTTCGCATACCATCTTCTGAACTAGATACCAACCCCGGGAAGCAATTTTACCTTCCCCACCATGCTGTTTTGAAACCGGACAGCAATACGACCAAATTACGCGTCGTGTTCGATGGGTCAGTTAGAGATTCATTTGGCAATTCGCTGAACAGCAAGCTGCTCGTTGGACCTCCAATTCAGAGAGATTTGGTTGGTGTGTGTTTGCGTTTCCGTCAGCATAAATATGTCTTTACGGCTGACGTGGTTAAAATGTTCCGCCAAATTTGGGTTGATGACAATCACACAGACTATCAGCGGATAGTTTGGCGTGAAAATCCATCTGATGAAATCAGCCATTTCAGACTACGCACTGTCACATATGGTACGGCATCGGCACCATTTTTATCTGTTCGCGTGCTGAAACAGATCGCCATTGACTGTCAAGGCCAATATCCAAACGCCGCTCGTGTCCTGTCTACAGATGTTTACGTAGACGACATCATGACAGGTGCGAACTCATCGGAAGAGCTGATTAGTCTACAATCGGAATTGGTTCAACTCTTATCCCTCGCGAAGCTCGAACTCCGAAAGTGGAACTCGAATTGTTGGCCCTTACTTGCTCGTTTACACAAAGAAGATTGCGAGTTCTCTTGGTTTGATACCGAACGTTCAAGGTCGTTGATCAAAGTTCTCGGTATGCATTGGAGTCCCACTTCAGATGAATTTTCGTTTCGGATTGCGGACTCACGGCTTTGTACTTCACCAACCCGACGAACCTTGCTGTCGGAGATCGCTCGAATTTTCGACCCATTAGGATTCTTATCACCATCGGTTATTCTCTTCAAGTTGTTATTTCAGGAACTTTGGTCTTCGGAACTTAAGCTTAGTTGGGATGATCCCTTGCCATCTACTTTGGCTGATCGGTGGACTAGCTACCAACGGGAACTTCACTTCTTTGAGCAAATACGGATTGCTAGACATGTCCTCTCGCCATTTGAGGATGTCGAACTGCATGGATTCTCGGATGCTTCTTCGTTGGCCTACGCTGCGGTAGTCTACGCTCGTTGCAAAATCGCAGCGAATGAGTTTAAGGTTGTTCTAGTTGCAGCCAAGACTAAAGTAGCACCATTAAAACCTGTCTCCATTCCTCGACTCGAACTCTGTGGAGCGCTTCTTCTTTGTCGTGTCATTAATCTTATCCAAACTTCCATCCCATCAAACTCGAAGGTCGTCGCTTGGTGCGATTCAGAAATTGTTCTTCATTGGTTATCCTCACCGCCTCGTCGTTGGAATACGTTCGTCGCAAATCGTACAGCTGCAATACTTGAACAGATTCCGCGATATGCTTGGAACTATATTGCTTCAGAATCTAATCCCGCAGATTGTGCATCACGCGGCGTGCTACCATCAAACCTCATCAATCATCATCTCTGGTGGACCGGTCCATCCTGGCTATCGCTGTCACAAGAATTTTGGCCAGAATCAAAGTTCTCCGTGCCACAACCAGATCCGCGAGTGATCGCTACAGAAGAAACACAATCGCCCAAGCAAGTTTTAATATCA
The DNA here is from genome assembly GCA_963082955.1 of Cheilosia grossa. Taxonomy (NCBI): domain Eukaryota; kingdom Metazoa; phylum Arthropoda; class Insecta; order Diptera; family Syrphidae; genus Cheilosia; species Cheilosia grossa. The sequence continues at coordinate 42,566,223 of OY720144.1, read as the reverse complement.
TCGACTCACACAGATGTCATCAACAGTCTTATCGTCAAAATCTCATCGTGGCCTCGGTTGCTTAGAATTTTTGCGTATTGCATGCGGTTCATTAATCATTGTCGTCCTTGTCATATCGCAACCATCCCTCGGGGGCGAGGTATTTCGCTAACCGAACTGAAAACGGCAAGACTCTACATTCTAAAATATGTGCAACAACAAACATTCGGGAGTGAAATTCGCGGTCTTATGAACAATCGGGGTCTACCAAGCAAGTCCAAACTCATTCGATACTACCCATTCGTTGATAATGATGGTCTCTTGCGCGTTGGCGGGCGTATTAAGAACTCTGATGTGTCCTATAATATTAAACATCCTATTATTCTCCCTAACACATATGTTTCTTCTCTTATAGCCACAGACATTCACACAAATCATCTCCATCCAGGTGTTTCAGAGACATTCGCCATCGTTCGCCAACAGTATTGGATACTGGGGAGTCGCAATCTAATTCGGAAAATCGTGCACACATGTAAACCATGCTTTCTGCAGCGAAAGGCCACCAGCTCACAACTCATGGGTGATTTGCCGCAGCCCCGTGTCCAACAAAGCCGCCCATTTGCCAACACTGGGTGCGATTACGCTGGACCATTCACCATCAAGCTATCGAGAGGTCGCAAGCCGAGGCTAGCTAAAGCCTACCTGGCACTGTTTGTGTGCATGTCCACCAAGGCTATTCACCTAGAATTAGTTAGTGACCTAACGACTGATGCCTTTTTAGCAGCCTTCCGCCGGTTCGTGTCTCGACGTGGAAAATGTTCCAATGTCTACACAGACAACGGAACAAATTTCCAAGGAGCTCGTCGTTGTCTTAATGACATGCAGAAATTGGTGATGTCACAAACCCACAACGATGATATTTCCGCTGCACTTGCACTTGATGGAGTTGAATGGCACTTCATCCCCCCGTCGGCCCCACATTTTGGTGGATTATGGGAGTCCGGGGTGAAGTCAGTTAAGCTGCACTTACGCCGGGTTATCGGATCCAATATCCTAACATTCGAGGATTTGTATACTGTACTCACTCAAATTGAATCACTTTTAAACTCACGTCCTCTTTGTGTATTATCCGATGAAGATTGTAACCCGTTAACACCAGCGCATTTTCTTATAGGTGAACCGTTTACCGCTGTTCCAGAACCTAGTTATCTCGAGACATCACCTAATCGCTTATCACACTATAACCACCTGCAATCAATGGTCCAAGGATTTTGGAAACGCTGGCAAGCTGAGTATATTACAACTCTTCAAGAACGTCCGAAATGGAAAACACCTAAGGTCGCATTGAAGGTCGGCGACATAGTGGTAATGAAGGAACCAAACCTTCCAACCAATAAATGGCTTCTTGGTAGAATTGTTGCTACTCATCCAGGCTCTGATAACCACGTCCGAGTTGCAACAGTACGGACAACTCGGGCAACTTTACTCGTCCTATCACCAAGCTGGCAGTATTACCCTCATCGTCCTGAAACTCGTTCCAGGGGGGCCGGGATGTTTAGGAATAAATTGTTATAATTGGTTTAAATTGTTCTAATTGTTTATATTGGTCATTCATTTATTGTTAACTTATCGTTCAAATGTTGTACCTTAAATTCTCTGACTCACTGTGTTTGTTCAGTGAAAAGTTCTTGTGCCGGTTGGTCGCAACAACAATTCACCTGCTAACACGTTATGCTCCAAGTGTAAGAGATAACAATAGTTGGTGTTGTTATTGCAAATAACATGATATTTGTTACACACTTTTATGTTTATGCTGCGCTGCGAATTCTAAATCGACTTCTCGTTCATTTTGATTTAGCTCTCAGCCGGAACGACAAGAAGCAGATTTTTGGGTAATAAATTTAAGTGTTGTGTTATACGCTGCGTTCTTCTTCTCTTCTATTTTTTTTGGTTGTTGTCTCTTTTTCTTGCAATTCTCTTGAAGGCTTTCTACTGTCGGCAGGAAAAAGAACGAATTCATCGATTCATACACAGACACTATCCTGTATCTCCAGCGGTGCAGAAACTTCTTTATGAGGAATTGGATCGTAGGCTCGATATGGGCGTTATCGAAGAATGGGCGTAGTTTTGGTACGAAAGCCAGGCAAAAACCGGTTCTCACAAAATGAAAATGTTTTGTGGGAAACGCCTTTATCAGATTTTTTTAAAAACATAATTTCTTAAATTACTGTAGTTTGGAAGGCTATGGTAGAGAATAGCATTTTATTATACGGGTTGGTGTATATGGTGAGCGGAAAAATGCAGACGATGAACCGATTTCCAGATGAATTGTTGGTGATGTTTAAAGCTTAGATCGTGAATGGGTTGTGTCGTGGAGTAGCTGATACAGCGACCAGAGGTAGGTAAACTCATATAGGAAAATGACACTAAGGCAAGAAATTAAATTGGTGTGGTGAAAACGATCTGCTAAAAGTCAAACAATACCAAAAAAAATCAAAATGAAAAAAGAAAAGTTAGTACGGACCAGGTTTGAACCCAGCCATATAACGTATGCGAAAATATGATTAATCAGAGTTTTTTTACATTTTAAATTCATTTTTATTAATTTCTTTTTTAAGCTTACATTCTAGACAAAAACGATTAGATCTAATTTAAAACTAACATTTATCTTATTCTAGCTTACTGGCTCCAAGCGAGCGCTCTAAACCTATCAATATCTTTAAAATTATTGCCTTTCGGCCTTAAATCTATCTATATCTATGATTTGTTTTGTTTTTTAATTTACAAGAAACTTTAGAAAACTTGAACTCTTTATTATTTGTTTTACTTAAAACTACTTAAAACTACCTAAGCTACTTAACCTAAATTAGCTATAATCAGGGTGGTGAGCAATCTCTACGATTGGTCACCATCCTGATCGCGTCCATGGGCGCCTGACAGCCGCCCACAAGGGTTCATCAGTGCCACCGAGACTCGAGCGAGGCTATAAGCTTCGTTCGAGTCTCGGCAGCACTATTCATGTTGGCTAGCCCGGTCCCTCCCAAAGACCCCCTACTATAAACCTAAACCTACAAACTTAATATCTAGCTTAAAACTAAGGAGGATGCTACGTAAGTAGCGCACCGGCCCGGGAGAGCGTATCCACCCTCACCTGTTCCTCAAGCCACCAAAATTCGGTGAACTGCTTGACCGTATCGACCCTGTCCCGTTCCGCAATTGCGGTACTAAAACGGAGGAGCTCCTGAACATTGGCGGCGTACCCGTCGTGTATGAGCCGCTTATCCCTCGCGCCGCGGTGGCTGTGGTACAATACCGGCACACCATCTTTTGTCCGGACTAACCCTTGCATATCTACATGAAGAAATGCCTCAGGCGGGATAGAGCCAGACCGAAGCGTACTCTCGTGGTACATTAAATTGGGGTAGTAAGCCCCTGAGATCAGGTTATTATCGCTGGCCATCGCCCTTGCGACGTGCCTCCGAATCACCTTAATAAGGAAATTGTCAATCCTATTCAGTCGAGCCCCATTGTATAGGGTCCTGTTGGGATAATATTTTATGTACTGAGATTCAGGAGTTCTAAACAACCCTAGACAGGCCCTGAGACATTGCCTCTCAAACACCCGAATCTTTTCCATATAGGACGGCGCTATATTGAACCACATGGGAAAGCCATAAGCGATGATAGGCCTTATGAGGGCCACGTAGCAAATGACCTTCACCCTGGAATCAAGTTGACTGCTGCGAAACAGTCTCCTTGTCAGAGCGTAGGCCCTTTTAGCCCCAGCAAGACAAGCATCTATATGTTTTCAAAATACAGATACTGGTCGAGCCAGATGCCAAGATACCTAACCACGTTTTTCACCGCCAATGGTCGCCCCTGCTGTCCAATAATTGTTAATTTTCTCCAGTTTTTTCTGGTATCCCCAGAGGCCCCAGCCAATGTTGTTCTGAACAGTTTTGTTTCCGATTTTTGGAAATTGATTTTCAACTTCCAATCATCGCAATACCTTTTAATTTGCTCGAAGTCACGTTGCAGAAGGATGTTAATGACCTCGATTTTTGGTCCTGATCTGTACGCCACTAAATCGTTCGCGTACGCTATAGCATGTATGAGGGAACCCACCAGATCACTTGTGTAAATATTAAACAGGACCGGAGAATTCACTGCTCCCTGTTGTAAGCCGTTTTTAATTTCAAAAACCCTGCTCGAAGTCACGTTGCCAGCTTTGACAACGAACTTCTTTCCCATAAGCATGTCATAAATCATATACAGCAAAGGTTTTTGAATGCCCAATCTGGTCAGCTTATAGAAGAGCCCCTCCAACCATACGGTATCGAAGGCCTTCTCAAAGTCGACAAGGCAGGCATCCGTGCATTGTTTCTTACTCTTATTCCACTGAATGTCGGAAACCAGTTTCGACGCGGCATGAATAGTGTCATGCCCCGCTCTGAAGCCAAACTGGTTGTCCGGAATGATCTTGTTTTCCTCAACCCATTTTAAAAGAGATCTATTGACGACTTTCTCGAATACCTTGCTAACATTCGGAAGCAAACTAATTGACTGGAGATTAGCAGGGTTCGTCCTATCTTTATCCTTTTTCGGGATAGGGTGTACCACCGCTATTTTCCACTGCGCCGGATAATATGCATTATTCAGCGCATTGTTAAATAGCGTGGCGAAGATATCTATCGCCTCTAGCGGCAGGTGTCTTAATACGACGTTTGGGACACCGTCAGCTACCGCCGACTTTTTGTTTTTAAGTGATTCAAAGATGCACCGAAGTTCATCTCTACTCACAAACAGATGAGTATTTGCATCGGCGGTTGTGCCATTTGCACGGTTGTCGTCATTGAACCCGGTGAAACCGTTGTTCTCGGATCGCCAATCTTGAATTTCGGTCCGCAGATAAAAGTGGTTAAGAAAGGCCCTCTCCTCGAGGTCGCGGTTACGGCAAACAGGGTTGTTCACCGTATACACAGTCTCAAAGAAAGCTCCCATCAAATTCACCCTCTCCTGCGGGTCTTCGACCACGAAAAAACCGTCGTTCGAGTCGGCACTTTCCGGCCTTATGCCAGCAGTCAGTAATGTCTGTCTGTTCTCGTTTATCCGAGGTATTCGAACACATGTTATGTCGTTATGATCCTTCCGCCTGAACAGTTTATTTATTTGCGGGAACATTTTCGGACTACTGGCTTTTATAGCCCGAATTTTATTGCCCCAATACAAACTTACAGATTTTCTGTAATTCTCGGTGATCAACTGTTTCAAGTTTTTGATCATCGACTTCAGTGTCCTAATTTCGGGGTCGTTCCTGTCAGTAAACTGTCTGTGTAGCCGTTTAAGCCTCGAGAGCAGTCTACTTTTATGTCTGTACAGAGCATCGATTGTTGCGTTTCGATACTTTTCAGTTTGTTCTTCGTCCGTGGAACGTCCTACCCGAGGGATAGTCCGCTCCATTGTCTGTTTGATGACGACATTCATCTGCCATAAATGGTTGTCGATTTCATCGTTTGTTAGGTTCCTGTTTGTCGGTGGGTCGATCTCGCATGAGCGTATGTCGCGTTTTAACACTCTGGAGAAGCGCGACCACTGCGCTTTTCGGTAACCGAAAGAACGCACTTGGTCGTACTGCTCCAGCTGCGTCTGCTCGTTCGGGATCCGTATTACGGCGGCAAGTCCGTAGTGATCACTATCGTACTCAACCGTTCGTAAACAGTTCCGCGTGCTTAGATCAATGTTTGTTAGTTCCAGTCTTTCGTCAACTAGCGCCAAGTCCAAGAAAGAACCATCTCTAGGGAAAGACGGGATATCGGTCGCGTACAACTCGAGTTTGTACTCAATCATATTATGACGCCACCAGTCGTGAAACTGGTTGCCTCTAGGGTTCGGAATATCATTTCCCCATGCCGCATGTTTAGCATTGAGGTCTCCGCCCAAAAAGTAATAATTATCTTCCGATTGAAGCTCTAAGCAACGAAAAAGCGTCTCGATCTCATTTAAAAATTCAATGCGTCGAGGAGATTCCGGTGCGTAAAGCGACACCACATACACCCGCCTCTGTATATTGAGGGGAATGCATACGATGCATGCTTCCAACACTTGGAACCTGCGCACGTCTCCGCTATATATGACCTTATGGCGCAAGCCTTTACGTATTAAGATAGCGACACCACCTCCCTGTGTGGAGTTGGGCCGGTCTCTTCTTACTACACAATAATTTCTATAGCCCAATTTGTGCTTCGGGGATAGCTTAGTTTCGCTAACCAGAAGCACATCTGGCTTTTCGGCTTTCAACAAATTGGAAAGATTGATCCTTCTCTCGATCCGGATTAGTGAATTAACATTCACCGCAAGGATCTTTAAGTTTACCTCGTCCAGCGTACCCATCATATTTATTGCGCGGCAGACTCGGCAAACAGCGTCGAATAGATCATGTCTATTCGAGCCGCATGCTCATTTAATTGTTTCTGGAAATTGTCGATCTTTCCGTGCAGTGACAGAAGGATCGATTTCAAATCCAGATCCGCTTCCGGTGTAGGAACCTTCAGCGCGCTTTTTGTGATTGAGCTACTCGGTCCAGATACCATTTGGGCAAAGGACACATTGGGCGCAACAAAATTAGAGAACGAGCGACTCTTTCGACCCTTCTCTTCTTCGGACCTCTGTTTTCGAGCCTGCACATTCTGTTTTACCTGCTGATACTTGGGACATCCCCTGAAATTAGCAGGATGTCCTGAGCTGTTGCAGAGTACACACGAGAGCTGGCCTCGATCTTGTACCCTATCGCTACCTAGAGCACATTCACCATGTTTGTGGTCCTTGTTGTACTTAACGCACCTGAACTGCATGTGGCAGTTAGCTGCGGCGTGCCCGAACCTCTGGCAGCGCATACATTAAAGTACACGATCTGACCTCTTTAATTTTTCCCAACGTACTGCATGATAGTACAGGAATCTGATCCTTTTCAGACTATCTATTTTGCTGTCGGGGGTTAGTTGTACCAAAAAGAATGGTAATTTGCGGCTACCACCCCTGTCCGCAGGCGAAGAAAACGGCTTGACCCCGCTTGATTAATCAAAGTATTCAACCTCGGAGCTAATTGCATTAGTGCCAGATTGGGGTCTAAGTTGGAGCTACATCTAAGCGCCAATGCATTTACAGATGATGGAAAAATACTAGGTAAACAAACATGAGGACGCGGTGTTCCGCATACATAGGCAAAAGTTTCTAGCTATGCAACGTGAAAGATTTCCGGTTTGGTAAGTCTAAAAAGATTTAATTCATTCGAATTTGAATTTTAAGCCCAAAAACCAAATTTTCTATGGTAAAATAACCATTTTAAGGAGCGACGCGGAAGTGCTTACCCAACCATCATGCGCTGAACGTGCGAGGTTGTCTGTAGGTAGCGTCCTTTAATCAGACCTATAAGAGGCCCTGTCGAGCTGAATCTCGCTCTCTTGTTCTTTTTCGATCGTTACTGGCTTTACAATCCGTGGCCTGTCGGCTAATTTGTTTTTTTTTTTCTTTTTTTGGGTGACGTTAGTGCGGTAGTAACGCGTTTTTGTGTGGTAAATTTGGTGTAGCAATTTCGAGATGCTCATTTTCTTGTGTATCATAAGAATTCGTTAAAGCCATTGAGCTAAGTGTCAGTTCAGTTAAAATCCCTAAAAAAAAAAAAAAATCCAGAAAGAAACGCTACCCATCAGTGAAAAGAAATAATAGTGAACAGGATAAAAAGAAAAAAAAAAAACCTGCTACAAATCACCCACCCATATAATCACACAAATACCCATCCCAATTAAACGCGTTAATCAAAAAAAAAAAAACGCCCAGTGTCCGTAAGAAATTATAACCGCTCCAAAACTCCACGTCATAAAACCCCTTGTCATCTTACCCGAACAACCGCCATACAAAGTCACGGTACACCCACCGAAAAGTGTTACGAACCCCAGAGCACCCTTAGTGAACCTAGCCAAAATACTCCCTTCTGTCCTCCGTTTGCTCCCCTGAGTCAAGTGTTTCAAAAAGGAAAAAAAAAAAAAAAGAAAGACCAAAATCCAAACCCGATCGACAAAAAGGTACCTACTTAAACATAATTGCCCGAACGCTCCATACGTACGTGTGCTGAATTAAGAATAGTGACCTGATTCACCAAACGGTACCAAGTTTCCACATTTATTTCGCAAAAAAAATAAAAGACTCAAGTAAAACCATCAGACACCCTGTACCAGCGATCTCCAAGATCAACTCATCATCCACGTAGTTCACCTGGTGAATCGAAAATTCACCATCATCGTGTTAGTCGTGACGCTCATCCATTAATCACCTGCACCCGAACCCATCTTCTACCCGCAGCGCTTGCTCATGTGTTAATCCACAATCCACCACAGTAAAAATAAAATGTCAAATCATCATTTAGTTTTGTTATTTTTCTTTTGATTTATCAATTAAATAATATCTTTCTATTAATTGAGGTGAATTAGTGTGAGTTCGTTCGTTCGTTCAAATATTCTTAGCCCGTCTTCATTTATCCAAAAATAATTAAAAAGGAAATACAATATCATTTCCTTCTACGTAAATTCTTCGGATTCCCAGGATGCTGTGCACACCATCTGGATGTCGACAAGTAACACCGTAAGCAAAGCTTAAAACCGAGGTGAGTTTGATTCTTATATTGTTTGAACGGACTGAGTAGACATTTTGGTAATATAATTTTTAAAACTGTTCATTAAATTTTGAATATTTTTTTGTAGATAATGATAACTTCCTAGAAATTGAAATAAATTGAATTTTGCAATTTTTGTTTTAAATAAAAGCTGTGGAGAGTGGATTTTTTTTTCATGAAACCAACTTGTTTTTATTTTTGTTTGGTTTTGGTGGTTCTATGAACTTCACCTTTGCGTTCGCTGGTTCAATGGGAAGTTCAAGTTTCGTTTTATTTTTAGCCCAAACTGATATGAAGTGCTAAGTTTTTTTTTAGGAGGATGTGACCATTGTAGGAAAACAGTTATGGCGATGATGACGACATGAAAATATGTAGATATTTAGTTTGAGTAAGAGTTCTGGTAAGTCGATCTTAGTAGGGGCTGCCATTAATATTCGAGGACTTGGCAGCCATGGCGTGTCACACAAAATCCATTCGGGAAATTGATGTGATGCCAGGGGCGGGTATCCCTCAGAGAGCTCTACCACCTATCGCTCTCCCCACTACCAGGAATCAATAAAGCCAATATGGAACATTTTAGGCCTCGCTTTTTTTTTGTATTTATGATTTTTAATCTGGCATGTAAATACGTGACGAACCGTCCAGTGCTTCCGACAGCAAGAACCCCCCCATCCGACGTGCTAGAACGTGCTAAAGCTAGCATGCCAAGCGGTCGTGGCCTGGACACCCTTCCACTTTGGCTGCCCGGACTGACTCCCGGTACCTGTAAGCCTGGGGTCATAACGGTAGCGTGAAAGGTGGAAGGTTTACAGGTAGAGATTCGAGAAGTGGCTGACACCGGGGGGCATTCCAGTCTTTCTGCCAAACTCTCCTATGGATGATAGCAGGTGGTGGTGGCATTCTCCTTTCGGCTCTCTGCCTGGAAGTTATTTTCGTTACAAAGTATTCGTCTGCAGTGAAGTCGAAGTCAAATTGGCCTACAAATCCGCACAAGTAAGTCACACAGACGACTTATTTATCAGTCTCTCTTTCATTTTACACAAATATGCATTTTTTAACATTTATTCCAGGTACTCAACTAACATCAATCAAACAACCAGGAGGGGCGCTCTGAAGAACAAGGCTGGAGTGCACACGTGGCTCCACCAGAATAGAGTGCAGATTCGTTTCATCTTTCATATTTATAACACGTACCTACTGATAGTTTTACATGTAACTTATTTTATATTCAATACATATAATAAAATGTTTTGGAACAACAACAAACTACGATTACTGGTGTTGGCCTGATCGAAGACTTTGTAAAGAGTTGTGACGCCCAGTTGCTCCCTTGGCAGACCAGTAGCAGTGCCTTTAGACGAATCTGTTCAATGTTGTTGTCACGATTCTCCGTCAACCTTGGCTTCAGTTCTCATCTCGTGCTCGAGTAGTTTAAGACGGTTTTTCTCCTTCATTTCGATCTCGTGTTCGATGGTTTGCCGGGGTATTGCCTCTTGGAGTGCGACACTTTCCTCTTGCCTAGTAAGTGTTACCGTTTAAAGAATCAATTCAGACAACTTTTACTATATTCTTACTTTTTGAAATTTTCCTCATGGATACGTTGCTGCTGCGACAGTTGATCTACATAGCGGCGCCAAGCCAATCGGTATTGATATTGGGCACGATACTGTTGTAGCTTGGTCTCTTCCTAGAAGTGGATACATATGGTTAGCAATTCGTCTTCAGGTTCATGTTAATTCAAATCCAACATACAATCGGGGTCTTCCTACGCTCTTCTTGATCGATACGCTTGTGTTCAACTTTCGCCTGTTCAATAATGTGTTTCGTATTCCTGTGTGTTCACCTGCATCGTGGACAAATCAAGGGCTTCTCTAGCATGATCTTGAGTGGGAGCTTGTGATTGAACCTTGAAGAAATATCTAATAATTAAATATATATATATATATATAGTTGGCGCAACAGGTCTGTACAGACCCAAGGCCTAGCTTCTCACAACCATTCGTTTTGTGTGAGTTTCATTTTTGGAACGAATGGAAGGGATCTACAATTTTATGCCGATTCCAAACGGCTAATTGAGAAGCTCTTAAGACAGTTATACTCTCGGATGTTTGTCAGACGTTCGCGAGAGGCGGCGCAGTGGAAAAAACCCTAAGTTGGAATTTGGGTTTTTGCGGGATTCGAACCTGAGTCCCTCGCTTAGTAGTCCAACACACTAACCACTAAGCCACTGCGCAAATTCATCGAATAGTATGGCTTACTTATATCGATTCCGATTGATATTCATGGTTGTCTCCAGTGCGATCCATTATATATGGTAAGGTTAGCGAACACCTCAAAGTCGGCTTCTTCCTTAGCTGCAAGACAAATGTATTTAATTATTAATTTAAACACTTAAAATACGCGAAAACTTACATTCTTTCAATTTGTTGGAGGAAAAATACAATTTCAATATAATCAAGCCATACTATTCAATGAATTTGTCTTGCAATATATATTTAATTATTATTCTGTCTTCAAGGTTTGTTAAATCGCAAGCTCCTTCCCAAGATGGCGGAGAAGATCCTGGCCAGGGAACCGCAGACCTGTAACGGTCTTAACTAACGCCGAGAAAAAAAGCCATGGAGGCATATCGTTTTGATTAATCGGCTTTGGAGCGAGTTGCCTAAGCTGTTAAGTCATTGGAAAAGTCCAGTAAGTTCTAGATCATTGATTATGCAATCGCTTAAATACGGATTGAGCCCATGACCCTTCATTTGTTTTCTAATCGCGCAGGTCATGTTAGAGAAGCCCTTGATTTGTCAAAGCGGCGAAGGTACTTAAGAGACGGCACACTGTCGGTAAAAAAATCACCATCTACTCTGACAGCCAAGCGGCCATAAAAGCCATGGAGTCAGTCGTGGTGAAGTCAAGAACTGTAAGTCGCTGCAAGAAATATCTGGACGCAATATCACAAGCCAATGCGGTGACCTTATGCTGGGTACCAGTTATTCCAGGTAATGAACAGGCGGACGAGCTTGCAAGAAACGGGTCGAAAATACATGCTTCTATGGCCCTTAAATCAGTAAGAACTCCGCTAAGCACACTTGCAAGGAAGATTGACATCGAATCCTGGAGTAGAACTAACCTTCAATGGACCAATCTCATTACCTGCAGGCACACAAAAGAACTATGGCCAGAGGTGAGCAACAAGAGATCTAAATACATGATCGGACTAAGCCGCAAAGATATTCGCATACTCACGGGGGTCATTACTGGACACTCCGCGATAGGCGTACATCAGGAACGGCTGGGCATACTGCATAATGACTTTTGCAGAAGCTGTAGGGACGTTGAAGAAATAGAGTCTGTTCGCCACCTAGTGTGCGAATGCCCAGCCCTTAAAAATAGCAGACAGAGGATTCTCAACAGTTACTTCTTCGATGACCTAGATGATTTGAAGAATGTCGATATCAAGATACTCCTGAGATTCATACTCAAATCTGTGTGGTTCTAGTAGATAAAAACAACTTTATATAATTGGCTACTCGTAGGACGAATTAGCGAGGATCATGACACAACGGAGCTTCAAGAGCCCATGTGATTCATACTAATCTATGTGGCGCCAATATGGAAAGCGGTTTATTTTCTTGTCTTTCAACAGGTCACATTGGATGGTTCCCGTAACTGGACACAATAGACTCAACTGGGTCTAAGTGGAGCTGTGTCAAAAGTGCCACAAGAGCACCCATTAACCTACCTACCTACCTTGTCCGAGTTGCAGGAGAACACACGTCAACAAGAGTATGGCCAAAGTCAAGGATTACGAAGCACATTTTGAACAGGCGAAAGTTGAACAAAAGCGTATCGTTCACGAAGAGCGTAGGAAGACCCTGATTGTAAGTTGATTTGAATTATCATGAACCTGACGACTATTTGCTAAACATTGGTATCCACTTCTAGGAAGAGACCAAGCAACAGCATCATCGTGCCCAATATCAGGACCATCAAGACCAAGCAAAAGAGGGTCACAGCTATTCACAAAGTCTTCGGTTGGGCCAATACCACTAACAGTGGTTTTTTGTTGTTGCAAAACATTATATTATGTGTATTGAATATAAAATAAGTTAAATGTAAAACTTTATCAGTACGAGTTATAAATATGTAAGAAGGAACGAATCGCCCTCCATTCTTGTGGAGCCTTGTGTGCACACCAGCCATGGAAACATTTTGTGAATGCTTCGACTCCTTGTTCTTCAGAGTAAGGAAAAGTTTGCGCGCCCTTTCTGGTTGTTTGATTCTCATTTTTTGTTGAAATGTAAATGTTAATAAATGCATATTTTTGTAAGCTGAAAGAGTTTCTGTTGTCGGCTGTGTGACTTACTTGTGCGGATTCGTAGGCCAAATTGATTTCGACTTCATTGCATCTGGAGCCGAGCCAAAGGAATACTTGCTTGCCGTTGTTCAGTATCATGATTTCGTCGTCGGCTAAAACGTCTTGGCAGAGGTCGGAGCACTTTTCACTGTGAAGTAGACCTTTGGTTGGAACAGCGTTACAATTTTATCTCATATCCTTACTAATTTCCTCCTCACAAATGCGCTATTCCCGACTGTGATTCGTCTTCTGTTTCGAGCGGCACATACAGAATATAGCTGCACAGTTCAAAATATTAGTTTCGTGTATCGTAAGTGGAGGGAAAACTCCTACAAAAAAGCCGAGTTGAAGTGGACCGCACCGAGTGTAACCTGTATTATTCTCGTGCACAAAGCCCCTTCATTCGAGCGGAGGTGGTAGAACTCGACGGTAGCCTTGCCATCGCGCTTGTCCTTTCGCTTGCCGGTGTATATGATAAACTTTCGATTTAACTGCTACATCAGTAGCGAGAAGTCAATGTTGTAGAACTCAATTCCGACTCGTTGTCGCTCAATTTGAGACGTTTCAAGTTGGGCAAGTTGTACAGGCAATCTGGTACCTGGCAGCGAATTTAATTTTACGAAAAATCCAGTTGGGATAAGTGAAAAATCAGTGTCAGCTTTCAACTGTGGTGCTGTGACAGTGTTCAGAAATACATCTTTTTTTTAAAAGAATTTCAACTCAAATTTGGTGAACAAGTATAATTTCTCAGTACATTTTCATATTAGTTTTTTCATAACATTCTGTATTTCTATTCAACCAAAGTACTCATTCACCATTATTGTTCCATTATAATACTGTGGCGTGGAATGAATCGTGGTGAAATGAAAACAAACTAAAATGGTGAAATGAAAACAACCCCCATTAGTCACCAAACAAGTTCCACTTCCAATTGGAGATTGGAATCTGTCAATTCCCCACTAAACTAAATTAACTGGGAATTTATCAATTGCTGAAAAGGGGAAAAAGTATGTCAGCCAATTGTAGAACCAATTGGAGCTAGCTAGAAAGTTCTCGAAGAGATGGCAGAGCAGATATAAAAGAGAGGTTGTAGAACAGGGCGACAGTTGACTTTTATCAGTGATTGGTTAAAGTTCGAGATAGTAATCGGTTGTGAAGATAAATAATAGAGTGAAATAAGTGATTGGTTTGAATCGTCGAAGAATTGTTTAAGTAATATTGTTCTAGTACCTAATTAGTGTATAATCCATAAAAGTGTAATAAAAGTGATTCTGACTAGAAAAGTTTAACAGAATAGTGTTTTATCTTTTCGAATCCTAGCCCAAATGTAACATTGGTGTCAGAAGTGGGATAAAACTTATTCTGTGCTGAAGCGTGTGTTATAAAGAAACATTAAAAAAAAAAAAAAAAATTAATTAAAGTGAATTTGTGATTTTCGAAATTACAAGTGACAAACAAAATGGGTCGTGTATTGCTACAACTAAGCATACCCCAATTAAAAAGTGAATTAGAAAAGAGGAATCTCTCCACAGCTGGAGGGAAACGTGACCTCATACTTCGTCTGCAGGAGGCTGTCGAAAAAGAGGGAGAAAATCCAAAGACCATGCTTTTCGACGTGGCAGAAGAACAAGTAAGTACAGGCGATGATATTAGTGCTATGATGGAATTACTTCTTGCCAAGATGGAAGAACAGAAGAAGTCTATGGAATCGAAGTTCGCAGAACAGAAGAATTCTCTAGAAGAACAGAAGAATTCTCTGAAAGAACAGAAGAATTCTATGGAATCGAAGTTCACAGAACAGAAGAATTCTCTAGAAGAACAGAAGAATTCTCTTGTTACCGCACAAAAAGATGCTGTGGAAGAATTTACGAATGTTCTAGAAGTAAAAATCGACGCAATTGACGACAAATTAAACAAACATGAAACAAAGTTTGAGGAAATTAATGAGACGTTTCATAAACACGAGAACATAGCTAAAGAGCTCGGAACAAACATCAAGTACATAGCTAAAGAGCTCGAATCAAACATCGAAAACATAGCTAAAGAGCTCGAAAAAGTCAAGAAACAGAAAGCTCGGGAATATTCTACTGACTGCCCAAGAAGGAAGGAGATGCAACCACCCGTTTTTGATGGTCAAACATCATGGCCGATCTATAAGAGACAGTTCGAAGCAGCTGCAATGACCAATGGAGGGGACGACGAGGAAAAGTCGATTGCATTAACGCTCGCATTACGAGGTACAGCTGCAGAATTGCTTCAAACTATCTCAGAAGAAAAACAACGCAACTATGACGCTTTGGTTAAGGCTATTGAGATGCGGTTTGGTGACGACCATATGCAGCAAGTGTATAGAGTGCAACTGCGCAGTAGATTCCAGAAGAGGGGAGAAACACTCCAGCAGCTGCAAGCGGATATAGAACGGCTAGCGCACTTGTCATATCCCAATGCCGGCGAAGATGTCATCAACGAAATGGCTATTGAGGCATTTACACAAGCCATAGACGACAGACAACTGCAGATGGCTCTACGAATGGCTGGAAAGAGAACTCTTCCTGAGGCACTGGCATTTGCCTTAACTATGAAAGCTGCGGACCAAGCATCTCAAGGATTCCACCGCGTGAGAGAAATAACATCCGTCGAATGCTCATGCCATAGAACAGATGTAGAAGACCGGAACAGTGCTCGCAGGGGACCGATCCGTTGCTGGAACTGCAACAAAATTGGACATCTTCAACGACAGTGCAGAGCTGAACGTAGACAGGGCAGTTGTCCACATTGCAGAACTAGGAGTCGAAACGACGAGGCATCTGAACAATTGGCGGATGGAACCTCACATAGCCATCAGTCGGGAAACGAGTAAGAACCAACTTCGCGGGGCAGAAGCTGGTTTCTGGAATCGACGCCCCCATGACCACAATTCAGGTTTCACAGACCAAACGATGTAATAGGAGCCTGACAGTGGAAACCCATATCGGTCAGAAAAAGTGTGTGGCCACAATCGATACAGGTGCCACCGCTTCCATAATCAGAAGGGACATCGTTCGCCAATCATGGCTGCACAACACCAGCAGCTACTGTCTGAAAACAGCAACTGGAGCAACGGCAAAGGTGTATGGTGAGGTACTCTTGACGATAAATCTAGCAGGAATAGTCTTCTCCCATGCATTCTTATATATATAGTTGGCGCAACAGGTCCGTAGGGACCCAAGGCCTAGCTTCTCGCAACCATTCGTTTTGTGTGAGTTTTTTATTTTTTGAACGAATGGAAGGGATCTACAATTTTATGCCGATTCCAAACGTCTAATTGAGAAGCTCTAAAGACAGTTATACTCTCGGATGTTTGTCAGACGTTCGCGAGAGGCGTTCTTAGTGGCCGATATATGTGACGAATGCATCATTGGAATCGACTTTATGAAGACGCATGATGTAGTACTCGACATCGGTTCGCAAGTTCTAAAGTACAGAAACGTCGAGATTCCAATGGTTTACGGGAACGAGAACGTCACAGCTCTAAGAACAGTTGTAAGTGAGGACGAAATATTACCACCTTCGTCAGAGACACTTATTTGGACAAAGCTGGAAGGTGATCCTGGGAGCCACCGATTCTTCCTAATAGAGCCAGATACAGAAAACTATTACCAGAGCAATATCGTCGGAAAGATGCTTGTTGAACCTAAAAACAACTTGGTTCCCGTTCGTGTCCTCAATGTGGAACACAGAAGCGTAAAGCTGAAGCAAGGGGAAGTGATCGGAAAGTGCGTACCGATTACTGCGGTCACAAAGTTGTCCACTGAAAGTCCCGCGAAACCGGTTAGACCTACGGAGGAATCGGAAATGAAAAAGAATATACTCGGAGAGTGCGAGCTGGATCAGGAGCAGCGGGCCATGGCAGGGAGTCTAATCGACGAGTTCGCTGATATATTTGCTTCGCAGAGTAGCGAGTATGGCCGAACACATCTCGTACAGCACCGAATTGACACCAGGGATGCAACATCAATTCGTCAGCCTCCCAGACGACTACCATTGGCCAAGCAGACGGAGGTTGCAGAAATGGTGTCGACGATGGAAAAGGAGGGACTGATTGAGAGCTCAAAAAGTCCGTGGGCATCACCCGTCGTCCTGGTCAAAAAGAAAGACGGAAGTACGAGATTCTGCGTGGACTATCGCCAACTAAACAACGTCACTAAGAAGGATAGCTACCCCCTGCCAAGAATTGACGATACCCTGGACACACTATCCGGAGCCAAATGGTTTTCGACTCTTGATCTGAAGAGTGGCTACTGGCAAGTACAGATCCATCCAGAAGACCGCGAGAAAACAGCATTCACAGCAGGAAACGGACTTTGGCAATTTACAGTAATGCCATTTGGACTGTGCAATGCTCCAGCAACTTTTGAGCGTCTAATGGAGCGTGTTTTGCTGGGACTGACGTGGAAAACCTGTTTGGTCTACCTGGACGATGTCATCGTGGTTGGTAAAACGTTCAACGAACATCGAAATAACCTTAGGGAGGTGTTCCAAAGGCTACGAAGTGCACAGTTAAAACTGAACCCGAAGAAGTGTTCTCTATTCCGACCTGGGACTTGCGACCTATTACAGACGATTTGTAAAGGACTTTGCCAGGATCGCAAAGAGCTTGCATCAACTGACAGAAAAAGGCAAACAATTCAAATGGTCAGGTGAGTGCGAAAACAGCTTCAAAGAACTTAAGCAACAGTTGTGCGACGCCCCCATATTAGCGTACCCCACCCCTGGAAAAACATTTATTGTGGATGCAGACGCTAGTAATGTGGGAATTGGAGCCGTGCTTTCCCAGGTACACGAGGGGCAAGAGAAGGTAGTTTCGTTCTTCAGCAAAGTTCTCTCAAAGCCAGAAAGGAACTACTGTGTTACCAGGCGCGAACTCCTTGCTTTGGTACTGGCAACGAAACATTTCCATAAGTACCTCTATGGGCAGAAATTCATCCTTCGCACAGACCATGCATCTTTAAAGTGGCTACTACACTTTAAGAATCCTGAAGGACAAGTCGCAAGGTGGACCGAACAGCTGCAAATGTACGAGTACGAAATACAACATCGAAAGGGAAGTCTTCACTCAAATGCAGACGCTCTCTCCCGTCGACCGTGCAAAGCAGATTGTAAACATTGCTTACGACACGAGGAAAAAGATGTCGTGTCCGTTCAAAGGGTGAGAGCTATGCCCATTGGTGGCTTACTTCAGTAAGTGGCCTGAAGCATTCGCTATCCCAAATCAAGAAGCTAAGACTGTGGTGGAGCAAATCGTCTTCAACTGGGTAAGCAGATTCGGTGTGCCTATGGAACTGCATCCGGACCAAGGACGAAACTTCGAGTCCAGGATTTTCCAAGGAGTGTGCCAGTTACTCGGGATTAAGAAGACAAGAACAACACCGCTTCATCCACAATCAGATGGGATGGTGGAGCGCTTCAATAGAACGCTGAATGAACACCTCTCTAAGGTCGTTGGCGATAACCAGAGAGATTGGGACAAACACATTCCCATGTTTTTATTGGCTTATCGAAGTGCAGTGCACAATACCACAGGACATACTCCATCTGAAGTCCTATTTGGTCGAAAAGTCCGCCTACCTAGCGAGTTAATGTTTGGATCTCCATGCGAAGAATCCAAAAATGAGGAGGACTATGTTACAGACCTCAGGAATATCATCAGGGACGTGCATCAAGGGACTAGGGCTAATATTAAGATAGCCAGTGATCGCATGAAAACGAGGTACGATACTAAAACAACAACTACAGGCTTTCAAGAAGGAGATCTGGTATGGCTATATAACCCTCATCAAAGAAAAGGTTTATCACCTAAGTTGCAAACAGACTGGGAAGGGCCCTACAAAATCGTAAAGCGCATCAACGACGTTGTCTATCGCATCCAACGAGGAAGAGGCAAGCTGAAAGTCGTTCATGTGGATCGCCTTCATCGCTACAATGGTGCAAATGTTAACGAGTTTGTTCGGGACGAACAAGTTTAAGAGGGGGATATTGTGGCGTGGAATGAATCGTGGTGAAATGAAAACAAACTAAAATGGTGAAATGAAAACAACCCCCATTAGTCACCAAACAAGTTCCACTTCCAATTGGAGATTGGAATCTGTCAATTCCCCACTAAACTAAATTAACTGGGAATTTATCAATTGCTGAAAAGGGGAAAAAGTATGTCAGCCAATTGTAGAACCAATTGGAGCTAGCTAGAAAGTTCTCGAAGAGATGGCAGAGCAGATATAAAAGGAGAGGTTGTAGAACAGGGCGACAGTTGATTTTTATCAGTGATTGGTTAAAGTTCGAGATAGTAATCGGTTGTGAAGATAAATAGTACCTAATTAGTGTATAATCCATAAAAGTGTAATAAAAGTGATTCTGACTAGAAAAGTTTAACAGAATAGTGTTTTATCTTTTCGAATCCCAGCCCAAATGTAACAATACCAAAACATACGACTTATAAGTAACATAAATGTAGTCTTTGAAATACGAGACACGTAAAAATAAAACGAATACACAAACGCATACTTTGTCTTAAATTATATTTAGACTAACGGAGAAACTCTTTAATAATTTTATAATTCATACTTAATAACAGCAACTATGTTAACCTTGGTATTTATAAATTTTAACTTAACTCCAGAAGTATACTTAGCGATGTATGTGATATTCTACTCGATGCCTTACAAATGTTCGCTAAAAATGTTTTAATTTGTTTATATACTATACATTTATTCCAGGTATTCAACACTACATCAATCAAACAACCAGAAAGGGCGCGCGAACTTTTCCTCACTCTGAAGAACAAGGAGTCGAAGCGCTTCACAAAATGTTTTCATGGCTGGAGTGCGCACAAGGCTCCACCAGATTAGAGTGCAGATTCGTTACTTCTTTCATATTTATAACACGTACCTACTGATAGTTTAACATGTAACTTATTTTATATTCAATACATATAATAAAATGTTTTGCAACAACAACAAACTACGATTACTGGTGTTGGCCAAATTCAAGACTTTGTGAATAGCTGTGACTCCCTCCTTTGCCATTGGTGCTACATCACCTCCAGTCATGATGGCGTAATCCATTCCAATCCAATCCAGTCAGAGCGAAACGAAAGGTTTTACCAACACGAGCTGCAATATACCGAAAAACAACACCAGTTGCTCCCTTGGCAGGCCAGCAGCAGTCAAAACTTTGTCCCAACCAGTGAGCATTGCTTCGAATCCAGTACCAATGACTGTGCCAACAGTCTTGATGCTGATGATGACAGTGATGCGATTTTCTTGTGCCTTTAGACGAATCTGTTCTATGTTGATGTTCTCCCTGTCAACCTTGGCTTTGGTTTTTTCTCCTTCATTTCGATCTCGTGTTCGATGGTTTGCCGGCACATTGCCTCTTGGAGTGTGACACTTTCCTCTTGCCTAGTAAGTGTTACCGTTTAAAGAATCAATTCACACAACTTTTACTATATTCTTACTTTTTGAAATTGCCCTCCTGGATACGTTGCTGCTGCGACAATTGATCTTCATAGCGGCACCATTCCAATTGGTCTTGATATTGGGCACGATGCTGTTGTTGCTTGGTCTCTTCCTAGAAGTGGATACATATGGTTAGCAATTCGTCGTCAGATTCATTTTAATTTAAATCCAACTTACAGTCGGGGTCTTCCTACGCTCTTCGTGATCGATACGCTTGTGTTCAACTTTCGCCTGTTCAATATATGTTTCGTATTCCTTGACTTTGGCCATACACTCTTGATGGCGTGTGTTCTCCTGCATCGTGGACAAATCAAGGGCATCTCTAGCATTATCTTGAGTGGGAGCTTGCGATTTAACAAACCTTGAAGAAATATCTAATAATTAAATATATAAAGTGAGACAAATTCATTGAATAGTATGGCTTACTTATATCGATTCCGATTGATATTCTTCGTTGTCTCCAGTGCGATCCATTATATATTGTGGCGTGAAATGAATCGTGGTGAAATGAAAACAAACTAAAATGGTGAAAATGAGAACAACCCCCATTAGTCACCACACAAGTTCTACTTCCAATTGGAGATTGGAATCTGTCAATTCCCCACTACACTAAATTAACTGGGAATTAAACAATTGCTGAAAAGGGGAAAAAGTATGTGAGCCAATTGTAGAACCAATTGGAGTTAGCTAGAAAGTTCTCGAAGAGATGGCAGAGCAGATATAAAAGGAAAGGTTTTAGAACAGGGGGACAGTTGATTTTTATCAGTGATTGGTTAAAGTTCGAGATAGTACAAAGTAATAGAGTGAATTAAGTGATTGGTTTGAATCGTTGAAGAATTGTTTAAGTAATATTGTTCTGGTACTTAATAGGTAAATAATCCATAAAAGTGTAATAAAAGTGATTTAACTAGAAAAATTTAACAGAATAGTGTTTTATCTTTTCGAATCCCAGCCCAAATGTAACATTGGTGTCAGAAGTGGGATAAAACTTTTAAACTTTTAAAAAAAATTATTAAAGTGAATTTGTGAATTTCTAAATTACAAGAGACAAACAAAATGGGTCGTGTATTGCTACAACTAAGCATACCCCAATTGAAAAGTGAATTAGAAAAGAGGAATCTCTCCACAGCTGGAGGGAAAAGTGACCTCATACTTCGTCTGCAGGAGGCTGTCCAAAATGAGGGAGAAAATCCAAAGACCATGCTTTTCGACGTGGCAGAAGAACAAGTAACTACAGGCGTTGATATTAGCGCTATGATGGAATTACTTCTTGCCAAGATGGAAGAACACAAAAATTCCATTACGGCCGCACATAAAGATGCCGTGGAAGAGTTCCAGAATGTTCTAGATGTAAAAATCGTCGCGATTGATGAGAAATTAAACAAACATGAAACCAAATTTGAGGAAATTAATGAATCTCTTCATAGACACGAAACGAACATCGAGAACGTAGCTAAAGAACTCGGAACAATTATCGAGAACATAGTTAAAGAGCTTGAAAAATTCAAGAAACAGAAGGCTCGGGAATATTCTGCTGACTGCCCAAGAAGGAAAGAGATGCAACCACCCGTTTTTGATGGTCAAACATCATGGCGGATTTATAAGAGACAGTTCGAAGCAGCTGCAATCAGCAATGGATGGGACGACGAGGAAAAGTCGATTGCCTAAACGCTCGCATTACGAGGTACAGCTGCAGAATTGCTTCAAACTATCTCAGAAGAAAAACAACGCGACTATGATGCTTTGGTTAAGGCTATTGAGATGCGATTTGGTGACAACCATATGCAGCAAGTGTATAGAGTGCAACTGCGCAGTAGAATCCAGAAGAGGGGAGAAACACTCCAGCAGCTGCAAGCGCATATAGAACGGCCAGCGCACTTGTTATATCCCAATGCTGGCGAAGATGTCATCAACGAAATGGCTATTGAGGCATTTACACAAGCCATAGATGACAGACAACTGCAGATGACTCTACGAATGGCTGGAAAGAGAACTCTTCCTGAGGCACTGGCATTTGCCTTAACTATGAAAGCTGCGGACCAAGCATCTCAAGGATTCCACCGCGTGAGAGAAATAACATCCGTCGAATGCTCATGCCAGAGAACAGATGTAAAAGACCGGAACAGTGCTCGCAGGGGACCGATCCGTTGCTGGAACTGCAACAAAAATCAACGACAGTGCAGAGCTGAACGTAGACAGGGCAGTTGTCCACATTGCAGAACTAGGAGTCGAAACGACGAGGCATCTGAACAATTGGCGGATGGAACCACACAAAACCATCAGTCGGGAAACGAGTAATAACCAACTTCACGGGGCAGAAGCTAGTTCCTGGAATCGACGCCCCCATGAACGCAATTCAGGTTTCATAGACCAAACGATGTAATAGGAGCATGACAGTGGAAGCCCATATCGGTCAGAAAAAGTGTGTGGCCACAATCGATATAGGTGCCACCGCTTCCATAATCAGAAGGGACATCGTTCGCCAATCATGGCTGCACAACACCAGCAGCTACTATCTGAAAACAGCAACTGGAGCAACGGCAAAGGTGTATGGTGAGGTACTCTTGACGATAAATCTAGGAATAGTCTTCTCCCATGCATTCTTAGTAGCCGCAGTCGTTCTGCAGCATCCGTGGCGATCAGACGACTTTCATAGTGAGGGAGTGAAATCTAAGGCAAGAGTACAAATAGTGTGTTTGGATAGCAAAATCTAATTAGCCATTTGGCTCAGTGTGGCATAGCATCGGCTGTCACTGCAACAACAACAACAACAAAAACAGCAACCGCTGCAACAGCAGCAGAGACAACAGCCGCAGCAGCAGCAGAGACAACAGCCGCAGCAGCAGCAGAGACAACAACAACAACAGCAGCAGAATCAGCAGCAGCAGCAGCAGCCGCAGCAACAACTACAACAACAACAAGAGATAAAAAAGCAGAAAATACAACCCATAAATGTAAGTCATCTAGAAATAAGCGATAGCATTAAGTTATGTAAGTTAATTTGTAAGGATTTCTATATTAAAAGGCTTAACGCTAATAAGCACATTATTATGTGCAGTAACATGGAGGAGCACAAAAAGTTGCGCACCGCTCTGGAGAAAGCGGAAGCTGAGTACTTCACGTACACTCCAAAAGGAGAAAAGCGACAAACTGTGCTGCTTAAGGGTATCGATCCCAATATAAAAATAGAGGAGCTCGAAAACGAGCTCAAGAATTATGAGTGCGACGACCTTAAGTTCGTGGGGGTCAAGCCGTTTTCTTCGCCTGCGGACAGGGGTGGTAGCCGCAAATTACCATTGTTTTTGGTACAATTAGCCCCCGACAGCAAAATAGATAGTCTGAAAAGAATCAGATTCCTGTATTATCATGCAGTACGTTGGGAAAAATTAAAGAGGTCAGATCGTGTACTTCAATGTATGCGCTGCCAGAGGTTCGGGCACGCCGCAGCTAACTGCCACATGCAGTTCAGGTGCGTTAAGTGCAACAAGGACCACAAACATGGGGAATGTGCTTTATGTAGCGATAGGGTAGAAGATCGAAGCCAGCTCTCGTGTGTACTCTGCAACAGCTCAGGACATCCTGCTAATTTCAGGGGATGTCCCAAGTATCAGCAGGTCAAACAGAATGTGCAGGCTCGAAAACAGAGGTCCGAAGAAGAGAAGGGTCGAAAGAGTCGCTCGTTCTCTAATTTTGTTGCGCCCAATGTGTCCTTTGCCCAAATGGTATCTGGACCGGGTAGCTCAATCACAAAAAACGCGCCGAAGGTTCCTACACTGGAAGCGGATCTGGATTTGAAATCGATCCTTCTGTCACTGCACGGAAAGATCGACAATTTCCAGAAACAATTAAATGAGCATGCGGCTCGAATAGACATGATCTATTCGACGCTGTTTGCCGAGTCTGCCGCGCCATAAATATGATGGGTACGCTGGACGAGGTAAACTTAAAGATCCTTGCGGTGAATGTTAATTCACTAATTAGGATCGAGAGAAGGATCAATCTTTCCAATTTGTTGAAAGCCGAAAAGCCAGATGTGCTTCTGGTTAGCGAAACTAAGCTATCCCCGAAGCACAAATTGGGCTATAGAAATTATTGTGTAGTTAGAAGAGACCGTCCCAACTCCACACAGGGAGGTGGTGTCGCTATCTTAATACGTAAAGGCTTGCGCCATAAGGTCATATATAGCGGAGACGTGCGCAGGTTCCAAGTGTTGGAAGCATGCATCGTATGCATTCCCCTCAATACCCAGAGGCGGATGTATGTGGTGTCGCTTTACGCACCGGAATCTCCTCGACGCATTGAATTTTTGAATGAGATCGAGACGCTTTTTCGTTGCTTAGAGCTTCAATCGGAAGATAATTATTACTTTTTGGGCGGAGACCTCAATGCTAAACATGCGGCATGGGGAAATGATATTCCGAACCCTAGAGGCAACCAGTTTCACGACTGGTGGCGTCATAATATGATTGAGTACAAACTCGAATTGTACGCGACGGATATCCCGTCTTTCCCTAGAGATGGTTCTTTCTTGGACTTGGCGCTAGTTGACGAAAGACTGGAACTAACAAACATTGATCTAAGCACGCGGAACTGTTTACGAACGGTTGAGTACGATAGTGATCACTACGGACTTGCCGCCGTAATACGGATCCCGAACGAGCAGACGCAGCTGGAGCAGTACGACCAAGTGCGTTCTTTCGATTACCGAAAAGCGCAGTGGTAGCGCTTCTCCAGAGTGTTAAAACGCGACATACGCTCATGCGAGATCGACCCACCGACAAACAGGAACCTAACAAACGATGAAATCGACAACCATTTATGGCAGATGAATGTCGTCATCAAACAGACAATGGAGCGGACTATCCCTCGGGTAGGACGTTCCACGGACGAAGAACAAACTGAAAAATATCGAAACGCAACAATCGATGCTCTGTACAGACATAAAAGTAGACTGCTCTCGAGGCTTAAACGGCTACACAGACAGTTCACTGACAGGAACGATCCCGAGTTAAGAATACTGAATTCGATGATCAAAAACTTGAAACAGTTGATCACCGAGAATTACAGAAAATCTGTAAGTTTGTATTGGGGCAATAAAATTCGGGCTATAAAAGCCAGTAGTCCGAAAATGTTCCCACAAATAAATAAACTGTTCAGGCGGAAGGATCATAACGACATTTCATGTGTTCGAATACCTCGGACGAACGAGAACAGACAGACACTACTGACTGCTGGCATAAGTCCGGAAAGTGCCGACTCGAACGACGGTTTTTTCGTGGTCGAAGACCCGCAGGAGAGGGTGAACTTGATGGGAGCTTTCTTTGAGACTGTGTATACGGTGAACAACCCTGTTTGCCGTAACCGCGACCTCGAGGAGAGGGCCTTTCTTAACCACTTTTATCTGCGGACCGAAATTCAAGATTGGCGATCCGAGAACAACGGTTTCACCGGGTTCAATGACGACAACCGTGCAAACGGTACAGTCGCCGATGAAAATACTCATCTGTTCGTGAGTAGAGATGAACTTCGGTGCATCTTTGAATCACTTAAAAACAAAAAGTCGGCGGGAGTGGACGGTATCCCAAACGTCGTATTAAGACACCTGCCGCTAGAGGCGATAGATATCTTCGCCACGCTATTTAACAATGCGCTGAATAATGCATATCATCCGGAGCAGTGGAAAATAGCGGTGGTACACCCTATCCCGAAAAAGGATAAAGATAAGACGAACCCTGCTAATCTCCGGTCAATTAGTTTGCTTCCGAATGTTAGCAAGGTATTCGTGAAAATCGTCAATAAATCTCTTTTGAAATGGGTTGAGGAAAATAAGATCATTCCGGACAACCAGTTTGGCTTCAGAGCGGGGCATGACACTATTCATGCCACGTCGAAACTGGTTTCCGACATTCAGTGGAATAAGAGTAAGAAGCAATGCACGGGTGCCTGCCTTGTCGACTTTGAGAAGGCCTTCGATACCGTATGGTTGGAGGGGCTCTTCTATAAGCTGACCAGATCGGGCATTCAAAAACCTTTGCTGTATATGATTTATGACATGCTTATGGGAAAGAAGTTCGTTGTCAAAGCTGGCAACGTGACTTCGAGCAGGGTTTTTGAAATTAAAAACGGCTTACAACAGGGAGCAGTGAATTCTCCGGTCCTGTTTAATATTTACACAAGTGATCTGGTGGGTTCCCTCAGACATGCTATAGCCTACGCGAACGATTTAGTGGCGTACAGATCAGGACCAAAAATCGAGGTCATTAACATCCTTCTGCAACGTGACTTCGAGCAAATTAAGAGGTATTGCGATGATTGGAAGTTGAAAATCAATTTCCAAAAATTGGAAACAAAACTGTTCAGAACAACATTGGCTGGGGCCTCTGGGGATACCAGAAAAAAACTGGAGAAAATTAACAATTATTGGACAGCAGGGGCGACCATTGGCGGTGAAAAACGTGGTTAGGTATCTTGGCATCTGGCTCGACCAGTATCTGTATTTTGACAAACATATAGCTGCTTGTCTTGCTGGGGCTAAGAGGGCCTACGCGCTGACAAGGAGACTGTTTCGCAGCAGTCAACTTGACTGTAGGGTGAAGGTCATCTGCTACGTGGCCCTTATAAGGCCTATCATCGCTTATGGCTGTCCTATGTGGTTCAATATAGCGCCGTCCTATATGGAAAAGATTCGGGTGTTTGAGAGACAATGTCTCAGGGCCTGTCTAGGGTTGTTTAGAACTCCTGAATCTCAGTACATAAAATACTATCCCAACAGGACCCTATACAATGGGGCTCGTCTGAATAGGATTGACAATTTCCTTATTAAGGTGATTCGGAGGCACGTCGCAGGGGCGATGGCCAGCGATAATAACCTGATCTCAGGGGCTTACTACCCCAATTTAATGTACCACGAGAGTACGCTTCGGTCTGGCTTTATCCCGCCTGAGGCATTTCTTCATGTAGACATGAAAGGGTTAGTCCAGACAAAAGATGGTGTGCCGGTATTGTACCACAGCCACCGCGGCGCGAGGGATAAGCGGCTCATCCACGACGGGTCCGCCGCCAATGCTCAAGAGCTCCTCCGTTTTAGCACCGCAATTGCGGAACGGGACAGGGTCGATACGGTCAAGCAGTACACCGAATTTTGGTGGCTTGATGAACAGGTGAGGGTGGATACGCTCTCCCGGGCCGGTGCGCTACTTACGTAGCATCCTCCTTAGTTTTAAGCTAGATATTAGGTTTGTAGGTTTAGGCTTAGAGTAGGGGGTCTTTGGGAGATGCCGGGCTAGCCAACATGATAGTGCTACCGAGACTCGAACGACGCTTATAGCCTCGCTCGAGTCTCGGTGACACTGATGAACCCTTGTGAGCGGCTGTCAGGCGCTCATGGACGCGATCAGGATGGTGACCAATCGATTTGATTGCTCACCACCCTGATTATAGGTAATTTAGGTTAAGTAGCTTAGGTAGTCTTAAGTAGTTTTAAGTAAAGCAAATAATAAAGAGTTCAAGTTTTCTAAAGTTTCTTGAAAATTAAAAAACAAAACAAATCATAGAAATAGATAAATTTAAGGCCGAAAGGCAATAATTTTAAGGATATTGATAAGTTTAGAGCGCTCGCTTGGAGCCAGTAAGCTAGAATGAGATAAATGTTAGTTTTAAATTAGATTTAATCGTTTTTGTCTAGTATGTAAGCTTAAAAAAGAAATGAATAAAAATGAATTTAAAATGAAAATGAAAAAAAATCACATGGAACTTGTGGTTTTAGTCGGTCGGTTGTAACTGGAATAGCTGACCGCAGGTGTCTACTCATCAGCCTTTGAGCCGGACTTGAATCCATCTTATTTGCTGTTGTCCGCCACTCCAGCAGATATTTCCAAAAATTCTGTTTTGCATATTTGGCTTTGTTGAACAACCTTTTGACGATCTTCACAGCTGCTTCTGTTTTACTGTTTCCTTGTTGGTGATATGGTGTGCTGCGTGTGTGGCAAAATTCCCATTCTATTGCAAACCTTCTGAAATCCTCATTCACAAACGGAGTTCCACCATCAGTAACTACGATTTCTGGAATACCATACCGACTAAAGTTCTTTTTGCAACAACTCACAATGGTTTTGGCATTTGCTTCCTTGATTTCATCCACTTCGATAAAATCCGAGTAATAGTCTACTGTTACCAGAAAATTTTTTTTTTGGTTCCCTTGTTCTACCTCATCCATGCCGATGCGCTCAAAGGGATAGCTTGGTAGTATTGGACATTGTAATGGCATCTTAGTTTGGCCATTGGAATTCTGCAAGCAAAGAGAACAGTTAGAACATAATTGTTTAATATGATTTGATATATTTGGCCAAAATACTTTGTCGCGAGCTCTCCTTAAGCACGCTTCTATGCCCTGGTGACCGCTGTGCAGTCTCTGCAAAATATCCTGCCGTAGGCTTTGTGGAACAAGTATTTGCGATCCTTTAAGAATGAGTCCGTCCGAAATGGTCAGCTCATCTCTATAGTTGCGGTATAGATGTTCTGTCTCATCTAGGAAAGACTTGGTATCCGGCCATCCTCTAAATATGCGGTCCTTGAGTACTGTTAATTCCTTATCCTTAATCGTTTCTTCCCTGATACGTTGAACACGCGTATCCTTTATGCGCAAGTTATGGAGTGGATTTACTTCAAAGATTTGTAATAGGATTTTTTCAATTTCTTGCATTCGGTACACTTCCTCCTTTGATTCCTCATTCTTTTCCGGACCCGGTATTGGTGCTCTTGATAGTACATCCGAAATATGCATTTCTGCTCCCTTTTTGTATATGACATTTAAGTTGTAGGGTTGTAAGCTTGCATCTCATTCAATAACAGTGTCTTTTTTAAAATCGAAGTACTTCAGAATAGGAGCATCCACTATCATCTCTTTTAGTTTCGAAAACGCCACTTCTTGTGCCTGCCCCCAACGCCATTCGCTGTTCATTCGACATATTTGTCGTAACGGTTCGGCAACTTCTGAAATTTTGGCCAAAAATCTAGATAAATATGTGCATAAGCCAAAAACCTTTGTGTTTCTTTAGTATCTTTTGGACGTTGCATGTTCACAATCGCGTTCACTTTGTTTTTGTCCACTTTCAGTCCGTCCGCAGATAATGTAAATCCATAAAACGATACTTCCCTCAGTCCAATTCTTGCCTCTCGTAGCCTTATAAGCAGTTTTTCCAAATTCCGATTGTGATCTTTTATTGCCTCTTCCATTGTGTCACCGCGTCCGTAAATCAAGTAATCGTCTACAAGAACTTCTACTCCTTCGAGCCCACTTACGACCTCTTGCTGTTTCTGCTGCCAAATTTCCGGTGCCGGTTTTATTCCAAAGGGCATTCTAAGCCAACAATACCTGCCGAAAGGTGTCCAAAATGTTGTTAAAAGACTACTTTCTTGATCTAATACCACTTGCCAAAATCCATTCTTAGCGTCAAGCGTTGTGAAAACTTTTGCGTTAGCTAGGCTCGGTAACATTTCTTCCAAGGTATTGGTTTGTAGATTTCTTCTTTTCAATGCCTTGTTTAAATCTTGTGGATCTAGACATATTCTCAATTTATTATTTCGTTTAACTATAATTAAATTACTTATCCACTCCGTATGATGATTTACCTTTTTAATAATATTTCGCTTTTCTAATTCTGCTAGCTTCAATTTCAGGTCTTCTCTCAGAACTATCGGTATGCGTCGAGGTGCTTGTTGAGTTGGGATCGTTGTCGTATCGATTTCTAGTTTAACGCTTCCTTCCAGCAGCCCATCTCCTTTAAAAATATCACTGTATTTCTCCATAATTTGTTCAGCATTAACATCAATATTGTCTACTAAATTTAAAGAATTTACCTCAATTATCTCAAATAATTTAGATGCGTGTGCTGAAAGAATCGGGTGACACTTCTCTTTTACTATTTGAAATGTTAGTTGTTTCTTTATATCTCCATATTGGCCAACAAGGCTTCCAGCACCAACAGGTTTTATTATATTTCCACCCAAGGCTTTTAATCTTATTCTGGTCTCACTTAGTTCATATCTTCTTTTCATTATTTCTTTAAAATCGTTCAGATTCATTATGTTGCACGACGAGCCTGTGTCTATAATGCACTCCATTAATTTTGGTTTACTGTTGACATCCACAGAAAATTCAATTTCTCTCAGAATCATTCCCTTGTTTAACTTCTCTTCTCCTATCTGCGCGACATACAAAATTTCTTCTTCTTCACTTTCGGTTTCCGCTAGGTTATTTACTGCCTTCCCTTTTTTGCACACTTTTCTCAAGTGATTTTTTTTGTTACATAGGTGGCATGTTTTTCCATATGCTGGACAGTTACCTTTCTTGTGGACATTGCCACAGTAATCACAGCTGCTGTCGTATGACTTGTTATCTCCGCGTTGCAGTTTTCTATTTTGTCTTGCTCGATCTCTTGTTCTGTCTTCTCGGTAATCGCGTTTTAGCATATATGTATCATTGTCGCTAAATTCCCGTAAGTTGTTATTTGTTGTGTGTGTAATCGTTCGCATTCTTTCTGCTGTTTGTTGTGCTAATGAGCAAAGAGGATCTAAACTAGAGGGCCAACTCCCGTGCACCTACCCGATTTTCCCCGCAAATTTTGAATGACAGCCCTCTCTCGCGCGCTCATTTTTCTCCTGTCTGTGAATACATGTTATTAATGGCCGCCGAGTGCAGAGTATATCCATCAATGAGTAGGGACACTCTCTCTACATATGTATTTGTTACCACCACACAGCAAAATGCAGAAAAAATCGTATAATAAGTGGAAGCAGGTCGAAAGAATACTTTTTTCCTGTATACAACGACTGCTTGAGAAAAAAAGGGTACACAACACATTTTGTCTGTACCACTACATGCGTCTTGCTGCGTACGACAAACGATTGTGGTTTATGCTCTGGTTTTTTCATAAAGCATTTTTAAAGGCGCTCTGGAGTGAATGTCAGTATATTAGTATTTTTACATTTTAAATTCATTTTTATTGTTCTCATTCATTAAACTTAAATACTAGACAAAAACGATTAAATCTAATTTAAAGCTAACATTTGTCTTAATTCTAGCTTACTGGCTCTTAGCGAGCTCTCTAAACTTAACTATATCCTTAAAATTATTGCCTTTCGGCCTTAGATCTATCTATATTTAAATGGTTTGTTTTTTACTCTTCAAGAAACTTCCAAAACTTGAATACTCTATTTTTATTATTTTATTTAAAACTACTTAAGACTACCTAAGCTACTTAACCTAAATTACCTATAATCAGGGTGGTGAGCAATCAAATCGATTGGTCACCATCCTGATCGCGTCCATGGGCGCCTGATAGCCGCCCACAAGGGTTCATCAGTGCCACCGAGACTCGAGCGAGGCTATAAGCGTCGTTCGAGTCTCGGCAGCACTATCATGTTGGCTAGCCCGGCACCTCCCAAAGACCCCCTACTCTAACCTAAACCTACAAACTTAATATCTAGCTTAAAACTAAGGAGGATGCTACATAAGTAGCGCACCGGCCCGGGAGAGCGTATCCACCCTCACCTGTTCATCAAGCCACCAAAATTCGGTGAACTGCTTGACCGTATCGACCCTGTCCCGTTCCGCAATTGCGGTGCTAAAACGGAGGAGCTCTTGAGCATTGGCGGCGGACCCGTCGTGGATGAGCCGCTTATCCCTCGCGCCGCGGTGGCTGTGGTACAATACCGGCACACCATCTTTTGTCTGGACTAACCCTTTCATGTCTACATGAAGAAATGCCTCAGGCGGAATAAAGCCAGACCGAAGCGTACTCTCGTGGTACATTAAATTGGGGTAGTAAGCCCCTGAGATCAGGTTATTATCACTGGCCATCGCCCTTGCGACGTGCCTCCGAATCACCTTAATAAGGAAATTGTCAATCCTATTCAGTCGAGCCCCATTGTATAGGGTCCTGTTGGGATAGTATTTTATGTACTGAGATTCAGGAGTTCTAAACAACCCTAGACAGGCCCTGAGACATTGTCTCTCAAACACCCGAATCTTTTCCATATAGGACGGCGCTATATTGAACCACATAGGACAGCCATAAGCGATGATAGGCCTTATAAGGGCCACGTAGCAAATGACCTTCACCCTGGAATCAAGTTGATTGCTGCGAAACAGTCTCCTTGTCAGAGCGTAGGCCCTCCTAGCCCCAGCAAGACAAGCATCTATATGTTTGTCAAAATATAGATACTGGTCGAGCCAGATGCCAAGATACCGGACCACGTTTTTCACCGCCAATGGTCGCCCCTGCTGTCCAATAATTGTTAATTTTCTCCAGTTTTTTCTGGTATCCCCAGAGGCCCCAGCCAATGTTGTTCTGAACAGTATTGTTTCCGATTTTTGGAAATTGATTTTCAACTTCCAATCATCGCAATACCTCTTAATTTGCTCGAAGTCACGTTGCAGAAGGATGTTAATGACCTCGATTTTTGGTCCTGACCTGTACGCCACTAAATCGTCCGCGTACGCTATAGCATGTCTGAGGGAACCCACCAGATCACTTGTGTAAATATTAAACAGGACCGGAGAATTCACTGCTCCCTGTTGTAAGCCGTTTTTAATTTCGAAAACCTTGCTTGAAGTCACGTTGCCAGCTTTGACAACGAACTTCTTTCCCATAAGCATGTCATAAATTATATATAGCAAAGGTTTTTGAATGCCCATTCTGGTCAGCTTATAAAAGAGCCCCTCCAACCATACGGTATCAAAGGCCTTCTCAAAGTCGACCAGGCAGGCACCCGTGCATTGATTCTTACTTTTATTCCACTGAATGTCGGAAACCAGTTTCGACGCGGCATGAATAGTGTCATGCCCCGCTCTGAAGCCAAACTGGTTGTCCGGAATAATCTTATTTTCCTCAACCCATTTTAAAAGAGATCTATTGACGACCTTCTCGAATACCTTGCTAACATTCGGAAGCAAACTAATTGACCGGAGATTAGCAGGGTTCGTCCTATCTTTATCCTTTTTCGGGATAGGGTGTACCACCGCTATTTTCCACTGCTCCGGATAATATGCATTATTCAGCGCATTGTTAAATAGTGTGGCGAAGATATCTATCGCCTCTAGCGGCAGGTGTCTTAATACGACGTTTGGGATACCGTCCACTCCCGCCGACTTTTTGTTTTTAAGTGATTCAAAGATGCACCGAAGTTCATCCCTACTCACGAACAGATGAGTATTTTCATCGGCGACTGTGCCGTTTGCACGGTTGTCGTCATTGAACCCGGTGAAACCGTTGTTCTCGGATCGCCAATCTTGAATTTCGGTCCGCAGATAAAAGTGGTTAAGAAAGGCCCTCTCCTCGAGGTCGCGGTTACGGCGAACAGGGTTGTTCACCGTATACACAGTCTCAAAGAAAGCTCCCATCAAATTCACCCTCTCCTGCGGGTCTTCGACCACGAAAAAACCGTCGTTCGATTCAGCACTTTCCGGACTTATGCCAGCAGTCAGTAGTGTCTGTCTGTTCTCGTTCGTCCGAGGTATTCGAACACATGAAATGTCGTTATGATCCTTCCGCCTGAACAGTTTATTTATTTGCGGGAACATTTTCGGACTACTGGATTTTATAGCCCGAATTTTATTGCCCCAATACAAACTTACAGATTTTCTGTAATTCTCGGTGATCAACTGTTTCAAGTTTTTGATCATCGACTTCAGTGTCCTAATTTCGGGGTCGTTCCTGTCAGTAAACTGTCTGTGTAGCCGTTTAAGCCTCGAGAGCAGTCTACTTTTATGTCTGTACAGAGCATCGATTGTTGCGTTTCGATACTTTTCAGTTTGTTCTTCGTCCGTGGAACGTCCTACCCGAGGGATAGTCCGCTCCATTGTCTGTTTGATGACGACATTCATTTGCCGTAAATGATTGTCGATCTCATCGTTTGTTAGGTTCCTGTTTGTCGGTGGGTCGATCTCGCATGAGCGTATGTCGCGTTTTAACACTCTGGAGAAGCGCGACCACTGCGCTTTTCGGTAATCGAAAGAACGCACTTGGTCGTACTGCTCCAGCTGCGTCTGCTCGTTCGGGATCCGTATTACGGCGGCAAGTCCGTAGTGATCACTATCGTACTCAACCGTTCGTAAACAGTTCCGCGTGCTTAGATCAATGTTTGTTAGTTCCAGTCTTTCGTCAACTAGCGCCAAGTCCAAGAAAGAACCATCTCTAGGGAAAGACGGGATATCCGTCGCGTACAACTCGAGTTTGTACTCAATCATATTATGACGCCACCAGTCGTGAAACTGGTTGCCTCTAGGGTTCGGAATATCATTTCCCCATGCCGCATGTTTAGCATTGAGGTCTCCGCCCAAAAAGTAATAATTATCTTCCGATTGAAGCTCTAAGCAACGAAAAAGCGTCTCGATCTCATTTAAAAATTCAATGCGTCGAGGAGATTCCGGTGCGTAAAGCGACACCACATACACCCGCCTCTGGGTATTGAGGGGAATGCATACGATGCATGCTTCCAACACTTGGAACCTGCGCACGTCTCCGCTATATATGACCTTATGGCGCAAGCCTTTACGTATTAAGATAGCGACACCACCTCCCTGTGTGGAGTTGGGCCGGTCTCTTCTAACTACAAAATAATTTCTATAGCCCAATTTGTGCTTCGGGGATAGCTTAGTTTCGCTAACCAGAAGCACATCTGGCTTTTCGGCTTTCAACAAATTGGAAAGATTGATCCTTCTCTCGATCCGGATTAGTGAATTATATTAGTATTCTCCCTCCACCATGCAGGTTGATCAGGGTAACCAGCTTTGCTTTCGTAGAATTGTTACAAAAAACTATTCTTTAAGTTTTTGGCATTGGTTATTGATTAAATGGTCTTTGTTATGGACATGAAAAAGAAATGTTTTATTCTATATCACGAAATTCAACCCTTTTGCTTTGCTACGACTTCGCTAATTACCATATTTTACGACTTTAAGTTTTATTGCCAGCACTTTTTAGGTAGAATATTTCACAGCAGATGGTCACACTAATTACTTAGGTTGGTTGTAGAGGGAATTGTTTACATTTTTTTCGCACGTATTTTTAAAGGCGCTCTGGAGTTGGATTGTTATCAGTCGTTCATTGACGAAGTAAAGGGTGTTCAGTGTTAAAAATAGTGAAAATTGAAAGTTGAAGTGCAAGTTTGCATAGTTTAAGAACTCTAAATAAAATAATGGGAAAACATTATGTTAAATGTTTGGCGTGTGGACGAGAGCAGAAAGAAAATGTTGGAGTTAAATATTTCAAAATACCGGTTAGTAGTGAGAGGTAAGCAATATAAGTTATAGATCGGGCAAGAATGAAATGAATTTACTTTTTGAAAATATGACTTTTCATGAAAATTCTAGAAATGTAACTAAAAAAATGCATTTTATAAAAGGATGGCAACAGAATATAAATGCCTTAATTGGCATTTTTACAGAAATAAAAGAAGAATGTATAAAGTTTCTTTTAACAAGAAATCTTAATCAAGATTGCTTGGAAAACACCTTTGCTGTTTTACGTAACCGAGGGGGAAATAACAAGTTGCTGACTACATTTCAATTCATCTGTTCATTTAAAAGATCTTTTTCGGCAAAGTATATGGAAGATATTAACCGTGGAAACTGTGAGCCAACTGCTAACATGGAACTTCCAGACATTGAAGTGCAGAGGACAATTTGGTTTACGCTTTCAAAACTGAACCTGATTATAAAACTGTGGACTTTGGTATTGATAATGCATTCTACTATTTCGCAGGTTATATTTTAAAAAAATACCGCCTAAACCACAAGTGTGAGTTAAAACTGAGTCCGCAACTTAACGTTTCCTCAATTTTTACAGATTTTAAAGAAAATGAAGATGCGAAATTGACACGGCCCAATCAAGAATTTTTAGACTCGTTAGAGAATCTTGAACAAAAATTTATTTCTTGTTTTCCAAAT
Source organism: Cheilosia grossa (assembly GCA_963082955.1). NCBI lineage: Eukaryota > Metazoa > Arthropoda > Insecta > Diptera > Syrphidae > Cheilosia > Cheilosia grossa. The sequence continues at coordinate 42,529,783 of OY720144.1, read as the reverse complement.
ATGTACTACCTAAATAATTTTGAGGAGAATATTTTTAACTTTTTGAAAAATGAATTTCATTACAATCGCTGTAAAAATCAAAATAAGGAATTTCTTATCAAATTTTACGTCCGAGTACGGGTTTACTTTATTCTAAAACAGTTCAATAAAAATAACAAAAAATGTACCAACAAACAAAAATATTTAAGTGTAGCACACATGTGAATATATATAAGATATAAAATGTGCAATAAGAAATATTACAAATTGATTTTGCTTTTTTTTTTACGTCACACCCTGTACCACATTTTGAAACAGTTCGACTACACTTCCATCCCTCTTTTACTAGAGCACTTTTAGTGCCGTCTATTTCTCGTGTCTGTGTACTGCAAATTGTAAACTGATAAGAAACACGTGGAGAGTGTCCCTACTCATTGATGGATATACTCTGGCCGAGTGGAACTTTTCCAATAACAAACAATTTGTAAATGAATTTATAACAATAAATGTAAAAGGAATAAATGTCGAGTATGGTTTTTTAGATAGCTTTAGTTGTTCTCCATCCATCTTATGCGCCAAAAAATGTTCAATCTTTCACATTTCAGGTTTTTTTTTATTTTTTTACATGAAACATTTTTTTGGCGGCAAAATTCATGAAGCTACCTTGGGGAGTTGTTCCAAAAATAGGTTACTTCCATGCAAGTTAAGCCCAAGTTTTCACTAGGGCAAAAGTGAATTCCTTAAAATAATCGCAAACATTGCATACATTTCTATTACGCTTGGTGGGCGTTTTCAACTTGGTTTTTTAGCACCGTATTTGTACAAAATCAAAATATGATTAGGAATTCTGTGTTTAATAAGAGTGAACAGTGTTCATGTTACTAAGGAAGAGCAAAAATTGAAATTTTATTCATAGGTATTTAAAAAAAAAAAAAATATTATTCTCGAAAAGTAAATTCGTAAACACGAGTACATATGATTGAACTCCTAACAAAAAGATAATATAATGTGGTGTTTAATTTGATGCGATTTCAGATTTTGCGTATTCAATCGAACGTAAGAATCTAAATTGTTTTGTTAATTTTCAGATCCCGTATTTCTAGAGGTAATGTGATTTTGCATTTTGAAATGTTCGCTGATATTTTTATAAGCCTCTCTAAATTATTAAATAACAAAAACAAGTGCAAGAAGTGATATTTCAGAGCACTTTTTTTGCCCTCAGAGCAATTTTTATGTTTGTTTGGTACAAAAAAAGGAATATTTTTCAGATTTCAAAGCACTTTTGCGAATCTAGATATTTTCTTAGATTTGCTTAAGATTTACCAATAAAAGTGCATTTGAGTGTGACAACTGGTGGACTTTGCGTTCATTTAAGAGAAATTTTTCTACAGCAAAGAAAGGCATTGTATCGGGTGGATCTATTTTCGTAAATTATATGTGTGCAAATATTAAGAAATAAATCGGGACGGAAATTTCGAATGTTTTAATATAACATTTAACGTTTATATGTTTGATTAGGCACACGAAATCTGTGTTGTATTATCAATACTTTCTAAAACTCTATACAGAATTTTTTTATCATGGGATTTACCAGAAAACGGAAAAAAAATATCGAATTTAACAAACATACTTGAATACGTTATTGTGCAAGTATGCATTTTACGTACCATTTACAGATTAACAATTATGCTATTTAAAACTAAAAAATCTTTTTTCCCACTATAAAAAAACGCTTTCCCCAAACTCTGATAAAATATCTCTTTTGTTTCAATATGACTTCGAAATGAAAAGCATTAAAATCGACGAACAACAATTTTTTTTTCTTTAAAGAAAAGTGGAAGAACCGTTTATGTTGATTTTTCTCTGATTAATATCATGAGATAGATTTCTTCTAGATACTGAAAAAAAAACTATGATTATATTAAGGTATTTGGCATTGTGAACAAATTATATCAGGAATTCCCTTTTCCAACAATTTCATAAATTATAAGAACTTTTAAACTGAACTGCGATGTGAACACCGTGTAACTAAAGGGTACGAAAAATGTTGAACACAGTCGCCCCCACTTACAAAAAGGCCTCGTGATTGACATTAATTGCCTGCATAGGATTTCCTAAGTATGCGTGCGGCAGCAATGGCGCTCCTTTGATTTGTACAGGCACTAATACTTAGGAATTCCTATGCTGGAAAAACAGCTTGTAGGCAAATGTACCGTTTCTGCTCTCAGTTGGCCCTCTAGTTTAGATCCTCTTTGCTAATGAGCATGATATCTGTGCTTTGTCTAATGTGAGCTCTTCCTCCATCAATAATCTCCTTCTCATTTCATTGCACTTAATTCCTGGTATGAGCCGATCGCATATATAGTCGTCTTCGTATTCTGCTGGGTAACCGCAAGTTTTAATAAGATCTCTTAATCTGCAAATGTATGTTTCGACACTCTCCGACTCTTGCTGTATGGCTGTATTAAATATATAACGCTCATATCGTATATTTTTTGTGGGTGCAAAAAATTTTTCTAGGGCGTTTAGGATTCCTTTCGTAGTTTGTTCGTCTTCCGCTGATAATTTAAGTTTATCTAAAATTCTAAAACATTCGTCCCCTATGCATGCTTTTAATATAGCTACTCTTACCCCGTCCGTTCGTTTGTTGAGTTGTGCCGCTATTTCGTAGTTTTCCCATTGTTTTTTATACAGTTTTAAATGTTCCAACGCGTTTTCTCGGACACTAATTGGACGAGGAGGCGGTATATCAAGAAACGACGCGTTTTGTGACGTTGTGGGTACAGTTATGCGTTCACCACTACTGGTTGCCATTTTCGCGTGTGCCTGTCTTCGCTTTCTACTAAAAATTTAAAAAGCCACTTCTGACACCATGTTACTTTATTGGATAATAGGCAAGCAGCCCTATTCTGCTATTCACGTGAATCGTTGATTCGGTTCACCCATTCGATTCCCTTTCACTCTGCCTTTCCATTCTGCTATCCATCGGGTGAACTACATTATCAAACCAATTTGACATTCAAGTTAACAGCTGTTCATGTGAAAATAATAAGAAGTTTGTTTTTTGTAAATTGAAATTTATGTATCCAATTTGGAAAGTTGGATAAATTATTTTAAATAAAACAAAAAATATAAACAAACAGGTATGGATAGTATTGGACTTTTTTTTTACACTTTCAAACAGAAATTGAAGCAGTAAACTGGTCTCTATTTGTTGTTCTACCCCTAAAAATTAACAATCTTTATTTACAAACAAATAATCAAGCAATAAATTAGTTTTTTATTACATTTTATCAAACACCAACCACACAGACGATCCATTTAATTTCAAATCCGCAACATTTGACATGCGGATCTGAATAGTATAGAATGTATGCATTCACGTGAATAAGAGAATACCGCGCAGTATTACCGACGTTACCGACATTAACGAGGTGAATCAAAATTCGATTCGAATGAATAGTAGAATAGTGTTCAGTGAAAATTGAAGAAAAATTCCCCCCGATGAATAGCAGAATAGGGCTGAAGAACTGCTTTATTAGGAGAATGTAAAGTATACATAGGTGATTGTAATAATTGTAATAGGCCTAAAGGTGGAATGTAGAGGGCGCTGGGAGCAAATGTAAGGCAGGAAGCAAGGATGTGGATGGGACTTTAGGATGGGAATGGAACAGATGGGGAATGAGGGTCGAGAGCGAGGAGCGCGGCATGCAGGCGAAGCACGGCTAAGCTCGCCGACGAAGCCTACAACAAAACATAAAACATGCCGAGTAAAACTAAACATTCTCTATTTACAACGGACGGACTGGTCTTACCACACTGAGGGCCCTGCGGTGTTGTTCAGCAATGGCCTTCTCCCTCCCCACCATGGAAATCCGGCGACCATTTTGGGATTTCCCCAAGAGCAAACTATGTCATCAGTCATCTCATCGTCGGCAAGGTAGATCTGATGCCCCCCTAGGCACCCCCTGAAAATTCAAAATTTACCACGACATCCGGCACTATAGTGTTTCAGAAAAGACGAAAACCGAATTCATCAACAAAGCGTGATTTATTCATGAGACAAAAAGAAAATATTTCAAATTATAAAAAGAAACTATATACAATACATATAAATCAATAAATAAATACATTCAAATCATAAAAAAAAATAAGAAATTTTGCTAAAATCATAAAAATTATAAACTAATTACGCTATAAGAACAATGAAAACTAAAAAAAAGGTAAGCAAAAAAAAAAAAATTAAATGAAACTAATTTTCTTTAGTCGATCCTACCAGCATGTGCAATTTTCAAGCACCCAAATAAACTCTATTGATACCCTACCTAAAATGAGCTCTTCTTAGGGGGTTTTACTGTCCTTTGTGACAGATATTTAGCGAAAGAAACAAAAAAAATAAAATAACAACTCGGAACGACCTGGAGACGAAATTTCTTTCAAGCAAAGTGACAGGGATATAATAAAATAAAAAAAAAACATAAATCACACTAACTAAATTAGATAACAGGAACCAACAGGAACATATGAAGCGTATGAAAGGAATCAATTCCGGCGATGTATCTTGCTATAATTTTACGCTTTGCGCTTAAAACAGCCAAGATTATTTTTATATTTTTATGACTTTCGTGCCAGGAAGACGATTTGAATTATGGTGGCAGCTATTATTGTTGGCGATCCTTCATAGCCTGGGGTCAAATGCTCAAGGGCATAATTAATAAGGCCGTTAATTTTAATGGCGATTGGCACTGTGGACCGGAGGTCAGATGTTGAAGGACAAATGTTGGTATTTGTTCCAATTTGATCGAGTGGTAATAAGTTCGACCCAATTGGAATCGCATTAACGATATTCACCCCAATCATTGAATCCGGCGGATTGACTGCGGAGGGAATAGCACTTGTTTTTTGTATGGTTTCAATCATTGAAACCGTCGGACAGTAAGTGAACAAGTGTCGGTAAGGAAGTTTTCGAACATTGGTATCACTGTAAACGCAGACCATCCGCAGCTCATACACTTGTTAACATTTTCAATCCGCACCAAAGTAGCTGCGGATTTGAAGAAGGGCACATCAAAATGAACAGTCTGATTTTTTTTTTAAATGAACAGGAAGTGAGTTAACGTGTAAAAGGTTTAAAGGTACAAATTAATTATCTAAATACTTCTATTTTTAAGGAAACAAACAACTAGCCCACAATTCCTAGCGATAGTAAAGCAGATGAAAAAAAATTCAGATATTGCTAGGAATTTAACCAAAAAAGATCCAGAGACGACCCAAAAGTTTTGGGAAAACCTGAAGAATTTTTTTGTGTTTTTTACTATCATGGCATTTAAGCTGTAAAAGCCTTTCCGATTGTAAAAGAGGTGCGTATTTTCACCAGGAGGCTTTAAAATATTTATGTGCGTGCCATCAACGCACATAACGATACCTGGAATACCGGACCTCTCGTAAAAATGCTTCTTCGCTTCTATTTTTTCCTCCTGTGACATTTTCAAGCTTATCCACTTAGGACATAAACACTCCTCTAAAATGTTGAGACAGCGTTGTAGATACTGTCGACTGTGCCATTCCAACATTAAAATCTTGTCCAGCACCAGGTTGGTAACCCCCTTCTGCCAAAAATCTCAAAACAGCCGCCAACTTACATTCAGGTGTAAGTGATGAGGAGCTCACATGTGGTGGCAGTTTGTTTTTTAGTTCACTCAAAATATATATGAATGCTGCTTTGTTGAGCCGGAAGAGTTTGATAAACCTAAAAATAGAATTCAATATGTGAAAGAAATTCGTTTATTTTCAAATTTCTTACTGAGTATCGGGTAACTCCAGTATGTTTTCTGCTCGCATTCTTATGCCCCTTCGAACTTGCCTGCTCTCAGTGTGATCTGTATTTGCAAAATTTAAATAAAACGCGATAGTATCCATTTCTAACTTTATTTGCAAATAATTTTCCTTGAAAATGTTTCATTTGACAGCAGAACAGCTAATTTCGAATTTTTCGATAAAGAGGTTTTACGGACCGATAATGCAGTTCATCCGTCGGATTCAATGATAGGGTAAGTGAACGGATGCGGATCGGATAAGGTCCCGCCGCAGTCAATCCGCCGGATTCAATGATTGGGGTGATTGTTTTTTTTTTTATGGCACTTAGGAAAGAATATGGCGATCACGGCTCCTTTGTTTAACTAGTCCGTGACCGCCTTGGTGAATTTCGTTGATTTTTCGCACTAGCCTGTTTCGAAATGCAGACTTTAATTATGACAAACAAAACACAAAAAAAATGTCCTTACCGGATTCCTTCGTCTTTAAAATAAACTAGTTTAATTTTACAAAATTTTTATTAGGACTTAACGTTCACTATTCAAACTATATTAATCACTTATATTACTAACAGCACTGTCATTGTACTCTTGTACTGTACTGTGTGGCGGTTGGGTATACAGTGTCTTTAATAGTGTAATATAAGAATCGGTACCGCTTCACTCATCATATAGTTCCTGCAGCTCTCCATGCAGTCTATTAAGATAAGCCGCTAGAGAGTAATTTCGGTCTGTCTCTACTGTTCTAAGCCTCTCCTGCTCATATTCTCATAGCATTATACTACCTGAAGTAACCTAGACTTGGCATCACTTTTATTTAATTTCCCTTAAGGGTAATTCAAGGAATTTTTGGGATATCAGTAACAGAATGGCATTTCTCCTGTCATCCACAAAAATCAAAACAAATCGAACAAAACGAAAGACGACGAGAGGGGGACAAATTGGGTGTGTTTATTTAAATAACTCATAATATTTTATTAATTGTAAATTTTTCTATCCGCAGGTGAATGCAACAAATCTCTGGGCTTGGCGGAGTAACATGCTCAACAGGAACAGAGAAAAAGATACCTGCATAAAAAGGGCCAACGTGGTGAAGAATCCCACTATATGACAGCCGGGCAAAAACATTGAAAGGAGGTATGTACGTTATGTATACCAGTGCATTGAACTTTCCTTCAAATCAGCTGGTCAGTACAAAAGGTGTGGTTCTGCAACGCAAAATACTTAGCTTAACTCTGTGAACAAAAGGTGGACATAATCTAATAATAAGTTAGCTTCATATAAATTAATGGAAAATACCTAAACTATCGGAAAAGTGTAAACAATAACAACCATCACAGTACCAGCGAATCTGTGCAAGTGTACATGAGACTGTGTTTTAAGATGTCCAAGATGCCTCATTGAATACTTAAAATAATAATAAATTAACACTAAAATACCTAAATGGACAATAAGCAGATAAATAAGTAAAGGTGTAAACAACACAATAACAATTTTGCACGAAGGAAACATTCATATCACAGTGCTGATGAACATGAATATCACAGTGCGGTTTTGTTTAGTTTGTTATTACAAAATAAGATAAGTACTCAAACTAATAATAAATTAACAGGCAAACTTATTGGACGAGATGTGTAGAATATAAGTAATAAATAAAATAAATAAATAAATCTAAGAACTAATTAAATAAATAAACATACATATCACAGTGCCAGAGGACGTTTACGTATGTGAATACTTAATCCTAAAGAAATAAACAAAGACTGATTACATAAAGTACAATATCAGGTTGATTGTGGTACATAATAAATAAACTAGATAAAAGAATATATTTAAATAAAAGTAACAAAACTAAGTACAAAACATAGATTTACATTAAGTAATACGCCAACAGTAATCATAATAATACGCAGATACATAGTCAAATAACTAAATAAATAAAATAATTAGTAATGACCATTATGGACCGAATAGACATTGAAATATAAAATTATAAAAAGCATACATAGTACGTTGCGATTCACTTTATTGCTTTATATCCTTCGCGTAAAAAATACCAATTTTCTTCCCAGAAAGATTCTCTAGTTCGTACATGTTCTGCCCGATTAATTTAACAATTCGACATTTGACATACTTCGGGCACAGTTTGGCTGATAGGTATTTTGAGGAATCGCTAAGGATAAAATTCCTTCTGAACACCAGAGAAAATACTGAGACCCCCAACTCGCAATCCTCTTGCCGCTGGCCCCCTCAGTTTTTTTTTTAATTCGCCATTTTGTTTTCCTATCGGTGTTATGTCAATTTAGAATCCGTGTGAACTTCAACAAAAAAAGCAAAACAAAAAAAATGAGGTGAATTTCTTCGAGTGCCAACTTGTTACACTTTTCCGGGTATAGAGAAACGATTTTAAGTTTGCGTAAACTAGAACAAAACACGAGAGAAAATTGCAGCCGCCGCTGCGCCGATGGGTTGAAAATCGCTAATGAGGATGGTTAGAGAAAAGTCAAATCGTCGATGCAATTCGCCGGTGGTATATGGTGGGGGGAAAAGTGCAACAGGTAGCCGGTTGGATGCTACCGCCTCGGCCACTCAGCTGGGGTGGGTCCAAAAAAAAATGTAGAAACGATACAATAGGGTGGGCGCCAAACAATCTTTGAAAGGGATTGTTAAACCTTTTGAAAAGAATGCCGACGATGATTGCTGTGGGGTAAAAGGTAAAACAACGACACGGTGGGTATTTTTCGTTATAAAAGCTCGAGGTGAGCACGGCTGTTTATTGACGATATTAATTGAGATTGGGATGCGATGCGACCAGACGGTCGTTATAAAAAAACTTGTTAACCTTAACCAAGTTGGAATTTGATGTCGATTTTTTTTCTTAAGCCGTTGGAATTGGCTCGTTATCGCGTTGTCTGAACGGTTAAGATAACCACCGAAAGGGGCGCGCGTCCCGTTCTTTTCCGGGAGTCTAGCGTAACGGGAGCCAACGGAACTAAGTCTCAGATCACCAAATGTCTAACTAACGATCACTTTAATAAACTTTACTTATCTTTTTTTTCCTGGGTTCCTCTTCCTTCTTCTCCTCTACCCTGCCGTCCTGGCGTTTTATATTTTTTTTCACCTGTCCTGCCACTATTCCTCTTTTCTCCTGATCCACTGACCTCCTTCCTTATCCTCTCTTCCAAACTAAACTGTCCGTTCACTTCGGACTTAGTTTCCCAAAAAACAAATTTTCCAACGCGCAAAAATAACTTCTCGATTTTAAAAAAAAACTACTGACTGGCAATTCGGACACTGCCTCCTCTCTAATCACTGGCCAACCAAGAAGTGATTATCTTTTTCCTACATTTCCCTTTGTTCCTTCTCGAACCTCACACACTCATGCATTCGACCATTCAGCCGCAACGGGGATCATTAACAGTGTTTTTGAGCGTTACTCACAGCTTTTTCGCCATGGTACACGACCGTTAATGATCACCAATGCATACTCTCATTCACTCCACACACATCCGAATTCGCCAGGTCGCCGGGAAATTTCCGGTGCCTGACGTTTCGATGGACGAGTACAGAACAATTCTTGTTAGATATAATTGATTCGACAGTGGTGCCAAATTACCTTAGAGCCTTTAAAATCGAGAATTATATGTATATATTATTAAAATAAAACCCCAACAATACGAGCTAGTTATGATTGAGAAGGAGGAGAGCTTCATGGAGACGATAGCTTGAGGACGGCGGATTTCACTCTTCGCCCTTTTACAATGCAGCTTGAGAAGAAGGAAGAGTAAACTTTATTCGGTATTTCGCGTACCCTACACTGTTCCGTGGACCTCCGCGCAGATTTTGGGTGACGAGACTTGCAGATAATGTGCCAATTCCTTACAAAATACGTTTTGGATATGGTGGGCTCTCGGCCTTTCAATTTTATGTTGGGTTGTTCTGAAGACCGCATTCTTATCGGTATCTGGGCCATGGCTTTATATTGTCGTTGGAGTGTTTGTCCAAGGGATCATCCTCCCCCACTCTTCATCCGTACGTTGGGGTACCTGCTTTTGCTATCCTCCCGAGGGTCATGGCGAGCAAGATCGTTGGGCATATTAATATACCCAACAAGATCGGCTATGCCACTTCCTCAAGAGAATAGCGGGAGGAGGAAGTGGTCAAACCAAGGAATGGGTCGGAGGATGGGAAGGTGGGAGACGACCACACTTTTTTTTTGGAGCGTTTTTGAACGCAACAAACTCCTTCCTTACCTCCCGAAGAGGCAAGACTGGTTTTTCGTTAAGAAAGACCGGAGTAAACATCACAACCACATAACATCGACTTCTCAATCGCACATTGCGAGAGGTAATGTACATCACAGAGCTTTTTGCTCTCAGTACCACTTTGCATAACCTTTCTGTTACACGACTTATTCTTTTAACGTCCAGGATCATCGCAGTAAGGCTTAAGGTCTTTTACGTTCCAAGTACCTTTATCGTTGCCATCGCTATCTTCGAGAGTATACGTCCATGCTGAGACTCTCTTTTTAATTTGAAAAGGGCCGACGTATTTTGGGGCCAACTTTGCGGTGTAGTACTTGGCGGCGTCCGAGAGGACATAATTTTTTCTCCAAACTAGTTCATTCGGTAGGTATTGCACGTCCCTTCTCCGAAGATTATATGCCTGCGCTGACTTCTTGGTTGCCGCTTCTAATCGTTTGCCTATCTCTACCCTAAGTCGCCTAAATTGTTCCCCTGGATCCGTACTTATGCTCCCCTCACACGGTATAGTGGTTAAGGACGATCGCCCAAAAGTCACCATACCTCGACCAAAATTCGCATAGTACCATAGACACATTATTACTAGATGGTGCATTTCATATAAAGGAAATGGTTATTCCGAAACACCCCAATATCTAGATGGCGCCACCGTGAAAATATACCTCAAACTCGGATACATGCTGCAAAACACTTTATTTGAGGTGTTCTGTTGAGAAACATTTCCGATCAACGTGAATCGTGGACCTCGTTGGCTTCGCAGTGAGGTTCATACCTGATTCTTCTTTATTTTCCTTTTTCGCAAAACAAACAAAATGTTCCTTGGTGCTTACGGCATCATGTATCTTAATGAGACTTTTGCTATTGCGTTGAGGAAATGTGCTTAAAGAAAACCAAAGAAACAAAACAAAAACTAACTACTCGTGTGCCTCTTTTCTTTCTTCATTCATTCTCGTTCTCGCCATCCCCAACCGTCGCGTCGTCGGTATAAAAAGTATTTCTCATATGACAAACCAGGGTAGGGAACTGGTTTTGGTTTGGTTTTTCTTATAGAAGATGAGGACAAAGGAAAGGAGATGCAATATTATGATTAAGTATCAATCAATAGCATGGTGAGGGAGGATGGTGCAAGGGATGATGCCTTCACACAGAGCTATGGGGTATTCGCGCCAAATTGTATATGATTGGGTATGCAGCTGTATACATTTCCTCAGATTTCATTTCTTGATTCTTTCCATATAGACAACTAGTGAAAATATTATAGTTGGCTTTTGCTTTTAATTAAAACAATATTGTAAATGCACCAATAAGAGGTGTTATTTTGGTATTCAAAGAAAAATGTAATTTTTTGAGATAAATGATCGAATGTTTATTTCATAATAAAGAGAAAGATATGCCGTTAATAATTAAAAACAACATCAGCCAAATGGCCACAACAACAACACGCATACAGGACCATATCCTTTTCATGAAATTTTCCATAACCAAATCGCAAAGAGGCTGCATATGTCCTCGATTCTCGATAGCCTCACGAATTTTATCTTTGAGGTCTTGAATCGACGCTGGGCTGTTGGCGTAGACCTTATCTTTCACGTGGCCCAAAGGAAGAAGTCGCAAGGTGTTAAATCACAAGATCTCGGTGGCCATTAAATTGTGATCACTTCTTTGAGAGTTAACACGGTCCGGAAACTTTTCCCGTAAAAGATCAATGCTTTCGTTGCTTGTGTGGCACGTAGCGCCGTCTTGTTGAAAGTAAACGTTGTCCAGATCAATACCATCCAATTCCGACCATTCATTAATCATCTCTCGATAGCGCAATCCATTTACCGTAACTGTTGATCCAACCTCATTTTCGAAAAAGTAAGATCCAATGACCCGCCGGACCATAAACCGCACCAAACAGTCATACGTTGAGGATAAAGAGGCTTCTCAAAAATAATTCTTGGGTTTTCCGAGCCCCAGATGCGAAAATTTTACTTGTTGACGTAGCCACCGATGTGGAAATGGGCCTCATCAGTCAAGATGATTTTTCGATGGAATTCCGGATCATTTTCATGCATTTCAAGGACCCAATCAACAAAGACACGACGTTGTTGATGATCGGCCGACTTGAGATCTTATGTTAACTTAACTTTATAAGCCTTAAGACCCAAGTCTTTATGCAAAATACGGTGTAATGACGTTTGTGGAATGCCCAATTCCAAAGAACGCCGAGGAATGGACAAACCTGGGTTCTCTTCAACACTTTGGGCTACAGCAGCAATATTCTCAGTTGTTCTTGAGAGACGTGCACGGGTTTTATGACTAAGATTTTCACCATTTTTGTAGTGAATTTTAATAACTTCAATGCGTTGTTGAAGCGTGTATCGTACCGTGTGTACCATTTTTAGTAATGGCGTAGTTTCTACTTGTGAAATGTCAAAGAATAAAAGCATCAAAAGTGACAGCTACCGAAATAGCGGGTCATTTACAATCATTGGAAAACCCTTTATAACAATATGAGAAAAAAAGTTAAATGTGTTGTGTGCAGTGAAAATTGGAAAAATTTTCCCAAGAGGCAATATTTTCGATCCCGAAAAAAAAAAAAACAAAAGAAAGGGAAGTATTTTCGTATTTTTATAGAACTAGTAAACATGTAGTAATATAATATGTAACTACCTGTATAGGTATACGTTTTCTTTTGTGTATGATAATTTAAATGAATTCGTGTGTTTAAAACTATACATAGTTAACTGAATTATAATTATAATAGATTCCGAGAAATATACATTACACTCGTAAATACATATGATAATTGACATTTTAATTTCGACTTTCAAGCGAACTACATAGGTGCCTATACCTATAAATTATTATTATTCCCTATTTAGTTATTTCTTGCTATTCATGCAATCAAAGTTTCCAAGACGCCAATATGAAACCTGAAAATTTATCTCAATAAAAGTTCGAACATAAACGCAATATTTTTCTAGTGGCAATGCTATAAGTGGAATTTAAAAAAAAAGTGCTGTGTCAGTCAATCATTCAGTTGGTATCTTTAATTTTCTTCCATTCACTTCCCAGCATCAGCAATTTATCATAATCCTTAATCATGACCTTTGCCAATAAAATATCGGAATATGCACACCTAACTACCTACCTATTTATTTAACATTTCCATACATAGACACATTCTTTCCACATTGTTGTCTTCATAAGATACTCCATCCCCATCGTCATCATTATTGTCACGCTAAAAGTACGTTAGCCCTACCACACGCACCATACAACTAGCTATATGCTACATATATCAGGCAAAAAGAACTCGATCTCGATTTCATCATCGATTTCATTTGCTATTTTTCTTCCTCCTCTGCAACATGTTTGTGTATCTTGCAAACACCAATCAACACAAAAAAGGTTTATAAGTTGACCAACTGCATTGGGACGCCATCTATTAGGAGTAAAAGTGTGAGGTATACGCTGTTCCAGGTCGGGGTATGAAATGCACCATCTAGTAATAATGTGTCTATGATAGTACGGAGATACCCCCAATACGTCGTGCGTTGCTGTGCGTATACAACACGCTACCTTAGCTAATTGATTATCCCAAACCCTATGGTTGTCAGATACATACGATCTTAACGTTGTTTTTATTATCTGGTTTATCCTCTCCGCCGGGTTTGCTTGCGGGTGGTAATGAGCGGTAAACCTAATAGTGGAACCATACTCTTCACAAAGAGCCTTCAGTTCCTTACTCCTAAATTGTTCCTTACTCCATTATCGCAGACAAGGTATTTTGGAACACCAAACAAAAGAAAAACGTTTTCCTCCAGCTCCTTACAAACGGCTTTTGCCGTAGCCGACCTAAGAGCGAATAGTAAAGGGAACTTCGTAAAATAATCAACGACTGTTAAAATGTACACAAAACCCCTACTCGATTTGGGAAGTGGACCAACTAAATCTACCGAAACCATCTCCCACGGATCGGTTACCCCTTTCCTTTCCGTCATGAACCCAGCCGGCTTGTCGTTGACCGGTTTCACACTTTGACAAATTTTGCAACTCCTAACATATTTCGTAATGTCGGACCTCATTTTGGGCCAATAGTATTTCTCTGATATCCTAGCTAAAGTTTTCCTAACCCCCATATGTCCCGCTAGCGGATTATCATGACAATTCCTTAGTATTCTAGCCCTATCATTTTTCCCAACGACCACCTTCCACTCTGAGTTCTGATCATGGACCAATATATGACTTGCCTTTACAAACTTGTATAAAATACCCTGCTCAACTCGCCACGTTGGAAAGTCCAACGGCTTTTCTTCTAGCTTTTCGATCATCCGGATTATCCACGGATCGGACCTGTGCTCTTCAATCCCAGCTATCTCTGGCACGCTCCTGGAGAGCATATCTGGCACTACATGATCCCTACCCTTCCTATGTATAATCTCAAAATCGAACTGCTGTAAACGAACAGCCCAACGCGCTAATCTACCAGCAGGATCTTTTAACTTACTAAGCCATACCAAGGAATAATGATCGGTAATGACCGTAAACTTAACCCCTTCGAGGTATGGTCTTAGCTTCTCTATAGCCCATAACACGGCTAGACATTCCTTTTCTGTAGTTGAATAATTCCGTTCACACCTATTAAGTGACCTGCTTAAGTAGCAAATCACTTTCTCTCCTTCATCAAAATTCTGGCTCAAGACCGCCCCAATCCCAAAATCCGAGGCATCTGTCTGCACGACGAAGGACCTCGTAAAATCCGGACACGTCAGGATGGGCGCTGCTATCAAACACTCTTTTGATCTTCTGAAGCTTTCTTCGCATGCTTCTGTCCAACAAAATTTCCTACTTTTCTTGAGCAACTCGGTCATCGGTTTAACCAAACTTGCGAAGTTTGGCACAAATCTCCTATACCAGGATACCGTTCCGACGAAGCTCCTCACTTCTTTTACATTTTTAGGGGTTGGAATATTCAACATACTCTCGACCTTCTCAGGGTCTACATGGAGGCCGTTGCGATCTACTACATAACCTAAAAATTTAAGGGATGGTCTGCAAAAATGGCACTTCTCCCGACTGACTTTCAAACCTGCTTCTGTCAATCGCCTAAATACCTCCTTCAAAATCTCTAAGTGCCTCTCAAACGAATTGGTAACGATTATTATGTCGTCTAAGTAGACAAAGACGTGCGGTTCCAAATCGGCTCCAAGCACGTTGTCTATGAATCGCTGCCACGTCGCGGGGGCATTATGTAGTCCAAAAGGCATCCTTTTAAACTGAAACAGTCCCCTATTTGGGACAGTAAAAGCCGTATAAGGTCGTGAACTTTCTTCAACTGGTATTTGCCAATAAGCAGATTTGATGTCCAAAGAAGATAGAAATTTCGCGTCCCTTAGCTTATCCAAAGTAGCTGAAATGAAGGGGAGAGGATAAGCATCCCTTTCAGTCACTTTGTTAAGTTTCCTATAATCTACACAAAACCTATAACTATTATCCTTTTTCTTAATCATGACTATAGGAGAAGCCCAAGGGCTATTCGATGTCTCAACGATATCGTCCTTAATCATTTCTGCTAATTCCCTATCTATATGGACCTGGACTGCTGGAGAAACCGGATAATACCGTTGTTTTATCGGCTCAGCATTGGTCCTGATCTTATGTTTCACCAGATGGGTGCAACCAATACCTTCAGGCATGTCCCTAAATATTCCATCTATGAAGCTACCTAATAGTTGTTGTTGTGTCTCGTTTAAATCGGATAAGTCCCTATTCTCAGTTATTGAGGCCAACATACTTTGGTTTGAAAAACTCCACTGACCTGAAGCTAAATCCGGCACGATTCCGGAAAGCTTCCAGAAATCTGCCCCTAAAATAAGAACTTGCGGAAGACTAGGAATAACGAGACACTCCAACAACACAACTTTTCCCTGCACTATCATTGGCAACATTACGACACCTTCTACACCTATCCCTACGCCATCCGCTAGAGTGACCCTATCTACGTTGCCTTTTCCTAGAGTTAAACCTAAATCTTTTAATATCGTCCATCCATTCCTACCTATAATAGAGCGCGAAGCGCCTGAATCCAATAAACCTAACAAGTTAACCCCATAAATGCTGACACTAAGGTATGGACGCCTATCATTGCAATTTGCTTCAAGTGTGAAACCTAACTGGACAACTTCACTACAAGCCAACTGGTTACCAGCAGGCGACCTAATCAGGGAATTCAACGGCGCCCTCGTCCTGCCGACCCGAGAGTGCGTTGACCGTTTCCCGAACAATTCCTACAGTTTCTGCGAACAACCCCCTGTTGTCCACAGCCTATACATCGCCTAGGAGCGGAACACCTACTGGCAAAATGCCCTTCTTGGTTGCAATTAAAGCACCTCACCGTTTGAGGTTCTCTGCTTACAACCGCTACTACTGGTTCCTCGACCGCAACGTATGCTAAATCGGGTTCCAGCAGGTTTCTAGACCGATTACTAGGTGGAGGAGTGAAAGTCTCCACATTCGCCCTAACTGTTTCCAAACGTCTACCCAGAGCAACAAGATCGCTTACCGTTTTCGGGTCCGCGAGTCCAAGCTGTGTCTGGTAGAACGGTGCCAGATTTTTCTGAAGAATGGCAAGCATTCTTCGTTCAGATAGCGGTTCTGATAATCTTCTGAACATGTTTGACATCGTGGCGACGTATACACCAATCGACTCCGCCTGTCCTTGTGTACGTCGCCTTATCTCATCCATGAGAAGATCATCATAATTTGGTGGTAGGAACTCTGCCTTGAGTTCACATACCAACTCATTCCATGTCCTAACATTAACTCGAATCGCCCTAAACCAGATGAGTGCCTTCCCCGTGAATAAATCAACTGCCGACCTAAAGAGGTGCGTTTCTGAAACGCTTCTTGCCTGCCTAAGCTCCTCAACTCTTTCTAAAAATGCGTTTACAGAAGCCCCGCAGCGTTCCCCGGTAAACTTAACGTCCCACTTCTCAATTCGCTCGGTGCACCTATCTTGAGCCACAGTAACTGATTCCATAAGTGGTTGTTGTTGTTGTAAAGTTTCAGTTTGCTGTACTACCCTTACAGGTTGTATGGTTGGCGATGGTGGTGCGAGCCTTACTGCTACCCTGGACGGAGCTGCTTTTTCCTCAGGTTCCGTTTCATCTTCGTCGCCGAACTCAAGTTTAGCCGCCAAGCATACTAACTGGTTGCGCAGGTTCAACTTGAATCTTTCCTCTTCGCTACCCTCAGCGCGAGCTCGATCTAATCTGCGCAAACACCATTCGATCTTTGTTACTATCTTTAAAAACTCCCCTGACTTAGGATCACTAGGCTTATCCTTCAATAGATCTTCGATCTCCTGTGCTTTCCCTTCAATAGCCTTCATATCCTCTTCAAAAGAGAAGGGGTAACTGGCATCTGTACCTAAAGAGCCCCTACGCTCGAGCATTCTTGCTGCCCTGAGCGACTGTCTCATTTCTGTGACAGTGCCTCTCGCTAACCCCCGCACGTCCATCTCGTAGTACAACTCCTCTTGAGCTAACCTATTGATCTCCATATTATTTTCCGCTATCTATTATGTCTGTTCCCCAAAAGACTACGTCTTCTACACCTAACAACAAAGGAAGCAACTAACACTAGCTGTAATAAAACTGATAAAAGAACTAGCCCAAATGATGCCTGTATCTGAATTAAAAACGTCCAGAATATGCCCAAGGTTCCAAAGAGAATAAAAAAAAAATTTACTTATTGGTTGGTTAAAAACTATCGATTTCCAAAGCCGCAAAAGAAAAGATAAAAATCACAAAAATCAAAGAAACGTTTCAAAAATCCCACAAAAATAAAAAACACGAATCCCAATCCAATAAAAGAAAAAAAAGTAGCACTGGTTACCAAAATAAACCACAAAAGATTATAAGGAAAAACTTTCAACTCAACCGAAAAATTAGCGAAATCAAAAATCACGAATATGTACCGAACCAACTTATTCTCGTATTGGAAACTTAAAACAAATCTCCAGCAAAAGTAATACCTTTTAGCAAAGCACCAGAAAATATTATTATCCTAATCACAAATATGGATGAATAAAAAGGAAGAAAATGTATTGAAAATTTTATCAATCAATAATAATTAAATTATGATGAGATTCTCACAGCAAAAAAAATAGCAAAAAAAAAATTTTAAGTTCAGCAAAAGAAACGGTGGCAACTCTAAAATGACGTAGCCGCCCACCCATGTAACACAAAAAAACAAAAATCCACTAGTTGTGATGACCAATGAAATACCGCTACCGCTACGACTGTACAATTCTGTTTTACCAGAAATGCGATTTCGATGTGACGGTAGGTATATATATATATATATATATATATGTATAGGGATATAAATGGCAATAAAATGAAAAATTAAATGACCTACTTGAGATTAGGGATATCACCATTCACCACACTTCTTTTGTTATCCAAAAGGGTTTTCCAATCCAAATTCCTGAATATGAATCGTATTTGTATGTAAACGATCAATCGCACAACCTGGGAAAACAAAAGAAAACAAAGTAAAAAGAACAAAAAAGAATCACACACAAACCAATAACCAAAGAACACAACACAGTGGGTGTACTATATATATATATATGTACGAACTATCAGCACACAGGAGGATTTTTCTTCGAATCGATTTAAGATTATTTTATTGACGATTAATTGAATATTTTATTTTTATAAGACGAAGGCCCCACGTTGGGCGCCAATTTGTTACACTTTTCCGGGTATAGAGAAACGATTTTAAGTTTGCGTAAACTAGAACAAAACACGAGAGAAAATTGCAGCCGCCGCTGCGCCGATGGGTTGAAAATCGCTAATGAGGATGGTTAGAGAAAAGTCAAATCGTCGATGCAATTCGCCGGTGGTATATGGTGGGGGGAAAAGTGCAACAGGTAGCCGGTTGGATGCTACCGCCTCGGCCACTCAGCTGGGGTGGGTCCAAAAAAAAATGTAGAAACGATACAATAGGGTGGGCGCCAAACAATCTTTGAAAGGGATTGTTAAACCTTTTGAAAAGAATGCCGACGATGATTGCTGTGGGGTAAAAGGTAAAACAACGACACGGTGGGTATTTTTCGTTATAAAAGCTCGAGGTGAGCACGGCTGTTTATTGACGATATTAATTGAGATTGGGATGCGATGCGACCAGACGGTCGTTATAAAAAAACTTGTTAACCTTAACCAAGTTGGAATTTGATGTCGATTTTTTTTCTTAAGCCGTTGGAATTGGCTCGTTATCGCGTTGTCTGAACGGTTAAGATAACCACCGAAAGGGGCGCGCGTCCCGTTCTTTTCCGGGAGTCTAGCGTAACGGGAGCCAACGGAACTAAGTCTCAGATCACCAAATGTCTAACTAACGATCACTTTAATAAACTTTACTTATCTTCTCTACCCTGCCGTCCTGGCGTTTTATATTTTTTTTCACCTGTCCTGCCACTATTCCTCTTTTCTCCTGATCCACTGACCTCCTTCCTTATCCTCTCTTCCAAACTAAACTGTCCGTTCACTTCGGACTTAGTTTCCCAAAAAACAAATTTTCCAACGCGCAAAAATAACTTCTCGATTTAAAAAAAAAAACTACTGACTGGCAATTCGGACACTGCCTCCTCTCTAATCACTGGCCAACCAAGAAGTGATTATCTTTTTCCTACATTTCCCTTTGTTCCTTCTCGAACCTCACACACTCATGCATTCGACCATTCAGCCGCAACGGGGATCATTAACAGTGTTTTTGAGCGTTACTCACAGCTTTTTCGCCATGGTACACGACCGTTAATGATCACCAATGCATACTCTCATTCACTCCACACACATCCGAATTCGCCAGGTCGCCGGGAAATTTCCGGTGCCTGACGTTTCGATGGACGAGTACAGAACAATTCTTGTTAGATATAATTGATTCGACAGTGGTGCCAAATTACCTTAGAGCCTTTAAAATCGAGAATTATATGTATATATTATTAAAATAAAACCCCAACAATACGAGCTAGTTATGATTGAGAAGGAGGAGAGCTTCATGGAGACGATAGCTTGAGGACGGCGGATTTCACTCTTCGCCCTTTTACAATGCAGCTTGAGAAGAAGGAAGAGTAAACTTTATTCGGTATTTCGCGTACCCTACACTGTTCCGTGGACCTCCGCGCAGATTTTGGGTGACGAGACTTGCAGATAATGTGCCAATTCCTTACAAAATACGTTGTGGGTATGGTGGGCTCTCGGCCTTTCAATTTTATGTTGGGTTGTTCTGAAGACCGCATTCTTATCGGTATCTGGGCCATGGCTTTATATTGTCGT
This sequence comes from Cheilosia grossa, assembly GCA_963082955.1. Taxonomy (NCBI): domain Eukaryota; kingdom Metazoa; phylum Arthropoda; class Insecta; order Diptera; family Syrphidae; genus Cheilosia; species Cheilosia grossa. Next base: position 42,509,401 of record OY720144.1, on the reverse strand, counting down.
TGGAGTGTTTGTCCAAGGGATCATCCTCCCCCACTCTTCATCCATACGTTGGGGTACCTGCTTTTGCTATCCTCCCGAGGGTCATGGCGAGCAAGATCGTTGGGCATATTAATATACCCAACAAGATCGGCTATGCCACTTCCTCAAGAGAATAGCGGGAGGAGGAAGTGGTCAAACCAAGGAATGGGTCGGAGGATGGGAAGGTGGGAGACGACCACACTTTTTTTTTGGAGCGTTTTTGAACGCAACAAACTCCTTCCTTACCTCCCGAAGAGGCAAGACTGGTTTTTCGTTAAGAAAGACCGGAGTAAACATCACAACCACATAACATCGACTTCTCAATCGCACATTGCGAGAGGTAATGTACATCACAGAGCTTTTTGCTCTCAGTACCACTTTGCATAACCTTTCTGTTACACGACTTATTCTTTTAACGTCCAGGATCATCGCAGTAAGGCTTAAGGTCTTTTACGTTCCAAGTACCTTTATCGTTGCCATCGCTATCTTCGAGAGTATACGTCCATGCTGAGACTCTCTTTTTAATTTGAAAAGGGCCGACGTATTTTGGGGCCAACTTTGCGGTGTAGTACTTGGCGGCGTCCGAGAGGACATAATTTTTTCTCCAAACTAGTTCATTCGGTAGGTATTGCACGTCCCTTCTCCGAAGATTATATGCCTGCGCTGACTTCTTGGTTGCCGCTTCTAATCGTTTGCCTATCTCTACCCTAAGTCGCCTAAATTGTTCCCCTGGATCCGTACTTATGCTCCCCTCACACGGTATAGTGGTTAAGGACGATCGCCCAAAAGTCACCATACCTCGACCAAAATTCGCATAGTACGGAGATACCCCCAATACGTCGTGCGTTGCTGTGCGTATACAACACGCTACCTTAGCTAATTGATTATCCCAAACCCTATGGTTGTCAGATACATACGATCTTAACGTTGTTTTTATTATCTGGTTTATCCTCTCCGCCGGGTTTGCTTGCGGGTGGTAATGAGCGGTAAACCTAATAGTGGAACCATACTCTTCACAAAGAGCCTTCAGTTCCTTACTCCTAAATTGTGGACCATTATCGCAGACAAGGTATTTTGGAACACCAAACAAAAGAAAAACGTTTTCCTCCAGCTCCTTACAAACGGCTTTTGCCGTAGCCGACCTAAGAGCGAATAGTAAAGGGAACTTCGTAAAATAATCAACGACTGTTAAAATGTACACAAAACCCCTACTCGATTTGGGAAGTGGACCAACTAAATCTACCGAAACCATCTCCCACGGATCGGTTACCCCTTTCCTTTCCGTCATGAACCCAGCCGGCTTGTCGTTGACCGGTTTCACACTTTGACAAATTTTGCAACTCCTAACATATTTCGTAATGTCGGACCTCATTTTGGGCCAATAGTATTTCTCTGATATCCTAGCTAAAGTTTTCCTAACCCCCATATGTCCCGCTAGCGGATTATCATGACAATTCCTTAGTATTCTAGCCCTATCATTTTTCCCAACGACCACCTTCCACTCTGAGTTCTGATCATGGACCAATATATGACTTGCCTTTACAAACTTGTATAAAATACCCTGCTCAACTCGCCACGTTGGAAAGTCCAACGGCTTTTCTTCTAGCTTTTCGATCATCCGGATTATCCACGGATCGGACCTGTGCTCTTCAATCCCAGCTATCTCTGGCACGCTCCTGGAGAGCATATCTGGCACTACATGATCCCTACCCTTCCTATGTATAATCTCAAAATCGAACTGCTGTAAACGAACAGCCCAACGCGCTAATCTACCAGCAGGATCTTTTAACTTACTAAGCCATACCAAGGAATAATGATCGGTAATGACCGTAAACTTAACCCCTTCGAGGTATGGTCTTAGCTTCTCTATAGCCCATAACACGGCTAGACATTCCTTTTCTGTAGTTGAATAATTCCGTTCACACCTATTAAGTGACCTGCTTAAGTAGCAAATCACTTTCTCTCCTTCATCAAAATTCTGGCTCAAGACCGCCCCAATCCCAAAATCCGAGGCATCTGTCTGCACGACGAAGGACCTCGTAAAATCCGGACACGTCAGGATGGGCGCTGCTATCAAACACTCTTTTGATCTTCTGAAGCTTTCTTCGCATGCTTCTGTCCAACAAAATTTCCTACTTTTCTTGAGCAACTCGGTCATCGGTTTAACCAAACTTGCGAAGTTTGGCACAAATCTCCTATACCAGGATACCGTTCCGACGAAGCTCCTCACTTCTTTTACATTTTTAGGGGTTGGAATATTCAACATACTCTCGACCTTCTCAGGGTCTACATGGAGGCCGTTGCGATCTACTACATAACCTAAAAATTTAAGGGATGGTCTGCAAAAATGGCACTTCTCCCGACTGACTTTCAAACCTGCTTCTGTCAATCGCCTAAATACCTCCTTCAAAATCTCTAAGTGCCTCTCAAACGAATTGGTAACGATTATTATGTCGTCTAAGTAGACAAAGACGTGCGGTTCCAAATCGGCTCCAAGCACGTTGTCTATGAATCGCTGCCACGTCGCGGGGGCATTATGTAGTCCAAAAGGCATCCTTTTAAACTGAAACAGTCCCCTATTTGGGACAGTAAAAGCCGTATAAGGTCGTGAACTTTCTTCAACTGGTATTTGCCAATAAGCAGATTTGATGTCCAAAGAAGATAGAAATTTCGCGTCCCTTAGCTTATCCAAAGTAGCTGAAATGAAGGGGAGAGGATAAGCATCCCTTTCAGTCACTTTGTTAAGTTTCCTATAATCTACACAAAACCTATAACTATTATCCTTTTTCTTAATCATGACTATAGGAGAAGCCCAAGGGCTATTCGATGTCTCAACGATATCGTCCTTAATCATTTCTGCTAATTCCCTATCTATATGGACCTGGACTGCTGGAGAAACCGGATAATACCGTTGTTTTATCGGCTCAGCATTGGTCCTGATCTTATGTTTCACCAGATGGGTGCAACCAATACCTTCAGGCATGTCCCTAAATATTCCATCTATGAAGCTACCTAATAGTTGTTGTTGTGTCTCGTTTAAATCGGATAAGTCCCTATTCTCAGTTATTGAGGCCAACATACTTTGGTTTGAAAAACTCCACTGACCTGAAGCTAAATCCGGCACGATTCCGGAAAGCTTCCAGAAATCTGCCCCTAAAATAAGAACTTGCGGAAGACTAGGAATAACGAGACACTCCAACAACACAACTTTTCCCTGCACTATCATTGGCAACATTACGACACCTTCTACACCTATCCCTACGCCATCCGCTAGAGTGACCCTATCTACGTTGCCTTTTCCTAGAGTTAAACCTAAATCTTTTAATATCGTCCATCCATTCCTACCTATAATAGAGCGCGAAGCGCCTGAATCCAATAAACCTAACAAGTTAACCCCATAAATGCTGACACTAAGGTATGGACGCCTATCATTGCAATTTGCTTCAAGTGTGAAACCTAACTGGACAACTTCACTACAAGCCAACTGGTTACCAGCAGGCGACCTAATCAGGGAATTCAACGGCGCCCTCGTCCTGCCGACCCGAGAGTGCGTTGACCGTTTCCCGAACAATTCCTACAGTTTCTGCGAACAACCCCCTGTTGTCCACAGCCTATACATCGCCTAGGAGCGGAACACCTACTGGCAAAATGCCCTTCTTGGTTGCAATTAAAGCACCTCACCGTTTGAGGTTCTCTGCTTACAACCGCTACTACTGGTTCCTCGACCGCAACGTATGCTAAATCGGGTTCCAGCAGGTTTCTAGACCGATTACTAGGTGGAGGAGTGAAAGTCTCCACATTCGCCCTAACTGTTTCCAAACGTCTACCCAGAGCAACAAGATCGCTTACCGTTTTCGGGTCCGCGAGTCCAAGCTGTGTCTGGTAGAACGGTGCCAGATTTTTCTGAAGAATGGCAAGCATTCTTCGTTCAGATAGCGGTTCTGATAATCTTCTGAACATGTTTGACATCGTGGCGACGTATACACCAATCGACTCCGCCTGTCCTTGTGTACGTCGCCTTATCTCATCCATGAGAAGATCATCATAATTTGGTGGTAGGAACTCTGCCTTGAGTTCACATACCAACTCATTCCATGTCCTAACATTAACTCGAATCGCCCTAAACCAGATGAGTGCCTTCCCTGTGAATAAATCAACTGCCGACCTAAAGAGGTGCGTTTCTGAAACGCTTCTTGCCTGCCTAAGCTCCTCAACTCTTTCTAAAAATGCGTTTACAGAAGCCCCGCAGCGTTCCCCGGTAAACTTAACGTCCCACTTCTCAATTCGCTCGGTGCACCTATCTTGAGCCACAGTAACTGATTCCATAAGTGGTTGTTGTTGTTGTAAAGTTTCAGTTTGCTGTACTACCCTTACAGGTTGTATGGTTGGCGATGGTGGTGCGAGCCTTACTGCTACCCTGGACGGAGCTGCTTTTTCCTCAGGTTCCGTTTCATCTTCGTCGCCGAACTCAAGTTTAGCCGCCAAGCATACTAACTGGTTGCGCAGGTTCAACTTGAATCTTTCCTCTTCGCTACCCTCAGCGCGAGCTCGATCTAATCTGCGCAAACACCATTCGATCTTTGTTACTATCTTTAAAAACTCCCCTGACTTAGGATCACTAGGCTTATCCTTCAATAGATCTTCGATCTCCTGTGCTTTCCCTTCAATAGCCTTCATATCCTCTTCAAAAGAGAAGGGGTAACTGGCATCTGTACCTAAAGAGCCCCTACGCTCAGGCATTCTTGCTGCCCTGAGCGACTGTCTCATTTCTGTGACAGTGCCTCTCGCTAACCCCCGCACGTCCATCTCGTAGTACAACTCCTCTTGAGCTAACCTATTGATCTCCATATTATTTTCCGCTATCTATTATGTCTGTTCCCCAAAAGACTACGTCTTCTACACCTAACAACAAAGGAAGCAACTAACACTAGCTGTAATAAAACTGATAAAAGAACTAGCCCAAATGATGCCTGTATCTGAATTAAAAACGTCCAGAATATGCCCAAGGTTCCAAAGAGAATAAAAAAAAAATTTACTTATTGGTTGGTTAAAAACTATCGATTTCCAAAGCCGCAAAAGAAAAGATAAAAATCACAAAAATCAAAGAAACGTTTCAAAAATCCCACAAAAATAAAAAACACGAATCCCAATCCAATAAAAGAAAAAAAAGTAGCACTGGTTACCAAAATAAACCACAAAAGATTATAAGGAAAAACTTTCAACTCAACCGAAAAATTAGCGAAATCAAAAATCACGAATATGTACCGAACCAACTTATTCTCGTATTGGAAACTTAAAACAAATCTCCAGCAAAAGTAATACCTTTTAGCAAAGCACCAGAAAATATTATTATCCTAATCACAAATATGGATGAATAAAAAGGAAGAAAATGTATTGAAAATTTTATCAATCAATAATAATTAAATTATGATGAGATTCTCACAGCAAAAAAAATAGCAAAAAAAAAATTTTAAGTTCAGCAAAAGAAACGGTGGCAACTCTAAAATGACGTAGCCGCCCACCCATGTAACACAAAAAAACAAAAATCCACTAGTTGTGATGACGAATGAAATACCGCTACCGCTACGACTGTACAATTCTGTTTTACCAGAAATACGATTTCGATGTGACGGTAGGTATATATATATATATATATATATATGTATAGGGATATAAATGGCAATAAAATGAAAAATTAAATGACCTACTTGAGATTAGGGATATCACCATTCACCACACTTCTTTTGTTATCCAAAAGGGTTTTCCAATCCAAATTCCTGAATATGAATCGTATTTGTATGTAAACGATCAATCGCACAACCTGGGAAAACAAAAGAAAACAAAGTAAAAAGAACAAAAAAGAATCACACACAAACCAATAACCAAAGAACACAACACAGTGGGTGTACTATATATATATATATGTACGAACTATCAGCACACAGGAGGATTTTTCTTCGAATCGATTTAAGATTATTTTATTGACGATTAATTGAATATTTTATTTTTATAAGACGAAGGTCCCACGTTGGGCGCCAATTTGTTACACTTTTCCGGGTATAGAGAAACGATTTTAAGTTTGCGTAAACTAGAACAAAACACGAGAGAAAATTGCAGCCGCCGCTGCGCCGATGGGTTGAAAATCGCTAATGAGGATGGTTAGAGAAAAGTCAAATCGTCGATGCAATTCGCCGGTGGTATATGGTGGGGGGAAAAGTGCAACAGGTAGCCGGTTGGATGCTACCGCCTCGGCCACTCAGCTGGGGTGGGTCCAAAAAAAAATGTAGAAACGATACAATAGGGTGGGCGCCAAACAATCTTTGAAAGGGATTGTTAAACCTTTTGAAAAGAATGCCGACGATGATTGCTGTGGGGTAAAAGGTAAAACAACGACACGGTGGGTATTTTTCGTTATAAAAGCTCGAGGTGAGCACGGCTGTTTATTGACGATATTAATTGAGATTGGGATGCGATGCGACCAGACGGTCGTTATAAAAAAACTTGTTAACCTTAACCAAGTTGGAATTTGATGTCGATTTTTTTTCTTAAGCCGTTGGAATTGGCTCGTTATCGCGTTGTCTGAACGGTTAAGATAACCACCGAAAGGGGCGCGCGTCCCGTTCTTTTCCGGGAGTCTAGCGTAACGGGAGCCAACGGAACTAAGTCTCAGATCACCAAATGTCTAACTAACGATCACTTTAATAAACTTTACTTATCTTTTTTTTCCTGGGTTCCTCTTCCTTCTTCTCCTCTACCCTGCCGTCCTGGCGTTTTATATTTTTTTTCACCTGTCCTGCCACTATTCCTCTTTTCTCCTGATCCACTGACCTCCTTCCTTATCCTCTCTTCCAAACTAAACTGTCCGTTCACTTCGGACTTAGTTTCCCAAAAAACAAATTTTCCAACGCGCAAAAATAACTTCTCGATTTAAAAAAAAAAACTACTGACTGGCAATTCGGACACTGCCTCCTCTCTAATCACTGGCCAACCAAGAAGTGATTATCTTTTTCCTACATTTCCCTTTGTTCCTTCTCGAACCTCACACACTCATGCATTCGACCATTCAGCCGCAACGGGGATCATTAACAGTGTTTTTGAGCGTTACTCACAGCTTTTTCGCCATGGTACACGACCGTTAATGATCACCAATGCATACTCTCATTCACTCCACACACATCCGAATTCGCCAGGTCGCCGGGAAATTTCCGGTGCCTGACGTTTCGATGGACGAGTACAGAACAATTCTTGTTAGATATAATTGATTCGACAGTGGTGCCAAATTACCTTAGAGCCTTTAAAATCGAGAATTATATGTATATATTATTAAAATAAAACCCCAACAATACGAGCTAGTTATGATTGAGAAGGAGGAGAGCTTCATGGAGACGATAGCTTGAGGACGGCGGATTTCACTCTTCGCCCTTTTACAATGCAGCTTGAGAAGAAGGAAGAGTAAACTTTATTCGGTATTTCGCGTACCCTACACTGTTCCGTGGACCTCCGCGCAGATTTTGGGTGACGAGACTTGCAGATAATGTGCCAATTCCTTACAAAATACGTTGTGGGTATGGTGGGCTCTCGGCCTTTCAATTTTATGTTGGGTTGTTCTGAAGACCGCATTCTTATCGGTATCTGGGCCATGGCTTTATATTGTCGTTGGAGTGTTTGTCCAAGGGATCATCCTCCCCCACTCTTCATCCATACGTTGGGGTACCTGCTTTTGCTATCCTCCCGAGGGTCATGGCGAGCAAGATCGTTGGGCATATTAATATACCCAACAAGATCGGCTATGCCACTTCCTCAAGAGAATAGCGGGAGGAGGAAGTGGTCAAACCAAGGAATGGGTCGGAGGATGGGAAGGTGGGAGACGACCACACTTTTTTTTTGGAGCGTTTTTGAACGCAACAAACTCCTTCCTTACCTCCCGAAGAGGCAAGACTGGTTTTTCGTTAAGAAAGACCGGAGTAAACATCACAACCACATAACATCGACTTCTCAATCGCACATTGCGAGAGGTAATGTACATCACAGAGCTTTTTGCTCTCAGTACCACTTTGCATAACCTTTCTGTTACACGACTTATTCTTTTAACGTCCAGGATCATCGCAGTAAGGCTTAAGGTCTTTTACGTTCCAAGTACCTTTATCGTTGCCATCGCTATCTTCGAGAGTATACGTCCATGCTGAGACTCTCTTTTTAATTTGAAAAGGGCCGACGTATTTTGGGGCCAACTTTGCGGTGTAGTACTTGGCGGCGTCCGAGAGGACATAATTTTTTCTCCAAACTAGTTCATTCGGTAGGTATTGCACGTCCCTTCTCCGAAGATTATATGCCTGCGCTGACTTCTTGGTTGCCGCTTCTAATCGTTTGCCTATCTCTACCCTAAGTCGCCTAAATTGTTCCCCTGGATCCGTACTTATGCTCCCCTCACACGGTATAGTGGTTAAGGACGATCGCCCAAAAGTCACCATACCTCGACCAAAATTCGCATAGTACGGAGATACCCCCAATACGTCGTGCGTTGCTGTGCGTATACAACACGCTACCTTAGCTAATTGATTATCCCAAACCCTATGGTTGTCAGATACATACGATCTTAACGTTGTTTTTATTATCTGGTTTATCCTCTCCGCCGGGTTTGCTTGCGGGTGGTAATGAGCGGTAAACCTAATAGTGGAACCATACTCTTCACAAAGAGCCTTCAGTTCCTTACTCCTAAATTGTGGACCATTATCGCAGACAAGGTATTTTGGAACACCAAACAAAAGAAAAACGTTTTCCTCCAGCTCCTTACAAACGGCTTTTGCCGTAGCCGACCTGAGAGCGAATAGTAAAGGGAACTTCGTAAAATAATCAACGACTGTTAAAATGTACACAAAACCCCTACTCGATTTGGGAAGTGGACCAACTAAATCTACCGAAACCATCTCCCACGGATCGGTTACCCCTTTCCTTTCCGTCATGAACCCAGCCGGCTTGTCGTTGACCGGTTTCACACTTTGACAAATTTTGCAACTCCTAACATATTTCGTAATGTCGGACCTCATTTTGGGCCAATAGTATTTCTCTGATATCCTAGCTAAAGTTTTCCTAACCCCCATATGTCCCGCTAGCGGATTATCATGACAATTCCTTAGTATTCTAGCCCTATCATTTTTCCCAACGACCACCTTCCACTCTGAGTTCTGATCATGGACCAATATATGACTTGCCTTTACAAACTTGTATAAAATACCCTGCTCAACTCGCCACGTTGGAAAGTCCAACGGCTTTTCTTCTAGCTTTTCGATCATCCGGATTATCCACGGATCGGACCTGTGCTCTTCAATCCCAGCTATCTCTGGCACGCTCCTGGAGAGCATATCTGGCACTACATGATCCCTACCCTTCCTATGTATAATCTCAAAATCGAACTGCTGTAAACGAACAGCCCAACGCGCTAATCTACCAGCAGGATCTTTTAACTTACTAAGCCATACCAAGGAATAATGATCGGTAATGACCGTAAACTTAACCCCTTCGAGGTATGGTCTTAGCTTCTCTATAGCCCATAACACGGCTAGACATTCCTTTTCTGTAGTTGAATAATTCCGTTCACACCTATTAAGTGACCTGCTTAAGTAGCAAATCACTTTCTCTCCTTCATCAAAATTCTGGCTCAAGACCGCCCCAATCCCAAAATCCGAGGCATCTGTCTGCACGACGAAGGACCTCGTAAAATCCGGACACGTCAGGATGGGCGCTGCTATCAAACACTCTTTTGATCTTCTGAAGCTTTCTTCGCATGCTTCTGTCCAACAAAATTTCCTACTTTTCTTGAGCAACTCGGTCATCGGTTTAACCAAACTTGCGAAGTTTGGCACAAATCTCCTATACCAGGATACCGTTCCGACGAAGCTCCTCACTTCTTTTACATTTTTAGGGGTTGGAATATTCAACATACTCTCGACCTTCTCAGGGTCTACATGGAGGCCGTTGCGATCTACTACATAACCTAAAAATTTAAGGGATGGTCTGCAAAAATGGCACTTCTCCCGACTGACTTTCAAACCTGCTTCTGTCAATCGCCTAAATACCTCCTTCAAAATCTCTAAGTGCCTCTCAAACGAATTGGTAACGATTATTATGTCGTCTAAGTAGACAAAGACGTGCGGTTCCAAATCGGCTCCAAGCACGTTGTCTATGAATCGCTGCCACGTCGCGGGGGCATTATGTAGTCCAAAAGGCATCCTTTTAAACTGAAACAGTCCCCTATTTGGGACAGTAAAAGCCGTATAAGGTCGTGAACTTTCTTCAACTGGTATTTGCCAATAAGCAGATTTGATGTCCAAAGAAGATAGAAATTTCGCGTCCCTTAGCTTATCCAAAGTAGCTGAAATGAAGGGGAGAGGATAAGCATCCCTTTCAGTCACTTTGTTAAGTTTCCTATAATCTACACAAAACCTATAACTATTATCCTTTTTCTTAATCATGACTATAGGAGAAGCCCAAGGGCTATTCGATGTCTCAACGATATCGTCCTTAATCATTTCTGCTAATTCCCTATCTATATGGACCTGGACTGCTGGAGAAACCGGATAATACCGTTGTTTTATCGGCTCAGCATTGGTCCTGATCTTATGTTTCACCAGATGGGTGCAACCAATACCTTCAGGCATGTCCCTAAATATTCCATCTATGAAGCTACCTAATAGTTGTTGTTGTGTCTCGTTTAAATCGGATAAGTCCCTATTCTCAGTTATTGAGGCCAACATACTTTGGTTTGAAAAACTCCACTGACCTGAAGCTAAATCCGGCACGATTCCGGAAAGCTTCCAGAAATCTGCCCCTAAAATAAGAACTTGCGGAAGACTAGGAATAACGAGACACTCCAACAACACAACTTTTCCCTGCACTATCATTGGCAACATTACGACACCTTCTACACCTATCCCTACGCCATCCGCTAGAGTGACCCTATCTACGTTGCCTTTTCCTAGAGTTAAACCTAAATCTTTTAATATCGTCCATCCATTCCTACCTATAATAGAGCGCGAAGCGCCTGAATCCAATAAACCTAACAAGTTAACCCCATAAATGCTGACACTAAGGTATGGACGCCTATCATTGCAATTTGCTTCAAGTGTGAAACCTAACTGGACAACTTCACTACAAGCCAACTGGTTACCAGCAGGCGACCTAATCAGGGAATTCAACGGCGCCCTCGTCCTGCCGACCCGAGAGTGCGTTGACCGTTTCCCGAACAATTCCTACAGTTTCTGCGAACAACCCCCTGTTGTCCACAGCCTATACATCGCCTAGGAGCGGAACACCTACTGGCAAAATGCCCTTCTTGGTTGCAATTAAAGCACCTCACCGTTTGAGGTTCTCTGCTTACAACCGCTACTACTGGTTCCTCGACCGCAACGTATGCTAAATCGGGTTCCAGCAGGTTTCTAGACCGATTACTAGGTGGAGGAGTGAAAGTCTCCACATTCGCCCTAACTGTTTCCAAACGTCTACCCAGAGCAACAAGATCGCTTACCGTTTTCGGGTCCGCGAGTCCAAGCTGTGTCTGGTAGAACGGTGCCAGATTTTTCTGAAGAATGGCAAGCATTCTTCGTTCAGATAGCGGTTCTGATAATCTTCTGAACATGTTTGACATCGTGGCGACGTATACACCAATCGACTCCGCCTGTCCTTGTGTACGTCGCCTTATCTCATCCATGAGAAGATCATCATAATTTGGTGGTAGGAACTCTGCCTTGAGTTCACATACCAACTCATTCCATGTCCTAACATTAACTCGAATCGCCCTAAACCAGATGAGTGCCTTCCCCGTGAATAAATCAACTGCCGACCTAAAGAGGTGCGTTTCTGAAACGCTTCTTGCCTGCCTAAGCTCCTCAACTCTTTCTAAAAATGCGTTTACAGAAGCCCCGCAGCGTTCCCCGGTAAACTTAACGTCCCACTTCTCAATTCGCTCGGTGCACCTATCTTGAGCCACAGTAACTGATTCCATAAGTGGTTGTTGTTGTTGTAAAGTTTCAGTTTGCTGTACTACCCTTACAGGTTGTATGGTTGGCGATGGTGGTGCGAGCCTTACTGCTACCCTGGACGGAGCTGCTTTTTCCTCAGGTTCCGTTTCATCTTCGTCGCCGAACTCAAGTTTAGCCGCCAAGCATACTAACTGGTTGCGCAGGTTCAACTTGAATCTTTCCTCTTCGCTACCCTCAGCGCGAGCTCGATCTAATCTGCGCAAACACCATTCGATCTTTGTTACTATCTTTAAAAACTCCCCTGACTTAGGATCACTAGGCTTATCCTTCAATAGATCTTCGATCTCCTGTGCTTTCCCTTCAATAGCCTTCATATCCTCTTCAAAAGAGAAGGGGTAACTGGCATCTGTACCTAAAGAGCCCCTACGCTCGAGCATTCTTGCTGCCCTGAGCGACTGTCTCATTTCTGTGACAGTGCCTCTCGCTAACCCCCGCACGTCCATCTCGTAGTACAACTCCTCTTGAGCTAACCTATTGATCTCCATATTATTTTCCGCTATCTATTATGTCTGTTCCCCAAAAGACTACACCTAACAACAAAGGAAGCAACTAACACTAGCTGTAATAAAACTGATAAAAGAACTAGCCCAAATGATGCCTGTATCTGAATTAAAAACGTCCAGAATATGCCCAAGGTTCCAAAGAGAATAAAAAAAAAATTTACTTATTGGTTGGTTAAAAACTATCGATTTCCAAAGCCGCAAAAGAAAAGATAAAAATCACAAAAATCAAAGAAACGTTTCAAAAATCCCACAAAAATAAAAAACACGAATCCCAATCCAATAAAAGAAAAAAAAGTAGCACTGGTTACCAAAATAAACCACAAAAGATTATAAGGAAAAACTTTCAACTCAACCGAAAAATTAGCGAAATCAAAAATCACGAATATGTACCGAACCAACTTATTCTCGTATTGGAAACTTAAAACAAATCTCCAGCAAAAGTAATACCTTTTAGCAAAGCACCAGAAAATATTATTATCCTAATCACAAATATGGATGAATAAAAAGGAAGAAAATGTATTGAAAATTTTATCAATCAATAATAATTAAATTATGATGAGATTCTCACAGCAAAAAAAATAGCAAAAAAAAAATTTTAAGTTCAGCAAAAGAAACGGTGGCAACTCTAAAATGACGTAGCCGCCCACCCATGTAACACAAAAAAACAAAAATCCACTAGTTGTGATGACGAATGAAATACCGCTACCGCTACGACTGTACAATTCTGTTTTACCAGAAATGCGATTTCGATGTGACGGTAGGTATATATATATATATATATATATATGTATAGGGATATAAATGGCAATAAAATGAAAAATTAAATGACCTACTTGAGATTAGGGATATCACCATTCACCACACTTCTTTTATTATCCAAAAGGGTTTTCCAATCCAAATTCCTGAATATGAATCGTATTTGTATGTAAACGATCAATCGCACAACCTGGGAAAACAAAAGAAAACAAAGTAAAAAGAACAAAAAAGAATCACACACAAACCAATAACCAAAGAACACAACACAGTGGGTGTACTATATATATATATATGTACGAACTATCAGCACACAGGAGGATTTTTCTTCGAATCGATTTAAGATTATTTTATTGACGATTAATTGAATATTTTATTTTTATAAGACGAAGGCCCCACGTTGGGCGCCAATTTGTTACACTTTTCCGGGTATAGAGAAACGATTTTAAGTTTGCGTAAACTAGAACAAAACACGAGAGAAAATTGCAGCCGCCGCTGCGCCGATGGGTTGAAAATCGCTAATGAGGATGGTTAGAGAAAAGTCAAATCGTCGATGCAATTCGCCGGTGGTATATGGTGGGGGGAAAAGTGCAACAGGTAGCCGGTTGGATGCTACCGCCTCGGCCACTCAGCTGGGGTGGGCCCAAAAAAAAATGTAGAAACGATACAATAGGGTGGGCGCCAAACAATCTTTGAAAGGGATTGTTAAACCTTTTGAAAAGAATGCCGACGATGATTGCTGTGGGGTAAAAGGTAAAACAACGACACGGTGGGTATTTTTCGTTATAAAAGCTCGAGGTGAGCACGGCTGTTTATTGACGATATTAATTGAGATTGGGATGCGATGCGACCAGACGGTCGTTATAAAAAAACTTGTTAACCTTAACCAAGTTGGAATTTGATGTCGATTTTTTTTCTTAAGCCGTTGGAATTGGCTCGTTATCGCGTTGTCTGAACGGTTAAGATAACCACCGAAAGGGGCGCGCGTCCCGTTCTTTTCCGGGAGTCTAGCGTAACGGGAGCCAACGGAACTAAGTCTCAGATCACCAAATGTCTAACTAACGATCACTTTAATAAACTTTACTTATCTTTTTTTTCCTGGGTTCCTCTTCCTTCTTCTCCTCTACCCTGCCGTCCTGGCGTTTTATATTTTTTTTCACCTGTCCTGCCACTATTCCTCTTTTCTCCTGATCCACTGACCTCCTTCCTTATCCTCTCTTCCAAACTAAACTGTCCGTTCACTTCGGACTTAGTTTCCCAAAAAACAAATTTTCCAACGCGCAAAAATAACTTCTCGATTTAAAAAAAAAAACTACTGACTGGCAATTCGGACACTGCCTCCTCTCTAATCACTGGCCAACCAAGAAGTGATTATCTTTTTCCTACATTTCCCTTTGTTCCTTCTCGAACCTCACACACTCATGCATTCGACCATTCAGCCGCAACGGGGATCATTAACAGTGTTTTTGAGCGTTACTCACAGCTTTTTCGCCATGGTACACGACCGTTAATGATCACCAATGCATACTCTCATTCACTCCACACACATCCGAATTCGCCAGGTCGCCGGGAAATTTCCGGTGCCTGACGTTTCGATGGACGAGTACAGAACAATTCTTGTTAGATATAATTGATTCGACAGTGGTGCCAAATTACCTTAGAGCCTTTAAAATCGAGAATTATATGTATATATTATTAAAATAAAACCCCAACAATACGAGCTAGTTATGATTGAGAAGGAGGAGAGCTTCATGGAGACGATAGCTTGAGGACGGCGGATTTCACTCTTCGCCCTTTTACAATGCAGCTTGAGAAGAAGGAAGAGTAAACTTTATTCGGTATTTCGCGTACCCTACACTGTTCCGTGGACCTCCGCGCAGATTTTGGGTGACGAGACTTGCAGATAATGTGCCAATTCCTTACAAAATACGTTGTGGGTATGGTGGGCTCTCGGCCTTTCAATTTTATGTTGGGTTGTTCTGAAGACCGCATTCTTATCGGTATCTGGGCCATGGCTTTATATTGTCGTTGGAGTGTTTGTCCAAGGGATCATCCTCCCCCACTCTTCATCCGTACGTTGGGGTACCTGCTTTTGCTATCCTCCCGAGGGTCATGGCGAGCAAGATCGTTGGGCATATTAATATACCCAACAAGATCGGCTATGCCACTTCCTCAAGAGAATAGCGGGAGGAGGAAGTGGTCAAACCAAGGAATGGGTCGGAGGATGGGAAGGTGGGAGACGACCACACTTTTTTTTTGGAGCGTTTTTGAACGCAACAAACTGTCAAAATCTGGAAAACAAATTGTATTTTTCCCCCAACAAATTGAAATAATGTAAGATTTCACGTATTTTAAGTGTTTAAATTAATAATTAAATACAATTATCTTACAGCTAAGGAAGAAGCCGACGTTGAGGTGTTCGCTAACCTTACCTGGAGACAACGATGAATATCAATCGGAATCGATATAAGTAAGCCATAATATTCAATAAATTTGTCTCAATATATATATTTAATTATTAGATATTTCTTCAAGGTTTGTTAAATCACAAGAAGCCCTTGATTTGTCCAAGATGCAGGAGAACACACGCCATCAAGAGTGTATGGCCAAAGTCAAGGAATACGAAACACATATTGAACAGGCGAAAGTTGAACACAAGCGTATCGATCACGAAGATCGTAGGAAGACCCTGATTGTAAGTTGGATTTGAATTAACATGAACCTTACGACGAATTGCTAACCATTTGTATCCACTTCTAGGAAGAGACAATCAACAACAGCATCGTGCCCAATATCAGAACAATTGGCAAGGCGCCGCTTTGAAGATCAATTGTCGCAGCAGCAACGGATCCAGGAGGACAATTTCAAAAAGTAAGAATATAGTAAAAGTTGTGTGAATTGATTCTTTAAACGGTAACACTTACTAGGCAAGAGGAAAGTGTCGCAATCCAAGAGGCAATGCGCCGGCAAACCATCGAACACGAGATCGAAATGAAGGAGAAAAACCGTCTTAAACTACTCGAGCACGAGATGAGAACCAAAGCCAAGGTTGACAGGGAGAATCGTGACATCAATAAGAACAGATTCGTCTAAAGGCACAAGAAAATCGCATCACTCTCATCACCAGCATCAAGACTGCTGGTAGTCATTGGTACTGGATTCGAAGCAATGATTGGGACAACGTTTTGACTGCTGCTGGTCTGCCAAGGAAGCAACTGGTGTTGTTTTTGGGTACATTGAGGCTCGTATTGGACAGATGCGTTAAAGAATCCCCTGCAATACCTCAAACGAATGAAATCCAAACCCGCCGGTGCTCTCCAAGTAAGTGATTACTATTTCTTTTCATAGGTATATTTTGTTTCTAACTGAATACTTATCCACAGGGCGTTGTTTTGAATCCCAAATTAGAAGAAAGTCTGCGAGATATTGCCATTGCAACGAAAAACACCCGTCTAACCGCAACATCCTGATGCATGGCCCACCTGGTACTGGTAAGACAATGTTCACCAAGAAACTGGCGCAATACTCTGGAATGGATTACGCCATCATGACTGGAGGTGATGTAGCACCAATGGACAGGAGTCACAACTATTCACAAAGTCTTCGATTGGGCTAACACCAGTAATCGTAGTTTGTTGTATCATTTTATTATATGTATTGAACATAAATTAAGTTACATGTAAAACTTAATCAGTACGTGTTATAAATATGTAAGAAACGAATCTGCACTCTATTCAGGTGGATCCTTGTGTGCACTCCAGCCATGGAAACCTTTTGTTGCTTCGACTCCTTGTTCTTCAGAGTGAGGAAAAGTTTGCGCGCACTTTCTGGTTGTTTGATAGATGTGTTGAATACCTGGAATAATTGTTAATAAATGCATATTTCTGTAAACTGAAAGGTTTTTTTGTCGTCGGCTGTGTGACTTACTTGTGCGGCCAATTTGATTTCGTACATCACTGCATATGGAGCCGAGCCAGTTGTCCTAAATCGTCTTGGCAGAAGTCGGAGCAATTTTCGGCGACGGTGAAGTAGCCCTTTGCTTTGGAGCATAGGAAAAGTCGGGTGAAACTCATGATTCAAGTTGGGCAAGTTGTACAGGCAATCGGTACCTGGCAACGAATCTCGCCAAAAAAAAAACACTTCGGATAAGTTAGACTAGTTGTCAGTGTCAGTGTCAGATTTCCACCGTGGTGACCTGTGACAGTGTTCAGAAGTACAGCTTTTTTAAAGAGAAGTTCAACTCAAATTTGGTGAGTAAGTATGTTACCTCAGTACATTTTAATATTAGTTTTTTCATAACATTCTGTATTTCTATTCAACCAAAGAACTCATTCACCATTATTGTTCCATTAAAATTCCAAAATAAATAAACTATATAAATGTAGGCTTTGAAACACGAATGCACATACGTAACGTATACTACATTTTAAATTATATTTAGACTAACGGAGGAACTCTAAATTTATACTTAAAAACAGCAACGAACTTGGTATCTATAAATTATAGCTAAACTCCAGAAGTATACTAAGCGACGTATGTGATAAGCATATTCTACTCGATTAATGTAAAATTCCTTATGAATGTTCGGTAATAATGTTTTAATTTGTTTATTATTCTTCAGAATTTTTAATTTTTGTTATATGGTACTGACGGATCAATGACTCGCGAAGAATTGGCCACTCAGCGCGGCAACTCGTTCTCTGAAATTGCCAATACCATTCATAGGCTGTACCGGAGAGTAGCAGATGAAAATCTCACAAAATCTCAGACCAGAAACACTCTTATTGGCCTTGGAGAGTTTCCAGCCGAAAAATGAAATCTTCCACTGTTAGCGCCTCTGGGTTCCTGTCGAAACATATACCCCATTTATCAATTTTAATCGGACCTCGTGCGTTTAATTGGGGATTTGCATTGGGAGCGTACAGTGGAGGACTTGGGTACAAACCCGGAGTGAAATTTTGGGAGTTCACTTGATGTTGCTGGTTATTCTGTCGATGAGAATTGTTATTTCTCCTAGGGTTTTGAGAATTTGAGGGGATGAATGGTCTGGATTCCGCATTAGACTGCGATATTAAAGGGGCATGTTGTTGCTGAACCTGGCTTTGAAAGGTGGCTTGCATTGCTACCGGCACAACCGTTTCTGCATGTGGTGTGGGTGTACAATTAAATTGACCTAAATCTTTTCTTAATTCTGACATACTATTTTTCATTTCTATTTTCAGATTAGCCGAGATCTCATTTCTGAGAGAAGTTTGACATGCGGCGAACGCGTTAGCTACTGCTAGATTTATAGCGGATGTTAAAGCAGGTGATATGAGGTAAGTTCCTTTGTCACCATTTTGGACATCGTTTACTTCATTATTATATAAATTGTTTTCTGATTCTCTCATATCGACTATAGTTTCGAGACTATGGTCCTGAGCTTCAATGCTAGCTGCACCCATTTGACTTAGGCTACTAAAAGACGGAGCAGGTAGAGATTCTGAAGAGCTACTCCGATCAGACGGTACTATGGCTGGAGGAGGAAAAGCGAACTGCCGTACCGACGCTGTATGTGCAGTGGAATCAGCAGGAGGGCTGTGCTGAACTTTCGGCATTGTACCAAATTTAATTTGATTTTGTTGTGCAGTAACGGAACGAGTGAGTATTCTATTTTCATCAAAACTACTACTTCTTCTTTTCTTTTGATTGTCCTTTTTCCTATCTCTTTCAGATGAACTCATTTCAAAACTAACGATGACAAAAGACGACAAAAAGGGCAGCAAAGACGATATATATAAAAAAAAAAATTAAAAACTAGTTAATAAAATAATATGGTTGTATTTGGATTGAACTGATGTGTGTATGTATATATTAGGGGTGCTTCGGGCTGCGATCTTCGACGATATGAAGGGGTTTTGCTCGTTAAACCGATGGCAATTATAGCTGATATAAAGGAATGCGGACGGACGATGTTGTTATTGATCCCTCAGTGTGATAAAGGTTCAAACATGTATAGACTAGGACGCACAAACTGCATATCTTCACATCCCCGCAATTCCAAACATGCCAAAGGACATTTGGTGGAAGACATGGGATGTTCCAATATACAAACATGAAAGAGAGGTAATTTAAAAAAACAAAAAAAAAAAACGAGACAGTGCTACATGTTACAACTAAAACAACATCAAACAAGGCCACTGTATTCGTGAAACTACGACGAAACAAATATGAAAAGAAATTTTAAATTTTGGACAGGAAAGTAAAATTCGCATTTAAAAGTAAAGAGTAGAAAGACAAGACAAAAACATAAAAACAGATGCCAATTGTTGTTGTTGTCATCATCAATGCAATCCGTCGCAATTCAAAATGGCATGTTGAAGAACTATCCAATTAAATAATTACGGATCCTTTGACGATGGCAACAAGAACAACTGTGGACAGAACACTAGGACGAACATTGGACAACAAAAAAAAACACGTTGGGCGCCATTTGTAATAGGCCTAAAGGTGGAATGTAGAGGGCGCTGGGAGCGAATGTAAGGCAGGAAGCAAGGATGTGGATGGGACTTTAGGATGGGAACGGAACAGATGGGGAATGAGGGTCGAGAGCGAGGAGCGCGGCATGCAGGCGAAGCACGGCTAAGCTCGCCGAATGGGGTGGTTCTTGTCCCCGCTACACGACGAAGCCTACAACAAAACATAAAACATGCCGAGTAAAACTAAACATTCTCTATTTACAACGGACGGACTGGTCTTACCACACTGAGGGCCCTGCGGTGCTGTTCAGCAATGGCCTTCTCCCTCCCCACCATGGAAATCCGGCGACCATTTTGGGATTTCCCCAAGAGCAAACTATGTCATCAGTCATCTCATCGTCGGCAAGGTAGATCTGATGCCCCCCTAGGCACCCCCTGAAAATTCAAAATTTACCACGACATCCGGCACTATAGTGTTTCAGAAAAGACGAAAACCGAATTCATCAACAAAGCGTGATTTATTCATGAGACAAAAAGAAAATATTTCAAATTATAAAAAGAAACTATATACAATACATATAAATCAATAAATAAATACATTCAAATCATAAAAAAAATTAAGAAATTTTGCTAAAATCATAAAAATTATAAACTAATTACGCTATAAGAACAATGAAAACTGAAAAAAAGGTAAACAAAAAAAAAAAAAAAAATTAAACTAAGTTTCCTTAGTCGATCCTACCAGCATGTGCAATTTTCAAGCACCCAAATAAACTCTATTGATACCCTACCTAAAATGAGCTCTTCTTAGGGGGTTTTACTGTCCTTTGTGACAGATATTTAGCGAAAGAAACAAACAAAATAAAATAACAACTCGGAACGACCTGGAGACGAAATTTCTTTCAAGCAAAGTGACAAGGATATAATAAAATAAAAAAAAAACATAAATCACACTAACTAAATTAGATAACAGGAACCAACAGGAACATATGAAGCGTATGAAAGGAATCAATTCCGGCGATGTATCTTGCTATAATTTTACGCTTTGCGCTTAAAACAGCCAAGATTATTTTTATATTTTTATGACTTTCGTGCCAGGAAGACGATTTGAATTATGGTGGCAGCTATTATTGTTGGCGATCCTTCATAGCCTGGGGTCAAATGCTCAAGGGCATAATTAATAAGGCCGTTAATTTTAATGGCGATTGGCACTGTGGACCGGAGGTCAGATGTTGAAGGACAAATGTTGGCATTTGTTCCAATTTGATCGAGTGGTAATAAGTTCGACCCAATTGGAATCGCATTAACGATATTGTTTTTTTTTTTATGGCACTTAGGAAAGAATATGGCGATCACGGCTCCTTTGTTTAACTAGTCCGTGACCGCCTTGGTGAATTTCGTTGATTTTTCGCACTAGCCTGTTTCGAAATGCAGACTTTAATTATGACAAACAAAACACAGAAAAAATTTCCTTACCGGATTCCTTCGTCTTTAAAATAAACTAGTTTAATTTTACAAAATTTTTATTAGGACTTAACGTTCACTATTCAAACTATATTAATCACTTATATTACTAACAGCACTGTCATTGTACTCTTGTACTGTACTGTGTGGCGGTTGGGTATACAGTGTCTTTAATAGTGTAATATAAGAATCGGTACCGCTTCACTCATCATATAGTTCCTGCAGCTCTCCATGCAGTCTATTAAGATAAGCCGCTAGAGAGTAATTTCGGTCTGTCTCTACTGTTCTAAGCCTCTCCTGCTCATATTCTCATAGCATTATACTACCTGAAGTAACCTAGACTTGGCATCACTTTTATTTAATTTCCCTTAAGGGTAATTCAGGGAATTTTTGGGATATCAGTAACAGAATGGCATTTCTCCTGTCATCCACAAAAATCAAAACAAATCGGACAAAACGAAAGACGACGAGAGGGGGACAAATTGGGTGTGTTTATTTAAATAACTCATAATATTTTATTAACTGTAAATTTTTCTATCCGCAGGTGAATGCAACATAATGAGAGAACTAATGATATGTGGTTTCAACAAGACGGTGCCACATGCCACACAGCACGCGAAACAATGGCGCAATTGCGAGGCGAGTTTGGTGAACAGTTAATTTCACGTTTCGGGCCGGTCAATTGGCCGCCTAGATCGTGCGATTTGACACCATTAGATTATTTTTTGTGGGGATATGCCAAGGCTAATGTGTATAGGGACAAGCCCGCTTCGATTGACGCACTGGAAGCCAACATCCATGCATTCATTCGTGACATACCGGCCGATTTGTGTGAAAGAGTATGCCAAAATTGGACTCAGCGGATGGGCTACCTGAGACGCAGCCGCGGTCAACATTTGCATGAAATTATCTTTAAACATTAAATTGCAAGGTTCAAACTATCGATTAAAATAAATATTTCATTAATTTTTTCGAATTTTTTGTGTTTTTTTTTTTAAAAAAAAGTTCTAAACCTCTTAAAAAATCACCCGTTATATAGTCTACAAGTACAACATACTATTTACATACACATACTGTACTGTAACAGTAGCTCAATCACAAAAAGCGCGCCGAAGGTTTCTACACCGGAAGCGGATCTGGATTTGAAATCGATCCTTCTGTCACTGCACGGAATGATCGACAATTTCCAGAAACAATTAAATGAGCATACGGCTCGAATAGACATGATCTATTCGACGCTGTTTGCCGAGTCTGCCGCGCCATAAATATGATAGGTACGCTGGACGAGGTAAACTTAAAGATCCTTGCGGTGAATGTTAATTCACTAATTAGGATCGAGAGAAGGATCAATCTTTCCAATCTGTTGAAAGTCGAAAAGCCAGATGTACTTTTGGTTAGCGAAACTAAGCTAACGCCGAAGCACAAATTAGGCTTCAAAAATTATCATGTAGTTAGAAGAGACCGGCCCAACTCCACACAGGGAGGTGGTGTCGCTATCTTAGTACGTAAAGGCTTGCGCCATAAAGTTATATATAGCGGGGAAGTGCGCCGGTACCAGGTGTTGGAAGCATGCATCGTATGCATTCCCCTCAATAGCCAGAGGCGGATGTATGTGGTGTCGCTTTACGCACCGGAATCTCCTCGACGCATTGAATTTTTATATGAGATCGAGACGCTTTTTCGTTGCTTAGAGCTTCAATCGGAAGATAATTATTACTTTTCGGGCGGAGACCTCAATGCTAAACATGCGGCATGGGGAAATGATATTCCGAACCCTAGAGGCAACCAGTTTCACGACTGGTGGCGTCATAATATGATTGAGTACAAACTCGAGTTGTACGCGACGGATATCCCGTCTTTCCCTAGAGACGGTTCTTTCTTGGACATAGCGCTAGTTGACGGAAGACTGTAACTGACGAACACTGATCTAAGCACGCGGAACTGTTTACGAATGGTTGAGTACGATAGTGATCACTACGGACTTGCCGCCGTATTACGGATCCCGGACGAGCAGACGCAGCTGGAGCAGTACGACCAAGTGCGTTCTTTCGATTACCGAAAAGCGCAGTGGTAGCGTTTCTCCAGAGTGTTAAAACGCGACATAAGCTCATGCGAGATCGACCCACCGACAAACAGGAACTTAACGAACGATGAGATCGACAGTCATTTACGGCAAATGAATGACGTCATCAAAAAGACAATGGAGCGGACTATCCCCCGGGTAGGACGTTCCACGGACGAAGAACAAACTGAAAAGTATCGAAACGCAACAATCGATGCTCTGTACAGACATAAAAGTAGAATACTCTCGAGGCTTAAACGGCTACACAAACAGTTCACTGACAGGAACGATCCCGAGTTAAGAACACTGAATTCGTTGATCAAAAACTTGCAACAGTTGATCTCCGAAAATTAAAGAAAATCTGTAAGTTTGTATTGGGGCATAAAATTCGGGCTATAAAAGCCAGTAGTCCGAAAATGTTCCCGCAAATAAATAAACTGTTCAGGCGGAAGGATCATAACGACATTTCATGTGTTCGAATACCTCGGACGAACGAGAACAGACAGACACTACTGACTGCTGGCATAAGTCCGGAAAGTGCTCGAACGACGGTTTTTTCGTGGTCGAAGACCCGCAGGAGAGGATGAATCTGATGGGAGCTTTCTTTGAGACTGTGTATACGGTGAACAACCCGGTTCGCCGTAACCGCGACCTCGAAGAGAGGGCCTTTCTTAACCACTTTTATCTGCGGACCGAAATTCAAGATTGGCGATCCGAGAACAACGGTTTCACCGTGTTCAATGACGACAACCGTGCAAATGGCACAATCGCCGATGAAAATACTCATCTGTTCGTGAATAGAGATGAACTTCGGTGCATCTTTGAATCACTTAAAAACAAAAAGTCGGCGGGAGTTGACGGCGTCCCAAACGTCGTATTAAGACAACTGCCGCTAGAGGCGATAGATATCTTCGCCACGCTATTTAACAATGCGCTGAATAATGCATATTATCCGGAGCAGTGGGAAATAGCGGTGGTACACCCTATCCCGAAAAAGGATAAAGATAGGACGAACCCTGCTAATCTCCGGTCAATTAGTTTGCTTCCGAATGTTAGCAAGGTATTCGAGAAAGTCGTCAATAGATCTCTTTGAAATGGGTTGAGGAAAATAAGATTATCCCGGGCAACCAGTTTGGCTTCAGAGCGGGGCACGACACTATTCATGCCGTGTCGAAACTGGTTTCCGACATTCAGTGGAATAAAAGTAAGAAGCAATGCACAGGTGCCAGCCTGGTCGACTTTGAGAAGGCTTTCGATACCGTATGGTTGGAGGGGCTCTTCTATAAGCTGACCAGATTGGGTATTCAAAAACCTTTGCTGTATATGATTTATGACATGCTTATGGGATAGAAGTTCGTTGTCAAAGCTGGCAACGTGACTTCCAGCAGGGTTTTTGAATTTAGAAACGGCTAACAACAGGGAGCAGTGAATTCTCTGGTCCTTTTTAATATTTATACAAGTGATCTGGTGGGTTCCCTCAGACATGCTATAGCGTACGCGGACGATTTAGTGGCGTACAGGTCAGGACCAAAAATCGAGGTCATTAACATCCTTCTGCAATGTGACTTCGAGCAAATTAAGAGGTATTGCGATGATTGGAAGTTGAAAATCAATTTCCAAAAATCGGAAACAATCCTGTTCAGAACTACATTGGCTGGGGCCTCTGGGGATACCAGAAAAAACTGGAGAAAATTAACAATTATTGGACAGCATGGGCGACCATTGGCGGTGAAAAACGTGGTCCGGTATCTTGGCATCTGGCTCGACCAGTATCTGTATTTTGACAAACATATAGATGCTTATCTTGCTGGGGCTAAGTGGGCCTACGCTCTGACAAGGAGACTGTTTTGACGCAGTCAACTTGACTCTAGGGTGAAGGTCATTTTCTACGTGGCCCTTATATGGCCTATCACATCGCTTATGGCTGTCCCATGTGGTTCAATATAGCGCCGTTCTATATGGAAAAGATTCGGGTGTTTGAAAGACAATGTCTCAGGGCCTGTCTAGGGTTGTTTAGAACTGCTGAATCTCAGTACATAAAATACTATTCGAACAGGACCCTATACAATGGGGCTCGACTGAATTGGATTGACAATTTCCTTATTAAGGTGATTCGGAGGCACGTCGCAAGGGCGATGGCCAGTGATAATAACCTGATCTCAGGCGCTTACTACCCCAATCTAATGTGCCACGAGAGTACGCTTCGGTCTGGCTTTATCCCGCCTGAGGCATTTCTCCATGTAGATATGAAAGGGTTAGTCCAGCAAAAAGATGGTGTGCCGATATTGTACCACAACCACCGCGGCGCGAGGGATAAGCGGCTCATCCACGACGGGTACGCCGCCAATGCTCAAGAGCTCCTCCGTTTTAGTACCGCAATTGCGGATCGGGACAGGGTCGATACGTTAAAGCAGTTCACCGAATTTTGGTGGCTTAATGAAGAGGTGAGGGTTGATACGTTCTCCCGGACCGGTGCGCTACTAATGTAGCATCCTCTCTAGTTTTAAGGTAGATATGAAGTTTGTAGGTTTAGGCTTAGAGTAGGGGGTCTTTGGGAGGGGCCGGGCTAGCCAGCATGATAGTGCTGCTGGGACTCGAACGACGCTTATAGCCTCGCACGAGTCTCGGTGGCACTGATGAACCCTTGTGGGCGGCTGTCAGGCGCCCATGGACGCGATCAGTATAGTGACCAATCGATTTGATTGCTCACCACCCTGATTATAGGTAATTTAGGTTAAGCAGCTTAGGTAGTTTTAAGTAGTTTTAAATAAAAAAAATACAAATAAAGAATTCAAGTTTTATAAAGTTTCTTGGAAATAAAAAAACAAACAAATTTAAATATAGATGGATTTAAGGCCGAAAGGCAATAATTTTAAGGATATTGATAAGTTTAGAGCGCTCGCTTAGAGCCAGTAAGCTAGAATTAAGACAAATGGTAGCTTCAAATTAGATTTAATCGTTTTTGTCTAGGATGTAAGTTTAATGAAAGTAACAATAAAAAATTAATTTAAAATGTAAAAAAATGTAATTCTTAGTAGCCGATATAAGTGACGAATGCATCATTGGAATCGACTTTATGAAGACGCATGATGTAGCACTCGACATCGGTTTGCGAGTTCTAAAGTACAGAAACGTCGAGATTCCAATGGTTTACGGGAACGAGAACGTCGCAGCTCTAAGAACAGTTGTAAGTGAGGACGAAATTATCGATTAGCGAGTATGGCCGAACGCGTTTCGTGCAACACCGAATAGACACCGGGGATGCAAGACCAATTCGTCAGCCTCCCAGACGACTACCATTGACCAAGCAGACGGAGGTTGCAGAAATGGTGTCGACGATGGAAAAAGAGGGACTGATTGAAAGCTCAAAAAGTCCGTGGGCATCACCCGTCGTCCTGGTCAAAAAGAAAGACGGAAGTACGAGATTCTGCGTGGACTATCGCCAACTAAACAACGTCACCAAGAAGGATAGCTACCCCCTGCTCAGAATTGACGATACTCTGGACACACTATCCGGAGCCAAATGGTTTTCGACTCTTGATCTGAAGAGTGGCTACTGGCAAGTACAGATCCATCCAGAAGACCGCGAGAAAACAGCATTCACAGCAGGAAACGGGCTTTGGCAGTTTACAGTAATGACATTTGGACTGTGCAATGCTCCAGCAACTTTTGAACGTCTAATGGAGCGCGTTTTGCTGGGACTGACGTGGAAAACCTGTTTGGTCTACCTGGACGATGTCTTCGTGGTTGGTAAAACGTTCAACGAACATCGAAATAACCTTAAGGAAGTGCTCCAAAGGCTACGAAGTGCACAGTTCAAACTGAACCCGAAGAAGTGAAGTATCTCGGGCACATCATCTCTTCCAAGGGAGTCAAGACTGATCCGGAGAAGATCGATTCAGTGAAAAACTGGCCGGTTCCCAAAGACAAACATCAGCTGAGAAGCTTCCTGGGACTTGCGACCTATTACAGACGGTTTGTAAAGGACTTTGCCAGGATCGCAAAGAGCTTGCATCAACTAACAGAAAAAGGCAAACAATTCAAATGGTCAGGTGAGTGCGAAAACAGCTTCAAAGAACTTAAGCAACCGTTGTGCGACGCCCCCATATTAGCGTACCCCACCCCTGGAAAAACATTTACTGTGGATGCAGACGCTAGTAATGTGGGAATTGGAGCCGTCCTTTCCCAGGTGCACGAGGGCCAAGAGAAGGTAGTTTCGTTCTTCAGCAAACTTCTCTCAAAGCCAGAAAGGAACTACTGTGTTACCAGGCGCGAACTACTTGCTTTGGTACAGGCAACAAAACATTTCCATAAATACCTCTACGGGCGGAAATTCATCCTTCGCACAGACCATGGACAAGTCGCAAGGTGGATCGAACAGCTGCAAATGTACGACTACGAAATACAACATCGAAAGGGAAGTCTTCACTCAAATGCGGACGCTCTCTCCCGTCGACCGTGCAAAGCAGATTGTAAACATTTCTTACGACACGAGGAGAAAGATGTCGTGTCCGTTCAAAGGGTGAGAGCTATGCCCATTGGTGGCTGGAATGCACGGGAAATCCGGGAGGCCCAAAAGAAGATCCGGATATCGAACCCATCCTCGCCTGGAAAGAGCATGAGGGGAGACCAGACTGGCAGGAGATATCCAATAGGAGTCCTGAGCTGAAGGCATACTGGGCGCAGTGGGACTCCCTTCATGTACAAGACGGCATTCTAAAAAGAAAATGGGAAAGCCCGGATGGAAGGTCGTACGTAATGCAGCTTGTTGTTCCCAGGTCAAAAGTAATCCAAGTACTGAGGGAATTGCATGATGGAGTGTCTGGAGGCCACTTGGGAATAAACAAAACACTCGCAAAAGTGCGAGAACGCTTTTACTGGGTCCATTTAAGGGAGGATGTTGAGAATTGGTGCAGGAAATGCGTAATATATGCGGCCAGCAAAGGCCCGAGAGTGAAAGTCCGAGGCAAGATGCATCAATATAATGTTGGAGCCCCTTTCGAAAGGATAGCCGTTGATATTGCGGGACCGTTTCCTGAAACAAACAATGGAAATCGTTACATCCTTGTTGTTATGGACTACTTCAGTAAGCATTCGCTATCCCAAATCAAGAAGCTAAGACTGTGGTGGAGCAAATCGTCTATAACTGGGTAAGCAGATTCGAAATTTCGAGTGCCAGTTACTCGGAATTAAGAAAACAAGAACAACACCTCTTCATCCACAATTAGATGGGATGGTGGAACACTGAATGAACACCTCTCTTAGGTCTTTGGCGATGACCAGAGAGATTGGGACAAGCACATTCCCATGTTTTTATTGGCCTATCGGAGTGCAGTGCACAACACCTCAGGACATACTTCATCTGAAGTCCTATTGGGTCTAAAAGTACGCCTGCCTAGCGAGTTGCTGTTTGTATCTCCAAGCGAAGAATCCAAGAATGAGGAGGACTTTGCTACAGACCTCAGGGATATCATCAGGGACGTGCATCGAGGGACTAGGGCTTATATTAAGATAGCCAGTGACCGCATGAAAACGAGGTACGATACTATAACGACAACTACGGGATTCCAGCAAGGAGATCTGGTATGTCTATATAACCCTCATCGAAGAATATCACCTAAGTTGCAACAAGATTGGGAAGGGCCCTTTTAAAATCGTGAAGCGCATCAACGACGTTGTCTATCGCATCCAACGAGGAAGAGGCAAGCTCAGAGTCGTTTATATGTATCGTATTCATCGCTATAATGGTGATTTTTAGAAGTGATTGGTTAAGGTTCGAAATAGTAATCGGTTGTGAAGATAAATAAGTGCAAAGTAATAGAGTGAAATAAGTGATTGGTTTGAATCGTTGAAGAATTGTTTAGGTAATATTGTTTTGGTACTTAATAAGTAAATAATCCATAAAAGCGTAATAAAAGTGATTTTACTAGAAAAGTTTAACAGAATAGTGTTTTATCTTTTGGAATCCCAGCCCAAATGTAATAGTATGTAGGCATGACAAACGGGTTTTGTAGATTGTAGGTATCGTATATTGATCGTGTATCTATCTTTTAGGGTAAGATGTGGATATCAATACAATTTTGTTCTTGCTATTTTTTTCGCCGTAGAAACAAAAATCAAATGAATGTTGGAGTGAGAAGAAAAAAATTATGTAAGTATCCATCAGATAAGCGATTTTTGAATGTATGGTTTGTAACGAGCCTATCACCAGAGGTCGTTGCCTTAAGCACGGCAGTAGTTAGAGCATCTGATTTCTATGTTACCACACTTCGGACGAACCGATTTCGAGATGATGGGAACAACCACCCATTTAGATACCTTCATATCCATATGCCACCTCTATGACCCAAAGCCACAGGACTCCTTGAGTCAGTCCAGGCAGATGAATATGAAGGGTGTCCAAGCCACTACAGCGTCAGACATTCTAGCTTCCGCCAGGTCTCAGCTCGTCGGATGGGGAGGGGATCTTGCTGATGTGACGTTGGACTGTGTTACGCATTTTCCATGTCTGTAGTTTAGATGTTGTATACTAAAGATATTTTAAGAGAGGAGCCCGAAATGTCTTAGGTGGAAATTTGTTTGTACGCCGGACCGAAAAGAGGGGGAGGGCTTACGATGGTATTCGCTCCCCTTGAGTGTGCCCACCCCTACACTACAAGTGTACAAGACATGTAGTGCTTCCTTGGCTACCACGCCACTCTATATATTTGTGATAGCCCCTAATTTGGCTCTTTAACCGAGTTTATACCAGCATCTGAGTCATCCTTCTTTGCGCGTCCTACAAGCGATCACACCCACCTAGAAAATTAACTCACCACTGCATCATACTAGTAACAAACTTCCCAGAAGATGAACCAACGATCATAAAAAAAATTTAC
Source organism: Cheilosia grossa (assembly GCA_963082955.1). Lineage (NCBI taxonomy): Eukaryota > Metazoa > Arthropoda > Insecta > Diptera > Syrphidae > Cheilosia > Cheilosia grossa. The sequence continues at coordinate 42,479,227 of OY720144.1, read as the reverse complement.
CAAAAATAAATGCCAAAGGATTTCATCCAATCCCTATCGGGAAATTAAATACATTTATTTAAAATTCAAGCCAAAAAGATAACCTTAAAACTATATATACTAAATATAAACTCTTCTAAAATTCGGGCTGTTCTCGTCCTCGAATAAAATATAAATCTTGGCACGAACAAATCAAAATCCATAAAAATGTAACTTAGAAGGGTCAGCAACAATAAAAAATAAATTACAATCGTTTCGCTTCTTTGCCTTATGTTCGTTCATGTACCGGAATCTTTTAGGGTAATCGTTTTGATACGCGTAAACGAATCTTTTGCAATTTTCCTTAATATAATTTCTCGTAGCTTTAAACGTGGCAGCAAAACCTTTTGCCTCGATCTGTAAACAAGACAATCGCAATTGGAAAAAACCTAGAACTTTAAATTGAATGCCCCATGAGCAATGAGCGATAGCAAAAAAAACTATGGTCATCCTTTAGGGACGACTCTAAACACAAAAAAAAACTAAGTTCACTTTTTCCCAATATAATGTACACGTAAAACAATTGCAACTGATCACTTACCATTGCTCGTACTTATGATGTGAGGGGTATGGTATGCATATCATTCTCCGCCCGTGGGGATGTGGTGCAACTTTTATTACGCACTGCTACGCTATCCGGAAGAGAAAAAAAAAAAAAACATTTTACGTACACATGTTGGAGCGAACTTTTACAAACAATATCCCTAGTCAGAGCTTAGCTCTCCTATACACTCTAAAGGCGATTGTCTAATTATTTAGGATGAGAGTAGGTGATGCGCCGACGATGCTTTCGCCTTCATGCAGGAAGGTGGTGAAAGAGGAGGGTTTTTTTTTAGATCTCGTTCGTGACGTATGATATTATTTTGTCTTCTATTCCTTTTGCTTCGTCGCGCTTTGGGGCGATCAATTGATAGTGAAGTCGTTGATAGTAAGTTCGCAGGGAGATGTTCTGCCGTCGGTAAACGAGAAGAAGAACCCCCGATGACGTCACGATTGACTTAAATTTGATTTACGTTGTGCTTGTGTTGGTGGTTAGCACTTCCGTATATTTGAACGTGACAAAACGAGCATGCGGCATGCGGGTTGCAGAGTCAAGTTCGTGCACGCACTAATTTCGCGGCACTGGATAGGGAGACCGTGATTGTGACTACTTTTTTTTTCTATTAGTGTAGGCGCAGTGGCTTAGTGGTTAGTGTGTTGGACTACTAAGCGAGGGGTCCCAGGTTCGAATCCCGCAAAAACCCAAATTCCAACTTGGGGTTGGTTGCGCCACCTCTCGCGAACGTCTGACAAACATCCGAGAGTATAACTGTCTTAAGAGCTTCTCAATTAGCCGTTTGGTATCGGCATAAAATTGTAGATCCCTTCCATTCGTTCCAAAAATAAAACTCACACAAAACGAATGGTTGCGAGAAGCTAGGCTTTGGGTCCCTACGGACCTGTTGCGCCAACTATATATAAGCCGTTTTTCTTTTTTAGTTCAGAGCAGAACCTGAACTGTTATACAAAAATTTCGTGTTTCTTTTTTAGCTCAGATACATCAGAGCTCAAATTTGTGTTTCTTTTTTCGTTCAGAGCATGATCAGAGCGCGCTCTATGAGCTCAGAATAAATTGACTGAGCAGCCTGAGGAAAAAGATGATTTCACATGTACAAGCACACTTCCAGTCACCTTTGACAGAAAAAAAAACAGGAAAAACCAAAAAATATCAGAATGCTCTGAGCGCACTCGGTTCAGAGCACGCTCATAATGCTCGAGCTCAGTTTAGTGCTCAGCTCTGAACTAAAAAAGAAAAACGCCTATAATGACACTTCCACAGAATTGAATTGAGTTCAGCACTTTGTTTTTTTTTTTTTGCTCGAAATGGTGGAGGGAAATGGGGCTCACTACGCTAGGTCTTATTATGGCCGCATCTTGGGCACGGTTCAAGAGGTGAAATAGGTTACACACTACACAGGTCACAGCGGGAAATGCTGTTGCACGATTTTGTTTTTGTTGGGCACGATGTCTTGGTAATTTCTTTTTTGTAATGTACTATTCGCGAAACTATACGTAATTTTTTTTTATATTTACTTAGTTGGGCGCTTTAAAAAAATGATAAAACCAATCGGACGAGTACACAGTACTTCTGCGTTGAAATCCACCGCCCGCAGCACAGGCATGCATTCCCCGGCACTGACAACTCAAGAAGAGAAAAAAAAAAATCAGCGTGGTCAGGCTTATATAGCTTGGCGATGCCTTTCGCGAATCAATGCTCGGTTGCGGTAACGTCGAACGATCGTCCCGTATTTTACTTTGCTCGCATGGTATGATTTCATGTGCTGTGTGTAAGGGGAAAATATACATAAATCGTTCGACATTTTCCGAGCTCTATTTTCAAGGCCATACTCCTCTCATAACACATGCCAAGCGGAGCGGCCCCCTTGTTGCCGCATTCTCTCACCTAATCCCAAGACCAATCAACGCCCCATCACGATGGGTTCTCGCCTAAACTATATTTGCTGACCCTTGCTAAGTCTACCCGTTCAACCACAGATCCTCAAACTTTGTAACGAGAATTAAAACTAATTTTTCGTTCCCCACAGATTTTGAGTTGTGTACAATGCACATTCTGCAATACATTTATGCTTCGGGATGGGTCGTTTTCAGGCATGTTCTAACTGTATAATTTTTTCCATCGCTACGGTTGGATTTTTGCCTTATAATTTTATTTTTCCTCAAATTTTAGTATGGATAAAAGAAGGAATTGAAATTTGGGGGAGGGGATGGAGGGCAAAATATGTTGGTTCCATTGCTCTTGGTTTCGGTCCAGACTCCTGGGTTTTACATATAAAACATGAATTTGGTGCTACTTATAGGTCCTTCCATCCATTCCAAAGATATAACCTCGCTCAAACGTATGGCTGAAAGCTTTATTTAATTTATTTTATTTAGGAACTTAATAAGAAAATAATATATTATACATAGTCATAGGTAAATGCTAATGTCTGCCAATTCTGGTAAAAACCTGTTTTCGTAAAATGTAAAATCTGTTTAACTGTCCGATCATTTTTGTTTTTCAAAAAATCTTGATCGACATTTATTACTTCCATATAAATGTTAACAGCACTCCCACCCCAAATTGCAAATAAGCATTTTTCTCGCTTACATAATAAATATATGCAATTGGCCTTGAATTTGGTAGTAATAGTTGTGGCTTTTATTAATACCTTGTATGATACCAGGTGCAGTGGCTTAGTAGTTAGTGTGTTGGACTACTAACCCAGGTTCGAATCCTGCAAAATCCCAAATTCCAACTTAGGGTTTTTTCCACTGCGCCACCTCTCGCGAACGTCTGACAAGCATCCGAGAGTATAATCTGTCTTTAGAGCTTCTCAATTAGCCGTTTGGAATCGGCATACAACTGTAGATCCCTTCCATTCGTTCCAAAAATGAAAATCACACAAAACGAATGGTTGTGAGAAGCTAGGCCTTGGGTTTCTACGGACCTGTTGCCCCAACTATTATTATTATTATTATGATACCCTCATCAGAAACCATTATGTATTTGATTTTTTTGTTTTTGATAGCATCCGTAGGATCGCATCCAGCTATGTTTGATGGACATTTTATTTCTCCCAAGGTATCGTCATCGATAAGTCCATCTAGAGAAGCACCAAGAAAGTAATTTTCCCTCATCGATAAAAATTCTTGAGTTCGATATACTTCTGCCCAATTACTGTTCCAGTTGCAAGCTTCCTCGCAGCGTCTTCATTAATTTTTCCATAAATGACGGAAGGTGCCAATAAGGTCGTGGGATGTGCAAGACTCTTAACATAGTCTTTGAATTTTTTGCTTTGCATATTTGGCCAAAATGTGAGGCTGTCAGGATTTTCTTTCTGATATTGAACCATTTTTCATTACTGGATTGTCCTACTTTTTGTTTTTCTATTAGACAGTTTTTCTCTGCAATGAAATTATCTTCATGCATGTCTAGTTGGTGGCAACTGGTATCATACCCAACATTTTTGACATCCGGTTAATGCGATACAGTATTTTGCTCATACGATAAACCCTTCTCGCATTTTGTCTGTGGGTTTGTATCACGCTTTTCCGGAGACACCGAATTTCCATTTATTTTGCCAGGGAATTCGAGCTATGTCCATATAGATGATTACACAGTGCAGAGATCTGCCCTTTAGAGTTAAACCTTACAGCAGCTGCAGTACATCCCCCCCTTCGGGTAGGGGATAGAATTTACCCGAGGTAGGCATGCCTGTCGTAAGAGGCGACTAAAATCCAACCCTGCCTTGTTACGCAAGTAGCATGCCGGTCCAAAGCCCGGGTAAAGGAGGATGGTTTGAGGTAACGGTTTAACCTATCCTCAGTAAAATCAAACAGTTAGTGTATTCTAACCCACAGGAGCCAGTGGTTAACACTCAAAACATGCTATGAATGGAGAAACGTAAGGTATTGACTACTCCAGATGGTAATGGCGAAAGCCAAAATCCATCCGTAGTCTTCTCGACTACGGCCGGGGCACGGATTCTGGAGGCCCCAACATTCATATATCATACAAGCGACTCTTGTGGCTCTATGTCCGATTCACTCGGTAAATTGAGCATGGGACAGGCTGCTGCTCAATGCACTGCCACTGACGGCCAGACTCGGGATACCTCCATGGTTGAACGGGCTCCTGAAGAGGCGAGCCTTGAGTTGCGTCTGTCCAAGGGACAGCAGAAGAGGAAAAGGAAGAAGCTGATGGTTTTGCGGCGCAAAGACGCTTTACCTGCTGAAGGCGCAAGCACTTCTGTCAGCTCTTCGGCGGTGCCTTTGAAAAGGAACAGGTCGGTGGAAGTCTCACCAACTGAAGCCAACAAACCCCTCGGATCGGGCGCTGCCTCCTCCTCTGCCAAACCGAAAAGCAAGAAGAAACGACCCAAGCTCGTAAAGAGAATAAACCCACCTCAAGTCTGTGAGTCTGTTTGCGCACGGTCTCCAAATGAGACCGGTGCTGCTACCAGCAATGGAAGTGGTACTGGTGGATGGAAACCGGACGCTGCGATCATACCTACAGCCATGAGTTTCGAACGCATTAGCGACTCTTGCATGGGACAGGCTGCTGCTCACTGCACTGCCACTGACGGCCAGACTCGGGATACCTCCATGGTTGAACGGGCTCCGGAAGAGGCGGGCCTTGAGCTAGGCCGTTCTAAGGGACAGCGAAGGAGGAAAAGGAGGAAGCTGATGGTTTTGCGGCGCAAAGATGCTTTACCTGCTGAAGGCGCAAGCACTTCTGTCAGCTCTTCGGCGGTGCCTTTGAAAAGGAACAGGTCGGTGGAAGTCTCACCAACTGAAGCCAACCAACCCCTCGGATCGGGCGCTGCCTCCTCCTCTGCCGAACCGAAAAGCAAGCAGAAGCGACTCAAGCTCGCACCTAAAGGCGTGAGCTCCGGAGGCTCTCCAATCGTTGGAGCTGCCCGTGCACATGTAATGAATGCAGGTGCTGAAAACAACTCAGGTTGCAGTACCAGCGGACAGAACATTGTTGTCGCGGATGGCCCTGTCGGTCAGAGTGCTCCTTTTGAACGCAGAACAAACAAGGTGCGAAACAGTAAGCTGTCCTACAGGGATGCTGCTGTCTCCTCTTTAGTAGTTCGTATAGGGAAAGCAGGCAATGACAACAGTATGAGTGATGCAGAGGGCAAACACTGCAAAGCCCATCTTTTGGAGCTTGTATCGGTTACAAATGCTTGCATCCAGGTTGAGGGCTGTGAGTTCAAGGACGGAACCTTCATGGTGAAGACCTCCTCACAGCAAACCTCTGAATGGGTCAGAAGTATGGTGCCGAAAATCCCTCCCCTTGGTACTTCAATTTTTGAGGTCTACAAGGCACCCAAGCTTACGCGTGCTGTCTGCTGGATCCCTGGAAAACTGGGGAATTCGGCGGACGTGCTCAAACGTTTGCATACCCAGAATCCTGGTCTCGACACAAAAGCCTGGATTGTCCGTTCTCACAGACAGAGCAAAAACCGTCACGATGAAGATGGTAGTTCTCTGGTTGTGAGCATAGACATGGCTTCTGTCGAGATCATTAAGTCTAGGTACGACATGCGTCCCTATCTGCATCTTGGTAGGATTCATTTCCACTTCAATGTCAAGTAATGCAAACAGTGGTCGTAACTCAGAGTTTACATCAATTTTGTTTACTCAGATAAACCTACAGCACTGCAAGGCTGCTACTGCTCTTTTAAGTAGTAGACTTGCGGCAAGTAGAACAAAAAATTGCATAACATCCATCCAGGAACCATGGGTGTGGTAAAATCGCATCTGTGGCCTTGGTGTGTTGAGCGGTTCGCACAACGTTCTTTACGACAGGCTGTCCGAGAGACCTAGGACATGTCTTATCGTATCGAAATCCCTTACGGCAGTAACAATCAAACGGTTCTGTTGCCAAGATTTGGTTGCCGCAACTATTAGTTTCCATGCAAACGGCAATTGGGAAACCTTTGTCGTTGCATCGGCTTACTTTCCCTACGACTCTTTAACACCTCCTCCACCAAAGGATGTTGTTGAGCTCATAGAGTACTGCGAGTACAAAAAGATGGGTCTCATCTTATGTTGCGATGCTAATGCTCAAAACACTGTTTGGGGCAGCAGTAAATGCAACGTACGAGGAGATCGTCTTCTGGACTTCATCCTAACGTCTGACATCACCATCAACAATGTCGGTTGTCGGCCTACATTTGTAACAGCCAGGAGACAGCAGGTAATCGATGTTACCCTGTCCAATAGGCATTCTAAGACTATCACAAATTGGAGGGTATCGCCAGATAGCACCTTGTCAGACCACCGATACATCGAATTTCAAATCTATTGCGAAATTTCACCTTCGCTAGAGAGGAGAAATCCGAGAAAAACGAATTGGACTCGTTTTGAGGAGGAACTTGGCAATTCTGTCAAAGCACCACTCAAACTTAGATCGATACAAGAGGTAGAGTCGTCTGCTCAGGAACTGAGCAGCGCCATTATCCGCTGTTTCGAACTTGCGTGTCCAGTTACAAAAAATTCCTGTAGAAAACCGGTACCTTGGTGGAACACCGAACTGCAGTGTATTCGCAAAGAAACCAGGAAACTACTAAATCGGTCTTTAAAAACTAATTTGGTAGAAGACTGGAATCTGCATCGATCGAAACAAAAAGAATTTAAGAGACTGATTCGTAAATCAAAGAACGACTCTTACAGAAAATTTTGTGAGGAGGTCGTATCACTAAGTGCAACCAGTAGGCTTGTTAAAGTCCTCAAAAGGGACAGACCAAGTAAACTGGAATCGCTACAAAAATCTGATGGTACCTACACTGAGACAAAGGCGGAGACTTTCAGTCTCCTGCTAGAGACTCACTTTTCGGGAAATCAGGTCACTACGTGTTCTTCTGTGGCACCGGCAACGGTGGCCACTCCTGAACTGACAAACATCACGCGGCGTAGCTGGTATATCGCATCCAGAGTGGTGACGGAAGACGCTATCAAATATGCGATCGCATCGTTTGAGAGTTTCAAGTCACCGGGTCCGGATGGAATTTGTCCGGCTATGCTGAAACAAGGTTTTAGCCAGCTGTTGCCGACGCTGAAGCGAATTTTCACTGCTAGCTTGGCCCTGGCTTACATACCTTCTCCTTGGCGTATGGTTAGAGTTGTGTTCATACCAAAGATAGGTAAGTCCGACTACACTCTCGCCAAGAGTTTCAGACCCATAAGTCTGTCCTCCTTCCTGCTGAAAAGCTTGGAGAGACTGGTTGAGCTGCACGTGCGCAATGTTGCTCTTCGATCGCATCCTCTTTCTGAGATGCAACATGCCTATCAGCGCGGAAAATCCTGTGAAACTGCGCTTCAAAACCTTGTCTGTAGGATTGAAAGTGCTCTTGATCGGAAGGAGTACGCGTTGGGTATTTTCGTCGATATTGAGGGTGCCTTTGATAATGCGACTTTTGACAGCATGTGTAATGCAGCCAGACATCACGGTGTAGATGAAACATTGGTGTTGTGGATTAAAGCAATGCTTATGTACAGGACTCTGATTGTCGAGGCGGATTGTGGCAAATGCGTCATGACTGGGGTAAACAGAGGCTGCCCTCAAGGTGGTGTTCTGTCTCCCCTTTTATGGTGTATGGTAGTTGACTCTCTGCTAACGGCTCTCAATCTTCCTGGAACCTACACACAAGCCTACGCGGACGATGTCGCCGTTCTGTCTGCTGGTTCTGACCTAAGGACTGTATGCTCTCTGGCGCAGAGATCCTTGGGCCTCATCGACGATTGGTGCACAAGAAATGGGCTTTCAGTGAATCCTCTTAAAACTACGGTTGTTCTCTTCACGAGAAGGAGGAAGATCACTGGTCTGACTCAACTTGTGCTAAAAGGCGTCACTATCCCGATCTCCGAAGAAGTCAAATATCTGGGAGTAATCCTTGATAGAAAGCTTCTTTGGTCCAAGCATGTTGAATCAAAAACCGATAAAGCGCTGTCAACTTTCTGGCAGTGCAAAGGCGCTTTTGGCAAGACATGGGGCTTATCTCCCAAAAGGGTCCTTTGGATCTATACGGCGATGGTTAGACCACTTCTCTCATATGCATCGGTTGTATGGTGGAACAGGCTTTCGCGGAAACGTGTTACTGCCTCTTTTGCCAAACTTCAAAGAACGGTTTGTCTCGGATGCACGGGGGCCTTCCCTAGCACTCCGGGCTCTGCTCTAGATGCTATGATGAACCTCCCCCCTCTTGATATTTTTATCATGGGGTGTACTCTGAAAACCATCTCTCGGTTAAAGAGAGGTGGCTTTTGGTACCACGCGCATTGGAATTTTGAAGAACTTGTGCGAGAATTATCCTTTGACCCTTGTCTTATGGATATGCCGTCTGACGCAATGACTTCGGAAATCCTATTGCTACAAAACTACCATGTCAACTTTCCTCAGGTAACGGAATGGCTTCTGCCAGACTCTGAGCCAGGGAAAGAATGCCATCGTGTATTCACGGATGGCTCCAGAACCGAACAGGGGTCTGGTTCTGGAGTCTTTGTGGAAAGCGAGAACATTAGACTTTACTACGCCTTAGGTAAATATGCGTCTGTCTTCCAAGCGGAGATTTTCGCTATACTTATGGCCATGCGCTACATTGTGACTAACAGGTGGAGGGGTAGAAGCATATGCGTTTGCAGTGATAGCCAAGCTGCACTAAAAGCGCTGCTTAACCCTCTCACCTCGTCTAAGTTAGTGCTCGAACTCAAGCTTTCTCTGAACCTGGTAGGAAGGCTAAACAAAGTGAATCTTCTTTGGGTCCCGGGTCATACTGGTATCCAGGGAAATGAGATCGCTGATGAGCTTGCCAGGCTGGGTTCTGAAGAAGCTTTTTCAGGACCTGAACCTGCGTTGGGTCTGCCTGTATCTGCGGTTCGGTCATCCATTGATACTTGGGTTTCACGTGAACACGAGCGTCGGTGGCGTGACTGTGCTGGGTGTAGACAGACCAAACGACTGCGTCCGGACATCTGTAAAAAGTCGACGTCTTTCCTTTTGTCTCTCAGGAGAATCGACTGTAGACTGCTTGTGGGCGTCCTTTCGGGCCACCAAGCTTTCGCCAAACACTTGAATGTATTGGGCTTGAGCGATTTCACCATCTGTCCTGCTTGTGGAGAGGACGATGATACAGCGGAACACTTCCTCTGTAGCTGTCCTGCCTTTGCTCGCATCAGATGGCGGATCTTTGGGGCTGATGTGGTGACTGCCGAACACCTTAGCTCTTCATCACTAAAGCTCCTTCTCATCTTTCTTCGAAAGACGGGAAAACTACGTACAATAATGTAAGGTGTCTGTTTTGGCAGTACAATGGACCAGTAGTTGTGTCTGAGTGCTCCATCGGATAGTAACAACCTCCGACAAAAAAAAAAAAAAAAAAAAAAAAAAAAAAAAAAAACACCTGGCTGAATATCCTTGCCCAAGTTGATTCTTTTTCCTCCTGTTCAGCAAGATTGTTAGTGAATCCAAGATATAGACTCTTGGCGTTCATAATAAGTCTTCTTGTAGGAATCATCACTGTATCATAAATTCCAACTGATTTCATCATGGGAATTAAATTCAAGTCATTCTCTTTACAATTTTCTTTTCGTTTTCGTTGTGATCTTTAAAAAGATGATGAATAACATTGCTGATATCTGCTTTAATTTAAGGTATTACTTCTTCCTCGGATTGGCTCTGCTGTCGTCTGATCTTAATGGCACTCAAAATATCCTTCCGTATTCTTTCAAGTCTTAATGCAGCTTTTAATCCTGTTTTACAGCCTTCTGAATAGATACCGGCACCCGCTCCCCCATCCATTATGGATCCATTTGTGAAAATCACTATTTCACCACTCTTTTTTTTCTGGAAGTAATCCGTTCTCAATACGAGTTTTGCTATTCCTTTCCATATTACGCACTCTTGTAATCCCATCCATAGGCATGTTCAGCTCCCTAATCTCGTTTTCGACAAGTTCAAGGACCTCGCTATGTCCATAGATGGTGCCACGATTGTGCCATTTCGCATCTTGATGAAAACGAAGTGCCGTTGGGGCTGCTGTTTTCTTAATAAATAAGTCTAGCGGTAGTATCCCCAGGATCCCTTCCAATGCGCATGTTGGTGTTGTCCGTATTGCACCTGTAACTTCTATACATGCCAAGCGTTGGACCCTGTCCAGGTGCTTTCTAGCAGTTTTCTGGGAGGCTTTCGCCCACCATACAACCGAGGCATAGGTGATAATGGGTTTGGTTATTATCGTATACATCCAGTATGCTGCCCTAGGCGAGAGTCCCAACCTCACACACACGTTTGCACTGATGTAGTACCCTTTTCGCCTTCCTGACCTTCTCCTCAACATGGTAGTTCCAAATAAGTCTAGTATCTAGACAGACTCCAAGATACTTAACCTTCTTGGTCGCTGTTAGTTCCGATTCGAAAAGTGTTAAGGGACGAAATTCCAGATTTTTCCTCTTCCTAGATTACTAGATCGATTTTCCCCGCATTAATGGAGAGCCCTTGTTCCAGACACCACCGCTTAACCTTTATCAAACTTTTTATATCTTTAAGTAGAAATTTTAAGGTTGAAATTTTAAGGAGCATTTTTAAAAATACTCAACCGTGAAGCATTTATCCCTCCCTCTCGACTCATGTCGGCAACACCCATTTGGAGATCGTTCGCCGCTCCTTGAACAGCCCTTGTCAACTTTGGTTCTCTCACTCCTAGTGTATGGCTTTGCATCATCTGCTTGCTTCGTTCTCCTTCCCATAGCTTGGTTCAGCTTTCGCTTTGCCCCCTTCTAAGCCTTCCACCTCGTTTTCCGAAGGCACGTTATTTTTATTTTTGTTATTTTATTTATTTGGTCCATATGCGTACCCACGAGTAGTGGATAATGAAACAGACCGAATGGGCAGAGATCCCCAATACCAATCCTACTGAACTACAATACAATAGAGGAACCAGTAGTCTAACCCTCGACATTGCAGACCAGTCATCTTGGAGTTTAAGGGTTGATCGATTGATCGGATTGGATCTTGGTTTTTCAATTCACATTCAGCTCTACTAGAGGAGTTGGGCCACTACCCTGATCTAGCTTCCTGTTCCTCTACTTGAGCCGCCCCACCACGACAAGGTGCCCAATCTTCGGATAGAGGTAGATGAACTTACCGGCGGGAGTACTTTAAAAAAGTACTATGAATAAACCCGTTTAAAATGTATCGCGTAAATACCTAGAAAGCCTTTTTCTCAAGTGGTTATTAGGATTAATTTTTACCTGATTTTTCTTACTGTACGCTTTTTCTGTGCTTAGTAGGAAGTACGTATGCAGTCAAAGTGTCGCTATTGATTATTGTATGGTAACGGCTAGCTTAATAATCAACGATCTAGAATGAAACCCTAGGGTTTCTGAAAATCCTGAGTAACATCATGATTTTGTTTTTGTAGTATTGTTTATTAGCTTAAATAATTTTCTGTTAACAAACTTTAAGCCGAAAGTATTAGGTAGATCCACATCTTGAAAAGTGCCTTTATCAACATTAATTTTTACTTTCAGTCAGCGAAACAAAAATGCAAAATCACTTCGAATCGCCACAGAAATAAATCTGCTTTCACATACCCACATCCACACATGTTTTCCTTTATTGAAATCGAACTTCAGACTTCGCACCAAACCTTTTTCATTTAGAACACACCTCCGAGAGCAGTTAAACATAAGCTAAGCACTTTATGATTTATTGCGTGTTGTTCTGATTGGTTGTTCAGATCAGACCACAGAACTACCGCCACCTTCACGGGAAATCTATAGTTTTTTTCTGCGAAAGTTCATAAACTAAGCAACGTACAAAATAGTTTTGTGAAAAAAATATGTTATTTAAGCTCGGTATTTTGTGATAAACTACTCGTTAATAAATATATATTTTTATTGGATCTGTCAGCTGATATGATACTTTGTTGTTCTGAGTAAAAATTGAAACATTCGTGCATCAATTTTCACATGAAAAACGTAGTCCAGTATTTCAAAATATTGTTTGTTTTTAAACACCTGTTATCTGTTTGGACGTTATTGGTGCTTTGGATATTAACTTTCAGCTGAGCAAGTACTCTCAGATGTGTCGTACTCTGTCTTATCATGGTTTGGCCAATAGTAAATCGATTTTGTGAAAATTTTCCGAATCACTTCTGGGAATTCTTTAAATAAAATTTAACTGAGATTTTTTCTTAAAAAAATATTTAGACGTTTTTGAAGAGGAAATTCTGTTCTTTCAAATGCATTTAGTTTCAATTCAATATCTCTAGTAATTATTTATCAGTTTGAGAAACAAAATGAAATTTTGTGCACTTTTGCTGGATTTCTGGGTAGAAGCTTCTTAAGTAATATTGTTTTGGTACTTAATAAGTGAATAATCCATAGAAGTGTAATAAGAGTAGTTAAACTAGAAAAGTTTATCTTTTCCAATCCCAGCCCAAATGTAACAGTATCATTCAACTAAAATGTATGAATCTGAACTCTACCTGATCTAGATGGATCCCCGATGTCTCCAAGTGTGTGTTACCATCAATAAGCTTGCCTCTGCGTACATCACTTAGTGTGTAAGGAAATCAATGTCTATGATTCGATTTTTAACTTGCACAACAATGAAATTCCATCTGAATAATCCAAGGTCAAGCGTGGGTTGCTGGCTACCAAACGTTTTGATTTCGCTTCCGTTGGCTGCATATAGTGTAGTAAAATGAGGAGACTTAAATGTGACGGATCGTTATGGTGGAATCACGGACACTCCAAGTAGAAATTGTTGGTTATAGTGTAAGCGCTGTTATTACATTTCAGATATGTTTCCAACACAGTAACAGTGTGTCTAATGTATCAAAGTGCGTACTGTTTCCAGTGCAGGATGGAACATTGATCAAAGTGGGGAATAAGTTTTAGCTCATAAAATTAATATTTCGAGAAACCAACATAATGGTATTTTGGCTATAACGTAAAATGGCCGGATTTTAGTTAGCTATGAAATTGGTTTTCATGTGTTTGTAAGATGGCTCGCACGAAACAGAAATACTGATAAAATTACTATTTTGGGAAACACACAAAGTGGTATTTGTTCACGCCATATCTAATTGAACGTACCTAGCATAAATTTCTTGCAGCTAGTTTTCATATGAAAATTAAGAGGTCGCTTTGAGGTCTGCTTGAAGTCGGAAACCGCTCAGCCATAGTTTTTTCTCCCATATTTCTACCTTCTTGATCGAGACCTCGTCGAGGTAAGAGCCACTGTAGCCAATAAAACTGAGTATCTACTCAAACAGAATACGAAAATTCTTGTCTTTTCTTGGCAACCAATCGAGCAACCAGCGAGGGACACTTATCATCCCAACATTTGATCCATCAAGCCGGATAGTATTTCTTAAAATACTCGCCAAACATTCATTCGCAAAGCATCAAATTTGCATGAAAAACGTGAAGTCACACATTTATTGCACCGTATAAGAGATTCATATATCTTCACAAACACGTTACGTACATACATCGGTCATCAAATGTGCACATTATATTCACTTCGAGCAATCATCTTTCAAAAATAACTGTCGAAGATCCATAAATTATGCGGTGAACACCCAAAATCCCCGCATTTTCCAAACACCGTCTCACCATCACCCATCAGAAGAGACCTCCGAGCTGGAAATCCCCCATTTGCCAAACACGATCAACGATCAGTAGGCAAAGTCGGCATATCTCCAAACTGAGGTTCAAAAGTCCACACAGGAGAGACGGTCCATAGCACAAGCCAGAAGAGCTTTCCGAGCTGGAAATTTCCCACTTTGCCCCACACGATTAACGATCATCGAGCAAAGTCGGCATATCTCCAAACTGAGGTTCAAAAGTCCACACCAGGAGAGACAGTCCATAGCACCACAAGCCGTCACGACCAGTCGTATCACACCGACCGTCGAAGCTTATCCAATGCGCATACCTTTTGCTCTCCTGAATACTCACCGCCAGACGCCTGTTCATCATCCATCGAACCAATCGCACACAAGCCACTAGAAGATCTCGTGCGCTCACCACCATACATTGCCTCAGAAGAAAGTTAGTCATCAATCAACTCCTCGCGCTGTTAACATTATCGCAGTGCTAACGTTCTAATCGCATATCAGCAGGGAAAATCTACTAAGTGCAACGTTAAGGAGGTTAAGCTGAAAATCATCGCCAAAAACTCAACACTACAGAAGGAAGAACAGAAGCAACAAAATAAATACATTTGTAAACAGGTGCGTGCAAATATTTTATGATTAGTGCAATATTGAATATATATAGACTCGACCATTTAGTTTAAATAACAATACTTCATCTGATTAACTGCATTGTACGTGAATGTGAACACATTAGATATAATTCTCTTATTGAAATCTGTAGTGAAGAGTGATTTACCGTTGCGTATTTGGTTTCTTGTGTAACAACGAACATTTTTTACGTGTATTCAATTTCTTTGAGGCGAGGTTTTCCCTAATTTCTGTCATCACTATGAGTGAGCTTGAGATGTTTATTGCTGCGCAGATGAGCTGATAGAATTTCAATCAAATTTTCAAGAGATACCTACGGTAGATCATTCACTTAGCTCTCTAGAAGCACGTAAAATTGAGCTGCAAGAGCTGTGGTGCGATATTAAAAATTGTTATCATCTTTACTTGCGTTCGGTGACGGGTGAAGATCTAGACGCAGTCAAAGCTAAATATCGGTTTTCGTCCACTACCTACATTAATTGCTTGAGTGAAATTATTGAACTTTCGAATAAGCTGACAGTTATTAAAGAAGACGCTCGTGCAAAAGTCTCAAGTCTTAACTCAAATATTTCTAGGCCCAATTTAAGCCAAGAGCAGTGCATAAACGTTCCACCATGTGACACTGACACATTTTACGGTGATTATCTCTCCTGGCCATCATTTAGAGATATGTTTACCGCGGTTTACATAAATCACCCGAAACTCTGTTCAGTTCAAAAGTTATTTCATCTTCGTTCGAAGACAAAGAACGAGGCAAATGATATTGTCACGAGATTTGCCCTAACTGCAGATAGCTTCGATTTAGCATGGAAAGCGCTTTCCGATCAGTACGATAATAAGCGAATTTTAGTGAACAAACAATTAAAAAAGCTTTTTAATTTTACTGCGGTTGCAATCGAATCCGGCAAAAGTATTAAGGATTTGCAGAGGGAAATCAATGATTGCTTATCGATTCTCGAAGCCCATAAGGTGTCTACGATCTCTTGGGATCCCATACTTATTTTTTTGTGCTCTTACCGTCTACCGGAAAATACTCTAGCGTTATGGGAACAATCCATTCAGAAACCGCGCGAAATCCCGTCATGGAGTGAAATGGATTCATTCTTAACTAGCCGTTACCGTGTTCTTGAAACAGTATCCGATATTAAATTTCCCTTTAAATCAAAAGTTCAATTTAAAAATTGAACATAAGGCCTTTCATTTGAAAGCAAATAAATACACTTGCAACTTTGTAAAGGTTCCCATTCTCTTCGGCAATGCCAAACATTTCTGCAAA
This sequence comes from Cheilosia grossa, assembly GCA_963082955.1. Lineage (NCBI taxonomy): Eukaryota > Metazoa > Arthropoda > Insecta > Diptera > Syrphidae > Cheilosia > Cheilosia grossa. The sequence goes on along the minus strand of OY720144.1, from coordinate 42,463,129 downwards.
TGAATGCTACGGATCGCCAAAGTTGATTCTTTAGGCTTTTGCAAAAATTGCCTATCCTCCACTCATTCGCATAAGGATTGTCGAAGTGTTCACACGTGTATGCATTGTAAACAAAGGCACCATACGCTTTTGCACCTGACCCCTGCACATGCATCACAAGATATGCCTTCCACTTCGGGAACAGGAAAGCAATTGAAGACAATCTCCCAATCTGAAACTATACAGTCCACTGAAAATCCAAATCTATATCAAGTCCAATCTTACTCCTCCCGTAATAACATGCGGATCCTTTTAGCAACCGCGTTGATTGATATACACCATTTAGGAAGTAAGTTTACATTGCGTGCATTTATAGATACAGGCTCAGAAGTAACCTTTATATCCGAAGATGCACAGAGAAGATTAAATTTACCCGTGAAGCCAATCCAAGCTCAGATATCTGGGATGAGCGCTATGGTAACTGCTACCGCTTCAAAATTGTGCTCCTTGTGTATAGGCTCCAAGCGTGTTCCAACTTTCACAGTCTTCGCCAATGCAATCGTTCTTAAACGCCTAACTGGTGATTTACCATCTTGCCTGATAGACAGAGAGGAAGTTTCATCACCGATGGAATTCGAACTTGCAGATCCCCATTTCTATGAAAGTGCGAAGATAGATATGGTGATTGGTTCCGACTTATATCCTTCCATTGTCCTGGAAGGACTCAAGCACAATGTTTTGGGATCCCTTATAGCCCAGAATACTATATTTGGATGGGTGCTCTCAGGACCTCTTTCACAGAACCGAGTTAACTCCTTTTGACACTTTTGTCCTACTTTTGTGAGACTACGGTTGACCAACAAATTGCTAAATTTTGGGAAGTTGAGGAGATACTGGATCGGAGTTCGCCATCTTCAGAAGATCTGTACTGCTAACAACTTTACTCCAAGACCACTACTCGCAACGCCAATGGTCGTTACGTAGTTCGTCTTCGATTCAGAAACCCTCGTACTTCATTGGGCCAACCAAGAAAGAAACCGAGCGATCAACCAGCTGAATCGTATGGAGAAATCTTTGGCAAAAAATCCTAACCTTCATTTAGAATACAAGAATGTGCTTCGAGAGTATATCAAACTGGGACACATGGCGGCTGTTTCCTCTGAAGCCACAATTGAAACCCAACCATTATGCACTTATTATATGCCGCATCATGCGGTTATCAAGCCAGAGAGTACAACAACAAAGGTTCGGGTAGTTTTTAATGCCTCTTGTCCCTCTAGCAACGGCACAAGTTTAAATGATATTTTGTATACAGGTCCGGTTTTACAAACCGACTTAACGACGCTTATTTTAAAATGGCGATTCTTTCGGTATGTCTTTAATGCTGATATCGAGAAGATGTATCGGCAGATAATTGTTCATCCTGAAGATTCGACCTATCAACGTATCTTATTTTGGACATCCGATCGCAAGTATAGTCCTTTTCAGGACTATGAGCTAAAGACGGTGACGTTTGGCGTTAATTGTGCTCCCTATCTAGCCATACGTACGTTGCTACGTCTCGCAGATGATGTCAAATCTACTTTTCCTCTTGCTTCATCAATCCTGAAAAACGACCTTTAAGTCATCGATGTGCTTTCTGGTGCTCATGATATGGCAACAGCACTCAAGGCACAAAGGGAACTCATAAGTGCCCTGAGCTCAGGTGGGTTCTCTTTAAGAAAATGGACCTCCAATACCATTGATTTACTTGAACAATTTTCACCTTCAGATATCTACCATCAAGATTTTCTTAAACTAGAAGATAAAAGCATTTCAAAAACACTTGGGATTCAGTGGAATGCTAAGATCAACTCTTAACTAAAAGAACCGTTCTTTCAGTGATCGCAAGACTCTGATCCAGCCGGATGGTTGGCCCCTGTGCTAATTACTGCCAAGATCATAATGCAACAAATCTGGCGTGATGGGACGTCATGGTACACACCTCTCGTGCCCCATACGTGTCACCGCTACGCTTCCAGATATACTGAGGGTTCATATTCCTCGATGGATTCATTACAGTCCCAATGATTTTATCCAAATCCATGGATTTTGTGATGCTTCCGAGCAAGCATATGCTGCCGCATTTTATTTGCGAATTCAACACAGCGGGAGCAGATGGTCTTCTAACCTGTTGTGCGCCAAAAGCAAAGTAGCTCCAGTCAAGAAGGTTCCCTTGCCCAGATTGGACCTCTGCGGCGCTGTTTTGTTGGCGAAACTTTTTCGCAACATTTTAGCCGAGCTTAACTGCGCGAATTACGAACTTTTTCTGTGGAGCGATAGCTCAATAGTCTTTGCCTGGTTGAATAAGCCATCTAGCTCGTGCAAAACGTTTGTAGCTAATAGGGTCTCACAGATACAGTCATATGTGCCAAATACCAAATGGAATCATGTCAGATCAGCGGAAAATCCGGCAGATTTAGCGACAAGAGGTATTTCCCCTACCTTCAGGCAACCTACTTATGGTGGCACGGTCCTGCTTGGCTTTGCTACCCACAATCTTTATGGCCTGAATCTATTTTAAAACGGCCTGATGATGCGGATCTCGAAAGGAAACCCATTAAGGCTAATCTAATAACAACGTCGCCTAATGTTGACACAATTGTTGAACGTTTTTCTTCCTGGTCTAGAGTGCTACATGTGATATGTTATATTATGCGCTTTTTTCATAGAACTCATCCACGCCATAAGCGGTGGTTTTACTTCACAGATAGGATAGTTACTCAAAACGAAATCTCTAACGCTAAGAACTTGATTATTCAGCTGACGCAGACGTTCTATTTTCATAATGAATACTCCGCTCTTTTGAAAAATGAGCCCATTTCTAAGAAAAGCCCATTGGTCACTTCAGCCCATTTTGGACCAAAATCAAGTTCTTCGGTCAAATGGAAGACTCACCTGCTCCACTCTATCCTTAAACGAAAGATATCCAATCATTCTTCCTTATGAAGCGAACATCTCTTCTCTGTTGATAAAATTTTTCCATGAAATCTCCCTTCATGGCGGTAACCAATTGGTAATTCGCTTAGTTCGGAGTGAATTTTGGATACCAAAATTAAAAAACCTGGTAAAAAAGCACGTGCGGTCATGTAAAAAATGCATCATTCAAAAAAAGAAAGTACAAACCCAGATCATGGGAGCTTTACCCTTACAAAGGACGCAAATCTCATCGCCGTTTACGAATACAGGCGTCGATTTTGCTGGTCCCTTTCTTATACGAAGCTCATTGACACGAAACTTTCGATTAACGAAGTCCTATGCCTGTATATTTGTGTGTTTTGCCACGCGGGCTATCCATCTTGAGGCGACAAGCGACTTATCTACGCAGTCCTTTTTAGCAGCTTTGAGTCGGTTCATGGCTCGGCGTGGTATACCGAAAAATATATTCTCGGATAATGGGACCAACTTTGTCGGGGCCAGTAAAATTATTGTAAACGATTTTAAGCAATTTATGAAAAGTATCTCCTATGAAGTATCTAAAAGATATGTGGATCAGAATTTGGAGTGGAAATTCATTCCACCTGGCGCACCTCATATGGGTGGACTCTGGGAAGCTGCAGTTAAAAGCTTTAAACTGCATTTTCGAAAGGTAGTGGGAGCCAATAAATTTACATTTGAGGAGTTTGCCACTCTGCTGACAAAGATTGAGGCTTGCCTAAACTCGCGTCCAATAGCACCGATTTCCGAAAATTCTACCGACATTCTCCCATTGACACCCGGTCACTTTGGCCCTTTGTTAAGCCCTCTTGAGCCTGCTCTGGAAAATCAATCTATTAATTGTGTCAAAAGGTGGGAGAAGGTTAAGATACTGCATCACCAATTTTGTCGCAGATGGAAGGATGAGTATCTTAAAGAGCTTAACAAAAGATTCAAGTGGAAGTTCCCTCAGAGAGATGTTTCTATTGATGATTTAGTCGTAATCAAGGACGAAAACCTCCACCCAAATGAATGGCGGCTCGGTCGTATTATAAAGGTTTACCCGGGTTCCGACAATCGAGTTCGCGTAGTCGATATCCGGACTCAGAATGGAGTCATAACGCGCCGAGTAACTAAATTGTGCATAATAACTCACTCTTCATCTAATTAAAATCCAATACTTTCCCAATGAAATCATCCATTTACAATGCATAATAACCCTTGAAGTACACCTTATACATTTTTTTAACCCATAATTTGAATGAGAAATACTTAAGATATTGCACTGATTTATGAAATATTGCTCGCTATTGCATCTAAATACTTAAGAATTTTTTGTATTGTTAATTTCTTACTTAATTTGTTGAAATAATGTATCCTTTAGTGGCCTGAGCGATTTTCGGTGTTCAAACAGCACCTAAGCCTTTCCTAGGTGTATTTGCAGCCAAAGCTGCAAGGCGGCCGGCAATGTTCACGACATATCTAATTGAACGTACCTAGCATAGATTTCTAGCTGTTAGTTTTCGTATGAAAATTAAGAGAGTCGGAAACCGCTCAGCCATAGTTTTTTCTCCCATATTTCTTCCTTCTTGATCGAGACCTCGTCGAGGTAAGAGCCACTGTAGCCAATAAAACTGAGTATCTACTCAAACAGAATACGAAAATTCTTGTCTTTTCTTGGCAACCAATCGAGCAACCAGCGATTGGTTGGCGCAACAGGTCCGTAGGGACTGTGTCAAAACGGCAGTGGTATTTTCTTAAAAGAGAAACAGCACACTCATACTAAGGAATGTGGCAGGATACGTGCCACGATATAAAGAATCAACATCTGCACTCAGTTTTATACTTTTCACTTATACTTGTTAATCTTTTTTTTTATGTTTTTACTGTTTTGAGAAACTGATAGATTTAAATTATTCTTCAATTTGTTCAAAAAGAAAAGAAGCGATTTAAAACCAACGCAAAAAATAATATAAATAAAAACTGCATTTTTATGATGCCATCTCTTAGGAAACAAAAGGTTTGTTAAGCAGTAACATTATTACAGTCTATTTTCTCTACCAGCTGAGCTTTCGACATGGTCCTACCGAACCGAATGGAATTAACTGATCTATGGGTGTTGCTGACTCACGTCTCAAAGAGAAAATGCTTTCAATCTATGGACTTTTTCACTTTCAAGAGCTGAGCGTATCTTTTTTTTATATATATAAAGCGTTTGATCTACTTTTGTCTGGTGATTTATTAATTTTAGATTTTTTAAAGGAACTCAAGCGACAATTGCTGAATGATGAAGCAGATGCAGATCGATCGAAAGCGAGCTAATTACGAGTTTTTCGCAAGCGGAAGCTGATTACAAATGCACTAGTTGCTGGAAAAGCAGGTACTTAAGTACAATTGCAGATGGTTTATGGGTCACATTATGCGTGGCCATAACCAAACGCAGAATGGATTATGGGTTACAATTGCGTAACCATAACCAAACAAAGTTGCTTATGGGTCACATTATGCGTGGCCATAACCAAACGCAGAATGGATTATGGGTTACAATTGCGTAACCATAACCAAACAAATTTGCTTATGGGTCACATTATGCGTGGCCATAACCAAACGCAGAATGGATTATGGGTTACAATTGCGTAACCATAACCAAACAAAGTTGCTTATGGGTCACATTATGCGTGGCCATAACTAAATGCAAAATGGTTTATGGGTTGCAATGCGTAACCATAACCAAAGATAATGTTTTATGCGTTAGAATATGCGTGACTACTGTTAAGGCAGACTAATAAAAAGTATTATGTTTTAGAAAAGAAAATTCAACAAAGCAGTATCTGTTTCACAATCGAAACTTGAATTGATAGAACGAGAGTATTCCGGACCATGGGCTCCATCATACAAACCCGAACAGAGCAGCAACGATTGTGTTACTAGTTTGACACCAGTTCAAAAGAAACGGCGTATCAAACAAATAACGATGGCAAGGTCAACTAATAATACAAATGAGTCAAGCACTTGGAGGGAAATGAAATTGGATTTCACTCAGCAAATGGAATTTATTGATGCTGATCAGCATGAAATTCAAACAAAGCTGGAGATGCTAAACGCGTGCTCGAATGATTATGAGGACGCATGTCACCAATACTTCTTGATGGGTAACACAGCTGATCATACATTTCTGGAACAAGGCGAAGCCATTTATTTCACCGCCAAGGCAGCTCTGCGATCGCGGCTGGCGGTATTGATACCGCAAGTACCAGAACAGACAACTCAATCTGATAACAATGTGTTGCAAATTGAGTGGAGTGATATTCCGAATCAAAATAGATTGCCAAAATTTGCTGGAGATTTTGCGAAGTGGGCACCATTTCGCGATGTGTTTATTGAAGAGGTACACAATAACCAGAAACTGCCCCAGAGAACCTTGTCCTCTCTGCCCGGGATATAACCAAACGAAATCCGAAGGAATGGTTGCTCAGACAAATGCCTCTGTCGAAGCAAAATAGCAATCAGCTCAGTCTATTGGGCACTGTGTATTAGATATACCTAATTCTTGTGTTGTCAATTCACCATTGCTGGAAGGTCATCAAGACAAACACCTAATGATAAGACTGGCTTTGCTTGCGACAGCACAAGTGCGGTTGAGAGTCGGTCCATTTACAACGCAGCGGATTAGAGCGATGTGTGACTTGTTGTGAGCCAGGGTCGAGCCACAGGGGCAACTTCGATATGGGCAAGGAGGGCGCGGCATGCTTGTGGTTGCTCGGCTGAATTTTCATGCCCTGACCTGCTTTAGTTGCGGTCAGGGTAACATAAGCTTCCAATGCGAAAAATGTCAGGGAAACATGAAGGTCAGCGGAACATCCGGGAGCAACCCGCTGATGGGACCATCTCTCCCGGAGAATTCAGACCTCAACGGATTCAGATCTTAAAAAGAGATCCAGCATTGCGCGAATCTCCTCGCAAACAAGATTCCCCTCAAAGGAAGAGCCTCCATGAAAGGCTAATATACTATAACGAAGCTAGAAAGCGGATTTTTGGAGAGGAAGTGACGCGTCAAATAGAAAAGACTAGGAATTATAAGAAAATCAAAAAGCTTAGGGAACATTGTGCAATGAATAGACGACGAATGAAAAACATAGTTTCTTCGGTAATTACAATAACGGACGACAATAGGCCCTACGCAAAGGTTAAGGTAGAGAACGAAGAGCTCCTGGGCCTATTGGATAGTGGAGCTTCGATAAGCTGTCTTTGAAAAGGAGCCTTAGAATTCCTTGACAAACATAATATAAAGATCAAAAACATGACTACAGATATCAAAACAGCTGACGGAAACCACCAGAGAATACTAGGACGATACAAGACACTAGTCTCATGGGGGGAAAGTCTCACCAATTAGAATTGTATGTGGTGCCCAGTCTACAACAGGTGTTGTATTTAGGCGTAGATTTTTGGAGAACGTTTAAAGTCGCTCCGAACATTATAGACGAACTGGACGTCCCATCGCCAACGGAAGAACGAACACCAGTCCAGGCACTCTCACCAGCACAACAACATCAACTCGAGCAGATCAAGCAATTGTTTCCCTCATTCGCAACGATGGGATTGGGTAAAACCGACCTCGAAGAGCATATCATCGAGGTGGAAGACGAAAAGATTCCCATTAAACAAAGGCATTACCCAATCTCACCAGCGATTCAGAAGCTCTTATATGACGAGTTAGATCGGATGATTTCACTAGGAGTCATCGAGGAGAGCAATAGCGCTTGGAGCTCACCGGTGGTGTTGGTGAGAAAACCCGGCAAGAATAGACTGTGCCTGGACTCTAGGAAGGTAAACGCGGTAACAAAAAAGGACGCTTATCCCCTTCCACACATTGAGGGACTTTTGAGTAGGCTCCAGGAACCAAATATATTTCAGTCATCGATCTCAAAGACGCGTTCTGGCAGATTCCTCTGGAGCGCAGATCAAGGGAGAAGACAGCTTTCACAGTCCCTGGGCGGCCTCTGTATCACTTCACCGTGATGCCGTTCGGACTGTGTAATGCAGCTCAGAGAATGTGTCGGCTAATGGACAAGGTCATACCCGCTCGTTTGAGAGAGTATGTCTTTGTCTATCTCGATGACCTCTTGGTCTGCTCTCCGGACTTTGAATCACATGCCAGATCGCTAGTCGAAGTAGCTAGCTGTCTTAGGAATGTGGGGCTCACAATAAATGTAGAGAAGAGTAAGTTTTGTTACCGCGAGATTAAATATCTAGGGTACATCGTCGGCGATGGGTGCTTACGAACTGACCCAGACAAGGTATCGGCGGTCGAGGACTTCCCAGTTCCTAAGACTCCCAAGCAACTCCGGCGGTTCCTGGGAATGACAGGCTGGTACAGGCGATTTATACCAAACTTCTCAGGCCTATCTTCGCCAATGACCGACTGCCTTAACAAAGGACTGACTTTCAACATGACTGAGGAAGCGCTTAAAGCATTCGAAAAGCTTAAGGCGACTTTGGTATCAGCACCCATTCTAAAAAATCCAGATTTCACGAAACGCTTCCACATACAATGCGACGCATCGACAATGGGAGTAGGGAGTGTGTTGTTCCAAATGGATGAGGAAAATAATGAAAGACCCATAGCATTCATGTCCCAGAAGCTGAATTCCGCCCAGCGAAATTACAGCGTGACGGAACTTGAGTGTTATGCGGCAGTTTTATCCGCTAAGAAGTTCAGGGCCTACGTGGAAGGACTACCTTTCACGATCATAACGGACCATGCCAGCTTAAAGTGGCTGATGACGCAGAAGGATCTGTCTGGTCGTTTGGCCAGATGGAGCCTGAAGCTTCAGGGTTTCGACTTTAACATCGAGCATCGGAAAGGTGTCCAGAACGTAGTCCCTCACACTCTCTCCCGAGTCCATATGGAGGAACTCAACCCCGAAGCCGACATACTACAGGTGGACCTTGGCTCAGCGTGCTTTTCTTCCGAAGAGTATGATGAGCTCAGGAAAACCGTGACCGACAGACAAGACGAACTTCCCGACATTTGCGTTTCGGATGGATTTGTATATAAACGAACAGACATACGAACAGGCGACGCAATACAAGAAGATGGAGCCTGGAAGCTCTGGATTCCAAAGGAGTTGCGTGGGAGCCTTGTGGAATCTGCACACAATTCGCCTTCAGCAGGACATGGAGGCATCCACAAAACCTTAGCCAAATTGAGACAATTTTATTTCTGGGCCGGCATGGCCACTGACGTACAAAATTGGGTAAAAAACTGTGATATATGTATTTCTAAAACCTATTAGGAAAGCAACGGCAGCTGAGGTAGTTAAATACTTAGAAGAAAATGTGTTTCATGTCTTTGGTGTACCAGAATTTATCCATTCAGACAATGGCAAACAATTCATCTCAGAACTGTTTGCTAGCTTTTTGCAGAAGTACGGAGTCAGACATGTTCGCACCGCGTTCTACTCGCCTCAGGCGAACGCGTCGGAAAGAGTTAACAGGTCAGTCCTTGCCAAGATCAGATCCTACCTGAAAGATGACCAAAAGAACTGGGACCGACATGTTAGCGACGCAGCGTTTTCCTTGAGGAGTGTGGTGCATGATGCGATCATGTTTGAACCCTATTATGCGGTGTTCGGCACCCATATGATTCAGCACGCGAGTGCTTATGAAATCCTTAGACGACTGGATAACATCAAAGACATGAACACAGATATAGTAAGCAAAGATGACAAACTACAACTGATAAGGGATAAAATCTTCGAGAATCTAGGGATAGCTCACGAAAAAGCCACAAAGACTTACAATACTCGAAGTAGAGACGTGCAATATAAAGTCGGTCAAATTATATACCGACGAAACTTTAAACAAAGTAATCAAATAGATAATTACAACGCGAAATTAGGACCGAAATTTATACGAGGAATGATCCTCAAAACAATTGGCAACTCGCTTTACCAATTTGGTAATGTGAATGGAGAAAAGGCAGGCGTATACCATGCCAAAGATCTTCATTCGTAGGGAAAAATCTTGACGCACTCATGTCTGTCGTTGCTTACGAGATTAGCTGTGATATTTACACTTTGTTAAGTCCTTAATGTTATTTATTCATAGAGTTTATTTATTTATCAGAGTTTATTTATTTATTTATTTATTTATTTACCTATTTATTATTTAGCATAGTTATTTATTTATTTGTTTATCTGTTATGTCTTTACGCATCACATAGTGCATTACCCTTTCCCCTCTATAGATCCGTGATAAACACACTGCACCCCAGCCCCAATCAAACATACAATAATCGGATTCGCTATATAATAAACTGACTTTATTTCACGTTGCTTAGATCCACATTACACACAACAGGTACCTGCCAGTAGGTGGACATTTTCATTAGGAGGTGCAAACGCAGGATATTTTCAGGGTCGTGAGCCCTTACCCCACGTTGATATTTCAGCCAGGGTCGCGAAATCATATGCGTCAAATTGTGGATATTGAGTTAGAAACCTTTCAGCAAATATCCAAAGGTAATAACCACCCCTATTTTTACGAGGCCGTTTGCCTCCCGACCACTCAGCAATCGTCGTCGAGCCTGTTACGGGGCCATACAATAGATGTTCCTGAAAAGAACAAAAAAAAAAAAATAGTACCACAGATGTAAACAAAAATTTCAATTGGAGTTTGCCGACGGAAATTTCCATGAAAGATACATCCTGTCAGGCAAACTCCAATATCAAAACACTCTACGTACCTGCTTAATTGTTTATCCCAACCTCCTGAAAATAGATAAACCAATTAATATTCGGCAATTAACGAAATAAAATTTCTAACCAGAAACAAGTCCATCCGATGTATGCTTTTTTGTTTTGACGTTTTGCTTTTGCAAAGATTGTCAAGTTTTGGTTTTCCCTTTTGGTGGCTGTTTCGTTCCAATTCCGTGTGTGCCGTTTCGCGCAGTTCTGTCTGTTGCACTTTATCAATGTAATGAATGTGTGATCGTTACATTTTAGCTTATTTTCATTTATTTATGTATTTATTTATTTATTTATTTTACGTATGATTGAGTGAAGGTTGTTGTTATATAATTTATGTAGGACAGGGTTTACCTCTGACTTGACGAACATGACGAAAAGAGAAAGACAGATAACATTCTCTTCAGCTCGATTTTGACTCTCACAAGAAAATGCGGGGAACAAATTGGGTCACCAATACAATGGCAATAAGATTAAAAGAACGAAAAAGATGAAAATAGAGAAAATAAGCAATTAGGATGTATTGACAAAACAAAGATAGAACTAGGAAGGGCTTAAAGACAAAGGGAGGGGAAATTTGTGCAACAGAGTTTTCATTTTTCTTTTGTTCGACGAGCCCACAATCAGCCATCTGAGCATAGAGTGCGGTCAATGCCCTATAGCGGCCATAGGAATTTTTTTTGCGATCGCACAGTTGCGAGAAAAAATAATATCCCGGCGTGAGGAAGATTTTTAAAAATTATTTAAAAGAGGTAAGGGACAATTTTGTAATTTTTGAAAGGCGATAACTAAGTATAGAATTTTGTGTAGGAACAGACGTCTGAAGGTGGGAATTCTGAGGTAAATAAGGAAAAAGACTTTGCTTGAGAGGTAGGTGGACATTTTCATTTTTTTTTTTGTGTGCAATCATAAACTAAGAGTGTTTCCTTAGGGAACAGACGAGAATATTAACGTCTCCAGAGTTGTGGCTGGCGTCCTAGCTCCCGTTGCTCGGCTTGGACAGTTTTAGTCCCAAGCCAGACGGACCCCAACGAGCGATACAAAGGGCCAGCGGTCTCCTACCAGTCTCTCCGATAAGACTACCAGAATCCCACGGCGTCGGCCAAAATTGGCTCCGGAGAGCATTCCCCCCATTAACCTCGACAAAACGAACAAAGAAGCACCGGACACGATCCCCCAACGGAACAGTAGTGGCGAAAGCAAGGTGCTCCGCCACCAGAAAAAAACACCTAGTGTCCTATGGACACAATCACACGAGAAACGACCATTTTATTTTGTGAAGTGCCAATTATTTTTGTTCTAAGCTTTGGATAGATTTGTGAATTTTTTTCTTTTTTGAATTTTAATTAGAGTAAGGTTAGGGAGTAAGGTTAGGCGTAGTTAATTTTAGTAATAGTGCAATTCTGCTTTTAACATTTTTTGGTCGCGGGTAGTGCTAAGCAATCTTTGGAAATTCGAAGTCGACGTTTCTTCTTGTGCTGCCGGCAGAACAACGGGGGACGAGTTTTGAAAGTACGTGAGTAATTTTTTTTTATATATATTTTATTGAAATTTAGTTGTGTATTTTAGTGTTAAGTGCAGAACAATCTTTTTTTTTTGTAGATTTAAGTTTTTTTGAATTTTCTTTTGCCAATTTTCTTTTGCCTTTTATTAGTTTTTTTAATTCCCCTTTTTTTTCTTCATTTTTTTTTTAAATATTAGTTTAAATAAGACTCTTGAATTGGTAATAAATTGGCACTATCATCTCTGTAGTTGTCAACATTTTCTTTACGCAAGAGAAACTATTAGGTATAATGTGTGGTTAAGCCTCTATAGCATTTGGTGTGTGGATTAATGGGAAGGCCGTCCTTCTATGGTTTCACGATGACGTAACGCGACTATCACGACTGACTTCACTCGTTTTTTTTTTTGATCAGGTTGTGACTGGCGGAAACATTGAGGGGCTATCACTCGCAACATCGGCCGGAGTGATAGCGATTGGATTATGTCGCTGAACATAAGGGTGGGCTGGCCATTCCGTGCCATCAACATCTGGCAAGTCTCGGGTCCATGATGAACCTTTACCCTGGAGAGACCATGGGAAGGAAAGTTGCGTTCAGGGTTAGATTGACCTAGTTTTAAGTTAGTGTAGATATAGTCTAGGGCCTAGCTTAAGTATTAGGTTAGCTTAGGTATAGTTTAGGATAGTTAGGATTAGTTTCGCGGTTCTTTCCCGTCCTCCCTCAGGGGTATTGGCATAAGTCCTTGGAGCATTTTTGCTTCTTTTCTTTTCCTTTCTTTTCCTCTTTTGGCATGGATAAAAGTTTGCTGAGCAGGTGGTATGTGGTAAGGGGGCAAGAACACCCCCGTCCGACGAGCTTTAGCCGAGCAACCACAAGCATGCCGCGCCCTCCTTGCCCATATCGAAGTTGCCCCTGTGGCTCGGCCCTGGCTCACAACACCACCGGTGAGCTCCAAGCGCTATTGCTCTCCTCGATGACTCCTAGTGAAATCATCCGATCTAACTCGTCATATAAGAGCTTCTGAATCGCTGGTGAGATTGGGTAATGCCTTTGTTTAATGGGAATCTTTTCGTCTTCCACCTCGATGATATGCTCTTCGAGGTCGGTTTTACCCAATCCCATCGTTGCGAATGAGGGAAACAATTGCTTGATCTGCTCGAGTTGATGTTGTTGTGCTGGTGAGAGTGCCTGGACTGGTGTTCGTTCTTCCGTTGGCGATGGGACGTCCAGTTCGTCTATAATGTTCGGAGCGACTTTAAACGTTCTCCAAAAATCCACGCCTAAATACAACACCTGTTGTAGACTGGGCACCACATACAATTCTAATTGGTGAGACTTTCCCCCCCATGAGACTAGTGTCTTGTATCGTCCTAGTATTCTCTGGTGGTTTCCGTCAGCTGTTTTGATATCTGTAGTCATGTTTTTGATCTTTATATTATGTTTGTCAAGGAATTCTAAGGCTCCTTTTCAAAGACAGCTTATCGAAGCTCCACTATCCAATAGGCCCAGGAGCTCTTCGTTCTCTACCTTAACCTTTGCGTAGGGCCTATTGTCGTCCGTTATTGTAATTACCGAAGAAACTATGTTTTTCATTCGTCGTCTATTCATTGCACAATGTTCCCTAAGCTTTTTGATTTTCTTATAATTCCTAGTCTTTTCTATTTGCCGCGTCACTTCCTCTCCAAAAATCCGCTTTCTAGCTTCGTTATAGTATATTAGCCTTTCATGGAGGCTCTTCCTTTGAGGGGAATCTTGTTTGCGAGGAGATTCGCGCAATGCTGGATCTCTTTTTAAGATCTGAATCCGTTGAGGTCTGAATTCTCCGGGAGAGATGGTCCAATCAGCGGGTTGCTCCCGGATGTTCCGCTGACCTTCATGTTTCCCTGACATTTTTCGCATTGGAAGCTTATGTTACCCTGACCGCAAATAAAGCAGGTCAGGGCATGAAAATTTGACGGGCATGTCGGTGGAATCACCGTTCTTGTAGCGTCAAGTCTCGTAGCCTTGCTCTGGTCTTCTTGGTGTGTCTTGTCTGTTCGATTGTAAGTTGTCGGTCTGTTTGTTCTATTTGGTTGGAGAGCAGCAATCTCCAAGTCATCGTCTTCTTTGTCCTCTTGCTGGTCGTGATAGAGATTATTCCCAAGGAAATCGTCGACTTCCGAAACAGTCCGTCTGAATTTTTGGTCCCTGGTCGTCAAGTGTCGTTCCGCTCTTCTGGCTTCCTCCCTGAGATCTTGAATCGTCCTAATGGGGCATCCAAAGATTAGCGTAGCTACCCTATCCTTTATATTTTGTCGTAAAATGTCTACTAAGTCTCTCTCGTGAGGTCTGTTAGTCATTTGTAGTGTCATTGCTCGTACGTCGCTGTAGAATTCGTCGAAGGTCTCATGGGGTTGCTGCCTACGGTCCATGATCGACCTCAAGATTTCGTGGTCCCTCCTGTTTTGCCCAAATTGCCTAACTAATTCTTGTTTTAGGTCGTAATAGTTGAGCCCTTCATCTGCCTGGTTTTCTTCTAGGTATTGCCAGAGCCATCGCTCTGCTTGACCTGACACAAGGTGGTGGAATTGGGAGAACAATTGACTCTCCGACAAGCCACTTTGACGTTGCAGTGTTTCTACTCGGAAGATAAAACTTTCGACTGACATGGACTTTGAAGTCCCATCGAATTTAACTCCCCATTTGTGGACTGGCGTCTCGAATTTTCGCCCAGGGTCTCTGAAAAACGGCTGTTCTGGCCGCGAGAAAGCATTCGAAGGTTGTGGTGGTGCTTATTGTTGTTGTTGCCTAGTCGTGTCGTGAAGACAGTCGGTCGGCCGTGCTGCCATTGAGAGTTCCAGGTTGCCAATTCTTTGGTTGATGGCCGTCATGTTCCTCTCGAAAGTGAGCATCATCATTTTCATACTGCCGGCAAAGGCAGCCATGACTTCCCCTGGGCTCTCTTGTGCAGCACTGGTGACTCAATTATGTATAGTTCGTTCCTCGTCCTCTACTTGGTTCTGTCCTTGTACGTATATGTCGTCTTTGTTGGTGGTAGTTTGTTTTTGTATAACTCCCCCAACGGCTCCTGCTTCCTGTTTGTACTTTTGTCATTGCGTTCTGTCGCGGCATTGGGACTCTTGGTTGAGTCGAAGATGCTGCTAATAGCGGCTGGTGTCCTGGGCTTCTGTTTCGATCTTTCGGGTGGGCTTGCTGCTCCAACTCCGATTCTTCCAGGATCACCGAGCTTGGGACCGCTATTTTCTTGTTTGTCGAAGTTGTCGAGTCTTTTCCTGTTCGTTGTTGTGGGCTGTCGTCTATACTAAAATGAATGAAATCATGAGAGTACATGGTCAAGTCCGTTATGTCGTATCCGGTCGATGTCGTTGCAGGAGTTTTTTCATGTATTTCCCTTTTTCGGGAAGTACTATTGGCCAGAGGTTGGCGACCTGAAGAGGATTCCCAATTCAAGGTCGTTTGATGGTCTGCCCTTTGACCCCCTGGTTCGCTAAATTTTTCAAATTAGATTTGATTGTTTTGTATCGTAGGTTGTAGGTGAATTCAGAGTAGTTCAAAATTCAAAAGTTGAAAAAAAAAAAATCCTTATAAATTGCCAAAATAAGCTTAATTCCTAACTGCAATTTGGAATTTAGGTTTTTGGTGTAGAAACTTAATTGGTAGTAGACTTTGTATAGTGATGGTGCATTGGTGTGTGGACTTATGTTCAGGTTTTCCGCAAGACCTATCTATGGTTTTCTGTCAGTTAGTCTGTACTGTCCTAAATCGTATTCTCGCTCCTCAGAAGGACGAGTTGTGACTGGTGTCTTAGATCCATGACGAGTGTTGAAGTAAATCCTCTCCGCTCTGCCACAACTTGTTATCTAGCAATACCAAATCCAAGGATAGCAGAGTATCGAGTAGTTACTCCAGCACGATCAAAGCTTCCAGATTAATAACCACGCCTCGCATAGGGTCGGGTTGAGGACCCTTCACCCACGGATGGCAGCAAGTGATTAACCTTTCCACCTTAACCTTGTTCTCGGATCCATCATACACCTCCGGCTGCCTCACTCATCCCTTGACTACACGTCTGAGGATAGGCAAGCAGTCATCAGTATAAGATAGAACCAAGATTTTCTCTTCGACCTTCCACAGACTTCAGGCTACCTCACGAGATCTCTTGGCTACACGCCCAGTGATTGGATAGCCGCCTTCTATCTGCTTTAGGAGGAGGAGTTCAAACAGTCCTTGAAGATTTGATTGGATAGGAAAGTAAAAAAAAATATTAAAATTGAAAACTAAAATCGCGAAGACTATTACAAGTCCAAGGCAATGACTTTCTTAATGAAAATCATCCCCTTGGAGTCGCAATCGGTCTAGCCGGTAAAACGTTGGGCGCCATTGTTGTGAGCCAGGGTCGAGCCACAGGGGCAACTTCGATATGGGCAAGGAGGGCGCGGCATGCTTGTGGTTGCTCGGCTAAAGCTCGTCGGACGGGGGTGTTCTTGCCCCCTTACCACATACCACCTGCTCAGCAAACTTTTATCCATGCCAAAAGAGAAAAGTGAAAAGAAAAAAAAATGAGAAGAAAGAGGAAGAAAGCTACTCTAAACTTAGACTTCGGACGGACTTCAAACGATAGGACAGCAAAGAAAGGAAAAGAAAGGAAGCAAAAATGCTCCAAGGACTTATGCCAATACCCCTGAGGGAGGACGGGAAAGAACCGCGAAACTAATCCTAACTATCCTAAACTATACCTAAGCTAACCTAATACTTAAGCTAGGCCCTAGACTATATCCACACTAACTTAAAACTAGGTCAATCTAACCCTAAACGCAACTTTCCTTCCCATGGTCTCTCCAGGGTCAAGGTTCATCATGGACCCGAGACTTGCCAGATGTTGATGGCACGGAATGGCCAGCCCACCCTTATGTTCAGCGACATAATCCAATCGCTATCACTCCGGCCGATGTTGCGAGTGATAGCCCCTCAATGTTTCCGCCAGTCACAACCTGATCAAAAAAAAAAACGAGTGAAGTCAGTCGTGATAGTCGCGTTACGTCATCGTGAAACCATAGAAGGACGGCCTTCCCATTAATCCACACACCAAATGCTATAGAGGCTTAACCACACATTATACCTAATAGTAATGAAAGAACTTTCGTGTTCGATGTTCGGAAAAGAACTGGCTTTATTTTTCATTACTTAATTCTGCCTAACATTTCATAAAATAAACTTATGCTAGGTCAGTTAATTGTCGCTGGAGCGGATGTGCTGACGAGCGAGAAAAGTGTTAGGGTGAACGTTCGGTGCTATGGTTGGTTGTTGCAATTTGAGCGGATGTGCTGATGAGCGAAAAAAGCGTTGGGGTGAATTTCCGGTGCTATGGCTTGTTAGTGGTTGTTGATGATAATGAGCATTAACTACTCTCCCCTTTAAACGGAGCTGTCCCCAGCTTTCTGCAAGCTTTTCAGAAGATCTTGCATGAACTTTTCTTTATCTAATTCCTTTAGGTTAACAGCAATGTTTTCGTTTCTGTTTTGATTATTATGCTTCTTCCTCAGTTTCGAGATCAGTGCGCCTATAAGTACCATAGCAATTCCAAAAGAGAATAAAGCAAGCCATATTAGACTGCGTGATCTGACTTCTTGCTTCAAATTTGCAATATGCTCCAGGTTCTTTATGTTAACTTCATTTAGGTACGGTAATGACAGCATGGTTAAGTGTTCCGTAAAGTTGATTGTTTGTACCCTGGGTGGTTCAGGACTTAAATGAGTAGTTTGCTTTGCGTTGGTGTAAGTCGACCCGTTGATGTTCGCTTTTTCGTCGAATATCAATAAATAAGTACCATTTACTATAATTGGTTGATTGTTTCCTTCCTGAATTTCGGCAATTATGTTATTGATAATGATGAGACCATCCTCGACGACATTGACAGGATCGATTTGATAGGCTGTTGATGTCTTACATAAAGCTGTGTTGTTGTTCATCAGTTGTTGCACACACGTGTAATCAGGGCTCAATTCACAAAATGTCAGGGATGTTGCTTTCTTACAGTTTTTTAGAGGCTTATAGAGGGCACCGCATTGTGCAATTTCGTAGGTTTCTAAAACTAAAATTTTGTTGTCTTGCACTACTGGGAATAATCTTATTTTATTACAGGTAAGCTCAATTTTTGGATATTTTACTAGAAACACAATTAGGTCGTTATTTTGCATAATTTTTAACTTAGAATTACTTAAAATTTGGCTAATACTAACATTTGTGAAGTGCTCTGCTCTAATTATAGATTCTATTTCCCTGTCATCTAGTATAATGGGGTTTATAACATTCATCTTTCCCAGCATAACGGAGTAAATTATATTATCTAAGTCGGTAATAATTGCTTTATTTCTGCTGAGAATTAATTCAAATAAGTGGCCTGTCTCGGTTTCGATTTCCTTGTTGGCGTCTAATAATTTGTTAAGTGTTTGTGTTAGCTGATTGATTTTAGTCTGCAATACAGTATTTACAGCAATTTGTCGTTCATTCGCTTCGATAAGAGCTTCCTCTTTTGTTTTTACCTCATTAAAATCGTCGAAATCAGGGGTACCAGCCACATATTTCAAGGCCGTGCCTAGAAAGTTAATGCTACGAGCATGTCGGTGGTGAATTCGGAGAGTGCTCAAAAGATGCAGTATCTGTTCCACGTCGACCTGAATTGCCTTTTTTTCGTCTATTTTGGTAAATAATGGGACAAACTTCAGAGTTTGGTAGGTCATAATTTCGTAGTCTGTTAGGTTAGTGCAATGCGTAATATAGTCGTTATCGGTGTAGATAGCGACTCTTCCATCGGGGATAGGAATGTAATGGGCCTGCGAATAGTTCAAGAGTCTGGTATGTGCGTTTCGTAGAAAAATCAAAAGTAGTGCCCTTCGAAAGAGAAAAAAAATTTATCTTAAATTATCTTTATGCACTTGCCTATTGTCAATAAGTACTACAGTTCCTAAATCTCTTTGTATAATTTTTTCTACAAAGAGTTTTGTGAACTTATTCCCTATTCGCTTATTGGTTCGAACAAAAACCTTGTCGCCGGGCTTAAATATTCGTGTCTGTCTTTTCCTATTATGATAACTTAGGTCTGATTGTTGGGTCTGCTCAATTCGTTTTTTGATTTCGTTTCGTAAGTCAGGGGGCATTGAGTGGATTATGTCAATTGGTCTTTGGTTTGTAACCGAATGTATCGTCCTATTATATTTGGCAGTCGCGATAAGAATTAACTCGGCGGTATCATCTATATTTTGCTCCAGCCTTATACATCTAGCTATTTCTGATAATGTGCTGTGAAATCTTTCTATCTGTCCATTTGTTGTGCTGTGGAAAGGGGGTGTTGTAAAAATGTTAACGTTAAAATGATTTCGGAGTAACGACTTAATGGTTTCGGAGTTAAGCGATCTTTCGTTATCGCATGTAATGGTCTTAGTGTTTTTAAAAATATTCATAATTTCCAAAAGTGGTTCTTTAATATCGATTATTGCTCGAGATCTTATTGGTATCACCATCGCAAATTTTGAAAATTTGTCCAAGCAAGTAAGAAAGTGTTTCCTATCTGTTGAGTAGATGTCAATGTGAAGGAGTTCACCGGGTTGGTTCGGTATGGGTGTTCTGCCTATTTGGGCCTTAAGCGGATGTCTTTGGTATTTCGCTTCGCGACAGATCTTACAATTGGAATAAATTTCCCTAAGTTTCTTTCTAATGTCTGGGAAATAATAATCATTAAGTATTTGCTTCATATTTTCACGTACAGATCGATGAGCTCTGTTATGCTCAGTGATAGCAATTTCTTCTTGGTCGTTTTTATTAAAGATATCGGTTACGAGTTTGGGAGTGTGCAGGAATTTAACTGAGGGATATTCTTTGATCAAATCATTTTGAATTTGTGCAAGGATGGGTAAGTCACAGTAAACTGCGTTCACCACATCAGGATTTATACTTTCTCTGAGAATTTGGAAAAGGTCTTTATAGTTGCAAAACGAAATCGTGTGTCTGATCTTTCCTCTAAAAATTATTTTAGTTATCTTAGACGTTTCGGTACTCTGATTGAGAATAAGCTGATTTTTAAAACAATTTACTGGATTTGAAACACTGTTTATGGTTGCAGACAGAGATTCTTCACTATGTGCCGTTATGGAGCTAGGAGATTCTTGTTGCTCCAAGGCGTTGATATGCTGTCTGGATAGTGCATCTGCGACAAAATTCTCCTTTCCTGGCTTGTAAAAAAAATTTGGAGAAAACTCTTCTACAAATGCTTTCCACCTCTTAATTTTCGCATTTTAACTTTTGTCAGATACAGTGAAAGTCAAGGGTTGGTGATCCGTATAAATGTTTAAATGCTTGACACCATACAAATAGTTGCGAAGTTTCTGCAGTGACCAAACTATGGCCAACAGTTCTCGTTCATTAGTGGCGTAATGTTCTTCCGTTGAGGATAAAGTTCTTGATATCATTGTAATTGGTCTACCGTTTTGTGACAGCACGGCTCCTAGTGCGTGTGAAGAAGCGTCAGTAGTTAAATCAAACGGTTTATTGAAATCTGGGTAAAGGAGAAGTACGTCTTCGGAGGCTAATATTCGTTTAATCTTATCAAATGCTACGAGAGCTTCCTCATCCAATTCTATGCTCACATTCTTTGATTTGTTGGTACCTACATTACCGTTTTCACCACGTAGATGTTTCGTAAGAGGTTTCATAATTTGGGAGTAGTCTTTTACGAATCTTCGGTAATAACCAGAGAGTCCCAGAAAAGAACGTAGACTACGGAGTGTTTTAGGAACTTCATAGTTGACAATATCGTTCACTTTATTTGGGCAGGTCTTAATACCCTTATTTGATACTATAAATCCTAAGAATTCGACTTCCTGCCTGAAGAACTTGGACTTTTCAGAGGAGACTCGCATGTTGGCCTCGTAAAGCTTTGTTAGGATATGGTTTACATGCTCAATGTGTTGTTCCTTTGTCTCAGAGAAGATAATGACATCGTCGATATAGACGTGGCAAATTTTCCCGATTTCCGTTCTTAAAACGTCGTCTATTGCTCTCTGAAATATGCTGGGAGCATTTTTTAGGCCAAAGGGAAGTCTGCAGAACTCATATTTCCCATTATTAATGGAGAAGGCAGTTTTTTCCCTATCTCGTTCTGCTAATTTAATCTGATGAAACCCAGATTTAAGGTCCAATGTTGTGAAAAAAGAAGATTTGCCAAGATTTGCCAGAATAACCGTTGTGTCTGGAATTGGATACTTGTCACTAATAGTTTTTTCATTCAATTTCCTAAAGTCCACAACCAATCGCATCTTGCGAACTCCTTTATCATCAGTACCCTTTTTGTCAACAACCCAAATTGGACTGTTATATGGTGACCGAGAAGGTCTTATAATGCCTTCCTTAAGAAGACCACAAATTTCTTTATTTACAAACTCAGTAGCAGCAATTGGGTAAGGATACGCTTTTGAATAAATGGGCTCCCTATCTCTTGTTCTAATAGTGGCAACGATGTTAGTATTATATGGCAAGGATTCGTTTGGGTCTGCAAATACTTTTGATTGATAAGTCAACATTGATGAGAATTGTTCTCGAACATCTGCGGGTACTGTGGTAAAGTCGTACGAAATATGATTTATCTGCTTACAGTAAAAGTATAATAACTTTTCTTCCACACCATTGTACGATAAAATACCTCTCCTTAAATCAAGTTGGGCATTGATTTCTCTTAGGAAATCAAATCCAATGATTCCGTCGAAGGTATCGAGACCAGGCAGAATAAAAAAACAAGCGTTTTTGTTAAAAATATTAATCCAGCAATTGGATACAACCTGATTGGTTCCATGTATAGATTTGATATAAAATGGTTTCTCTATTGGCTTTACGCCCTTTAAATTATCGAGTAGCTTTATATAATTTTTTGCGGCACCGGTATCAATTAGTAATTTTATTTCTTTCCCTCCTAGTGTCCGGCTTACATATGGTAGGAGGGATTTACCCCTAAAAAATTTACCTCATCTGATATGTCATTGTTGTTGTATGTGCTGTAATGCGGTTGTTCGTAATTTTCGTTATCATTATTGTCGTATTGTTCGTAGTAATGGTCATCAACTTGATCACAATTATATTCATAAACTATTGGGTGTTCCTGCTGGTTTAGATGATTAATTCTCTGTATTTTAGCCATTGGTTGTCGGTCTGATTCACAATATCTTTTGGGTGATCTAGTTTGGTTATCTATCACCGAGATTTTTGGCTGGGAATTGGGGAAGGGTGGTCTATTCTGAAAATTCGTCTGTTGTCTAAAGTGCGAAGTTGACGGATCAACCTCCATGGGCATCTGTACTGGACTACGTTGAATATGCTGAGTTTGTTTATAATGAGGGGAATTATGTGGAACATTGTGGTTTGTCTTTTGATTTGGATAGTCATTTCGACTAGAGAAGGAATTAGCAAACGCATAACGCGCCTGATTAGCCTCTAATTCCTGGGCGAGTGCTAAAGCACTGGGCATATCGCTAGGCTTACTTGAAAACAGAATGTCACACATTGGCCTGTTTAGACCTGAGATAAACACTCTGAGAGCATCTTGCCTATATTTCTGACTAAGTGATTCAATGAGTGTAGCGTTTCCCTCATTGAGCATAATAGTCTTATTAATAATTAGTGTCAGCTTCTGTTCAACCTGATCGTAAAAATGCGTAATTGACATCCTGCCTTGCCTTAGAGTGGACATCTCTTGCTCGATGAGATAAGCTGGGCGCTTATCAGCGTATGTAAAGTCAAGACGTGCAATAATAGCATTAAAATTTAGGACGGTGTTAAATGAGGATAAAACAAGATCAGCAGAACTAATGACCTTATTCCTTATTATTGCTACCGCTTGGTAATATTTGGAACTTCCTTCATGACCCTGGAATAATTTATGAGCAGCAAATGCAGCTTGCCGCCACGAAACATAACGCGCTTGATTTCCATCAAACTCGGGTAAGGATTTCACTAAGTCTAGAGATTCATTACATATTTTCTCTGGGTCAATTGTTACGGGTTTGTATTCCTCTACTATCACTGGGGTTTCTAATGCCTGAAGTCGGTTTCTTAGTTCGGTAACTTGTCCCTGAAAAGTACTCCTAGTATGCTCTATAGCAGCTTGTACTGCGGCAGTAACGACTGCTTGCAACGTTTGTGCGTCCATTTTTATTTAATTCAATCGGTTAAGCAAGGAAAGTTAAATGTTTTTTTAAATGAACTGGCTTTATTTTTCATTACTTAATTCTGCCTAACATTTCATAAAATAAACTTATGCTAGGTCAGTTAATTGTCGCTGGAGCGGATGTGCTGACGAGCGAGAAAAGTGTTAGGGTGAACGTTCGGTGCTATGGTTGGTTGTTGCAATTTGAGCGGATGTGCTGATGAGCGAAAAAAGCGTTAAATCTACAAAAAAAAGAAGATTGTTCTGCACTTAAGACTAAAATACACAACTAAATTTCAATAAAATATATATAAAAAAAAATTACTCACGTACTTTCAAAACTCGTCCCCCGTTGTTGTGCCGGCAGCACAAGAAGAAACGTCGACTTCGAATTTCCAAATATGGCTTAGCACTACCCGCGACCAAAAAATGTTAAAAGCAGAATTGCACTATTACTAAAATTAACTACGCCTAACCTTACTCCCTAACCTTACTCTAATTAAAATTCAAAAAAGAAAAAAATTCACAAATCTATCCAAAGCTTAGAACAAAAATAATTGGCACTTCACAAAATAAAATGGTCGTTTCTCGTGGGATTGTGTCCATAGGACACTAGGTGTTTTTTCTGGTGGCGGAGCACCTTGCACTACTGTTCCGTTGGGGGATCGTGTCCGGTGCTTCTTTGTTCGTTTTGTCGAGGTTAATGGGGGGAATGCTCTCCGGAGCCAATTTTGGCCGACGCCGTGGGATTCTGGTAGTCTTATCGGAGAGACTGGTAGGAGACCGCTGGCCCTTTGTATCGCTCGTTGGGGTCCGTCTGGCTTGGGACTAAAACTGTCCAAGCCGAGCAACGGGAGCTAGGACGCCAGCCACAACTCTGGAGACGTTAATATTCTCGTCTGTTCCCTAAGGAAACACTCTTAGTTTATGATTGCACACAAAAAAAAAAATGAAAATGTCCACCTACCTCTCAAGCAAAGTCTTTTTCCTTATTTACCTCAGAATTCCCACCTTCAGACGTCTGTTCCTACACAAAATTCTATACTTAGTTATCGCCTTTCAAAAATTACAAAATTGTCCCTTACCTCTTTTAAATAATTTTTAAAAATCTTCCTCACGCCGGGATATTATTTTTTCTCGCAACTCTGCGATCGCAAAAAAAATTCCTATGGCCGCTATAGGGCATTGACCGCACTCTATGCTCAGATGGCTGATTGTGGGCTCGTCGAACAAAAAAATGAAAACTCTGTTGCACAAATTTCCCCTCCCTTTGTCTTTAAGCCCTTCCTAGTTCTATCTTTGTTTTGTCAATACATCCTAATTGCTTATTTTCTCTATTTTCATTTTTTTCGTTCTTTTAATCTTATTGCCATTGTATTGGTGACCCAATTTGTTCCCCGCATTTTCTTGTGAGAGTCAAAATCGAGCTTAAGAGAATGTTATCTGTCTTTCTCTTTTCGTCATGTTCGTCAAGTCAGAGGTAAACCCTGTCCTACATAAATTATATAACAACAACCTACACTCAGTCATACGTAAAATAAATAAATAAATAAATACATAAATAAATGAAAATAAGCTAAAATGTAACGATCACACATTCATTACATTGATAAAGTGCAACAGACAGAACTGCGCGAAACGGCACACACGGAATTGGAACGAAACAGCCACCAAAAGGGAAAACCAAAACTTGACAATCTTTGCAAAAGCAAAACGTCAAAACAAAAAAGCATACATCGGATGGACTTGTTTCTGGTTAGAAATTTTATTTCGTTAATTGCCGAATATTAATTGGTTTATCTATTTTCAGGAGGTTGGGATAAACAATTAAGCAGGAACGTAGAGTGTTTTGGTCAGAGACAGTACTGAGACCCCCAACTCCGGTCGATTTTCCGTTACTTGCCTACAAGCTATATTACCATGGGGTTGCAAACTTTAGGTGCGTTAGTATTGTTACATAGAAAATCGTATTGACAAATGTCACGAAACTTCAAAAATTCCGGCTCACAAACACACTCGCACCTAAAATAAACAACTTCCGCTGTGGGCAAAGTTGCTATCAGCGTTCATAGAATTTTATCCGTTAAATTTGAAAATAATTGTTCCAACTAAATTTTGTGTGGACAGTGATTAATTTTAAAAAATAATTGTATATTTATGTGAAATAAAAGAAAGATGAGCAATTCTGTAGAATAATAAACAAATTAAAACATTTTTAGCCAACATTTGTAGGGCATTTAACATAAATCGAGTAGAATATGTTTATCACATACATCACTTAATATACTTCTGGAGTTTAGTTATAATTTATAAATACCAAGATTAATATCGTTGCTGTTATTAATAGTTTCACCGTTAGACTAAATATAATTTAAAATAAAGTATACGTATGTGTATTTGTTTTATTTTTACTTGTCTCGTATTTCAAAGCCTACATTTATATGACTTATAAGTCGTATGTTTTGGTATTATAATGGAACAATAATGGTGAATGAGTACTTTGGTTGAATAGAAATACAAAATGTTATGAAAAAACTAATATGAAAATGTACTGAGATAATATACTTATTCACCAAATTTGAGTTAAACTTCTCTTAAAAAAATCTGTACTTCTGAACACTGTCACAGCTCACCACGGTTGAAATCTGACACTGACACTGACAACTAGTCTAACTTATCCGAACTGTTTTTTTTTCGCGAAATTCGCTGCCAGGTAGAGATTGCCTGTACAACTTGCCCAACTTGAAATGTCTCAACCTGGTCTCAACTTGAGCGAAAATGAAATAAGCGAACTATCATCAGTGGTCGAGTTTTGGCAAAAGCTGGAGTTGAATGTGTCGCGCAACCAGCTGAAAGCTCTACCCTCATTATTTTTCAAGCTGATGAACCTACGCCTTCCGTATTTGATTGACAACAAACTGGATTTCGAAGGAATCCCATCTCTGATGCATGAGTTTCACCCGACTTTACCAATGCTCCAAAGAAAAGGGCTACTTCACCGTCGCCGAAAATTGCTGACTTCTGCCAAGACGATTTAGCCGACGACGACATCATGATACTGGACAACGGCGAACAAGTATTCCTCTGGCTCGGCTCCATATGCAGTGAAGTCGAAATCAAATAAGCCTAGAAAACTGCACAAGTAAGTCACACAGCCAACGATAGAAACTCTTTCAGTTTACACAAATATGCATTTAATAACATTTATTCCAGGTATTCAACACAACATCTATCAAACAACCAGAAAGTGCGCGCAAACTTTTCCTCACTCTGAAGAACAAGGAGTCGAAGCGCTTCACAAAATGTTTCCATGGCTTGAGTGCACACATGGCTCCACCAGAATAGAGTGCAGATTCATTTCATCTTTCATATTTATAACACGTACTGATAGTTTTACATGTAAATTATTTTATATTCAATACATATAATAAAACGTTTTGGAACAACAACAATCTACGATTACTGGTGTTGGCCTTATCGAAGACTTTGTAAATAGTTGTGACGCCCAGTTGCTCCCTTGGCAGACCAGCAACAGTGCCTTTAGACGAATCTGTTCTATGTTGATGTCACGATTCTCCCTCTCAACCTTGGCTTTAGTTCTCATCTCGTGCTCGAGTAGTTTAAAACGGTTTTTCCCTTCATTTCGATCTCGTGGATGGTTTGCCGGCGCATTGCCTCTTGGAGTGTGACACTTTCCTCTTGCCTAGTAAGTGTTACCGTTTAAAGAATCAATTCACACAACTTTTACTATATTCTTACTTTTTGAAATTGTCCCCTGGATACGTTGCTGCTGCGACAATTGATCTTCATAGCGGCGCCTTGCCAATTGGTATTGATAGTGGGCACGATGCTGTTGTTGCTTGATCTCTTCCTAGAAGTGGATAAAAATGGTTAACAATTCTTCGTAAGGCTCATGTTAATTCAAATTCAACTTACAATCAGGGTCTTCCTACGCTCTTCGTGATCGATACCTTTGTGTTCAGCTTTCGCCTGTTCAATATGGGTTTCGTATTCCTTGACTTTGGCCATACACTCTTGATGGTGTGTGTTCTCCTGCATCGTGGACAAATCAAGGGCTTCTCTAGCATGATCTTGAGTGGGAGCTTGTGATTTAACAAACCATGAAGAAATATCTAATAATTAAATATATATAGTGAGACAAATTCATTGAATAGTATGGCTTACCTATATCGATTCCGATTGATATTCTTCGTTGTCTCCAGTGCGATCCATTGTATATGTGTGAGGTTAGCGAACACCTTAACGTCGGCTTCTTCCTTAGCTGTAAGACAAATATATTTAATTATTAATTTAAACACTTAAAATATGCGAAAACTTACATTTTCTCAATTTGTTGGAGGAAAAATACAATTTGTTTTCCATATTTTGACAGTTGTCACTCGACTTCTGTCAAAAGAAATTCACCACATTTTTTTTGTTTTGCTTTTTTTTGTTGAAGTTCACACGGGTTCTAAATTGACATAACACCGATAGGAAAACAAAATGGCAAACTCAAAAAAAAACTGAGGGGGCCAGCGGCAAGAGGATTGCGAGTTGGGGTCTCAGTATTGTCTCTGGTTTTGATATTGGAGTTTGCCTGACAGGATGTGTCTTTCATGGAAATTTCCGTCGGCAAACTCCAATTGAAATCTTTGTTTACATCTGTGGTACTGATTTTTTTTTTTTTGTTCTTTTCAGGTACATCTATTGTATGGCCCCGTAACAGACTCAGGTTCTCAAGTAAATCTCATCAGTTAAAAAATTATAACTGCTTCCAACAAAACAGTGCAGTATACGAATTGTGGGAGTTAACAGTGTTTCACGACACCCAATTACAAGGAAGGTATGCTGTCAATTGCTCTCCCGTTTCAATGAAAAGCCAATAACAGAGATTGAGTTGCTTGTGGTGCCCGAATTATCTATAAGCTTATTACCGAACACACTTACATCCGTCGATTTGGCTCCAAAAGATATTCAGCATGCATTGGCGGATCCAGTTTTTAATATACCGGGACCTGTTGATATGCTGCTTGGTGCTGGTGTTTGGGCAACAATTGTGCAAATTATTAAAAATGAATTCGGCATCATTGCACAAAGTACGAGACTAGGATGGTTGCTTTACGAAGGTGGTTTATGGCCATAAGAAGAAGCACAGGTGGGCTCTACATTAGGATATGCAGAAGATCTTGAACTTGTTACGCTACTGCATAGGTTTTGGGAAGTAGAAGAGATCCCTGCATGCCGAGTACGAACAGCTAAACAGGAGGAGTGCGAACAATTCTTTATGAGCCACCATTATCGAACGTCAACTGGCAGGTATGTCGTGGGCATTCCATTCCGCAGTGATATAGATGAAATTGGATCGTCACGAGATATCGCATTGCGGCGTTTATATTCTTTGGAGCGACGTTTTGAGTGTAATACAGCATTGCGTGAGAAGTATGTTGCGAGTATGGTGGAAGCGGGTCATTTGCTCGAAGTTGATCGTGAGCCAATTGGATGGTGCTACTATATTCCTCATCATGCGGTCACATGTAAATTTCGTGTCGTTTTTGATGCATCTTGTAAAACCAGCTACGGAATATCTCTAAATGAGGCACAAATGACTGGCGAAAAATTGCAAGACGATTTATTTGACCTCATCATGCGTTTTCGCACTCATCGAATCGGAATTACAACTGATGTTCAAAAGATGTATCTGCAGGTCGGAATTCTTGAGGAACAGTGGGATGTTCAACGGATGCTTTGGCGGTCACATCCAAAAACTAGGGTAAAAGAATACTGGTTAACTAGAGTAACATTTGGAATGACCTCGGCGCCTCACTGTGCAGTACGTGCAATGAGTGTGCACGAGACCAACAAAATGAATTTCCAAGCGGAGCAAAAGCAATTGAGAAGGATTTTTATATGGACGATGGCATAACTGGTGCAGACAATAAAGATGAAGCGCACGCGTTGTGCATCGAAATGTCAACACTACTTGAAATTGGTGGGTTTCATTTGAAAAAATGGCACTCTAATGGCGTTAACGTCGTGCCAACCGAAAGAGCACAGTCAATAGAAGCGGTAGAGTTGGGAGAATTCGATGACATGACAGTGCTTGGTCTGCGATGGATAGCTAGCACTGATGAGCTATCTTTTAAATTCC
Source organism: Cheilosia grossa (assembly GCA_963082955.1). NCBI lineage: Eukaryota > Metazoa > Arthropoda > Insecta > Diptera > Syrphidae > Cheilosia > Cheilosia grossa. The sequence continues at coordinate 42,433,603 of OY720144.1, read as the reverse complement.
AGCCACAGCCGCCAGAAGGGACTCTGAAGATGACCATGCGTAATATATTCAGTCAGATTGCACAGCTATTTGATCCAAATGGTTGTTTAGGTCCAGCAATCGTCGGAGCAAAGATCCTCACGCAACGAATATGGAAAGCGAAAATCGATTGGGACACACAAGTGACGGAGAACATTGGTAATGATTGGATTAAATTCCAATTACAACTGCCGAAACTGACACGCATTCGGATTCCGCGTTGGATCGGAACTTTACCAATACACAAGTTCACACTTCACGGATTTGCTGACGCATCTGAGTCTGCTTATGGGGCCGTCATTTATGTCCGAGTTGAACATACGAATGAAACAATATGCACATTACTCACATCTCGGTCACGAGTGGCACCTATTAAAACAATGACAATACCGCGCTTGGAATTATGTGCCGCGGTGCTGCTAAGTGAACTTGTCCAAGTCGTAAGGAAGGCATGTAAGTTTGAAAATATTAATGCTGTATTGTGGACTGATTCGTCTATAGTATTACACTGGATGTAGAAGGAAGCAGAGCTTTTGAAACCATTCGTGCATAACCGAATCAAAACAATCCGGAAACTAACGGCTGACTGCAAATGGCGACATGTTGCGACCATTGACAACCCAGCCGATGCACTGAGTCGTGGGGCGGATCCAGCCGAGCTTCAGTCTCTGAAAATATGGTGGAATGGTCCAGCTTGGCTGGTAAGAAATGACATCGAATGACCTGCATCTCGAGCAGACTTTTCCGTGCTGATCGATGAAGAGATACACGCTGAAATTAAGTCGAATTGGCTTGAAAAGGCAAACGATAAGAAACTGCGTCCGATTCAAAAAACATTCATCGGCGCTACTGTATTCGAGATACTTGGAGAGGTTTCTTTGATGCACACCAAGTCGGATGTGCTCACTCGAACATCGTCATGGCGTCGCCTCATTCGACGTATGGCCTGGATGTGGCGGTTTATCAGCAATCTCAAGTGTCATGGAGAGGACAAGTGTAAACGAGAATCTGGCGACGTTACCGAAGCAGAAGAGGAGATGGCTATAACTTCGTGGGTTAAACGAGAGCAATCAATTTATTACGGCCCAGAACTGAACGCTTTACGGCATGGACAATTAATACCAGTAAAAAGTCAATTGCTACGACTCAGCCCACTGATCGACGAGAAATTTGTCATCCGAGTAGGCGGCCTATTAGAGAATGCCCTGTTATCGTACGACCAGAGACACCCTATTATACTGCCCGATGTAAGCCACCTGACAAAGGCAGAAACTGTGCGAACAAATAATGGGAAATCTTCCAGCAGATCGAGTGCGACAAAGTCCACCTTTTGCCCATACTGGCGTTGATTACGCCGGACCGTTCGAGGTTAAGGCGCGCGGCGGCAGGTGTAGAATCATCGAAAAGAAGTATGTCGCTGTATTTGTTTGCATGTCAACAAAGGCTGTTCATCTCGAATTGGTTGAAGATTTATCTACAAAGGCTTTCATTTCAGCCTTTCTACGATTCACTAGCATTCGAGGCAGTTGTACCCATTTATGGAGTGACAATGGAACGTGTTTCGTTGGAGCAGAAAAGGAATTGACACAAATGATAAACAGTTGGTCACAGATTGACTCGGACGCTTACCGGGAAATGCGAGAGTTAAGGGTTAAGTGGCATTTCATTATGCCATCTGCGCCGCATCAAGGCGGTTTATGGGAATCCAAGGTGAAAGCCATAAAGCACCACTTGCGTCGGGTTGTCAGGAAACAGAAACTTACCAGCAGTGATTTTCTAACAATTCTAGCGCAAATAAGTGCTATTTTAAACTCACGGCCACTTACGGCGATAACAGATGACCCAGACGACTTTAATTTCTTGTCACCTGGGCACCTAATCAGTGGAAGGCCACTCAAGCAGCTGTTCGGAGAGCGAATGGATGAAACACCCAAGAATGCATTACGACGGTATGCAGTTACGCAGAATTTATCACAATCCTTTTGGAAGCAGTGTATATAGTTGGCGCAACAGGTCTGTAGGGACCCAAGGCCTAGCTTCTCGAAACCATTCGTTTTGTGTCGAGGCCAGTCCAAAAACTAGTGCTATTGCCGTTAGATCAAATTGATGTATCTTCGGATTCATCAAGGGGGGAATGTATCAAAACAGCAGCGGTATTCTTAAAAGAGAAACAGCACACTCATACTGTGGAATGTGGCAAGATACGTGCCACGATATAAAGAATCAACATCTGCACTCAGTTTTATACTTTTCACTTATACTTGTTAATCTTTTTTTTTTATTTTTATTTTCTATAAAATGTTTTTACTGTTTTTAGAAACTGATAGATTTAAATTATTATTAAATTTGTTCAAAAAGAAAAGAAGCGATTTAAAACCAACGCAAAAAATAATGAAAATAAAAAAAAATTATAATAAAGACTGCATTTTTATGATGCCACCTCTTAGGAAACAAAAAGTTTGTTAAGCAGTAACATTATCACAGTCTATTTTCTTTACCAGCTGAGCTTTCGTCAGGGCCTAGCTTCTCACAACCATTCCTTTTGTGTGAGTTTCATTTTTGGACCGAATGGAACAAAATGTCATGAAAATGGTAATGCAGGTAGTATTGTGCGAATTTAATAATTGCATATAATCGTACCCGAGTGCAAAATATTCAAACGAAAATCAGTTTTACCACAATAATTAATAAAGTTACATTTAGGCTGGAGTTCGACAAGATAAAACACTATTCTGTTAAACTTTTCTAGTAAAATCACTTTTATTACATTTTTATGGATTATTCACTTATTAAGTACAAGAACAATATAACATAAACAATTCTTCAACGATTTAAACCAATCACTTAATTCACTTTATTACTTTGCACTTATTTATCTTCACAATCGATTACTATTTCGAACTTTAACCAATCACTGTTAAAAATCAACTTGTGTTCTTAAACCTGCCCTTTTAATACTGCTCTTCCATCTCTTCGAGAACTTTCTAGCTGATTCCAATTGGTTCTACAATTAGCTCACATACTTTTCCCCTTTTCAGCAATTGATAAATTTCCAGTTAATTCTGGCTGGTTCTAGAATTAGCTTAGTGGGGAATTGACAGATTCCAGTCTCCAATTGGAAGTGGAACTTGTTTGGTGACTAATGGGTTACTTTCATCTCATCATTTTGGGTTCCACGATTCATTCCACGCCACAATATCCCCCTCTTAAACTTGCTCCTCCCGAACAAACTCGTTAACATTTTCACCATTATACCGATGAAGACAATCCACATGAACGAATTTAAGCTTGCCTCTTCCTCGTTGGATGTGATAGACAACGTCGTTGATGCACTTTACGATTTTATATGGCCCTTCCCACTCTTGTTGCAACTTAGGTGATAAACCTTTTCTTCGATGAGGGTTGTAGAGCCACACCAGATCTCCTTCCTGGAATCCTGTAGTTCTTGTTTTAGTATCGTACCTCGTTTTCATGCGGTCACTGGCTATCTCAATATTAGCCCTAGTCCCTCGATGCACTTCCCTGATGATATCCCTGAGGTCTGTAACATAGTCCTCCTCATTTTTGGATTCTTCGCATGGAGATCCAAACATTAACTCGCTAGGTAGGCGGACTTTTCGACCAAATAGGACTTCAGATGGAGTATGTCCTGTGGTGTTGTGCACTGCACTTCGATAGGCCAATAAAAACATGGGAATGTGTTTGTCCCAATCTCTGTGGTCATCGCCAACGACCTTAGAGAGGTGTTCGTTCAGTGTTCTGTTGAAGCGCTCCACCATCCCATCTGATTGTGGATGAAGCGGTGTTGTTCTTGTCTTCTTAATCCCGAGTAACTGGCACACTCCTTGGAAAATTCTAGACTCGAAATTTCGTCCTTGGTCCGAATGCGATTCCATAGGTACACCGAATCTGTTTACCCAGTTGTAGACGATTTGCTCCACCACAGTTTTAGCTTCCTGATCTGGGAAAGCGAATGCTTCAGGCCACTTCCATTGTTCTTTTCAGGAAACGGTCCCGCAATATCAACAGCTATCCTTTCGTAAGGGGCTCCAACATTATATTGATGCATCTTGCCTCGAACTTTCACTCTCGGGCCTTTGCTGGCCGCACATGTTACGCGTTTCCTGCACCAATTCTCAACATCCTCCCTAGAGTAGACCCAGTAAAAGCGTTCTCGAACTATGTGTTTTATTTATTCCCAGGTTGCCTCCAGCCAATCCATCAAGCAATTCCCTCAGCACTTCGATAACTTTTGTCATGGCAACATCAAGCTGCATTACGTACGACTTTCCATCCAGGCTTTCCCATTTTCTTTTTAGAATGCCGTCTTGTGAAGGGAGTCCCACTGCGCCCAGTATACCTTCAGCTTGGGGCTCCTATTGGATATCTCCTGCCAGTCTGGTTTTCCCTCATGCTCCTTCCAGGCGAGAATGGGTTCGATATCCGGATCTTCCTTTTGAGACTCCCGGATTTCTCGCGCACTCCACCTACCAAAGGGTATAGCTCTCACCCTTTGAACGGACACGACATCTTTTCCTTGTGTCGTAAGCAACGTTCACAATCTGCTTTGCACGGTCGACGGGAGAGAGCGTCTGCATTTGGGTGAAGACTTCCCTTTCGAGTTGTATTTCGTAGTTGTATATCTGCAGCTGTTCGATCCACCTTGCGACTTGTCCTTCAGGATTCTTAAAGTGTAGTAGCCACTTTGGAGATGCATGGTCTGTGCGAAGGATGAATTTGCGCCCATAGAGGTATTTATGGAAATGTTTTGTTGCCAGTACCAAAGCAAGGAGTTCGTGCCTGGTAGCACAGTAGTTCCTTTTTGGCTTTGAGAGAACTTTGCTGAAGTACTCTCGTGCACCTGGGAAAGGACGGCTCCAATTCCCACATTAATAGCGTCTGCATCCACAATAAATGTTTTTCCAGGGGTGGGGTACGCTAATATGGGGGCGTAGAACTGTTGCTTAAGTCCTTTGAAGCTGTTTTCGCACTCACCTGACCATTTGAACTGTTTGCCTTTGTCTGTCAGTTGATGCAAGCTCTTTGCGATCCTGGCAAAGTCCTTTACAAACCGTCTGTAATAAGTCGCAAGTCCCAGGAAGCTTCTCAGTTGATGTTTGTCTTTGGGAATCGGCAAGTTTTTCACTGCATCGATCTTCTCCGGATCAGTCTTGACTCCCTTGGAAGAGATGATATGCACGAGATACTTCACTTCTGGTCGAAATAGAGAACACTTCTTCGGGTTCAGTTTTAACTGTGCACTTCGTAGCCTTTGGAACACTTCCTTTAGGTTATTTCGATGTTCGTTGAACGTTTTTCCAACCACGATGACATCGTCCAGGTAGACCAAACAATTTTTCCACGTCAGTCCCAGCAAAACGCGCTCCATCATACGTTCAAAAGTTGCTGGAGCATTGCAAAATCCAAATGGCATTACTGTAAACTGCCAAAGCCCGATTCCTGCTGTGAATGCTGTTTTCTCGCGGTCTTCTGGATGGATCTGCACTCTGTCTGCTTGGCCAATGGTAGTCGTCTGGGAGGCTGACGAATTGGTCTTGCATCCCCGGTGTTGTACGAGATGTGTTCGGCCATACTCGCTACTCTGCCAAGCAAATATATCAGCGAACTCGAACTCGTTGTTTAGACTCCCTGCCATGGCCTGCTACTCTTGATCCAGCTCGCACTCTCCGAGTATATTCTTTTTCATTTCCGATATCTCCGTAGGTCTAACCGGTTTCGCGGGACTTTCATTGGACAACTTTGTGACCGCTGTAATCGGTAACCAAGTTGATTTTAGGTTCAACAAGCATCTTTCCGACGGTATAGCTCTGATAATAGTTTTCGGGATCTGGCTCTATTAGGAAGAATCGGTGGCTCCCAGGATCACCTTCCGTCTTTGTCCTAATAAGTGTCTCTGACGAAGGTGGTAATATTTCGTCCTCACTTACAACTGTTCTTAGAGCTGCGACGTTCTTGTTCCCGTAAACCATTGGAATCTCTACGTTCCTGTTCTTTAGAGCTTGCAGACCGTTGTCTACATCATGCGTCTTCATAAAGTCGATTCCAATGATGCATTCGTCACACATATCGGCCATTAAGAATGCATGGGAGAAGACTATTCCTGCTAGATTTATCGTCAGGAGTACCTCACCATACACCTTTGCCGTTGCTCCAGTTACTGTTGTCAGACAGTAGCTGCTGGTGTTGTGCAGCCATGATTGGCGAACGATGCCCCTTCTGATTATGGAAGCGAAGGCACCATTATCGATTGTGGCCACATACTTTTTTTGGCCGAAATGGGCTTCCACTGTCAAGCTCCTATATCATCGATTGGTCTATGAAAGCTGAATTGTGGTCCTGGGGGCGTCGATTCCAGAAACCAGCTTCTGCCCCACGAAGCTGGTTCTTACTCGTTCAGATGCCTCCTCGTTTTGACGCCTAGTTCTGCAATGTGGACAACTGCCCTGTCTTCATTCAGCTCTGCACTGTCGTTGAATATGTCAAATTTTATTGTAGTTCCAGCAACGGATCGGTCCCCTGCGAGCATTGTTCCGGTCTACTACCTCTGTGCTCTGGCATGAACAATCGACGGATGTTACTCTCTCACGCGGTGGAATCCTTGAGATGCTTGGTCTGCAACTTTCATAGTTGATGCAAATTCCAGTGCCTCAGGAAGAGTTCTCTTTCCAGCCATTCGTAAGCCATCTGCAGTTGTCTGTCATCTATGGTTTGTGTAAATGCCTCAATAGTCATTTCGTTGATGACATCTTCGCCGGCATTGGGATATGACAGCCTTCTGTTTCTTGGCTTTTTCGAGCTCTTTAACTATGTTCTCGATATTTGTTCCGAGCTCTTTAGCTAAGTTCTCGATGTTTGTTTTGTGTCTATGAAGAGATTCATTTATTTCCTCAAACTTGGTTTCATGCTTGTTTAATTTCTCATCAATCGCGACGACTTTTACATCTAGAACATTCTTAAACTCTTCCAAGGCATCTTTTTGTGCATCGGCAATGGAACTTCGATTCCATAGAATTCTTCTGTTCTTCTAGAGAATTATTCTGTTCTTCCATCTTGGCAAGAAGTAGTTCCATCATAGCGCTAATATCAAGGCCTGTACTTACTTCGAACGTCGAAAAGCATACCTAGTCTATGGATTCGCGCCCTCATATTGGACAGCCTCCTGCAGACGAAGTATGATGTCACTTTTCCCTCCAGTTGTGGAGAGATTCCTCTTTTCTAATTCACTTTTTAATTGGGGTATGCTTAGTTGTAGCAATACACAATTTAGAAATTCACAAATTTACTTAATTTTTTTTTTGATGTTTATTTACAACACACCTTTAGAACAGAATAAGTCTTATCCCACTTCTGACACCAATGTTACATTTAGGCTGGGATTCGAAAAGATAAAACACTATTCTGTTCAACTTTTCTAGTAAAATCACTTTAATGGTTTATTCACTTATTTAGTACCAGAACAATATTACTAAACAATTCTTCAACGATTCAAACCAATCACTTAATTCACTTTATTACTTTCTTGCACTTATTTATCTTCACAACCGATTACTATTTCGAACTTTAACCAATCACTGTTAAAAAGCAACTGTGTCACCTGTTCTTTTATATCTGCTCTGCCATCTCGTGGAGAACTTTCTAGCTAATTCCAATTGGTTCTACAATTGGCTCACATACTTTTCCCCTTTTCAGCAATTGACAAATTTCCAGAACCAGTTTCCAGGCTGGTTCTAGAATTAGCTTAGTGGAAGTGGAACTTGTTTCGTAATGGGTTGTTTTCATTTCACCTTATTGGGTTCCACGATTTATTCCACGCCATAATAAGTTAAAGTGGCACAATGTACAAGGTGTCCGCCGGGAAGGTATACTACTTTGTTTTGCCGCCATTTTGGTAAACATTAGTCTTGACAGTTCATATTTGGCAGTCGGGAAGTAGACACGTGGCAAGTTTATTATGGAAAATATATTCGATAAACCAACGTGTTTTAATCGTTAATCATTTTATCAAATTCAACATGTGGTATCAACAAGACGCTGCCACATCGCATACAGCCAGATTACAATGGAATTACAGCGAGTTATTTGAGGAAATGCAGAAGCGCTTGAGCAACACAAACAAAATATTCATGATGAAATTAATCAAATATCGCGTGAAATGTGTGAGAATGTAATGAAAAATATGCTCAAAAGGGCTCGCATTTGTGAGACTAACAGAGGCGGACATTTACGTGATATTCTATTCCATACAGAATTGCCGACATTAAATAAAACATTTATCAATGTAAGATCCATTCTGTTTCATTTAGTCAAAAATTATAAACAAACAAAGTAGTATACCTTCCCGGCGGACACCCTATACCAAAGAGGATCTAAACTAGAGGGCCAACTCCCGTGCACCTACTCGATTTTCCCCGCAAATTTTGAATGACAGCCCTCTCTCGCGCGCTCTTTTTTCTCCTGTCTGTGAATACCAGAGATGAATGATTAAAAGAGATGGATATCTTTCGTACGTCTATCCCCCCAAAACCCATTTGTTTACATTGTTGTTTTTGTAATTTCAACCCCCGTCTGTGAATACGTGTGATCAACAAAAAAAGCATGTTGCTAATGGCCGACCGCGAGTCATCTTGCTTTTATGAGCATCGCGGTGTTTAATTTTTCTGTGTTTTGTATTGAATTTGTTTGGTTTATGTGGAGGTTTTGATTAAAATGTAAAAAATTGTGAAATTCACAGTAGAGAATATCGAATTCTTGCATTATACCATGTTCCCACCAACCGAAATCGCGAGATTTCGTAAAATGTTTCCAAATCTTCGAGGTTTCGCCATACATTATTGACGTGCCGAAATCTCGGGATTTCAGCGAAATCTAGTCGAAATCCCTTTGAGTTCATCCGCCCGTGAGAGGTTATCAAACCGAACAAGCCTACAGCATGAACTTTTGTTTATTTTGTGTTCATTTGTTCATTGCGTACGTCAAAATAATAAGCGCCAAAACAATAAAAAAAATAAAAAATCAAACAGCTGTTTGCCAGCCACTTCAAAATTGACAGCTTATGACTTTTGAAATCACTTCAACTCGGTGGGAACGACTTACGAGGTTTCAGTAAAAATTCATCGAAATCTCGCGATTTCAGTTTGGTGGGAACATGGTATTAAAGTCCAATTCATGAACTCACATATACAAGGGTAGAAATAAGCAAGTGTGTGTGACTTCATGAATTTTTCTGGAAAGCTTCATGAATTTTTGTGGAAAACAGCTTGTAGGCAACCGCCCTTCCACTGGAAAGTTATATATCTCCGTATTCCATTATCTTTGGTGAATACGTGTTATTAATGGCCGCCGAGTGGAACTTTTCCAATAACAAACAATTTGTAATGAATTTATAACAATAAACGTAAAAGGAATAAATGTTGAGTATGGTGTTTTAGATAGCTTTATACCATGTTCCCACCAAGCGAAATCGCGAGATTTCGTAAAATCTTTCCAAATCTCCGAGATTTCGCCATACATTATTGACGTGCCGAAATCTCGGGATTTCAGCGAAATCTAGTCGAAATCCCTCTGAGTTCATCCGCCCGTGAGAGGTTATCAAACCGAACAAGCCTACAGCATGAACTTTGGTTTATTTTGTGTTCATTTGTTCATTGTGTACGTCAAAATAATAAGCGCCAAAACAATCAAAAAAATAAAAAATCAAACAGCTGTTTGCCAGCCACTTCAAAATTGACAGCTTATGACTTTTGAAATCACTTCAACTCGGTGGGAACGACTTACGAGGTTTCAGTAAAAATTCATCGAAATCTCGCGATTTCAGTTTGGTGGGAACATGGTATTACTTGTTCTCTATCCATCTTATGCGCCAAAAAATGTTCATCCATTCACATTTCAGGTTTTTTTTAATTTTTCTACATGAAAAATATTTTTGACAGCAAAATTCGTGAAGCTACCTTGGGGAGTTGTTCCAAAAATAGGTTCATTCCATTCAATTTAAACCCAAGTTTTCACTAGGGCAAAAGTGAATTCCTTAAAATATTCGCAAACATTACATAAATTTCTATTAGTCTTGGTGGGTGTTTTCAACTTGTTTTTTTAGCACCGTATTTGTACAAAATCATGTATGATTAGGAATTCTGTAGTTTAATAAGAATGAACAGTGTTGATGTTACTAAGGAACAGCAAAAATGGAAATTTTATTCATATATAAATTGTTTTGTTAATTTTCAGTTCTCGTATTTCTACAGATAATGTGCTTTTGCAAATTTTATAAGATTGTATTTTGAAATGTTCACAGATATTTTTTATAAGCCTCTCTAAATTATTAATTAACAAAAACAAGTGCAAAAAGTGATATTTCACATAAATAAAGGGCAATCTATAGCAATTTAGAAAGAGAAAGAGATGTGTCAAAGGGGAAGTCGATGGGAAGGGGTAATATTTCGATCATTCTGGTGTGCGATCTGGAAGGAGGAAGCAGGCGTAGGTAGTATGAAAGTCCCTAAGGAATTGAATTGAATTGTGTGTTGTATTATCAATAAAACGATAAAAAATATCGAAATTAACAAATGCAAATTTGCATACGTTACTGTGCAACTATACATTTTAAGTACCATTTATAAATTAAAAATTATGCTAAAACAAAAATATCTTTTTCCCCACAGTAAAAAAACGCTTTCCCCAAACTCTGTTAAAATATCTATTTTTTTTCAATATGACTTCGAAATGAAAAGCATTAAAATCGACCCACAACAAGTTTTTTTCTTTAAACTTACTACCTACAATAAAAGCTTGAAGTTATAAAATCTCTTTTAAGAAAAGTGTAAGAACCGTTTAAGTTGATTTTTCTCTGATTAATATCATAGGATAGATTCCTGCTACATACTGAAAAAAAAAACTATGATTATATATAGGGTATTTGGCATTGTGACGAAATTATTACAGGAATTCCATATTCCAACAATTTCATAAACTAAACTTTTAAACTGAACTGCGATGTGAGCGACGTGTAACTAAAGGGTGCCAAAAATGTTGAACACAGTCGCCCCACTTACAAAATGGCCTCGTGATTGACATTAATTGCCTGCATAGGATTTCCTAAGTATGCGTGCGGCAGCAATGGCGCTCCTTTGATTTGTACAGGAATTCCTATGCAGGAAAAGCAGCTTGTAGGCAAATGTACCGTTTCTGCTCTCAGTTGGATCTCTAGTTTAGATCCTCTTTGCCCTATACTTATGTGGTATTCGTTTGGGCTTCTTCAGATTTGCCCTCAGATTTCGGATTTCGTGTGCCTAATCGAACATAAAAACGCTCTTGCTCTTTTTTGTGTTGATATTTGTGCGACTTGAATATGTGTAGTCTTCGACACTTTTCTATGCGCTTTCCATTCACTGGTTAAATTTTATATTAAAACATTCGAAATTTTCGTCTCGATTGATTTCTAAATGTTTGCACACAAATAATTTACGAAAATCGATTCCACCGATGCAAAGCCTTTCTTTATAACGGGTGATTTTTTAAGAGGCTTAGAACTTTTTTTTAAAAAAAAAACACAAAAAATTCGAAAAAATGAATGAAATATTTATTTGAATCGATAGTTTGAACCTTGCAATTTAATGTTTAAAGATAATTTCATGCAAATGTTGACCGCGGCTGCGTCTCAGGTAGCCCATCCGCTGAGTCCAATTTTGGGCATACTCTTTCACACATATCGGCCGGTATCTCACGAATGAATGCATGGATGTTAGCTTCCAGTGCGTCAATCGAAGCGGGCTTGTCCCTATACACATTAGCCTTGGCATACCCCCACAAAAAATAATCTAATGGTGTCAAATCGCACGATCTAAGCGGCCAATTGACCGGCCCGAAACGTGAAATTAACTGTTCACCAAACTCGCCTCGCAATTGCGCCATTGTTTCGCGTGCTGTGTGGCATGTGGCACCGTCTTGTTGAAACCACATATCATGCAAGTCAAGAACTTCCATTTCGGGCAAAAAAAAGCTGTTGCAATGCTTCTGGCTGATCTTCACTCCAAATGCGGCAATTTTGCTTATTTACGTACCCATTCAACAAAAAATGAGCCTCATCGCTGAACACAATTTTTCGATAAAAAAGCGGATCCTCGGCCAGCTTTCCAAGAGCCCATTCACCAAAAATTCGGCGTTGTGGTAGGTCGGCTGGCTTTAGTTCTTGCACCAGCTGTATCTTAAAAGGCTATACGCCCAAATCCTTCCGCAAAATTTTCCACGTAGTGCTGTAACAAAGGCCTAACTGCTGGTAACGGCGCCGAATCGACATTTCGCGGTCTTCTGTCACACTAGCTGATACGGCCGCAATATTTTCTTCACTACGCACAGTACGTAAACGTGTTGGTGGTTTAATGTCCAACAAAGTAAATTTGATGCGAAATTTGGTCACAATCTTCCGAATAGACTGCTCAGAAGGTCGAGAATGCCGATCATAAAATGGAAGCAGCGCGCGTTGAACATTTCGAACCGAGCACGAATTTTGATAGTAAAATTCAATAATTTGCAAGCGTTGTTCATTTGTAAGACGATCCATGGTTAAATTGCAAACCAAACTGAAGCTGTTTGACAGTGACACAAGGTACTAAACACACGTCAGCTGTCAAAACCAGTGTTGCCAAAACCAAACCAGCTAAAAAATCACCCTTTATATAGTTGGCGCAACAGGTCTGTAGAGACCCAAGGGTTAGCTTCTCACAACCATTCGTTTTGTGTGAGTTTCATTTTTGGAACGAATGGAAGGGATCTACAATTTTATGCCGATTCCAAACGGCTAATTGAGAAGCTCTTAAGACAGTTATACTCTCGGATGTTTGTCAGACGTTCGCGAGAGGCGGCGCAGTGAAAAAACCCTAAGTTGGAATTTGGGTTTTTGCGGGATTCGAACCTGAGACCCCTCGCTTAGTAGTCCAACACACTAACCACTAAGCCACTGCGCCTGCCTTTCTTTGCTGTAGAAAAAATTCACGCAAATGTAAACTAACTCCACCAGATGTCAAACTCAAATGCACTTGCATTGGTAAATCTGAAGCAAATCTGAGAAAATATCTAGATTCGCAAAAGTGCTCTGAAATCTGAAAAAGATTGCTTTTTTTTGTACCAAACGAACATAAAAATTGCTCTGAGGGCAAAAAAATGGCTCTGGGAGCGCCCAATCGAATACCACATTACATTGAGGAAATGTGCGTTTAATATTATTGGCCGCGTTCCACTGCCCGCTAGATGCCCAGCGGCATGATAAAAACCATATAAAAAAAATGCATTTCACCATTTGTCTAGCACTTTTTGTGAAATATCCATTTCAGGAAAATTTCTCAATCTCGCGCAAAACTAACCGCTGCATTAAGAAAAACAAAAAAAAAACACTTGTCAAAGGAAATCGTTCAAACGTTTACAAAATAACAAAAAAACGAATAAAGTAATTAAAATTGGAATTCAGACATTTTTTTAAGCATATTGTATCATTTCTTTAATTGTAATGTGGAAATAATTATGCGAAAAAGAGTATCGAATGTCATTTTGCCGCTGACGCTATCGTTCTAGCGCGGGCGTTCCTTCATCTGGGATATTTTGTGCTAGACGTCTAGCGGGCAATGGAACCCGGCCATTGTGTCGTGATATAATATTAAATTGTGTTATCATAAAGCCTGAACTACATCCAAACAAAAGTGGGAAAAAGTACAAAAAAGTGAAAAAAAATCGGATGTACTGCTTCATCGCATAGTGTTCTCTGTATATGAATGATTAAAAGAGATGGTGGATTTCGTACGTCTTTCCCCCCAAAACCCATTTGTTTACGTTGTTGTTTTTGTAATTTCAACCCCCGTCTGTGAATACGTGTGATCAACAATAAAGCATGTTGCTAATGGCGACCGCGAATCATCTTGCTTTTATGAGCATCGCGGAGTTTAATTGTTCTGTGTTTTGTATTAAATATGTTTGGTTTTTGTGAGCGTTTAGATTAAAATGAAAAAAATTGTGAAATGCACATTAGAGAATACAGAATTCTTGCATTAAAGTCCAATTCATGAACTCACATTACGCTAGAATAGAAATAAGCAAGTGTGCGTGACATCATGCATTTTTCTGGAAAACAGCTTGTAGGCAACCGCCTTTCCACTGGAAAGTTATACATCTCTGTATTCCAGTATCTTCGTCGCTTGTCTATTTTATACAGATTTTGCTGCTGGTCCCTTATATATAGTTTTTGACTTTGACTTTCAAACTGCATTTGTTGCTCAGTGAATCTGCAAGTAAACTGCTTAAAGGAAAATGGTAAAGTTATGTAATATTTTTGCATTTATATAACCTAGTTACATTAATTTACAGATTTCTTCAAAGATTTTTTCCAATTTTTCGAAGACTTCACTTCGTAGTTCCCAGAGAATGATTGCAACCACTGCATCTCTCAATAAAGCTTCTGATCCCGTTCAAAAACTATTTCTTGATAAATTACAGGAGTATAAAAACAAAAGCAGGTATTTATACTTTGTAAATCGAAAGGAGTACGTAAATGCTATAGAATTCCATTCTCTGCAGAGATGGAAAAATTGTTGATTCGAACCCCGAAATTGAGCGTGAAATGAAGAATGAATTGGAACGTGTAGCAAAACAATTTGGCGGTGGAAGCGGTGTAAATATGACCCAATTTCCAGGTTTCAAGTTTGAAGATCCACAAATCGATGCAATAAGTAACTAGGTGTCCTTGGTAAATTTGTAACAATAAATGCGGTGACTTGAAGTTCAGCAAGATAATTTTTTCGTCTTTCCGTCAAACATTCATAAACTTCCACCTACTCTGCTCATACATGAAGAGTAAGTCGGGGATATCGTGAACAGAATCCAATGGGAATTTTTCCCTTGCTAGAAATGTAAATCAATGCTGATGTGTTATTCGATTGGGCACATACAGAGCACTTTTTTGTTATAGGTCACTATGTTCATTTGGTATTTTTTTTTTGCCGGAGGTTGTTACTATCCGATGGAGCATACTGGTCCATTGTACTGCTAAACAGACACCTTATATTAATATAAGTCACGCCACCGACACTCGTGTTCACGAGAAACCCAAGTATCAATGAATGACCTAGCCATAGGCACAGGCAGACCCAACGCAGGTTCAGGGCTTGAGAAAGCTTCTTCTGAACCCAGCCTGGCAAGCACGTCAGGGACCCAAAGAAGATTCACTGTGCTTAGCCTTCCGACCAGGCTTCGCGTAATTTATGAAACGATATCGTTTTTAGTTTGGTTCATATAACGTCACCGGCGGATCGTTCAATCGAATCGTTCATCGTTTCTATTTTCGACAGTTTGATAAGGATTGTAAACAAACTGACAGCTGAAAAATACAAAAATGTCACCATCTATGTATTCGTTTTACTTTTCCTATTAGAAAAGTAAGTACTTATCTATTTTGTTGAAACATAAAACTGACTTGTAAATTGTTAACACTTTGGGACAACTAACAAACAAATTAGCATGTTGGTGCATTTAAGAAAGAGCATCCCGATATGGCTAAAAACTATGTACCACTTACGACCCAGGGAAGGGCTGACGTTGAGGTGTTCGCTAATCTTACCATACATAATAATACATAATGGATCGCACTGAGACAACGAGGAATATCAATCGGAATCGATATAAGTAAGCTCCCAATCAAGATCGTGCTAGAGAAGCCCTTGATTTGTCCACGATGCAGGAGAACACACGCCATCAAGATTGTATGGCCAAAGTCAAGCAATACGAATCACATATTGAACAGGCGAAAGTTGAACACAAGCGTATCGATCACGAACAGCGTAGGAAGTCGCTGATTGTAAGTTGGATTTGAATTAACATGAACATGACGACGAATTTCTAACCATTTGTATTCACTTCTAGGAAGAGACCAAGCAACAACAGCATCGTTTCCAATATCAAGACCAATTGGCAAGGCGCCGCAATGAAGATCAACTGTCGCAGCAGCAACGTATCCAGGAGGACAATTTCAAAAAGTAAGAATATAGTAAAAGTTGTGTGAATTGATTCTTTAAACGGTAACACTTACTAGGCAAGAGGAAAGTGTCGCACTACAAGAGGCAATGCGCCGGCAAACCATCGAACACCTTTGGAAACGAAGGACAAAAACCGTCTTAAACGACTAGAGCACGAGATGAGAATCAAAGACAAGGTTGACAGGGAGAATCGTGACATCAATATAAAACAGATTCGTCGAAAGGCACAAGAAAATCGCATCACTGTCGTCATCAGCATCAAGACAGTCATTGGTACTGGATTCGAAGCAATGCTCACTGGTTGGGACAAAGTTCTGACTGCTACCGGTCTGCCAAGGGAGCAACTGGTGTTGTCGATACATTGAGGCACGTATTGGAAATCCAACTCTTGTTGCTGAAACCTTTCATTTCGCTCTGACTGCATTGGATTGGAATGGATTACGCCATCATGACTGGAGGTGATGTAGCACCAATGGCAAAGGAGGGAGTCACAGCTATTCACAAAGTCTTGGATTGGGCGAACACCAGTAATCGTGGTTTGCTGTTGCAAAACATTTTATTATTATAAAATAAGTTCCGTGTAAAACTATCAGTACGTTGTTATGAGTTGAGAAGTTTTCACATCTTTAGAAGTTGGGTGAGCCAAGAGGCTAAGGTGTGATTGACGCATGCTCGGTCCCGAGGACTGAGGCCCGTAGGTTCGCGTCACATCAGTGGCATTGCCTTTTTTTTTTTTTTTTGCTTCTTTCTCTTCTCTTTGGGAGTGCTAGAGGTCAGAAATGACATGAGAACTAGCGTATTGGCGTGGGGGTGGAAAGTGTAGCAGGGCGAGTTGTCAAAAAGAGTTCGAGATGAGCGGGTGCTACTAGAGAAATCAAAAAGACAATTTATAGTGATTGCGATCATTTCGGCTCCATAGCCAAATAGTGTTTTTTTTTTCTTGAGTGTTAAAAGAACATACTGTCGTACAATAGTTTGTCCAACTAAGACACGTATTCATGTCACAAATCTATCTTTTGTTTTTGTTTGTTTCTATCTCTTTTGCCTTGAAATTCTTTCCCCATCTTGGATACTTTTGTTTTTTTTTTTTAATTCATATTATAAAATAATATCAAGTAGTAATAAACGAATTAGTTGTAAACATTGACGGATTATAAATTTACCGTACGCGAACGTTTCTGATGGTCGCGATCTCAGTATCTCAGGGAAGTAAGGTAAATCGCGTGGCATCCATCAGTAACACATATTTTCCCATGACCCTTTTCCTTCCATTGGGTCGGTCGGCCCTTATTGTCATGCAGCGCAAAACTGGAACGTAACAACGTGTTATAAATATGTAAGACGAAACGAATCTGCACTCTACTCTGGTGGAGCCTTGTGTGCACTCCAGCCATGGAAACATTTGGTGGGACGCTTCAACTCCTTTTTTCTTCAGAGTGAAGGTAAGATTAGACGGTATGCCAAGTGGTCATAATATGCCAATATCTGACAGTTCTCCTGTCAAAATATGGTCATACAATGTAATGGGCATATCTCATATGCTCTAATGACCTGAATGCCACATATGACCAGGCTGATTTTGACAGATAAAAATGCCCAAATAGCATATGGTGTAATGGGACAATAGGTACGAATGCCAGCATATAGCCTTATATGCCCATATGCTTTTAATTGAAATTTCGTTTTGGCATTAATGGCATTTTTGATGGAACAGGAATTATTTTGTTTTCATCGGTGTTTGAGTTCGTAGAATTGTGATTAATTTTCATTTTCGTTCTCTTTTTGGTAATAAATAGGCACACCGAATCTGCTTACCCAGTTGAAGACGATTTGCTCCACCACAGTCTTAGCTTCTTGATTTGGGATAGCGAATGCTTCAGGCCACTTACTGAAGTAGTCCATAACAACAAGGATGTACCGATTTCCATTGTTCGTTTCAGGAAACGGTCCCGCAATATCAACGGCTATCCTTTCGAAGGGGGCTCCAACATTATATTGATGCATCTTTCCTCGGACTTTCACTCTCGGGTCTTTGCTGGCTGCACATATTACGCATTTCCTGCACCAATTCTCAACATCCTCCCTTGAATGGACCCAGTAAAAGCGTTCTCGTACTTTTCCGAGTGTTTTGTTTATTCCCAAGTGGCCTCCAGACACTCCATCATGCAGTTCCCTCAGCACTTCGATAACTTTTGTCCTGGGAACAACAAGCTGCATTACGTACGACTTTCCATCCGGGCTTTCCCATTTTCTTTTTAGAACGCCGTCTTGGACATGAAGGGAATCCCACTGCGCCCAGTATGCCTTCAGCTCGGGACTCCTGTTGGATATCTCCTGCCAGTCTGGTTTTCCCTCATGCTCCTTCCAGGCGAGGATGGGTTCGATATCCGGATCTTTCTTTTGAGCCTCTCGGATTTCCCGTGCACTCCAGCCACCAATGGGCATAGCTTTCACCCTTTGAACGGACACGACATCTTTTTCCTCGTGTCGTAAGCAATGTTTACAATCTGCTTTGCACGGTCGACGGGAGAGAGCGTCTGCATTTGAGTGAAGACTTCCCTTTCGATGTTGTATTTCGTACTCGTACATTTGCAGCTGTTCGATCCACCTTGCGACTTGTCCTTCAGGATTCTTAAAGTGTAGTAGCCACTTTAAAGATGCATGGTCTGTGCGAAGGATGAATTTCCGCCCATAGAGATATTTATGGAAATGTTTGGTTGCCAATACCAAAGCAAGTAGTTCGCGCCTGGTAACACAGTAGTTTCTTTCTGGCTTTGAGAGAACTTTGCTGAAGTACGAAACTACCTTCTCTTGGCCCTCGTGCACCTGGGAAAGGACGGCTCCAATACCCACATTACTAGCGTCTGCATCCACAATAAATGTTTTTCCAGGGGTGGGGTACGCTAATATGGGGGCGTCGCACAACTGTTGCTTAAGTTCTTTGAAGCTGTTTTCGCACTCACCTGACCATTTGAATTGTTTGCCTTTTTCTGTCAGTTGATGTAAGCTCTTTGCGATCCTGGCAAAGTCTTTTACAAACCGTCTGTAATAAGTCGCAAGTCCCAGGAAGCTTCTCAGTTGATGTTTGTCTTTGGGAACCGGCCAGTTTTTCACTGCATCGATCTTCTCCGGATCAGTCTTGACTCCCTTGGAAGAGATGATGTGCCCGAGATACTTCACTTCTGGTCGAAACAGAGAACACTTCTTCGGATTCAGTTTTAACTGTGCACTTCGTATCCTTTGGAACACTTCCCTAAGGTTATTTCGATGTTCGTTGAACGTTTTACCAACCACGATGACATCGTCCAGGTAGACCAAACAGGTTTTCCACGTCAGTCCCAGCAAAACACGCTCCATTAGACGTTCAAAAGTTGCTGGAGCATTGCACAGTCCAAATGGCATTACTGTAAACTGCCAAAGCCCGTTTCCTGCTGTGAATGCTGTTTTCTCGCGGTCTTCTGGATGGATCTGTACTTGCCAGTAGCCACTCTTCAAACCAAGAGTCGAAAACCATTTGGCTCCGGATAGTGTGTCCAGGGTATCGTCAATTCTGGGCAGGGGGTAGCTATCCTTCTTGGTGACGTTATTTAGTTGGCGATAGTCCACGCAGAATCTCGTACTTCCGTCTTTCTTTTTGACCAAGACGACCGGTGATGCCCACGGACTTTTTGAGCTCTCAATCAGTCCCTCCTTTTCCATCGTCGACACCATCTCTGCAACCTCCGTCTGCTTTGCCAATGGTAGTCGTCTGGGAGGCTGACGAATTGGTCTTGCATCCCCGGTGTCAATTCGGTGCTGTACGAGATGTGTTCGGCCATACTCGCTACTCTGCGAAGCAAATATATCAGCGAACTCGTCGATTAGACTCCCTGCCATGGCCCGCTGCTCCTGATCCAGCTCGCACTCTCCGAGTATATTCTTTTTCATTTCCGATATTTCCGTAGGTTTAACCGGTTTCGCAGGACTTTCATTTGACAACTTTGTGACCGCAGTAATTGGTACGCACTTTCCGATCACTTCCCCTTGCTTCAGCTTTACGCTTCTGTGTTCCACATTGAGGACACGAACGGGAACCAAGTTGTTTTTAGGTTCAACAAGCAACTTTCCGACAATATAGCTCTGGTAATGGTTTTCTGTATCTGGCTCTATTAGGAAGAATCGGTGGCTCCCAGGATCACCTTCCAGCTTTGTCCAAATAAGTGTCTCTGACGAAGGTGGTAAAATTTCGTCCTCACTTACAACTGTTCTTAGAGCTGCGACGTTTTCGTTCCCGTAAACCATTGGAATCTCGACGTTTCTGTACTTTAGAACTTGCAAACCGATGTCGAGTGCTACATCATGCGTCTTCATAAAGTCGATTCCAATGATGCATTCGTCACATATATCGGCCACTAAGAATGCATGGGAGAAGACTATTCCTGCTAGATTTATCGTCAAGAGTACCTCACCATACACCTTTGCCGTTGCTCCAGTTGCTGTTTTCAGACAGTAGCTGCTGGTGTTGTGCAACCATGATTGGCGAACGATGTCCCTTCTGATTATGGAAGCGGTGGCACCTGTATCGACTGTGGCCACACACTTTTTCTGGCCGATATGTGCTTCCACTGTCAAGCTCCTATTACATCGTTTGGTCTGGGAGACCTGAATTGTGGTCCTGGGGGCGTCGATTCCAGAAACCAGCTTCTGCCCCGCGAAGCTGGTTCTTACTCGTTTCCCGACTGATGGCTTTGTGAGGTTCCATCCGCCGATTGTTCAGATGCCTCCACGTGACGACTTCTTGTTCTGCAATGTGGACAACTACCCTGTCTACGTTCAGCTCTGCACTGTCGTTGCAGATGTCCAATTTTGTTGCAGTTCCAGCAACGGATCGGTCCCCTGCGAGCACTGTTCCGGTCTTCTACCTCTGTTCTCTGGCATGTACATTCGACGGATGTTATTTCTCTTACGCGGTGGAATCCTTGAGATGCCTGGTCAGCAGCTTTCATAGTTAATGCAAATGCCAGTGCCTCAGGAAGTGTTCTCTTTCCAGCCATTCGTAGAGCCATCTGCAGCTGTCTGTCCTCTATGGCTTGTGTAAATGCCTCAATAGCCATTTCGTTGATGACATCTTCGCCGGCATTGGGATATGACAAGTGCGCTAGCCGTTCTATATCCCCTTGCAGCTGCTGGAGTGTTTCTCCCCTCTTCTGGAATCTACTGCGCAGTTGAACTCTATATACTTGCTGCATATGGTCGTCACCAAACCGCATCTCAATAGCCTTAACCAAAGCATCATAGTCGCGCTGTTTTTCTTCTGAGATAGTTTGAAGCAATTCTGCAGCTGTACCTCGTAATGCGAGCGTTAATGCAATCGACTTTTCCTCGTCGTCCCATCCATTGGTCATTGCAGCTGCTTCAAACTGTCTCTTATAGATCGGCCATGATGTTTGACCATCAAAAATGGGTGGTTGCATCTCCTTCCTTCTTGGGCAGTCAGTAGAATATTCCCGAGCTTTCTGTTTCTTGACTTTTTCGAGCTCTTTAGCTATGTTCTCGATGTTCGTGCCGAGCTCTTTAGCTATGTTCTCGTGTTTATGAAACGTCTCATTAATTTCCTCAAATTTTGTTTCATGCTCGTTTAATTTGTCATCAATTGCGTCGATTTTTACATTTAGAACATTCCTAAATTCTTCCACGGCATCTTTTTGTGCGGCGACAAGAGAATTCTTTTGATCTGCGAACTTCGATTCCATAGAATTCTTCTGTTCTTCTAGAGAATTCTTCTGTTCTTCCATCTTGGCAAGAAGTAATTCCATCATAGCGCTAATATCAACGCCTGTACTTACTTGTTCTTCTGCCACGTCAAAAAGCATGGTCTTTGGATTTTCTCCCTCATTTTCGACAGCCTCCTGTAGACGAAGTATGAGGTCACTTTTCCCTCCAGCTGTAGAGATATTCCTCTTTTCTAATTCACTTTTTAATTGGGGTATGCTTAGTTGTAGCAATACACGACCCATTTTTTTTTTGTCTCTTATAATTTCGAAATTCACAAATTCACTTTAATTTTTTTTTTTTTTTTTTTTTTTTTTTAAATGCTTCTTTATCACACACGCTTTAACACAGAATAAGTTTTATCCCACTTCTGACACCAATGTTACATTTGGGCTGGGATTCGAAAAGATAAAACACTATTCTGTTAAACTTTTCTAGTATAATCACTTTTATTACACTTTTACAGATTATCCACTAATTAAGTACTAGAACAATATTACTTAAACAATTCCTCAACGATTCAAGCCAATCACTTATTTCACTTTATTACTCTGCACTTATTTATCTTAACAACCGATTACTATCTCGAACTTTAACCAATCGCTGATAAAAATCAACTGTCGCCCTGTTCTACAACCTCTCCTTTTATATCTGCTCTGCCATCTCTTCGAGAACTTTCTAGCTAGCTCCAATTGGTTCTACAATTGGCTGACATACTTTTTCCCCTTTTCAGCAATTGATAAATTCCCAGTTAATTTAGTTTAAGGGGAATTGACAGATTCCAATCTCCAATTGGAGGTGGAACTTGTTTGGTGACAAATGGGGGTTGTTTTCATTTCACCATTTTAGTTTGTTTTTTCATTTCACCACGATTCATTCCACGCCACAATATGATTAATTGGCATACAGTCTAATCTTAGCTTGAGGAAAAGTTTGCGCGCACTTTCTGGTTGTTTGATAGATGTTGTGTTGAATGCCTTGAATAAATGTTAATAAATGCATATTTGTGTAAACTGAAAGTTTCTGTCGTCGGCTGTGTGACTTAATTGTGCGGATTTGTAGGCCAATTTGGTTTCGACTTCACTCAAATGGAGCCGAGCCAGAGGAATACTTGTTCGCCGTTGTCCAGTATCATGGTGTGGTCGTCGGCTAAATCGACTTGGCAGAAGTCGTAGCAATTTTCGGCGACGGTGAAGTAGCCTTTTTCTTTGGAGCATTGGAAAAGTCGAGTGAAACTTATGTATCAGGGATGGGATTCCCTCGAATTCCAGTTTCAGTTTGTTGTCAATCAACTATAGACGGCGTAGGTTCATCAGCTTGAAGATTGATGAAGGCAGAGCTGTCAGCTGGTTGCGCGACAGATTCAAGATATCCAGCTTTTGCCAAAACTCGACCCCGGATGATAATTCGCTTATTTCGTTATCGCTCAAGTTGAGACGTTTTAATTTGGGCAAGTTGTACAGGCAATCGGTACCTGGTAGTGAATTTTGAGAAAAATCCAGTTCGGATAAGATAGACAAGTTGTCAGTGTCAGTGTCAGCTTCCAACCGTGGTGAGCGGTGACAGTGTTCAGATGTACAGCTTTTTTTAAAGAATTTCAACTCAAATTTGGTGAATAAGTATATTATCTCTGTACATTTTCATTTTAGTTTTTTCATAACTTTCTGTAAGTATTTCTATTCAACCAAAGAACTCGTTCACCATTATTGTTCCATTACAATACTGTTAAATTTGGGCTGGGATTCGAAAAGATAAAACACTATTCTGTTAAATTTTTCTAGTTAAATCACTTTTATTACACTTTTATGGATTATTTACTAATTAAGTACCAGAACCATATTACTGAAACAATTCTTCATCGATTCAAACCAATCACTTAATTCACTCTATTACTTGTACCATAGACACATCATTACTAGATGGTGAATTTGATACCCCGACCTGGAACAGCGTGTACCTCACACTTTTACTCCTAATAGATGGCTTCCCAATGCAGTTATTCAACTTATAAACCTTTTTTGTGTCGATTGGTGTTTGCAAGATACACAAACATGTTGCAGAGGAGGAAGAAAAATAGCAAATGAAATCGATGAGGAAATCGAGATCGAGTTCTTTTTGCCTGATATATGTTACATATAAGGTTTGTTTGACGTGGGCCCTAGTGCGCACTAGTGCGCACTGGTTTAACGTGTTCGAAATAGCACTGAACTCGCCCTGGAACTGAAAACCTGTGTTTGACATGACTTCTAGGGCGGCCTAGTTGTGCCCTGAACTAACCCCAGTTAATTTGTCGGGGAAAGAATTCAGTGCTGAGTTGCGCTATCATTTCGCTTGCTGTCATTCACTTGTTTATCGTGATAGAGGTAAATACAAATAAATTTGGTATTCAAACGAATTGAGTTCATTCATTTTTAACAATAAACAAAAAATAAAGTGAAGATAACACTTCGTTCACCAAAAAATAAATATTTTTCAATTTCAAAAACTGGCAGACTTCAGGGCAACATATTTTGCGTTCGATATAGTAGCCGAGTTTTCAGGGTTGTGCTGGGTTTTTAGCAGATGTGGAAATCAGCTGATACTTCTCAGTGCGCACTATTGGGCACTAGTGCTAGGCACGTCAAACAAACCTATTATTTCTTATGTCTACTCGCGATGGTCGTTTGATGACGTTTGTTAAACCTTTTGAGGCCATAATCTCTATAATATTCGCGATCCCAAATCAAGAAGCTAAGACTGTGGTTGAGCAAATCGTCTTCAACTGGGTAAGCAGATTTTGTGTGCCTATGGAACTGCATTCGGACCAAGGATGAAACTTCGAGTCCAGGATTTTCCAAGGAGTGTGCCAGTTACTCGGGATTAAGAAGACAAGAACAACACCGCTTCATCCACAATCAGATGGGATGGTGGAGCGCTTCAATAGAACACTGAATGACACCTCTCTAAGGTCGTTGGCGATGGGAATGCATATTATCAGGAGCAGTGGAAAATAGCGGTGGTACACCCTATCCCGAAAAAGGATAAAGATATGACGAACCCCGCTAATATCGGGTCAATTAGTTTGCTTCCGAATGTTAGCAAGGTATTCGTGAAAGTCGTCAATAGATCTCTTTTAAAATGGGTTGAGGAAAATAAGATTATTCCGGACAACCAGTTTGGCTTCAGAGCGGGGCATGACACTATTCATGCCGCGTCGAAACTGGTTTCCGGCATTCAGTGGAATAAAAGTAAGAAGCAATGCACGGGTGCCTGCCTGGTCGACTTTGAGAAGGCCTTCGATACCGTATGGTTGGAGGGGCTCTTCTATAAGCTGACCAGATTGGGCATTCAAAAACCTTTGCTGTATATGATTTATGACATGCTTATGGGAAATAAGTTCGTTGTCAAAGCTAGCAACATGACTTCGAGCAGGGTTTTTGAAATTAAAAACGGCTTACAACAGGGAGCAGTGAATTCTCCGGTCCTGTTTAATATTTACACAATTTTTAGTGGCGTACAGGTCAGGAGCAAAAATCGAGGTATTAACATCTTTCCGCAACGTGACTTCGAGTAAATTAAGAGGTATTGCGATGACTGGAAGTTGAAAATCAATTTCCAAAAATCGGAAACAATCCTGTTCAGAACTACATTGGCTGGGGCCTCTGGGGATACCAGAAAAAACTGGAGAAAATTAACAATTATTGGGCTGTGAAAAACGTGGTCCGGTATCTTGGCATCTGGCTCGACCAGTATCTGTATTTTGACAAACATATAGATGCTTGTCTTGCTGGGGCTAAGAGGGCCTACGCTCTGACAAGGAGACTGTTTCGCAGCAGTCAACTTGATTCCAGGGTGAAGGTCATTTGCTACGTGGCCCTTATAAGGCCTATCACATCGCTTATGGCTGTCCCATGTGGTTCAATATAGCGCCGTGCTATATGGAAAAGATTCGGGTGTTTGAGAGACAATGTCTCAGGGCCTGTCTAGGGTTGTTTAGAACTGCTGAATCTCAGTACATAAAATACTATCCCAACAGGACCCTATACAATGGGGCTCGACTGAATAGGATTGACAATTTCCTTATTAAGGTGATTCGGAGGCACGTCGCAAGGGCGATGGCCAGTGATAATAACCTGATCTCAGGGGCTAACTACCCCAATTTAATGTACCACGAGAGTACGCTTCGGTCTGGCTCTATCCCGCCTGAGGCATTTCTTCATGTAGACATGAAAGGGTTAGTCCAGACAAAAGATGGTGTGCCATTATTGTACCACAGCCACCGCGGCGCGAGGGATAAGCGGCTCATCCACGACGGGATAGTACCGCAATTGCGGAACGGGACAGGGTCGCTAAGGTCATGCAGTTGACCGAATTTTGGTGGCTTGATTAACAGGTGAGGGTGGATACGCTCTCCCGGGCCGGTGCGCTACTTACGTAGCATCATCCTTAGTTTTAAGCTTGATATTAAGTTTGTAGGTTTAGGCTTAGAGTAGGGGGTCTTTGGGAGGGGCCGGGCTAGCCAGCATGAATAGTGCTGCTGAGACTCGAGCTTATAGCCTAGCTCGCGTCTCGGTGGCACTGATGAACCCTTGTGGGCGGCTGTCAGGCGCCCATGGACGCGGTCAGGATGGTGACCAATCGATGAGATTGCTCACCACCCTGATTATAGGTAATTTAGGTTAAGTAGCTTAGGTAGTTTTAAGTAGTTTTAAATAAAACAAATATTAAAAAGAGTTCAAGTTTTCTAAAGTTTCTTGAAAATTAAAAAACAATTAAATTATAGAAATAGATAGATTTAAGGCCGAAAGGCAATACTTTTAAGGATATTGATAAGTTTAGAGCGCTCGCTTAGAGTCAGTAAGCTAGAATAAGATAAATGTTAGTTTTAAATTAGATTTAATCGTTTTTGTCTAGTATGTAAGATTAAAAAAAGAAAACAATAAAAATGAATTTTAAAGTAAGTTGATGACGTCAACATAGGTACAGGTGCACTAGACACAACCACTGCAGTCATAAATTTCCCCAAAGGGAAATTTAATAAAACGTCAAATGTCAGATGTCACATTTTTTGTAAACAAACCTTTATACATAAAAAAAGAACGTTTGAAAGAAGCGGTGGTTTTCTTTGTTTTACGGATTTTAAAAGCGTTTTATTCTGTATTAAAAGAACAGTTGCAATGCGAACAGTTTGCTTTCTTACTGTTCCATACTGAACACTTGGTATTTGTAAATTATAGCTAAACTCCAGAAGTATACCAAGGGACGTATGTGATAAGCATATTCTACTCGATTTATGCCTTACGAATGTTCGCTAAAAATGTTTTAATTTGTTGATTATTCTTCAGAACTGTTTATTTTTCTTATATTGTCAACAAAATATACAATTATTCTTAAAATAAATCACTGTCCACACAAAATTTAGTTATAACGTATTTTTTTCAAATTTAACGGGTAATATTCTACGAACACTGCCAGCAACTTTGCCCACACCGGAAGCCAGTTTGGAAGCAGCGGAAGTTGTGCTGTTTTTTGAACGTGTGTTGGTGACCACCCGGAATTTTTTAAGTTTCGTGACATTTGTCAATACGAATTTCTATGTATACTACCGCAAAAAAATGTCACAAGCCCATGGTAATATAGCTTGTAGGCAAGTTACGGAAAATCGGCCGGAGTTGGGCGTCTTTGTAACAGAGTACGGATCTTGCGAATCCGAACATTTTGTTTGTAGAATCGAATTACATAGTTGGGCCCCAGTTCGTGAAAAACAAAAATGTTCTCAAGCCATTGTAAAAAAACCATTACGTGGATGATTTTCTTGACAGCGTCGATGACGAGGAACAAGCTATAAAGTTAACAGAAGATATAATATTCATTCTCAAGCAAGTAGGGTTTGGTGTCCGAAACTTCATCTCTAACTCGCAAAGGATACTAAATTTTTTACAAAGCAGAACCACCATCATCGATAAATCTCGTGCTAACATGAGTATTGCGGACAGTGCGGAAAAACTTCTGGGCATGTGGTGGTCACCGGTAGCAGACAAGTTTATTTCCACCTTCCTAATCAAGAGAACGAGGCAGGATGTAATGCTGGGTAAGGTGACCCCGACCAAGCGAGAAGTGCTGGGCGCTCTGATGTCCATTTTCGACCCATTAGGTTTAATTTCAAATTTTATAATCATCCTAAAGGTTCTCTTGCAAGATATTTAGAAGTCATCACTTGGATGGGATGATAAGATTAAGGATAGCCATTTTGAGAGGTAGTTGATTTGGCTAAGCCCCACTGTTAAAAATATAAACATAAATATATACTATCTCTTGAATTCTACATCCTACAAAAACAGCAGCGTCCAACTGCACATATTCGTGGACGCAAGTGAATCAGCATATGCCGCTGTCGCATATCTGAGAGTCTCTTCTCCCTCATCTACAGAATGCAGCTTAATCTGTTTGAGGTATAGGGTAGGCCCAAATAAACCTATATCCCGCATGGAGTTGGAAGAAGCGGTACTAGGCACAAGGCTAGCAAAGACGATCTTCGATAATCACACTATTGAAATTAAGGACATCTTTAAATGGACAGACTCAAAAATCGTGCTATGCTGGATCAAATCAACTCACCGCTTCGTAGCCTATAGAGTAGGCAAAATACTTGAGACAACGGAAGGAAAATCTTGGAGGTGGTTGCCCAGTAAAGAAAACTTTGCAGATGACGCTACAAAATAGAAAGGAAAAGACCAATTTCACTCGGCAAGCAGATGGCACAGCTGTCCTACATTCCTTTATCGTTCGGAAGACAAGTGGTTTCAAGTCTTTCTCGAACCTTGCGTAGGTCACGAAGTTGACCATGTAATTAAGGAATGCATCTTACACTACAAGAGCGAACCAACATCCTTAATTAACAATCAACGTTCCTCGAAATGGAAAAGGCTCTTGAGAGCTACATGTATGCATTACGGTTTATAGATCTCGCGTTGAAGAAAAGATCAAGGACAGAAGAATCCCTATTTTCACCCAATGAGAAGCGTAAGGCGGAGAACTTGTTATATCGACAATGCCAATGGAAGCCTTCGGAAACGAACTCAGTCTGCTAACCAAAGGAATGCTGCTAAATAAAGCAAGTGTTTTGTATAAGCTATCACCTTACGTGGATGAACATGGAGTGATCCGAATAAACGTCCCTCTACATGTGAAGAGACCAGTTATACTGCCAAAAGGACATTACATCACCAAACTAATTTTGGACGATTTTCACCGCAGCTTCCAACACCTATATAGTGAAAGCGTAGTTAATGAAATACGGCAATTCTTCTATATTCAAGGCTTAAGAGTAGCTCAAAAAAAGGCAAAACAACTGTTGCCTCACATGGGCGGTAGTTGGGAGCGATTTATTCGGACGGCTAAGCAAGCACTCGCTGAGATAATACAAACAAGAAATCCTAGTGACGAGCTTCTTCTGAGCATGATGGCAGAGGTAGAGTTCGTCGTTAATTCAAGGTTACTGACTTATGTCCCAATCGACAATGAAGGTGACGAGGCCATCACTCCAAATCCTTTTTTGATGGGTGCATCCAATGGCCAAAGGTAAAGTGGGGAGCTAGAGGATGAAGGGCACATACTTAGGAGAAATTGGCTTACAAGTGAGAGGTTCGCAAACTTATTTTGGAAACTATGGGTTCGCGAGTACTTACCAGAATTAACCAGGCGCACAAAATGGTTCAGTTCCCCTAAGCCTATAAAAGAAGGGGACGTGGTGATACTGGTCGACTTAAACGGCCCTAAGCGCGACTCGCCAAAGGGGAGGATATTGAAGGTAATGAAAGGACCCGATGGTGCCGTTCGTAGTGCGGTGGTAAGAACGGCAAATGGGGTCTATATAAGACCTGCAACTAGCAGTGCTCGACGTCTTTTAGGAAATTTAGCACCCACTATTGTATCTAAAATAAGCAACTTCCGCTGTGGCCAAAGTGACTTCAGAGCCACTTCCGCTGTGGGCAAAGTTGCTATCAGCGTTCATAGAATTTTATCCGTTAAATTTGAAAATAATTGTTCCAACTAAATTTTGTGTGGACAGTGATTAATTTCAAAAAATAATTTTATATTTATGTGAAATAAAAGAAAGATGAGCAATTCTGTAGAATAATAAACAAATTAAAACATTTTTAGCCAACATTTGTAGGGCATTTAACATAAATCGAGTAGAATATGTTTATCACATACATCGCTTAATATACTTCTGGAGTTTAGTTATAATTTATAAATACCAAGATTAATATCGTTGCTGTTATAAAGAGTTTCTCCGTTAGTCTAAATATAATTTAAAATTAAGTATACGTATGTGTATTTGTTTTATTTTTACGTGTCTCGTATTTCAAAGCCTACATTTATATGACTTATAAGTCGTATGTTTTGGTATTATAATGGAACAATAATGGTGAATGAGTACTTTGGTTGAATAGAAATACAGAATGTTATGAAAAAACTAATATGAAAATGTACTGATATAATATACTTATTCACCAAATTTGAGTTGAACTTCTTTTAAAAAAAGCTGTACTTCTGAACACTGTCACAGCTCACCAAGGTTGAAAGCTGACACTGACAGCTTGTCTAACTTATCCGAACTGGATTTGTCGCGAAATTCGCTGCCAGGTACCGATTGCCTGTACAACTTGAGCGATGCCGCAGAAAGGCGAACTATCATCCGGGGTCGAGTTTTGGCAAAAGCTGGAGATCTTGAATCTGTCGCGCAACCAGCTGACAGCTCTACCTTCATCTATCTTCAAGCTGATGATGATAGACAACAAACTGGATTTCGAGGGAATCCCATCCCTGAAACGTGAGTTTCACCCGACTTCCTATGCTCCAAAGAAAAGGGCTACTTCACCGTCGCCGAAAAGACGATTTAGCCGACGACGACATCATGATACTGGGCAACGGCGAACAAGTATTCCTCTGGCTCGGTTGCAGATGCAGTGAGGTCGAAATCAAATCGGCCTACAAATCCGCACAATTAAGTCACACAGCCGACGACAGAAACTCTTTCAGCTTACACAAATATGCATTTATTAACATTTATTCCAGGTATTCAACAAAACATCTATCAAACAACCGGAAAGTTCGCGCAAACTTTTCCTCACTCTTAAGAACAAGGAGTCGAAGCGCTTCACAAAATGTTTCCATGGCTGGAGTGCACACATGGCTTCACCAGAATAGAGTGCAGATTCGTTTCATCTTTCATATTTATAACACGTACTGATAGTTTTACATGTAACTTATTTTATATTCAATACATATATTAAAATGTTTTGGAACAACAACAAACTACGATTACTGGTGTTGGCCTAGTCGAAGAATTTGTAAATAGTTGTGACGACCAGTTGCTCCCTTGGCAGACCAGCAACAGTGTCTTTAGACGAATCTGTTCAATGTTATTGCCACGATGCTCCCTGTCAACCTTGGCTTCAGTTCTCATCTCGTGCTCGAGTAGTTTAAGACGGTTTTTCTCCTTCATTTCGATGTCGTGTTCGATGGTTTGCCGGGGCATTGCCTCTTGGAATGCGACACTTTCCTCTTGCCTAGTAAGTGTTACCGTTTAATGAAGCAATTCAGACAACTTTCACTATATTCTTACTTTTTGAAATTTTCCTCCTGGATACGTTGCTGCTTTGACAATTGATCTTCATAGCGGCGCCTTGCCAATTGGTATTGATATTGGGCACGATGCTGTTGTAGCTTGGTCTCTTCCTAGAAGTGGGTACAAATGGTTAGCAATTCGTCGTCAGGTTCATGTTTATTCAAATCCAACTTACAATCAGGGTCTTTCTACGCTTTTCGTAATCGATACGCTTGTGTTCACCTTTCGCCTGTTCAATATGTGTTTCGTATTCGTTGACTTTGGCCATACACTCTTGATGTCGTGTGTTCTCCAGCATCGTGGACAAATCAAGGGTTTCTCTAGCATGATCTTGAGTGGGAGCTTGCGATATAACAAACCTTGAAGAAATATCTAATAATTAAATATATATAGTGAGACAAATTCATTGAATAGTAGGGCTTACTTATTGTATCGAATCGCATGAGTATTTGTGACTCTGCATTCGATTTGGAAAGAAGGGAACATATGTAGTTAACGAAGGACACAAAGTTAACGAAGCGAACGAGCTTGTTCTGCGAACAAGCGAAAGTGTTTTTTTATAATTTTTACACTTTAAGTTTCTTGTGTTTTATTTATTCAAATGAGCTACGATACATTTGGTCCATGTCGAGCCGGATTGTACTTGTGACGGGATGGTACAATGGTAATTTTACCGTAAAAAAAAAAAATAATATATTGTGTGTGCGAAAATAAAACGGAAGGAAAATAATATGGGTGAGTGAAAAATGCAAGCAGGCATTAAATATTGGAAGAAGGTAAAAACGAGAGAAGAGTAAGCGTGGAAACGAAAGAATAACCTATGGTAAGAGTATTCTTATAATTTTATTTTGTAAAGTATACCTAACGGAAATTGGAAAGTAACGGTCCACCAACGAAAGATTTGGCTTGCCTACGTGACAAACGTAGCAAACCACAAAAACATTTTGTGTACAGCATACTGTATACACGAAAGAATCCCTCTTCTCGAATTCGGAATATGGTCTTATTTCGAAAGATTCATACAAACATGTATGAGCGAAAGAACTAATAAAATGCACACCCCATCTATTTTTTACTTACAAGCGAAGTTGCAGGTTTCTTCACGAAAAGAACAATCGAGAATATTCCCCTCCTTTAGTTGTACTAAATGGATCACGCAATAACATGCAAAATCGAAAGAAACAAAGGAAATCTCGAAAGAAAAAAACAACACAAGTCCTATACGGACACAAAAAACAAAACAAACCACGAAAAACGGAAGATACAAGTCAGTTCTTGTTATACACATACGGTCACGGTGGAGAAGTTAGAAGAACTTGGTGAAAACGAAATAACAAAAATTAATTTATTTTTTTTTCAGAAGGTAATATACAGTCCACAAGTGTTTGATTTTGGTTAAATAAATCATAGTGTTTATGTGTAGTGTACGAATTCATAAAATAATTTGTGCTATCGCTGTGCGTTAGGGGTAAAAAACAGATATAATTGGTGTACTGTTGTTGTTGTTGGTTAGGTAGGCATCTACCCAGGCGACAGTTTTTATTCCTTTTTTCTTTCGCCTGGTGGATAATTCTGTTCTGACTGTCTGGTTTGATTTCGGATGGTCGAAAGAGGAAAGGGCGCTTGAGTACGAATGTACCAGCTGCTATATATAGCTAAGTGGAAAGAGGTGCTCAAAAGGCGAATGTCTGAGTGACCAAAACAAAAATGCGAAAAGTGAAGGTGCCGATGGTGCAGAGATGTGCAAATGAAAAAAAATAAAATAAAACAACACTCGTACGCAGACGTGCGGTCGAGTGCTTGGTGTGGTAAAAAACAAAAAAAAAAAGGCCGGAAAGAGAAGGAGAAGGAGGGACTCAAAAATAAGAGTGACCTACATACGAGAGAGCTTGCAAGTGGAAGGAATTCAGTTCAATTTTTTCTTCCAAGTGAATAAAATTGAAAACGAAAGTGCCAACGGGAATAACAATTCCTTTTTTTCCATTATTCTCTGAATTCATTTAAAATCGAAAGACGGTGGAAGGTGATAAAAAAATTTATCAAGTGTTGGAAAAATTAACTTAAAATTTTTTATTTTCTTATTTGTTCTAGGTACGTTCTGAAGGCCGATAGAATTACTTTGATTGGTTTTCTCGCTTTTGATGAATTTTAATGGACGGAAAGGATTAAAATTAACTAAGAGATAAAAAGAGAAATGCAATTGAAGATCGAAGGCTGAAAGTTGAGAAATTAAATTTGGAATGAAGGATTTAGAATTCAGAGAGGAAAACGTTGGTGGAAGGAAATTCGATTCGATTTGTCGAAGAGAATTATAATTTTAGAAATCAAAACCTACAGACTCAGATACCTTTTCCTTTACTTAGGTGTAGGGGTATTTATGTGTATTATTTAGGTCAAATAGTATTATATGGTAGAAAGTAACAATGAACGCAGCGATGGTACGATACAATTTTATTATTCTTAAATTAATTTAATTATATTTACGACACTTACCTTCGCATATTGGGAAACATATCCACAAGTACCTACTGCGAAGTAGTTAAATAACATCAAATTTACTCATGTTTTCTCAGCAGGAAATAATTTTATAATAAACAAATTCCTAACTATGCAATCTTATTGCAATTTGATTTCCCTTCCAGGAGAAGAAGAAAGTTTGAAGAAAGATGACAGAAGAAGGAGTAAATCATTAGTACCTCTTCGAAAAAGAGATCCACACGATCGGAAGGATCCGGAAGGCTTTAAAGAAGCTTCGATCGAGGTTCAGATGGAGGCCTTGAAGGAGGCATGGAATCGACTTCGGGTCAAAGAAGGGTGCATAGCACAGAAGGACGATCTCCTTCTTAGCATAGAAATCGAACGGAAGGCGGCTGAAGCCGAAAACAACTTCTTTGCGGTGTCTACTGCTCTCAGACAGAAGCAGAATCAACTGGCACCAACCGCAGCGGAAAGAGAGATGCAGCCCATCGCCGTTAATGTGAGTCTCCCTTTTGCGCAACATGACGTGAAGAGCACCTGGGGAGATTTCGATGGCAGCTTCACAAAGTGGCAGGGGTTCCGCGATAGATTCGTGGCAGCCGTACACGAGAACGACAAAATATCTCCGGCGTACAAGTTTGCGTACTTAAAGAAGTCGCTAACTGGGAAGGCGATGAGGACGCTGGGCGAGTGGCAACTAACCGAACAAAACTATTGCGAGGCCTGGAAGCGACTCAACGAGATCTATCACAAGAAGTATGCGGCATTCCGTGAGCTGCTTAGGCAGTTCTTTCGGTTGCCGAATCTGGAAGGAACGACGAAGGCTGCAGATTTTCAGAAGATGTCGAATACTTGTCATGAGACGTTACGACAACTGAAGGCGCAGGGTGTACCTACGGATCAGTGGGACATGATGGTGGTCCACGTTCTCCACGAGAAACTGGACCAGGAGTCGGCATGCAAGTGGGAGGAATCCCGCACATCAGAGATGCCGACAGCGAAGGAATTTTGAGCGTTCTTGGACAGAAGAGCTGAGGCATTGGAAAGCGCGATAGGTAATCGCAGGCAGGACCATCAGGTATACACTCCTCGGGTGAATGCCAATAGGTATGGTGCTGCAACTGGCAGCAGATACAATGCAGGGAAGGTGGAAGGCGCCACGGATAAGAAGCGGCCATGTCATTCTTGCAAGTCGATGGAGCATCCAGTGTGGTGCTGTCCAAACTTCATGTCCCTAAATTTAAAGGCGAGACAAGAATTCGTGAGGGATAAACTGCTTGAAGACGGGGCATACTGTGAAAGCTTGCTATCAGGGACCGTGCACAAGATGTCCAGGCAAGCCACCACATAATAGCGTGCTTTGCCCAATGAAGGAATTTAGAAAGGCGGAAGCAATAATCATGAATGTGCAGGACAAAGGAAGGAAACGAAAGAACAAGCAGGAAGGCGAACATCAAAACAAATCAAATTGACAACTACTGTTGCCCGAGAAACGCCCTCGGTTGGAAGGCGAAAGAACAAAGGAAGATGATGAAGGCGCTACGCTGACAGAGATTGAGTCGGAATCTGATGGGAAGGGGTCGTGGAACGACTTCAAGAGGAAGGCAATTTCTTCCTTGTTTAAAAATAAAATAAAAGATACAAATTATTTTACCTCTTTTAATTGTAGTTCAGAGAAAGGTTTCATCTTAATGCCAACGGCTCAGGTGAGAGTTGAGTTGGACGGAAAAAAGTATGGTCCCATACGTGCACTCTTGGATACAGGGGCGCAACCAAATTTAATGAGTTACCGATTGCAACAAATGCTGTCGTTGCCGAAGGTGCCAATGACTCGAAGGTTGGTTGGTGTTGCGGGCGAACCGATCCATATCAAACATAAAACAGTACTCAAGGTGAGTCCATGGTTTGAGTCTCAGTACTCAATAGAGCAGGATTTTTGTGTGCTACCGAAAGAATGCAAATGGCAATCGATGGTACCTGCACACAATTTTGAGATGGCAAGGATGGAAATATCAGGTCGGCCATTAGCGGATCCTGAATATTGGAAGGCAGGTCCGGTGGATCTATTATTAGGGTGCAAGGTTATTGCAGAAGCATTTGTCTCAGTCCTGGGACATCAGACATGCGGTACGCTCTGTATAGAGACAACTCTTGGAAAGATTATTCTTGGAGATTATGAAGGCGGAATAAATGAGAAGAATAATGAGCAGGGTTTACATGTCGTGTGCATGGATAATAACCAATGCGCTTCGACGATAATGGCAACTGGATGATATTGATATATCACCATGCAGGTCGAAAGAACAAGAGCAGGTAGAACAGAATTTCATCAATACGCATTCACGTGATGATTCTGGGAAGTTCATTGTTACGATTCCGCTTAAGGAATCAGCGAAGGATAGAGGAAGTTCGGAACTTATTGCTAGGCGCAGGTTTCTGGCTTTGGAAAGAAAATTGGAAGGAGATAGAGATCTGAAGGAAAAATACATAGACTTCATGAGGGAATACGAAGGAATGGGACACATGACACCGGTAACTGGCATGTCTCACGGAAAAATCATTTATCATATACCGCATCACTGCGTAACTAAAAAATTTAGGGTTGTATTTGATGCTAGTTGCAAAACAATGAAAAAGGAATCAATGAACGAGGTACAAATGTTGGGAGAGAAGTTGCAAAAAGATTTACATGAAATCTTAATGCGGTTTAGAAGGCATCGGGTTGCTATCAGTGCGGAAATCAAGATCATGTTTCGGATGGTGAAGGTTGCGAAACAACAATGGGATCTCCAAAGAATATTTTGGAGAGAAAATCCGAACGAAAGACTGAAGGAATATTGGTTGACAGTAGTCACCTATGGTATGACTTCGTCAGCCCATAACGCTGTACGAGCACTGATTCAGTGTGGGAAAGAGATGGAGATGGAATTTCCAAATGCTGCTAAGGCAATATTGGAAGATTTCTACATGGATGACTGCACCACAGGTGCTGATTCCGAAGAGAAGGCGATACAATTATCAAAAGAAATCAATTATGTACTTGTTGATGCCAACCGCTTAATAATTACTCTACGTTAACATTGTAATATCAACTTAAAATTAATTTGCATTATGAGTACATAGATGGCTCACATATTAGTAAGGAGTTTGAAAAACTTCCATTTTTTTCATGACCACCTACAATAGTTTCCGGTGTAACTCATTTTTTTTCTTAACTAACCCTCAACGAGGTAAGCTCGCAAACGATTTTGTGTGAAGAATAAATTTGACATGAACTAAATAAAACTTGTATTTCTCTCTATTCTTTCAACACTGGGACGATTCAATCGGTTTGGAGCATCGCCATCGGCAATCCAACATTTGGTCCTACACGAGCCGAATAATTGCTTTCTACAAGGAATTTATGGAGAAAACTTAAATTTTGATACCCCATTCATCAGTGTCGATTAGCACACCAAAGGGTTTCAATCCAAACAACAAAAGCATAACCATCGCAGTGCAAGCAACGGAATTCTAATCATCTAATAAAATCATCAAAACAAAACAAACATCATATACCTATTCATCAGGCGAGTGCACTCCAAGTCGAGTTTTTCATCAGTTGTCAAAACGCACACGCTGATAGACGACGTAAGCTGCATTCGAGCAAACCAGTTCAAGGCCTCGACGAACGCATCATCATCAAAACACCATTTCTCAAAGGTACGTGTATTGTATGGTTTGGTGCAATTTATGATAAACTTAAATATACATATAATTTGATAACACGCGAAGAATTAGACAATCTCGTTAGTAAATATTTTTTGACTTGACGATATAGACATTTATACACATGTATAGAGTGGAACTTTGAAGATTTCGGTATTTATCATTCGTGGTTTTTTTCCCAATTAAAAAAAAAAAAAAAGTGTTGTTCTCACAGTTTAGCTTAACAAGAAATGGCAGAGAGCATGGAAACGTTCATTTTCTGCGCTGACCATTTAGTGGAATATTTTGCGGATATAAAGGAAATTCTAGCTACTTCGCTAACGTTAATGTCGCTTCAAGCTAGGAAAATTGAATTAGATAGTTTGTGGTCAGAAGTGAAGGCGGCATATGCCGAGTGTGTTTGTAAAAAGTCGGCAGCGCTATCTGCAGAAAATTTAAGTGCGGTTAAATCTAAGTACAAACTCTCAACGGAGACTTACGTGTCCTGCTTGGAATTTATACTGACTAAGTCTGGCAAGTTAAATGCACCCAATAATGACAGTAAATCATCAGATCCACAAGGGAGTTCCACGTCAGTGAATTATTCACAAGATGATGTTCTTCATCATCAAATGACTCACAGTTTTTCCCTTCCTCCATGTGACTCCGAAGTTTTTCATGGAGACTATTTATCGTGGCCTTCATTTCGCGATATGTTTTCAGCGGTTTATCTCAATAATACTCGAGCAAGTCCAGTGCAGAAGTTGTTCCATCTTCGTGCAAAGACTTGAGGAGATGCCTTTAATATTGTCTCGAAGTTTGCTTTAACAGACAGCAACTTTGCACTTGCGTGGAAAGCTCTAAGTGAACAGTACGAGAATAAAAGAATTTTAGTCAATTGCCAATTAAAAATTTTATTAAATCTTCCGAATATCGCTGTTGAAACAGATAAAGCTCTTAAACAACTCAATCGAGATGTGACTGACTGTCTCTGTGCGCTTGATTCTCACGGTATCAGTACAGAGTCATGGGACTCGTTTTTAACATTCTTTATTTCAAACCGCCTTCCGGAAAAAACCCTTTCGCTTTGGGAACAGGGCTTGGAAAATCCATCGGATATTCCTACATGGAAAGATATGAGTAAATTTCTAGTTGCAAGATACAAACTATTGGAAACTGTGAGTGACATTCGATTTACAGGAAAGAATAAACAAAGCGTTGGTGTAAACATACAGCCAACGCGAAAGGTGAAGTCGCATCATACCAAATCAAATAAATATTCATGCGTGCTTTGTGAAGGGAATCACTCATTACGAATCTGTCCTTCCTTTTTACAAATGCCAGTTAATGACCGATTTCAGTTAGTTCGAACTAACAATTTGTGTTCAAACTGCTTGGCACCTTTTCATACTTCGCAAGCCTGTAAAAGTAAATTTACCTGTAATCATTGCAAGAAACGACACCATACACTTCTTCATAGGGAAGAAAACCAACATACATCGAGCGAACCAATTACTTCTTCTTCTAACATCAGATCCGATTCCGATATGGATCAGCAACCTCAAATACAGTCCATTAGTCCATCACCCTCAGCTTATGTGAGCTCTTATTTTTCGTCCTCTGCAAAACAGATCCTCTTGGCAACAGCTTTAATATCAGTTCAACTCCAGGGCGTTAAATACACGCTTCGCGCTTTAATTGATCCTGGATCAGAGGTCACTCTCATTTCCAAGGCTGTGCAAGTCCGCTTAGGACTTCCTGTTACTCCTGTTCATGCACAAATTTCTGGTGTCAATACTGTCTTGGCTACAACCTCCAAACTATTGTGTCATTTTACCATCGGTTCGGAAGTGAGTCCAAAAGTCATGATCCCTGTTCAAGCTCTCGTGGTTGACCACCCAACTGGGATGCTTCCTTTCCAGAGTGTGAATTCACTTGACTTGGCAGAGTTGGGTGGGATAAAGTTAGCTGATCCCCAATTTATTAAATCATCTCCAGTCGATATCCTTATAGGCGCAGATGTATATCCTGATATTATCCTGGAAGGATTACATCATTTTGGAAAGTTAATCGCCCAAAGTACTATTTTCGGTTGGGTCATTTCTGGCTCCCTGCCCAAGATACAGACATCATCTTACTCAACATTTGCTACATATTTTAGCCACATTTCCCTCGATGAAGAAATAAAAGGTTTCTGGGAATTAGAGGAAATAAACGATCCAAAGCCGCTTTCGGATGAAGATCGGTATTGCGAACACTTATATTCCGAAACGACGTATCGTAACCGCGATGGTAGATATGTGGTAAAGTTACCTTTTAAAACCGAATTTCCTCAAGATATCCATCTTGGACACTCACGCAATATTAGTAGGAAACGCTTTCTGGGTATGGAACGTCGCCTAAGCGTAAACCCTCACTTGCATTCTCAATATAATAATGTTATCAGTGAGTATTTAGATGTAGGTCACATGAAGCGAGTGCCATCTACTGAGTTAGCACAGGGAAACCATATCATGTCTTACTATTTACCACATCATTCGGTAGTGAAGCCGGAAAGCACCACCACTAAATTGAGAGTTGTGTTTAATGCTTCCAATCCATCAGAAAATGGCACTAGTCTAAACGACGTTCTGTATACCGGACCTGTTTTGCAACAAGATTTGGTTCTACTTATTCTTGGTTGGCGAAAGTACAGATATGTTTTTAATGCCGACATAGCTCAAATGTACCGACAGATTCGCGTCCACCCGAGTCAGACACCATTTCAAAGAATTATTTTTAGAAATACTCCTGATCAGCCTATTGGAGATTCGAACTTCAAACTGTAACATGTGGTGTCAAGTGCTCACCATACCTTGCAATTCGCACGTTATTGCAGTTAGCTGATGACGAGGAATCGACTTATCCTACCGCCGCACAAATGTTGCGCAAACAGTTTTATGTGGATGACTTGTTGGCTGGATCTCATTCGTGTGATGAAGCACTTCAATCGCAATCTGAAATTATAGCGATCTTAAAAAATGCCGGCTTTGAGCTACGGAAATGGACCGCGAACAATCGATCATTGTTACAGAATGTTCCACAGGATCATATTCTGAATGATCAATTCCTCAATCTAAGTGATCAGAGTTCGGTAAAGACACTTGGGGTATTTTGGAACGGCAAGTCTGATTCGTTCCATTTTCAGATAAATCGCATACCCTTTTCAAGTGCTTGTACTAAACGAGAAGTGTTCTCTCACATAGCCAAGTTTTTCGATCCAGCTGGGTGGATAGCGCCAGTCATAATTAAAGCCAAAATTCTTATGCAACGCATATGGAAGGACAAGACCCAATGGGATGAAAAATTGACACCTTCATCTCTGGATATATGGAAAGCCTTCACGGCTAACTTTGAAGATATAGGAAAGCTACAAATTCCTCGATGGATCCAAACTGCTCCGCAGTACGAAGTACAAATCCATGGATTCTGTGACTCCTCAGAACAGGCCTATTCCGCCGCCATTTACGTTCGAGTCCAAAATGGTTCTGGCCAGATCGAATGTCACCTCTTATGCACCAAGACGAAGGTAGCTCCAGTTCAACCAGTAACGCTACCTAGATTGGAGTTATGTGGTGCCGTTCTATTATCTAAACTAATTTCGAACACTATTTCTATATTCAAGTCGGAGAATCATATGATATAAATACTTGTGGTGCGACTCTTCGATTGTACTTGCGTGGTTGGACAAACCGTCATTTTCTTGGCGAACGTTTGTCGCCAACCGCACCAGCAAAATTAAGAGCTATGTTGGAGATGTGAAATGGCGCCATGTAGCATCCGAAGATAATCCAGCAGATCTCGCAACACGGGGAATGGCTCCTCGTGATATTCTCGGCAAGGAATAATGGTGGCATGGTCCTAAATGGCTTCGTCTTTCGGAACAGATTTGGCCGTCTAGCACTCGTTCCTCTGTCAACGAGGCGCACCTAGAGTCAACACCTATCAAATCACATCATAGCCAGTACAATCAATCAGAAGATATACTTCAACGTTTTTCCTGCTATTCTCGAGCTATTCGAGTACTATCATATGCTCTTCGTTTTTATCATTTAACTCACCCTCGTTTTAAGGCTAGATACTCATACTCTACTTGGAACCTAGACCGAGATGAGATCAATTCAACAAAGGAAAGATTGATTATACTTTCTCAACGGATGCACTTTTCAACTGAATATGTTTCCCTTGAAAGTAACAGACTGATCCATCGTTCAAGCACACTTTTAACATTGAACCCCGTTCTTGATTCTAAAGTTGTTATGCGAGTCAATGGCAGACTGGTCAATTCTCAACTTTCATGGACTGAACGATACCCTATTATATTGGCTTACAAATCGAAATATGCAGAGCTGCTCTTAAATTTCGTCCATAAGATATCTTTGCATGGAGGAAACCAACTCATGCTAGTCCTCATTCGAAAAGAGTATTGGATTCCAAAACTAAAAAATCTTATTAAAGCAAGCATAAGCCGCTGCAAACTTTGTGTGATTCACAAGAAACATCTTCGCTCCCAAATTATGGCAGCACTTCCCCCAGAAAGGACAGAGTTCTCTAGACCCTTCACCACGGTCGGTGTAGACTTTGCTGGTCCGTTTGACATAAAAACTTATATGGGAAGAAACTGTCGCATCACCAAGGGTTATGTGTGTGTGTTCGTGTGTTTTTGCACAAAAGCTATTCATTTGGAAGCATGCACAGAGCTCTCCACTGCTGCTTTCCACAGATTGGTGTCTAGAAGGGGTGCACCTCAGGACATATATTCCGACAATGGAACTAATAGGGTGTTAAAAGAAGAGTTTAAACAGTATTTAAAGGAAGTGGCCTCTGAAATGTGCAAGAAAATTGACTCAGGACTCTCTTGGCATTTTATTCCGCCCCGCATATGGGCGGTTTATGGGAAGCCGGGGTCAAAAGCTTCAAAACCCATTTTAAGAAAGTAGCTGCTGGGTTTAAATACACATTTGAAGAGTTTTCGACTCTCCTGTGTCGGATTGAAGCCTGTCTAAACTCCCGTCCAATTTCAGCGGCTTCTGAGAGTATCAGCGACATTCTTGCTCTCACTCCAGGGCACTTCCTAGTCGGCGGTCCACTTATTTCTTTACCAGAATCAATTCCACGAGACTCTTCCCTATCTCTCATGAATCGGTGGGAAAAGCTTAAGATTCTGCATCTCCGCTTCTCTCAAAGATGGAAAGAGGAGTACCTAAAAGAGATGCACAAGAGATTTAAGTGGAAGTATCCGCTGCGGGATATTCAGGTTGGCGATATTGTCGTGGTTAGACGAGAAAATTTGCCGCCTACAGAGTGGCGATTAG
This sequence comes from Cheilosia grossa, assembly GCA_963082955.1. Lineage (NCBI taxonomy): Eukaryota > Metazoa > Arthropoda > Insecta > Diptera > Syrphidae > Cheilosia > Cheilosia grossa. The sequence continues at coordinate 42,390,668 of OY720144.1, read as the reverse complement.
GGCGAGTTACTAATGTTTTTCCTGGAAGCGATGGTAAGGTCCGAGTTGCTGAGATTCGTACGCAATACGGACAAATCATTCGGCCAATAGTTAAACTTTGTGTCCTTCCGAATGAATAGTTCCACGCTATAAATATCTTAATTTTTAGTTTCTATTACACATGTTATTTATTGTCAAACAAAATCTAAATTTATATTTTTTTTTTCTTTTTAACCGAACAAAATGAATTGCACTGAATTATGCTATACACGTAGCTTTAAGCTTGTAGATACGATTACTAACAATTGAATTTGAATCTTAATCTACTATTTTCCATAGTCAAATTGTAAATAATTTTCTATTTTCAGATAGCTTAGCTTTTCCTACTAACAATCCTCTCCTCCGGAGTGAGTGGAACCCCTTCGGAAAATAAAAAGGTTCCCCATCTAAATCCGGCGGCAATGTTGAAGCCAACCGCTTAATAATTACTCTACGTTAACATTGTAATATCAACTTAAAATTAATTTGCATTATGAGTACATAGATGGCTCACATATTAGTAAGGAGTTTGAAAAACTTCCATTTTTTTCATGACCACCTACAATAGTTTCCTGTGTAATTCATTTTTTTTTTCTTAACTAACCCTCAACGAGATAAGCTCGCAAACGATTTTGTGTGAAGAATAAATTTTACATGAACTAAATAAAACTTGTATTTCTCTCTATTCTTTCAACACTGGGACGATTCAATCGGTTTGGAGCATCGCCATCGGCAATCCAACAGTACTGAAGGGCGCAGGGTTTGAGCTTAGAAAATGGAAATCGATTTCCAGAGCTCTCATGAATAATATGAATTATGAAGAGCAGGATCAATCTTGTTTCAAGATGATGTGAAGGCATCGATATTAGGCATTAAATGGTTACTGGAGAAGGATCAGTTCACAATTGTGGTGAAAACACCAGTGGCTGAACTGGTGATGACGAAGAGAACGATTGTGAGTTACGTGGTCCAACTATACGATCCTAATGGATTTATAGCTCCCGTCACGATCGTTGGAAAGATTCTTATTCAAGACATTTGGCGTCTGAATATAGACTGGGACGAAAGAAAACCCTGCCGATCCTTAAAGCAGAGGCATGAAATCATCATTGCTGATCGACAACAATTTATGGTTACATGGCCCGGAATGGCTCTCAAAACCCCGATGCAGCTGGTTATCTGAAAAGTTTGTGCCAAATGTTTCAGATGGGGGAGGGATGAGATGAAGGTGTTTGCGCTAACGAGATTCACGGAACCGTTATCCATTTATAGAAAGATATGGGAGAGAGTATTCACATAATCGAATACGCATCGACTTTGGAGAAGGCGCTAAGAATAATTAGCTTCGTATTTCGTTTTGTCAATGCAACTAGGGCAAAGATAAAGCGAAGGGAAGAACTGAAAGCAAGGTATGGAAATAGACGTTCGGAACGTCAATTGGTAAGGAGGGAAGGTATGGAAGGAGGTTTTGATCAACCGACTTCTGAAGAGAAGACGGAAGCTGTTCATCATCTACTAAGAAAAGAATAAGAGAAATATTTTGGGAACGAAATTGCTTGCATAAGAAAGAGCAAATATCTACCGGACAAGAGCAAGTTTCAATCATTGAAACCAATTATGGACGATAAAAGGATCCTAAGAGTTGGAGGAAGGTTGGAAAGAGCGGAATTGGATTTCGAAAGAAAGCATCCAGCAATTGTACCGAGTGGTTCTCGGTTAGCTTGGCTGATTATGGATAGTGCTCACAAAGCGACAAAACACGGAGCGGTACAAGTTGTGATGCAATACATACGCCAGAGATTCTGGATTCCGAAGATTCGAAGCGAGTTGAGAAATTTTCTACACAAATGTTTAAAGTGTGTGAGATACAACCATCGGTTCGAGATGCAGATGATGGCTGACCTGCCATCGGAGAGAGTAACTCCAGGGAAGGCATTTCTACATACGGGAGTAGATTATGAAGGTCCATTTGAAACAAAAATGATCAACAGGGCAGGTGAACAAATAATAAGACAGAAATGTTGGGTTTCCGTCTTTGTTTGTTTTAAAACGAGAGCGGTGCACATTGATTTGGTGTCGAGCCTTACTTCAGTTGCATTTATCGCTTGTTTCGAAAGATAGCGCGAAGGGGAAGGTGCGAAAGATTATACAGCGACAATGGTACTGCCTTTGTCGGAGCAGCGAAAGAATTAAGGAAGGCAAAAGAGCATTGGCTCGTGAAGGAAACTTTTGAACACTTGTCTTTGAAGGGGACGGAATGGAAATTCATGGCTCCTGCGGCACTACACCAGGGTGGCATATATGAAGCAGCGGTGAAATGCATGAAATATCATTTAACAAGAATTGTTGGAACGAAGGTGTTAGCATATGAGCAGTTCTTAACACTACTCACTGGAATAGAGGCAATTTTGAACTCAAGGCCATTGCATTCCTTGAGTGATGTTCCGAATGACTTACAGGCGTTAACGCCGGGACATTTCTTGATCGGTGAGCCGCTTGTACTACCGTTACCTCTTGCGACCAATGAGTTGCCGAATACGAAGGGCGTTAAATTATGGAGGGAGCGAAAGACGATGCTTGCCCACTTCTGGGTCAGATGGAAGGAGGAGTATCTCTCCACCTTGTACGAAAGAAAGAAATGGCGGAAAGAGAAGTACGGACTGAAAGGACAGCTGTGTGTCATCAAGAGCGAAAACTTCCCACCATCAGCTTGGGCGATGGGACGCAATAGGCTGATACCCAGTAGAGATGGACGAGTGAGGAGTGTGGTCATCCAGACGGCGACTAATCAACTGACGAGGCCGATACAGAAGATATGTATCCTGCCAATCGAGGAGCTAGAGTAACACTTACATCAATTTATGTTATATTTATTATATTTGTTCAAATGAAGGTTTAAGTTCAAAAAAAACCGTAGGTTTTCGCCGGGACTGTATCGAATCGCATGAGTATTTGTGACTCTGCATTCGATGTGGAAAGAAGGGAACATATGTAGTTAACGAAAGACACAAAGTTAACGAAGCGAACGAGCTTGTTCTGCGAACAAGCGAAATGAATCAATCGCAATATTGAGTTGAAGGCGGACGGTTTGAGAATAAAGACAGTGGTTTTTTATAATTTTTCCACCGTAAGTTTCTTGTGTTTTATTTATTCAAATGAGCTACGATGCACTTATATCGATTCCGATTGATGTTCTTCGTGTTCCCCAGTGCGATCCATTATATATGGTAAGGTTAGCGAACACCTCAACGTCGGCTTCTTCCTTAGCTGTATGACAAATGTATTTAATTATTAATTTAAACAATTTAAATAGGCGAAAACTTACATTCTTTCAATTGGTTGGAGGAAAAAGACAATTTGTTTTCCATATTTTGACAGTATGTCACTCGACTTCTGTCAAAAGTAATTCACCACCTTTTTTTTTGTTTTTTTTTTGTTGAAGCTCACACGGATTCTAAATTGACATAACACCGATAGGAAAACAAAATGGCGAATTTGAAAAAAAACTGAGGGTGCCAGCGGCAAGAGGATTGCGAGTTGGGGGTTTCAGTATTGTCTCTGCTAGTGATGGTGGATGGTGGATGGATTTTTGCCCGACTGGACACAGGGAGGGTTATGTGTTTCGTGTTTCGCGCGTACCCTATGTACGTTCCTACGTGCGCTCTGTAGCCCAAATGTCTTGGCCGATTTTGAAGAGTGGGGTGTCATTAAATTAGTATTCTTCCCCGGAGTGTCATAGGCTAAACAAATAAATATAAAAATACAATTTAAAAAAAAAAAAAAAAAAAAAAGGCCGTGAGAAATGTCAAGATGCAATACACTGAATTGTGAAATAAATTGCTTTCTGATGTACCTATTCACAATAGCGGTCTTGTGGAATATCTGCATTCAGTCATGAATTCATTTATTTTTATTGAAATATTATTAGCCTTATTACATAAGCATATCGAACCCACATGAAATAAAAGTGCTTAAGATTTTAATAAACTGCTCTAGCTAAACTCCTAAAAGGCTGAGAAATATATATAAAAAAACTCTTTTTTTTTTTATTATTTTAAATAAATACTTTTTTGTAAATCTACACACATTTTACACATTCCATACAATTTTGAATTGTTTTATGGAAATTTAACTTAAAACATATTTTGTATCATTTGATAAAATAGGTGATAGTTTGCGCCTTACTTACTTATAAGAAAACTATAGTCACTGGAAAGTGCTGAAATTTAGAGTCGAAACTAAAAATGTTTATTGGAAAGGCCCATTGTATGGTATCATATCCATACAAGTGTCTTTATACAAGAAAATACTTTTAGATAAATTCGTATTCTTCCCTGGAGTAACATCGCTAATATGACGTCAGATTGACCTCAAAATATTTAGAACTTTACTATTAGATTTTAAAATAAAATGTTATTGAACATTTCAATTAAAAGTTTATAATAATTTACGTTTACTAATAAACCTAAACTAGATTAAGTTATAATTATTAATAGTCACAAATGATATGCAACTGAGTGGTAGTCACAAGTACTTATATTAAGTGAAAACGTGGCTTTAATTTATGACATTTTTTCACAGTGAATGTAATACTAGCCGTATTTTATTATCAGCGTGATCTGATTCGAATCAGATCATGAAAATAAAACAATACGGATCATAGAAAAATTTTATTTTCGAGTTGTGGCAACAGTTGCTTTCAAAACACAAGGGGTAATGTATGAGCACTACAAACTTCATATTGCCACCAGCCATATTGCAAACTTTCTGTACAACGTGACGTCACAATATGATGACAATTGACATGACATTTCATTTGCTTGTGGGGGGTGTTACCATATGAATCAAATTAATAATTTTTATTTTTGGATATTGTCTTTAAGAAAAGTAATTTAAAATTCTGTGTAAAAAATGCAACAAATAAACAATATTTTGCTGCTGTATTTCGGTATTTCGGTGTATTCATGCGAGCGAATGATTTTTTTAAACATTTATGAAATGTTCTCTTTTTGCTTCAGAAACATTTTATAAACATTTGTCAAACATTTTTGTTTTTGCCGGTGTATACGCCGATCGAAATATGCAGAGCTGCTCTTAAATTTCGTCCATAAGATATCTTTGCATGGAGGAAACCAACTCATGCTAGTCCTCATTCGAAAAGAGTATTGGATTCCAAAACTAAAAAATCTTATTAAAGCAAGCATAAGCCGCTGCAAACTTTGTGTGATTCACAAGAAACATCTTCGCTCCCAAATTATGGCAGCACTTCCCCCAGAAAGGACAGAGTTCTCTAGACCCTTCACCACGGTCGGTGTAGACTTTGCTGGTCCGTTTGACATAAAAACTTATATGGGAAGAAACTGTCGCATCACCAAGGGTTATGTGTGTGTGTTCGTGTGTTTTTGCACAAAAGCTATTCATTTGGAAGCATGCACAGAGCTCTCCACTGCTGCTTTCCACAGATTGGTGTCTAGAAGGGGTGCACCTCAGGACATATATTCCGACAATGGAACTAATAGGGTGTTAAAAGAAGAGTTTAAACAGTATTTAAAGGAAGTGGCCTCTGAAATGTGCAAGAAAATTGACTCAAGACTCTCTTGGCATTTTATTCCGCCCCGCATATGGGCGGTTTATGGGAAGCCGGGGTCAAAAGCTTCAAAACCCATTTTAAGAAAGTAGCTGCTGGGTTTAAATACACATTTGAAGAGTTTTCGACTCTCCTGTGTCGGATTGAAGCCTGTCTAAACTCCCGTCCAATTTCAGCGGCTTCTGAGAGTATCAGCGACATTCTTGCTCTCACTCCAGGGCACTTCCTAGTCGGCGGTCCACTTATTTCTTTACCAGAATCAATTCCACGAGACTCTTCCCTATCTCTCATGAATCGGTGGGAAAAGCTTAAGATTCTGCATCTCCGCTTCTCTCAAAGATGGAAAGAGGAGTACCTAAAAGAGATGCACAAGAGATTTAAGTGGAAGTATCCGCTGCGGGATATTCAGGTTGGCGATATTGTCGTGGTTAGACGAGAAAATTTGCCGCCTACAGAGTGGCGATTAGGGCGAGTTACTAATGTTTTTCCTGGAAGCGATGGTAAGGTCCGAGTTGCTGAGATTCGTACGCAATACGGACAAATCATTCGGCCAATAGTTAAACTTTGTGTCCTTCCGAATGAATAGTTCCACGCTATAAATATCTTAATTTTTAGTTTCTATTACACATGTTATTTATTGTCAAACAAAATCTAAATTTATATTTTTTTTTTCTTTTTAACCGAACAAAATGAATTGCACTGAATTATGCTATACACGTAGCTTTAAGCTTGTAGATACGATTACTAACAATTGAATTTGAATCTTAATCTACTATTTTCCATAGTCAAATTGTAAATAATTTTCTATTTTCAGATAGCTTAGCTTTTCCTACTAACAATCCTCTCCTCCGGAGTGAGTGGAACCCCTTCGGAAAATAAAAAGGTTCCCCATCTAAATCCGGCGGCAATGTTGAAGCCAACCGCTTAATAATTACTCTACGTTAACATTGTAATATCAACTTAAAATTAATTTGCATTATGAGTACATAGATGGCTCACATATTAGTAAGGAGTTTGAAAAACTTCCATTTTTTTCATGACCACCTACAATAGTTTCCTGTGTAATTCATTTTTTTTTTCTTAACTAACCCTCAACGAGATAAGCTCGCAAACGATTTTGTGTGAAGAATAAATTTTACATGAACTAAATAAAACTTGTATTTCTCTCTATTCTTTCAACACTGGGACGATTCAATCGGTTTGGAGCATCGCCATCGGCAATCCAACAGTACTGAAGGGCGCAGGGTTTGAGCTTAGAAAATGGAAATCGATTTCCAGAGCTCTCATGAATAATATGAATTATGAAGAGCAGGATCAATCTTGTTTCAAGATGATGTGAAGGCATCGATATTAGGCATTAAATGGTTACTGGAGAAGGATCAGTTCACAATTGTGGTGAAAACACCAGTGGCTGAACTGGTGATGACGAAGAGAACGATTGTGAGTTACGTGGTCCAACTATACGATCCTAATGGATTTATAGCTCCCGTCACGATCGTTTTAAAGATTCTTATTCAAGACATTTGGCGTCTGAATATAGACTGGGACGAAAGAAAACCCTGCCGATCCTTAAAGCAGAGGCATGAAATCATCATTGCTGATCGACAACAATTTATGGTTACATGGCCCGGAATGGCTCTCAAAACCCCGATGCAGCTGGTTATCTGAAAAGTTTGTGCCAAATGTTTCAGATGGGGGAGGGATGAGATGAAGGTGTTTGCGCTAACGAGATTCACGGAACCGTTATCCATTTATAGAAAGATATGGGAGAGAGTATTCACATAATCGAATACGCATCGACTTTGGAGAAGGCGCTAAGAATAATTAGCTTCGTATTTCGTTTTGTCAATGCAACTAGGGCAAAGATAAAGCGAAGGGAAGAACTGAAAGCAAGGTATGGAAATAGACGTTCGGAACGTCAATTGGTAAGGAGGGAAGGTATGGAAGGAGGTTTTGATCAACCGACTTCTGAAGAGAAGACGGAAGCTGTTCATCATCTACTAAGAAAAGAATAAGAGAAATATTTTGGGAACGAAATTGCTTGCATAAGAAAGAGCAAATATCTACCGGACAAGAGCAAGTTTCAATCATTGAAACCAATTATGGACGATAAAAGGATCCTAAGAGTTGGAGGAAGGTTGGAAAGAGCGGAATTGGATTTCGAAAGAAAGCATCCAGCAATTGTACCGAGTGGTTCTCGGTTAGCTTGGCTGATTATGGATAGTGCTCACAAAGCGACAAAACACGGAGCGGTACAAGTTGTGATGCAATACATACGCCAGAGATTCTGGATTCCGAAGATTCGAAGCGAGTTGAGAAATTTTCTACACAAATGTTTAAAGTGTGTGAGATACAACCATCGGTTCGAGATGCAGATGATGGCTGACCTGCCATCGGAGAGAGTAACTCCAGGGAAGGCATTTCTACATACGGGAGTAGATTATGAAGGTCCATTTGAAACAAAAATGATCAACAGGGCAGGTGAACAAATAATAAGACAGAAATGTTGGGTTTCCGTCTTTGTTTGTTTTAAAACGAGAGCGGTGCACATTGATTTGGTGTCGAGCCTTACTTCAGTTGCATTTATCGCTTGTTTCGAAAGATAGCGCGAAGGGGAAGGTGCGAAAGATTATACAGCGACAATGGTACTGCCTTTGTCGGAGCAGCGAAAGAATTAAGGAAGGCAAAAGAGCATTGGCTCGTGAAGGAAACTTTTGAACACTTGTCTTTGAAGGGGACGGAATGGAAATTCATGGCTCCTGCGGCACTACACCAGGGTGGCATATATGAAGCAGCGGTGAAATGCATGAAATATCATTTAACAAGAATTGTTGGAACGAAGGTGTTAGCATATGAGCAGTTCTTAACACTACTCACTGGAATAGAGGCAATTTTGAACTCAAGGCCATTGCATTCCTTGAGTGATGTTCCGAATGACTTACAGGCGTTAACGCCGGGACATTTCTTGATCGGTGAGCCGCTTGTACTACCGTTACCTCTTGCGACCAATGAGTTGCCGAATACGAAGGGCGTTAAATTATGGAGGGAGCGAAAGACGATGCTTGCCCACTTCTGGGTCAGATGGAAGGAGGAGTATCTCTCCACCTTGTACGAAAGAAAGAAATGGCGGAAAGAGAAGTACGGACTGAAAGGACAGCTGTGTGTCATCAAGAGCGAAAACTTCCCACCATCAGCTTGGGCGATGGGACGCAATAGGCTGATACCCAGTAGAGATGGACGAGTGAGGAGTGTGGTCATCCAGACGGCGACTAATCAACTGACGAGGCCGATACAGAAGATATGTATCCTGCCAATCGAGGAGCTAGAGTAACACTTACATCAATTTATGTTATATTTATTATATTTGTTCAAATGAAGGTTTAAGTTCAAAAAAACCGTAGGTTTTCGCCGGGACTGTATCGAATCGCATGAGTATTTGTGACTCTGCATTCGATGTGGAAAGAAGGGAACATATGTAGTTAACGAAAGACACAAAGTTAACGAAGCGAACGAGCTTGTTCTGCGAACAAGCGAAATGAATCAATCGCAATATTGAGTTGAAGGCGGACGGTTTGAGAATAAAGACAGTGGTTTTTTATAATTTTTCCACCGTAAGTTTCTTGTGTTTTATTTATTCAAATGAGCTACGATGCACTTATATCGATTCCGATTGATGTTCTTCGTGTTCTCCAGTGCGATCCATTATATATGGTAAGGTTAGCGAACACCTCAACGTCGGCTTCTTCCTTAGCTGTATGACAAATGTATTTAATTATTAATTTAAACAATTTAAATAGGCGAAAACTTACATTCTTTCAATTGGTTGGAGGAAAAAGACAATTTGTTTTCCATATTTTGACAGTATGTCACTCGACTTCTGTCAAAAGTAATTCACCACCTTTTTTTTTGTTTTTTTTTTGTTGAAGCTCACACGGATTCTAAATTGACATAACACCGATAGGAAAACAAAATGGCGAATTTGAAAAAAAACTGAGGGTGCCAGCGGCAAGAGGATTGCGAGTTGGGGGTTTCAGTATTGTCTCTGCTAGTGATGGTGGATGGTGGATGGATTTTTGCCCGACTGGACACAGGGAGGGTTATGTGTTTCGTGTTTCGCGCGTACCCTATGTACGTTCCTACGTGCGCTCTGTAGCCCAAATGTCTTGGCCGATTTTGAAGAGTGGGGTGTCATTAAATTAGTATTCTTCCCCGGAGTGTCATAGGCTAAACAAATAAATATAAAAATACAATTTTTTTTAAAAAAAAAAAAAAAAGGCCGTGAGAAATGTCAATACACTGAATTGTGAAATAAATTGCTTTCTGATGTACCTATTCACAATAGCGGTCTTGTGGAATATCTGCATTCAGTCATGAATTCATTTATTTTTATTGAAATATTATTAGCCTTATTACATAAGCATATCGAACCCACATGAAATAAAAGTGCTTAAGATTTTAATAAACTGCTCTAGCTAAACTCCTAAAAGGCTGAGAAATATATATAAAAAAACTCTTTTTTTTTTTATTATTTTAAATAAATACTTTTTTGTAAATCTACACACATTTTACACATTCCATACAATTTTGAATTGTTTTATGGAAATTTAACTTAAAACATATTTTGTATCATTTGATAAAATAGGTGATAGTTTGCGCCTTACTTACTTATAAGAAAACTATAGTCACTGGAAAGTGCTGAAATTTAGAGTCGAAACTAAAAATGTTTATTGGAAAGGCCCATTGTATGGTATCATATCCATACAAGTGTCTTTATACAAGAAAATACTTTTAGATAAATTCGTATTCTTCCCTGGAGTAACATCGCTAATATGACGTCAGATTGACCTCAAAATATTTAGAACTTTACTATTAGATTTTAAAATAAAATATATTCAGCACTGGGGTCGTAAAAAAAAATACTCTTTAACATTTCTCACCACAAATAAAAGTTTGCACTCATTCTAATAGATGGCGCTAGTCGGCACAAAATGTTATTGAACATTTCAATTAAAAGTTTATAATAATTTACGTTTACTAATAAACCTAAACTAGATTAAGTTATAATTATTAATAGTCACAAATGATATGCAACTGAGTGGTAGTCACAAGTACTTATATTAAGTGAAAACGTGGCTTTAATTTATGACATTTTTTCACAGTGAATGTAATACTAGCCGTATTTTATTATCAGCGTGATCTGATTCGAATCAGATCATGAAAATAAAACAATACGGATCATAGAAAAATTTTATTTTCGAGTTGTGGCAACAGTTGCTTTCAAAACACAAGGGGTAATGTATGAGCACTACAAACTTCATATTGCCACCAGCCATATTGCAAACTTTCTGTACAACGTGACGTCACAATATGATGACAATTGACATGACATTTCATTTGCTTGTGGGGGGTGTTACCATATGAATCAAATTAATAATTTTTATTTTTGGATATTGTCTTTAAGAAAAGTAATTTAAAATTCTGTGTAAAAAATGCAACAAATAAACAATATTTTGCTGCTGTATTTCGGTATTTCGGTGTATTCATGCGAGCGAATGATTTTTTTAAACATTTATGAAATGTTCTCTTTTTGCTTCAGAAACATTTTATAAACATTTGTCAAACATTTTTGTTTTTGCCGGTGTATACGCCGATCGAAATATGCAGAGCTGCTGTCGCCGCTTCGGAGACCTCGCCCAAAGATTTAAAAGATTTAACCTCCAGTGTAGATTTATTCTCTAAATAGTAGTAATTATTAATTATTCTTGTACAAAAATTTAACTTACTTTTTAGTTTTCTGGGCTGGCGACCTGGGCTCCTCTGCGGCAAACAAGAAAAAGTGGCGGTTTGAAATAAATGACAAATGACAAATGCAAAAGCGCGTGGGTTTTGACGTTTCCTTTTGACGTTTCTTAAATGACAATTGCGACGAACGCGTTCAGAGATTTAGGTATGTTCGCACGAGATGCCCAGGTCGTCCCCGTACAATATTTTACAACACCCCACCCCCCGTGAGGCGCTCTGGTTCAACCGGCGTCTCACCAACATCTAAAACGGCCAGCTTGATGGCAGGTCGGCGAACAACTCCAGTTGTTGTTTGGATTTCGGCTGAGCGTACTTGTTTGTCGATCCCGTGATACACCTTGATGACTCTTCCTCTCTTCCACTGACTTCTAGGGGCATCGGCATCGCAGATGAGTACAAGATTTCCGACTGAGATGGGCGGCACGTTTTCAAACCACTTGCAGCGTCTTGTCAGAACTGGTAAGTATTCCTGTATCCACTTTTTCCAGAATCGGTCTTTGATTTGTTGGCTGATCCGCCACTGTTTGCGGAAACATAAGACACGGTCGTCTACGCAGCCTGGAGTTTGCGTCGAGTTCGGCCCTCCCAGCAAGAAATGGTTAGGAGTCAGAGGCTCCTCATCTTGTACTGAAACTGGTAAATATGTGAGCGGGCGGCTGTTGACTATGTTTTCTGCTTCGACCAAAGCACTGAGCAGAGTCTCGGTCCTTGGTGCGACTTCTTTGAGAGTATGTGACAGTACTCGCTTTACCGACCGTACCAGTCGTTCCCAGCACCCACCAGCATGCGGATTCGACGGACAATTGAAAATCCACTGAATGCCCTTCGAAGATAGTTCGGTTTTGATTGCTTCGTTGTCGAAGATACAATTGGTCTGCAACTCGTTTCTCGCTCCAACGAAATTTGTACCATTGTCCGACCTTATTCTTGCCGGCACCCCCCGCCGGTTGACAAAATTACGGATGCACAAAATGCATGCGTCCGTAGAGAGATCTGCAGCGATTTCGAGGTGTACTGCTCTAATCGTCATACACGTGAAAAGCGCGACCCAGCGTTTCTCCCTGCGACGTCCATTGGTAACAAGGACTGGACCGAAATAGTCAAGGCCGGTAAATGTAAACGGCCTCACGTACGGAGTAAGACGATCCTCCGGCAGTTGACCCATTAGTGGTGGCACCGGCTGAACGGACCGGATACGGCATAACTGACAATCGCTCTTCACTTTCCTGACGACTGAACGTAGGCTAGGCACCCAGAATTTTTGGCGCACTTCGTTTGCTATAGTGTCGTCATTTTGATGACAGAAGCGACGGTGGAAGTGATCCACAATCATCCTGGTCAATTTATGTTCCTTGGGCAAGATCACCGGACGTCTGGCAGTGAGCGGAATGGTTGAAGCGGCGTCTATACGTCCATAGACGCGAAGGAGACCATCGTTATCCAAGTACGGCGTCAATTTGTACAGGCTGCTTGTCTTTTCAACATTTTGTTGACAGCTGAGTTGAGCTACCTCGTAGGCGTAGACATCACGTTGGGCTTCGCAACAGAGAACCTTTTCGGCGTCGTCGAGCTCTACTGGCGAGAGACCTCCATCTTCAATGGGCATACGTCTACACGCCTTCAGGAACCGGATAACCCAGGCAGCTGTTCTCAGCAGCTTGGAGTACTTTGAAAACCTGGAGAAATCAAAAAGATTAGTACTCACAGTAGTGACGTGTAACAGGAACTTCGGTCTCATTTCTTCCGGGCACGTATGAGTCTCAATATCGTCCGATGGTATTGGCCAAGAATCTACGTTCTGTTGTAAAAATGAAGGCCCGTTGACCCACTTGTTGTTGGCTCGGAAACTTGGCGGGTAATGTGCTCGAGTGGCTTCATCAGCTGGGTTCAACTTGGAGGGAATCCAACGCCATTGATTACATCGACTGCTATCGAGTATCTCGGCGATTCGGAAACCAACAAACTGCTTATGGCGGCTAGGCTCCGATCGGAGCCAACTTAAAACCGTTTTCGAGTCGCTCCAGAAAACTCGACTCGTAAACGGCATATCGTGGTACTCGGCTATGGTATTTGAAAGTCGTATGCCCAAAACGGCAGCAGACAACTCAAGACGGGGAATCGTCATCAGTTTCCTTGGAGCACACTTTGTCTTCCCACACAGGAAGGAAACCTGTGTCCTATCACCGAATTCAGCCCTGATAAATGCTACTGCACTGAACGCCTCTTCACTGGCATCGACGAAAATGTGAAGATCATTTCTGCTTGCTGACGACAAAAGATAGTCATGACATCTCGGCACGCTAAACTGAGACAGGTTTGGCAGCTCCGCTCTCCATAGTTTCCATTTTTCATAAATTTCCTCTGGTATTGGTTCGTCCCATCCAACACCGTAACTCCAGACTGACTGCAACATTAATTTCAGGTGAATGGCAAAGTTAGCTATTATCCCGAAAGGATCGAAAACCGACATCGCTATGCTCAAGAACTCTCTCTTGGTCGGACATCTGCGGCTCATCATAACGTCCTTATTGACACGCGGAAAATTCAATTTAAACGTAAAAACATCTTTATTAGGCTCCCAACACATTCCAAGAACCTTTTCCACAGCGGCATCGATGTTTAAATTAACTTCCGATTTTGGTTGCAGCTCGTTTTCCAGCGCAGAGATATCCTGTAGCACCCTTTTTGAATTTGAGGCAAAATTCCGTAGCTCGAAACCTGCACTACGGTGTATGGATATGACTGCTTTGGTTACTTCGGTCGCTTCGGCTTCATTGATGAAACTATCCACATAGTCATCTACGTAGTGGTGTCGTATAATCGCGCTGACGGCTCTCGGGCTATCCTCTGCAAATCTCAAGGCGTTGAGATTCTTAACGAAATTCGCTGAGCATGGCGAACAGCTGGCACCAAACGTCATCGACTGCATAGCGTAGACTCCGATGGCCTGGTTCGGTTCACTTCTCCAAAGAAACCGTTGTGAGTCTTGATCCTCCGGTTGTATCTGTATTTGGTGAAACATTTCTTTAATGTCCCCCGTCACAGCTACTGGCCTCAGTCGGAAGTTAAAGAGTATCGCAAGTAGTGGTCTGAGCTCGTCCGGTCCCTTGAGTAGAAAGGTATTTAGTGAGACGTCACTTACCTTCGCAGCAGCATCGAACACGAGACGAACCTTACCGGGCTTGTTTGGATTCTGCACGCCAAAATGTGGAAGATACCAGGTTCTTGGAGTGCTAACGTTCGCTTCGGCTTCCGTCAGCTTCCTTGCATACCCCTTTCTCAAATACTCCGCGATGATGTTCTTGTAAATCACACCGAACTCCGGATCCCTCTTCATCTTATTTTCAAGGCTCCAAAGTCTTCTTTTCGCCATATCAAAACTTGCAGGAACTTTAAACATGTCATTCTTCCACAAGAGGCCCGTCTGGAAGCGAGAGCCGATTTGCTTTGTTGTGCTGGAAAGAATCTGCAACGCCCTTTCATCGACGGCTGAAGTCAGCTTTTGCGTTGGTTTTTTCACGCCAAAATTTTCCATGCTAAAAAACTCCTCGATGACCGAATCCAAATGCGACTCTTGTTCGTTGTTACTCTGGCTACAATGAAGGATCTGGGTGTGCAACTTACTCCCATTCTCGGCAGCTGATCTCCCATACACGGCCCAACCTAATCTGGTTTCTGTAACGATTGGATGGACGTTTGCGGATTCCATTACTCTTATTGGTGCGCCCAGATGACAATGATCAAGGCCGATGAGAAGTTGAGGCTTCGCGTTGTGATACTCTGCGAACGAAAGCACGGTCTTACCTCGGAACAGTGGATACAAATCGGCGGCGCTCAGAGTCTGTGTAGGCAAGCATAACTCACTAACTGTCCTGACTTCGGTCATCGAAAATCGCTCGGCATCATCCCTGTCGGCGCTGATATGGAAGCTTACTTCTAAAGACTCCTCCGTTGACGTCTCCTTGCCGAACCACTGCAGATTTAAACTTTTCTTGGTACCTTCCAATTGAAGTTGTATGGCTAGATTGTTGCTCATGATAGTAATGGACGATCCTTCGTCCAGGAGGGCAAATGTTTTTACCATTATATCGTTGTTGTATAGCCTGACTGGCAAAACGCGAAATAATATTTTTGCATTGGCATCTGCATTACAGTTGAGCAAGGACTTCGGCGCCCTTTGATCTTCGGTCCCGGCATCGGACGTCGACGGCGACGAGGTACTTGGCTCGTCATGATCATGAAGTGAAGGGTGATGGTTGCGAGTGCATTTACCAATCTCGCATTTCTTACGGCGCTTACAAGAAATTATGCTGTGGCCGTATCTCAGACACGAGAAACACAGCCTGTTTCTCTTAACGAAATTCCACTTCCCTTCATTGTCCAATTTTGCGTAGGCAGTGCACTCGGGTACTGAATGCCACTTCAATTGACAGTAGCGACAAGTATCATTATTGGTTGAAGCTGATACGGATCGTTCCTTGGAGCGAGCCTTGGATGCTGGTTGTTCTGAAGTAAAAAGAACGTTTTTAGTCTTTGAGTTGTTTTCTACCTTACCTTGCGGCGCTAGAGAGTTTGTTGTGACCAAGCACACTAGTCTGGCTATTCTGCTCAACCACTCTTCAAAATGTCTAACCGTTGGGTACGGCTGGATAAGAACACTTTGATGGGCCCACTCTAAACGTTTGCTCATCGGTAGCTTACCGACAAGTTCATCAATGAGAGTCGGATTAGCAAGATGCTGATGTAGACCACTTGCCTCGAGAAAGGTAGAAAAGTTCTGCACCCTGGTGGCGAATGGGACAAGCATTTCCAACTTTCCCTCCGGGATTGGCGAAATTTCCCTCACTTTGGTTAGTTGGCTTTGCAGTAAACATTCCGGGCGGCCAAAGCGAAACTCCAACGCAGCCATCACTTGTTCGACGTTGTCCGGATGTATCAATAGCGCCTCTGTGACAGTCTTTGCATCTCCTTTAATGCATTTCTGTAGACGAAAGATGTTCTCCACGTTGGTATATCCGAACATCGCCGTGGATTCGCGGAAGGTTGTACTAAACATCGGCCACTCCTCAGGACGGCCAGTGAAGTTTGGCAGATCGTGAAGCTTTCGTCCACTTCCATACGCACCCGATGGCGGCGTTATTAACTGGCTGGTTGCAGACAATGGAGATATTCTACTCTGTAGTGGAGGCACATTGACTTGCTGTTCATTTAACGGCGGCAGGAACGATGATAATCTCTGCGCGGAGAAGGAGCTGCTTGGATACGTGCTGATGGCCGCAGTTGGCGGAGGCCTATGTGGCAATGACCACGTGTACTGCGGTGCTGCGACACCTGTGTACATAGACGATGGAGGTATATGCAGCTGGGGCGAACATGTGATTGGCATATACTGGTATCTGGCTGTGTTATTATGTACCGACATTAGTTCTGATGTCGACACTGGTTTCTGAAGCGATGATGATATACTCGGTGCGTACTGAGCGGTTCCAGCACCGATGCACATTGTCGAAACAGTGGTTGTTGAAACCGTTGGCGGCAATGAATTCAATGTGATCGGCACGTACTGAGCTGTTCCAGCACCGGAGTTCGAGGCGGCAGTTGATGACTGCTGTTGGCGGCTAAGCAGGTCTTCGATTCGAATGCGCTCGCGTTTCTCACTTGCAGCGGCGGCTGTTGCTGTCTGGAGTTGCAAACGCAGTTCGTCCATCTGCTTCTGAATTTCCACTAATTGATTTGACGGTCCTTGTTCAGAATTTTCCAACATTGTGTTGTCTGCGTCGGAATCGCTGTCTTCTGTTGAATTGGCGGCGGCTATTGGTGGATCAGAATCGGCGACAGGATCCACTCTTTTGTTGCGAGCACTTCTTCTTAAAGTCTCGTTTAGGATTGACATAGAAACGTGGCGTTGAGACCTAGCCTGCAAATTGTAGAACAAAATGGCGGCGGTTGTACGATCTTCGTGCAATTTGCTGGCCGGTCAAATGGCAAATAAAATGGCTGCTATATCTCTCCTTGGCGTGCTATGGGCTAGAAAAACTCGGTTTACTGGATACAAATAATTGTTGCAAGCTTTTGGCGGCTTATTCTTTGCAGAAATATTTAATTATTATCTTCTATACTGCAACGATTATTCCCAGCTGTGTAGGCGGCGAATAAGTAAAAAAGAATAAAATTTGTCGCCGCTTCGGAGACCTCGCCCAAAGATTTAAAAGATTTAACCTCCAGTGTAGATTTATTCTCTAAATAGTAGTAATTATTAATTATTCTTGTACAAAAATTTAACTTACTTTTTAGTTTTCTGGGCTGGCGACCTGGGCTCCTCTGCGGCAAACAAGAAAAAGTGGCGGTTTGAAATAAATGACAAATGACAAATGCAAAAGCGCGTGGGTTTTGACGTTTCCTTTTGACGTTTCTTAAATGACAATTGCGACGAACGCGTTCAGAGATTTAGGTATGTTCGCACGAGATGCCCAGGTCGTCCCCGTACAATATTTTACAACAGCTGCTCTTAAATTTCGTCCATAAGATATCTTTGCATGGAGGAAACCAACTCATGCTAGTCCTCATTCGAAAAGAGTATTGGATTCCAAAACTAAAAAATCTTATTAAAGCAAGCATAAGCCGCTGCAAACTTTGTGTGATTCACAAGAAACATCTTCGCTCCCAAATTATGGCAGCACTTCCCCCAGAAAGGACAGAGTTCTCTAGACCCTTCACCACGGTCGGTGTAGACTTTGCTGGTCCGTTTGACATAAAAACTTATATGGGAAGAAACTGTCGCATCACCAAGGGTTATGTGTGTGTGTTCGTGTGTTTTTGCACAAAAGCTATTCATTTGGAAGCATGCACAGAGCTCTCCACTGCTGCTTTCCACAGATTGGTGTCTAGAAGGGGTGCACCTCAGGACATATATTCCGACAATGGAACTAATAGGGTGTTAAAAGAAGAGTTTAAACAGTATTTAAAGGAAGTGGCCTCTGAAATGTGCAAGAAAATTGACTCAAGACTCTCTTGGCATTTTATTCCGCCCCGCATATGGGCGGTTTATGGGAAGCCGGGGTCAAAAGCTTCAAAACCCATTTTAAGAAAGTAGCTGCTGGGTTTAAATACACATTTGAAGAGTTTTCGACTCTCCTGTGTCGGATTGAAGCCTGTCTAAACTCCCGTCCAATTTCAGCGGCTTCTGAGAGTATCAGCGACATTCTTGCTCTCACTCCAGGGCACTTCCTAGTCGGCGGTCCACTTATTTCTTTACCAGAATCAATTCCACGAGACTCTTCCCTATCTCTCATGAATCGGTGGGAAAAGCTTAAGATTCTGCATCTCCGCTTCTCTCAAAGATGGAAAGAGGAGTACCTAAAAGAGATGCACAAGAGATTTAAGTGGAAGTATCCGCTGCGGGATATTCAGGTTGGCGATATTGTCGTGGTTAGACGAGAAAATTTGCCGCCTACAGAGTGGCGATTAGGGCGAGTTACTAATGTTTTTCCTGGAAGCGATGGTAAGGTCCGAGTTGCTGAGATTCGTACGCAATACGGACAAATCATTCGGCCAATAGTTAAACTTTGTGTCCTTCCGAATGAATAGTTCCACGCTATAAATATCTTAATTTTTAGTTTCTATTACACATGTTATTTATTGTCAAACAAAATCTAAATTTATATTTTTTTTTTCTTTTTAACCGAACAAAATGAATTGCACTGAATTATGCTATACACGTAGCTTTAAGCTTGTAGATACGATTACTAACAATTGAATTTGAATCTTAATCTACTATTTTCCATAGTCAAATTGTAAATAATTTTCTATTTTCAGATAGCTTAGCTTTTCCTACTAACAATCCTCTCCTCCGGAGTGAGTGGAACCCCTTCGGAAAATAAAAAGGTTCCCCATCTAAATCCGGCGGCAATGTTGAAGCCAACCGCTTAATAATTACTCTACGTTAACATTGTAATATCAACTTAAAATTAATTTGCATTATGAGTACATAGATGGCTCACATATTAGTAAGGAGTTTGAAAAACTTCCATTTTTTTCATGACCACCTACAATAGTTTCCTGTGTAATTCATTTTTTTTTTCTTAACTAACCCTCAACGAGATAAGCTCGCAAACGATTTTGTGTGAAGAATAAATTTTACATGAACTAAATAAAACTTGTATTTCTCTCTATTCTTTCAACACTGGGACGATTCAATCGGTTTGGAGCATCGCCATCGGCAATCCAACAGTACTGAAGGGCGCAGGGTTTGAGCTTAGAAAATGGAAATCGATTTCCAGAGCTCTCATGAATAATATGAATTATGAAGAGCAGGATCAATCTTGTTTCAAGATGATGTGAAGGCATCGATATTAGGCATTAAATGGTTACTGGAGAAGGATCAGTTCACAATTGTGGTGAAAACACCAGTGGCTGAACTGGTGATGACGAAGAGAACGATTGTGAGTTACGTGGTCCAACTATACGATCCTAATGGATTTATAGCTCCCGTCACGATCGTTTTAAAGATTCTTATTCAAGACATTTGGCGTCTGAATATAGACTGGGACGAAAGAAAACCCTGCCGATCCTTAAAGCAGAGGCATGAAATCATCATTGCTGATCGACAACAATTTATGGTTACATGGCCCGGAATGGCTCTCAAAACCCCGATGCAGCTGGTTATCTGAAAAGTTTGTGCCAAATGTTTCAGATGGGGGAGGGATGAGATGAAGGTGTTTGCGCTAACGAGATTCACGGAACCGTTATCCATTTATAGAAAGATATGGGAGAGAGTATTCACATAATCGAATACGCATCGACTTTGGAGAAGGCGCTAAGAATAATTAGCTTCGTATTTCGTTTTGTCAATGCAACTAGGGCAAAGATAAAGCGAAGGGAAGAACTGAAAGCAAGGTATGGAAATAGACGTTCGGAACGTCAATTGGTAAGGAGGGAAGGTATGGAAGGAGGTTTTGATCAACCGACTTCTGAAGAGAAGACGGAAGCTGTTCATCATCTACTAAGAAAAGAATAAGAGAAATATTTTGGGAACGAAATTGCTTGCATAAGAAAGAGCAAATATCTACCGGACAAGAGCAAGTTTCAATCATTGAAACCAATTATGGACGATAAAAGGATCCTAAGAGTTGGAGGAAGGTTGGAAAGAGCGGAATTGGATTTCGAAAGAAAGCATCCAGCAATTGTACCGAGTGGTTCTCGGTTAGCTTGGCTGATTATGGATAGTGCTCACAAAGCGACAAAACACGGAGCGGTACAAGTTGTGATGCAATACATACGCCAGAGATTCTGGATTCCGAAGATTCGAAGCGAGTTGAGAAATTTTCTACACAAATGTTTAAAGTGTGTGAGATACAACCATCGGTTCGAGATGCAGATGATGGCTGACCTGCCATCGGAGAGAGTAACTCCAGGGAAGGCATTTCTACATACGGGAGTAGATTATGAAGGTCCATTTGAAACAAAAATGATCAACAGGGCAGGTGAACAAATAATAAGACAGAAATGTTGGGTTTCCGTCTTTGTTTGTTTTAAAACGAGAGCGGTGCACATTGATTTGGTGTCGAGCCTTACTTCAGTTGCATTTATCGCTTGTTTCGAAAGATAGCGCGAAGGGGAAGGTGCGAAAGATTATACAGCGACAATGGTACTGCCTTTGTCGGAGCAGCGAAAGAATTAAGGAAGGCAAAAGAGCATTGGCTCGTGAAGGAAACTTTTGAACACTTGTCTTTGAAGGGGACGGAATGGAAATTCATGGCTCCTGCGGCACTACACCAGGGTGGCATATATGAAGCAGCGGTGAAATGCATGAAATATCATTTAACAAGAATTGTTGGAACGAAGGTGTTAGCATATGAGCAGTTCTTAACACTACTCACTGGAATAGAGGCAATTTTGAACTCAAGGCCATTGCATTCCTTGAGTGATGTTCCGAATGACTTACAGGCGTTAACGCCGGGACATTTCTTGATCGGTGAGCCGCTTGTACTACCGTTACCTCTTGCGACCAATGAGTTGCCGAACACGAAGGGCGTTAAATTATGGAGGGAGCGAAAGACGATGCTTGCCCACTTCTGGGTCAGATGGAAGGAGGAGTATCTCTCCACCTTGTACGAAAGAAAGAAATGGCGGAAAGAGAAGTACGGACTGAAAGGACAGCTGTGTGTCATCAAGAGCGAAAACTTCCCACCATCAGCTTGGGCGATGGGACGCAATAGGCTGATACCCAGTAGAGATGGACGAGTGAGGAGTGTGGTCATCCAGACGGCGACTAATCAACTGACGAGGCCGATACAGAAGATATGTATCCTGCCAATCGAGGAGCTAGAGTAACACTTACATCAATTTATGTTATATTTATTATATTTGTTCAAATGAAGGTTTAAGTTCAAAAAAACCGTAGGTTTTCGCCGGGACTGTATCGAATCGCATGAGTATTTGTGACTCTGCATTCGATGTGGAAAGAAGGGAACATATGTAGTTAACGAAAGACACAAAGTTAACGAAGCGAACGAGCTTGTTCTGCGAACAAGCGAAATGAATCAATCGCAATATTGAGTTGAAGGCGGACGGTTTGAGAATAAAGACAGTGGTTTTTTATAATTTTTCCACCGTAAGTTTCTTGTGTTTTATTTATTCAAATGAGCTACGATGCACTTATATCGATTCCGATTGATGTTCTTCGTGTTCTCCAGTGCGATCCATTATATATGGTAAGGTTAGCGAACACCTCAACGTCGGCTTCTTCCTTAGCTGTATGACAAATGTATTTAATTATTAATTTAAACAATTTAAATAGGCGAAAACTTACATTCTTTCAATTGGTTGGAGGAAAAAGACAATTTGTTTTCCATATTTTGACAGTATGTCACTCGACTTCTGTCAAAAGTAATTCACCACCTTTTTTTTTGTTTTTTTTTTGTTGAAGCTCACACGGATTCTAAATTGACATAACACCGATAGGAAAACAAAATGGCGAATTTGAAAAAAAACTGAGGGTGCCAGCGGCAAGAGGATTGCGAGTTGGGGGTTTCAGTATTGTCTCTGCTAGTGATGGTGGATGGTGGATGGATTTTTGCCCGACTGGACACAGGGAGGGTTATGTGTTTCGTGTTTCGCGCGTACCCTATGTACGTTCCTACGTGCGCTCTGTAGCCCAAATGTCTTGGCCGATTTTGAAGAGTGGGGTGTCATTAAATTAGTATTCTTCCCCGGAGTGTCATAGGCTAAACAAATAAATATAAAAATACAATTTTTTAAAAAAAAAAAAAAAAAAGGCCGTGAGAAATGTCAATACACTGAATTGTGAAATAAATTGCTTTCTGATGTACCTATTCACAATAGCGGTCTTGT
The DNA here is from genome assembly GCA_963082955.1 of Cheilosia grossa. Lineage (NCBI taxonomy): Eukaryota > Metazoa > Arthropoda > Insecta > Diptera > Syrphidae > Cheilosia > Cheilosia grossa. Next base: position 42,367,909 of record OY720144.1, on the reverse strand, counting down.
GGAATATCTGCATTCAGTCATGAATTCATTTATTTTTATTGAAATATTATTAGCCTTATTACATAAGCATATCGAACCCACATGAAATAAAAGTGCTTAAGATTTTAATAAACTGCTCTAGCTAAACTCCTAAAAGGCTGAGAAATATATATAAAAAAACTCTTTTTTTTTTTATTATTTTAAATAAATACTTTTTTGTAAATCTACACACATTTTACACATTCCATACAATTTTGAATTGTTTTATGGAAATTTAACTTAAAACATATTTTGTATCATTTGATAAAATAGGTGATAGTTTGCGCCTTACTTACTTATAAGAAAACTATAGTCACTGGAAAGTGCTGAAATTTAGAGTCGAAACTAAAAATGTTTATTGGAAAGGCCCATTGTATGGTATCATATCCATACAAGTGTCTTTATACAAGAAAATACTTTTAGATAAATTCGTATTCTTCCCTGGAGTAACATCGCTAATATGACGTCAGATTGACCTCAAAATATTTAGAACTTTACTATTAGATTTTAAAATAAAATATATTCAGCACTGGGGTCGTAAAAAAAAATACTCTTTAACATTTCTCACCACAAATAAAAGTTTGCACTCATTCTAATAGATGGCGCTAGTCGGCACAAAATGTTATTGAACATTTCAATTAAAAGTTTATAATAATTTACGTTTACTAATAAACCTAAACTAGATTAAGTTATAATTATTAATAGTCACAAATGATATGCAACTGAGTGGTAGTCACAAGTACTTATATTAAGTGAAAACGTGGCTTTAATTTATGACATTTTTTCACAGTGAATGTAATACTAGCCGTATTTTATTATCAGCGTGATCTGATTCGAATCAGATCATGAAAATAAAACAATACGGATCATAGAAAAATTTTATTTTCGAGTTGTGGCAACAGTTGCTTTCAAAACACAAGGGGTAATGTATGAGCACTACAAACTTCATATTGCCACCAGCCATATTGCAAACTTTCTGTACAACGTGACGTCACAATATGATGACAATTGACATGACATTTCATTTGCTTGTGGGGGGTGTTACCATATGAATCAAATTAATAATTTTTATTTTTGGATATTGTCTTTAAGAAAAGTAATTTAAAATTCTGTGTAAAAAATGCAACAAATAAACAATATTTTGCTGCTGTATTTCGGTATTTCGGTGTATTCATGCGAGCGAATGATTTTTTTAAACATTTATGAAATGTTCTCTTTTTGCTTCAGAAACATTTTATAAACATTTGTCAAACATTTTTGTTTTTGCCGGTGTATACGCCGATCGAAATATGCAGAGCTGCTGTCGCCGCTTCGGAGACCTCGCCCAAAGATTTAAAAGATTTAACCTCCAGTGTAGATTTATTCTCTAAATAGTAGTAATTATTAATTATTCTTGTACAAAAATTTAACTTACTTTTTAGTTTTCTGGGCTGGCGACCTGGGCTCCTCTGCGGCAAACAAGAAAAAGTGGCGGTTTGAAATAAATGACAAATGACAAATGCAAAAGCGCGTGGGTTTTGACGTTTCCTTTTGACGTTTCTTAAATGACAATTGCGACGAACGCGTTCAGAGATTTAGGTATGTTCGCACGAGATGCCCAGGTCGTCCCCGTACAATATTTTACAACACCCCACCCCCCGTGAGGCGCTCTGGTTCAACCGGCGTCTCACCAACATCTAAAACGGCCAGCTTGATGGCAGGTCGGCGAACAACTCCAGTTGTTGTTTGGATTTCGGCTGAGCGTACTTGTTTGTCGATCCCGTGATACACCTTGATGACTCTTCCTCTCTTCCACTGACTTCTAGGGGCATCGGCATCGCAGATGAGTACAAGATTTCCGACTGAGATGGGCGGCACGTTTTCAAACCACTTGCAGCGTCTTGTCAGAACTGGTAAGTATTCCTGTATCCACTTTTTCCAGAATCGGTCTTTGATTTGTTGGCTGATCCGCCACTGTTTGCGGAGACATAAGACACGGTCGTCTACGCAGCCTGGAGTTTGCGTCGAGTTCGGCCCTCCCAGCAAGAAATGGTTAGGAGTCAGAGGCTCCTCATCTTGTACTGAAACTGGTAAATATGTGAGCGGGCGGCTGTTGACTATGTTTTCTGCTTCGACCAAAGCACTGAGCAGAGTCTCGGTCCTTGGTGCGACTTCTTTGAGAGTATGTGACAGTACTCGCTTTACCGACCGTACCAGTCGTTCCCAGCACCCACCAGCATGCGGATTCGACGGACAATTGAAAATCCACTGAATGCCCTTCGAAGATAGTTCGGTTTTGATTGCTTCGTTGTCGAAGATACAATTGGTCTGCAACTCGTTTCTCGCTCCAACGAAATTTGTACCATTGTCCGACCTTATTCTTGCCGGCACCCCCCGCCGGTTGACAAAATTACGGATGCACAAAATGCATGCGTCCGTAGAGAGATCTGCAGCGATTTCGAGGTGTACTGCTCTAATCGTCATACACGTGAAAAGCGCGACCCAGCGTTTCTCCCTGCGACGTCCATTGGTAACAAGGACTGGACCGAAATAGTCAAGGCCGGTAAATGTAAACGGCCTCACGTACGGAGTAAGACGATCCTCCGGCAGTTGACCCATTAGTGGTGGCACCGGCTGAACGGACCGGATACGGCATAACTGACAATCGCTCTTCACTTTCCTGACGACTGAACGTAGGCTAGGCACCCAGAATTTTTGGCGCACTTCGTTTGCTATAGTGTCGTCATTTTGATGACAGAAGCGACGGTGGAAGTGATCCACAATCATCCTGGTCAATTTATGTTCCTTGGGCAAGATCACCGGACGTCTGGCAGTGAGCGGAATGGTTGAAGCGGCGTCTATACGTCCATAGACGCGAAGGAGACCATCGTTATCCAAGTACGGCGTCAATTTGTACAGGCTGCTTGTCTTTTCAACATTTTGTTGACAGCTGAGTTGAGCTACCTCGTAGGCGTAGACATCACGTTGGGCTTCGCAACAGAGAACCTTTTCGGCGTCGTCGAGCTCTACTGGCGAGAGACCTCCATCTTCAATGGGCATACGTCTACACGCCTTCAGGAACCGGATAACCCAGGCAGCTGTTCTCAGCAGCTTGGAGTACTTTGAAAACCTGGAGAAATCAAAAAGATTAGTACTCACAGTAGTGACGTGTAACAGGAACTTCGGTCTCATTTCTTCCGGGCACGTATGAGTCTCAATATCGTCCGATGGTATTGGCCAAGAATCTACGTTCTGTTGTAAAAATGAAGGCCCGTTGACCCACTTGTTGTTGGCTCGGAAACTTGGCGGGTAATGTGCTCGAGTGGCTTCATCAGCTGGGTTCAACTTGGAGGGAATCCAACGCCATTGATTACATCGACTGCTATCGAGTATCTCGGCGATTCGGAAACCAACAAACTGCTTATGGCGGCTAGGCTCCGATCGGAGCCAACTTAAAACCGTTTTCGAGTCGCTCCAGAAAACTCGACTCGTAAACGGCATATCGTGGTACTCGGCTATGGTATTTGAAAGTCGTATGCCCAAAACGGCAGCAGACAACTCAAGACGGGGAATCGTCATCAGTTTCCTTGGAGCACACTTTGTCTTCCCACACAGGAAGGAAACCTGTGTCCTATCACCGAATTCAGCCCTGATAAATGCTACTGCACTGAACGCCTCTTCACTGGCATCGACGAAAATGTGAAGATCATTTCTGCTTGCTGACGACAAAAGATAGTCATGACATCTCGGCACGCTAAACTGAGACAGGTTTGGCAGCTCCGCTCTCCATAGTTTCCATTTTTCATAAATTTCCTCTGGTATTGGTTCGTCCCATCCAACACCGTAACTCCAGACTGACTGCAACATTAATTTCAGGTGAATGGCAAAGTTAGCTATTATCCCGAAAGGATCGAAAACCGACATCGCTATGCTCAAGAACTCTCTCTTGGTCGGACATCTGCGGCTCATCATAACGTCCTTATTGACACGCGGAAAATTCAATTTAAACGTAAAAACATCTTTATTAGGCTCCCAACACATTCCAAGAACCTTTTCCACAGCGGCATCGATGTTTAAATTAACTTCCGATTTTGGTTGCAGCTCGTTTTCCAGCGCAGAGATATCCTGTAGCACCCTTTTTGAATTTGAGGCAAAATTCCGTAGCTCGAAACCTGCACTACGGTGTATGGATATGACTGCTTTGGTTACTTCGGTCGCTTCGGCTTCATTGATGAAACTATCCACATAGTCATCTACGTAGTGGTGTCGTATAATCGCGCTGACGGCTCTCGGGCTATCCTCTGCAAATCTCAAGGCGTTGAGATTCTTAACGAAATTCGCTGAGCATGGCGAACAGCTGGCACCAAACGTCATCGACTGCATAGCGTAGACTCCGATGGCCTGGTTCGGTTCACTTCTCCAAAGAAACCGTTGTGAGTCTTGATCCTCCGGTTGTATCTGTATTTGGTGAAACATTTCTTTAATGTCCCCCGTCACAGCTACTGGCCTCAGTCGGAAGTTAAAGAGTATCGCAAGTAGTGGTCTGAGCTCGTCCGGTCCCTTGAGTAGAAAGGTATTTAGTGAGACGTCACTTACCTTCGCAGCAGCATCGAACACGAGACGAACCTTACCGGGCTTGTTTGGATTCTGCACGCCAAAATGTGGAAGATACCAGGTTCTTGGAGTGCTAACGTTCGCTTCGGCTTCCGTCAGCTTCCTTGCATACCCCTTTCTCAAATACTCCGCGATGATGTTCTTGTAAATCACACCGAACTCCGGATCCCTCTTCATCTTATTTTCAAGGCTCCAAAGTCTTCTTTTCGCCATATCAAAACTTGCAGGAACTTTAAACATGTCATTCTTCCACAAGAGGCCCGTCTGGAAGCGAGAGCCGATTTGCTTTGTTGTGCTGGAAAGAATCTGCAACGCCCTTTCATCGACGGCTGAAGTCAGCTTTTGCGTTGGTTTTTTCACGCCAAAATTTTCCATGCTAAAAAACTCCTCGATGACCGAATCCAAATGCGACTCTTGTTCGTTGTTACTCTGGCTACAATGAAGGATCTGGGTGTGCAACTTACTCCCATTCTCGGCAGCTGATCTCCCATACACGGCCCAACCTAATCTGGTTTCTGTAACGATTGGATGGACGTTTGCGGATTCCATTACTCTTATTGGTGCGCCCAGATGACAATGATCAAGGCCGATGAGAAGTTGAGGCTTCGCGTTGTGATACTCTGCGAACGAAAGCACGGTCTTACCTCGGAACAGTGGATACAAATCGGCGGCGCTCAGAGTCTGTGTAGGCAAGCATAACTCACTAACTGTCCTGACTTCGGTCATCGAAAATCGCTCGGCATCATCCCTGTCGGCGCTGATATGGAAGCTTACTTCTAAAGACTCCTCCGTTGACGTCTCCTTGCCGAACCACTGCAGATTTAAACTTTTCTTGGTACCTTCCAATTGAAGTTGTATGGCTAGATTGTTGCTCATGATAGTAATGGACGATCCTTCGTCCAGGAGGGCAAATGTTTTTACCATTATATCGTTGTTGTATAGCCTGACTGGCAAAACGCGAAATAATATTTTTGCATTGGCATCTGCATTACAGTTGAGCAAGGACTTCGGCGCCCTTTGATCTTCGGTCCCGGCATCGGACGTCGACGGCGACGAGGTACTTGGCTCGTCATGATCATGAAGTGAAGGGTGATGGTTGCGAGTGCATTTACCAATCTCGCATTTCTTACGGCGCTTACAAGAAATTATGCTGTGGCCGTATCTCAGACACGAGAAACACAGCCTGTTTCTCTTAACGAAATTCCACTTCCCTTCATTGTCCAATTTTGCGTAGGCAGTGCACTCGGGTACTGAATGCCACTTCAATTGACAGTAGCGACAAGTATCATTATTGGTTGAAGCTGATACGGATCGTTCCTTGGAGCGAGCCTTGGATGCTGGTTGTTCTGAAGTAAAAAGAACGTTTTTAGTCTTTGAGTTGTTTTCTACCTTACCTTGCGGCGCTAGAGAGTTTGTTGTGACCAAGCACACTAGTCTGGCTATTCTGCTCAACCACTCTTCAAAATGTCTAACCGTTGGGTACGGCTGGATAAGAACACTTTGATGGGCCCACTCTAAACGTTTGCTCATCGGTAGCTTACCGACAAGTTCATCAATGAGAGTCGGATTAGCAAGATGCTGATGTAGACCACTTGCCTCGAGAAAGGTAGAAAAGTTCTGCACCCTGGTGGCGAATGGGACAAGCATTTCCAACTTTCCCTCCGGGATTGGCGAAATTTCCCTCACTTTGGTTAGTTGGCTTTGCAGTAAACATTCCGGGCGGCCAAAGCGAAACTCCAACGCAGCCATCACTTGTTCGACGTTGTCCGGATGTATCAATAGCGCCTCTGTGACAGTCTTTGCATCTCCTTTAATGCATTTCTGTAGACGAAAGATGTTCTCCACGTTGGTATATCCGAACATCGCCGTGGATTCGCGGAAGGTTGTACTAAACATCGGCCACTCCTCAGGACGGCCAGTGAAGTTTGGCAGATCGTGAAGCTTTCGTCCACTTCCATACGCACCCGATGGCGGCGTTATTAACTGGCTGGTTGCAGACAATGGAGATATTCTACTCTGTAGTGGAGGCACATTGACTTGCTGTTCATTTAACGGCGGCAGGAACGATGATAATCTCTGCGCGGAGAAGGAGCTGCTTGGATACGTGCTGATGGCCGCAGTTGGCGGAGGCCTATGTGGCAATGACCACGTGTACTGCGGTGCTGCGACACCTGTGTACATAGACGATGGAGGTATATGCAGCTGGGGCGAACATGTGATTGGCATATACTGGTATCTGGCTGTGTTATTATGTACCGACATTAGTTCTGATGTCGACACTGGTTTCTGAAGCGATGATGATATACTCGGTGCGTACTGAGCGGTTCCAGCACCGATGCACATTGTCGAAACAGTGGTTGTTGAAACCGTTGGCGGCAATGAATTCAATGTGATCGGCACGTACTGAGCTGTTCCAGCACCGGAGTTCGAGGCGGCAGTTGATGACTGCTGTTGGCGGCTAAGCAGGTCTTCGATTCGAATGCGCTCGCGTTTCTCACTTGCAGCGGCGGCTGTTGCTGTCTGGAGTTGCAAACGCAGTTCGTCCATCTGCTTCTGAATTTCCACTAATTGATTTGACGGTCCTTGTTCAGAATTTTCCAACATTGTGTTGTCTGCGTCGGAATCGCTGTCTTCTGTTGAATTGGCGGCGGCTATTGGTGGATCAGAATCGGCGACAGGATCCACTCTTTTGTTGCGAGCACTTCTTCTTAAAGTCTCGTTTAGGATTGACATAGAAACGTGGCGTTGAGACCTAGCCTGCAAATTGTAGAACAAAATGGCGGCGGTTGTACGATCTTCGTGCAATTTGCTGGCCGGTCAAATGGCAAATAAAATGGCTGCTATATCTCTCCTTGGCGTGCTATGGGCTAGAAAAACTCGGTTTACTGGATACAAATAATTGTTGCAAGCTTTTGGCGGCTTATTCTTTGCAGAAATATTTAATTATTATCTTCTATACTGCAACGATTATTCCCAGCTGTGTAGGCGGCGAATAAGTAAAAAAGAATAAAATTTGTCGCCGCTTCGGAGACCTCGCCCAAAGATTTAAAAGATTTAACCTCCAGTGTAGATTTATTCTCTAAATAGTAGTAATTATTAATTATTCTTGTACAAAAATTTAACTTACTTTTTAGTTTTCTGGGCTGGCGACCTGGGCTCCTCTGCGGCAAACAAGAAAAAGTGGCGGTTTGAAATAAATGACAAATGACAAATGCAAAAGCGCGTGGGTTTTGACGTTTCCTTTTGACGTTTCTTAAATGACAATTGCGACGAACGCGTTCAGAGATTTAGGTATGTTCGCACGAGATGCCCAGGTCGTCCCCGTACAATATTTTACAACAGCTGCTCTTAAATTTCGTCCATAAGATATCTTTGCATGGAGGAAACCAACTCATGCTAGTCCTCATTCGAAAAGAGTATTGGATTCCAAAACTAAAAAATCTTATTAAAGCAAGCATAAGCCGCTGCAAACTTTGTGTGATTCACAAGAAACATCTTCGCTCCCAAATTATGGCAGCACTTCCCCCAGAAAGGACAGAGTTCTCTAGACCCTTCACCACGGTCGGTGTAGACTTTGCTGGTCCGTTTGACATAAAAACTTATATGGGAAGAAACTGTCGCATCACCAAGGGTTATGTGTGTGTGTTCGTGTGTTTTTGCACAAAAGCTATTCATTTGGAAGCATGCACAGAGCTCTCCACTGCTGCTTTCCACAGATTGGTGTCTAGAAGGGGTGCACCTCAGGACATATATTCCGACAATGGAACTAATAGGGTGTTAAAAGAAGAGTTTAAACAGTATTTAAAGGAAGTGGCCTCTGAAATGTGCAAGAAAATTGACTCAAGACTCTCTTGGCATTTTATTCCGCCCCGCATATGGGCGGTTTATGGGAAGCCGGGGTCAAAAGCTTCAAAACCCATTTTAAGAAAGTAGCTGCTGGGTTTAAATACACATTTGAAGAGTTTTCGACTCTCCTGTGTCGGATTGAAGCCTGTCTAAACTCCCGTCCAATTTCAGCGGCTTCTGAGAGTATCAGCGACATTCTTGCTCTCACTCCAGGGCACTTCCTAGTCGGCGGTCCACTTATTTCTTTACCAGAATCAATTCCACGAGACTCTTCCCTATCTCTCATGAATCGGTGGGAAAAGCTTAAGATTCTGCATCTCCGCTTCTCTCAAAGATGGAAAGAGGAGTACCTAAAAGAGATGCACAAGAGATTTAAGTGGAAGTATCCGCTGCGGGATATTCAGGTTGGCGATATTGTCGTGGTTAGACGAGAAAATTTGCCGCCTACAGAGTGGCGATTAGGGCGAGTTACTAATGTTTTTCCTGGAAGCGATGGTAAGGTCCGAGTTGCTGAGATTCGTACGCAATACGGACAAATCATTCGGCCAATAGTTAAACTTTGTGTCCTTCCGAATGAATAGTTCCACGCTATAAATATCTTAATTTTTAGTTTCTATTACACATGTTATTTATTGTCAAACAAAATCTAAATTTATATTTTTTTTTTCTTTTTAACCGAACAAAATGAATTGCACTGAATTATGCTATACACGTAGCTTTAAGCTTGTAGATACGATTACTAACAATTGAATTTGAATCTTAATCTACTATTTTCCATAGTCAAATTGTAAATAATTTTCTATTTTCAGATAGCTTAGCTTTTCCTACTAACAATCCTCTCCTCCGGAGTGAGTGGAACCCCTTCGGAAAATAAAAAGGTTCCCCATCTAAATCCGGCGGCAATGTTGAAGCCAACCGCTTAATAATTACTCTACGTTAACATTGTAATATCAACTTAAAATTAATTTGCATTATGAGTACATAGATGGCTCACATATTAGTAAGGAGTTTGAAAAACTTCCATTTTTTTCATGACCACCTACAATAGTTTCCTGTGTAATTCATTTTTTTTTTCTTAACTAACCCTCAACGAGATAAGCTCGCAAACGATTTTGTGTGAAGAATAAATTTTACATGAACTAAATAAAACTTGTATTTCTCTCTATTCTTTCAACACTGGGACGATTCAATCGGTTTGGAGCATCGCCATCGGCAATCCAACAGTACTGAAGGGCGCAGGGTTTGAGCTTAGAAAATGGAAATCGATTTCCAGAGCTCTCATGAATAATATGAATTATGAAGAGCAGGATCAATCTTGTTTCAAGATGATGTGAAGGCATCGATATTAGGCATTAAATGGTTACTGGAGAAGGATCAGTTCACAATTGTGGTGAAAACACCAGTGGCTGAACTGGTGATGACGAAGAGAACGATTGTGAGTTACGTGGTCCAACTATACGATCCTAATGGATTTATAGCTCCCGTCACGATCGTTTTAAAGATTCTTATTCAAGACATTTGGCGTCTGAATATAGACTGGGACGAAAGAAAACCCTGCCGATCCTTAAAGCAGAGGCATGAAATCATCATTGCTGATCGACAACAATTTATGGTTACATGGCCCGGAATGGCTCTCAAAACCCCGATGCAGCTGGTTATCTGAAAAGTTTGTGCCAAATGTTTCAGATGGGGGAGGGATGAGATGAAGGTGTTTGCGCTAACGAGATTCACGGAACCGTTATCCATTTATAGAAAGATATGGGAGAGAGTATTCACATAATCGAATACGCATCGACTTTGGAGAAGGCGCTAAGAATAATTAGCTTCGTATTTCGTTTTGTCAATGCAACTAGGGCAAAGATAAAGCGAAGGGAAGAACTGAAAGCAAGGTATGGAAATAGACGTTCGGAACGTCAATTGGTAAGGAGGGAAGGTATGGAAGGAGGTTTTGATCAACCGACTTCTGAAGAGAAGACGGAAGCTGTTCATCATCTACTAAGAAAAGAATAAGAGAAATATTTTGGGAACGAAATTGCTTGCATAAGAAAGAGCAAATATCTACCGGACAAGAGCAAGTTTCAATCATTGAAACCAATTATGGACGATAAAAGGATCCTAAGAGTTGGAGGAAGGTTGGAAAGAGCGGAATTGGATTTCGAAAGAAAGCATCCAGCAATTGTACCGAGTGGTTCTCGGTTAGCTTGGCTGATTATGGATAGTGCTCACAAAGCGACAAAACACGGAGCGGTACAAGTTGTGATGCAATACATACGCCAGAGATTCTGGATTCCGAAGATTCGAAGCGAGTTGAGAAATTTTCTACACAAATGTTTAAAGTGTGTGAGATACAACCATCGGTTCGAGATGCAGATGATGGCTGACCTGCCATCGGAGAGAGTAACTCCAGGGAAGGCATTTCTACATACGGGAGTAGATTATGAAGGTCCATTTGAAACAAAAATGATCAACAGGGCAGGTGAACAAATAATAAGACAGAAATGTTGGGTTTCCGTCTTTGTTTGTTTTAAAACGAGAGCGGTGCACATTGATTTGGTGTCGAGCCTTACTTCAGTTGCATTTATCGCTTGTTTCGAAAGATAGCGCGAAGGGGAAGGTGCGAAAGATTATACAGCGACAATGGTACTGCCTTTGTCGGAGCAGCGAAAGAATTAAGGAAGGCAAAAGAGCATTGGCTCGTGAAGGAAACTTTTGAACACTTGTCTTTGAAGGGGACGGAATGGAAATTCATGGCTCCTGCGGCACTACACCAGGGTGGCATATATGAAGCAGCGGTGAAATGCATGAAATATCATTTAACAAGAATTGTTGGAACGAAGGTGTTAGCATATGAGCAGTTCTTAACACTACTCACTGGAATAGAGGCAATTTTGAACTCAAGGCCATTGCATTCCTTGAGTGATGTTCCGAATGACTTACAGGCGTTAACGCCGGGACATTTCTTGATCGGTGAGCCGCTTGTACTACCGTTACCTCTTGCGACCAATGAGTTGCCGAATACGAAGGGCGTTAAATTATGGAGGGAGCGAAAGACGATGCTTGCCCACTTCTGGGTCAGATGGAAGGAGGAGTATCTCTCCACCTTGTACGAAAGAAAGAAATGGCGGAAAGAGAAGTACGGACTGAAAGGACAGCTGTGTGTCATCAAGAGCGAAAACTTCCCACCATCAGCTTGGGCGATGGGACGCAATAGGCTGATACCCAGTAGAGATGGACGAGTGAGGAGTGTGGTCATCCAGACGGCGACTAATCAACTGACGAGGCCGATACAGAAGATATGTATCCTGCCAATCGAGGAGCTAGAGTAACACTTACATCAATTTATGTTATATTTATTATATTTGTTCAAATGAAGGTTTAAGTTCAAAAAAACCGTAGGTTTTCGCCGGGACTGTATCGAATCGCATGAGTATTTGTGACTCTGCATTCGATGTGGAAAGAAGGGAACATATGTAGTTAACGAAAGACACAAAGTTAACGAAGCGAACGAGCTTGTTCTGCGAACAAGCGAAATGAATCAATCGCAATATTGAGTTGAAGGCGGACGGTTTGAGAATAAAGACAGTGGTTTTTTATAATTTTTCCACCGTAAGTTTCTTGTGTTTTATTTATTCAAATGAGCTACGATGCACTTATATCGATTCCGATTGATGTTCTTCGTGTTCTCCAGTGCGATCCATTATATATGGTAAGGTTAGCGAACACCTCAACGTCGGCTTCTTCCTTAGCTGTATGACAAATGTATTTAATTATTAATTTAAACAATTTAAATAGGCGAAAACTTACATTCTTTCAATTGGTTGGAGGAAAAAGACAATTTGTTTTCCATATTTTGACAGTATGTCACTCGACTTCTGTCAAAAGTAATTCACCACCTTTTTTTTTGTTGAAGCTCACACGGATTCTAAATTGACATAACACCGATAGGAAAACAAAATGGCGAATTTGAAAAAAAACTGAGGGTGCCAGCGGCAAGAGGATTGCGAGTTGGGGGTTTCAGTATTGTCTCTGCTAGTGATGGTGGATGGTGGATGGATTTTTGCCCGACTGGACACAGGGAGGGTTATGTGTTTCGTGTTTCGCGCGTACCCTATGTACGTTCCTACGTGCGCTCTGTAGCCCAAATGTCTTGGCCGATTTTGAAGAGTGGGGTGTCATTAAATTAGTATTCTTCCCCGGAGTGTCATAGGCTAAACAAATAAATATAAAAATACAATTTTTTAAAAAAAAAAAAAAAAAAGGCCGTGAGAAATGTCAATACACTGAATTGTGAAATAAATTGCTTTCTGATGTACCTATTCACAATAGCGGTCTTGTGGAATATCTGCATTCAGTCATGAATTCATTTATTTTTATTGAAATATTATTAGCCTTATTACATAAGCATATCGAACCCACATGAAATAAAAGTGCTTAAGATTTTAATAAACTGCTCTAGCTAAACTCCTAAAAGGCTGAGAAATATATATAAAAAAACTCTTTTTTTTTTTATTATTTTAAATAAATACTTTTTTGTAAATCTACACACATTTTACACATTCCATACAATTTTGAATTGTTTTATGGAAATTTAACTTAAAACATATTTTGTATCATTTGATAAAATAGGTGATAGTTTGCGCCTTACTTACTTATAAGAAAACTATAGTCACTGGAAAGTGCTGAAATTTAGAGTCGAAACTAAAAATGTTTATTGGAAAGGCCCATTGTATGGTATCATATCCATACAAGTGTCTTTATACAAGAAAATACTTTTAGATAAATTCGTATTCTTCCCTGGAGTAACATCGCTAATATGACGTCAGATTGACCTCAAAATATTTAGAACTTTACTATTAGATTTTAAAATAAAATATATTCAGCACTGGGGTCGTAAAAAAAAATACTCTTTAACATTTCTCACCACAAATAAAAGTTTGCACTCATTCTAATAGATGGCGCTAGTCGGCACAAAATGTTATTGAACATTTCAATTAAAAGTTTATAATAATTTACGTTTACTAATAAACCTAAACTGTTGTAAGTGCATGTATTTCGATGATCTATATGGATCATGGCTGATAATAAAAAAGGGCTACTATTTCGGGGTGAGAAAAAAAGATTTGATTTGTATACTTCAAACAACAGAGAGCAACAATTTATGATCATGTAAGTATTTTGTTTTTTGTGTTTTTTTCAAAATGTACTCAATTAAATATAGATGTAGTTCAAAAACAATAATTGGAGATGATGGAAAATTTATTCGATGATAATCGCGACATTGCTAACGGTTTCAGTACGAATAGGAGGAAAGACAATGTAAGTGAGTTTTTGTGTCTTCTAGAAAAAGAGCTGAACAGTGCTGGGCCTCCAATGAACTCAGCTTGACGATGGCAGGAGTGGTGAATGGGTTTTTGATTGTTGAGAGGTTGTCTGAGTGAAAATGCAGCAGATACTTAAACATTGGTTTAATGACCCTGTAGTACTGGTGAAATCTAATAAAGAACGAATATGTAATAACTATATTGCACGCTATTTAATTTTAACTTTCAACGGTAACTCTAATGCCCAATTCACAATGTCGCGTCGACGCGTGCGTGCGTTGAAAAATTATGTAGAAACAAAGCGTTTATCAAAGAGGATCTAAACTAGAGGGCCAACTCCCGTGCACCTACCCGATTTTCCCCGCAAATTTTGAATGACAGCCCTCTCTCGTGCGCTCTTTTTTCTCCTGTCGGTGAATACATGTTATTAATGGCCGCCGAGTGGAACTTTTGCAATAACAAACAATTTGTAAATGAATTTATAGCAATAAATGTAAAAGGAATAATTGTTGAGTAAGGTTTTTTAGATAGCTTTACTTGTTTTCTATCCATCTTATGCGCCAAAAAATGTTCATCCATTCACATTTCAGGTTATTTTAATTTTTTTTACATGAACATTATTTTTGACAACAAAATTCATTAAGCTACCTTGGGGAGTTGTTCCAAAAATAGGTTAATTCCATGCAATTTAAACCCAAGTTTTCACTAGGGCAAAAGTGAATTCCTTAAAATATTCGCAAACATTGCATAAATTTCTATTACGCTTGGTGGGTGTTTTCAACTTGGTTTTTTAGCACCGTATTTGTACAAAATGAAAATATTATTAGGAATTCTGTGGTTTAATAAGAGTGAACAGTGTTGATGTTACTAAGGAACAGAAAAAATGGAAACTTTATTCATATTAAAAAAAAAAAAAAATATTATTCTCGGAATGTATATTCGTAAAAACGAGTACATATGATTAAACTCCTAACAAATAGATAATATAATGTGGTGTTTAATTTGATCCGATTTCAGATTTTGGGTATTCAATCGAACGTAAGAATCTAAATTGTTTTGTTAAATTTCAGATCCCGTATTTCTATAGGTAATGTGCTTTTGCATTTTGAAATGTTCGCTGATATTTTTATAAGATTCTCTAAATTATTAATTAACAAAAACAAGTGCAAGAAGTGATATTTCAGAGCACTTTTTTGCCCTCAGAGCAATTTTTATGTTCGTTTGGTACAAAAAAAAAGCAGATTTCAGATTTCAGAGCACTTTTGCGAATCTATATATTTTCTTAGATTTGTTTCAGATTTACCAATACAAGTGCATTTGAGTTTGACATCTGTTGGAGGTTGTTTACATTTGCGTGCATTTTTTCTACAGCTAAGAAAGGCATTGCATCGGGTGGATCTATTTTCGTAAATTTATATGTGAGCAAATATTAAGAAATCAACTGGGACGGAAATTTCGAATGTTTTAATATAAAATTTAACCAGTGAATGGTAAGCGTATAGAAAAGTGTCGAAGACTACACATACTCAAGTCGCACGAATATCAACACAAAAAAGAGCAAGAGCGTTTTTATGTTTGATTAGGCACACGAAATCTGAAATCTGAGGGCAAATCTGAAGAAGCCCAAACGAATACCACATAAGAAAGTCCCTAAAGAATTGAATTGAAGTGTGTGTTGTATTATCAATACTTTCTAAAAATCTATACCGATTTTTTTTTAACATGGGATTTACCAGAAGCCGGAAAAAAATTTTCGAATTTAACAAATATACTTGAATACGTTATTGTGCAAATATGCATTTTACGTACCATTTACAGATTAAAAATTATGCTAAAACTAAAATATCTTTTTTCCCATAATAAAAAAATCCTTTCCCCAAACTCTGATAAAATATCTACTTTGTTTCAATATGGCTTCGAAATGAAAATCGACGAAAAACATTTTTTTTCTTTAAAGTATACCTGCAATAAAAGCTTGAAGTTACAAAATCTCTTTTAAGAAAAGTGGAAGAACCGTATAAGTTGATTTTTCTCTGATTAATATCATGACATAGATTTCTGCTAGATACTGAAAAAAAAAAACTATGATTATATTAAGGTATTTGGCATTGTGAACAAATTATATCAGGAATTCCTTTTTCCAACAATTTCATAAACTATAAGAACTTTTAAACTGAGCTGCGATGTGAACGCTGTGTAACTAAAGGGTACCAAAAATGTTGAACACAGTCGCCCCCACTTACAAAATGGCCTCGTGATTGACATTAATTGCCTGCATAGGATTTCCTAAGTATGCGTGCGGCAGCAATGGCGCTCCTTTGATTTGTACAGGCACTAATACTTAGGAATTCCTATGCAGGAAAAGCAGCTTGTAGGCAAATGTACCGTTTCTGCTCTCAGTTGGCCCTCTAGTTTAGATCCTCTTTGGCGTTTATATGCTGCCACACAAAATACAACTTCAGGCGTTGAATCGAATTTAGATCTAAAATATCGTAAATTTCAACGCGACGCCTGAATAGACCTATTTTCTACTATCACGCGCGTTCGACAACTTGAGAATTTCGACTTGTTCGATTTGAAGGCATAGAATGTGCCGCTCATAGTTGGAGTGGCACAGATCCACTAATGTTTATCACACAAAACTTTTAAAGAGCTATATGATGTTCTCTCAATGCAAATTAATTAATTCAGTGTGTGGAAATGACGAATTAATTTTTTTTTGTTGTAGAGCAACTACTGATTTCTTTAGATTTTTTGGGAGAAAAAATATCAATTAATTATGGTTGCTTTTTGATTTGATATATATATTGTTAAATATGATTTTCTTGTATTTTGTAGAATCATTTTTTAATTCGTGCATAGAATTTACAGATAGAAGAAAAAAAGGAGTATGCTTTTAACTTGAATTCTGCTTTGAATTGGCGTTTTCAAGCCAAAAAAAGAAACTGAACATTGAGTCTGTCATACTCTACCCTCTCAACGTGCATTCGCTTCATATCAGAATTTCGATTTACAAAATTCTTGCTCGCGCGCTTTGTCAGGGAAGATAGAAGTCAATTTATTTTGTCAAAAAAATTTGTTCTTTAAGGTTGAAAGCAATTAATTAAATTTTTACCGTCTTGAAATCTTATAACTCCATTCCAGGTACAACACACAAAAAGCATTTCCCACCCTTATTATCATCTACTTAGCATTACATTAATTTGGTACCTACCTCTTTCCCCCATATATCTTTCCAAATTCCACAAATATAATATATATTTAAAGAAACTTTAACCAAAAACTCAACATAATACTCGTTTGATGGTAGCACCATCCACTAAAGGTGAGTGATGCGAATATTGGTTTTCGGTTGCAGAGTTGAGATGTGATGGCGGGGATGAGTTGCACCCGACCCCTCTTTCGGGGAGTCATCGCATCTCATCCCCGGACAGCTCATCCTCATATCTTCTACATCTCAACTCTGCAACTGGACACTTACATTCTCACTATCAATATCGTTCTAAATGTATAAATTAAGTGTACTCGCATTTTTCCTTTCAAAAAACTAGAAAAAAAAACTTAAAAAAAACTTTAGCTTTTACGTACTCTCCGACTACATATTAAACTTAAAAGTTAGAAATAGAAAAGTTAGTTTAAAAACCAAAAAAACCCGACAGACTAATAAACCTTTAAAATGATTAAAACAAAACAGTTTCAAGTATAACTAGTTGGCAGTCGGAGGCTGCTCACATTTTTGTCATATTGTGTAAGAGTCTCCGATTGTCAATTAGTTGTACTTGAAAGCATAAACTAAGTATAAAATAGACTGACAGCTTCAGCCAAAGCTGAATTTTACCTTGAATGTAGCCCAGTTTGAATTCATGGATTAATGTCATTTTATTCAAAAGGGGCACACGCATACTTGAAAAAAAAAAAGCCCACACCTCCGGTTCAAACCAGATGTCAGGCAGCCTGAGGTAAATTCTCATTTCAATATAGAGTGTGGGTCTGTGTTCGGCAAATAAAAGTTTTTCCGAGTTCCGGGTTGAAAATATTCGCTACATTGTTGTTAGATTTTCCTGTCTTGTTTTAATCTTTTTAAATATATTTTAGTCAGTCGGTTTTTTTTTTTAAATTAACTTTTTTACTATATATTTTGAAAATAAGTTGGTCGTAAGTTAGACTTCTTAAAAATAATTAAATAGCCCAAGTAATCTATAAGGAAACAGGATAAACTTTTCATTTAGGTTTGACTAACTAAATATCTTTTATAAGCCTATATCCATCCAATCTGCATTCTAAGGTTTTTCAAAGGGTAATCTAAATCTGTGATAATAAATTGAAATGTCGGCATAACCGAAAATCAAATTTTACGCCCTATGATGTTCCCTTATTTCTTAAGTTATTTTTGGCCACTATTTGCATTAGCATTATAGCTTATGTCCATATTGTGACAAATCATTTAAATCATAAAAAAATAATATTTTAGAAACTCGTGTCATGATATATGCTATAGGGTAGTTCGCGACAATGTCAGTTTCAAATAAGAAAAAAGCAATTGACAGCTTTAAAAACAGTATAGGAAAACAATTTGACTTTCATATGGGTGGTCTAATAGTCTAAGATAAAGTACAAAAAAACAGAATAAAGCATTGTAGGATTGAAAAATGATGTATATGAAACGTATTAGGTAAAAGCTATTAAGTAATGGGAATTGTGCACTTTTTAACAACATTTGAACAAAACACTAGGTACTCTGGCCATAATAAACCGCCTTTGTTGTCCGATTTTTTGATGTTTGAACCAAAAAGATAGCCCATCTTTTTGAGGATGGGCCTCGTGAAACACCCCATTTCCACTTTTGAAATTCAAGGTCGTGTTATTTTGACCTGGAGTTATAAGAAAATATGGTTGCTGAGTCAAACACAATAAACGAAGTGGCTATTCGCACTAAAATTTTGTACTGACTGACGTTAAATAGTATATGTATTTTCATTAAAAATAGTGTTATACGAAATAAGTACAGGATCATGCCCGAAAACTAAATCCTATTTTAAAATCATTTTGGCGTGCGAAGCGAAACACATACTTTATTCCACGCGGTGTAACTGGCTTTTCGTTACGTAGCCGTCCCGAACGAATCGAATAGCAATAACTGCCACAAAATGAACAAGATGACTCCTGATTATTTGCGAACGATTATTAATTGAGATTATATTAACAATTTATTTTCTAAGTCTTTTCGTTAATTCAACAACTGAAAACATCGGCACTAATAATTTGTTTTTGTCGTATTCCCGAGAGACGTAAGAGGAGATCATAATGTTCTTCAACTCGGCGTAAACAGGATTGACATATTGTTTTTGGAAGCGGATCTGTTGGAGAAATCTGAGCATTTGAATTAATGAGCGTTGAAAACATTTTCTCTTTATATAGATGAATTGGCTTACCGTAATTGGCAGATATCCATTGATTTTTTCATCTATCGACAACCTTTTCCCGTTGTTACTGTATATGTGAACGACAACTTGATGAATCTCAGAACATAGTCGGCACAAAAATCCGGAAATATACGCCTTAGATATGCTACCCATCGATTGTCAAATATCCTTTGATAGTACTCGACTTTGGTTTTATTTAAGTACATAAAGTCTCAATTCCAAAAAAAAAGGAATGTAATATGTTCTCTTACTTCAAGGATAGCAATTTCCACTTCACTTCTTGCACTTTCCTATAACCAAAAACTATATAAAAAAGATTGTCAGCTGAGAGCAAACGGTTGCCTACGACTTGCCCTGCTTGGCGTTGGTCAAAGAGGATCTAAACTAGAGGTCCAACTGAGAGCAGAAACGGTACATTTGCCTACAAGCTGCTTTTCCTGCATAGGAATTCCTAAGTATTAGTTCCTGTACAAATCAAAGGAGCGCCATTGCTTCCGCACGCATACTTAGGAAATCCTATGCAGACAATTATGTGGTATTCGTTTGGGCGCTCTCAGAGCACTTTTTTTGCCCTCAGAGCAATTTTTATGTTCGTTTGGTACCAAAAAAAGCAATCTTTTTCAGATTTCAGAGCACTTTTGCGAGTCTAGATATTTTCTCAGATTTGCTTCAGATTTACCAAAACAAGTGCATTTGAGTTTGACAAGTGGTGGAGTTTGTTTACATTTTAGTGAAATATTTCTACAGCAAAGAAAGGCATTGCATCGGGTGAATCTATTTTAGAAATCAATCGGGACGGAAATTTCGAATGTTTTAATATAAAATTTGACCAGTGAATGGAAAGCGCTTAGAAAAGTGTCGAAGACTACACATATTCAAGTCGCACGAATATCAACACAAAAAAAGAGCAAGAGCGATTTTATGTTCGATTAGGCACACGAAATCTGAAATCTGAGGGCAAATCTGAAGAAGCCCAAACGAATACCACATTAATGTCAATCACGAGGCCATTTTGTAAGTGGGGGCGACTGTGTTCAACATTTTTGGTACCCTTTAGTTACACGTCGCTCACATCGTAGTTCAGATTAAAAGTTTAGTTTAGTTTAGTTTATGAAATTGTTGGAAAATGGAATTCCTGTAATAATTTCGTCACAATGCCAAATACCCTATATATAATCATAGTTATTTTTTCAGTATGTAGCAGAAATCTATCTTATGATATTAATCACTTTTTTTTAAAAGAGATTTTGTAACTTCAAGCTTTTATTGTAGGTAGTTATTTTAGAGAAAAAAACTTGATGTGGGTCGATTTTAATGCTTTTCATTTCGAAGTCATATTGAAACAAAATAGATATTTTAACAGAGTTTGGGGAAAGCGTTTTTTTACTGTGGGGAAAAAGATATTTTAGTTTTAGCATAATTTTTAATTTGTAAATGGTACGTAAAATGTATAGTTGCACAATAACGTATGCAAATTTGCATTTGTTAATTTCGCTATTTTTTTTTCCTTGGGGACTTTCATACTACGCCTGCTTCCTCCTTCCAGATCGCACACCAGAATGATCGAAATATTACCCTTTCCCATCGACTTCCCCTTTGACACATCTCTTTCTCTTTCTAAATTGCTATAGATTGCCCTTTATTTATGTGAAATATCACTTTCTGCAATTGTTTTTGTTAATTAATAATTTAGAGAGGCTTATAAAAATATCAGTGAACATTTCAAACTACAATCTTATAAAATTTGCAAAAGGACATTATCTGTAGATATACGAGAACTGAAAATTAACAAAACAATTTATATTCTTGCGTTCGATTGAAAACGCAAAATCTGAAATCGGATCAAATTAAACACCCCATTATATTATCTTTTTGTTAGGAGTTTAATCATATGTACTCGTTTTTACGAATTTACTTTCCGAGAATAATATTTTTTTTTTGTTTTTAAATATGAATAAAATTTCCATTTTTGCTGTTCCTTAGTAACATCAACACTGTTCACTCTTACTAAACTAAACAAGTTGACAACACCCAGCGTAATAGAAATTTATGCAATGTTTGCGAATATTTTAAGGAATTCACTTTTGCCCTAGTGAAAACTTGGGTGGTTTAAATTGAATAGAATTAGCTTCGTGAATTTTCCTGTCAAAAATATTTTTCATGTAAAAAAATTAAAAAAAACCTGAAATGTGAATGGATGAACATTTTTTGGCGCATAAGATGGATAGAGAACAAGTAAAGCTATCTAAAACACCATACTCAACATTAATTCCTTTTATATTTATTGTTATAAATTCATTTATAAATTGTTTGTTATTGGAAAAGACAATTTTCAGAACCGAGCGTGCTCAGAGCGTTCTGGTGTATTTTTGTTTTTCCTGTTTTTTTTTTCTGTCAAATGTGACTGGAAGTGTGCTTGTACATGAGCGCGCTCAAGTATCTAGTTTAGTAAGTCCGACAGCTGTCTGACTTGATCTATCTCTGCTGTGATTGGCCCAGAGTGGTCACGTGGTTAGTTTTGGCAGTTAACGTTTATGCAGGGGTAGCCGACGAATCTAGTCAAGAAATTCGTGACTGAGTACTAAGTTGACATTTATTTGGTTGTCAACGTGAGCAGGCAGCCCTCTCTCGCGCGCTCTTTTTTTCCTCTCTGTGAATACGTGTCGGGGGGAATTTTTTCAATAAACAACAATTTGTAAATGAATTTATTACAATAAATGTAAATGGGTTAAATTTTGAGTATGGTTTTCTAGATAGCTCTACTTGTTCTCTATCCATTTAAAGCGCCAAAAAATGTTCTTCCATTCACATTTCAGGTTTTTTTAGTTATCTTTACATGGAAAATATTTTTTGACAGCAAAATTAAATTCATCTACTCTTGAGAGTTTTATGTCAATTCGAATCCGTGTGCAAAAATACAAAAAAAAAAAAAAAAAATTGCCAATCTTGGGGGACTATGATGGATTTCGGAATTGAGTTATTAGCCCTTTTTTATTATCAGCCATGCACACAACTTTTAAGTAATAAGTAAGCCATACTATTCAATGAATTTGTCTCACTATATATATTTAATTATTAGATATTTCTTCAAGGTTTGTTAAATCGCAAGCTCCCACTCAAGATGATGCTAGAAAAGCCCTTGATGTGTCCACGATGCAGGAGAACACACACCGTCAAGAGTGTATGGCCAAAGTCAAGGAATACGAAACCCATATTGAACAGCCGAAAGTTGAACACAAGGGTATCGATCACGAAGAGCGTAGGAAGAACCTGATTGTAAGTTGAATTTGAATTAACATGAGCCTTACGAAGAATTGCTAACCATTTTTATCCTCTTCTAGGAAGAGACCAAGCAAGAACAGCATCGTGCCCACTATCAATACCAATTGGCAAGGCGCCGCTATGAAGATCAATTGTCGCAGCAGCAACGTATCCAGGAGGACAATTTCAAAAAGTAAGAATGTAGTAAAAGTTGTGTGAATTGATTCTTTAAACGGTAACACTTACTAGGCAAGAGGAAAGTGTCACACTCCAAGAGGCAATGCGCCGGCAAACCATCGAACACGAGATCGAAATGAAGGAGAAAAGCCGTCTTAAACTACTCGAGCACGAGATGAGAACTGAAGCCAAGGTTGACAGGGAGAATCGTGACAACAACATTGAACAGATTCGTCTTAAGGCACTGCTGCTTGTCTGCCAAGGGAGCAACTGGGCGTCACAACTATTTACAAAGTCTTCGATTAGGCCAACACCAGTAATCGTAGTTTGTTGTTGTTCCAAAACATTTTATTACATGTATTGAATATAAAATAAGTTACAAGCTAAACTATCAGTAGGTACGTGTTATAAATATGAACGAATCTGCACTCTATTCTGGTGGAGCCATGTGTGCACTCCAGCCATGGAAACATTTTGTGAAGCGCTTCGACTCCTTCAGAGTGAGGAAAAGTTTGCGCGCACCTCCTGGTTGTTCAGAGTGAGGAAAAGTTTGCGCGCACCTCCTGGTTGTTTGATTGATGTTGGTTGAATACCTCGAATAAATGTTAAAAAATGCATATTTGTGTAAACTGAAAGAGTTTATTTATCTGTCGTCTGTCTGACTTACTTGTGCGGATTTGTAGGCCAATTTGACTTCGACGTCACTGCATATGGAGCCGAGCCAGAGGAATACTTGTTCGCCGTTGTCCAGTATCATGATGTCGTCATCGGCTAAATTGTCTTTTCGGCGACGGTGAAGTAGCCCTTTTTTTGGAGCATTGGAAAAGTATCCAGTTTGTTGTCAATCAAATACAGACGGCGTAGGTTCATCAGCTTGAAGATTGATGAAGGTAGAGCTGTCAGCTGGTTGCGCGACAGATTCAAGATCTCCAGTTTTGGTCAAAACTCGACCCCGGATGATAGTTTGCTTGTTTCGTTATCGCTCAAGTTGTACAGGCAATCGGTACCTGGCAGCGAATGTCGCGAAAAAAAATAACAGTTCGGATAAGTCAGACTAGTTGTCAGTGTCAGTGTCAGATTTCAACCGTGGTGAGCTGTGACAGTGTTCAGAAGTACAGCTTTTTTTAAGAGAAGTTCAACTCAAATTTGGTGAATAAGTCATTCACCATTATTGTTCCATTATAATACCAAATACATGCGACTTAAAAGTCATATAAATTTAGGCTTTGAAATACGAGACACGTAAAAATAAAACAAATACACATACGTATACTTTATTTTAAATTATATTTAGACTAACGGAGAAACTATTAATAACAGCAACGATATTAATCTTGGTATTTATAAATTATAACTAAACTCCAGAAGTATATTAAGCGATGTATGTGATAAACATATTCTACTCGATTTATGTTAAATGCCCTACAAATGTTGGCTAAAAATGTTTTAATTTGTTTATTATTCTACAGAATTGCTCATCTTTCTTTTATTTCACATAAATACACAATTATTTTTTGAAATTAATCACTGTCCACACAAAATTTAGTTGGAACAATTATTTTCAAATTTAACGGATAAAATTCTATGAACGCTGATAGCAACCTTGCCCACAGCGGAAGTCGCTCTGAAGCAACTTTGCCCACAGCGGAAGTTGTTTATTTTAGGTGCGAGTGTGTTTGTGTGCCGGAATTTTTGAAGTTTCGTGACATTTGTCAATACGATTTTCTATGTAACAATACTAACGCACCTAAAGTTTGCAACCCCATGGTAATATAGCTTGTAGGTAAGTAACGGAAAATCGGCCGGAGTTGGGGGTCTCAGTATTGTCTCTGCTTACAACAACAGAACATGATCCTGATATTCATCGAGATCACGAATCATGATCTGAAAATGTATTGTGCTAGGTGGCTTGTTTCATTTTCCAATGTTGGTGTACCTGTAAACGATAGCCATTAGCCAAGCCACACAGTCACGTTGCCAGACTAAAATATTCAACACCCTTCAGTGCTGCCGTGACTCGAACGACGCTTCAACACAAAAAATCAAAAAGCATTTTTTTCACATCGAATACATTTCCCGCCTTCGAGATGATTTTGCTTTTTCATTCCGTAAAGGTATGCCCAGACCAGCGAAATATTTAAGTAAATGTTTCATAAAAATTTTTTTTAACAAAAAAAATGTTTATGAAATGTTTCGCAGTTCGTTAATAATTTGTTTCAGAGGTGTGTTTTTGTTCTTTTAACATAAAATACAAATGTCCAGAAAATCTTGAAACAATAAAAAATCGAAACCAGCTGCCTGTATAAATTTAAATTGTTTTAGAACCTAGTTATTGGGAAACACGTTTCTTTTTTATCACAGAAAAATCTAATTCTAACTTCATTTTGTTCTTCTGGAATTTCGTGCCTAAGCCGCTGTCATTTACTTTGTCTAAAAATTCCAATCTGAGCGGACCAGAGGTGCAAACTGAATTAAGATTTCTATTACAATTTGAACTGATTGTAGGTAAACTCATTTCCTTTGAGAAACAAAACACACCATATAACGGAAGCCGTGTTGTTGTTTTCGAGCCTCTGGTCGTGAATTTCCGACAGTAAACAGTATTTCATATTTTTTTTTCTGTCAAATGTGACTGGAAGTGTGCTTGTACTCGTGTAATCAGCTTTTTCCTCAGCTTGCTCAGTCAATTTATTCTGAGCTCATAGAGCGCGCTCTGATCATGTTCTGAACGGAAAAAGAAACACAAATTTGAGTTCTGATGTGACTGAGTTACATTTTTTTATAACAGTTCAGGGTCTGCTCTGAACTAAAAAAGAAAAACGGCTATTGTTGTTTTTGTAATTTCAATCCCTGTCTATGAATCCTTGACCGCCGACCGGCCGGAAGAAATAAGCATAATAGGTTTGTTTGACGTGGGCCCTATTGCGCACTAGTACGCACTGGTTTAACCCTAATGTGTTCGATATAGCACTGAACTCTCCCTGGTACTGAAAACCTGTACTTGACATCAGAGACAAGACTGAGACCCCCAAATCCGGCCGATTTTCCGTTACTTGCCTACAAGCCATATTACCATGGGGCTGCAAACTTCAGGTGCGTTAGTATTGTTACATAGAAAATCATATTGACAAATGTCACGAAACTTCAAAAATTCCGGCTCACAAACACACTCGCACCTAAAATAAGCAACTTCCGCTGTGGGCAAAGTTCAGTACCACTTCCGCTGTGGGCAAAGTTGCTATCAGCGTTCATAGAATTTTATCCGTTAAATTTGAAAATAATTGTTACAACTAAATTTTGTGTGGACAGTGATTAATTTCATAAAATAATTGTATATTTATGTGAAACAAAAAGAAGATGAGTAATTCTGTAGAATAATAAACAAATTAAAACATTTCTTGCGAACATTTGTAAGGCATTTAACATAAATCGAGTAGAATAAGTTTATCACATACATCGTTTAGTATACTTCTGGAGTTTAGTTATAATTTATAAAAAGCAAGATTAATATCGTTGTTGTTATTAAGTATAAGCATAGACACATTATTACTAGATGGTGCATTTCATATAAAGGAAATGGTTATTCCGAAACACCCCAATATCTAGATGGCGCCACCGTGAAAATATACCTCAAACTCGGATACATGCTGCAAAACACTTTATTTGAGGTGTTCTGTTGAGAAACATTTCCGATCAACGTGAACCGTGGACCTCGTTGGCTTCGCAGTGAGGTTCATACCTGATTCTTCTTTATTTTCCTTTTTCGCAAAACAAACAAAATGTTCCTTGGTTCTTACGGCATCATGTATCTTAATGAGACTTTTGCAATTGCGTTGAGGAAATGTGCTTAAAGAAAACCAAAGAAACAAAACAAAAACTAACTACTCGTGTGCCTCTTTTCTTTCTTCATTCATTCTCGCCATCCCCAACCGTCGCGACGGTATAAAAAGTCTTTCTGATATGACAAACCAGGGTAGGGAACTGGTTTTGGTTTGGTTTTTCTTATAGAAGAGGAGGACAAAGGAAAGGAGATGCAATATTATGATTAAGTATCAATCAATAGCAGGGTGAGGGAGGATGGTGCAAGGGATGATGCCTTCACACAGAGCTTTGGGGTATTCGCGCCAAATTGTATATGAATGGGTATGCAGCTGTATACATTTCCTCAGATTTCATTTCTTGATTCTTTCGATATTGACAACTAAGTGAAAATATTATAGTTGGCTTTTGCTTTTAATTAAAACAATATTGTAAATGCACCAATAAGAGGTGTTATTTTGGTATTCAAAGAAAAATGTAATTTTTTGAGATAAATGATCGAATGTTTATTTCATAATAAAGAGAAAGATATGCCGTTAATAATTAAAAACAACATCAGCCAAATGGCCACAACAACAACAACACGCATACAGGACCATATCCTTTTCATGAAATTTTCCATAACCAAATCGCAAAGAGGCTGCAATATGTCCTCGATAGCCTCACGAATTTTATCTTTGAGGTCTTGAATCGACGCTGGGCTGTTGGCGTAGACCTTGTCTTTCACGTGGCCCAAAGGAAGAATTCGCAAGGTGTTAAATCACAAGATCTCGGTGGCCAATTGTGATCACCTCTTCGAGAGATAACACGGTCCGGAAACTTTTCCCGTAAAAGATCAATGCTTTCGTTGCTTGTGTGGCACGTAGCGCCGTCTTGTTGAAAGTAAACCTTGTCCAGATCAATACCATCCAACTCCGACCATAAAAAATCATTAACCATCTCTCGATAGCGCAATCCATTCACCGTTACTGTTGATCCAACCTCATTTTCGAAAAAGTAAGATCCAATGACCCCCCGGACCATAAACCGCACCAACCAGTCACACGTTGAGGATAGAGAGCCTTCTCAACAATAACTCTTGGGTTTTCCGAGCCCCAGATGCGACAATTTTGCTTGTTGACGTAGCCACCTAGGTGGAAATGGACCTCATCAGTCAAGATGATTTTTCGATGGAATTCCGGATCATTTTCATGCATTTCAAGGACACAATAAGGAAAGTCACGACGTTGTTGATGATCGGCCGGCTTGAGTTCTTGTGTTAACTGAACTTTATAAGCCTTAAGACCCAAGTCTTTATGCAAAATACGGTGTAATGACGTTTGTGGAATGCCCAATTCCAAAGAACGCCGAGGAATGGACAAACCTGGGTTTGGGCTACAGCAGCAATATTCTCAGTTGTTCTTGAGAGACGTGCACGGGTTTTATGACTGTAAGATTTTCACCATTTTTGTAGTGAATTTTAAAAACTTCAATGCGTTTTGAAGCGTGTATCGTACCGTGTGTACCATTTTTAGTGATGGCGTGGTTTCTACTTGTGAAATGTCAAAGAATAAAAGCTTCAAAAGTGACAGCTACCGAAATAGCGGGTCATTCACAATAACACCTCTCATTGGAAAACCCATAACAATATGAGAAAAAAAGTTAAATGTGCAGTGAAAATTCGAAAGATTTTCCCGAGAGGCATTATTTTCGATCCCGAAAAAAACATAAGATAGGGAAGTATTTTCGTATTTTTATAGAACTAGTAAACATAGTAATATAGTATGTAACTACCTGTATAATATACGTTTTCTTTTGTGTATGATAATTTAAATGAATTCGTGTGTTTCAAACTATACATAGTTAACTGAATTATAATTATAATAGATTCCGAGAAATGTACATTACACTCGTAAATACATATGATAATTGACATTTTAATGTTTATATAAATTATTATTATTCTTTATGTAGTTATTTTGTGTCATTCATGCAATCAAAGTTTCAAAGACGCCAATATGAAACCTGAAAATTTATCTCAATAAAAGTTCGAACATAAACGCAATATTTTTCTTGTGGCAATGCTATAAGTGGAATTAAAAAAAAGTGCTGTGTCAGTCAATCATTCAGTTGGTATCTTTAATTTTCTTCCATTCACTTCCCAGCATCAGCAATCAAGGAAGTACATACATATATACCTGTCTACTTTAAATAATTTATCATAATCCTTAATCATGACCTTTGCCAATAAAATATGGGAATATGCACACATACTACCTAATTATTTCACATTTCCATAGACACATTCTTTCCACATTGTTGTCTTCATAAGATACTCCATCCCCATCGTCATCAGTATTGTCACGCTAAAGTTTGTTAGCCCTACCACACGCACCATACAACTAGCTATATGCTACATATATCAGGCAAAAAGAACTCGATCTCGATTTCCTCATCGATTTCATTTGCTATTTTTCTTCCTCCTCTGCAACATGCTTGTGTATCTTGCAAACACCAATCAACACAAAAAAGGTTTATAAGTTGACCAACTGCATTGGGACGCCATCTATTAGGAGTAAAAGTGTGAGGTATACGCTGTTCCAGGTCGGGGTATGAAATGCACCATCTAGTAATAATGTGTCTATGGTATAAGTTAAGAGTTTCTCCGTTAGTCTAAATATAATTTAAAATAAAGTATACGTCTGTGTATTTGTTATATTTTTACGTGTCTCGTATTTCAAAGCCTACATGTATGTTACTTATAAGTCGTATATTTTGGTATTATAATGGAACAATAATGGTGAATGAGTACTTTGGTTGAATAGAAATATAGAATGTTATGAAAAAACTAATAGAATAGATATTATACTTATTCACCAAATTTGAGTAGAACTTCTTTTAAAAAAAGTTGTACTTCTGAACACTGTCACAGCTTACCACGGTTGAAAGCTGACACTGACACTGACAACTGTCAACCTATCCGAACTGGATTTGAGTGAAATTCGCAGCCAGGCACCGATTGCCTGTACAACTTGCCCAAATTGAAACGTCTCAACTTGAGCGATAACGAAATAAGCGAACTATGATCCGGGTTCGAGTTTTGGCAAAAGCTGAAGATTTTCAATCCGTCGCGCAACCAGCTGACAGCTCTACCTTCATCAATCTTGAAGCTGATGAACATACGCCGTCGGTATTTGATTGACAACAAACTGGATTTCGAGGGTATCCCATCCCTGATACATGAGTTTCACCCGACTTTTCCTATGCTCCAAAGAAAAGGGCAACTTCACCGTCGCCGAAAATCGGTCCGACTTCTGCCAAGACGATTAAGCAGACGACGACATCATGATACTGGACAACGGCGATCAATTATTCCTCTGGCTCGGCTGCAGATGCAGTGAAATCGAAATCAAATCGCCCTACACATGTAAGTCACACAGCCGACGACAGAAAATCTTTCAGCTTTAATTTAATTAATTCCAGGTATTCAACAAAACATCTATCAAGCAACCAGAAAGTGCGCGAAAACTTTTCCTCACTCTGAAGAACAAGGAGTCGAAGCGCTTCACAAAATGTTTCCATGGCTGTAGTGCACACATGGCTCCACCAGAATAGAGTGCAGATTCGTTTCATCTTTCATATTTATAACACGTACTGATAGTTTTACATGTAACTTATTTTATATTCAATACATATATTATAATGTTTTGGAACAACAACAAACTATGATTACTGGTGTTGGCCTAATCGAAGACTTTGTAAATAGTTGTGACGCACAGTTGCCCACTTGGCGACCAGCAGCAGTGACGAATCTGTTCAATGTTGTTGTCGCGATCGAGTAGTTTAACACGGTTTTTCTCCTTCATTTCGATCTCGTGTTCGATGGTTGGCCGGCGCATTGCCTCTTGGAGTGCGACACTTTCCTCTTGCCTAGTAAGTGTTACCGTTTAAAGAATCAATTCAGACAACTTTTACTATATTCTTACTTTTTGAAATTTTCCTCCAGGATACGTTGTTGCTGTTGTCTCTTCCTAGAAGTGGATACAAATGGTTAGCAATTCGTCGTCAGGTTCATGTTAATTGAAATCCAACTTACAATCAGGGTCTTCCTACGTTTTTCGTAATCGAAACACTTGTGTTCAACTTTCGCCTGTTCAATATGTGTTTCGTATTCCTTGACTTTGTCCATACATTCTTGATGTCGTGTGTTCTCCTGCATCGTGGACAAATCAAGGGTTTCTCTAGCATGTTCTTGAGTGGGAGCTTGCGATATAACAAACCTTGAAGAAATATCTAATAATGAAATATATATAGTGAGACCAATTCATTGAATAGTAGGGCTTACTTATATCGATGCGGATTGATATGCTTCGTGTTCTTCAGTGCGATCCATTATATATGGTAAGGTTAGCGAACACCTCAACGTCGGCTTCTTCCTTAGCTATAAGACAAATGTATTTAATTATTAATTTAAACACTTTAAATACGCGAAAACTTACATTCTTTCAATTTGTTGGAGGAAAAAAACAATTTGTTTTCCATATTTTGACGTATGTCACTCGACTTCTGTCAAAAGAAATTCACCACTTTTTTTTTGTTTTGCTTTTTTTGGTGAAGCTCACACGGATTCTAAATTGACATAACACCGATAGGAAAACAAATTTGCGAATTAAAAAAAAAACTGAGGGTGCCAGCGGCAAGAGGATTGCGAGTTGGGGGTCTCAGTATTGTCTCTGCTGTTCACTCTTATTAAACCACAGAATTCCTAATCATATTTTCATTTTGTACAAATACGGTGCTAAAAAACCAAGTTGAAAACACCCACCAAGCGTAATAGAAATTTATGCAATGTTTGCGAATATTTTAAGGAATTCACTTTTGCCCTAGTGAAAACTTGGGTTTAAATTGAATGGAATTAACCTATTTTTGGAACAACTCCCCAAGGTAGCTTCATGAATTTTGCTGTCAAAAATATTTTTCGTGTAAAATAAATAAAAAAAAAACCTGAAATGTGAATGGATGAACATTTTTTGGCGCATAAGATGGATAGAGAACAAGTAAAGCTATCTAAAAAACCATACTCAGCATTTATTCCTTTTACATATATTGTTATAAATTAAATTACAAATTGTTTGTTATTGGAAAAGTTCCACTCGGCGGCCATTAATAACATGTATTCACAGATAGGAGAAAAAAAGAGCGAGCGAGAGAGGACTGTCATTCAAAATTTGCGGGGAAAATCGGGTAGGTGCACGGGAGTTGGCCCTCTAGTTTAGATCCTCTTTGACTGGGGTAAGTTCAGGGCACTACTAGGACGCCCTAGAAGTCATGTCAAGCAGAGACAATACTGAGACCCCCAACTCGCAGTCCTCTTGCCGCTGGCACCCTCAGTTTTTTTTTAAATTCGCAAATTTGTTTTCCTATCGGTGTTATGTCAATTTAGAATCCGTGTGAGCTTCAACAAAAAAAGTGGTGAATTTCTTTTGACAGAAGTCGAGTGACATACGTCAAAATATGGAAAACAAATTGTGTTTTTCCTCCAACAAATTGAAAGAATGTAAGTTTTCGCGTATTTAAAGTGTTTAAATTAATAATTAAATACATTTGTCTTACAGCTAAGGAAGAAGCCGACGTTGAGGTGTTCGCTAACCTTACCATATATAATGGATCGCACTGAAGAACATGAAGAATATCAATCGGAATCGATATAAGTAAGCCCTACTATTCAATGAATTTGTCTCACTATGTATTGTGGCGTGGAATGAATCGTGGTGAAATGAAAACAAACTAAAATGGTGAAATGAAAACAACCCCCATTAGTCACCAAACAAGTTCCACTTCCAATTGGAGATTGGAATCTGTCAATTCCCCACTAAACTAAATTAACTGGGAATTTATCAATTGCTGAAAAGGGGACAAAGTATGTCAGCCAATTGTAGAACCAATTGGGGCTAGCTAGAAAGTTCTCGAAGAGATGGCAGAGCAGATATAAAAGGAGAGGTTGTAGAACAGGGCGACAGTTGATTTTTATCAGTGATTGGTTAAAGTTCGAGATAGTAATCGGTTGTAAAGATAAGTAAGTGCAGAGAAATAAAGTGATTGGTTTGAATCGTTGAAGAATTGTTTAAGTAATATTGTTCTAGTACTTAATTAGTGAATAATCCGTAAAAGTGTAATAAAAGTGATTTTGACTAGAAAAGTTTAACAGAATAGTGTTTTATCTTTTCGAATCCCAGCCCAAATGTAACATTGGTGTCAGAAGTGGGATAAAACTTATTCTGTGTTAAAGCGTGTGTGATAAAGAAACATTTAAAAAAAAAAAAAAAAAAAAAAAAAATTGAAGCTCGCAGAACAGAAGAATTCTCTAGAAGAACAGAAGCATTCTATGGAATCGAAGTTCGCAGAACAGAAGAATTCTCTAGAAGAACAGAAGAATTCTATGGAATCGAAGTTCGCAGAATAAAAGAATTCTCTTGTCGTCGCACAAAAAGATGCCGTGGAAGAATTTAGGAATGTTCTAAATGTAAAAATCGACGCAATTGATGACAAATTAAACGAGCATGAAACAAAATTTGAGGAAATTAATGAGACGTTTCATAAACACGAGAACATAGCTAAAGAGCTCGACACGAACACCGAGAACATAGGTAAAGAGCTCGAAAAAGTCAAGAAACAGAAAGCTCGGGAATATTCTACTGACTGCCCAAGAAGGAAGGCGATGCAACCACCCGTTTTTGATGGTCAAACATCATGGCCGATCTATAAGAGACAGTTCGAAGCAGCTGCAATGACCAATGGATGGGACGACGAGGAAAAGTCGATTGCATTAACGCTCGCATTACGAGGTACAGCTGCAGAATTGCTTCAAACTATCTCAGAAGAAAAACAGCGCGACTATGATGCTTTGGTTAAGGCTATTGAGATGCGGTTTGGTGACGATCATATGCAGCAAGTGTATAGAGTGCAACTGCGCAGTATATTCCAGAAGAGGGGAGAAACACTCCAGCAGCTGCAGGCGGATATAGAACGGCTAGCGCACTTGTCATATCCCAATGCCGGCGAAGATGTCATCAACGAAATGGCTATTGAGGCATTTACACAAGCCATAGAGGACAGACAGCTGCAGATGGCTCTACGAAGGGCTGGAAAGAGAACTCTTCCTGAGGCACTGGCATTTGCATTAACTATGAAAGCTGCTGACCAGGCATCTCAAGCATTCCACCGCGTGAGAGAAATAACATCCGTCGAATGCTCATGCCAGAGAACAGATGTAGAAGACCGGAACAGTGCTCGCAGGGGACCGATCCGTTGCTGGAACTGCAACAAAATTGGACATCTTCAACGACAGTGTAGAGCTGAACGTAGACAGGACAGTTGTCCACATTGCAGAACTAGGAGTCGTATCGAGGAGGCATCTGAACAATCGGCGGACGGAACCTCACAAAGCCATCAGTTAAGAACCAACTTCGCGGGGCGGAAGCTGGTTTCTGGAATCGACGCCCCCAGGACCACAATTCAGGTCTCCTAGACCAAACGATGTAATAGGAGCTTGACAGTGGAAGCACATATCGGCCAGAAAAAGTGTGTGGCCACAATCGATACAGGTGCCACCGCTTCCATAATCAGAAGGGACATCGTTCGCCAATCATGGCTGCACAACACCAGCAGCTACTGTCTGAAAACAGCAACTGGAGCAACGGCAAAGGTGTATGGTGAGGTACTCTTGACGATAAATCTAGCAGGAATAGTCTTCTCCCATGCATTCTTAGTGGCCGATATATGTGACGAATGCATCATTGGAATCGACTTTATGAAGACGCATGATGTAGCACTCGACATCGGTTTGCAAGTTCTAAAGTACAGAAACGTCGAGATTCCAATGGTTTACGGGAACGAAAACGTCGCAGCTCTAAGAACAGTTGTAAGTGAGGACGAAATTTTACCACCTTCGTCAGAGACACTTATTTGGACAAAGCTGGAAGGTGATCCTGGGAGCCACCGATTCTTCCTAATAGAGCCAGATACAGAAAACTATTACCAGAGCTTTATCGTCGGAAAGATGCTTGTTGAACCTAAAAACAACTTGGTTCCCGTTCGAGTCCTCAATGTGGAACACAGAAGCGTAAAGCCGAAGCAAGGGGAAGTGATCGGAAAGTGCGTACCGATTACTGCGGTCACAAAGTTGTCAAATGAAAGTCCTGCGAAACCGGTTAGACCTACGGAGATATCGGAAATGAAAAAC
Organism: Cheilosia grossa; assembly: GCA_963082955.1. NCBI lineage: Eukaryota > Metazoa > Arthropoda > Insecta > Diptera > Syrphidae > Cheilosia > Cheilosia grossa. The sequence goes on along the minus strand of OY720144.1, from coordinate 42,333,230 downwards.
AATATTCTCGGAGAGTGCGAGCTGGATCAGGAGCAGCGGGCCATGGCAGGGAGTCTAATCGACGAGTTCGCTGATATATTTGCTTCGCAGAGTAGCGAGTATGGCCGAACACATCTCGTACAGCACCGAATTGACACCGGTTATGCAAGACCAATTCGTCAGCCTCCCAGACGACTACCATTGGCCAAGCAGACGGAGGTTGCAGAAATGGTGTCGACGATGGAAAAGGAGGGACTGATTGAGAGTTCAAAAAGTCCGTGGGCATCACCGGTCGTCCTGGTCAAAAAGAAAGACGGAAGCACGAGATTCTGCGTGGACTATCGCCAACTAAACAACGTCACTAAGAAGGATAGCTACCCCCTGCCCAGAAACGTTTGCGATATATTGCCATTGCAACGAAAAAACACCCGTCAAAATCGAGGTCTATACCGCAACATCCTGATACATGGCCCACCTGGTACTGCTAAGACAATGTTCGCCAAGAAACTGGCGCAATACTCTGGAATGGATTAGGCCATCATGACTGGAGAATGGAGGTGATGTAGCACCAATGGCATCGGGGGCATACACTGCTATTCACAAAGTTTTGGATTGGGCCAACCCAGTAATCGTAGTTTGTTGTTGTTGCAAAACATTTTATTATGTGTTTCGTACATAAAATAAGTTACATGCCAAACTATCAGTACATGTTATAAATATGTAAGAAGAAACGAATCTGCGCTCTATTCTGGTAGATCCTTGTGTGCACTTCAGCCATGGAAACATTTTGTGAAGCGCTTCGACTCCTTGTTCTTTAGAGTGAGGAACCATTTGTGCGCCCTCTCTGGCTATTTGATTCTCATGTTGTGTTGAATACCTGGAATAAGTGTTAATAAATGCATATTTATGCAAGCTGAAAGAGTTTCTGTAGTTGGCTGTGTGACTTACTTGTGCGAACTTGTAGGCCAATTTGATTTCGACTTCACTGCATCTGGAGCCGAGCCGTTGTCCAGTATTATGATGTTGTCGTCGGCTAAATCGTCTTGGCAGAAGTCGGAGCAATTTTCGGCGACGTTGAAGTAGCCCTTTTCGTTACAATTCTGGCATATACTGACTAATTTCCTCCTCACAAATGCGCATATATTTACGAGAGTTAAGACAGTGACTGACTTGAGAAACCTACCTGTAAACTGATCCACGGATTGTTAAACATATTTTCGGCAATATCCTGGACGAGCTTTGGCTCCTCGGCTGCTGCGTTCGCGCCGATTCAAGCGTACACTATTCCGACTGTGATTCGTTTTCTGTTTCAAGTTTCTCTGTTTTTGTTTCTCAAGTTGAGACGCTTCAAATTGGGCAAGTTGTACAGGCAATCTTTTACCTGGCAGCGAATTTTGCGACAAATCCAGTTTGGATAATTTAGACGGGTTGTCAGTGTCAGTGCCAGCTTTCAACCGTGGTGAGCTGTGGCATTGTTCAGGAGTACAGCTTTTCTTAAAAGAAGTTCAACTCAAATTTGGTGAATAAGTATATTATCTCAGTACATTTTCATATCAGTTTTTTTCATAACATTCTGTATTTCTATTCAAATAAAGTACTCATTAGTGGCGTGGCGTCCAAATAACCCTATTCCTACCGAATTTCCTTTTTAAATCTCCACCAGATAACACTATCTGTCCAGATACCAAAAGCCAAATATACATGAAATACTACCAAATGAATTTTAATATTCACAAAATGGTGTACATACATAAGCCATCAAATAAATATTGTGTGTATCCATTTTTATACAACATCGTCATCGTCTCGTCACAACAAAGCGAAGAACACTCGAAAAAGTGCGAGAACGCTTTTACTGGGTCCATTCAAGGGAGGATGTTGAGAATTGGTGAAGAAAATGCGTAATATGTGCAGCCAGCAAAGTCCCGAGAGTGAAATTCCGAGGCAAGATGCATCAATATAATGAAGGAGCCCCTTTCGAAAGGATAGCTGTTGATATTGCGGGACCGTTTCCTGAAACGAAGAATGGAAATCGTTATATCTTCCTTGTTATGGACTACTTCAGTAAGTGGTCTGAAGCATTCGCTATCCCAAATCAAGAAGCTAGGACTGTGGTGGAGCAAGTCGTCTACAACTGGGTAAGCAGATTCGGTGTACCTATGGAACTATATTCGGACAAATGACGAAACTTCGAGTCCAGGATTTTCCAAGGAGTATGCCAGTAACTCGGGATTAAGAAGACAAGAACAACACCCCTTCATCCACAATCAGACGGGATGGTGTAGCGCTTCAATAGAACACTGAATGAACATCTCTCTAAGATTGGGACAAGCACATTTCCATGTTTTTATTGGCCTATCGAAGTGCAGTGCACAACACCACAGGACATACTCCATCTGAAGTCCTATTTGGTCGAAGAGTCCGTCTACCTAGCGAGTTAATGTTTGGATCTCCATGCGAAGAATCCAAAAATGAGGAGGATTATGTTACAGACCTCAGGGATATCATCAGGGACGTGCATCGAGGGACTAGGGCTAATATTAAGATAGCCAGTGACCGCATGAAAACGAGGTATGATACTAAAACAACAACTACAGGCTTCCAGGTAGGAGATCTGGTATGGCTATATAACCCTCATCGAAGAAAAGGTTTATCACCTAAGTTGCAACAAGACTGGGAAGGGCCCTACAAAATCATAAAGCGCATCAACGACGTTGTCTATCGCATCCAACGAGGAAGATGCAAGCTGAAAGTCGTTCATGTGGATCGTCTTAATCGCTATAATGGTGCAAATGTTAACGAGTTTGTTCGGGAGGAACAAGTTTAAGAGGGGGATAATGTGGCGTGGAATGAATAGTGGTGAAATGAAGAAGAAACTAAAATGGTGAAATGAAAACAACCCCCATTAGTCACCAAACAAGTTCACTTCCAATTGGAGATTGGAATTTGTCAATTCCCCACTAAACTAAATTAACTGGGAATTTATAAATTGCTGAAAAGGGGAATAGTATGTGAGCCAATTGTAGAACCAATTGGAATTAGCTAGAAGGTTCTCGAAGAGATGGCAGAGCAGATATAAAAGGGCAGGTTTTAGAACAGGGGGATACAGTTGATTTTTAACAGTGATTGGTTAAAGTTTGAAATAGTAATCGGTTGTGAAGGTAAATAAGTGCAAGGTAATAGAGTGAATTAAGTGATTGGTTTGAATCGTTGAAGAATTGTTTACTTAATATTGTTCTGGTACTTAGTAAGTCAATAATCCATAAGTGTAATAAAAGTGATTTTACTAGAAAAGTTTAACAGAATAGTGTTTTATCTTTTCGAATCCCAGCCCAAATGTAACAATGCCATAGGCTCTTAAGAGGCCTCTACCCAGAATGTTCTACAAAAATTGGAATATGAAGCGCCATTTCTCTTGCAACATAGCATCCACTTGCAACAGGACTTTAGTGGGCGTACCTTTAGTGATGTGGGTATGGCATGACAGATGGGTTTTGTAGATTAGGTATCATCAATGCAATTTTGTTCTTGCTATTTTTTTCGTCATAGAAGCAAGATTCAAATGAATGTTGGAATGAGAAGAAGAAAATTAGGTATGTATCCGTCAGCTAAGCGGGATAGGTAGTTTTCATGTTCTAATTGTATAATTTTTTCTATCGCTACGGATGGATTTTCGCTTTATAATTTTCGTTTTCCTGAAATTATAGTATGGATAAAAGAAGTTAGTGAATGTAGGGGGGAGCGGATGGAGGGCAAAATATGTTGGTTTCATTGCTTTAGGTTTCACTCCAGACTCCTGGATTTGACATACAAAACATGAATGTGGGATATGCAGGTCCGACGACACGATCGCGTCGCACATAACGCCGTGCGTATTGGCGCTGTCACTCTTCCTCTCGCTCACACGAATACCTCACTCCAATTCATCGTCCCCAAGTAGTAGTTGTAAGAATTAACTCGAGCAGAGTAGACGTGTTGCCAGTGCCGTACCTTTTCATGTTCATTTAATTTTTCGCAATAAAATATTACTAAAAGCAATAAAGAAATCCCACAAATTGGGGGCTCGTCCGGGAATATTGCTAATCTTTCTAAAACCTTATATTTGATTACTAATAATTGACGATCATCAAATCGAAAATTAAAGTGCGCGAAAAAAAAAGAGCAAAGAACCCAAGTGCTAAAGAGGTGGTGGCACAAAAATCGAACAAAAAAAAAAGTGGTGCTGTGTACATCGCACATCAACATCGAAGCAGCGAGCAGACAAGCGGTGAACACATATACAGAGAATTGCATCGAAGCAGCGGTGCAAAAGCAAGAGCAGCAACAAAACCAGTTTGCATCGAAGAAGCGGTGCATACGAAAAAAAAAAGACGAAAGACGACATCAGCAGCAGTAGAAACACAGTTTGTATCGAAGAAGCGGTGCATACGTAAAAAAAAAAGACGAAAGACGACAGCAGCAGCAGTAGAAGCACAAATTGCATCGAAGAAGCGGTGCAAATGTGAAAACAACAACAAAAGACGACAGCAGCAGCAAACGGAGTTTTCATCGAAGCAGCGGTGAATGGAGACGGAGACGAATAACAACAGTAGCAGAGGTAGCAGATAAAAGAGAAAAAAAAAAACAAAATTGTAAGTACGTGCACTGGTCATAGGAAGTAGTTTTTTAGTTTCTTTCCTTTTTTTGACATTTCATTCGATTGCATCAACAGTCGATTTAATTTTGAACAGATTACTTATCTAGATTTTAGAATTTGTAATATAATTAAATTACTTTGAATTATTTGGATTTGTGAGGGGGAGATGGAGAAGGAACTTGAGGGGGTACTAAGGGACGATTTGCGTGAGAGGTTGAGGGCAGCAGGGTTGTCTACGTCAGGCGACAAGCAGGAACTGCAGACACGGTTACTACGTTTTTTGAACTCGCATTGCACCAACGATGGCGAAGGAGAAACATGTGGAACCGCGGCTGAGAGGAAAATCGCCAACGGTAGTGAAGGTGCTACAGGTGTGGACCGAGAGGAAGGAGCATGTGCGTCAATGTCAGGCAGAAGGACGCAGGAAACAATTCCGTGGGAGCAACCGGGGGAGCAGCGAGCCGTATTCTCGTTTAGGGATATCGAGGAAAGCGTACCGGCATTCACCGGCGAACAATCGCAAAATATTCGCAAGTGGGTAGCCGAGTTCGAAGACGTTAGCAGGTTGGTCCAATGGAACGCGCTACAACAATATATCTACGGAAAGCGTTTGTTGGTTGGGGCAGCAAAGTTATTCGTGCAAAGTGAGACAGGTGTACGAGACTGGTTTTCACTCAAGTCGGCTTTAATAAAAGAGTTCGGCGAGGGAGTTAGTTCAGCTGAGGTACATAAGCAGTTGAGGAATGCGCGAAAACGACCGGGCGAAACACTGCGCGAATTCCTGTATAGAGTGATTGAGATGGCGAAGCCAATAACGATCGAAGAGGAGTCCATCATCGAATACTTCGTCGAAGCGCTCAGAGACGACAAAGTTAACAAGATTGTGCTGTACGAGGCGAGGACGATCGATGAGCTCAAAGGGAAATTGAGAGTCTACGAAAGGATAAGGAGCCAAACATCTTCCGCAGCGCAACCGGAGAGACGTACGGTAGTAAAAAGCCAATCTGTAGAGAGGACTACGACACGGCAATGTTATAATTGTGGAGAGACGGACCACGTGGCAAAGGTTTGCACCAAGCAGGTCAAATGCTACAGGTGCCAAGGTTTTGGACACCGATCGTTCGAGTGTAAAGGGGCAGGCGGTGTAAAGGACGGTCACCAGCAAACAAAAGACATGTCAACGTATCACGTGAAGTTCGGGCTGCGAACAGCACATCTCCTGAAGAACGTGAAGGTGGACAACGTAGCAACGGCGCTAGTGGACACAGGTTCGGATATTTGCCTGGTACGGAGAGACTTCTTGATACAATTGAAGAGGGTGAACATCGAGCCGGAATCAGTTGCTTTGTCGGGGTTGGGAAACCACCAAGTACTCACCCAGGGGTTCATCGAAGTCAAGATCGTGGTAGACCAAATCGAGTTCGACGTCAAGCTGCATGTGGTGAAGGAGACTGAGTCACCGTTTACTCTGGTATTGGGTAACGAGCTGCTGAGGGAAGCGATTGTCATCATCGAGAATGGCGAAGTGAGATTTCGGAGGAAACGTTCAGAGGAGGAAAAGGTCGTTCATGGGGAACTACACCAACAATGTAGCAGTGAGGAAGTTGGGCGTCCCTCGACGTCAAGCATTATACCCATCATGGAGACTTGCGAGGCGGAGAGTGTGCAAACAGCGGATGTGTTGGTGGTAGAGGTGGATCGAATCCGAGAGCTACACCAAGAGTTTCATGGATTGTGTTGCACCATGGGGGTCAGAAGTGAGGAGAGCGTAATGGATAAGGTAGATCTACTTTCCTTACCTACGACCGCTAGAGACGAAATTGAACAAATGATCTTACGCTATCAACCGAAGAAGGATGTTGAGTCGCCAGTCACTATGAAGATCATCATCTATACACCACCAAGGAGAATGTCTTTCCCTGATCGACAGGAAGTGGAGCGGCAAGTCGGAGTGTGGCTAAGCGAAGGAATCATACAGCTGAGTCAGTCTGAGTTTGCCTCACCAGTTGTATTAGTCGCTAAGAAGGATGGAACGAAGCAGATGGTACACGTCGATGCGCTAAGTCGAGTTGCAATGCTGATAGTTGATACAATGAGCCACAGGATCAGAGAAGCCCAGTTGCAGGATCCATGTGTGAGGGCTGTACGTAAAGTTCTGGAATACGCCCAGTACGAAGATTTCTTTTTGAGGAATGGAGCTGGTCGTCATACCAACTGCCATGGAAGAGGAAATCATCGCACTTGCTCACAAGGAAGGCCACTTCTCTTCAAAGAAGACTGCTGAGATTGTTGAGAGGACCTACTACATTCCGCAATTATCAACGAAGGTTGGAAGCATCGTGGGTAGCTGTGTAGAGTGTATCATGGCGGAGAGAAAGGCCGGGAAACAAGAAGGTTTTCTGTCGCCTATTGAGAAAGAAGATCGCCCACTGCAGACATACCACATCGATCACGTCGGTCCCATGGAGCTTACCAAAAAGAAGTATAATCACATATTGGTTGTTGTGGATGCTTTTTCCATGTTCGTCTGGTTGTATCCCACTAAAAGTACGACTAGCGAGGAAGTGGTCGACAGGTTGCAGAAGCAAGCGTCTACTTTCGGGAATTCAAGACGCATAATAACGGACAGGGGTACCGCCTTCACTGCATGTGCTTTTGAGCGGTATTGTCAAGAGGAGGGCATCGCTCGCCTGGTAATCACCACGGGTATTCCACGGGGAAACGGACAAGTTGAGAGGATGCACCGTATACTGATTCCAATGCTCACGAAAATGACGATAGAGGATCCGTCGTGTTGGTACAAGCATATCGAGCGGGTGCAGCAGATCATCAACAGTAGCGCATCAAGGAGCACTAAGCATTCTCCTTTTCGAATCCTCACTGAACTTGATATGAGAGTTCACCATAAGCCGGAGATTCAAGCGATATTCCATCAAGAGATCGTAGCAGAACTGGAGCAGGAGAGAGACGAAGTTCGTGAGCAGGCTCGAGAAAACATTAGTCGGATACAGAGAGAAAACGTCGAGCAATATAATCGTCATCGGAAGGAGGCAAAAGCATACAAGTTGGGAGAGCTGGTTGCGATACGTAGAACCCAATTCGGTCCGGGGCTTAAGCTGAAGCCAAAGTACCTAGGACCATACAAAGTTACGAAGCTCTGTAAGCATGAGCGCTATGAGGTGGAGAAGGTGGGGGATCACGAGGGGCCGCGTACAACATCATCGGCCGCAGACAGCATGAAGCCGTGGAGTAGGTCAATCGGGACGAATGACCAGTCAGGAGGGCCGAATGTGGGATATGCAGGTCCGACGACACGATCGCGTCGCACATAACGCCGTGCGTATAGGCGCTGTCACTCTTCCTCTCGCTCACACGAATACCTCACTCCAATTCATCGTCCCCAAGTAGTAGTTGTAAGAATTAACTCGAGCAGAGTAGACGTGTTGACCAGTGCCGTACCTTTTCATGTTCATTTAATTTTTCGCAATAAAATATTACTAAAAGCAATAAAGAAATCCCAGATGAATTTGGTATTACTTAGACATTTTGCAGATAAAATGGTATAGGTCCTTCCACCCTATCCAAAGATATAAACTCGCTCAAACGTATGGCTGAAAGCTTTACTTTATTTAGGAACTTAATAAGGAAATAATATACATAGGTAACTGCTAATGTAGTGTCTGCTACTCTGCTGCACTTAATTAGCTTAAATTACTGTCGGTCTCCTCAAGTATCCTGTGACTGTGGTTTTCCGTTCCCCGAGTAATACGAGGATCCACTAATTATGGTAAAAAACAGTTTTCGTAAAATCTGTTTAACTGTCCGGTCATTTTTTTTTTTCCAAATATCGTGATCGAATGTTAAAAGCACTACCACCCCAAATTGCAAATACGCATTTTTCTCGCTTTCATATATGCAATCGGCCTTGAATTAGGTAGTAAAAGGGCGAGGGATTTTTAAGTCTTTTAACATAGCCTTCGATTTTTTATGCTTTGCATATTAGTCCGAAATATGAGGCTGTCAGCTTTTTCTTTTCTGATATTCAACCATTTTTCATTACTGGATTGCCCTACTGTTTATTTTTCTACAGTATCCCTTCATTAAACGTTTTATATCTATACTAAGATCTCCTTGGATTGCAATCCTTTTACTCACACAAAGAACTAAACATCCAGCTCGCAGACCTAGGTCAAAAAACCCCAAAAATGTAATCCTGCATAGCTATTTATAAGGATAGAAAACCTGATATTTTAAGTTCTAGCTTCTAGCATTTTAATTTTTTAATGTGCCTTCGTAGTGGAGCATCCTGATCCGCAGCAGGCTGTATCACTTTCTCCTCCTGTTGAACAGGTAACTGTGGGAGAGACACCAGAGGAGTACATGTCCCTCTCCGAGAGCTCGCTCTCTGACGAGGAGCATGATATGACGGTTGTAGAGATGGACGAGGATATCCTACTTAGGGAGGATGATGGGGCAACAGCCCCACACAAACAATAACCCCCATACTCAAAATGGCCCAGATGAACATCCACCATGCTTTAGCGGCATCAGCGAAGGTAATTTGGGACACTCGCGAACTCAATCCAAGGGCTTGCATTCTTATTATGTTGTTTCATTCTACTTTCAGGATATGCTACGCGAGACTTGGTGCCACTACAGGTAGCTCTTGAACTTGAAGGAGTTTACCGCACCATCATCATGGCATCAGCCTACTGCGCTGGCGACGAACAAGCAGTATCAATGGCACTACAATAGGATAGGATGTGATGCTAATGCTCACAATACCATTTGGGGGAGTACCAACACTAATACTAGAGGTGAGTCATTATTAGAAATCTTTTCAAGCTCTTCTCTCGATATTTATAATGTAGATAATATACCCAACTTTTTTACTCGAGCTAGGCAAGAGGTACTAGACCTCACACTAGGCAGCCGTAGTATGTGTAGATTTGTAAGGGACTGGAGATTATTTAGTGAGCCATCTACGTCTGATCATCGGATCATTACGTTTGATTTAGACAACACTTGTATCACAAGTAACCCAGTTATAAACCCAAGAAAGACAAACTGGGATCTCTTTGAATCGTCCCTTGAGAATAATTTAGAGCAGGTACATATTAGGAGAGCTCCAGCTCATCATTTAGAATTGGAACACACAGCAGAAAGCATAACATCAGCCATCACAGGTGCATTCGAAACTAGCTGCCCAATGAGTAGAAGTGCAGAGAAGAATAAGGTTCCATGGTGGAGCAACAATCTGTCAAGACTTCGGGCGAAAACGCGTAAACTGTTTAACACAGCGAAACGTACTGGAGACTGGCAGAGCTACAGCATGGCACTGACTTCATACAACACGGAAATAAGGAAAGTAAAACGGGAAAGCTTAAGGAAATTCTGTGAGACAATTGTACATACCCCTGTTGCGGCCAGAGTGCATAAGGCACTTGCAAAAACAGAAGGAATATCGATGTCTCTCAGAAAACCGGATGGCAGCTTTACAGAAAATGAGCAACAGAGGCCAAGACTTCTATTAGAAACTCATTTTTCTGGTAGTCATCAGATCACAGAAAAAAAAGCATGACCAATATTCAAAGACCTCTGAAAGAGGATTGGAAAAGAGCAACCCAAATCTTTTCCAGAGGGCGACTTAAATGGGCAATTGACTCCTTTCAGCCTTTTAAATCACCGGGGGTGGATGGAATTACGCAATTTCTACTACAAAAAGGGCAGGGTAAATTATTGATACATATGGCACGAATTTTAAAAAGCAGTCTGGCACTGGACTACGTAACAAACCAGTGGAGACGAGCGAACGTAGTGTTCATTCCGAAAGTGGGAAAAAAGGACCCAAGTCTACCGAAGTCCTATAGACCAATCAGCCTCACTTCGTTTCTTAAAACGATAAAAAAGGCTGTGGACAACTACTTAAGAGAAGATGTACTAAGTATATCGCCTCTTCATCATCGTCAGCATGCCTACAGAGCGGGCAGATCTACGGAGACTGCTCTGCATGAGCTAACTGAGATTATTGAAAATGCTCCTGAAGCGAAAGAGATAGTATTGTATGTCTTGTTGGACATCGAGGGAGCATTCGATAACACATCGCATGATACAATTATACGAGCTCTTGATAGTAAGGAAGTAAATAACACAGTATCGATGTGGATGTATGAACTCCTGAGCACAAGACCTGAACAGAGACTCACACATCAGAAGGTATTATCAAGGTTAACACAGCAAGAGCCTGTCCGCAAGGAGGAGTTTTATCCCTCCTAATGTGGAGTCTTGTAGTGGGTGAGTTACTTGAGAAATTGACGAACCAGGGCATTTATTGTCAAGCATATGCTGATGACATAGTAATTATTGCCAGGGGTAAATTTGAGGGAACCTTATGTGACATTATGCAAAGGGGGCTCGAAATAACTGGAGATTGGTGCGTAACGGCTGGGCTTAACCTAAATCCGGCAAAAACAACAATAGTACCAATCACGAGGAAAAGGTTATCGGGTACAACACTGACATCGGTCAATGAAGACAAATATCTGGGACTAAACCTAGACAGCAAGCTCGTCTGGAAAAAACACACAGAAGAGATAACAAGGAAAGCAACGCGGGCCTTAATGATTTGCAGGAGCTGAGCTGGCAAATTCTGGGGATGTAGCCCGACTATCCTCAGATGGATGTATATCGCTATTGTGAGACCAATGATCACATATGAAGCGATTGCATGGGCAAAAAGAGCCAGTCTATCCACCACAAGGAAGACACTAAATAAAGCGCAAAGACTGACATGCCTCTATGTTACAGGACCCCTGAGAACTTGCAGCTATGGAGGTATTATTGGAACTAACTCCGTTGCACCTCGTGGTTGAGGAATGTGCAAGTAAAACGTTCCTAAGAATGGCCAAGGAGGGAATAGGAAGAGGAAAGTGGAGGGAATAGGAAGAGGAAAGTGCACTGAGACAGTTTGACGTACTACTCGAAAAACAAGTATTATTGGCCTTTCCTAGAGGCGACATCATCAAAAAATTTGATTTCCAGAAGAACTGTGTGTGGTACACAGATGGGTCGAGAACTGACGAGGGGACTGGAGCGGAAGTATTTGGGTCTGGATCCAAATATTCTGAATCAATGGGCAAAAGTACCAGCATCTTTCAGGCTGAAATCTATGCCATAGACAGATGTGTCCAAATAAACCTCGACAGAAACAACGTCAACTGTGATATAGCTATAAAGTCAGACAGCCAGGCTGCTATTATGGCACTTGATTCCTGCATCATTGAATCCAAACTTGTATGGGAATGCCTCCAAAAACTTAATGGACTTGGTAGGAGAAATAAAATAACCCACTGCTGGGTGCCTGGCCATGTAGGAATAGAGGGGAATGAAATGGCCGACTCCCTAGCAAGAAAGGGAGCATCAGAAACTTTCATAGGTCCTGAACCATTCTGCGGAATAGGGGATCACACCCTTAAAGAAGAATTTAGGAAACTAGAGAAAGAAAACTGGGCAAGAACCTGGCATAGCACTCAGGGCATGAGGCAGGCTAAGAAACTTCTGGGGCAATGAGCAAAAATAACCTCCGTATCTAACGGACTTCCTAACGGGGCACTGTAGACTTAAGGAACACCTTAGGAAACTGGGTATATCTGAAGAAGATATCTGCAGATTCTGCGATGAGTCCAGTGAAATCCCAGAACACTTGCAGGAATCATGTGGGGGCACTGACCCACAAAAGATTAAAATACTTGGGCAAGTACGAACTATCTGATGAGGAAAAATTGTCACTGGAGCCAGCTCTCATCCTTAGATTCTTAAAGGAAGCTGGACTGGAGAGAGAGCTATAGGACGGATTTCTTCCACCAAAGAGAATGAAGAGTACAAGAACCTCTTAAATGATTCCGAAAGGAATTACACTATGAGGGGAACTCTTTTGAGGGATTAGACCTCTCTGAGGCGTAAGCAGGGGGTGCAATAGACCAAAAGGTCGCAGTATAACAACCCCTTTTCATATAATAATAATAACTGAAAGTATTAAGTAGATCCACATCCTGAAAAGTGCCTCTATCAACCCATCACTCATTTTTACTTTCAGTCAGCGAAACAAAAATATAAAATCACTTCGAATCCACCGCCGCCCTAACGGGAAATCCGGAATTGTTTTCTGCGAAAGTGCATAAACTAAGCAACGTACTAATTAATTTTGTGAAACAAATATGTTATTCAAACTCGGTATTTTGTGACCAAATACTCGTAAATAAGTACATATTTTTATTGAATCTGTTAGCTGATATGATATACTTTGTTTTTCTGAGTATTAATTGAAACATACGTGCTTCAATTTTCACATGAAAAACGTAGTTCAATATTTCAAAATATTGTTTGTTTTTAAGCACCTGTATCTTCTAAAATAACGTTAAATTTCAAGATCTGACTGGACGTTATTGGTGTTTTGGATATTACCTTTCAGTTGAGCTAGTGATCTCAGATGTATCGTACTCTGTCTTATCATGGATTGGCCAATAGTAAATCGATTTCAATGCAACTGTGATAACCGGAATCAATCTCGTGCAGTACGTTTTTTAATCTATTTGGAACGACTTACTACAGTTTTACTATACTAAGGATATTGGCTTGTTACGTGCGTAAGAGCTACTCGTAGGAACTCGAAATGTTCTGCGCACCTTAATGCTTGATTTCGATACATTCGAGTACCTAGTTTTCTGAAAAAACACATTTTCTTTCACCTTTCATCTGCGTGCGCTAGTTTTGTTAGGAAGCAACAAACTTTGTATCGACGAGACGATACTGAAACAGAATCCTTGAATTATGGTTTTGTAACATAGTGCGTACTCACTCAAGGATTTAGTAATTCAGCCCCTTAAACTAATCCATCGAAACAAAAGTCGAAAAATTATGAAAACAATGCTAATGATATGTTTCGGGTTCCTCAATCTATGAATGGTTGTATTACTAGACAACGATAATATTTGTCGGTTGCAATGCTGCTATGGAAGAGCTATAAATATGTATACCGATGGTTTCAATGTAATATAGTTATTTACGGCACGTGGATTTCAACTGTCAAACAAAAATTTATTTTATAGGTACACGTTAATTTGTGAGATCTCAATGACATTTTTAACTTCTTTTAATTTCTTTAGGGCTATAAAGTTATTATAATTAATTAATAAACATTTGCTCTATGCGAGAAGGCCTTCTGATTTCACTTTTACTTCCACTTTAAAAAAAACTAACCGCATGCGACTACACAAAACGAATAAACTCAAGTTACGACCCATCTTTTCGAATATTCTTCCTGTAATTAATTTAGGTGTCTGGGAATCGCCCAGGCATCGGTAGGGATCAAACAGTCCAGTACTACACAAACATTTGCGCAGTGTGAGTATGAGCATCGTGTGCCAGTGCAGTGCAGTACAGTAAATTGTAAATCCTGTTGCGCTTATGCAATAATAATTCAGTGCGAATCTACCACAAAAATTGAGCAGTGCGAGAAAGTGCAAAAAAAAACCAAAAGGCGGGCAAACCACATTGTGCCACATTTCGATTCTGTACACGTTCGTAGCGATTTCCGAAGGGGCGACCTGAATTTCTACGATCAGTGCAGTCTTACGGCAGAGCAAATAAACAATATCGTGCAGATATTGCGTTACGACAAACTGCTGTCAGAGCACATACCTTTGGTAGAGAAGGCAACCGCCTCGGGTTAGCTGGAGGCACATGAAGGGTCAAGGCAACTATCGAGGACACGTACCAAATAACCATCGCGGTTTTACGAAAACGCATCTATGAACTAGTCCGCCAAGGCGCAGTTGACGCAGCTGCCAAGGGCAATCCGAGCACGCAAATGGCAAACATCATACAAGTGCGGCAAGAGCAGAGCCCGAAGATAGGAGTATTTAAAGGCGACTACACCGAGTGGCGCGAATTTCGAGACCAATTCATAATTGATGTGTACGACAACCCAACAATGGGTTACAAAGATGAGTGAGCTGAGGCAAGCCCTGGAAGGTGCAAGGATAATCAGCCGGTGGCAGGAAACAGACGCCAATTACAACGAGGCATGGTCCAAGTTAAACGAGGTGTTCGACAACAAGCAGAATGTCGTGGATGCACATCTAAATGCACTGCATGCCATTCGCAATGTGGGGGCAGAAACATCTAGTGCTTGCGCGATTCGTGATCTAGTAAATGACGCCAACGCCCATCTCAGCTCACTACGAGTGCTCGGTCTGGACATCACCTCCTAGGACCCCTTCATCGTCAACATGCTCAGGGCGAGACTTGACTGTGAAACGAACCAAGCTTGGCAGATGACCACAGACGATGTACGTAAAATTGCCACTCTCAAAGAATTTAGCTTTTCCTGGAACGTCGGGCAAGTGCATTCGACTCAGCCTTCTATGACCAATATGATAAGCCCGAGCGCGTCGCAAATCTGGCCGAGCAAGGGGAAGAGCGAAGCAACCCAGCCAGAGGCGGTAGAGCAGCGGGGCCACCCAAGTGCCCACTATGCAAGGCCCAGCACGCACTATACCGGTGCGGGGACTTTCTAGCGCTGTCGGTCGCGAGCAGGAAGGATAAGGTCATGAGCTGGAAGCTATGTGCCAATTTTTTGAGGAGCGGACACGTAGCGCAAAATTGCCCCTCCGGAGCCTGTCGCAGGTGCAACAAAATGCACAACAGCGTGCTCTGTCTAGAGCAGTTCGGTGCGGTATCCAGCTTAGCTACAATGGCGACAACGGAGCAGCTGCTTCCGACCACTTCACAAGTCAAGCCGAGCCAGGCGAGGGCATAGCAATCAGCCGACAAACAACCGGCGGAGAAGCAGGTGGTTCCTCATGCCACACTCCCCCAGCATTTCAACCACCCAAACCATAAGGAGGTAGAGGGTGCATTGCTAGCGACCGCGCTTGTGAGGATTCGAGCTGGGCAGAGCGAATTATGGAGGTAAGGTCGCTCCTGGATAGCGGTAGCCAAATCAACCTCGTAACCGAGCAGTGCACATCAAAGGATGTGCATAATCACGCGAAGATGTAGCCTCCTAGTGCATGGAATCGGCTCCAAGACCAGTGCGCGGTTGACCGGACGCGTTAGTGAAACCATCCTCTCCGGAGCAGATCCAACGTTCTCGCTGAACTGCGAGATGTGCGTAATCCCTAGAATAGCATCGTGCCTTCTGGTGAAGGACCTACCACAAGACCAAGTCGCGGACAAGAGCGAGCTGACCCTGACTGATCCCATGTTCAACAGGTCCGGCAGAGTAGAAGTGCTACTTGGTGCACAAGTTTGGGCGGAGATAATCAAGAGCAGCATAAAAAGATACAACTCCGGCATCACTGCCCAAGACACTCATCTGGGCTGGATAGTTTTTGGACAGCAGCAGCCGAAGCGGGGGCGGACGTGCAGAGCAATGGTTGCGTCAGTGGAGTCACTGGATGTACAACTGAGCGAGCAGCTCAAACAGTTCTGGGAAATGGAAGAGCTGACCAGGGCATCCACAGTGTCGCCGGACGACCAATGGGTTGAGGATAACTATAAGAGCACGCATTATCGGGACTCATTCGGACGATACGTGGTAACCATCCCCCTCAACTCTCGAGCTCACCATTTGGGCAGCACCCGAGCAGTCGCCATGAAGAGGTTTCTCCAGCTCGAGTGGAGATTGAGCTCAGACCCAGACCTGAAGGAGAAATACACCAACTTCATGCGAGAATACCAGGAGCTCAACCATATGACGCCGGTAGACGGCACCCAGCGAGAGCAAGAGGACACATACCATATACCTCATCCTTGTGTCACGAAGAAGCTTCGTGTGGTCTTCGACGCATCGTGCAAGAGCGACTGCGGTACATCCCTCAACTAAGTGCAATTTGCTGGTGCGAAGCTTCAAGATGATTTAGCAGCAATCATCACTCGTTTCCGGTGGTACAAGGTGGCGATAACTGCTGACATCAAGAAGATGTTTCGACAAGTGCGCATTGACCCGAGCCAATGAAATCTCCAAACAATATTCTGGAGGAACAACCCTAACGACGAGCTGCAAGAATACTGGCTGACCGTCGTAACATACGGCATGACGTCCAGCAGTTACAATGGGGTGAGGGCGATGCACCAATGCGCAGAAGATAACAAGGACACACATCCCCTCGCGTACGAGGCCATAACCAGCAACTTCTACATGGATGACATGCGGACAGGAGCAGAGACCGAAGACCAAACAGTACACTTGGGCAAAGAGATCATCTCATCCCTAGGCGCTGGTGGTTTTGAGCTGGGCAAATTTATGTCGTCTAGCGAGCAAGTGCTATCCGAGCTAGGTAGAGCAAGCGGCGGCGAGACGGAACTACCCCCCGCTGAGGACTGCGCGGCTTCGATATTGGGGCTGGTCGGGGACTCATCGACGGACGACATCATGTTCAAGGTTCGCCTAGACCAACCGAACTCGCTCTGGACCAAGCGAGCAGTCGTCAGTGCGATCGTGAAGCTCTATGAACAACGAGTGAAATGCAGCTGCATGGATTCGCAGACGCGTCAACATATGCTGCAGTTATATATCTGCGAACGACGTCGAGCGACAGTGAGACGAAAAGCGTCTTAGTCGCAGCAAAGACCAGAGTAGCGCCACTCAAAACAGTCTCAGTGCAAAGGCTGGAGCTATGTGCAGCTGAGCTATTGTCCAGGCTAATGGCACATGTCGTCCAAGCATGCAATTTCCAGCATGTGCAGAGAACCTACTGGAGCGATTCGACGACAGTGCAGTATTGGATTGCCAAGTTGCCGTTCGAACTAAAAACCTTCGTCGCCAATAGAGTCAGTTGAATTCAAGAACTCACCAGCGACCACCCCTGGAGACATGTGGCAACGGGCGACAACCCAGCCGACCTAGGATCAAGAGGAGTTGAGGCAGCACAGATGATTGATTCGAACCTATGGCGGGAGGGGCCGCATTGGCTGAAGGGTGCAGAGCAAGATTGGCCAAAGGGGCAAATAAATATGACCCCGCAACAGCGAGCAGGAGCGACTGCAGAGCAGATCGGCAAGCTCACTCTCTTAGGGCCATAACGAATTGAGCATCGACAACGTGAGCCTTCTAGAGCGGAAATCGAAGCTGCAGAGCATACTCCGGGTAACGGCCCTGGTGTGGAGATTCGTGCAAAAAGCCAGGAAGGAAGAGCAGACAGTGCAAGTCGGAACCGTTACGCCAGCAGAAAAGGAAGAAGCGTTAGTCTACTGGGCCAAGGTCAAAAGGAAGCATATCGAGAGGAACTCGAGCACATCGGGCGCAATCGGCCAGTGGACAACTCGAGCTCTCTCATAACACTAGTTCCCTTCGTGGACTCAAAGGGAACCCTGCGAGTAGGAGGCCGGCTGCAGGATTCATCGCTGCCATACGAGAGCATGCACCCCATAATCCTGCCAGCAAAGAGCAAGCTGGCTTAGCTCCTGATGGAGGAGGCGCACCTCATCACGTTACATGGGGGGTCCAACTGTGCATGCAATACCTCAGGTCTGCTTCCGGCAGAAACAGCGAGTAGCAGAGCAGCTGATGGGCAGTCTTCCAGGAGACCGTGTGCGCCCAGCCAGGGCATTTCGGCATAGCGGAGTTGACTACGCCGGACCATTGCTAATCAAGGCCAGAGCAGGTCGTTGTAGGACAACCGAGAAAGGCTACATCGCGGTGTTCGTATGTATGGCGACACGAGCGATTCACCTGGAGCTAGTGAGCAATCTGACCACGGCAGCATTCCGGGCAGCGTTCCAAAGATTCACTGGGCGCCGAGGCGTATGCTCGGTACTCTGGGGGACAACGCGACAACTTTTGTCGGAGCGGATAGGGAGCTGAGGGAAATTGCGGCAGCCAGCAGGAACCGGCATTCAATTGAGCAGATCAATGCCATGGGTACGGAATGGAAATTCATCGTGCCCGGTGCACCACATACTGGCGGCATTTGGGAGGCTGGTGTCAAGTCCACAAAACACCACCTGCGCAGGATAATGGGTAGACACATATTTACCTTCGAGACGCTGTCCACGACCCTAGTGCTGATCGAGGCATGCCTCAATTCGAGGCCTCTTGGTGCGTTGTCCAACGACCCGAGCGATTTGTGTGCGCTCACACCGGGACACTTCCTGATCGGAGAGCAGATCGTGCAGCTGTTAGCAGCAGATGTCAGTGAGGCGCCACAGAACCGGCTCACGCTGTGGAGCAGCATACACCAAATGCAACAGCATTTCTGGAAAAGATGGAGCGAGGAATACCTCAACACCCTGCAGAAGCGGTTCAAATGGAACCAAGAGCGAAGAAACGTGCAGGAAGGTGACTTGGTTCTCGTCAAGCAGGAAAACAACCGAGAAGGGCTACAGATTTACAGACCAACTGGAATTGAAGACTAGTCCCCAATTGGGGGCGGAATGTCTGGGAATCGCCCAGGCATCGGTGGGGATCGGTGGTGTGAGCTGCACCGGTACACATCGCACCACACCAGTGTAGCGGGCAGCCAGATGGCGGCAAAACCCAAACACTGTGAGCAACAACAACAAGAGCGAATTCCTTCGCTAAGTGCCCGAACAGCACAGAACAACCCAACATAACATCACTCCAGCGGCGCAACGAAGGACGAGCGAAAAGCAGACGAGCTGATAATCTGCGACTGGGCACTGATACTTGCAACCGACATCTGTCCCATGTGCTTTGGGCAGCAGTACTTGCGACCGACATCTGTGCTATGTGTTGGCACCACAGGAACCTATATATACAGTGGCCTGTGCATTTTCGTCATTGGCAATACAACTTTTGAGCGGTGCGGGCAACGAGCATACAGTCCATTTCTTTTTCATTTAGATTTAGTTACATTAATAAAGAACGCTTTTTTTTAAGACACAGTTCTTCTTTAATTATTAAACAAGGAATAACAGCATAAATTGACTTTGACAATCAAGTTTCATTATAAAGGGTGATTTTTTAAGAGGTTTAGAACTTTTTTTTTTAAAAAAAAAACACAAAAAATTCGAAAAAATGAATGAAATATTTATTTGAATCGATAGTTTGAACCTTGCAATTTAATGTTTAAAGATAATTTCATGCAAATGTTGACCGCGGCTGCGTCTCAGGTAGCCCATCCGCTGAGTCCAATTTTGGCATACTCTTTCACACATATCGGCCGGTATCTCACGAATGAATGCATGGATGTTGGCTTCCAGTGCGTCAATCGAAGCGGGCTTGTCCCTATACACATTAGCCTTGGCATACCCCCACAAAAAATAATCTAATGGTGTCAAATCGCACGATCTAGGCGGCCAATTGACCGGCCCGAAACGTGAAATTAACTGTTCACCAAACTCGCCTCGCAATTGCGCCATTGTTTCGCGTGCTGTGTGGCATGTGGCACCGTCTTGTTGAAACCACATATCATGCAAGTCAAGAACTTCCATTTCGGGCAAAAAAAAGTTTGTTATCATCGCTCGGTAGCGTTCACCATTGACAGTAACGCTGCGATTCGCATCATCTTTGAAGAAATATGGCCCAATAATGCCGCCGGCCCATAAACCGCACCAAACAGTGGCTTTTTCGGGATGCATTGGTAGCTGTTGCAATGCTTCTGGCTGATCTTCACTCCAAATGCGGCAATTTTGCTTATTTACGTACACATTCAACCAAAAATGAGCCTCATCGCTGAACACAATTTTTCGATAAAAAAGCGGATCCTCGGCCAGCTTTCCAAGAGCCCATTCACCAAAAATTCGGCGTTGTGGTAGGTCGGCTGGCTTTAGTTCTTGCACCAGCTGTATCTTAAACGGCTTGACGCCCAAATCCTTCCGCAAAATTTTCCACGTAGTGCTGTAACAAAGGCCTAACTGCTGGGAACGGCGCCGAATCGACATTTCGCGGTCATCTGTCACACTAGCTGATACGGCCGCAATATTTTCTTCACTACGCACAGTACGTAAACGTGTTGGTGGTTTAATGTCCAACAAAGTAAATTTGGTGCGAAATTTGGTCACAATCTTCCGAATAGACTGCTCAGAAGGTCGAGAATGCCGATCATAAAATGGAAGCAGCGCGCGATGAACATTTCGAACCGAGCACGAATTTTGATAGTAAAATTCAATAATTTGCAAGCGTTGTTCATTTGTAAGACGATCCATGGTTAAATTGCAAACCAAACTGAAGCTGTTTGACAGTGACACAAGGTACTAAACACACATCAGCTGTCAAAACCAGTGTTGCCAAAACCAAACCAGCTAAAAAATCACCCTTTATATATATTCGGAATAAAGTCCCAACTGTAAAAAAAATAATTTAGGAATAACAACCTAAGTCGTGTTAGGGAAATTCAATAATTGATTGCTATATGGAATACCAACCAAACTTAACTTTGTTTTTTTGAAAAAAAAAAAAAAAAAAATCTCCAAATATCAATTCCTTATGTCTCTGTTGATCAAAAATGGTAATTGTGATGAGAAATGTCTTGGTTTTGCAGCGTATTCGAGAACATTTCGCGGGATATTTTACATCTTGATTACATGAACGCATTCAGCTAATTTAATGTGTCGGATTGACGGCTGGATATGTTTGTTTCTTTGGAATCGGCACCTGATCTTCGGTTACATTTTAAATTCACTCAAGAAAATCAACGACAAACTATGTAATTTAAGTCCATATAATCATTACCTGACACTAAAATGTAAATGCCTACAAATTATAAATGGAGTTCTTGAGATAGGAGCATTTTTTTTTTTTTTTTAATTCGAATGGAAAACGAAGGACGTAATTAATTAGAAAATTAAAAATACACCAAAAACATTGAAACAATTTAAAAGCAGACATAGTTGAAACGAACCTCCCATGCCCATATTTTTAGGTCACGTTAACATGCAAGTACTACACATATGCACCCATATTCCACTTTTCCAGCATTCAATTCATATACAATTCCTGTTTTTGAAGAACCTATGCGCGATTTATATTTAGAATGTTTATTTATGTTTTCCAAAATGCCAATGAGTTGAATCTGATATAAATGCGCATTTCAGTTTGAATTCATTCACACCCAAAATTGTTGTAATTGTTGTTCTTTTAAATAAATTTTTCCATAATTTATTTAAGTTGATTTTATGCAAATATTTTAAATAGTTTTGCCTTATGTTCAGAGAATCCACAAAAAAGTTATATTAATTAACGCGGGCGAAGTGTTTTATTAAGAGGGTACGTTTCTTAATCTAAGCCATTATAATGTTAAATTGACTTTTAAAGAAATTATTACATTTTAGTAAATATTATTTAATACCTACTTGGTATATAAACTGTTCAGATTATTTGCCTTTACAATAGAAAGTGTATGTCTTCATCGCACTCAATTTGAATAAATTGTTTTAACTTGAATAAAAATCATTTGAAATGTAGGTACATATCTACATAATTTTGAAATAGCCGCATTTTTCCATGTGAAATACAAAATAAACAAAAATATAATTTATGTTATTAAACGTTTTAAGCTTTGTGAAATATGCATTGCTTGATATAAACAAAACGTATACCCCGGTTCAACAGATAATATTCTGCAAAACAAGTTTGAAAAGCACTTATAAAAGAATGAAAGGAAATTAATCTTTTTTATAACAATCCAATTATTGTTTCAAGTGTTTTTTTATAATTATAATAAAATGATTAACAAATAGTAGGTACGAAACGAAAAAATTAAAAACAAGAAAAAATTTATCTTTAAGAAAATGAAAATCGATACGCACAGGTTTTTCATTTATTGGCTCTGTAGAATGACATTTAGTTCTATAGATGTTTTATTATCATTTACGATGATAAATGTCTTATTATCTAGTTAGATATATCAGTAGGATTCATTTCCGCTTAAATGTTACACGTATCTGTCGCTCAGGTTTCAACAAGTCATTTTCTTCGCCCGTCTGTTTAATTTTATACCTACTACCAAAATTCACCAGGGCCAAGAACTTAATTCTTAGTATATAGAACCACCCTTCGTCCATTTAAGTTTCTTTAAAAAAATTTAAGTCGACTACGGTCTTTACTACACAGTGACGACGACAGTGAAACTATAAATGCATTTCCAAAACAAGTGCATCAAAATTATGCACTCCATTGAAATTTACATTTCCGGATATAACATGATCAAATTTTTGTAACTTAAATCATATATACAGCAATGAAATTCCGATCATTAAGCAGACATAATGTTACATCGAATTTTTTGAAAACGGGTGCGTGCTCCGATGAACAACTATTTTGGCATACAGGTCAGTTTAAACAAAATGGTAAATTCTTATGGTATCGGTTACAGTTACGATAACGTTTTGTGTATAGAAGCAGAACGAGTTTGAAAGAACAAAGCCATCGATTAATTCTTTTTCTAGTATGTACCTATTTTTAGTTCGGATAAACAATAGGTCCGGACTAAAAATAGGTACATAATAGAAAAGGAATTAATCGTAGGCATACACTTGAGAACAAAAATATTTATCGAAAAACGAATACGAACATTTTATTGCATTTGCTTGTTTTTAAACATTAAACATTGAGATTATTGGCACCCATATTTTTTACGTGAGAACATTACTTCGGGGGACATAATTATAAATCATCACACATGGAAATTCTTGCACGATATGATAAGGGGAGTCATCTTAAAGATATGACACCCATGATTAAAGACAGATACAATTAAAGGAAACAGAACTTACACTTACGTCATAGGCTTGTTGTAAATGAACCATGACTACCATGTACCTACCAACCACTACAGTTTTTCATAAGAATACGCGTCCACGTGAATCAAAACTGCAACTTTAAATTCAGCCGTGGCGGAAGTACTGTCATTTTGAAATGTTCGGTACTCATTAGGATTCAGAAGACTTGTTTTTTTTTACCTAAGACTTTAAGCGATCTTTATGAGAATATCATTCTCGGTGTTATAACGGGTGATTTTTTAGCTGGTTTGGTTTTGGCAACACTGGTTTTGACAGCTGACGTGTGTTTAGTACCCTGTGTCACTGTCAAACAGCTTCAGTTTGGTTTGCAATTTTACCATGGATCGTCTTACAAATGAACAACGCTTGCAAATTATTGAATTTTACTATCAAAATTCGTGCTCGGTTCCAAATGTTCATCGCGCGCTGCTTCCATTTTATGATCGGCATTCTCGACCTTCTGAGCAGTCTATTCGCAAGATTGTGACCAAATTTCGCACCAAATTTACTTTGTTGGACATTAAACCAATAACACGTTTACGTACTGTGCGTAGTGAAGAAAATATTGCGGCCGTATCAGCTAGTGTGACAGAAGACCGCGAAATGTCGATTCGGCGCCGTTCCCAGCAGTTAGGCCTTTGTTACAGCACTACGTGGAAAATTTTGCGGAAGGATTTGGGCGTAAAGCCTTTTAAGAAACAACTGGTGCAAGAACTAAAGCCAGCCGACCTACCACAACGCCGAATTTTTGGTGAATGGGCTCTTGGAAAGCTGGCCGAGGATCCGCTTTTTTATCGAAAAATTGTGTTCAGCGATGAGGCTCATTTTTGGTTGAATGGGTACGTAAATAAGCAAAATTGCCGCATTTGGAGTGAAGATCAGCCAGAAGCATTGCAACAGCTACCAATGCATCCCGAAAAAGCCACTGTTTGGTGCGGTTTATGGGCCGGCGGCATTATTGGGCCATATTTCTTCAAAGATGATGCGAATCGCAGCGTTACTGTCAATGGTGAACGCTACCGAGCGATGATAACAAACTTTTTTTTGCCCGAAATGGAAGTTCTTGACTTGCATGATATGTGGTTTCAACAAGACGGTGCCACATGCCACACAGCACGCGAAACAATGGCGCAATTGCGAGGCGAGTTTGGTGAACAGTTAATTTCACGTTTCGGGCCGGTCAATTGGCCGCCTAGATCGTGCGATTTGACACCATTAGATTATTTTTTGTGGGGGTATGCCAAGGCTAATGTGTATAGGGACAAGCCCGCTTCGATTGACGCACTGGAAGCCAACATCCATGCATTCATTCGTGAGATACCGGCCGATATGTGTGAAAGAGTATGCCAAAATTGGACTCAGCGGATGGGCTACCTGAGACGCAGCCGCGGTCAACATTTGCATGAAATTATCTTTAAACATTAAATTGCAAGGTTCAAACTATCGATTCAAATAAATATTTCATTCATTTTTTCGAATTTTTTGTGTTTTTTTTTTTAAAAAAGTTCTAAACCTCTTAAAAAATCACCCGTTATATTACTACAGTGTTTTATTTTGCACATCTTGCAAAATTTCCAATCGTCAGGAAATTCTCCAGTTGCTAAAATGGTATTTTTTGGATTTTTTTGTGTGTGAAAATCGTTGAAATTTTTGCTACCTGCAAAAAAAAGGAAATTTGAATGACCAGGGGATGCGTTGTTTGTATTCGTATATTTTAGGTACTTACCTTTGCAGGCCGGAAGGATAGGAATGTCCGGCCGAAAATGTCTCGCAGCAGCATCAGTCAGGAGCTCTGGGTTATGAGAGAATGACTGTAGAGGATGAAGTAAATAAATAGCTCAATTCAGGGAATATAAGAGGATAGTGTTTCCCGAGAAAACGGGTAATGGAATTGTAGAATGGGAGAGGAAGTAAATGATGAATGTACATCGTTCCATTGAACATTGAACGCAGAGGTCGGTAAGGACGAACTGAATCTTTTCGTTGAGTGGTGGACCGTTTTTGGAAAGCCTCATGATGAGGAGTGCGTGGCTATTATCGAAAGTTTGAAAGATATTCGAGTGGAAAAATATAATAAAAGTTTAGTTAAATTTGAGAAAGCAAGTAATATAAAAAGGGGAACTGCGGTGCTTGTACCCAACCCTCTAAAGTGAATGGAAGTGATCCGCTTACCGCGCAAAAACAAAAGAAAAAAAAGATTTTGTCTCGGTAGAAGGGATTTTAACCTGGCTATATATTGATGCTCAACGCTGCTTAGCTTCGAGCTCCACCAAGAGGCAAGGGTAGGAACACGTTGTGTGTGGCGATAAGATATACGGGCCGAAGCCATGGCCGCCCAAACTCTTCAGGAAGTAGTGACCTTCAACCGCATGCTCAGGAAAAACATAAAACGGATTCTGAAGCGGGATCCTCGAGTTAATTCCCGTGTCATTTCCATCCGAATCAAGGTGCGAAGGTTATTCGGGTCTCCCAAAGAACCATACCAAACGAAAACGACAAGATAAACAAGTTCTCGTCGACCGGACAGGGCTACCACCACTCATCCCTCTTAAGTTTATGTTCATAGATGCTTAAGCAGACAACCTTCACAAAGGGGAAATTCAAAAACCGGCCAGCAAATTTCCAGGAGGGGTGGGAATGGTAAGTGCTGAAAAACATCGACAGTGCCCCTCAATGCAGTCCGATTCGGTGGTGGAGGTAACGTAAGTACTTCTTTGTACGGCATGTTTATGTAGTTGGTTAGGTCGAGCGGTGGGGAGCAAGAACCACACCATTCCGTCGAGCTGAGCCGTGCTAAGCAAGAATGCCAAGCTCTTCGCTCTCGACACTTTTCCGTTCCCATCCATTGTTCCTATTCGGAGTCCCTTTGCAATTTCAAATTCCCACGATATCCTTCTCTACTGACGCTACAAAAGACATCGCACACACTAAAATCACACAGGGAAGGCATGATTTTTTCCTTTATTTTTTTAAATTCACTTTGTTCTTGTGATTCTGTTGTTACTAGTTAACTAATTCAAAAGGTTTAACTCTACTTAATCTTTTTATTATTATATGTTATTATTAAGGGGTCGGGTTCAACTCATCCCCGGACAATTCGTCCCCAGCCAAATTTCCCACCTTTGCAATTAACAACCAATATTTGCATCACTCAACTTTAGTGGATGGTGTTTTCTTTTTTTTTGTGTGAACCGCCACAGAGTGCAGTCGCATTTATTTCTTCTCTGCTATTTAAAATATTTAATTCTCTTCCGTCTAAATAAGCAATTTCCGCTTAATAGTGACATCAAAACGTAATCAAAAAGATCACGGATAGACTTTCTAATATAGAGTGCAGTTTTCTTCTAAATTGCCTTCTCCTAAACTACCCGACCCAATGTCGGAAGTTATTTTCGACAAAATAAATGATGCCGGCGACGAACTTACTGCGGCGCGTTCTAGCATCTGTGATATCGATAGTAGCATTTCAATGATGCGCAGCAAAATTGACGATGTTACATCTCAAACTCCTCAGCATCATCCAAACGTCCAGTATAACGCTTCTCTATTAGCCGAACTACTGGACACCGAAGCTGAACCACTCGCACCACCACCTGCTCGTCCCTTGCAATCAGTCCATTCTGTTAAACCAAGGGATGCTCCATTAACTCAGGAGCATGAACCCGATACTCTGCCTGCTCCCCTTGCTGTCGCCCCACGTAGACCTATCAAACATTTCGGTACTACATGGACACCCTCTGATTAGCAAGATAGACGCGATAAGCTCGAGTCAGAATACCTCACCACCCTCTTCATCAAAGGCACCCCCCAAAATGCTGATATTCCATGGATTTCTAAGTTTTTCACGAAAAACTTTAATATCACTATCAGCCATTGCAAAATTGTTTCAATTCAAATGAAGCCATCTAACCATAAAAGAAATCGCAGCTTTAAATAGGATATCCCCACAAAGTTTAAGTGGTTATTCCTAAGTTCTGGAGATAATCTCAACCTTGGTAAGATGACTGTGTATTAGCAAGTGGACGGATAAGTCCTCCATGGCTCTTAATGATATGTTATCAAAACCTGTACCATCCAATAAAATAATAAACCTAGCAATAAGATACCAAGACCTGTTCCAAATATCCGTCCCAAATCTGACTCGAATTGGAGCCTCAAAACCAAGCTTTTTCCTAGTTTTGCCCCTCCTACCCATATTTCCAACAACCCACCCTCTTCTTTAAGATAAATACCACATCTGTACCATCCCAGCCCCCTTATTCAAGTGCATCTAAGCCATCTAAGCCTCCGCGTAACCGTAACCGCGTCTTTTTCAAATTTACTCCAACAACTAATACTATCTCCTCTCACCCACCTACGGCTAGCAACTGTCTCCCTCGCCATAGAACTTCATCCAATTCCCCCCCGCAGTATAATCGAAGACTTCGTTCCTTACGTAACAAAAGAAATAAGCTATGGGCAGTTTTTCTACGAACCGGTTCTTCTTCCGACTATTCCAACTATCTCGGTATTTATCTTAATTTTACCCAGCTTTATACACGGCCCAGATGGTCTTCCAGCTATTTTGCTTAAGAAGTGTTCTTCCAATCTCTCGCTCCCACTCTTTGATTTTTTTCATCTTTCTCTCTCAAATTGAGAACTACCCCAGATATGGAAGACCTCCTAGTTACCCCGATACACAAAAAAGGATCAACAAATGAAGTAAATAATTACCGCCCAATTGCGCAACATTCGCATATCCCCAAACTCTTTGAAAGTATTTTATCCAAAGTCTTAAGCTTTCGGAGCAAGTCCCTTATTTCACCCCACATGAAAGATAGATCGACTACTAAAAATCTCGTCGAATTTGTATCCTTTGCTCTAGAGAATGGCAACGAAGTCGACGTCATCGCAACTTCAGTAAGGCATTTGATAAGACATCACATCAATTAACCCTCTTCAAACTGTCTGCTCTTGGCTTTGAACCTATATTAATAAAGTGGGTATCTTCCTACCTTGAAAACCGGTATTATAGCGTTCGCTTTAGGTCAGTACTTTCTCCCTCTTCTTAGCAAGATTTGGTGTCCCACAAGGCAGCCATTTAGGTCTCCTTCTCTTCATCCTAACGGGAAATGATCTTAAGAAGATCATCAAACACTCGGCGCATTCTCTCTACGTGGATGATCCAAATCATCAAAATCATCTCTTCACCTCAAGACTCCTGTCTCATGCAACAAGACCTTGATCGTGTTTCGACCTGGTGCCTCAAAAATTGCTTGGAGCTCACCATCACCAAATGCCAATCTATTACTCTATCACGCAAGCGCAACAAGACCCCTCACCGACATTTCCTTCTCCACGGTCAACCAATTTCTCTCGTTCATTCTCTTCGCGACCTTGGCGTATTGTATGACAGGGAGCTAAATTATCGTTCGCATATTGAAGAAATAATTTGTAAGGCCAACTCATCACTCGGCTTTGTTAAACGATGGTTTAAAGAATTCTCCAACAACGTATTAGATCTCTCTATATCACCTTAGTTCGCCCCCTCCGTGAATACGCTAGTCAAGTATGGTCTCCCTTTCATCGAGTTCATGCAAACAGAATTGAGAACGTCCAACGTCGATTTCTCCGTTTGCCCTTCGAGGTCTGCCTTGGGATGATCCTTTTATATTGCCACCCTAAATATACCGGCTCATACTCATTAACCGGAAAACCCTTGAGGAACGCAGAAACGCTGCAGACTTTCTTTTCATTTATAGGCTTCTCTCATGCTCTGTCCATTGCGCGTCTTTTTAAAACTCTATTTTCCTTAACACAAACCCCGTAATTTACGTTACCCTCGGCTCTTTTACTCATCAAACCATAGTACCTCATATGGCTCCAATGAACCCATCTCCCGTTTGCTGCGAAAGGTTAATTCTAGACTTTCAGTTTTTGATTTCAACCGCAGCACTGCCCAACTCAAACTCAATGTCCTTCATCATTCTCCTTATCTTTAAGTCTTTGTTTTAGGGCTTTACATGTCTTAGTTTTAAGTGTCTTAGTTTTAAGTTTTTAATGTAAGCCTAAATGCTAGTCTTAGCATGTATTAAGCCAAATATATGGGGGTATTGCCCCCACCAAAATTACCATCAAACGAGTATTATGTTGAGTGTTTGGTTAAATTTTCCTTCAATAGATATTTTTGTGGAATTTGGAAAGATAAAAATATTAGGGGTATAATGATTTATGTGTGCTGTACCTTTAACGGAGTTATACGATTTTAGGACGGTAAATATATAATTCGTTTCTATCAACCTAAAACAAACATTTTGTTGAGAATAGCACTTAGGTTTTACCTTCAGGAAATTTGAGAAAATGAAACTAAAAAATTCGCGTGAATATAACCTTCCTTTGTAGCTCCTACTCCATTTCACAAAATGGCTTACAAAAACAGTTAACCATCACCAAACTTCGAACACAAACTGACTTTCTCACTTAATTAAGAACTGAATTTTTTTTTTTTAGTTTTATGATATTTTTCAAACCCTTCCCTAATTTGGGAAAAACAATTGCGCAATGAATGAAGGATATGTTATTTTTATATTGTAAAAAAAATGGGATTAAGTTGATAAATGCAACTTTTATGACGCTTTTTCTTCAAAATGGTCACAAAATTTACCTGATTTTTTGTCTCACTTGTTTATGAACAGGAGCTTAATTTACCTTTTACCCCTGGTAACAAATTTTAAATCAAATAAAAAGAAATAACTTCCTACAATCCACAACTATGGGTAAAGGAATCACGGATCAAGGAGGAAATAGGCCAAATTCGAACCGGAAACAAGGAAAATCTATCCGTTTCATACCCAGCAAAATTGGAGAAGGCCTCACTGTTGTATACAGCTTTATTAATTACCCGCAGAAGTATGAAAAAAATCGCAAAGGAAGAGTCAGCAAAGAAACAACATGTCAGGAAATGCGGCCGATGCTGAGAGCTGCTTCAAATTCAAGGTTCTCCGTAAGTAAAATTAAGGCAGATTTTCGAGTTACAGCTAGCAGATCGATTGCTCATCGCATGATACAGAAGGCCAGCCATATTTGTCATGAAAAAATTCAAGAGGAAACCACCATTGAATGCGGCACGTAAAATCCACCGGCTTGATTTTGCAATAAGTCACATCAGATCGAATCGAGTCTGGCATACCACCCCCTTTTCTGATGAAAAAAAAAAATTGATTTTGACGGTCCTGATGGATACCTAAAGCTGTTAATAAAAGTAACAGTTAACAGCTGTATCCATGGAGCCATTTTAGAAGATTTTTTTCGAAGATCTTAGACTGGATTGGCAATGAGATGAGATCAGCCGATATGAGTGGGCAATTTGCCCGGCTTAGGTACCATGACGACTTCCGCGACCTTCCACATTCGTGGAACGAACCTTAGTTCAAACGCTGAATTTATTATCTGTGCTATTTTTTTCATACCTTTTTTTTGGCAGTTTTTTTTTTCAGAACTTCATCCGTTATAAAATCAAATTCCGGAGCCTTTATTTTTTTTAATGGATTCAAAGAGTTCTCTCCCTCTTTGTATTTGTTGGTCTTGATCCCTAAGACTTGTTCTTAGCGTTGAAATCTCCACATATTATAAATTTATTACCGAATTAACGGAAGAGGCTTTCAACGTTTTTTTATTTCAGCCTGTAGCTAGGAGAACTATATGCCGCTGCTGGTTTTTAGGCTCACCGATTTGGCTTGGATATCACAAGACTGATAACCTTCATCTTCATCGTGGCTAACACGTTCCTTAATTATAACTTCGGCCCCTCCTCTTGCTGTATTATGAGGATGTGGGGTATGGTATGTATTAGCCGTATTTTATTATCAGCGTGATCTGATCCGAATCAAATATGCAACAAATAAACAATATTTTGCGGCTGTATTTCGGTGTATTCATGCGAGCGAATGATTTTTTTTAAACATTTATGAAATGTTCTCGATTTTCTTCAGAAACATTTTATAAGCATTTGTCAAACATTTCTGTTTTTGCCGGTGTATACGCCGATTAAGTATTTATTAAACGTTTATGAAATACTTTTTAGTGTCGGAAATTCACGACCAGAGGCTCGAAAATAACAACACGGCTTCCGTAATATGGTGTGTTTTGTTTCTAAAAGGAAATGAGTTTACCTACATACAATCAGTTCAAAATGTAATAGAAATCTGAATGCAGTTTGCACCTCTGGTCCGCTCAGATTGGAATTCTTAGACAAAGTAAATGACAGCAGTCTAAGCACGAAATTCCAGAAGAACAAAATGAAGTTAGAATTCATTTTTCGGTGATAAAAAAGAAACGTGTTTCCCAATAACTAGGTTCGAAAACAATTTAAATTTATGCAGGCAGCTAGTTTAGATTTTTTATTATTCCAAGATTTTCTGGACAGTTGTGTTTTATGTTAAAAGAACAAAAAAACACCTGTGAAACAAATTACTAACGAACTGCGAAACATTTCATAAATATTTTTTTTTGTTAAATAAATGTTTATGAAACATTTACTTAAATATTTCGTTGGTCTGGGCATACTTTTATGGAATGAAAAAGCAAAATCATCTCGAAGGACGGGAAATTTATTCGATGTGAAAAAAATGCTTTTTGATTTTTTGTGTTATGAAGGGTGTTGAATATTTTAGTCTGGCAACGTGACTGTGTGGCTTGGCTATCGTTTACAGGCACACCAACATTGAAAAATGAAACAAGCCACCTAGTACAATCAATTTTCAGATCATGATTCGTGATCTCGATGAATGGCAGGATCGTGTGCTGTTGTTGTACATAAATAAGGCTGATAATAAAAAAGGGCTATTGTAGACATAATATGTGAATTTAGTTTATACATATCTAGAGTCGCTTGCAATTCGTCTTTGCGACAAGATTAGTATGTTTTTGGCCATTATGATCTTTTAGATACTGTATTTTTATTACTGTTTGAATTTTGTGATTATTCTTTTCCATACCTTCCATTCTGTTAAGAATTCTTTGCATGATGTCCTCCATAACATTACTGGGAGGCTTGGGCTTTCCAAGTGGTCTTTCAACGTTTTTAGAAGACACTTGTGTATATGTTTTCTTGGGGCCGGTTATGAGGCTTGCGTCATAATATTAACTTAGGGTGTATTTCCATTGGCTCCATCCGATTCTTTATTCATTTGGGGCCTTGATTTCGTCTTTTTGCTTCGTTTTTCTCCGATTTTCTTTGCGTCTTTTTGAACAGGCTTTTGCATTTTATTTGCCTTGTTGTCTTTTACCTGCTGTAGCTCTTTTGCTATTACGCACCCTCTGTAGTTTGCTGGGTTTCTTTCGCTAAAATTAGCGCTTTTAGGGCAAACCTTTTTGTCCTTTATACAATTTTTTGTATGATGGTCTCCTGCACATTTAACGCATTTTGGGTTAGAACTGCAGTATTTGTGAGTGTGACCATACTTTTAGCAGTTCTTACATTGGGGAACTAGCTCTAATTTCCGCTAGAGATAGATAAATTAATACACAGATGTCTAATCCCAAAGTAAAAGAATGCTTTTACTTTTTGCGATCATCCAACAAAGATTGTCCAATAAATGGAAGGTGAAAACCGAAACCCACCACTCCTCAAAGCCACAGGACTGCTTGAGTCAGTCCAGGCAGCTGAATATGAAGGGTGTCCTCTACAGCGTCAGACATGCTGGCTTCCGCCAGGTCTCAGCTCGTCGGATGGGGAGAGGATCTTGTGATGTGACGTTTGACCATGTATATTCCATGTCTGTAGATTAGATGTTGGTTACTAAGGAGATTTTGAGAGAGGAGCCCGAAATGTAATTTTTGGTTACACGCCGGACCGAAAAGAGGGGGAGAGCTTACACTGATATTCGCTCCCCTTGAGTGTGCCCATCCCTGCAGCCTACCCTACAATTGTAATGAGTAGTACTTCCATGGCTACCACGCCACTCTGTTACATTTGTGATAGCCCCTAATTTGGCTCCTTCTTTGCGCGTTCTACGAGCGATCCACCTAGAAAGTTAAATCACAGCTGCATCATCCTATATATACAACTTCCCAATAGATGATCCATAGACATTAAGAAAAATTACCGAAAAGAAATGCAAAATAATTTCCATCCAATCCCTAAACTCCTCTATGATTCGGACAGTTTTCATCCTTGAATAAAAATAGAAATGTTGCCACAAACAAATCTAAATCAATACAGCTTAGGTTTTAAAAAAGATGTAACTTTAAAAATACATTTGATTCATTTCTTATTTTCATGCAACTAAAACATACTATTGTTTTGATAATGCGTAAACGGACTTTATATACAATTTTCATTAATTACTAGATTTGCTGACCCTTACTAAGTCTACACGTTCAAGAACAGATATTCAAACTTCGTAACGAGAAGCAAATTATTTGTTGTTCCCCACAGAACTCTTGCCTTTTCGCCCATGCAAACGCGCGAAAAGATCGAGAAAAAGGAGCGAAGTTGGATGCCCTACGCATCTAAATGTCTCATGCACAGACTAGGCTACCCGGGCGTATACGTAATTTTTTCTCTGTGGAATCTACCTTTTCAGATCTTTACAATGAAAAACTCCTATTCGAACCGCTTTAAGATTTTCTGATTCATACAGGTTATTCCCGATGATCTTGCGCACCTTTTCCTTCAAAAACTTCACACAAAGCTTTGCGCTTAGATGCCTTGCTGCCTGACTTAATATAAAGTTATCCCGGAAAATAACATCACCTACCTTATAGTTGATGTAGTGTATAATACTGTAATACATTAGTACTTTAGTTTTGAAAAATAATTGTTTATAGTAGGTAGTTATTATATTGTACAAAATAATAGAGATATTTACATTCATTCAATAAAGAACACTCGATTTAACCATTTATAATATATATATATATTAATTTCTTCATTTTGGCGACGAGGATTGAAGAAGACATTTAAAGATAATTTCTTTGAATTCTGAAATGAGTAAGATTTCTGAAAATCATAAATTGGTATACCTATGATACCTATTTAAAAAAAAGAAGAAGATTTACTTCGAAAATCAGCATTTTGGATGACTGATTGAACTCGATAATCATTCATTAAAGATTAAATTAGTTTGGAGAGATTAAATTCGTTTGGAAAGATTAAATTCGTTTGGAAAGATTAAATTCGTTTGAAAAGATTAAATTCGTTTGGAAAGATTAAATTCGTTTGAAATTACCAGTTGCAATGAGAAAAATTCTAATTCTCTTTTATATAACTGGAATGTATAAACTTATATATATTTATGTGGTATTGTATTTGATGTAGGTTTACCATAAATTGAATATCTAAGCTGGACCAATTCGATTGCAGCTGTGACTCCCGATCACTTGTAACGAAATGGGCAAAATTAAAGCGAGCTTCCGAATTTTATATCATTGTAAATGGAATCAAAGATCCTTTTAAGAAGAGAGCTAGTCTTTTGCATAGTGGGGGACAAGACTTACAGGAAATATTTTACAATTTACCTGGAGCAAATGTGGATGAAACCTTGGTGTCAAATAAAAATGTAAATGTTTAGTGTTGGATGAATATTTTACTCCGAGACAAAATAAGACTTATGAAAGACATTTATTTAGACAAATATGTCAAGGAAAGGATGAAAAATTTGAAGCATTTGTTGTTCGTCTTAGACGCCAAGCTGCCAAGTGCATATTTGACAACATCGATGAACATATTAAAGACCAAGTGGTAGAGAAATGTTATTCTGAAAAGCTAAGACGAAAGATATTACAGATGGATGATTCAAAGACGTTAAATGATATAGTTCTTTTAGCAAATTCCTTGGAAATCGTAGAAATTCAAATGGAAAATTTTGGGAACAAATCTGATAGTAGTGAAATTGAAGTCAACAAAATTCTAGAAAAGTCAGGACCTAAACAAACAAATTTCGAATGTTTTCGATGTGGTTCTAAAGAACATTCTGCACGTGATACAAATTGTCCAGCAAGGAACAAAAACTGTCATAAATGCTGATTAACAGGACATTTTGAATCCAAATGTCGAACTAAATTGAAACGATATGCACCATTTGATAAAGAAAGAACAAGCAAGTTTAAAAAGGAAGTAGTAAGATCTGTTCAAGAGGATGATCAATATCTTTTCAACATTCAAAATCAAAAAATAGATGAAATTATGTGTCAGATTGGGGGCATTTTGGTACCAATTGTTATCGACTCTGGAAGTAAATCAAACATAATTTCAGAAAAAACTTGGATAGAAATGAAAAACCAGGGGATTTCGGTTAGAAATCAAATACAAAATCAAAAGAAAACATTTCTAGCTTACGGTTCTGATACACCATTAAATGTTTTAGGATCTTTTGAAGCGGACATTTTGGCACCAGGTGAGAAGCATTCTGCTATCTTTTATGTTGTTAAAAATGGTCAAAAAATCTTAATGGGGAGGGACACAGCAATAAAACTGGGAGTTGTTGAACTCAGTACAGTGCACTGTGTTTCCCAAAATTAAAGACGTTTTGGTTGATATTCCCATAGATAGCACAATAACTCCCGGAAATAACCAATTCCTTTGACAGAAAAAAATAAGGCTAAATTACATGAACTCTCGGCATCAGATATAATCAAAACAGTCGAAGGACACTCAAAATGGATATTTCCCATCGTGCCAATTATGAAAAAGGATGGAGATATACGTTTGTGCGTTGATATGAGAAGAGCGAATACAGCGATATTAAGAGAAAATTATCCATTACCTACCATAAACCAAATTCTTTCTAAATTACAAAAATCTATATTATTTTCAAGGCTGGACATAAAAAATGCTTTTCATCAAGTTGAGATTTCTCCAAATTCGCGTTATACATTTATAACCAATAATGGACTATTCAGGTACAAGAGGCTAATGTTTGGAATCACCTGTGCACCGGAAATATTTCAAAAGATAATTGAACACATGCTTTCTGGTTGTGAAGGAGCTGTTAACTTTATTGACGACATTATAATATTTGGTAAATCTGAAGAAGAACATAATTTTCGTTTGAAGAATGTACTTGAGGTAATTAAAAAGAATAATGTGTTATTAAACTACGATAAGTGTATATATAATGCTCAACAAATTGAGTTATTGGGATATATCCTTTCTGCAAATGGCATTCAACCATCACCTGCAAAATTAGAAGTGATCAACAAATTTCGAGAGCCCAAGACGGTTGAAGAACTAGAAAGCTTTTTGGGTCTCATAAACTATGTTGGAAAATTTATAGCAAATCTTTTAGGGGTATTTTTAAAAAATCAAAATGGCCGGCACATAACCGAAATCAAATTAAATGAAAAAGAAGTTAAAAAAGTTTTACGTAATGAAAAATATTTAGGCTATGATGATCCAAATGACAGGACACAGTTAATGGTTGATGCAAGTCCTGTAGCACTAGGTTCGGTTTTTATTCAGTTTCGTAGTAATGAAAAACCACGCATTATAGCATATGGAAACAAAAGCTTATCCGATTGTGAAAAAAGATACTGCCAGACGGAAAAGGAGGCATTGGCACTTGTGAGGGGAGTTGAACATTTTCATATATATTTATATGGAAAGGATTTTGAGCTTGTAACGGACCATAAGGCCCTAGAATTTATTTTCAGTCCGAAATCTAAACCACTCGCTCGTATCGAAAGGTGGGTACTGCGATTGCAGTCCTATAGGTATAAAACAATTTATAAACGAGGCAAGTCCAATATTTCTGAAGCTTTGTCTCGACTTTGTGTCACGAGCAATAGCATTCAAAATTTTGATGAGGAAGAACATATCCAACAAATCGTTTGCAGTAGTGTTCCCAAGGCTTTGACCCTCAATGAATTTGACAAAGTGTCATCAACTGATGAGGATAATTTGGATGTAAAAAAAGAAGGAAATTCTTCGCTTCAAAATATTTGAAAATGAACTATGTTTTTATGGAAATATATTGTTACGGAACAATTAAATTGCCATTCCGGAACAGCTTCGTAGGTAGGTAGGTAGGTAGGTAAATGTGTGCTCTCGTGGTACTTTTGCCACATCTTCACTTAGGCCATCAGTTGGGTCCATTGTGTCCAGTTACGGGAATCATCCAGTGTGACCTGTTGAAAGACAAGAAAATAAACCGCTTTCCATATTGACGCCACATAGATTAGTATGAATCTCATGGGTTCTTGAAGCTCCGTTGTGGCATGATCCTCTCTAGTTCGTCCTACGAGTAGCCAATGGTATGAAGTTTGTTTATCTACTAGAACCACCCAGATTTGAGTACGAATCTCAGGAGTACCTTGATATCGACATTCTTTAAATCATCTAGGTCACCGAAGAAGTAACTGTTGAGAATCCTCTGTCTGCTATTTTTAAGGGCTGGGCATTCAGTAGGTAGCTTCTGCAAAAGTCATTATGCAGTATGCCCAGCCATTCCGCATGTACGCCTATCGCGCAGTGTCCAGTAATGACCCCCGAGAGTATGCGAATATCTTTGCGGCTTATCGATCATGTATTTAGATCTCTTGTTGTATTTAGATCTTGTGTGCCTGCAGGTAATGAGATTGGTCCATCGTAGGTTAGTTCTACTCCAGGATTCAGTGTCAATCTTCCTTGCAAGTGTGCTTAGCGGAGTTCTTACTGATTTGAGGGCCATAGAAGCATGTATTTTCGACCCGTTTCTTGCAAGCTCGTCCGCCTGTTCATTACCTGGAATATCCATATGCCCTGGTACCCAGCATAAGATCACCGCATTGGCTTGTGATATTTCGTCCAGATATTTCTTAGCGACTTACAGTTCTTGACTTCACCACGACTGACTCCATGGCTTTTATGGCCGCTTGGCTATCAGAGTAGATGGTGATTTGTTTACCGACAGTGTGGCGTCTCTTAAGTACCTTCGCCGCTTGGGTAATAGCGGCTACATCTGCTTGGAAGACACTGCAATCATCGTTAATTCTAAATGATTCTCGCAGGTCTAGTGCTTCGCTGAAGATGCCCACTCCTGTACCGATATCCATTTTGGAACCGTCGGTATACAGGGCTAACTCCTCTTCTTCAGTTACTGCTTCGAACTCCCATTCGCTTCTGTTTGGAATTCTAGTATTGAATCTCCTGTCGAAAACGAGAGACTGCTGCAGTAGATGTCCAAAGGCGTGAGGTTTAGCATCACCTCCATGGCTGCGGTGGGGGTGGTTCGTAAGGAACCCGTTATCCCGATGCATGCTGCCCTTTGTATTTTGGTTAGGCTTGATTGATTGTATTTCTTCTCAATAGCCTTCCACCACACTGTTGTACCATATGTTAGGATAGGCCGCACTATGGCTGTGTATATCCAGTGCACCACGTGCGGTCTGAATCCATATGTGTTGCCGAATGCCCTTCTGCAGGCATATAGTGCCACGCATGCTTTTTTGGTGCGATCCTCTATGTTTTCCTTCCAGCTAGGATTACACCCAGATATCTTGCTGTCTTTGAAATTTCCAGATCCACCCCGTCCATCCTTGGGGGATTGAAGGCGGGGATCGCCCTTCTTCTCGTGAACAGTAGAATTTCCGTCTTTGATGGGTTCACTCCAAGTCCACGGCCCGTAACCCAGTTATTGACTAGCAGGAGTGCGTAACTAAGTCTTTCGCTGAGAACTGGAGTGAATTTACCTGGAACCAGAATAATGACATCGTCTTCGTATGCGTTCACAATGAAACCTTCTTTTCCAGTATTTTTAGCAGTTCATCAACTACGAGGAGCCATATGAGCGGTGAGAGAACCCCATCTTGGGGTGTTCCTCTACTGACCTTATGTTCAGTGCTCACGTCCCCTAGCTGTGACTTGATTCAACGTGTGCCTAGCATAAGTCCAATCCAGTCACATAGACTGCTATTTAGGTGGGCTCTACGCAAGCTGCGTAAAATTGCGTCAGCTTCGATGTTGTTGAAGGCCCCCTCGATATCTAGGAACGCACTCAGTGTGTACTCTTTATGTTGTAGTGATTCTTCCACTACCGATACTACTCTATGTAGCGCTGTGTCAACAGATCTGCTTTTCATGTGCGCATGTTGTGATTTTGATAGGAAGCTGTCGCCGATTCCATTGTTTTTAGCATAAAAGACGACGGACTGATTGGTCTGTAGTCCTTGGCTGTGGTGTGACTAGCCTTCCCTGCTTTTGGAATGAAAATCACTCTTACCTCACGCCATGCCCTAGGAACATAACACAGCCGCAGATAGCACGTGTAAATACATTTAAGCCATGGAATAATAGCTTCCTCTGACTTCTGTAGGGTCGAATATTATCTATTCCTGGTGCTTTAAATGGGGCATATGTGTTGATTGCCCAGGCTATTTTCTTCTCATCTACTTTCTCGGCGATTGTCTCTTGCTCCATTCCCTCCCTCGTGCCTGGCGTTACTACATCGTAACCCTCAGACATATCAGTGCATCCTGGGAAGTGAGTTTTCGTCAGAATTTCCAGCGTCTCTTTATGTGATTCAGTCCCGCTACCGTCGCCCCTTCTTAGCGAAGATATAGGTATCGGTGCCTTTGAAAGGACTTTCCTCAGCCTAGAAGCTTCGGTTGTGGATTCAATTGATTCGCAGAAAGTTCTCCATGAGGTTTTCTTTGCGAATCTGATCTCTTTTTTCAGGACTCGAACACTCTCCCTGTAGGTTGACCACTCAATGTGTCCTTCTCTGGCGAGATTCCACCTAGACCTTGAGTTTCGTATGAGTTCCACGATCTTGGGACTCCACCAGGGTGGGCGTTTCTTACCCCTCGTTCCACTTTTCGGACAGGATTTTTCAAATGATCGAGAGATCACATCTGTTAGAAATTACTGCATCGCTGACTTCTTCAACAGATGTGAGATCTGTTACCCAGTTCGCCCTTTTGGGATTTCTGAACTGTTTCCTACCCAGAGAAACCATTTGCAAGTCATAAAGTATCCAGCAGTGATCCGATAGTGATGCCTTGCTGGACACTCTCCAATTCGCAACTTGAACAGAATTGTTATTGGATGCAAAGGTTACGTCCAAAACTTCCTTTCTATTCACCGTAATAAATGTGGGATCATTGCCCCGATTACATATGAGCAGATTGGAGCAGAGAAGATAGTCGAACGAAGCCTCACCTCTAGCATTAATGTTTGAGCAGCCCCAAATAGTATGATGGGCGTTAGCATCACAGCCTAAGACTAAGTTTTTCTTACCTTGTTCTGACGCCGCTACAAGCGCCTTTACCGGTTCGGGGGGGACTGATGTGTCGTCATCGTTAGCATGTACGCTGACGCCAACCTACAGCTCTCACCCTTGCCTCTGATCTCCACCACCGTCAGGTCATCTGTGCTGAAATGAAGCAATATTAGTGCGTGAAGTTATTTTTTTGCCATAATACACGATCTTACCTTACCTTTATTTTTGACATAAAGTATGTCGTATTTATTCGACCCTAATCCTATCACCAGATCAATATTGATCCATGGTTCTTGAATTAGGGCCAGATCCAGCTGCTCCTCCTCGAGGAACAGCCTCAGGTTGCCTGAGGCTACCTTACTGTGATGGAGGTTGATTTGGACTACTTTCATTTTTGCGTGTAGTCGCCTCCTTCACAGTCTCATGCGCCCGTGTGTCCTCTACAGACCACTTTATGAGCTTGAGAGTTACCTCACTCGCTGCAAATGATAGCGGCATCTGCATATCCTTTTTCAATGCCGCAGGTGGTTCATCGAATATAATGATGAACCCTCTTGCACCATTCTTTGGCTTCTCCTCGGACATAATTTCCCAATCGCTCATCGGGATCTGGGGGTTTTGTGCAGCACGCTTAGGATCTCATCCCGTTTCACCCCTATTTCTGGGATTGATACTCTGCCCTTTGCTTTTACGGGGACTTCTTCTATGGGTACGGCCTTAAGCATTGCCCCCTCCCATAGTTGTGCGCCATTTAATGCTATCTTTGCAAAGTCGTTTGATGCCTGGTCCTTGCAATCGATATAAGTGATGCCTTTGAACCATCTCATCTTGCCGTAAGCGGGGGCCTTTGCACCAGTCTTCGCCCGGATGTGTGAGATAATCGCTACACCTAGTGTGTTCTCGATTATCTTTCCACATTCATAGAGTACTGCCCACTTGGTTTCTTAGAATCCAGCACAGCTAGCTGCAGCGGGTTCCTTGTCACCTCGTTGTACCTCCCACTTAGGCCAGTTCCTCACATAGGTGTCCTTTTGGGGTTACCAGTGGCCTGTTCATGCCGCTTCGCCTTCTTCGAAATGTTGGGGGCGTCTTCTGGCGACCTCAACCTTTTCAAGGCTAGCTCTTTGTTTCAGAGCCTCTCCGCGATAGGTTTCCTCTGGAGTCCACTCGGGCCCGGCTTATTGTCGATCTCCATATGTTCCGTCATTGGCACCTTTTTCGTTGAGGAGCTACGGTTGGCTTTGGGGTCTGTCTTAGCGACATAGTCCCTTGGCCGTTTCGCGCCATGTGGTGTGCTTGTTGAGCCCGACTTGCTGGTCGAAACTATAGTGGAAGATAGTGTTTTAGGCTCAGGCCTCGTAAGAGCGTCTTTCGGAATAGTTTCCTTGGCCCATTCCAAGGAGGCTCGCTCCTTCTCTATAAGGGAGCCCTGATCTTTGGTGACGAGAATGCCATATATATGTTTGGCCTTTAGGTATTCCCGTTTCCTTAACAGGCCTGGGGGCACCTTCTTCTTCTTCGCCTTTTCTCCGCCGGCTATCTTATTTGAGGGTTCGGCCAAAAGCTTCTCCTCTTCTTCCTTTGAGATCTCTTCCTGAGTTGATCCGGCTTCTAGGGCCTCTTGAATTTTGGTGAGGTCGTATGGCTCCACAATTATTGTGTCGGCCACCGTCTCACTAAGGGTACTTATCGTACCCTTACCTCCCTTATCCTTAGTTTTTTCTTTTATGTGTTAAATTTTTGTTCCCACGAGTATGGCCGGCAGCGCTGCCATACCGGGGTAGGGCATTGTAATACCTTCCGGTCTTCGCCTGGGCACCTGAGGGAGCTCGTACTTGGTTGGTTTAACCTCCAACCTTTCATCCTTCGGCAAGGTTTTCAATTCGCTCACGCCACTACTGGAGTTAGGTTGGCAGTTCTTAGTTCGTCACTCTTCAAACCGCCTGTCCGCCATGGGTGACCCTTCAGACGACTACCGCCTCCGACAGCATAGCCTGTTGAATCATTGCGACTTAAGCCTCCGCACCAACGTCAAGGTGACTGCACGTAGCGGAGGAAAAAAGTAATTGAATTTGCTCACGAAGAGCATCCAGGTATAGTTGGTACAAAACGACGATTACGAACCAAAGTATGGTGGCCAAGATTACCTACTTATGTATCACAATACTCCACATTCAACCAATAGAAAAGCACCTGCTGAACTGTTTTATGGAAGATTACTTAAAGATGTAATTTCTTCTGCCAT
Source organism: Cheilosia grossa (assembly GCA_963082955.1). Lineage (NCBI taxonomy): Eukaryota > Metazoa > Arthropoda > Insecta > Diptera > Syrphidae > Cheilosia > Cheilosia grossa. Next base: position 42,290,449 of record OY720144.1, on the reverse strand, counting down.
TAACTATGACAAAGATTTGAATAAAAAAACCAGAGAAAGGGATTTATTAGAAAAGGAAAAGGGAAAGATATATTCAGATAAGAAAAGACATGCAATTCACAACGAGTTGTCTCCTGGGGATAAGGTTCTAGTAAAACGGTTACGAAAATAAAATAAATTAGATGCAAACTTCGGTGAAGAGCCTCATGATGTTCTTGAACGGAAAGGTGGAATTCTGGAACCGGTGAGGAACATATACCTAAAAAAAGTTAATGGAGAATAAGCTGTGCAGAAAGAAGGATCCAAGTCATCATGTGAAATTGTTAATGAATCATCATAGTTGGGCTAATTATTTTGATCTTAAATTGGAATTTGTAAATTTGTTTTCTTACATTGAAAAAAAAATTTAATTTTTAAATGTAATTCGTTATAACATTAAAAAAAAAAGAAGGAGAGAATGTAGTGTTTAATACTGTAATACATTAGTACTTTAGTTTTGCAGGAGAATTGTTCATAGTAGGTAGTTATTATACTGTACAAAATAAAAGAGATATTTATATTCATTCAATAAAGAATACTCGATGTAATGTATATATATAATATATATATATACATTAATTTCTATAGTTGACATTCTTACTTCTTGTATTATAATATTTTTCGTATGTCCGGTGAGCATTTTCTAACGATTCCTTTAGGTAACTGTGCGAAATGTTCATTTTGGAAGATTTCGGTAAAGGGTCCAAATATATATATATATATCCAATATCCAATTAGAGGTGTTATTTTGGTATTCAAAGAAAAATGTAATTTTTTGAGATAAATGATCGGATGTTTCATAATAAAGAAGAAAGCATGCCGTTAATAACATCATCAGCTAAATGGCCACCACAAGCACGCATACAGGACCATATCCTTTTCATGAAATTTTCCATAACCAAAACGCAAAGTGGCTGCCCTATGTCCTCGATAGCCTCACGAATTTTATCTTCTAGGTCTTGAATCAACGCTGGGATGTTGGTGTAGACCTTATCTTTCACGTGGCCCCAAAGGAAGAAGTCGCAAGGTGTTAAATAACAAGATCTCGGTGGCCAATTGTGATCACCTCTTCGAGAGATAACACGCGCCGGAAACGTTTCCCGTAAGAGATCAATGCTTTCGTTGCTTGTGTGGCACGTAGCGCCGTCTTGTTGAAAGTAAACGTTGTCCAGATCAATACCATCCAACTCTGACCATAAAAAATCATTAATCAGCAATATTCTCAGTTCTTCTTGAGCGACGTGCACGGGTTTTATTCTTCACATCAATAACTTGTCCCAACACCAATTTTTGTATTGTGGTCCGACAAGGCGCTTCACGACGACCAAAAAATGCTTTAGTTTTGCAAACTGTGACTGCAAGATTTTCACCATTTTTGTAGTGAATTTAAATAATTTCAATGCATTGTTGAAGCCTGTATCATTCCATTTTTAGTAATGGCGCCGTTTCTTCTTATTAAATGTTAAGGAATAAAAGCTTCAGAAGTGACAGCTACCGAAATAGCGGGTTATTCTCAATAACACCTCTTATTGGAAAACCCTTGATAAGAGTTTGAATGGTCGATGTACGATAAACTGATTACCCATAGGTGCCCTTAATATCGTGTTCGGAGCTTTTGTTGTCTTGCATATATCGCAATTTCCTAGAAAAGACTTGACTTGTGCCGGCATATTTGGCCAATAACACTGATCACGCAAACGGTGCAGTGTCTTAGCGATACCTCCGTGCGAAGCCCTTGGCGGTTGCTGAACCAACCAGATTAAGTTTCCAGTTAGCTGTGGAGGTACGCAAAGCTTCCATGCACATCCTGTCTTTCCCCGGCCGTTGTATCAGAACAACAGGTGAACTCCATGCCCCGGAACTTTCTTCGATGACACCAAGTGGTAGCATGCAATCCAACTCCACATACAGACTCTTGCACCGTTGGAGATACGGGATAATGTCGCTGTTTGACGGTGTCGATGACGTGCTCCTCTAAGCTGGTTCTACCCAAGCCCAGAGTTACAGACGAAGGAAACAAATGTATAACCTCCTTAAGTCGAAAGAATTCCTATGGATTTCGATATCGGAACTTTTTCCTGAACTCGCGAAAATAAATGTGGAGCAATATCGAATGATTGCCAAAAACTGACCCCTAAGAATAAGGGTTGCTTCAAGAAAGGCACGATACACAACGTTAAGTCCCTTTTGTGATCCTTGTATGAAACTTTGGTTTTTACATATCCTATAATTTATTGACTAGTTCTATCTGCCGTTTTAACTACCGATTCAAATTTGTTAAACTGAATTCTTTTCTCAACCATTAATGTATAACCCGCCCCAGCAAGACAAATCACTGCTGCACCATTATCTAACAACCCAGATAATAATACCCCGAAAATCATTACCTCAGCATATGCTCGAGGATCATTTGGAGTGAAACGAATCTTCTATAAAACTAGTTCGTAACTTTTGAATCCTTTTACTGTAAAAATTATTTTTTTATTTATTTCTTTTTTTAAACTTACATACTAGACAAAAACGATTAAATCTAATTTAAAATTAACATTTAACTTATTCTAGCTTACTGGCTCTAAACTTATCAATATCCCAATTTTTTTTTTGAATCCTATTCGACACTGGATGTTCTGTTTTTCCAAAAATTTCGTTCCGAGTCTGGTAGTTGTTACAACGGGGTGATATGTAAGGCAAACTGATGATGATGTTTTGCCACTGATCTGATATTTCCTAAGAGGTACGCACTTGGCATGCTTGCTGCTGAGGCACGGCTGAGCTCACCGGATATGGGAGGGTACTTGTACCATCAGCAATAAGGAAAAACACACACTCGAAACACAAAACAATTGAAATCATGCCAAGATTCAAGATGTTTAGTTGAAAAATTCTTAATAGAGCTTGATAGACGGACAAACTACTTTCAGTGGAGGTGACAGGTGCTTGGTCACCTTGGGTACACTTTACCCACCCTTCTCGTCAATGTAACGAGTCACCAATGACAACTTATATACCGTAATTCTAGCTCTCTAGTTGTCCGTTAATTGTGCCTAGCTTGGTACATACTGAAAACGATTAACCCATTATCCACCCCTTATAGTAAAAAAAACTTAGCACTTCATTCTGTCTGATTTTAAACTAATCATTTTATTCATTTATCGCGCAATTGATTGTTCTTAATATGTTAGATAACTCCAATTATTAATTTATTATAATGTATGTTTGTCAGGTATGATATGAATAGATGTATGTGTGTGTTTGACAGTCGATGCTTTATATTGAGAAATTTGCGTAACAATGTTATTTTAAATTTAAGAAATGATATAAATGATATAATTCCCTTTTCTGTTTTTTGGTTCTACACAGAGATTTAATACTGTCCTTGAACTGGTTATATATTTTGGTGTAGTAACCAATTCAATTTCTTTAAACTTAGTGGGGCAATTATTAGGTACAGTCGCTCGTTTTTTTATAAATTTTATTTTTCGAATAAAGTTCTGCCGCGCTCTACCGAACCAGACTACCGCGGTCATAGACAAACCCAGAAAAAAAGCGTCGGTACTGCGCGTCCCGATGGCTTTTATATGAGCGTATGATACCTAATGTAGCGGTATGCATCGCCCGATGCCACCGTTTTTTCGGTTCTCAGATAGCGTCATACCACTTCTTGGGGAGATTTTATAATACTTAACATAGGCAAATGCTATATACATTTTCTATTCACCCGTTTGGGAGAAACACCGCCCACTCCGAAATAGTTCATAGCCTAGGCCCAAATCATAATCACCCAAACTCTAAACCCGATTAATAATTCGGAAAAAGGGTGTCAATATCGAATGTGAAACTTGACTATGTTAAATCAAAGTCACCACTTGGAACAGAGCATTCGCAACTTGATTGGAAATTTACAGTGAAGAAAAAGAACACAAAACGTTTCCTACAAATTATAGTTTTATAACTTACTTTCATCCTTTTGCGAGTTGACATACATGATGAGGAAGTACCGGGGACAGCATTGTGCGCACAATCTCGTTCCGTTGTTCCAATTCTAGGAATTTGTGGGTTAAGTTTACGCGTGAGAATGGGTGATATGATCGCTATTCTTTTTTATTCTGTTTTTTTTTTTTTTTTATAGGATTTGTATTTTTTTTTTCTTTTTGGTAATGAATGCACAGAGGTACTCTAATATTTATAGGATTTTTTCCTTCTCTTCTTCATAATCACACACTATGCTGCACAATTAAGATCTAGTATTTTAGAGGTTTCTTTATCTCACGTATATAGAAATTGGTTGATCTTGAATGCGTAGCAGTCGTTTTAACGCCAATTCAAAAATGTTATGTCTCCCTGCCGGCGGACACGCTATCTACTCGACCGTAGTGCACTAAGACTGGAGAGATGAGGTTTTCTGCAGATGAAATATAGTATATAAGTGGGCCGATAATCACCACGTCCTTATCGGTACTTACCACATGTAAGAGAACAGGCACGATCAATAGGCTGCTCATCAGTTAGCTGCTTTTCCCTGGGTTTTGGTGGTTAGGCGATGCGGGAAAACAGATATGTGGAGACAAGCTCAAGGCTAAGTTAACACAAAACAAAAAAAAAAAAATAAAAAATTCCGCTGCGCATAGGTTTTTTTTTATTTTTGTCTATGGCTAATCTGTTTATTTCTTTCTTCTTTGGGTGAATCTTCTATATATATATATAGGAGTGTATAATACGAGTATACCTATACCTATATAAGTATATTGCTGGCTTTGGGAATCACGGTGGCTTTTGTACCTCGCTTGAACACAATTTACGTAAATGGGTGCAAATCGCACGTGGGTAAAGCTGGGATCGCCACATTGAAATTTCATGGGAATAAGTTGCTATTTAATTCCTCTATTCCTGATTTAGTTGCTCTTCGGGAAGTGGGAGAAATTGTGGCGATCCAAGCTCACCGGTAAAGCTGGGACCGCTGCATTTACTTTTGAAGGATTTTGCCCATACCTATCACCGATTTAATTGCTCTGGGGAAATGCAAGTTGTTTTTTTTTAATCGGACAAGCCGTTCGCACACAATTTCAAATTAACGTTTTTCTGTAACGGTCAGTTCGCTATAAAACTCTTTGGATTTTCAAGGAAAAGCAACAAAATTATGAAAAAATTAATAAAAAATTAACCAATACGAATTTTACTGAGCCACATATCTTAAAATAAGCGTACATTACGTCGCTCTAGGAACAAAAAGCTGGGATATACATACCAAAAACAAAAACATTGAAAAATAAAAAAAAGTTAATGTTAGAATTCAACTAAGCTACAAATATAAAAAGAAGCGCCTATTCATAAGCTATCAACTCATAGAATAAAATACCTCGCCTCTCTTATCTAAATGTATCAAAAAGGAAAAAGTTCATTTTCCGACCAAAAAAGTAAGCTAATAATACAAAAATAAAAATTTGGCAAAACTTAAAAGTCATACATCACTTTCTAATCCTACTGTGCCACATACCTCAAAAGGAGCATGTATTCATTAGCCATTAGTTCAAGTACTGAAATAATTAGTTGCTCTTCGCTAAATATGCCAAAAAGCAAAAAATCATTTTCCCAAAAAAGGGAAAGATACTCCTCGTACAAAAAAAAAGATTCGGAAATTTGAAAAAAACTTATATAACGCGATGCGACATAGCTCATTAGAAGCGTGAATTCATTAGCTGTCAACCTCTATACTAAAATTATTAGTTGCTCTTCGTTAAATATGTGAAAAAGCCAAAAAGTTAATTTTGCCAAAAAAGATATCCTAGCCCTAGCCCTGGAGCGCCCGTTGTGCCGAGAATACCGCCGCTGTTGACGAGGATTTCGAGCTGTCGCCGGAAACATCGACCAGACGCCGTGCCTCTTAATTAGCCATCAGCCGGTCGTCCCTAAGGCGAATTTTGGTCAAAGACTTGCGAATGTTCCCGTACAAAGTCCAGTCCGTGCATCAGCTTCTGCCTGTCGACCGCCAAACGCGTGTAACCTACGCCCAAGCCATCCTCAATCTCGAGGACGAAGTGGACGATTTTTCGACCAAAATCATAATGAGCAATGAGGCTCTTTTCCACCTCAGCGGGTACGTGAACAAGCAAAACTATCACTTCTGTGGAACCGAAAATCCACGAGTAATGAACGAGCAGCTATTACACCTGCTCAAAGTTACTGCATGGTGCGCTGTTCAGGCTGGAGGAGTCATCGGGCCATTTTTTTTCGAGAATGCCGCTGGTCAAACGACAACAGTGGACGGTGCGCGCTATAGGGCCATGTTAACCGAGTTTTTTCTGCCGCAATTTGACGAATTTGGACTGGAGGACATGTGGTTCCAACAGGATGGAGCTACGGCACACACTGCGCGAGCCACAACCGATATTCTGAAGGCGGCGTTCCCGGGTCGCCTCATCTCTCATTTTGGTTATTTACATTGGCCCGCAAGATCGGCCGATTTAACCGTTCCAGACTTTTTTTTTGTGGGGTTTTTTGAAGTTCCGTGTTTACGTGAAAAAAACCGAGACCCTAGAAGCCCTCAAGGACAACATTCGACACGAGTGCGAGAATCTGTCGCAAGTTCTCGCCGAAGTGATGAAAACGAGCCCGTATGGCAATCAACTGTGACAGCTACCCTTAGGTCGATATCATCTTCTCGATTTGACCAATAAAATTCTAAAGGTTCAAATAAACATAATCAAAAAACAGAATTGAAGTTTTTCATTTAGAAAAAAAAATTAGAGCCAAACAACATCGGATGACTTCTTTTGGCCCACCTTGTATGTACCGGCTGAGTCAAAATGGTTCGGTTTCAACTCATCCCCGGACAACTCCCTCCAGTCAATTTTCCCACCTGTCGGCATCACCTTTAGTGGACAGTGCTACCAACGGGTACCTATTATGTTGAGTGTAAAGGTATCTCTAAAGTTTAAATAAATAGATCAGTTTTTCGCAGCATTATACTGTTTTCAAGGATTCCAAAACTGTATACCGATTGTTTTCTCAAAATAATGGGCACAGTAACTTAAGATACTCATGCATTGATTTCATTGAATACCTCAAAACAAATCCGGAATTGCTTCGTCAAATCGCTTTAAAGGATAAATACAAAACAACAATAACAAAAGGAGATAAAGAAAAGCAAAACGAAGAGGATTCATATGATGGAAATGAATTGTTCGGTGGTTCGGTATTCTTCGCAAAATACTGTGTTTCTGGAATCGATTTATAGTGCTTTTTTTGATTTTTTTTGTTGAAATATACCTAATGTTCTTGGCCCGAAAAAAGATGCGAGCGTTGTCTTTGGGGGAAGGGAGGACGTAGGTACCAATTTTATGTAATGCTGGGTTGAAGATGATTGTTGTACCTGAATGGAGTTAAAAGATTTCAAGACTATAAATATTTAATTTATTTAAATCTGAAACCAAAACAAATAGTTTTTTGAAAATAATTAAATTGACTTTTAGCTTCACAGAATTTGAGAAGATAAAAGTAAAAAAATCGGCGCCAATTTTTAACGTTAGAGAATTCAAGAAAATAACAGAACGCGAGATAACGGAAAATGAATTTTTTACTCTTTGATACATTTAGAGAAGAGAGACGAATATTTCTATTCTATGAGTTGAAAGCTAATGAATAGGCGCTTCTTTTGATATATTTGGCTTGGTTGAATTCGAACGTTAACTATTTTTTTTTTTCGAAGTTTTTGTTTTTGGTATGTATATTTCACCTTATTGTCCCTATTTGATTGAATCCAGTAGTAGCCGACAAATGTACGCTTCTTTTAAAATATTTGGCGCCGTAAAATTCGTATGGGTTATTTTTTTATTAATTTTTTCATAATTTTGTTGCTTTTCCTTGAAAATCCAAAGTGTTTTATAGCGAACTGACCGCGACAAAAAAACGTAAATTTGAAATTGTGTGTGAACCGATTGTCCGATTAAAAAAAAAAACACATTTCCCCAGAGCAATTAAATCGGTGTTAGGTATAGGCAAAAAAATCCTCCAAAAGTCAATGTGGCGGTCCCAACTTTACCGGTAAGCTAGGACCGCCACAAAATCTCCCACTTCCCGAAGAGCAACTAAACAGGAATAGAGCAATTAAATAGCAACTAATTCCCATGTACTTTGTTTGGCCGACATCCCTTCTACATGAGTAGAGAGCCACTTGGGATTTCATAACACGTTCCGCAATGTTATCCCTCCATAAAAGCTTACCGTCTAGTTTTTTCGTTGTTGGAGGTTGTTACTATCCGGTGGAGCACTCGGACACAACTACTTGTCCATTGTACTGCCAAACAGACACCTAACATTATTGTACTTAGTTGTCCCGTCATCCGTAGAAAGATGAGAATGAGCTTCTGTGGAGCTTTAGCTTCAGCCTTCTCCACAAGCAGAACAGATGGTGGAGTCGCTTATGCCCAATACATTCAAGTGTTTGGCAAATAAAACTTGGTGGCCTGAAAGCACGACCACAAGCAGTCTGCAGTCGATTCTTCCAGACAGACAGACAGAAGAAAAGACGCGTTTGGTCTACCTAGTATCATAGACTAATTAATAATAAGACACCCCGCTTCATACAAAGAAAAAGTCACCACTTTTTAATTTCCTGCACCGGGTTGCTGCTACTATCATTCATGTTACCCTAATATATTTATGTGTTGCAAGTTGTACCGATCTACAAAAACGCAATTATTCATATTCAGTTCAGACTTCAGAGTATAAATATTCAGACTACCAAGTCCAACTGCCATGCCACTACACACATAACACAGTACTCTGACTCAGCCACTATACACTCGTACGATACGAGCAGCGAAGCGACGCAACGTGAAGATGTTGATGACTGATTAGCCATGACATTCGAAAGCAAGCAACACACACAAACCAGTTGCAGTTCTACGTCGGTCGGTCAATTCGCACTGTAGAGAAACCGCCACGCCATTCGATCATCGTTCGTTGTGGATAGAGGTTGATGCGCGATATAAATATATGTATATACGTGGAATTATTATTTTCATGTGTTTATGAGGTACAGACAGAGATTACATAATTTTAAATTTATTTCCTTTACTACACTTTTTATGAGATGGTTCTTCGCACAAAAAGTTGGGGTGTGAGATGCGCTGTCCCTTCTTGTCGGAAATCGAAGCGTGACAATCCAACCCTATCTTTTTTTCGGTTTCCCACAGAGGATTCGATTTTTTTTTGAATAGTGGATGGATGCATGCTCATTAGAAAAACATCCTCCAGCTAAAACCCCATACATTTGTTCCAATCATTTTAGCAAAAATGATGTAGGTAAAAAAAAACTAAGAAAAACAGAAGTACCTTCAATTTTTTAAGGTGATATTTTGCGTGAAAATAATACAGCTTCTGACCTGGATCACATACCCGTTCGCTTTGAAGGAAGAACATATGAGCGGAAAAGACCAGATACAGAAGAGCTTTAATTTGAAGAGTTGCATGGTGTGGAGCCTATGTCGTCTTTTAGTGATAATACTATAGATTTGGAAAATGCAAAGTGTAAAAACAGCTTAAAGTCAGAGAAAAACGGTTTTTTTCTACAAAAGCAAATATATTGAAATTGAGAAAAAATACAATCAATTGATGAGAAAATATAAAAATATTTCATTGATGACTAAAAGATCTTACAAACAAATTAAGGTGGCAAAGTGTAAAAATAAAGATTTAAAAAAGAAAAATACTATTCCATTGTCTTCTTTCATTGAATCCTTGCCAAATGTAAGTCGGAATGCAAAAATATTTGCCAAAATGAGTTTGTGCAAAAAATCAAAATATTCTCACTCATCATCATAAAAAAAACAAGGCCAGGTTTCAACGACAAAATAACTAAAAATGGAATCCAGACACTAAAGAAACATCTTTAGTTTTTTTATGAAATTGCCATAAAACGAAATTTGACTTTTGATGGTTTTTATGATGAAATAGTTGGGTACATCGAAGAAGGCAGGATAAAGGAAAATGATCCAAATCCATCTGTATATACCTTCAATAATATTATTGCAAAAATAAGGTCACATAAGTTCGTATCCTTAAGCACTTATACATCAAATTGCGAACACGACACAGAGGAATTTTTGTCAGAAAATTTATTTTCCCAATCGAAACCAGAAGATTGTTTGCAAAATGATAGTACTGCAAATCTAAGCTTTTCTGACAATGATCTAATATTGGAAGAATACGGGGACACTGAGTTTCCCGAGTTTCAAATATTAGAAGAACATTTTTTAATAGAGCATCTTTCTCTTAGATATTTCATCGGTGCTGCAGTTTTAAGGGCTAAAACTAGAATACATTGCAAAATATGTGACACTGATATGAAAAGATCTGGCGAATCTATTAAATTGAAAAAGGCTTCTGAAATATTCCTCTTTCACAAAAACTTTTCAAAAACATCCGATTTTGGCAGCATAATTGCTCCTACTGACTTATTTTTTGAAATATGTAAGATTCATATACAAATTTTCAAAAATTATATAAATACTACTCCACACTTGAAGAAAATTAAAACTACAATAATAGAAAGTTGTATAATAGAAACGAATCTGATTCCAAAGTCTACTTTTTGGTTTTCCGATAAAAACGTTTTTAGATCCCACCACATCGCAGTTCTAGATTACATCATTTTTGTTCTCCCAATAAAAACTATACTTTAAAACAAGTTATACATACAAGTAAGGTACCTACGCATTAATCTACTAAAATGACATAAACAGAATTTTAAAAAAATACGAAAAAGTTAAATTCCTTGAATACTTAATAAATATACAGAAACGTAAAAAAAAGATAAAAAAAAAACAAAAATTGTTTTTTAACCTTCGTCTATAATTTTGAAAAAAAGAGGATATTATACCACATCAACATCTATCAGCTACATACATAAGTACACATTACACAAATTTTCCTTTAAATCACAGCAAAAATACGAAAAAAGATCACCTAAGAAATACCTACATACAAACTTCCAAAGTAAAAAAAAAAAACACCAGTCATCAGTCATGTGTTCGATTGTAACAACTTTCGTGTGATGCAACTTCCGAAACACAAGCTAACGACACAACATGCATGAGATGGAGGAAATCTCCGTGGAGGCAATCTCAAAGTGGTGACTTTTTCTTTATATGAAGCGGTGTGTCTTTATTATTAATTAGTCTATGCTAGTATCAATGAATGACCTAACCGCAGATGCAGGCAGACCCAACGCAGGTTCAGGCTTAGCCTTCCGACCAAGTTCAGAGAAAGCTTGAATTCGAGCATTAACTTAGACGAGGTGAGAGGGTTAAGCAGCGCTTTTAATGCAGCTTGGCTGTCACTGCAAACGCATATGCTTCTAGCCCTCCAACTATTTGTCACAATATAGCGCATAGCCATAAGGATAGCGAAAATATCCGCATGGAAGACACACGCATGGTTAGCTAAGGGGTAGTGTAGTCTAATGTTCTTGCTTTCCACAAAGACTCAGAACTAGAACCCCTGAATAAACGATGGCATTTTTTCCAAGGCTCGGAGTCTGGCCGAAGCCATTCCGTTGCCTGAGGCGTAGTTTTGTCGCAGTAGGATTTCTGGTATCATTGCGTCAGACGGCATATCCATAAGACAGCGGTCAAAGGATAATTCTCGCACAAGTTCTTCAAAATTCTAATGCGTGTGGTAGCAAAATCCAACGGATCCCGAACGAGCAGACGCAGCTGGAGCAGTACGACCAAGTGCGTTCTTTCGATTACCGAAAAGCGCAGTGGTCGCGCTTCTCCAGAGTCTTAAAGCGCGACATACGCTCATGCGAGATCGACCCACCGACAAACAGGAACTTAACGAACGATGAGATCGACTGTCATTTACGGCAAATGAATGACGTCATCAAACAGACAATGGAGCGGACTATCCCCCGGGTAGGACGTTCCACGGACGAAGAACAAACTGAAAAGTATCGAAACGCAACAATCGATGCTCTGTACAGACAGAAAAGTAGACTGCTCTCGAGGCTTAAACGGCTACACAGACAGTTCACTGACAGGAACGATCCTGAGTTAAGAACACTGAATTCGATGATCAAAAACTTGAAACAGTTGATCTCCGAAAATTACAGAAAATCTGTAAGTTTGTATTGGGGCAATAAAATTCGGGCTATAAAATCCAGTAGTCCGAAAATGTTCCCGCAAATAAATAAACTGTTCAGGCGGAAGGATCATAACGACATTTCATGTGTTCGAATACCTCAGACGAACGAGAACAGACAGACACTACTGACTGCTGGCATAAGTCCGGAAAGTGCTGACTCGAACGACGGTTTTTTCGTGGTCGAAGACCCGCAGGAGAGGGTGAATTTGATGGGAGCTTTCTTTGAGACTGTGTATACGGTAAACAACCCTGTTCGCCGTAACCGCGACCTCGAAGAGAGGGCCTTTCTTAACCACTTTTATCTGCGGACCGAGATTCAAGATTGGTGATCCGAGAACAACGGTTTCACCGGGTTCAATGACGACAACCGTGCAAATGGCACAATCGCCGATGAAAATACTCACCTGTTCGTGAGTAGAGATGAACTTCGGTGCATCTTTGAATCACTTAAAAACAAAAAGTCGGCGGGAGTGGACGGTCTCCCAAACGTCGTATTAAGACACCTGCCGCTAGAGGCGATAGATATCTTCGCCACGCTATTTAACAATGCGCTGAATAATGCATATTATCCGGAGCAGTGGAAAATAGCGGTGGTACACCCTATCCCGAAAAAGGATAAAGATAGGACGAACCCTGCTAATCTCCGGTCAATTAGTTTGCTTCCGAATGTTAGCAAGGTATTCGAGAAAGTCGTCAATAGATCTCTTTTGAAATGGGTTGAGGAAAATAAGATCATTCCGGACAACCAGTTTGGCTTCAGAGCGGGGCATGACACTATTCATGCCGCGTCGAAACTGGTTTCCGACATTCAGTGGAATAAGAGTAAGAAGCAATGCACGGGTGCCTGCCTGGTCGACTTTGAGAAGGCCTTCGATACCGTATGGTTGGAGGGGCTCTTCTATAAGCTGACCAGATTGGGCATTCAAAAACCTTTGCTGTATATGATATATGACATGCTTATGGGAAAGAAGTTCGTTGTCAAAGCTGGCAACGTGACTTCGAGCAGGGTTTTTGAAATTAAAAACGGCTTACAACAGGGAGTGAATTCTCCGGTCCTGTTTAATATTTACACAAGTGATCTGGTGGGTTCCCTCAGACATGCTATAGCATACGCGGACGATTTAGTGGCGTACAGGTCAGGACCAAAAATCGAAGTCATTAACATCCTTCTGCAACGTGACTTCGAGCAAATTAAGAGGTATTGCGATGATTGGAAGTTGAAAATCAATTTCCAAAAATCGGAAACAATACTGTTTAGAACAACATTGGCTGGGGCCTCTGGGGATACCAGAAAAAACTGGAGAAAATTAACAATTATTGGACAGCAGGGGCGGCCGTTGGCGGTGAAAAACGTGGTCCGGTATCTTGGCATCTGGCTCGACCAGTATCTGTATTTTGACAAACATATAGCTGCTTGTCTTGCTGGGGCTAAGAGGGCCTATGCTCTGACAAGGAGACTGTTTCGCAGCAGTCAACTTGACTCTAGGGTGAAGGTCATTTGCTACGTGGCCCTTATAAGGCCTATCATCGCTTATGGCTGTCCTATGTGGTTCAATATAGCGCCGTTCTATATGGAAAAGATTCGGGTGTTTGAGAGACAATGTCTCAGGGCCTGTCTGGGGTTGTTTAGAACTCCTGAATCGCAGTACATAAAATACTATCCCAACAGGACCCTATACAATGGGGCTCGACTGAATAGGATTGACAATTTCCTTATTAAGGTGATCCGGAGGCACGTTGCAAGGGCGATGGCCAGTGATAATAACCTGATCTCAGGGGCTTACTACCCCAATATAATGTACCACGAGAGTACGCTTCGTTCTGGCTTTATCCCGCCTGAGGCATTTCTTCATGTAGATATGAAAGGGTTAGTCCAGACAAAAGATGGTGTGCCGGTATTGTACCACAGCCACCGCGGCGCGAGGGATAAGCGGCTCATCCACGACGGGTACGCCGCCAATGCTCAGGAGCTCCTCCGTTTTAGTACCGCAATTGCGGAACGGGACAGGGTCGATACGGTCAAGCATTTCACCGAATTTTGGTGGCTTGAGGAACAGGTGAGGGTGGATACGCTCTCCCGGGCCGGTGCGCTACTTACGTAGCATCCTCCTTAGTTTTAAGCTAGATTAAGTTTGTAGGTTTAGGCTTAGTGTAGGGGGTCTCTGGGAGGTGCCGGGCCAGCCAACATGATAGTGCTGCCGAGTCTCGAGCGACGCTTATAGCCTCGCTCGAGGCTCGGTGACACTGATGAACCCTTGTGGGCGGCTGTCAGGCGCCCATAGACGCGATCAGGATGGTGACCAATCGATGAGATTGCTCACCACCCTGATTATAGGTAATTTAGCTTAAGTAGCTTAGGTAGTTTTAAGTAGTTGTAAGTAAAAAAAATAATAAAAGAATTCAAGTTTTATAAAGTTTCTTGGAAATAAAAAACAAACAAAAATAAATATTGATAGATTTAAGGCCTAAAGGCAATAATTTTAAGGATATAGTTAAGTTTAGAGTGCTCGCTAAGAGCCAGTAAGCTAGAATTAATACAAATGTTAGCTTTAATTTAGATTTAATCGTTTTTGTCTAGGATGTAAGTTTAATGATAGTATTAATAAAAATGAATTTAAAATGTAAAAAAAATGATGTCTGGCTGCATTGCACATGCTTTTGAAAAAACTTGAGTTTAGGGGGGGTGATACGAGGTGTCTTAACCCTTCTAGTGAATAGAACTAGCACAGTTTTAGTCGGATTGACGCTTAGAACGCAGCTTTTGGTCCAGGCAACTAGTTTGCGTAAAGCGAATTGTAGGATATCGGAAAGAGTCTGATGATACTTTCCTGAAGTGAGTAAGGCGACGTGGCGTAGGCCACGACTTTGCATCCGGAAAGCTCCATCGAAATAAAAAATTATGCAAAATTCGTCTCAATGATGTCTCCGAAATGTTCAATTGTTGAGAACGACGGTGAATTGATGTTGATGGCGCTTCACGCACACTTTCTGCCACAGCAGCAATTTTCTCGGGTGTACGCACTGTTTTTGGCTTTTCACGCTTTGGTTTATCGATGAGGATGCCAGTTTCTTTCACTTTTTTCACAAGATAACGAACATGCGGAGCTGACGGTGCTTCTCTTCTTCCAAATTCCGTACGCAATTTTCGCACACATTCTGCAACATTACCATGATTTTCAAAGTAATGTGGCAATATTTCCCAGCGTTGTTCAAGCGTATACACAATCATATTCGTTCAGCGGAAGGATTAAATTAATTATCTGTCAAATCAGACATGAGCTAAGTGTTACCATTCGCGAAATAAGAACTAGTTGAAAAAAAAAGAAGTTAGATGGCGGAACCTGTAGTAGGTTTTAAGTATTCGTTTAAGCCACTTTTGAATGTTGTTAGGGCATATGTTTCATTGATTTTGGAAATTACTGCTTTTTCTGCGTTTGTTGCATTATTTGGAAGTTCTTCGCTTTGTAGGTTGTTGAGGTCTGCCATTAGTGACAAAATCTTGTCCTTATATGCAATAATTGGCAGATTTCTTTGAGTCAAATGCGATAGTTGTGTATGGATTTGTGCTGCGGTTGTTCTGTTTGTATATTTTTCTTTCAGACAGGTTTGTAATGTGCTGAAATGTGGAAGTTGTGTTGCAAATCCCAACGCTTGGACCGTGAAATACGAAATCTAAAAGTTCTTGCTTTTCTGTATCTTTTAGTGTATTATAGATTATTTTTATATGATCCCGTCAAGATTGGGATGATCTTCATCGAACTTTCAATGCTAAAACCAGCCATCTTCTCAAGTCTTTCTTCTAATAATTCATCTATAAGCTTGCATTTTTCTAGAAATTCCTCTATCAAATTTGCAGATATTTCTTTTTCTTTTGCTTTCAATATTTCTTTGACTTCTTCTTTGATATCCTGTAATCTTTTTTGTTTTGCACACAACGTTGCTTGTGTATCCCTCTGTTGCTATTTTTCTTTGTATTTGCAAAAATCTGATTGATTTATTAAAGATTCTCCTGCATATCTACTATTCCAATGATAATTTTTCTATTCAGCAACTTTTTTTTTTTTTTTATTTAAACATTGCTTATACTACTTCTAGCTTTCTTATTTTTTTATATAGTTTTTGCTTTATAAAGAATGAAAATGATTACTACTATTACTATTGTTGTAGTTACTGCAACCGATGTTTTCGATTCTTGATCGTCTTTGGTGTTGATGACAACGTCTTCTTTAACGTTGTTGTTTCACGTCCTTGTATCTTATGATCGTAGGCTCAATTGGTAGGTAGTGGTATGTTTTCGTTGATTAGGCTTTCTAGATAAGCCAGTCTTTTCCTATTTTTATGTTTCTGTTCTCCTCTTTTTCTTTTTCTTTTGATCTCGACTTTAGGTATGTCGGTCAATTTAGCTTCATTTTTTTTTATTTTTCGTTTTTTGTAGTGTAGTGTAGTGAGAGGCTTATGGGCTGGTGCGTATGTTGGTGCACTTGTTCCAACCTGTGGAACGTATTCTTCGGTCATCTGTCTCTTAGTAGTCGCAGATTAGAGATTAGAGATCAGAGAGAGATGACGCTTCACGTTCCAATTTTTGTAGAACATCATGGGTAGAAGCCTCTTAAGCCAGGATGCAAGTTGACCCTAAATTAATCTCATGAAAATAGTTTGTAAAGCATCTGAACAACTTTTTCAAACACTTTATTTTCCATAACTAAAATTTAGTTTAGTATAAAGAATATTAATCATGTAACTCAAATATCCCAGGCTTTTTTGGTAATTATCTAGTTTAAAAATATGATGCATTCATTTTTAATATTTCTATAATCTTTTTTTTTTATTTTCAGTGCTATCAGTCCAAGATTTTATCAAATTTATTTGTTCCAAAAGAAATCTATGATACTCGGGAATTCATTACTTAAAAATATGTCTACCCGTTGGAAACAAAGTAAAGGGATAATGCTTTGCATGGTGTGTTTATTGTTAGCACTTGCATTGGTAGTATTTGTATGTATTCAATCAATGGCTGAAACATGTAAACAATCCGAAAGTATGGGAGCATGTAGCACGTTAAATTGCACCAATTGGAGAAATCGAGGTAAATTTTTTTTTATCGCATACGTCATTTAGGGATTGATTTCTTGGATAAACCAGTCTTGTTTACGAATCCATCCCTAAGTGTTAGTAAGTATATTTTTAAGGTTAGGTTCCAACCCATAGAATCTGTCGTATCCGTTATGGCAACGTATTCAACTGACAGATGACAGAAAACTAGTAACATAGCAAATTAAAGTCATTAATGTTTAATCAAAGTCTGTGAAATAAAAGTTATTAGCACAGCGGATATGCAATGGATTTTAAGGAATGGTCCCTTCCGTAGAAAACATTCGTCACATTTTCCATAAGCCACACAGTTCAAGCACGCATTTGCAGATATAAATACAAGAATTAAGTGTCTTAAGATAATTATATTAAACGCTTACTTATTTCAGAAAATGTTGCATCAAATACATTGGCTATTAATAATGACGCGACAAATATAACTAGTGATTATGTAAGGCCGATGAAAGTTTACAACTTTTCACTAACTTCGGATGACTTACTTTATGAATCGAAACGAAATAATGAAAAAGGTACAATAAGAAACCCATCATTGTACAAAATTTCAATTGCTGAAAATATGTTCAGGTTTTTTTTCAGCGTATAGTGTAACGGGAAGTTTCCGCAGCAAACACGACCAAATATGGGATCCACATCCAGAATACATACTGACTGCTTTCGGACACCGCCTCCATGTAATATTACGCCAGGATAACTCTTTCATCCCATCCAGCACATTTAGTGTAAGAAAATCGCCAAAGTAAATGGTAATTACAAAAGAATATGCACACACTCATTTTACATTTTTAAACTTAGATTACATTTATATAACATTTATTATATAACATTAAGCACATTCATAATAACGAACTCGATAAGACGCCCTTGTTGCTTGGTTAGATGAAAAACAAAACTAAAGGCACGCGTGGTCAATATATACATTTTTACAGCCGTAGTTATTATATTCCCTTACGAAGCCACTACGATGTTCTTTTGCTAAACAGCCTGGCTTTCCTGAATTGTTATTATTTATAAACATTTTTCACTTCAACCTCAACTTCGATTAACTATTAGAGAAAACACTTAAATCTATTAATTTTTGCTGTTCATCAGCTGTTTTTGGAAGATGAGCTGCTTAGATAAAATCATTATACATAATAAAGAGTCAAATTATCTGTGCATTGATTTTGTGTGGTTTTTTCCGCAATGTCGCTAGGGAACGTTCCGAATCGGATTTGACTGTGTGAGTGAGTCGCGCACTTGGCACTTTTGCGAGGACCCTGATACAATTTTTTGCTACCTTTTCCCTCTTTTTAGTTTGAAAGACACTTCGCTAATTTTACAAAAGCTGTGATTTCCAAATAAATATCCTTAAAATGTAACGCGGAATACAATTATAGTGTTAGGGAAGCCAATACTAGAGTAGCTTTAGAACTTTTTTCTCTCAGCGCACTTTTTTTTTTGGTATTTTTCAAATTTTTCCAACAATCTCCCTGAGTGTTAGAGAAAAGTTATACATTTTAGTTAAAGTTTAACAATTAAATATAAACTGTAAATGGATCATCTCACACAAATTTCTTTTATAAATAAAACCAAAACACATTAGAATTAGATGTCTTAAAGATTGTTCTTCGAGTGAGCTAGACACAACGTCGCTGTATGGTTTACCTAGACATTCACTGTGACACAGGATCTGTTTTCATAAGGTGTTTTTTGACTTGGCGATGTCCAGTGAGGAACCCTGTAATTATAAAGGGTATTACTCTTCAGTGAGTTTTGCCATTTCATGATGGAAAGATAGACGAGCTAACAACGAGTCGAAATTATTAAAATTTACTACCGAAATTCGGAATCAGTGGCCTCAACATTAAGAGCGCTACGTCCAATTTATGGTCGTCATAATCGTCCTTGCAGATCAACAATTGAGCGTCTAATGGAAAAATTTGAATCCACAGGCACAGTACAAAATGTTCCCGTGCCAGTGAGATAAAGAAGTGCCCGTAGTGTCGAGAATATTGCTGCCGCTGAGGCTTCAGTTGAAGAAAGCCCAAATGTGTCTCTCACACGTCGTTCTCAAGCGTTGGGCATCTCTGTGACGTCGTTGTGGCGAATTTTGCGAAAAGAAATTGGCCTACATCCTTACAAGATTAAATTGACGCAAGAACTAAAGCCGCTTGACCACCAGAATTGTATGTTAGTGAATTGGGCTGAGCAACAACTTGAAAATGATTCGGATTTTCATCGAAAAATCTTCTTCAGCGATGAGGCTCATTTCTGGCTGAATGGCTTCGTGAATAAACAAAATATGCGGTATTGGTCAGGCAGCAATCCACATGTACTCCATGAGTCATCATTGCATCCTGAAAAAATTACGGTTTGGTGTTGTTTATGGGTCGACGGCGTCATTGGGCCGTACTTCTTCCGTGATGATCAAGACCGGCACGTTACTGTGAATGGGAATCGCTACCGTTCAATGATAACCGAATATTTTTGGCCCCAATTGGATGATATGGACTTGGAGGACATGTGGTTTCAACAGGACGGCGCCAAGGGCCACACAGCGAATGTCACAATCAATTTATTGGAAACCAAGTTTGGAGAACGTGTTATCTCACGAAATGGTCCAGTCGCTTGGCCTCCTCGGTCGTGCGATTTGAGGCCGTTAGACTATTTCCTGTGGGGCTA
This sequence comes from Cheilosia grossa, assembly GCA_963082955.1. Classification (NCBI taxonomy): domain Eukaryota; kingdom Metazoa; phylum Arthropoda; class Insecta; order Diptera; family Syrphidae; genus Cheilosia; species Cheilosia grossa. The sequence goes on along the minus strand of OY720144.1, from coordinate 42,270,514 downwards.
CGTCAAGTCTATGGTCTATGCCAACAAGCCAGCGACGATTGATGAAATTCGTACGAATATCGAACGTGAAATTCCAGCAGTATCGGCCGATTTATGCTTGAAAACCGTCGGGGGATCTTTGTGCCACTTACCTATCTACAAATGAATCGTGCCAGGTATGAAATAGATTACGACAATCTATACTGTTGAATAGTGCTATGCGCGCCTAAAAAAAAGGTGTATTGGCATCCGTGTATTGGATGACCAAATTGTTGAGAAGGGGAAAATAAACCGAAAGAGTGGGAAGTATAAAGTTAGTAGTTTGAGAGAGAGTTGGTGCCAGATGTTGGTGACACTTTAGTGAGGTGATCGTTGGCGTTAGAAACGAACACGCAACCAGTAGGCAAACCCACCCGTTTGCATGACCAAGGTCAATACTCCTTGACTATCAATATGCCTTATGTTAATTATGATATTCCCTGATAAAATTCTGTATCTACATAGATGCTCACATTTAGGTACTCATTGGATGTCGCTCACCCTTATCATCCTTTTATCGCCATGGAATCAATTAATCCATAATAAAATAGAGTTGATTTCGAAATTCATTATAATTCTTTATTTACGTTAATACGTGAAGGTGTTATTACGGATTTCTCATGCTTCATGTAAAATTATATATAAAGGGTGATTTTTTAGCTGGTTTGGTTTTGGCAACACTGGTTTTGACAGCTGACGTGTGTTTAGTACCTTGTGTCACTGTCAAACAGCTTCAGTTTGGTTTGCAATTTAACCATGGATCGTCTTACAAATGAACAACGCTTGCAAATTATTGAATTTTACTATCAAAATTCGTGCTCGGTTCGAAATGTTCAACGCGCGCTGCTTCCATTTTATGATCGGCATTCTCGACCTTCTGAGCAGTCTATTCGGAAGATTGTGACCAAATTTCGCACCAAATTTACTTTGTTGGACATTAAACCACCAACACGTTTACGTACTGTGCGTAGTGAAGAAAATATTGCGGCCGTATCAGCTAGTGTGACAGAAGACCGCGAAATGTCGATTCGGCGCCGTTCCCAGCAGTTAGGCCTTTGTTACAGCACTACGTGGAAAATTTTGCGGAAGGATTTGGGCGTAAAGCCTTTTAAGATACAGCTGGTGCAAGAACTAAAGCCAGCCGACCTACCACAACGCCGAATTTTTGGTGAATGGGCTCTTGGAAAGCTGGCCGAGGATCCGCTTTTTTATCGAAAAATTGTGTTCAGCGATGAGGCTCATTTTTGGTTGAATGGGTACGTAAATAAGCAAAATTGCCGCATCTGGAGTGAAGATCAGCCAGAAGCATTGCAACAGCTACCAATGCATCCCGAAAAAGCCACTGTTTGGTGCGGTTTATGGGCCGGCGGCATTATTGGGCCATATTTCTTCAAAGATGATGCGAATCGCAGCGTTACTGTCAATGGTGAACGCTACCGAGCGATGATAACAAACTTTTTTTTGCCCGAAATGGAAGTTCTTGACTTGCATGATATGTGGTTTCAACAAGACGGTGCCACATGCCACACAGCACGCGAAACAATTTCGCAATTGCGAGGCGAGTTTGGTGAACAGTTAATTTCACGTTTCGGGCCGGTCAATTGGCCGCCTAGATCGTGCGATTTGACACCATTAGATTATTTTTTGTGGGGGTATGCCAAGGCTAATGTGTATAGGGACAAGCCCGCTTCGATTGACGCACTGGAAGCCAACATCCATGCATTCATTCGTGAGATACCGGCCGATGTGTGTGAAAGAGTATGCCAAAATTGGACTCAGCGGATGGGCTACCTGAGACGCAGCCGCGGTCAACATTTGCATGAAATTATCTTTAAACATTAAATTGCAAGGTTCAAACTATCGATTCAAATAAATATTTCATTCATTTTTTTCGAATTTTTTGTGTTTTTTTTTAAAAAAAAGTTCTAAACCTCTTAAAAAATCACCCGTTATATGCCAACAGGCACGTGCGTTAGGTTTCTGTTCGAAGTATTTCAGGGTAAATATAATATTTCAGGTAGGCAATATAGGGCCTAGTATAGATCTAGATATTTAGTAATAATTTTAGCAAGTTTAAGTCCATTCTGAGATCTTAGGTAGGTATCTTTTAATTACTTAAATTAACGACTATGTACATAGTGCAGAAGGCACTCGCATTAGCTATCGATCTAAGTCTTCTTACGATTTGCTTTATGTTTTAATGAAATGCATGAATTAAGAATGCCAAAAGACTTACGGCTTTACTGTTGCTGTATGTTTAATCATTATGCAACTTATTAACGATGACTGATGATGGTTGATTTCTTTTAATTGTTGTTTCCTGCAGAGTCGTTGTGCGCACATCGGTTCTGTGGTTTTGTAGAGTATGTACTGTAGAAAAGAATGTAAAATTATGAAGGAACAATATACGAGAGTCGCTTCTTAACTCGATTCATGCGTACAATTTATACTACTTATTTTAATAATTTTACTACAAACTTGCTCTACAAATGTTGAGTTTTGAATTTTGTATTTTACTAAAGAAGATTGTCTTTGACTTCATAGATGGAACGTCTGGGTTGCCCTAAAGCAACAAGCAAAAGCTGATCGTCTCTTTCGATATATCACACGTTGCTTAGAACAAAAGGCAGTGTGGTTGAAAATCCGTGATGATTTAAATGATGATATGGCCGTGTGCTCCTGACTCAATTAATGACGTGGGCGCTGCGTTTTTGTGTGCCCCTGGGGCAATTTGATGGCTTAAGTACCTGATGTACTGAGGTTATGTCACTCATATGTGGTGACGGCGAATTTGCTTCAATCACTGCGTAGTCTCGTGTTTTCACAAAGAGATTTTTTTACGTGTGATGGAATTTTATAACCAATTTGTAGTTTTGATCCGCCTCCGATTAATATGACGAGAAGTTAAATTATACGTTTTTATTAATTCGTCCAACATGGCTTAATATGCAAATATATGCCATTTTCGAGGGCGCTTGGCGAATTAAAAAGGCAATAGAGGCAAACTAAGGCGGATATAAAAGAAGGTGTCTATTTTTTTCTTGGCCAATCACTATTTGGAAACACAGCGATTTTCGGTGCCAAATTCACGTGCTGTCACTTCCCAGTTCGGTTGCCACAAGACAAAAAAAAAGACCTGCACTCGGGTTACACGACTTATATACCAGTGGTTTGGCGCGCATTTAGGTAGATACGGTGTGGTGTAGAGTTAGGGTTAACTTTGTACAGCGGCTTGGGTCCTTACCATCAATGCGCGAAAATAAATTATAGCACATCAAGTACGACGTCAGCAGAAGTACAAAAAACGATGGGGAATTATTACAAGGCGACCGATACACACTTACAACAACAGCACATGATCTTGCTATTCATCGAGATCACGAATCATGATCTGAAAATTTATTGTACTAGGTGGCTTGTTTCATTTTTCAATGTTGGTGTGCCTGTAAACGATAGCCATTAGCCAAGCCACACAGTCACCTTGCCAGACTAAAATATTCAACACCCTTCATAACACAAAAAATCAAAAAGCATTTTTTCACATCGAATACATTTCCCGCCTTCGAGATGATTTTGCTTTAGCATTCCATAAAGGTATGCCCAGACCAGCGAAATTTTTAAGTAAATGTTTCATAAACATTTATTTAACAAAAAAAAATGTTTATGAAACGTTTCGTAGTTCGTTAATAATTTGTTTCAGAGGTGTGTTTTTGTTCTTTTAACATAAAATACAAATGTCCAGAAAATCTTGGAATGATAAAAAATCGAAACTAGCTACCTACATAAATTTAAATTGTTTTGGAACCCAGTTATTGGGAAACACGTTTCTTTTTTATCACAGAAAAATCTAATTCTAACTTCATTTTGGTCTTCTGGAATTTCGTGCTTAGACTGCTGTCATTTACTTTGTCTAAGAATTCCAATCTGAGGGGACAAGAGGTGCAAACTGCATTAAGATTTCTATTACATTTTGAACTGATTGTAGGTAAACTCATTTCCTTTTAGAAACAAAACACACCATATTACGGAAGCCGTGTTGTTATTTTCGAGCCTCTAGTCGTGAATTTCCGACAGTAAAAAGTATTTCATAAACGTTTAATAAGTACTTATTCGGCGTATACACCGGCAAAAACAGAAATGTTTGACAAATGTTTATGAAATGTTTCTGAAGCAAATCGAGAACATTTCATAAATGTTTAAAAAAATAATCGTTCGCATGAATACACCGAAATACCAAATTGCATTTTTCAACATAGAATTTTAAATCAGTTTCTTTTTAAAAACAATATCCAAAAATAAAAATTATTAATTTGATTCATATGGTAACACCCCCGACAAGCAATTGTCAATTGACATCATATTGTGACGTCACGTTGTACAGAATGTTTGCAATATGGCTGGTGGCAATATGAAGTTTGTCATTTTCATACATTATCCGTCCTGTTTTGAAAGCAACTGTTGCCACAACTCCAAAATGAAATTTTTCTATAGCCGTTTTTCTTTTTTAGTTCAGAGCAGAACCTGAACTGTTATACAAAAATTTCGTGTTTCTTTTTTAGCTCAGATACATCAGAGCTCAAATTTGTGTTTCTTTTTTCGTTCAGAGGATGATCAGAGCGCGAGTTAAGTATCCATAGCAAAACATATTGAGAAAAAAGATAACATTATTTGTATTCAATGATATCTTTAGTCTCTAGTACAGTCTTGCACACAACGCTACAATGATAACATATGTAAAAGAGATAATATCGTTTGTATACAATGTTGGAATATTATCTCTTCTTCATTATCAAGCAAGACGATTGTACGCTTGGGTCTCCTTGTAGATAGATAAGAAAAGTATATAAATACGACTGTATGATGAATTTATCAACAGTCTTATTGTAACTACATAGTAGCCTTAAGCTCCTTTTAGAATTAGTAAAAAGTATTTCAATAATAAAGGACATAGTTCCAAATAAATATTGTTTAATTTTAAAAGTAAGAAACAAGTGTTTTAATTGGCGATCCTGCCAGGAGGTTAAATATACTTTTTAACTTCAATCGAGCGGACCTCGGGAACAAGTAGTGAAATCTAGTATAAACAGAACACTCGCGTTACCGGTTACAAGAATTACCTAGCATAGCAGGTACAAATATAGCTTCTTCGTACGAAGCAGCAAAGCAATTCAGTGAAAGTGTATATGTGGAGAAAAAAAACACACAAATTCGACGACAACAGACACGAGTTCAAAATGGAACAACTCGCAGTATTAATGGCAAGATTAGAAGCTTTAGAAACCAGGAGCAACACAGTAACACAAACCCTAGAGCACACACGCACAGAGAATGCAAGGTTAGCAGCAATAATAACTAACCAAAATCAAATAAACACTAATTTAGAAACAAAACTAAATGAAGTAAAATCTGGATTAGGCATAGTACCAAACATACCTGTGCTAGAGGAAATAAGAACCACATATACAGATGGTAGTGAAATACAGTTAGACGCATTTAAAAGCCTACCTATTTTCAACGGCGATCAATCAAATTATCGGTCGTGGCGCGAAGAAGCATCCAGATTAATGGACAGCATTAAAAACTTCAAAACACACAGTAAGTACGCAGCAGCATTGACTATAGTGAAAAGTAAAATACAGGGTGCAGCCGCGAATGTGTTAACTAATTATAACACAATTTTTAATTTTGAGGCGATACGTAACAGATTAGATTATACGTACTCTAATCAAGAACCTCTATACGTGCTACAAGACATGATGAAAGCCATCACGCAAAAAAGAAGCACACTGTCTGAATACCACGACGAGATAAATAAAAATCTCAATTTAATAATATCAAAAATCACTATGTCAGGTGATCCGCCGAATATAATCGACAGACTAATTAAAAATGCTAACGACGACGCAGTTCGTATATTCATTGATGGTATGAGTGACAACTTTACAAGAGGATCATTATATTCAGCTACAATAAATGATCTAGAACACGCATTCGCAATTGCTCGCAGAATAGAACATGATAATGTGCACAGGCATTTACATCTCACTCAGGATAAGCACCACAAAAATATGCCACATGAACGCAGAAACGAAAGAAGACCAAATTATTCGAGCCAAACAACGAATTATCAACCCCAGAAGCAATACGATAATATGCAGCAACACAATCAAGGACCACAGCCGATGGAGATAAACTCGAGACAAATTGTACATGCACAGCGACAAAATTGGAATCAATACAAACCCGATGTATATAATCCACCAGCGAAACGTGAACACAGCGGGAGTTTCAACACACACAACAGACCGCAACGATCTTATCAGCAGAACTTCAAGCAGCAGAGAGTAAATAACTCCCGACAACAACGCAGAGACGATGTCAGCAGTACATATGCAGAAGCAGATGAAACGGAATGTATGGTAAATAATAACATAAGAATAGATCATTTAAACTAGTAGACGGGTTGCCCTGCTTAAATTTAACTAGTACTATTTCTAAGAAAATTTATAAAATTCTTATTGATACTGGTGCAACCCATAATTACATTAATAGAAAATGCGACTCTAGCAAAAAAATTAAAATTAAACCTATAAAAATAAAAACAATGCATGGTTATTCTATGGTAGATACAAAGAAAGTAGTTAGGATATTAAAGAAAAATATAACATTTTTTGAATTAGAGGATATTCAGTCTTTTGATATGATATTAGGATATGAAGGACTTAAAGTTCTAAACGCGGAAATAAATTTCAGTAATATGACTCTAACTACCATAAGCAGTGTCGAATCTATTCAGAAAATTAATTACATAATTGGGGAAAATAATATTTATAAAGCAGACATAGATAGACTGATGAAGATTAATAACAGCATAGGACCGTTACCCTTTACAGATACTATAGAAGCAAGCATTAGGACGACCAATGATAATCCGGTTTATGTTAAACAATATCCATATCCCATAGCAGATAACGAATTCGTAAACAAAGAAATACAGAAACTCTTACATGACGATATAATAGAAAAAAGCCATAGTCCTTATAACAGTCCCATATGGACAGTACCTAAAAAAGGTTTGGACGAAAAAGGAAAACCAAAACGGCGCATGGTTGTTGATTTCCAAAAACTTAACGCTCACACTGTAACAGACAGATACCCCATTCCGGATGTCAACATGACAATTCAAAATTTAGGTAAAGCCAAGTACTTTACAACATTAGATTTGGAGTCAGGTTTCCACCAAATTAAAATCAAAACAGATGATAAAGAAAAAACAGCTTTTGCTATAAATGGCGCAAAATATCATTTTAAACGAATGCCTTTCGGGCTCAAAAATGCACCAAGCATATTTCAGAGATGCGTGGACGACATTTTGAGAGACTTTGTAGGTAAATTCGTACACGTTTACATTGATGACGTATTGATATATTCTTCATCTGAGGAAGAACATATACAGCACATAAGTCAAGTATTCGACGTACTCAATAAAGCCACATTAAAAATATCTGATGAGAAAAGTAAGTTTTTTCAAGAAGAAGTAGAATACTTAGGTCACATAATCAGACATGGTAGAATCACTACGAACCCTGAGAAAATAGCAGCTATAGAAAATTTTCCAGTCCCACAAACGGTAAAGGATTTGAGAGGATTTTTAGGTCTTACAGGTTACTATCGTAAGTTTATAAAAGGATACGCAAGCATAGCCAAGCCCCTGACATTATATTTACGAGGAGATAACGGTAAAGTAAACAAAAAACAAAGTAAAAATATTAAGTTAAATCTGAATGATTCAGCATTAGAAGCGATTAGAATTTTAAAAAATTATTTGAAAGAACAAGTCGAACTTTTTCAACCGGATTATAGTAAACCATTCGAGCTTACTACTGATGCATCCAACATAGCTATTGGAGCCGTACTAAGTCAGAATAAGCAACCTATACACTTCTTGTCAAGAACACTGAGTAAGACAGAAGAGAACTATAGCACAAACGAGAAAGAGCTATTAGCGATCATATGGTCCTTACAAAAACTCAGAAACTACATATATGGTATAGCAGACTTAACCATATATACCGATCACCAGAGCCTTATATATTCTGTATCAGAAAAAAATCCCAACACAAAGCTGAAACGTTGGAAGGGAATCATTGAAGACTTTGGAGCAAAATTAGGTTATAAACCAGGAAACCTAAATCTTGTAGCTGACGCATTATCACGTCAACGCATAAATACTTCTACCATAGAAACAGCACATTCAGCTGAAAGTTCTTCTAATGATATAATAAAAACTGTGAATCAGCCTTTTAATGCATACACTGCACAGTTCGAACTTATTGAAGATATAACAAATAATATCGAAACACAAATCTATTTTAGTAACAAAATAAGACTCATAATAAAGTTTAAGGACAAAGACTCTTTACTAAGGCAGATGAAAGAAGTTATACAACCCCAAAAGATTGTAGCTTTGCATACGAAATTTGAAAACATATACAAATATGGTGAAAACATAAAAAAAGAATTCCCACTAGTAAGATTTATATTCACACCAAGAAAACTTCAAGACGTGACAAATTTGGAGGAACAACTAAAACTTGTAAGGGTAACTCACGAAAGAGCACACCGAGGGTTACGTAACAATATACAGGAAATCTCAGAGAAATATTACTGGCCCGATCTAAATAAACAAGCAAAGAGTTTCAACAGAAAATGCATAGCATGTCTATTTGGAAAATATGAAAGAAAACCTATCAGAGAACCTCTGAATAATTCAGAAATACCAACACATGTGGGAACACACATTCATATGGACATATACTTCAACGACAAGTATACTTTCCTTGTAACAGTAGATAAGTATTCTAAATATACAATCCTTCGGGAAATCGAAACTCGAAACAGACTGTACGACGTTATGGAAGAGGTCTTATCTAATTATTTCCCAAAATGTGAACGACTCATGACAGATAACGAGAAGGGATTCAAAACAGAAATGGTGAACCAAATGTGTTTGAAATACAACATAACTAAAGTAGAAACTCCAGTATACAGATCGACAGCGAACGGTCAGGTAGAACGTGTAAACGGTACAATAACTGAACTGTCTAGAATATTCACAATTCAGAATAAAACAAGACTTATCGAAGAAATATTTAGAACAGTGCGTGAATTAAATAATTCTATACACTCAGTTACCGGTTTGAAACCTAGAGACATTTTCTTTAATCAAAATAAATATAGCAATAGTGAAATTATAATAAATAAACTAAACTCAGCATCCAAAAAAGTGATCGAACGTCTAAATAAAGGAACTCGACACAGAGAGTATAAAAAAGGAGATAAGATAATGGTAAGAATCACAGGTCTTAGAAAGAAATCTAACGCCAGATACATAACAAGAATAGTAGAAGAAGATAAAGGAGACACTGTAATCTCTAAAGAAGGAATAAAAATTCACAAGGATAACATAAAGAATTATCATTTTTCAGATGACGAAAATATTAATATTCCTAACATTACTAGGAATTGTACAGAGTCAAGAAGGGCAAGGAAACGTTCAAATAACTGAGTTACTAAACAAGAAGTTTATACTTACGCAAACAGATGACGTGTATTTATTCAAAGAACAAACTTATTTGTTACATGCCACCAACCTGACTTCGATATTTCAACCTTACGTAAATATCGTAACTAGTAAATATCAACCTACACAAGAAGAAAAAATTTGGTTAAGTAAAATTAAGAATTTAGCAGACCAATTACAAGAACATACTAGGCATACTAGATCAATTAACTTTTTAGGAACAGCTTTCAAATATGTGTTTGGTAATCCTGACCATTATGACTTAGTTAACATAGAAACGAGTATAAATAATCTCATAGAAAACAATAATAAACAAAAAACTATAAATTCTAGATTTGAACAAATTTTGCAACAATTCGAAGGTCAGAGCCTTAAAGAACATTTAGTAATAGAACAAGTGTACGAACAATTATTATTATTGACCAGAACAATTAATGCAGCAAAAAATAATGAATATTTATCAGAAAGCCTAGACTTAGATGACATTAAAAATATTATTCAACATGAAATAATTCAAGTACCCATAATAAATATACTTGAGTACTCTAAAATATTATTAGCTAGAACTGATGAATTCTTCATCACAATATATAAATATCCAGTTCTAATTAAATCATGTAAATTGTATAAAGTAACACCTTTAAATTCAAAACATGGAAAAATCATTACAGATAAAACAATTGCCTTATGTAACCAAACTTATTTAAGAACAAGAAATTGTCAAAATCATCTAAGTAAAAACATTTGTGAAATTAACTTTGAAGAAGAAAATTGTCTTATTCCACTTTTAAAGAATATAACTTCAAAATGCAACATTAAACAAGAATACGATTACGACTTAGAAATTGAATCCGGTGTTATGTTATTAAGCGGTAAGCATAAGTTAAATAATCAAACAATTAATGGTATAAACTTAGTTACTTATGAAAATACTATAAATCTAGACGATAAAATATACAAAAACATGCATAAGCAAATTAAAGAAGTTATATTAAGAAATCATAATTCAGAGTCTTACATCGACCAAATAATTAAAGAAGATACAATGTACAAATTCGATAACATAGATACTTTAAAAAAACTAATTATTCCTTTTGAAGAAAAACCGATATTATCAACTATATACACAATTGTAACACTGATTGTTATTCTAGCATTTACGTACGTAATGATAAAAACTATACAATGTATAACAGATCGTCAAAAACAAAAAAAGATTGACGCATATAACAAAACTTATGAAAGAGAAATGTTAAAAATAGCGTCGAAAAATCGGGACGATTTCGTTTAACAAGGGGGGGAGTTAAGTATCCATAGCAAAACATATTGAGAAAAAAGATAACATTATTTGTATTCAATGATATCTTTAGTCTCTAGTACAGTCTTGCACACAACGCTACAATGATAACATATGTAAAAGAGATAATATCGTTTGTATACAATGTTGGAATATTATCTCTTCTTCATTATCAAGCAAGACGATTGTACGCTTGGGTCTCCTTGTAGATAGATAAGAAAAGTATATAAATACGACTGTATGATGAATTTATCAACAGTCTTATTGTAACTACATAGTAGCCTTAAGCTCCTTTTAGAATTAGTAAAAAGTATTTCAATAATAAAGGACATAGTTCCAAATAAATATTGTTTAATTTTAAAAGTAAGAAACAAGTGTTTTAATTCGCGCTCTATGAGCTCAGAATAAATTGACTGAGCAGCCTGAGGAAAAAGATGATTTCACATGTACAAGCACACTTCCAGTCACATTTGACAGAAAAAAAAAACAGGAAAAACAAAAAAATATCAGAATGCTCTGAGCGTACTCGGTTCAGAGCACGCTCATAATGCTCGAGCTCAGTTTAGTGCTCAGCTCTGAACTAAAAAAGAAAAACGCCTTATGATCCGTATTGTTTTATTTTTGTGATCTGATTCGGATCAGATCACGCTGATAATAAAATGCGGCTATTGTTGTACTTGTACGACCCATAACTCTTCCCCCCACAGTGTGAACTTTAACATGATATAGTCGAAGGTTAATGTTCAATGAGGGATATATTTATCTTGTATTCTCTGCATATCCTGTAGTTCCGCAATACTTAAGAGTCCGCCTTTTTTCTTTGTGGTGGTTATTTGGAAGGGAAAAGGAAGAGGATATGATTTGGGTTGGAGAGTTTGTACGATAATTATGATTTATATTCTGCATAAATTAAATGAGTGCAATAGAAAAACAATAACTAAAACAATTTTCTTACTAACTTAATTAGATATTTGCAATAAGTAGGTATTATTAAATAAGTTACTGACAGTTCATATTCTTAAATAGATATTTAGTAGTTATGTATGTGTATAAGTATAATTGTGTTCGTAAGTATGAATTTAATTTAATTTTCGTTTCTTTTATATCTTTTGCTTATGAACTTTAATTTTATTTGTTTCAATTATAGTTTTATAGTTTCTATACTTTATGTTCTATAAATTTAGCTTCAAGTTTATTTCTTCTGTCACCTTTTTCAAACATTCGATCTCCAATTTTATTTATTGGAGGAGTCTAACGCGTTTTGTTACGATTTTCAATTATATTTTTTTATAAGCCAAACTTCTTTTGTGCGCTAAATCTTTTAAAATGTTGGGAACAAAGCAACCCGTGGCGTATTCTGCATCGACAGCAGTGGAAACAGAGCTTAAGCGACTATAAAACGCAGGTATCATAACGCCTATTGATTTTTCGGACTGGGCATATATGCAACTTGAAGTTGACGAGCATAAACTAAGTACAGGTTCCGCCAAATATCTTTTTTTTTTTTGAAAATGCTATAAAAAAAAAACTACTGAATATTTTCTCAATAATTTCATTCAAATGGCTGCCTCGGCTGGCCATGCAGTAGCCTACACGATCGGTCCAATTTTTAAGCAAATTATCGATTGTGTGCAGCTGTATTTCACCAATGGCTTCACGAATATTGTCCTTTAAAGCGTCAATTGTTTCTGGCTTGTCGGCGTAGCATTTATCTTTTACGGCACCCCACAAATAATAGTCCAACGGTGTCAAATCGCAGCTCCGAGGTGGCCAAACGACATCAGCTCTGCGGCTGATAATGCGATCTTCAAAAACAGGGCGCAAAACATCGAGTGTAGCTTCGGCTGTGTGGCACATAGCGCCGTCCTGTTGGAACCAAATGTTGCCAGTATCCTCCTCTTCAATTTTTGTAAACAAAAATTCGTTCAACATGGCCCGATAACGATCGCCATTGACTGTGACGGCCACTCCTTCCTCATTTTCGATGAAAAATGGCCCAATTATGCCTCTGGACCAAATTCCGCAATTTCCCGGGTGTACGCACTGTTTTTGGCTTTTCACGCTTTGGTTTATCGATGAGGATGCATACGGAGCTGACGGTGCTTCTCTTCTTCCAAATTCCGTACGCAATTTTCACACACATTCTGCAACATTACCATGATTTTCAAAGCAATGTCGCAATATTTCCCAGCGTTGTTCAAGCGTATACACAAACATATTCGTTCAGCGGAAGGATAAAACTAATTATCTGTCAAATCAGACATGAGCTAAGTGTTACCATTCGCGAAATAAGCACTAGCACTAAAAAAAGTTAGATGGCGGACCCTTTATTAAATAGACCGCCAGCTCCCGTGTGCACCTACCCGATTCCCCTCCCAAATTTTGAAAAGAAAATTCTCTCTTAAATTTCGTATGCGTGAATACGTGTGAAGCAGCAAAAAAAAGAAATAATGACACTGAGCAGTCATCATCGTGATATTTCTACCTTTTTGTAGAATCGTTGACGTCCGAAAAACCTTCCGTGCAAAACAGAAATAAAGCATCAAATTGTGGAAATACTTGGAATCTGACTGTTAGGACACCCTGTAACTACGAGAACTGTCAGGAGGGAGTCGAAGAAAAGCAGCCATAGAGAGAGCACGCGAAAACAATTGGCAAGCAAACCATAATAAGTGGATTGAAAATATTAAAACATTCTTTCAAATAAATCATATTTCGTATTATTATAATAAAATAAAAAGTTTTTCTTTCACCATAACATCGTTTTGCCAATTTCGTACGCTCTCGTACTCGTAATATCTTGTTGCGTGTTAAAAGTTTAAAGACGCCATTTCCATTGTTCACCAGCAACACATGCCCTTAAGCCAACAGCCAATCAGAAAAGCCGTTCTATCGTGAAAAGAAGGCAGACACAGACGCCGAATCAAAAGAATATAGTTTGCCAAAAAGTGATATAGACCAATGTCAGTGCCGGGTGGAGATTATAATTTAAGAAGTGAAGTAGTTGAAAGCTCATCAAATAATTGTGAAGAATCGGTATTAGAGAGGACAATTAACGAATGCCCAATAGCCATGGACGCGGAACAAGTGGCTACTATCATCAGTAGCATAAATGCTCTGAAAACATCAATGGAATCACTTAGAAGCAGTACAGTGGAAAGCCAAAGGGACATCGAACGGCTCAGCAATCAAATACAGCAAAATTCAGACACAGCTGCCATCACTCAAGTGGTACAACATGAACCTCAGACGCCGCAAAGCGATACGCTTTCAACGAGTGACACGAGTCAGTCGACTGTTATACCCGTTCCGGTAAGTGATTCAACAGTTAAACTCTATGATTTTCCGGCATTCTCAGGCAACGCCGAGGAATGGCCCTTATTTCTAGCCAATTATAAAGACACCATCGCTGCGTTTAAATACAGTCAACGACAAAACCTTATGCGGCTGCACAAAAGTCTAACTGGACCAGCCAAGGAAGCCGTCGCTTCAATGCTCATATACCCACAGGACGTTCCTAAAGCAATAGAAGAGTTGGAGTTTCGTTTCGGATGACCAGACTTACTGGTTCGACATCAGCTCAGCAAGATCCAACAATTTCTAGTTATAACCGAAAATAAAATTGAACATGTGCTCTCGTTTTCTACAAAGGTCCGCAATGTCGTCGCCTTTTTGACATCTGCCAACTGCCAGCAGCACCTCTCGAACACATCACTTTTGGAGCAGTTAGTTGGAAAATTACCGCCAAACAAACAATACGAGTGGATAAGACATGCAATGACAATCGAACCATACCCAACAGTCGCTGATTTCTCAAAGTGGTTAAGTGAGCTAGCCAGAGTCATTTGTCTTATGCCACCTATACAAACTTCGTACAAAGGTAGTGTTGCACAGCCGCAACAGCCACAACAGCCATGACGCATCATGCATGTAAACGAAAATCCACATGCCCAACAAGGACAGCAATTGCTCAAATGTTACGAGTGTGGTGCAGCACACTCAATATCCGATTATAACATCTTCAATCAATCTCTTGATGTACAGACACGTTGGGAAAAAGTCAAAAACCTACGCTTATGTTTCTCGTGCTTACGCAAAGGACATAACACTACCAACTGCCGATCCAAAAAGTTCTGTGGTATTCAGGGTTGTCGCCGCTATCATCACCGCAGCCTACATGACGAGCAATCAACAGTCAGACTAGAAACATCTTTGTCAGTGCCCAATGAGCCACCACAGCACCTTTTGAATTGTAGGCTCACACAAACATCAACAAATTTGTTATTTAAAATTGTGCCAGTTACTTTGTTCGGACCGAATGGTAAATTTGAAGTCTTTGCCATGTTGGATGATGGTTCAGCCATAACAATTGTAGAGGAAGACATAGCAAATAAATTAGGACTCAAAGGTCAGTCGCAACCATTAACTCTACAATGGTATGGGGAGAGAGTAACAACAGAACCGTCTTCGGTAGTCAACTTGGAGATTCGAGGCCATGGTGAGTCAACTAACCATATGCTTGAAAACGTTCGAACTGTCCGTAACTTGGACTTGCCGGTTCAGTTATTCAAAATGTCAGATTTTCAACACTTATCATATTTGCCGCTAAAAGATTACGAATCTGTCAAACCAGTCATACTCCTCGGATTGGATAATATTCATCTGTGAGTGTCATCGACCACTGTTCAATCCATTAGCAGAGATGCTATAGCCGTGAAAACAAGACTAGGTTGGATCGCCTATGGACCAACGAAACTCTCGTCAACATCAACGACAATTGTACTCCACATACGCGAGAAACAGCCGCCAGATGATTTACACAACATGGTTGAGGAGTACTTCGCAGCTGACAACTTTGGGATGAATAATTTATCTACGAAGCTGGAATCTGAAGACAACAAACAAGCCCGACAAATACTGCTGGAAACAACACATCGCATTGGAAATAGATTCGAAACAGGTCTCCTTTGGAAAGCTTTTCCACCTGCATTGCCAAACAGTTTACAAATGGCCGAAAAGCGTCTTGCCGGCATAGAAAGAAAGATGAGCCTTGATGCAGATTTTGCCTCCAGATACAAAAAAGAGATGTCAAAATACTTTGAAATGGGATATGCCAGAAAATTGTCGGAGGAAGAATTGCGTAATACCACCTAACCAGTCTGGTACCTGCCACATTTTGCAGTCCAAAGTCCACATAAGCCCGACAAACTTAGAATAGTATTCGACGCCGCAGCCACTGTAAAAGGGACGTTCTCAACTCTGTTTTGCTCAAAGGGCCCGAACAAGTCAAATCCCTAATGAGTATCATGTTTAAATTTCGTGAAGGTGTAATAGCAGCTGCTGCAGATATTCGTGAGATGTTCTCCCAAATCCGAATACGTCCTGAAGATCAACAAGCAACGATTTTTGTGGAGAGCTGGTGACATAGTCGAACATTATACAATGGTGTCCATGATCTTTGGAGCCATTTGCTCACCATGCAGTGCCGAATTCGTCAAAAATAGGAATGCCGAAGAATTCAAATATGAATATCCCGATGCCGCCGAAGCAATAGTTAACCTTCACTACGTTGACGATTTTGTTGCCAGTTTCCGTAACGAAGAAGAAGCCATACGTATTTGCAAAGAGGTCGTAAAAATCAACGCTGAAGCCGGTTTCGATTTAAGAAACTTGTTTACAGTCCATCGATGCTAATCAAGGTACTTTCAGGAATCAACCGAGATCCAGCTACATATTTTTGTAGACGCCAGTCAAATCGCCTTTGCTGCAGCCGGCTATTTCCGCATCGTTCATGCCCAAGGAGTCAATGTAGTCTTTGTTTTTCGGAAAACCCGTGGGGCACCTCAAAAGCTAATGTCTATTCCCAGGATGGAACTGCAGGCCGCAGTATTGGGCACACGTTTAAGCAAAATCATAATTCGTAACCATAACATCAACATATCCCGAGTTACATACTGGACAGACTCAAAAACGATTCTTTATTGGATCAATTCAGTCGAGCGGAAGTTCAAAGCCTTCGTGGGTCATCGCATCTCTGAGATACTTACTACAACACAGCCTGCTCAATGGAGATTCATACCAACCGACAAAAACAGCGCAGATGCAGCAACCCGTGCCAGTTGGCCTCCAAAGCTAAAGCCCAAAAGTGTATGGCTCTGGTCCAACATTTTTAAATGAGCCAGAAGAAAGTTGGCCTGAACTAGTAATCGAGCCACCGCCAGATCAGATGGAAGAAGAAGTCAAGCCTTGTTTAGTCCTGCAACCTCAGACCGGTAATTATCCAATGATTGAATTTAATCGATTTTCTTCTTACTTAAAGATCAAACGAACCATGGCCTGGGTCCTACGTGCCGTCAGTAAATTCCTGGATCCAAGGAAAGATAGATCCATCACTGCAGATCGGGGCCCACTCACAACAGCGGAGCTAAACAAAGCTGAACATCAAATTTGTCGAATGGTTCAACAAGAACAGTACGCCGGAGAAATCGCAACATTAAGGTCGCAAGGCAGAATCTCCAAACACAGTTCGATATATTCGTTAAGGCCCTATCTAGATGAAAACAACATTTTAAGAATTCAAGGTCGAATTGACGAAGCCTATTTCCTACCATTTGATGCCAGACGTCCAATTCTAATGCTTAAAAAAAATTTTGTATCCGAACTTATAATTCGTTATTTCCACGAAAAACATCACATCATCATTTTTTACGAATCAGAATATAGCTGTAATCCTAAACGAAGCTCGCCAAAAGTTTTGGTTTCCGCATAAACGAGCACTTCTTAAAGTTATACAACGACGATGCCTGGTATGTAAAATTGAAAAAGCCAAACCAATACCACCATTCATGGGTCAGCTGCCACCATACCGCCTAACGCGATATGTTCCCCCATTTACATATACTGGAGTCGACCTCTTTGGGCCTTTTCATGTTGCCATTAGTCGCCGACGAGAGAAGAGATGGACAGTCATTTTCACTTGCCTCACCGTTCGAGCAGCCCATCTGGAGTTAGCTGAAAATCTTTCAACGGACGCCTTTATTATATGCCTTCGAAATTTCATTAATCGTAGAGGCACTCCAGTCAGGATTAGAAGCGACAACGGCACCAATTTTATAGGTGCACAAAAGGAGCTGAAGGAAGCCGAACGTTTGCTGGACACTGACCGCATAAGTGATGAAGCCACTAGCCGCAATATCGAGTGGCTATTCAACTGTCCGTCGAATCCCAGTTCAGGTGGCTGTTGGGAGCGCCTTATTCGTATCGGGAAATGTCTGCTAAAAAAGACACTTCTCGAAGAAGCCCCGAGAGTAGAGACTCTCCGAAGTGTTCTTATAGAAGCAGAAAACATCATACACTAACGCCCGATAACCGTCATTTCGCTAACAGTAGAAGATGATGAACCTCTTACACCCAACCACTGCCTGATAGGATGCGTCAATTCCACACAAACGAAAAAATGGACTGTAGAATACTTACCACAACTTCTAAAACGGCCCAAATGGCATGACAGAGTACGTCCTCTACAAGTGAACGACTTGGTCATGATATGCGACTCTAATCAACCAAGAAGCCGATGGCAGAAGGGTCGCATAATTAAAGTTTTTCCTGCCAAAGATGGACAAATACGGTTTGCCGAAGTAAAAACATCGAGCGGATCCATTCGTCGTCCAGCCACTAAACTTGCTGTCCTGACCATACATGGTGAATCCCTGGATGATTCACGGGGGGAGGAGTGTTAGGACACCCTGTAACTACGAGAACTGTCAGAAGGGAGTCGAAGAAAAGCAGCCATAGAGAGAGCACGCGTAAACAATTGGCAAACAAGCCATAGTAAGTGAATTAAAAATATTAAAACATTCTTTCAAATAAATCATATTTCGTTTTATTGTAATAAAATAAAAAGTTTTTCTTTCGCCATAACACTGACGAAAAAACCTTCGAACTACATTGCAACACCCTTAATGTCCATAAAAAAGGGATTTAACTTTCAATAAAAATTTCCAGTACCAATAAATAATTATTATAATGTTAACAAACTGCGATTTTTATACTGAAGGTTAATTTAATACGAATTTCTATCCGATATAATACCAATTTTACTTTTAGAAGAAGCATTTTTTCATAAACAAATCGAGGGAGTTTGAGTTCGGTGAGAAGGGAAAAATGCTCACGCTTCGTGGGAAAAACAAATAGACAGTGCTAGGCACAGTGACGGACAGTAGAGTATTTGGTAAGTTTCTATCAGCTGATGTATGCGTTCCAATGGTTTAAATTTGTTGTTTCTATTTCACCACGAAAACATTTATTTTACAAAATGGGTAATAACTAATGTAATCAACATATCAATAAAGGAATAAACTGAGAAATATTCATTCGTAGGTATAAAATAATAAATTTTTGTACCTACAGTTATTCTTTTGTTTTCGTTCGTTGTTTTTGGCGAAAAATTATTTCGCCGGCGAATGTTGACAGAAAAAAGCCCACGAATTCAAATGGAAGAATTGATAGGGAATATTAAAATTTAAAGATCTTGGGGTTCAGGGCGGAGATATGAACATTTCTGAGTGGGTAACAGTTTTGAGTTAAAATCTTTTCATGAATTTTCCAGAAAACAAAAAGGCAACAAAAAAAAAAAAAAATTATTACAAAATTTCAACAATTTAATAAACAAACGAATTTCAAACTAGAGTAATTAATGAAAACAATTGAGTCAGCCGAGTACAGCTATGAATAATGTTTATTTAGAAAATAAATATAATAAAATAAATATAATATAATAAATTGCGAGCACCGTTGGACGAGCTACTCAAGGTGACAACAAAGGAACTGGTCGGCTGATTGCCGACATGGTCATCACGCATCATGATCCAGCCTTACCCATCGTTGTAGCAGCTGATGCATCCATTGTTGGTTTGGGATCAAGAATATCACACGAACTACCAGATGGTTCAGAGAAGGTAATATTCCATGCGTCCAGAGCTCTAACTCCATCGAAGAAAAATTACAGTCAGGTCGAAAAGGAAGCGCTTGCCATTATCTTCGCAGTCACAAAATTCCACAAGATGATCTACCGCAGGAAGTTTTCTCTTCTCACAGACCACAAACCATTTTTGGTTACAAACATGGTATTCAAGTTCACACAGCTAATCGACTCCAGAGGTGGACATTGACTTTAACATCATATGATTTCCATATTAAATATATTCCAACCGAACAATTTGGGCTTGTTGATGTCTTATCACGGGTGATTGACAAGCAAACGAAACCAGACGAAGATTTTGTGGTGGATTGTTCACATATCGAGGCAGATGTCAAAACGCTGCTGTTCGACACCATTCAAATTTTACCAGTAACCTACAACATTGTAAAGATGCTTCACAAAATGATAACATCATTCAACAAGTTATCCAGTATTTACATACGGGATGGCCAGCAAAATCAAATCAGCTGCCGCAACCAGAACTAGCACAGTACTTTAATCGACGCGACTCACTTTATACAATTGAGCACTGTTTGTTTTATGGAGACAGGTTAGTGATTCCAAAATGCTATATCAAGCTCATCATGGTAGAACTTCATAAAGCTCATCATGGGATATAGCGCATGATATCCATAGCGATAAACATTGACGCCGACATCACAAACTGGGTTCAAAAATGTGAAAAGTGTTTGTTCGATTGTGAAAGAAAAAGTTTTATTGAAGAAAAATATAAAAACATGGAAGTGGACTGTCGTTGTTGCCCGCACTGCACGAAGTTTATATTGACAATGACAAAAAATGCACAGGCCACTCTATATATAGGTGCCTGTGGTGCTCAACACATAGCACAGATGTCGGTCGCAGGTACCGCTGCCCAAAAGCACATAGGACACATTTCGGTCGCAAGTACCGGTGCCCAGCTGCAGATTATCGGCTCGTCTGCTTTCGCTCGTCATTCGTTGCCCCGCTGGAGTGAGTGATGTTTGGTTGTTCTGTGCTGTTCGGGCACTTGGCGAAAGAATTCGCTCTTGTTGTTGTTGCTCGCACTGTTTGGGTTTTGCCGCCATCTGGCTGCCCGCTATACTGGTGTGGTACGATGTGTACCGGTGCAGCTCACACCACCGATCCCTACCGTTGCCTGGGCGATTCCCAGACAGTGTTATTTGGAAGCAAAACTGCCAAGGAAAAGAACTCTGTCATCATGGCCACTAACACATCATCCAATGGAGCGCATCCACATAGATATCGTTGGACCCGTTAATGGGAAGTAAAGGGTCCGCCAAATAACTTTTTTTTTTTTGAAAATGCTATAAAAAAAACTACGGAATATTTTCTCAAATTTATTTTTTTATTTGAAAGTAAAATCCTTCCGGTTAATAATGGAAAATAATTTCATTCAAATGGCTGCCTCGGCTGGCCATGCAGTAGCCTACACGATCGGTCCAATTTTTAAGCACATTATCGATTGTGTGTAGCTGTATTTCACCAATGGCTTCACGAATATTGTCATTTAAAGCGTCAATTGTCTCTGGCTTGTCGACGTGACACTTATCTTTTACTGCACCCCACAAATAATAGTCCAGCGGTGTCAAATCGCAGCTCCGAGGTGGCCAAACGACATCAGCTCTGCGGCTGATAATGCGATCTTCAAAAACAGTGCGCAAAACTTCGAGTGTAGCTTCGGCTGTGTGGCACGTAGCGCCGTCCTGTTGAAACCAAATGTTTCCAATATCCTCCTCTTCAATTTGTGTGAACAAAAATTCGTTCAACATGGCCCGATAACGATCGCCATTGACTGTAACGGCCACTCCTTGCTCATTTTCGAAGAAAAATGGCCCAATTATGCCTCTGGACCAAATTCCACACCAAACAGTGACAAACATACCCGCCAAGATTCGTGAAGCCATTGGTGAAATACAGCTGCACACAATCGATAATGTGCTTAAAAATTGGACCGATCGTGTAGGCTACTGTATGGCCAGCCGAGGCAGCCATTTGAATGAAATTATTTTCCATTATTAACCGTAAGGATTGTACTTTCAAATAAAAAATAAATTTGAGAAAATATTCAGTAGTTTTTTTTTTTTTATAGCATTTTCAAAAAAAAAAAGAGGTTATTTGGAGGACCCTGTACTACCTGGTCATTGTAGATGCTTACTCGAAGTATCCAGAGATTTTTCAATCTGAGACAATCACATCATCTGTCATTACGAGTAAGTTATCTCAATTTTTTTCTCACTTTGGGCAGGCGAAATCTATCGTTTCAGATAATGGTACCCAATTCGTGAGCACATACTTAAAGCGATTCTGTCAAGAATGAGGTACTCAACACACGACGACAGTATCATATCATCCCCAGTCAAACGGGCTTTATCGAAGATGAGGGGAGAACGGTCCGAATAGGATGCCTTCACGAATTTCTGCTGGTGTATAGAGCAACGCCTAATCCAAGTTCTCCAGAAGGCAAATCTCCTGCTGAAAACTTTATTGGAAGGAAGATATCAACCAAAATCGATCTTCTTCAAAATCCCATCTTGACATCTACGGCGCGAAATAGTTCAATGGAAGCCTCATCCAACAGGCAGAAGGGCGCTTAGCATCGACAATTCTGCAGAGATGATAAAGTCCACGCAATTTTTGGTTCCAGGCTCCATAATAGAACTGCGTATTCGACATGCAGATCCTAGTTACCATAGTGCTTTGTGGGACGTTTTCGAATTGAGCTCCAGGCGAAGTTCACAACGAGAAACCGATTCAGGTGATAGTATACATTTGACATCATAAGGAGAGAGCACCGACAACTCCATCGCATCACAAGTTAATGAATAAATTCAAGCATCCACGCCGACTCAAAATCATCCAGCATCCACACCATCGGATACGACACGTTCATCACCAGAAGTGCGAAGGTCGTCGCGGTCCAGTAAGCAGCCAGCGTATCTAGCCGACTACGAAACTTAGGAAGGGGAGATGTTGGAACATAGCCGAACTACCTAAAACTTTGCCACGTTTTTGTTTTCTTCTTTTGTGATAGCTCCATCCGTGCAGACAATACCTTTTGTACATTAAAATTAGATAACCTACAAATAATAATAATTGTTAAGAACTTATGAATTAAATAAACAGACAAATTACAACATTTATTATTTTAGATACAATGTTTTTCATATCAGGGAAATAATATGTTCGTTTAATGTGATCTATGCTTTCTGCAATCCCTCTGTGGTTCGATTTTTCATTGTAAGTTCTAATTATCCGTTCTTGTTTATCACGTTGAGTCACGTCCTGCAATAAAGTGTTACTTCTAACAAGTTTTAGAAGTGCATTATTAAAATACTTCGAATAAACCTCTTGAACAAAACCTCTTTAAAGGTTTTGTCCTCAGCAAGAATAGCAGTCACTCTTTTGGTATTAAGGAAATTTTGAAAAATCTGAACCATAACTTCTTCGTTGCAAATGTTTTTGCTTTGGATTCGATGCCTTTTCATTCTCTTCAAAAGGATACTCATAGAAGAATGGAGTTTTTTTCTATTTGGGTTTTCTCTATAAGGACGACTTGATTTGAAAACTCATTATAGGCCTTACGGATATTGGAATACCATCATCCATATGCTCCTGGGCAGAGTGGATAGTATCTAAATTTTCATGTTCGTCGATATTATTTTCAGTAGATACTAAATCTAGACTGCCTGATTACAGCTTACTTTCATTCATATAAATTTCAACTCGCGATAGGACATCGACATCGGCATTGGAATTCAACTTTCCGATTTTATGTATTATTGTGTAATTAAACTCTTCCAGATTTAAACGCCAACGGACTTATTTTGAATTCGGTTCTTTAATATGGTATTCGTTTGGGCTTCTTCAGATTTGCCCTCAGATTTCAGATTTCGTGTGCGCAATCCAACATAAAACCGCTCTTGTTTTTTTTTATTTGATATTCGTGCGATTTGAATATGTGTAGTTTTCGACACTTTTCTATGCGCTTTCCATTCACTGATTAAATTTTATATTAAAACATTCAAAATTTCCGTCCCGATTGATTTCTAAATATAAATACACAAATAATTTACGAAAATAGATTCACCCGATGCAATGTCAAACAAACTCCACCAGTTGTCAAACTCAAATGCACTTGTATTGGTAAATCTGAGGGCAAATCTGAGAAAATATCTAGATTTGCCAAAGTGCTCTGAAATCTGAAAAAGATTGTTTTTTTTTTGTACCAAACGAACATAAAAATTGCTCCGAGGGCAAAAAAGTGCTCTGATAGCGCCCAATCGAAAACCACATAAGTAAAAATAACCAGGCTAAGGACCATAGAGATACGGATGGAAGTATTTTGTCGCCCAATAGATTGCTAATAATTCTTTCTCTATTGTACTGTAATTCTCTTCAGATTTTGACGAAGTGCGACTTGCGTAACAAATCGGTTCGTCTGATCCAATGGGACCTTGCGACAGTACCGCGCCGATTGCAATATTACTCGCATCAGTAGTAACATTGAATCGCTTGGAAAAATCATTGCATAAGAGATTTTTACAGATTAAAAAAAAAAAAAAAACTACATATCTTGAGATTAAGATTATATTATGACCTTTTCTGAGACATTTCGTCATGGGTTTAGTTATTTTAGGTAAGTCTTTAATAAATTTCCTATGATAGCCCAATAGTCCCAAAAAGGATTTTATTTGTTTGGGGCTCCGAGGTTAAGCAATTTTTGATAGCATCAATTTTGTCAGGATTCGGTTTGACCCCTTCGGATGTTACCAAATGGCAAAGGAAGGCTACTTCTTTTTGGAGAAATTCTGATTTGGTCAGTTGTATTTTAAAATTAGCGTCCTGAAGTTTTTTAAATACGAGCTCCAGATTTTCAATGTGCTCTTGGTGTGATGTTGAAAAAACTGTAATATCGTCCATATCTACAGACAAAAAAAATCTTTCCTTGCAACTCGCGTAAAACATGGTCCATCACTCTTTGAAATGTGGAAGGCGCATTTTTCAACCCAAATGGCATTCTTATAAACTCAAGATGACCACCGTTTACAGAAAAAGCTGTTTGTGGTATATATTTTTCATCTACTTCGATTTGGTGGAATTCAGAAGCTAAATCGAGAGTACTAAAGTACATAGATTTTTCTTATTTGTCGAGAATATCATTGACATTAGGTATGGGGTACCTATGGTCTACAGTTTTCTCATTTAATTTTCTGTAGTCTATAACCAATCGCCATTTTTCTTTGCCACTGAAATCTTTTTTTGGCACTATCCAAATTGGAAAAGACCATGGAGAAAAACTGTGACGATGATACCATCTTCAAGCATACTAGAAATTTGTTTTCGTACCTCTTTATTAAGCGTATACGGATATATGTAAGACTTAGTATAAATTGGTATATCATCTTTGGTTTTTATGTGGTGCTTAAGCTCACTGGAGAACGTTAGGCTATCGTTTTCTTTGAACAAAATATGCTTATATTTAAAGCAAAGCGTTTTAATAGCTTTTTGTTCTTCTGAATTTAGATGGTCAATCCAAAGCATGTCAATGATATTATTGTCACCTAGGGTTTCTGAATTTTGGATTGATATATTATGTTTTTCGATTATATTATCTGGAATCATTTTAGTGGCTTTTATTTGTTGTTCGACTGTAAAACTCTGAATGGAATCTGTTGAATTTATAACCTCAACCAAGGAATACCACGCATTCGCCTCATACAATCCCTCAGGAATAAGTAAATTTGGCTTAATAAATGTAGGCTTTATAAAGATACTGCCGAATTCTACGTCAACTGGAAGGCGAAAAAAAAATTTGCTCATTCCCGGAGCAAAGTATGTTTTCGAGATGACTTTTGGAATTTGTATCCTTTCATTTTCTAAAATGCTACTTTTTAAATCAACTTCAATTTCTAGGTCTCTCAAATTAACAATGCCGATAAGACCATCGAAATAACTATAAAAATTATGAAGCAAGAAGGGAAGTTGTTTTTCAGTTTAAAATTCATAAAGTCCATTCAGTAATACTTCTTGGTTAATGTATTGACTATTAAAAACTGTTTAACTTCTATTGGATCTATTGCTTGTACATTCAAATTGGTTGCTATTCTTGGGTTGATAAAAGATCTCTTGCGACTTGAATATGTGTAGTCTTTGACACTTTTCTAAGCGATTTCCATTCACTGGTTAAATTTTATATTAAAACATTCGAAATTTCCGTCCCGACTGATTTCTAAATATTTGTACACAAATAATTTACGAAAATAGATTCACCCGATGCAATACCTTACTTTGCTGTAGAAAAAATTCACCAAAATGTATTGTATTGGTAAATCTGAAGCAAATCTGAGAAAATATCTAGATTCGCAAAAGTGTTCTGAAATCTGAAAAAGATTGTTTTTTTTGTACCAAACGAACATAAAAATTGCTCTGAGGGCAAAAAAAAAGTGCTCTGAGAGCGCCCAATCGAATACCACATTAGAAGTATTTAGGCTATGTATTGTTATGAGATTCGTGTTATAATTATTAATATTAATATATCCTACTGATTTTCCGAGGCAAGTGTGAGAAAATTTGTGTCATCCATTTCACTCTGTAAAATTTCTTCAGAAGGATTTGAAAAGTCTAGATTTTGGAAATATATCTGTGGTTCTTGACAGTTAAAATTGGTCACATTGTTCGATAATTGACTTATATTATCATCGTTACAAACGTTCCTAATTTCAACATTGTGTTGATAGTTTTGTTGGGATTCAAGCGACTTAAATTTGTACTTGCACTTACGACATCCATTGGTTCTGGACGCTATAACCTAGTTTGATTTGAATATTGTTGTAGACGCGAAAATCTAGTTTGATTTGAATATTGTGTATTAGTATTACTATTGTTAGGGAAAGAAACACTTTGCGTAGATGTAGATGGTTGATTAAACTGTGTAGACTATTGTTATTGGAATTGAATTGCTTTGCCATAAAATGTTTGGAAGTTTGGGGAATGAATTACTGTTTGTTTTCTCTGATCAGGATTCTGCTTTTGGAAATTGAAGGTTTGGAATAATTTGTATTGCCTGAATCTCGAAAATAGATGCAGTTTTGTTCCTTAAGGCAAAAATGTATGGCGTCTTGAGTTTTGTTGGCCTCATAGCTCTGACAGTAGAACCCAATGGTTCTCTGAGTACCGATAGGAAGGTATTGAGGCACATCTCCTCATATAAGACTTGCTTGGATTACGCTAAGTTCTTCTTCATGTACTTTGACATGATTAATCATAGCAGAAAATATGTCGATTATTTTTGAATAAAACACATCAACTGTATTATGATTCTTTCGGAGTTGGTGTAGGTCGCATATCAAACTTGTTTCGTTCCTTTTGTCAGAATAGTGCACAATAAGATTCTGCTTAATTTCTTGCCAAACCACCAGAGTTCCGTACATGTTGAACACTTCATTTGCTTGTCCCATTATCTTGTTACGAACAGCGCGAATTATAATTTTTTGGTATGCGGAATCGTTTAGTTGAGGCATGAAACTTAAAATCTCTTCGACATTCGAAATAAAATCATACAGTAATTTAGGATTTCCGTCAAAGTAAGGCAAATCTTTAACAGCATCAGGAATCCTGAGGGAATTAAAGATATTTAAGGAAGTGGTAGAAATATCGTTCATCGTTTGAAAATTATTATTAAGCATACCGTTTACAGGTTTTTGTAGACTATTTCTATTGTTATTGTATCGTAGCTCAGGGAAATTATATGCACAACAAATACAAACCGTCACACTCCGAGGAAAAAATATGAAACCGACGAACAAATAAAAAAGACAAGACAATTATAGTGGAAAAATGTTATAAAAAAACACTTCTATTTATTTCTTCTCAATGATCAGTTCCTGTACAAACAACTTTCTCGGTTGGTTCCTGCTGAAAGACTGACTTTCGTCACACAACTCTCAGAACCTTCTCAGTCTTTCGTTAAGATTATCTATTCGCTCAATACATCGACTGCAGAGTTGCAATTGAGTGCAGTTCGATACAGTCCCGGCGAAAACCTACGGTTTTCTACCCTTTCTCTTTTTATTCAAACATATTCCTGCTAAAGATAAATATAAAGTATAATAATTAAATAAATCATTCCAGTTCTTCGGTTGGCAGGATACAGTTCTTTGTACCGGCCTCGTAAGTTGATTGGTTGCTGTTTGCGGAACCATGTTCCTAACTAGTCCGTTTCTGCTTGGTATTAATTTCAATATCCGCCCCATCGCCTATTTGGAGTGTGAGGAAGTCTCGCTCATTATTATGCACAGTTGGCCTTCTCTCAAGCCATATTTTTCCTTTCGCCATTTCTTTCTCTCATACAGAGTGAACAAGTAATCTTCCTTCCACCTGCACCAGAAATGCGCAAGCATAGTTTTACGCTCCTTCCATAATTTTAACCCCTTTGTATTTGGCATCTCATTGGTTACAAATGGTAACGGTAACACAAGTGGCTCACCAACCAAAAAATGTCCCGGCGTTAACGCCTGCAGATCATTTGGATCGTCGCTCAATGGATGTAGCGGTCTTGAATTCAAGATGGCTTCTATACCAGTTATTAATGTCAAAAACTGCTTATATGCTACAAGCTTCACTCCAACAACTCTCGTCAAATGATATTTCATTGACTTTAACGCTGCCTCGTATATACCACCTTGATGTGGTGGTGCAGGAGCCATAAATCTCCATTCCGTCCCTTTCAAACTTAAGTGCTCAAAAGTATCCTTCAGTAGCCAATGCTCTTTGCCTTCTGCAATTCGTTCGCTGCACCGACAAATGCTGTACAATTGTCGTTATATAACGTTTCACACTTGCCCCTTCTCGCTATCAAACTTTCGAAACAACCAATAAACGCCACTGATGTAAGATTTGATACAAATCCAATATGCACTGCTCTCAAAGATGGAAACCCAACAAATGCTGTACCATTGTCGTTATATAACGTTTCACACTTGCCCCTTCTCGCTATCAAACTTTCGAAACAACCAATAAACGCCACTGATGTAAGATTTGATTCAAAATCAATATGCACTGCTCTCAAAGATGGAAACCCAACATTCCTGCCTTATTATTGGCTCGCCTGCTCTGTCGATCACTAGATCTCAAACGGACCTGCGTAATCTACCCCTGTGTGTAGAAATTGCTTTTCCTGCTGTATCTTTCTCTGATGGAAAATCAGCCATCGATTGCAACTCAAAGCGATGATTATGCTCACTTCGGAGCTTTGGAATCCAGAGTCTCCGACGAATGTACTGCATCATGACCTGCTCTGCTCCATGCTTAGTTGCTGAATGCACGCTATCCATGATCAACCAAGCTAATCGAGAACCATTTGACACGATTGCTGGATGCCTTCTCTCGTATTCCATCCCTGCTCTCTCTAACCTTCCTCCAACTCTCAGAATCTTTTCATCATCTACAACTGGTTTCAAGGATTCTATCCTGCTCTTGTCAGGTAAACACCTGTCCTTCTCTATACAAGCAATTTCCTTCGCAAAATACTTTTACTGCTCTTTTCTTAGTAAGTAACCCATCAATGGAATACTCCTTCTCCAGCATCTCACATAAATAGATAAAGGTTCTGTGGATTTCATGATCACAAAAACCTTCATCTCATCCCTCCCCCC
The DNA here is from genome assembly GCA_963082955.1 of Cheilosia grossa. Taxonomy (NCBI): domain Eukaryota; kingdom Metazoa; phylum Arthropoda; class Insecta; order Diptera; family Syrphidae; genus Cheilosia; species Cheilosia grossa. The sequence goes on along the minus strand of OY720144.1, from coordinate 42,240,980 downwards.
ATCTGAAACATTGGGCATAAACTTTTCAGATGACCAGCTCGATCGAGGTTTTGCTAACCATTCCGGCCCATGCAACCACAACTTGTTATCAACCAATGCTGATGGGTTTACTCCTTTACTTCGGAGATCAGCAGGGTTATCCTTCGTTCCAACATGTCTCCACCTTTTGGCTTCAGTTTTTGTCTGTATAGACGAGACTCTATTCGCTTCAACTGTTTTCAAATTGCATGATAATTTGTTTATCCAATGCAACGCTACGAGTGAGTCTCTTCAGAGATCATACTAGATACCTTCCCATTCCATTATTATGATGACGCTAACAATTAGTAGCTCCGCTGCTGCAAGCTCCAAGCTCTCTATTGTCACTGTTTTAAGTGGTGTAATCTATGTTTAGGCTGTAAGGAGATTTGCTGAAATACAGCCATTTGTCTTTATTGTTCGCACATAAATCGCTGCACCATTATGCTCTTTCGGAAGTATCCGAAAACCATGAAATTCCTTCCGTACCTCTAACGAGGTACCTATCCATCTCTGAATTCTTACCATATCTAAGAATGTCATTTCCTGCTAAAAATCTCTCCATCTCTTATCTATCTCTCTCGATAATTTCTCATCACAGTCGACGTTTAAACGGTATATGTTTTGGATAAGAATCTTCCCCACGATTGTAACGGGAGTCATGAACCCATTAGGATCGTTAAGTTGCGCAACACAGCTCAGTACCCTTCTCTCCGTCATTGCCTGCTCAGTCACTGCTGTTTTAACTACAAATGTGCATTGCTCCTTCTCAAACAGCCACTTAGGGCCTAAAGTTGATGCCTTCTCCGTCATCTTGAAACAAGATTGACTCCTGCTCTTCATAGCTCATATCCTTCACTAGAGCCTTGGAATTTGATTATTATTCTCTAAGCTCAAAACCTGTGCCTTTTCAAACATGATCGATATCTTTCGAAGATTCGTTCGCCTTCTCTTCGGAATCAGCACCCGTGGTACAGGCATCCATATCAAAGTCTTCCATAATTGCCTTAGCAGCTTTTGAAAATTCCTACTCTGCTTCTCTTGCACATTGTATTAACGCTCTTACAGCGTTGTATGCTGATGAGGTCATACCATAGGTGACTACCGTCAGCCAATATTCTCTCAAATTATACTACGGGTTTTCTCTCCATAATATACGCTGCTAATCCGACTGCTCCTTCACAACTCTCACCTTCTGAACATCGCTTTTAGTATCCGCACTAATGGCAGCAGGTGCCTGCGGAAGTGCATTAAAATTTCGGGCAGATCCTTCACCCAGCATTTGCACTTCATTTAATGAAATGCCCTTATTTGTCCTGCAGCTCGCATCAAATACGACTCTAAAATTGATGTGGTGTGTAGGCCTGCCATGCACTGTACCAGTTACTGGTATCATGTGCCCTGCTCTTTCATATTCTCTCTAAACTCTACATACTTCTGTCTTAGTTACCTTCTCTTTAAAGCAAAGAACCAATGTCAGAATTATCACGTGAAAACGTGTAGATAAAATTCTGTTCCACCTGCTCCTTTTCTTTTGACCTGCTTGATTGCATTTTTTTTTTTTTTTTTATATAATTTTATTTGGCAAAACTTGCCATTTAAAAAATCATTACAAGTTACATAATCATGTAAATCTATTTTTAACATATTCAATCAAAAGTTTTTTGAATCTTGGTAAGTTATGCTCCATTTTTAAAACATTCGGCAGGCTATTATAAATATTTAATCCTCTATGCAAAACCATATTCTTAGTCCTTACATTATTAAACCTTGGCACCCTAAAATCACCAGCATTACGTAAATCAAAGGGTTGTTCATCACTTACATAAGATACATATTCATATAAATAGTTAGGTAATATTTTGGATTTAATTTTAAACACAAATACGATCACATTATACATAATTCGTTGGTTCACACTCATCCAGGATAGTTTAAACGGCATTTCTCTGATTGGTGTTAATCCATTACACATTAAAACAATTCTCATTGCTCTATTTTGAAGTTTTTGCAATCTGCTCATCATCAAATTATTGCACATAAACAAAATACTAGAGCAGTACTCAAAATGTGGCTTAATCATTGTATTATATACATTAATTGTTGTGTTTATTGACAGTTTTTTCCTTATTCTACCCAAGAAGTAAAGTTTTTTTGATATTTTTTTACATACAAAAACAACATGTGCATTAAGACTTAATTTATCATCAATCAAAACACCTAAATATTTAAATTCACTGACTGTTTCTATATTTTGATTGCATATTTCTATGGTTCTATTAGTAGTACCATTTAATATCATTGCTTTAGTTTTATCAACATTCAATTTTAACATATTTCTGTCAAACCAGTCTTGTAAATTTTCTAAATCTAAATTTATTCTATCTATACATTCATAAACATTACTTCCGGAAATAAACACTAACGCATCATCAGCGAACAGCACAATTTTGGAAAAGCGAACAGCATTCTCCATATCATTGATATACAGCAAAAACATAAGTACACCGAGCAACGATCCTTTCGGGACACCATGAATGACAGGAACAGGGTTTGACACAACATCGTTCATTTTTGTTTTTTGGGTTCTGTGTTCAAGGTATGATTTAAACCATTTAAGTTCCGTATTTCTCACTCCATACATTTTTAGCTTTTCAATTAAAATAACTCTGTCTACGGTTTCGAACGCTCTTTTTAAATCAAGAAACACCGCCACAACCACTTTATTGTCATGAATGTCAATTTTCCACTTAGTGATCACTAGATTGAGAAGGGATTCGCAATTATGGTTTTTTTCTGAAGCCAGATTGATAACACGATATTAAATTGTATGATTCTAAATAAGATTGGAGTTGGGTATACACAATTTTTTCAATAATTTTACTTTCAAGGGACATCATATTGACAGGTCCATAACTTCTACTTTCTTAGAATCACTTTTTTCTGAATTGGGACAATAAGGGACTCCTTGCAGCAGTAGCGTGGCGTGAATGTTTTAAAATGGGAAGTCGAAGCAAAATTAATCACATATAAATATAAGAAACCTTACACCTGTGTACCTTGAAAGAAAATCATTCATTGTAAATTTGCAAATTGGGTTCACATTACTAAATTCACTTAAGTCATGCACTGCAATCTGCCAACTGAATTTGTAAACCAAAACACTTACACATTCCTCAACATACTACCTGCAATTATCCTCACAATCAGACAAGCAGAAGTAGAATAAATCGAATAACTCGAAGAAAAGCGTGTTATTTTGTTCATTTCATAACTAAACAAACACATACGACATACACAAAACACAACCCAGTGGCCATGGCCAGTACCAGTAACAAGCTCTGGCTCTGGGAAGAAAAAAAGAGATACAAACAAATGTTCACTCAGTACTCAGCAGTCAAAATGAACTTTGTGAGAACCGCGAATAACTCGAAGAAAAGCGGGTTATTTTCTACAATGGGTGTTGAACAAAGAGGTGTCAGAGTCAGACAAAGTACTCAGGGAAGAAAAAAAGAGATAACAAGCAAATTTTCTCTCAAAATGAACTATAAAGTGAGAACTTTAATAACCCGACTTATTTTGGGTTACCTTCGCTTTGTCGCTACGAGACGATGACGACGTTGTATGAAAATGGATGCACACACGATTTTTATATGAGTGCTTTTGTGTGTGTACCATTTGGTGAGTATTCAAATTCATTTGGTAGCGTTTCATGTAAAGGGTGATTTTTTAAGAGGTTTAGAACTTTTTTTTAAAAAAAAACACAAAAAATTCGAAAAAATGAATGAAATATTTATTTGAATCGATAGTTTGAACCTTGCAATTTAATGTTTAAAGATAATTTCATGCAAATGTTGACCGCGGCTGCGTCTCAGGTAGCCCATCCGCTGAGTCCAATTTTGGCATACTCTTTCACACATATCGGTCGGTATCTCACGAATGAATGCATGGATGTTGGCTTCCAGTGCGTCAATCGAAGCGGGCTTGTCCCTATACACATTAGCCTTGGCATACCCCCACAAAAAATAATCTAATGGTGTCAAATCGCACGATATAGGCGGCCAATTGACCGGCCCGAAACGTGAAATTAACTGTTCACCAAACTCGCCTCGCAATTGCGCCATTGTTTCGCGTGCTGTGTGGCATGTGGCACCGTCTTGTTGAAACCACATATCATGCAAGTCAAGAACTTCTATTTCGGGCAAAAAAAAGTTTGTTATCATCGCTCGGTAGCGTTCACCATTGACAGTAATGCTGCGATTCGCATCATCTTTGAAGAAATATGGCCCAATAATGCCGCCGGCCCATAAACCGCACCAAACAGTGGCTTTTTCGGGATGCATTGGTAGCTGTTGCAATGCTTCTGGCTGATCTTCACTCCAAATGCGGCAATTTTGCTTATTTACGTACCCATTCAACCAAAAATGAGCCTCATCGCTGAATACAATTTTTCGAGAAAAAAACGGATCCTCGGCCAGCTTTCCAAGAGCCCATTCACCAAAAATTCGGCGTTGTGGTAGGTCGGCTGGCTTTAGTTCTTGCACCAGCTGTATCTTAAAAGGCTTTACGCCCAAATCCTTCCGCAAAATTTTCCACGTAGTGCTGTAACAAAGGCCTTAAGGTAAGATTAGACGGTATGCCAAGTGGTCATAAAATGCCAATATCTGACAGTTCTCCTGTCAAAATATGGTCATACAATGTAATGGGCATATCTCATATGCTGTAATGACCTGAATGCCACATATGACCAGGCTGATTTTGACAGATAAAAATGCCCAAATAGCATATGGTGTAATGGGACAATAGGTACGAATGCCAGCATATAGCCTTATATGCCCATATGCACTTTATTGAAATTTCGTTATGGCATTGATGGCATTTTTGATGGAACAGGAATTATTTTGTTGGCATCGGTGTATGAGTTCGTAGAATTGTGATTCATTTTCATTTTCGTTCTCTTTTTGGTAATAAATACCAAATGCCTCAAATGACAATCATGTCAAATATGACCATATTGGTAATTTTGGTCATATAGTCTAATATACAGTCTTGATAATCCTGGCATTTTGTTCATTTGACAGCTAATCTGGTCATTTGCCTTTTGGCATTCATATGCTTAATTGGCATACAGTCTAATCTTAGCTTAACTGCTGGGAACGGCGCCGAATCGACATTTCGCGGTCTTCTGTCACACTAGCTGATACGGCCGCAATATTTTCTTCACTACGCACAGTACGTAAACGTGTTGGTGGTTTAATGTCCAACAAAGTAAATTTGGTGCGAAATTTGGTCACAATCTTCCGAATAGACTGCTCAGAAGGTCGAGAATGCCGATCATAAAATGGAAGCAGCGCGCGATGAACATTTCGAACCGAGCACGAATTTTGATAGTAAAATTCAATAATTTGCAAGCGTTGTTCATTTGTAAGACGATCCATGGTTAAATTGCAAACCAAACTGAAGCTGTTTGACAGTGACACAAGGTACTAAACACACGTCAGCTGTCAAAACCAGTGTTGCCAAAACCAAACCAGCTAAAAAATCACCCTTTATTTTCGGTTTTTGGTAGATAGATAGTGTTGCCTGGTGGAGATTTCAAAAGGTAACTCGGTAGGAATCGAGTTATATGGGCGCCACGCCACTGCCTTGCAGCAGCTTGGAAACGCACCACATAAATCGAAAGCGTCCAAAAACATTTTAACATTGACTCCGTTTATATCTTTTTTATTGTTCATTTGTTTCAGCACAAATCTTAAATCACTCATATTTATCTCTTTGAATATAAAATTTATATAATAATAATCCAACACAGAATTGGTATATGTTTTTATAGGAATATTGCTCCTAATTTCCATTATACTATCTACAAAAAAAGTATTTAAAACGTTCGCCATTTCGAGGTCATTGTTGAATTTCTTGTTATTGTAGTTATATAATTTCATTATTTTTTTTTTATTTTCTTTTAGAACGAGTAGTTTTAAAGTTCTCCACATAGCTTTCTGCTCACTACAAACTTCTATTTTTGTACTAATGTACTGGTTTTTTGCATTATCAAGACAGGTTTTAAATTTATTTCTACATAAATCTTATAATTTTTCCAATCAACTTCAAGGCCGGAATCCTTTGCCTTTTCATATTTTATAACTTTTTCATTTTTAAGTGCTCTAAGACTTTCATTGAACCAAGGATTATGATCACTTTTTATATTTTTATAGATTATAAAACTTTCAACCGCCTGTACAAAGTTATTCGAAAACTTATTCGTCAATGCGTCAACAGATATTATAGTGTTCGTTATAGAAAAATCATTGCTTCGTAATTTGGCGATAAGACTCTCTGAATTATATTTAAAAACACATATTGACTTTTGTTTGTGTTTTATATTATATAATACTCTAATACTAATTATCACAGATTCATGATCACTAATTTTTAATTTTTATCAGACTTGGCTTTAACTCTCTCCGGGTTATTTGTCATAACATAGTCAATTAAGCTTCTAGAATTCCTGGTTATCCTCGTTGGTTCCTGAATTAATTGGGTATAAGAGTTATCACTTAATATTGCACTTATTTGTTTTTTTTTAAAGAACTGTCTTTTAGCATGTTTATATTTACATCACCCATTAATATCACAGTTTTAAAATTGCAGTTCAACATTGTCATCCTGTTAGCAAACCAATCTATAAATATTTTCGCAGAGTAACTGGGTGATCTGTAAATGCCTCCCAGTATGTACACCAGATTTTTCTCAGTCACTTTTACTAATAAAAACCATATCTGTTTACCCATCGTATATCTATCTAATATTTCATATTCCCATGTGTCTTTAACATAAAAAATCACTCCACCTGTATGCGTCGATATAGTATTGCATCTTATTATTTGATAGTCTTTTATACCATGTTCCCACCAACCGAAATCGCGAGGTTTCGTAAAATGTTTCCAAATCTCCGAGGTTTCGCCATACATTTTTGACGTGGCGAAATCTCGGGATTTCAGCGAAATCTAGTAGAAATCCCTCTGAGTTCATCCGCCCGTGAGAGGTTATCAAACCGAACAAGCCTACAGCATGAACTTTGGTTTATTTTTTGTTCATTTGTTCATTGTTTACGTCAAAATAATAAACGCCAAAACAATCAAAAAAATAAAAAATCATAATAAACATGTTTATACTTTATGTGAAGTTTTTTGTACATTTAGCATTGTAATGAATTGACTTCTTTGTACTGCAAAATCATCTATAATTGCTGAAATTATTTTCTTAGTTTGATCAATTCCAAAACTATTATTTTGCGTCAACAAACAGCTGTTGCCAGCCACTTCAAAATTGACAGCTTATGACTTTTGAAATCACTTGAACTCGGTGGGAACGACTTACGAGGTTTCAGTAAAAATTCATCGAAACCTCGCGATTTCAGTTTGGTGGGAACATGGTATTAAGTCAATTTCTACCTCTTTGATGCTGTCAGTAATATGAGTTTCTGTTGTACATATGAAGTCAAAACAATTGTCATAAACAATTGTTTCTAATTCACTAAAGATATTTATGAGACCTTCAATATTTAGACTTAAGCACCTTAACTCAGATAATTGCTAGTAATTTATTTTACTGCGTTCATTAAGCAGTTGTTTTCTATAGATTGGACAATCCAAACTACGCACATCATGATTTATGTCCATGTCAGGAAGATTGGCTTTATCCTTAAGCCTCAAACAATTAACACATTTAACAGCTCTTATACAGTCCTTGATTTCATGATCATTTTCACCACATTTTAAACAAATTTTATCTCTCGTGCAGTCTATATGCCTATGGTTGTACCCTAAGCATTTAAAGCACCGACGTACACCAACTTTCTCATAAACCACACATCTATCATACTTAATATAAATTTCTTTTAATTCCATAATTTCGTGGAAAGCTTTATTATCCACTTCTAAAATGGCATTGTAGAACATTTTACTTTTAAACGACTTAAACACCTTGATACACTTTATAGTATTAAAAACTATATTGTTTTGGCTTTTAATGGCTTCCACAATATCATCAGCGCATACAATTTCACACATACCAATTACTAGAATTGTTGGATTTTTCATAATGGGCAAATGTACTTCATATTGTGGCGTGGAATGAATTGTGGTGAAATGAAAACAAACTAAAATGGTGAAATGAAAACAACCCCCATTAGTCACCAAACAAGTTCCACTTCCAATTGGAGATTGGAATCTGTCAATTCCCCACTACATAAACTAAATTAACTGGGAATTTATCAATTGCTGAAAAGGGGAAAAAGTATGTCAGCCAATTGGAGTTAGCTAGAAAGTTCTCAAAGAGATGGCAGAGCATATATAAAAGGAGAGGTTGTAGAACAGGGCGACAGTTGATTTTTATCAGTGATTGGTTAAAGTTCGAGATAGTAATCGGTTGATATAAGTGATTGGTTTGAATCGTTGAAGAATTGTTTGAGTAATATTGTTCTGGTACTTAATAAGTGAATAATCTATAAAAGTATAATAAAAGTGATTATACTAGAAAAGTTGAACAGAATAGTGTTTTATCTCGTCGAATCCCAGCCCAAATGTAGCATTGGTGTCAGAAGTGGGATGAAACTTATTCTGTGCTGAAGCGTGTGTAATAAAGAAACATTAAAAAAAAAAAAAAAAAAAAAATTTAATTACCTAAAGTGAATTTGTGATTTTCGAAATTACAAGTGACAAACAAAATGGGTCGTGTATTGCTACAACTAAGCATACCCCAATTAAAAAGTGAATTAGAAAAGAGGAATCTCTCCACAGCTGGAGGGAAAAGTGACCTCATACTTCGTCTGCAGGAGGCTGTCGAAAATGAGGGAGAAAATCCCAAGACCATGCTTTTCGACGTGGCAGAAGAACAAGTAAGTACAGGCGTTGATATTAGCGCTATGATGGAATTACTTCTTGCCAAGATGGAAGAACAGAAGAATTCTCTAGAAGAACAGAAGAATTCTATGGAATCGAAGTTCACAGAACAGAAGAATTCTCTAGAAGAACAGAAGAATTCTCTTGTTACCGCACAAAAAGATGCTGTGGAAGAATTTAAGAATGTTCTAGAAGTAAAAATCGACGCAATTGACGACAAATTAAACAAACATGAAACAAAGTTTGAGGAAATTAATGAGACGTTTCATAAACACGAGAACATAGCTAAAGAGCTCGGAACAAACATCAAGTACATAGCTAAAGAGCTCGAACCAAACATCGAAAAAATAGCTAAAGAGCTCGAAAAAGTCAAGAAACAGAAAGCTCGGGAATATTCTACTGACTGCCCAAGAAGGAAGGAGATGCAACCACCCGTTTTGGATGATCAGACATCATGGCCGATTTATAAGAGACAGTTCGAAGCAGCTGCAATGACCAATGGATGGGACGACGAGGAAAAGTCGATTGCATTAACGCTCGCATTACGAGGTACAGCTGCAGAATTGCTTCAAACTATCTCAGAAGAAAAACAACGCAACTATGATGCTTTGGTTAAGGCTATTGAGATGCGGTTTGGTGACGACCATATGCAGCAAGTGTATAGAGTGCAACTGCGCAGTAGATTCCAGAAGAGGGGAGAAACACTCCAGCAGCTGCAAGCGGATATAGAACGGCTAGCGCACTTGTCATATCCCAATGCCGGCGAAGATGTCATCAACGAAATGGCTATTGAGGCATTTACACAAGCCATAGACGACAGACAACTGCATATGGCTCTACGAATGGCTGGAAAGAGAACTCTTCCTGAGGCACTGGCATTTGCCTTAACTATGAAAGCTGCGGACCAAGCATCTCAAGGATTCCACCGCGTGAGAGAAATAACATCCGTCGAATGCTCATGCCAGAAAACAGATGTAGAAGATCGGAACAGTGATCGCAGGGTACGGATCCGTTGCTGGAACTGCAACAAAATTGGACATCTTCAACGACAGTGTAGAGCTGAACGTAGACAAGGCAGTTGTCCACATTGCAGTACTAGGAGTCGAAACGACGAGGCATCTGAACAATTGGCGGATGGAACCTCACATAGCCGGGGGCAGAAGCTGGTTTCTGGAATCGACGCCCCCATGACCACAATTCAGGTCTCCCAGACCAAACGATGTAATAGGAGCTTGACAGTGGAAGCCCATATCGGCCAGAAAAAGTATGTGGCCACAATCGATACAGGTGCCACCGCTTCCATAGTAAGAAGGGACATCGTTCGCCAATCATGGCTGCACAACACCAGCAGCTACTGTCTGAAAACAGCAACTGGAGCAACGGCAAAGGTGTATGGTGAGGTACTCTTGACGATAAATCTAGCAGGAATAGTCTTCTCCCATGCATTCTTAGTTGCCGATATATGTGACGAATGCATCATTGGAATCGACTTTATGACGACGCATGATGTAGTACTCGACATCGGTTTGCAAGTTCTAAAGTACAGAAACGTCGAGATTCCAATGGTTTACGGGAACGAGAACGTCGCAGCTCTAAGAACAGTTGTAAGTGAGGACGAAATATTACCACCTTCGTCAGAGACACTTATTTGGACAAAGCTGGAAGGTGATCCTGGGAGCCACCGGTTCTACCTAATAGAGCCAGATCCAGAAAACTACTATCAGAGCTATATCGTCGGAAAGATGCTTGTTGAACCTAAAAACAACTTGGTTCCTGTTCGTGTCCTCAATGTGGAACACAGAAGCGTAAAGCTGAAGCAAGGGGAAGTGATCGGAAAGTGCGTACCGATTACTGCGGTCACAAAGTTGTCAAAAGAAGGTCCTGCGAAACCGGTTAGACCTACGGAGATATCGGAAATGAAAAAGAATATACTCGGAGAGTGCGAGCTGGATCAGGAGCAGCGGGCAATGGCAGGGAGTCTAATCAACGAGTTCGCTGATATATTTGCTTCGCAGAGTAGCGAGTATGGCCGAACACATCTCGTACAGCACCCAATTGACACCGGGGATGCAAGACCAATTCGTCAGCCTCCCAGACGACTACCATTGGCTAAGCAGACGGAGGTTGCAGAAATGGTGTCGACGATGGAAAAGGAGGAACTGATTGAGAGCTCAAAAAGTCCGTGGGCATCACCGGTCGTCTTGGTCAAAAAGAAAGACGGAAGTACGAGATTCTGCGTGGACTATCGCCAACTAAACAACGTCACCAAGAAGGATAGCTACCCCCTGCCCAGAATTGACGATACCCTGAACACACTATCCGGGGCCAAATGGTTTTCGACTCTTGATCTGAAGAGTGGCTACTGGCAAGTACAGAAGACCGCGAGAAAACAGCATTCACAGCTGGAAACTGGCTTTGGCAATTTACAGTAATGCCATTTGGACTGTGCAATGCTCCAGCAACTTTTGAGCGTCTAATGGAGCGTGTTTTGCTGGGACTGACGTGGAAAACCTGTTTGGTCTACCTGGACGATGTCGTCGTGGTTGGTAAAACGTTCAACGAACATCGAAATAACCTTAGGGAGGAGTTCCAAAGGCTACGAAGTGCACAGTTAAAACTGAACCCGAAGAAGTGTTCTCTATTCTGAGCAGAAGTGAAGTATCAAGGGCACATCATCTCTTCCAAGGGAGTCAAGACTGATCCGGAGAAGATCGATGCAGTAAAAAACTGGCCGGTTCCCAAAGACAAACATCAGCTGAGAAGCTTCCTGGGACTTGCGACCTATTACAGACGATTTGTAAAGGACTTTGCCAGGATCGCAAAGAGCTTCCATCAACTGACAGAAAAAGGCAAACAATGCAAATGGTCAGGTGAGTGCGAAAACAGCTTCAAAGAACTTAAGCAACAGTTGTGCGACGCCCCCATATTAGCGTACCCTACCCCTGGAAAAACATTTATTGTGGATGCAGACGCTAGTAATGTGGGAATTGGAGCCGTGCTTTCCCAGGTACACGAGGGCCGCCAAGAGAAGGTAGTTTCGTTCTTCAGCAAAGTTCTCTCAAAGCCAGAAAGGAACTACTGTGTTACCAGGCGTAACATCCTTCGCACAGACCATGTATCTTTAAAGTGGCTACTACACTTTAAGAATCCTGAAGGACAAGTCGCAAGGTGGATCGAACAGCTGCAAATGTACGACTACGAAATACAACATCGAAAGGGAAGTCTTCATTCAAATGCGGACGCTCTCTCCCGTCGACCGTGCAAAACAGATTGTAAACATTGCTTACGACACGAGGAAAAAGATGTCGTGTCCGTTCAAAGGGTGAGAGCTATGCCCATTGGTGGCTGGAGTGCACGGGAAATCCGGGAGGCTCAAAAGGAAGATTCGGATATCGAACCAATCCTCGCCTGGAAGGAGCATGAGGGAAAACCAGACTGGCAGGAGATATCCAACAGGAGTCCCGAGCTGAAGGCATACTTTGCGCAGTGGGATTCCCTTCATGTCCAAGACGGCATTCTAAAAAGAAAGTGGGAAAGCCCGGATGGAAAGTCGTACGTAATGCAGCTTGTTGTTCCCAGGACAAAAGTTATCGAAGTGCTGAGGGAATTGCATGATGGAGTGTCTGGAGGCCACTTGGGAATAAACAAAACACTCGGAAAAGTGCGAGAACGCTTTTACTGGGTCCATTCAAGGGAGGACGTTGAGAATTGGTGCAGGAAATGCGTAATATGTGCGGCCAGCAAAGGCCCGAGAGTGAAAGTCCGAGGCAAGATGCATCAATATAATGTGGGAGCCCCTTTCGAAAGGATAGCCGTTGATATTGCGGGACCGTTTCCTGAAACGAACAATGGAAATCGTTACATCCTTGTTGTTATGGACTACTTCAGTAAGTGGCCTGAAGCATTTGCTATCCCAAATCAAGAAGCTAAGACTGTGGTGGAGCAAATCGTCTTCAACTGGGTAAGCAGATTTGGTGTGCCTATGGAACTGCATTCGGACCAAGGACGAAACTTCGAGTCCAGGATTTTCCAAGGAGTGTGCCAGTTACTCGGGATTAAGAAGACAAGAACAACACCGCTTCATCCACAATCAGATGGGATGGTGGAGCGCTTCAATAGAACGCTGAATGAACACCTCTCTAAGGTCGTTGGCGATGACCAGAGAGATTGGGACAAACACATTCCCATGTTTTTATTGGCCTATCGAAGTGCAGTGCACAACACCACAGGACATACTCCATCTGAAGTCCTATTTGGTCGAAAAGTCCGCCTACCTAGCGAGTTAATGTTTGGATCTCCATGTGTAGAGTCCAAAAATGAGGAGGACTATGTTACAGACCTCAGGAATATCATCAGGGACGTGCATCGAGGGACTAGGGCTAATATTGAGATAGCCAGTGACCGCATGAAAACGAGGTACGATACTAAAACAACAACTACAGGCTTACAGGAAGGAGATCTGGTATGGCTATATAACCCTCATCGAAGAAAAGGTTTATCACCTAAGTTGCAACCAGACTGGGAAGGGCCCTACAAAATCGTAAAGCGCATCAACGACGTTGTCTATCGCATCCAACGAGGAAAAGGCAAGCTGAAAGTCCTTCATGTGGATCGTCTTCATCGCTACAATGGTGCAAATGTTAACGAGTTTGTTCGGGACGAACAAGTTTAAGAGGGGGATATTGTGGCGTGGAATGAATTGTGGTGAAATGAAAACAAACTAAAATGGTGAAATGAAAACAACCCCCATTAGTCACCAAACAAGTTCCACTTCCAATCGGAGATTGGAATCTGTCAATTCCCCACTAAACTAAATTAACTGGGAATTTATCAATTGCTGAAAAGGGGAAAAAGTATGTCAGCCAATTGTAGAACCAATTGGAGTTAGCTAGAAAGTTCTCGAAGAGATGGTAGAGCAGATATAAAAGGAGAGGTTGTAGAACAGGGCGACAGTTGATTTTTATCAGTGATTGGTTAAAGTTCGAGATAGTAATCGGTTGAAATAAGTGATTGGTTTGAATCGTTGAAGAATTGTTTGAGTAATATTGTTCTGGTACTTAATAAGTGAATAATCTATAAAAGTGTAATAAAAGTGATTATACTAGAAAAGTTGAACAGAATAGTGTTTTATCTTTTCGAATCCCAGCCCAAATGTAACAATATTTATCACTCATTTTACTCTTGATTTCATTGGCAATTTTTTTAACAGCATCTTCACTGTCGCAACATATAGCAATCGAACCATTTTTTCTCTCAAACATATTATTTACTTTGATGGATAGGGCAGAGGGGTCTGTTTTCTTTTTTATCTGATTTTGTAACGTCAAACTGTTGACTCTCTTTCGGTTTTACTAAGACAGGGGCTATCTCAACATGCTTTTTTAGTAAATCAGCATATGATGGTTTTGTTGTCTTAGTTGCTCTAGCTTCGGAATCGGTCTTTCTATTGCGGGAGTTTACTTCACCCTTTAACTCATCAATTTTGCTAACTAAACACTCACGTACATTTTTTTCAGTTGATCATTCTTTTCACTCTCACGTGTCGATGCTTTTAACAACAAAGTATTTGTTAACTCTTTCACGGAGGCAGAAACTGCCTGAACTCCTTCATTCTCTTTCTCACTCTTCTCTTTTATGACGTCTTTAAATGCAATACCCATATCACTAACTTGTGCTGATAGATTATTCACACTCTTATTTAAAATGTCTATAATTTTATCACATTTTGACTGCTGCCTTTCTAACAGGATCTCGCATTGATTTAGAATCTTATTGGGAAACACTAAACAGTCATTACACCAATAACTAAGATTTTTGTTTCCTCTAAGTTGTTAAATACCATATTCATATAATTTGCCTTCGCAACACAACCGATGGAACACTTTTTTGCAGAACCCGCTACAAGGAATTATATTCCCGTCACCGCGATTAATCCTTGTATCACATTTTCCGCAAAATTCATCCATCGCATTGAATGTTTGTCACGAAAATAAGACAAAAAAAACTAATAAGAAAATAGATTTTATTTTTATATCACTTAATAACACGTCTAACTCGCAACACACTCTCTCTCAAAAAAATGTCATCCAACTGCCAGAAACGCTTAAGTGATTCATGAAGTTGATTGGCGTCCACGTCCATGTACACGACATGTGACACCTGCTCAAGCTCAAAGCCCTCGCTATAATCCTGCCATAAATAGTTTCCATCTCTGTAACACCACCTGGCTGATGCCCCAGAACAGAAACAAATGTCTGTGCTATAAACCTGCACCCTAGAAATAAATCAACAGGATCTGATTTCCAATACTCTGGATCAGCAAGTGGTAACCCTGTTGAAATATCCATTTGTGGCCATCCCAAATTGTGTGTAGGCACAATTGGCTGCCATTTACTTTACTTGGGAAGTGCCCAGAAGTCCTGCTCTACTGAAACCTGCGAATTGAACCATGGACATACAAGAAGTGTGGTTTTGCATTTGAAGTTGAAAGGCTTGCCTTCCACACCAATTACTCGCTTCGCTATTTGCACCTTTGGCACGCCCAATCTCTGGGCAAGCTGATAGCTAACCAGGTTAGGTTGTGCCCCTGTGTCTAAAAGTGCCCTGCCATCCATCTCGATTCTTAACTGTGCCATAGGCATCAAAGTAAATTTGTACTGCTCCTGCTACAGGTATGTTACCATCTGACTCACTCTCCGCTGAATTCACCCCTGCTGTACCTGCAATCTCCCTTGCCTTGATTTTGTCCATCCGAGGGCGCTTCTCGGAAAAGACGACTAGTCAATTTCTCTTCTGCTTGTTTTCGCCTTCCTGCCTGCTCCTTGGCTTCCTTCTCTTTTCCTGCGCATGGAAGATCATTGCTTCGCTTCACCCTTCCTAAACTCTCTCTCATAGGACAGTGTACATTATTTTGCACATGTTTACCGGGGCACCGTACACACGGTCCTTGGAAGCACTCCTTCGAAGCATATCCAAACTTAAGGCAATCCGAGCAGAGTGCCTTCTCCTTCACGAAGTCCTGCTTGGCCCGCAAGTTCACCCAATGCGATGCCTTTAGGAAGGTAAATCTATCGGTGGGCGCTATTGTATCATCATCATGGATCGCTGCCACAGATCTATCGCGAAAACCCTGCTATTTTGTAATATCGCCATCGAACGATCCTCAGGTATTCTAATCATCGTGTTGGGCGAATGAAAGACTAACCTGGACTTCGATGGGCTGTCTTGCTCTGCCTGCTGCACCTGCTGTTGTTAGAGTTTTTTCGGCTACCTTCTCCTTTAATGCTGCATAGGCGGCAAAATATTCTGCCTCAGCTTCAACAATCCTGCACTGCATCTCAACGTTAGTCAATAGTCGTTAGTTAGTCAACGCAATCCTGCTCTCGGACACTTTTACATGCGCTCAAGTATCCCGCAAGGCTTCAAGCCTGACCTGCGCTAATGCCATTTTGGAAGTCCCAAAGGTTGGATATTCCACGAAGGCCAGGATCCTGCTTACTGAAAATATTCCGGCATCGAACGCATAATTATCGTTTCGTTCCTGCTTTTGCTTGCCTTTTCTTTTATTTTTATTATTAATAAAAAATGCCTGCTTGATGCTTTTTTTTGCTAAAAAGGCATAGAGAAAAGTGTATTGCATTAGAAATCATAGAAATTTCCCAGTATGCGAAAGTAAAATGTTAGTTAAAAGAAATAAATAAAAAATATTTCGCAGAAGGTACTAGCAATTACAAATTTCCCAGTATGCGATAGTAAAATGTGTGTTGTAAATATAATAAAAATGAGGAAAATATGATGAATAGTGAATGAAATAAATATTATAAGTATAAATAAATGGGGTGGCAAATTGTTGTTGGTTTTGTAGCTGTTGTTGTTTTACATTCGTGTTCTTTAATTCCAATCTCACTCACAACAATTTTATATCATTTGTTGCATTTCAGAACTCAAGTCAATTTGAGTATATTCTGAAATAGCATTCTATCTCTTAGAAACTAGCACCGTCGTGGTTTGAGTTTTTTCCTGCTCCTGCTTTGTCTACTTTTTTTTTTAATATATTGTTACATTTGGGCTGGGATTCGAAAAGATAAAACACTATTCTGTTAAACTTTTCTAGTCAAAATCACTTTTATTACACTTTTACGGATTATCCACTAATTAAGTACTAGAACAATATTACTTAAACAATTCCTCAACGATTCAAACCAATCACTTATTTCACTTTATTACTCTGCACTTATTTATCTTTACAACCGATTACTATCTCGAACTTTAACCAATCACTGATAAAAATCAACTGTCGCCCTGTTCTACAACCTCTCCTTTTATATCTGCTCTGCCATCTCTTCGAGAACTTTCTAGCTAACTCCAATTGGTTCTACAATTGGCTGACATACTTTTTCCCCTTTTCAGCAATTGATAAATTCCCATTTAGTTTAGTGGGGAATTGACAGATTCCAATTTCCAATTGGAAGTGGAACTTGTTTGGTGACTAATGGGGGTTGTTTTCATTTCACCATTTTAGTTTGTTTTCATTTCACCACAATTCATTCCACGCCACAATATCCCCCTCTTAAACTTGTTCGTCCCGAACAAACTCGTTAACATTTGCACCATTGTAGCGATGAAGACGATCCACATGAACGACTTTCAGCTTGCCTCTTCCTCGTTGGATGCGATAGACAACGTCGTTGATGCGCTTTACGATTTTGTAGGGCCCTTCCCAGTCTGGTTGCAACTTAGGTGATAAACCTTTTCGTCGATGAGGGTTATATAGCCATACCAGATCTCCTTCTTGAAAGCCTGTAGTTGTTGTTTTAGTATCGTACCTCGTTTTCATGCGGTCACTGGCTATCTTAATATTAGCCCTAGTCCCTCGATGCACGTCCCTGATGATATCCCTGAGGTCTGTAACATAGTCCTCCTCATTTTTGGATTCTTCGCATGGAGATCCAAACATTAACTCGCTAGGTAGGCGGACTTTTCGACCAAATAGGACTTCAGATGGAGTATGTCCTGTGGTGTTGTGCACTGCACTTCGATAGGCCAATAAAAACATGGGAATGTGTTTGTCCCAATCTCTCTGGTCATCGCCAACGACCTTAGAGAGGTGTTCATTCAGCGTTCTATTGAAGCGCTCCACCATCCCATCTGATTGTGGATGAAGCGGTGTTGTTCTTGTCTTCTTAATCCCGAGTAACTGGCACACTCCTTGGAAAATCCTGGACTCGAAGTTTCGTCCTTGGTCCGAATGCAGTTCCATAGGCACACCAAATCTGCTTACCCAGTTGAAGACGATTTGTTCCACCACAGTCTTAGCTTCTTGATTTGGGATAGCGAATGCTTCAGGCCACTTACTGAAGTAGTCCATAACAACAAGGATGTAACGATTTCCATTGTTCGTTTCAGGAAACGGTCCCGCAATATCAACGGCTATCCTTTCGAAAGGGGCTCCCACATTATATTGATGCATCTGGCCTCGGACTTTCACTCTCGGGCCTTTGCTGGCCGCGCATATTACGCATTTCCTGCACCAATTCTCAACATCCTCCCTTGAATGGACCCAGTAAAAGCGTTCTCGTACTTTTCCGAGTGTTTTGTTTATTCCCAAGTGGCCTCCAGACACTCCATCATGCAATTCCCTCAGCACTTCGATAACTTTTGTCCTGGGAACAACAAGCTGCATTACGTACGACTTTCCATCCGGGCTTTCCCATTTTCTTTTTAGAATGCCGTCTTGGACATGAAGGGAATCCCACTGCGCCCAGTATGCCTTCAGCTCGGGACTCCTATTGGATATTTCCTGCCAGTCTGGTTTTCCTTCATGCTCCTTCCAGGCGAGGATTGGTTCGATATCCGGATCTTCCTTTTGAGCCTCCCGGATTTCCCGTGCACTCCAGCCACCAATGGGCATAGCTCTCACCCTTTGAACGGACACGACATCTTTTTCCTCGTGTCGTAAGCAATGTTTACAATCTGCTTTGCACGGTCGACGGGAGAGAGCGTCTGCATTTGAGTGAAGACTTCCCTTTCGGTGTTGTATTTCGTACTCGTACATTTGCAGCTGTTCGATCCACCTTGCGACTTGTCCTTCAGGATTCTTAAAGTGTAGTAGCCACTTTAAAGATGCATGGTCTGTGCGAAGGATGAATTTCTGCCCATAGAGGTACTTATGGAAATGTTTCGTTGCCAGTACCAAAGCAAGGAGTTCGCGCCTGGTAACACAGTAGTTCCTTTCTGGCTTTGAGAGAACTTTGCTGAAGAACGAAACTACCTTCTCTTGGCCCTCGTGTACCTGGGAAAGCACGGCTCCAATTCCCACATTACTAGCGTCTGCATCCACAATAAATGTTTTTCCAGGGGTGGGGTACGCTAATATGGGGGCGTCGCACAACTGTTGCTTAAGTTCTTTGAAACTGTTTTCGCACTCACCTGACCATTTGAATTGTTTGCCTTTTTCTGTCAGTTGATGCAAGCTCTTTGCGATCCTGGCAAAGTCCTTTACAAATCGTCTGTAATAGGTCGCAAGTCCCAGGAAGCTTCTCAGCTGATGTTTGTCTTTGGGAACCGGCCAGTTTTTCACTGCATCGATCTTCTCTGGATCAGTCTTAACTCCCTTGGAAGAGATGATGTGCCCGAGATACTTCACTTCTGGTCGGAATAGAGAACACTTCTTCGGGTTCAGTTTTAACTGTGCACTTCGTAGCCTTTGGAACACTTCCCTAAGGTTATTTCGATGTTCGTTGAACGTTTTACCAACCACGATGACATCGTCCAGGTAGACCAAACAGGTTTTCCACGTCAGTCCCAGCAAAACACGCTCCATTAGACGCTCAAAAGTTGCTGGAGCATTGCACAGTCCAAATGGCATTACTGTAAATTGCCAAAGCCCGTTTCCTGCTGTGAATGCTGTTTTCTCGCGGTCTTCTGGATGGATCTGTACTTGCCAGTAGCCACTCTTCAGATCAAGAGTCGAAAACCATTTGGCCCCGGATAGTGTGTCCAGGGTATCGTCAATTCTGGGCAGAGGGTAGCTATCCTTCTTGGTGACGTTGTTTAGCTGGCGATAGTCCACGCAGAATCTCGTACTTCCGTCTTTCTTTTTGACCAGGACGACGGGTGATGCCCACGGACTTTTTGAGCTCTCAATCAGTCCCTCCTTTTCCATCGTCGACACCATTTCTGCAACCTCCGTCTGCTTGGCCAATGGTAGTCGTCTGGGAGGCTGACGAATTGGTCTTGCATCCCCGGTGTCAATTCGGTGCTGTACGAGATGTGTTCGGCCATACTCGCTACTCTGCGAAGCAAATATATCAGCGAACTCGTCGATTAGACTCCCTGCCATGGCCCGCTGCTCCTGATCCAGCTCGCACTCTCCGAGTATATTCTTTTTCATTTCCGATATTTCCGTAGGTCTAACCGGTTTCGCAGGACTTTCATTTGACAACTTTGTGACCGCAGTAATTGGTACGCACTTTCCGATCACTTCCCCTTGCTTCAGCTTTACGCTTCTGTGTTCCACATTGAGGACACGAACGGGAACCAAGTTGTTTTTAGGTTCAACAAGGATCTTTCCAACGATATAGCTCTGGTAATAGTTTTCTGTATCTGGCTCTATTAGGAAGAATCGGTGGCTCCCAGGATCACCTTCCAGCTTTGTCCAAATAAGTGTCTCTGACGAAGGTGGTAAAATTTCGTCCTCACTTACAACTGTTCTTAGAGCTGCGACGTTCTCGTTCCCGTAAACCATTGGAATCTCGACGTTTCTGTACTTTAGAACTTGCAAACCGATGTCGAGTACTACATCATGCGTCTTCATAAAGTCGATTCCAATGATGCATTCGTCACATATATCGGCCACTAAGAATGCATGGGAGAAGACTATTCCTGCTAGATTTATCGTCAAGAGTACCTCACCATACACCTTTGCCGTTGCTCCAGTTGCTGTTTTCAGACAGTAGCTGCTGGTGTTGTGCAGCCATGATTGGCGAACGATGTCCCTTCTGATTATGGAAGCGGTGGCACCTGTATCGACTGTGGCCACACACTTTTTCTGGCCGATATGTGCTTCCACTGTCAAGCTCCTATTACATCGTTTGGTCTGGGAGACCTGAATTGTGGTCCTGGGGGCGTCGATTCCAGAAACCAGCTTCTGCCCCGCGAAGCTGGTTCTTACTCGTTTCCCGACTGATGGCTTTGTGAGGTTCCATCCGCCGATTGTTCAGATGCCTCCACGTGACGACTTCTTGTTCTGCAATGTGGACAACTACCCTGTCTACGTTCAGCTCTGCACTGTCGTTGCAGATGTCCAATTTTGTTGCAGTTCCAGCAACGGATCGGTCCCCTGCGAGCACTGTTCCGGTCTTCTACCTCTGTTCTCTGGCATGTACATTCGACGGATGTTATTTCTCTTACGCGGTGGAATCCTTGAGATGCCTGGTCAGCAGCTTTCATAGTTAATGCAAACGCCAGTGCCTCAGGAAGAGTTCTCTTTCCAGCCATTCGTAGAGCCATCTGCAGCTGTCTGTCCTCTATGGCTTGTGTAAATGCCTCAATAGCCATTTCGTTGATGACATCTTCGCCGGCATTGGGATATGACAAGTGCGCTAGCCGTTCTATATCCGCTTGCAGCTGCTGGAGTGTTTCTCCCCTCTTCTGGAATCTACTGCGCAGTTGCACTCTATACACTTGCTGCATATGGTCGTCACCAAACCGCATCTCAATAGCCTTAACCAAAGCATCATAGTTGCGTTGTTTTTCTTCTGAGATAGTTTGAAGCAATTCTGCAGCTGTACCTCGTAATGCGAGCGTTAATGCAATCGACTTTTCCTCGTCGTCCCATCCATTGGTCATTGCAGCTGCTTCGAACTGTCTCTTATAGATCGGCCATGATGTTTGACCATCAAAAACGGGTGGTTGCATCTCCTTCCTTCTTGGGCAGTCAGTAGAATATTCGCGAGCCTTCTGTTTCTTGACTTTTTCGAGCTCTTTAACTACGTTCTCGATGTTTGTTTCGTGTCTATGAAGAGATTCATTAATTTCCTCAAACTTGGTTTCATGCTTATTTAACTTCTCATCAATCGCGACGATTTTTACATCTAGAACATTCTTAAACTCTTCCACGGCATCTTTTTGTGCGGCGGCAATGTAATTTTTCTGTTCTTCAAGAGAATTCTTCTGTTGTTCTAGAGAATTCTTCTGTTCTTCTAGAGAATTCTTCTGTTCTGCGAACTTAGATTCCATAGAATTCTTCTGTTCTGCGAACTTAGATTCCATAGAATTCTTCTGTTCTGCGAACTTAGATTCCATAGAATTCTTCTGTTCTTCCATCTTGGCAAGAAGTAATTCCATCATAGCGCTAATATCAACGCCTGTACTTACTTGTTCTTCTGCCACGTCAAAAAGCATGGTCTTTGAATTTTCTCCCTCATTTTCGACAGCCTCCTGCAGACGAAGTATGAGGTCACTTTTCCCTCCAGCTGTGGAGAGATTCCTCTTTTCTAATTCACTTTTTAATTGGGGTATGCTTAGTTGTAGCAATACACGACCCATTTTTTTTTTTTGTGTCACTTGTAATTTCGAAATTCACAAATTCACTTTAATTTTTTTTTTTTTTTTTTTTTTTTTTTTTTTTTTTTTTTTTTTTTTTTTTAAATGTTTCTTTATCACACACGCTTTAACACAGAATAAGTTTTATCCCACTTCTGACACCAATGTTACATTTGGGCTGGGATTCGAAAAGATAAAACACTATTCTGTTAAACTTTTCTAGTCAAAATCACTTTTATTACACTTTTACGGATTATCCACTAATTAAGTACTAGAACAATATTACTTAAACAATTCCTCAACGATTCAAACCAATCACTTATTTCACTTTATTACTCTGCACTTATTTATCTTTACAACCGATTACTATCTCGAACTTTAACCAATCACTGATAAAAATCAACTGTCGCCCTGTTCTACAACCTCTCCTTTTATATCTGCTCTGCCATCTCTTCGAGAACTTTCTAGCTAACTCCAATTGGTTCTACAATTGGCTGACATACTTTTTCCCCTTTTCAGCAATTGATAAATTCCCATTTAGTTTAGTGGGGAATTGACAGATTCCAATTTCCAATTGGAAGTGGAACTTGTTTGGTGACTAATGGGGGTTGTTTTCATTTCACCATTTTAGTTTGTTTTCATTTCACCACAATTCATTCCACGCCACAATATATACCTATAAAAAAAAATCAACTAATATCCTGAACCTGATATATGGCAACTGGTGCGTTTGCACTCAATTCCTCCTTGACTCCTTCGCTTTTATCTTTGGTAACTCGCACACAAGTGCTCTGAGTTCCACCCACCTGCTCCTGCTCATTCACATTATTTGTCTCGACCTATATTTTTCGCTCTGTATAATTAATGGCGACTTGCAAATTTGTGCTCAAGTCCCTCCTTCCCCTTCTCATTCAATGTCTCGACAAAATAAATAACTTGGCAAGAAAAAAGGTGACAACAAAAAAAAAACTTAACTCAAGTAACCTAGAAGAAAAATAAAATTTTCAACCCCTATCTCACAACACAGCACCAACAACAATCACCATTATTTGTTATTTAGGTTTTTGATAAATATGAAATTCTTATTATTACTCCCATCTCATAAAAAAAAGAATACGCACACTCGCTGCACTCATTCGCATATATTTTCTTTCTCCATCTGAAAAGTAATGATAGACAGACACCCTGCCCCTGCCCTCAAGAAGTCGACGCATGCGCACATTCACTGAAAAACTGAGTTATAGCCCGTCCCATAGTAAAAGAAAATTTCTTGCGCAGGTCTCTTCACATCAGGGATTTTATTCCCTTAGCGCCAACAAAACTACTCTTCCAACCAGAACTACAGCTAAAAAAAATATGTGCGCATTTCATACAACAAACATACCCCTGCTTGCGAAAACATCTCTCTCGATCGACGATCGAGACATGACCATAAACTAAGTATTAAATAGACCGCCAGCTCCCGTGCACCTACCCGATTCCCCTCGAAAATTTTGAAAAGAAAATTCTCTCTTAAATTTCGTATGCGTGAATACGTGTGAAGCAGCAAAATAAAAGCATTCTGAATGGAGGGGGTATAAACAAATAATGACACTGAGCAGTCATCCAACATCGTGGTATTTCTACCTTTTTGTAGAAATGTTGACGTCCGAAAAACCTTCCGTGCAAAACTAAAATATAGCATCAAAATTGTGGAAATATTAGGAATCTGATGAAGAAACCTTCGAACTACATTGCAACACACTAAATGTCCATAAAAAAGGGATTTAGCTTTTAGTAAAAATTTCTAGTACCAATAAATAATTATTATAAGCTAACAAACTGCGATTTTTGTACTGAAGGTTAATATAATATGAATTTCTATCCGAATAATACTAATTTTACTCTTCGAAGAAACATTTTTTCATAAACAAATCGAGGGAATTTGTGTTCGGTGAAAAGGGAAAAATGCCCACGCTTCGTGGGAAAAATAAAGAGACAGTGCTAAGCACAGTGACTGACAGTAGGGTAGTTGGTAAGTTTCTATCAGCTGATGGATGCGTTCCAACAGTTTACATTTGTTGTTTTATTTCACCACGAAAGCATTTATTTTACAAAATGGTTAGTAACTAATGTAATCAACGTATCAATAAAGAAATAAACTGAGAAATATTCATTCGCAGGAATAAAATAATACATTTTTGTACCTAAAGTAATTCCTTTGTTTTCGTTTGTTGTTTTTGGCGAAAAATTATTTCGCCGGCGAATGTCGACAGAAAAAAGGCAACGAATTCAAATGGAAGAATTGATTAGGAATATTCAATTTTAGAGTTCGTTGGGGATATGAACATTTCTGAGTGGGTAACAGTTTTGAGTTAAAATTTGTTCATGAATTTTTCAGAAAACAAAAAGGCAAAAAAATTATTACAAAATTTCAACAATTTCAAGCATTTCAAACTAACGTAATAATTAATGAAAACACTTGAGTCAGCCGAGAACAGCCGTGAATAATTCTCATGACGAAAAAATGACTCTGGCTGACGAAAAAAAATTCTTTCAACTTCTTAAAATAATTTTTTTTTCTAAATTTTCATTGAACTTTAATAACAAAAATGTCTTATAAATACAATCAACGAAAACGAATTTAATTTCTTTATACTGTACGGGAATAAAATGCATAGGTATACTATCATAGTATTAAATAGACCGTCAGCTCTTCCAACTTAAGAGAGTTTGCCTACAAGCTGTTTTCCGTGTTCCTATGTGCGAAAGCATGTGTGCCATGTTAAAGTACATTAGACGCACGCATACATTTGCACATAGCAACCTGACAGACGACTGACAACTCATTCTGTGGTGACATTGGAAAAAATTCAAATAATTCAAATAATTGGCCGTTATCGGGATGTGTCTAGAAAACGGTGTGTATGGTGTGGTGAATTTAGTAACAATTTCTATTTCATTAACACGAATATTACAAGGACTTATTTTATTTTATCTAGATAATCCATACAGTACAGGATCTTTACATTGTGCTTGTAAAAAATAGAAACCGATGAACTATATATATATATATATCATCGGCAAAAATACAATAAAATCAGTATCTACAAATAATTATTTGGAATTTTACCGATAGTATACCTATACATTTTATTCGCGTGCAGTATACAGAAATTAAATTCGTTTTCGTTGGTTGTATTTATAAGACATTTTTGTTATTAAAGTTCAATGAAAATTTAGAAAAAAAAATTATTTTAAAAAGTTGAAAGAATTTTTTTTCGTCATGAGAATTTCTAAAAATTAGTTTGTCATGTCCTATGAAAGTTGTATATCGTTTTGAAAGTTAAATTTTGAAAAGAAATCTGCACCAAAATAGTATGAAGACCAACAGCCCAATTGATAGGACAAAAAAGTTATTTTCTAAATAAACATTATTCACGGCTGTTCTCGGCTGTTCTCGGCTGACTCAAGTGTTTTCATTAATTATTACGCTAGTTTGAAATTCTTTTGTTTATTAAATTGTTGAAATTTTGAAATAATTGTTTTGCCTTTTTGTTTTCTGAAAAATTCATGAACAAATTTTAACTCAAAACTGTTACCCACTCAGAAATGTTCATATCTCTGCCCTGAACCCCAAAGAACTTTAAATTTGAATATTCCTAATCAATTCTTCCATTTGAATTCGTTGCCTTTTTTCTTTCGACATTCGCCGACGAAATCATTTTTCGCCAAAAACAACAAACGAAGACAAAAGAATTACTGTAGGTACAAAAATGTATTATTTTATTCCTGCGAATGAATATTTCTCAGTTTATTTCTTTATTGATACGTTGATTACATTAGTTATTAACCATTTTGTAAAATAAATGTTTTCGTGGTGAAATAAAACAACAAATGTAAACTGTTGGAACGCATCCATCAGCTGATAGAAACTTACCAACTACCCTACTGTCAGTCACTGTGCTTAGCATTGTCTCTTTATTTTTCCCACGAAGCGTGGGCATTTGTCCCTTTTCACTGAACTCAAATTCCCTCGATTTGTATTAGTATTTTTCGAAAAGAAATTCACATTAAATTAACCTTCAGTATAAAAATCGCAGTTTGTTAACATTATAATGATTATTTCTTGGTCATAGAAATTTTTACTAAAAGTTAAATCCCTTTTTTATGGACATTTAGTGTGTTGCAATGTAGTTCGAAGGTTTTTCGTCAGGTTCCTAATATTTCTACAATTTTGATGCTTTATTTTCGTTTTGCACGGAAGGTTTTTCGGACATCAACATTTCTACAAAAAGGTAGAAATACCACGATGTAGGATGACTGCTCAGTGTCATTATTTGTTTATACCCCCTCCATTCAGAATTCTTTTTTTTTTGCTGCTTCACACGTATTCACGCATACGAAATTTAAGAGAGAATTTTCTTTTCAAAATTTTCGAGGGGAATCGGGTAGGTGCACGGGAGCTGGTGGTCTATATAGTACTTAGTTTATGACCACCACCATTCACTTGCAAACAAATATTTTGCAACAATTTAAGGTTTATGACTTGTGGACTGTACAATTTTTATTAAATTATTACTGTTAAATATCGCGGTGGCGCGAGAACACAAACTCTCTTATCTGCTGCTGGTCTTAATTCTTGATGAAGAATTTGTATCGGTCGCTTCTGCTTGCAAAGGGAAAAACAAGGAAACAATATCTTTTCGCTTACTTACATGCTGGTAGGTACAAAATGTCTATGTATAGAATGTTGTGCATATAATTTCCCCGAGCTACGATACATTTTAGTCCGTGTCCTGCACGTATCACATGATTCCTGCGCACATTTTGCTTTATTTTGCGACTGCGTGATTTTCATCGTAGCGCATTTCACCATCACAATTTATGTTCGTAATAAACATGCTCACTCACAATGCACTCATATTTTTTTTTTCAAAAGAAAACCTGCACCATCACGTCACTGGCACAATATCCGGCTCGACACGGACTAAAATGTATCGTAGCTCGGGGAAATTATATGCACAACAAATACAAACCGTCACACTCCGAGGAAAAAATATGAAACCGTCAGAACAAATAAAAAAGACAAGACAATTATAGTGGAAAAATGTTATAAAAAACCACTTCTATTTATTTCTTCTCAATGATCAGTTCCTGTACAAACAGCCTTCTCGGTTGGTTCCTGCTGAAAGACTGACTTTCGTTATACAACTCTCAGAACCTCCTCTGTCTTTCGTGAAGATTATCTATTCGCAGAGTTGCAATACTAATGCAGTTCGATACAGTTATTATTTTCGGCATTAGTACTTAATATCACCGCGTATCAGCTTTGTTAGAAAGCTTTTACGATATAGTGTTATGTGTAGTTGTGTATGTATGACTTTTTTTTTTGTTGAAACTTTGCGTTTTTTATGGGTTTATTTAGTTTGTTTAAGATTTAAACGTGGTGTTTTGTTAGATTTTTCTTCTCACTTTGGTTTTGTTTTTTACTTAAAAGTTGTCCAATATTCTTTCGGATCTCTTTTTTGTTTTTAATCTCTATACATTTTTCGTTATTATTATTTGTTCACTTTGCGTTTGGCTTTAATTGTCCAATTAATTTTTGGATCGTTTTCTTTTTTGAATAATAACAAACATACGTACATTTTCCTTTATTTTTGCTTGTTCACTTTCCTTTCGATTTTCGGTAAATTGTCGAATATTCTTTAAGATTTTTTTCTTTTTTTTCAGCACACTTAAGCTACTATTGTTCACTTTAGTTAGTACACCGACTGCGCCAGTTATCGAATCTAAAGCGTTTTTTTACATTTTAAATTAATTTTTATTTGTTACTTTCATTAAACTTACATCCTAGACAAAAACGATTAAATCTATTTTAAAGCTAACATTTGTCTTAATTCTAGCTTCCTGGCTCTAAGCGAGCGCTCTAAACTTATCAATATCCTTAGAATTATTGCCTTTGGTCTAAATCCATCTATATTTAAATTTGTTTGTTTTTTAATTTCCAAGAAACTTTATAAAACTTGAATTCTTTATTTGTATCTAAAGCGTCGTTAGGAAAGGAAACAACTTCTTATTTTTTTTCGATCTCTATTTCACAGCTTCCAAAGTAAATTTAATTATATCCTTACGATCTAAGATAAATGTTTAGTTGAGGAGCTTGCTGTTGTTGCTGGGCAGTTATCTATCTTCTTCGATACCGTGCACGTCCTGGTACACGTTATTGTTGTACTTGTGATTGTTGTACTTGTACGACACATAGCTCGTGCCGAGTATATTTTTTGTTTTTTAGCTTCTCCCTATTCCGCCTGTATGTGACCGCAGTTATATGTACCAGATAGCGAGTAGGTTGAGTGTAGAAATTCCGAGATTGTTTCTTCGCAATGTAATCAGCGAATCCTTGGATATAGAAACCATCATTACTGAGTATGTTAAGCAGTTCATTTACTGCGATAGACCATAGCAGGGGGATATGAAACCACCCTGGGGGCAACTTTTCGCAGCCGTGATGCTGATTCTGTCACTGCCTAATGTAGAGTTCATGTTTCTACTGCTAAGCATGTGTTTTATCCAGTTACGTGTCGTAATACTGTGTAGTGGATGCATCTCTAAATTTTGGGCAGCGTTCAGCACCTTCGATGTCAAGGAAGCAGCCCACAGAAAATTCGTTACTGTTGAGGGAGTTATCGATTCTGACGATAAGTTCCTGAAGAGCATATTTTGAATATGTCATCTTCTTCGGAGGAAATTTTCTTTAGACCTTTTCCAGTCCTCTCGTGTTGGTCTGTTGATTCTTCTCTGAAGAGAAATATCGGGTGAGTCTGGTGTTGTGGTAGAGTTCAGGAAGTGGGTTTTAGTTAAAAGCTGTAGCGTCTGGAGGCCGTTTTCCATATAGGTCTCAATTGGATTTCTCATTAATCTGATTCGATAGAATTCCTAAGTTAAGAGCACTGCTTCGAGTATCAGAGAGATCCTGGTAGAACTTTTCTTTTTATATGCCCATTCTCCATCGTGTTGCGCACTGTTAAAATACTTCCTTGTAGATTTTCTAAGATTGGAGATTTAACAACATTGATACTTACGCAGCAAAGATGTAGGCTATCAATATCTCTGATATTTTTATAACATCTGTCATGAGTTCTAGGGTATAAGTGTCCCAATCTGCGGATCTTGGCTGTCTATAAGATTCATAAATTTGGGAACCTAATAGGGCGTCAAAACAGATTTGAACTAATTTTTTTGTTATTATTCCGTTGTTATAAAACCCTCACATAAATAATTATACTACCTTCATATAAGAAGCAGAAAAATTAACAAAAACAAAGCTCTTTTTATTGAATTCGAATGGTTTTTTTGAAATGCCTTTTTTTTGTTCTGCGATATATAAAAATTCCCTTTCTTCGCCCTTTTAGGTTATTTTGAAATACAAAATGCCCACGAAATAGGTGTTTTTGTGTTCGGGAATTGGAATGGTTTTTACATTCTGTTTTAAGATCATACAAGCTCTAGGTGTTCCTTTATTTACGGGTTCGTAGAGTAACTCACCTGAAGGACCCTTTATTTGATCCTTATATATATATGTTGGATAATAAAACAAAGTAGTGTTTGACAATCCAAGTTTTTATTTATGTTGTGTGTAAATCAGAGAGTGACGACTAAGAGACTGACTGTTTTCTGTCAGCCGCAAGAAAACGAAGGGAATTAACTGCATATCCGGGTCGATGATCTTCATATGACATTCGGGTAAAAGAACATTTTTCGTGGTGCGGCGATCTTCATTGGACTTCAGGGGGAATTAATCTGTAGTCGTCGCCCGCCCAACATCCGGTCATCCTTCCTTTCAAACGTCTCGGTTGAATGAAAAACTCCAAGGTTTCATAAATTCAGCTACAGATGTCGTATTCTTGGGCCCTTCTCCATCGCCGATACGCTGAAGTGAGTAGCGATCTCTTCCATCAGAGCTAGCTACCTTGTACGGACCTAGAAATAAAGCCTTTAGTTTGTTACCGGGCCCAAACTGGGTCCGCTTTATAGCAACAACATCATTTACAGAAAATATATTCGCCTTTCTTCTTCATCAGCTTTACATCCTCTTTTTGCCTCATTTTTACCCCCATAAGAGCATCAAAGGGTGAAGTGTTGATCGCTCGTTGAAATGTTGAATTTAAGACACGCTGTACTTTGTCAACAAACTTATAGCAATGATCAGGGTTTTCATCTGAGAGTTTATTCAGCATAGGTACAACTATTTGGTGAACCCTTTCCACTTGCCCATTTGAACGTGGTACGCCTGTCGTGATAAGATGGTGTATAACATTTTCAGAGTCACAAAACTCCATGAATGCGTGGGAAGTGAACGCCGTTCCCCGGTCTGAGACAATCTTGTCTGGATTTCCAAAGACTGGTTGCTGAGTTTTTAATTTGCTCAGTACCTCCGCTACGTTCGTAGTTTTGGTTAGGTAAAGCCACACAGATTTCGTAAGCCCGTCAATTACAGAGAATATGTATTTGTATTGCTTGCTCGTGGCTGTCATGGGACCCAAGTGGTCGACGTGATAGACGCAGAGGAGTGTCCCCTTTCTCGACAGGGCTTAAGAACCCTTCTTTTTTCCCCCTCTTTGACTGAGCGCAATACTTTTACGTGCAGATTCTTAGTAAAGAGTTCTCGAGCTATTATGTCTTCCATCTTTTTGGAGCCAATATGTCCGTTTTCATGAACTCTGCGTATCACCTCCGCATGCATTATGTCTGGTACGACTAACAATGTTTCTCCTTTCACCTGTTTATATAAAATATTATTTAGCTGTACGTACCCATCAAAATCCTTTTGCGATTGCAACACAGCCTTAATAGCATTGATAGAATCATCTGCAGCTTGTCGATCCTTGATGAGTTTTGTTAAAACTGACTCAGCAACCATCATCGGATTCCTCGACAGTGCATCCACATGCTTCATCCTTGTTCCGCTGCGATGTTCAACTGAGTAATCGTATTCTTCCAGAAGCATTGCCCACCTTGCAATTTTTGAGGACCGTTCCCTTTTTGTTAGCGTTTTTCAAAACGCATCTTAGTCAGTAACCAGTTTGAACTTAGTTCCAAGAAGATACACCCTGAACTTCGTAACTGCGTTGATGACTGCTAGGAGTTCTAACTCTAAACTGCAATAATTTCGTTCAGCAGGCGATGTCTTCTTGCTTATAAAGTGAACAGGATGCAAATCTTTCTCGTAAGTCTTCCGCTGCAACAGAACTGCACCAAAACCATCAATGCTTGCATCCGTATGCAACTCGGTTACTGAGTCTGGGTCGAAAATTCTAAGAACTGGACTGGATGATAACAATTTTTTTAGATGACCCACTGCTTGTTTCTGTTCGGTTCCAAAAAAGAAAGTTGAGCCTTTGAGGAGCATATCTGTAAGAGGTTTAGCAATTATTGAGAACCCAGGTATAAATTTTCTAAAGAATCCACTGAGCCCCAAAAAACTTTGCTGCTGTTTGATATTGGACGGCTCGGGGAAATTCTGTACTGCTACAATTTTTCCAGGAGATGGTTGGATCTTACCGTCTTCCACTACATGCCCGAGAAATTCCACGCGACGCTTCAAAAATTTGCATTTTTTCAATTTAATTTCTAATCCGTATTTTGCTGCAGTTTCCAGAACAAGTTTCAAATTCGTAAAACCTTCTTCCTTGTCCTTACTTGGAATAATGAAATCGTCCATATAAAAAAAAAAAACAATTTTTTCAGAGATTAGTTTCCTAAAAACGAAGATGATAAATCTTTGGAAATTTGCTGGTGAGTTACGCAAGCCAAAGGGGGTACGAAGGAATTCATATTGATCCCAAGGTGTCACAAAAGCCGTATATTTCCTAGATTCTGCCGCCACCGCGACGTGGAAGAAACCGTTGCGTAAAGCAAGTATTGAAAAAATTGCCGCACTAGTTAGTTCATCCAGCTGATTTTCCATCAGCGCCCATTCTTTTTCCTTTCCTTGTTTTCAAGCCAATCATTTACCTGCTTTCTCAATTCCGCCCTCTCCTTCGGTGCAAACCGTCGTGCTTTCGAGAACACTGGTTTCTCATCAGTCAGTATGATCTTCGTTTCAATTGGCGTGTCTACATTTATTTCCGGCTGATAGTTCTTCAGCAGTCAGTTCACCATCCAGATCATTTTCTTCTATATAATTTATGCTCAGCATCTCATGTACCTCTTTAGCGTTGTTTAGTTCGTCCTTATGGGCCCATTTTGAGATTTTAACCCCATCCGGTCTTAACGTCACCAGAGCTTTTGACAGTAGCTCCTGTCCTATAATGACCCTTACTTGCGCTGAGTAATCTGGAATGACATAGAACTTTGAAGAAAATGATTGAGAGTCGATTTCCACTTCTGATTCTATAAAACCAAGAGGCACGATTTCTTTCCCTCCTAGACCTATTAATGTTTTGCAGGTCTCATAGAGTTTTGGTTTACCTATTTCGGCATACACTTGGTTCACGATAACATTGAGAGAGCTTCCAGTGTCAATTAAGGCTTCGAAATTGTTTTACTTTGTAAAATATGTCTGTGTTTCGTAGCGTGCCAGTATACGCTTTATGCTCCGTTTTTTTTGAATTCTTACCCACCAGACTTTTCTCCTCTTTAGTAGCATTGCATTCTGATGCAAAATGTCCCCGGACCCCACACTTCACGCATTTGCCACGCGCTCGACTTTCTCCTGCATCCTCCAGTTTTTTGTCCTTTAGCTCAGCTACATTTTTTTGATCCTGATAGTGGCCGTAACCTCGGTCTGATTTCCTAGAATTAAAACTTGTTAAACCTCTCTTTGCTATAATCTTTTCGTAACAGTCTAATTTAGCCTTGAACTCCTTAAAACTCCTTAAAATGACGCCCCATACAACACCATCTTATGTACCTCATCCCCTATAATTCCTTTGATTACATAATGGATTATTGAACTTTGATCCATTGATATATTACTTCCAATCTCTTGCATCTTGTAAAAATATTGCTTGTAGCTCTCCGTTGGTAACTTCTTCCGCTTTTGCATAACTGAATGAATTTCGGCAACCGACTTATGCCCACTAAACTCCTCCATGCAGAGAATGAGCGAATTTCTAGCTGATCCTTTCAACAGCCTTTTTGCGTACACCAGCATTTGCAGTTGACTGCATTCCAAAATGCAACACATCTCCTCAAATTCATTGCACCACCGTGAAAAGGATAAATTTTCGTCACCTGAAAATGACTGAATACTTTGTTCAATATCATGAAAAGAAAAATGACTGCCACGTGTATTCAGTAATGATGACTCTCGACCACCTAAATTTGGTTGTTCCGCCAGTGAATTCTGCGCAGGCAACTGTATACGGAAATTATTTGATTTGTTTGCCGATTGTGATTCTTTCTAGTTGGAACATCCAGTAACTGGCTCACTCTCACTTTCTGTATCCGACTCGTCGCATTTACCATTTATCAATACTTGCTTTAACTTGTGCATCAAAACTCGCCTTGTACCCTCTGAATTCAAATTGTAGCTCTCTGCGAGACCTCTTAGCTCATCCATGTCCATGTCTGTCGCTCCACTCAATATTTTACTTGCAGCGTCCATGTTCTGGATTCGTAACCAATGTACAACGAAAACAATCTAGAAACCCGATAACAACTTAGAAAATCCGCTAAGTCAAGCAGCAAGACTGTTTTAATCGATATGCTTAGTCGTCACTTGCTGTGTTCTCAATTTTTTGTTGAGCCCCAAAATGTTGGATGATTTAAGTTGTGTATAAATCAGAGAGTGACGACTAAGAGACTGACTGTTTTCTGTCAGCCGCAAGAAAACGAAGGGAATTAACTGCATATCCGGGTTGGTACATTTATGAAAATTAGATTAACTGGATGTCGATGATCTTCATATGACATTCGGGTAAAAGAACATTTTTCGTGGTGCGGCGATCTTCATTGGACTTCAGGGGGAATTAATCTGTAGTCGTCACCCGCCCAACATATAAGTTAAAAAAGATTTACGCCAAAATTTCAAAAAAAATACATTGAGAGCAGGTTGCTCTCACCTTTATTTGTTAAAGAATCAATTACGACTAACTTGTGGCAATATTTTCTTCATTATCGAAAGCTTGCAGTTACATTACAAATTGCTTACAAAATTCTTTTCCCATGGCTTGCATTTCCGTTCGTCAGTTGAATTTCCATGGAAATTCATTTTATTGACCCAGACGCTTGGTCAGCATGTGCACTCGGTTTGACGGTGTTAAGTCTTCCCCTCTTAAGTGCGATTGTTCTCAATCGTTAGAAATATGGTATGTTGTTAAATCTCTGCTGTGGCATCTCAAGATGTTAGGGTACGTTGGGTGATGCGATTGTCCCTAGTTCCGGATGTTCTTCATGGGCCTCTTCTTTCGGAATCTGGATGGTATTGTTTCGTTTAGGTAAAAGCTTGGGGATCGTGGCTATTATAGCGAGTATTCCGAGACAGGAGATGAGTGAGTAACCATCTACCTGATGTGTGTTTTTCTCCGTTTGTAATAGTCGGATTTCATTTGTGTTGTTGATGAAAAGGTCTTTCATCATTTCTAGAGATAAGATTTCTCTGTACTTTTTCTCCTTTGGACTGTCTTGGAATATTGCTTTGACCATTGATACTTCTTGGGAAATAAATGATTGACCATTGATATTAATAGTGGTGTTGTGGAATTTTATTAGGAATGTTCCATTGAGGCTGTGGGTAATGTTTTCTACTTGTACGGTTCCGGTAAATTGATTTAGCAATCAATTGCCTGTTGATATCTCGTCTATGGATGGAATATGCTGACTATTGACGGTGTTGCAGATGGCTGGGAGACTGTTGAGCAAGCTGGAATACATGTATAGTTTCTAATGTTGACAATGTGTTTTGAATTACAAATTGATAAAGAGTTATAACTTTTACATTTTTTAACAGTTCCGTACATCTCTTCATTATTCGTAAGAATTACTTCAAATAAAATTTCTGTTACAATATTACTTTTCTTTACTGGTTTAATTACAAGTCTTTCATTGCTTTCATTTGTTGTTGTTAAATATCGAGTATTGTTGAGCTATTGCTTATGACTTTTACTTCTGAGGAATCTAAAGCTTCTTCTGTTGTATTATCTGGTAATTGTTGTTTATTTAAAATATTTTTGTAGCAAGTTCTTTTTCTTTTTTGATAAAATAAATGAATTGATCATGCCTAATTCAGCCCAATGAATGGCATAATTAGCATTTTCTATTTCTTCTTTTACAAGTTTTATTTTGTATTGTACATTTGCTATTACCTCGAAGCTTACTTTATTGTTTTCTTTTAATAATTTCTGTATTTCGTTTTGTACCTTAGTGATATTATTCATTCTGTCATTGTATAATTGATTTATGACAACCTGCTTGTTATTATTTTTAAGTACTTCTGTGACTTTTTCTTTGATGGTGACGAAATCATCATGGTCTGGGTTGCTCGTGTGATAGCAAAGGGAATATTGTATGGTTTTGGGTTGATTCAAGTTTAAGGATAGGAGTTATTGCAGATATGAATTGGTCGTATTGATCTAAGTTGATAACATGTATTAGTTTAAAATTTCCTTCTTGTATCTTTGTCTGTCCAACGTGAAAGGTTACTATTTGTGCGTTTGAGAAGTCCAATATTTGCATGGTTACTTGGCAAGTGCAAAACGCACATCTGTAAAAATAAAATTTAATTTATTATGTTACTTTTATGTACTACTTTGCCAGATTCGGTTATGACGGTAGAGTTTTTGTTTTCCTTAACTATTTCTGGTCGGTATGTGTCTGTTAGTTTCGAACCTAGACGTTTATTGTTTTTAACATAAATAGTTTGTCCTACTTGATAGTCCTTAATCGGTTTCCTTTTTTTGTTATGGTATTTAGTATCCTTCTCTTGCTTGATTCTAAGTTTTTCAATATTAGTCAACCGTGTCTTTTCAAATTGTTCGGGATTTAGTCTGGGAATTCGTCCGTAAAATAGTTCTATTGGTTTCTTACCTGTCGTTGAATGGATGGTGAAGTTGTATTCATTCACGGCTCGTTCCAAGAGTTCTTCAAAAGACCGTGCAGGTCCGTCTGATTTCAGACACCTCATGATTTCTGACAATGTGGAATGGAAGCGTTCAACTTGACCGTTCACTTCACTTTTATATGAAGGTGTCTTAAAAATCTTTACTTGAAGGTCGTCTTCCAGCATTGAAGTTATTGAGGCTGAATTTAGCGCCTTCTCGTTATCTATTACGACAACTTCAGGGACGCAGAAGAAGAATATAATATCTCGTAGTGGTCGTTTAATATCTTCGATTGAGCGTGATGGGATAGTTCCGGTTTGAGCGAATTTTGTAAATTTATCGGACAAGTTGTTTTTCGGTGGAAAATATATCGATATGAATGGTGTGTCCCGGATAATTAGGTTTCAGATGTGGCTTATTGGGGTGCCTGTCGTATTTACTTTGTTTACAGGTTATGCAACGGCTTACCAGCTTTTTAATTTTTGATGACATTTTAGGGAAATAGAAGTTTTCTAGCAATTGGACTCGGTTTTCTTCGGCGTTGCGATGGGCTCTGCGATGTATCTTTAGAATTTTTTCTTCCTGCTCTATTTCGTTGGGTACGTCTTCAACAATTTTCTGGGTGAATCGGATACGATAGTCTCTGAAGTGTAATGGATAAATTTCTTGTACTCGACCCATCGTCATTTCGTCTGTCAGAAGACCGTTAATATTATTTGGATTGAGATATCTTTTGAAAATGTCAATGATTTCGTTGTCTGAATAGTCTTGTCGTATCAAAGTATGTCTTGTGTAGTTGTCGAAGGGATTTTGAATCTGATAACTATTTTTATCTCCTATTTTGAGTAAAAGTTGGTTTCGGAAAGCGTTTATGGGGGTCTCTATGGATAGTATGAGGTTTTGCGATGAGCTATCGGCACTATTTTCGGTTGGTGTCATTGAATGAATTCCGGTTATTTGGAGAGGCCTTGAAAGGGAGTCGGCAACCACATTTTCTTTGCCTGGTTTGTATTTAAGTTCATAGTTATACTCCTCCAGTATGGCTTTCCACCGTTTCATTTTGGAGTTTGTATTTTTGTTGCTCAAGGCATAGGTAAGGGGTTGGTGGTCTGTATAAATATTAACTTTCCGGGATCCGTAAAGGAAATTCCTTAAAGAATTGAGGGACCAAATAATCGCCAACATTTCTTTTTCATTTGCGGCGTAACCTTCTTCTGTTTTGCTTAAGGTTCTGGAAAGAAATTTGATTGGCTTTTTTTGAGAAAGAACTGCGCTAATGGCGTAGTCAGAAGCGTCGGTTGTAAGTTGAAAGCTTTTGTCAAAGTCTGGATATTGAAGAATTACTTCTTCAAAAATAAGGGCGTTTTTTAATTTATTGAATGCTACGATGGCTTCTTGATCTAACTGAATTAGTTTTTTCTTTGACATATTTTTGGACACGTGTCCGTCTTCCCCTCTTAGAAGGGATGTCAGAGGTTTCGCCAATTTGGAATAATCCCTTATAAAGCGGCGATAATATCCTGACATTCCGAGAAAGGATCGAAGTTCTTATAGGTTTTCGGGGATAGGTCGATCAACTATAGCCTGTACTTTTTTCGGGTTAGTTTTTATTCCAGATCTGCCAACAATAAATCCTAAAAATTCAACTTCCTTTTGAAAGAATTCGCACTTGTCTAGTTGAATTTTCATGTTTGCGTTTTCTAATGTGTGAAATACTTTTTCCAGATTCAAAAAATGTTCGGTTTCGTCCTTCCCGAAGATGACAATGTCATCGATGTAGACGTAGCAACATTTTCCAATAAGATGTCTTAGGATGTCATCCAGGGCTCTCTGGAAAATGGAAGGAGCGTTCTTAAGCCCGAATGGCAGGCGAGTAAACTCGAACTTGCCGTTGTTTACCGAGAAGGAAGTTTTTTCTATATCAGATTCTTTAAGTGGGATCTGATGAAAACCACTTCTTAGGTCCACTATGGAAAACCATTGATTTTTACTAAGATTTGCCAGGATTTCGGATATTTCAGGAGTTGGATACTTGTCGGCAATAGTTACAGCGTTCAGCTTGCGGTAGTCAATTACCATCCGGAATTTGTTTTCTCCTGAAGCATCCATTTTATTGGGGACAACCCAAACAGGAGAATTATAAGGAGATCTTGATGGTCTTATGATTCCATCTTCTAAAAATGTTCGTATTTTTTTTCGACTTCAATTTTAAGTGCCATGGGATAAGGATATGATTTCGAATACACGGGGTCTCGGGTTGTTGTTCGAATTTCTCCTTTAACCATGGTGGGGCATTTATGAATAATTTTAATAAGTTTAGAATATTGATCTTTAGTCATGTGGTCAGTTCTAATGTTTATGTTGTTGACAGATTGTGATTGATGTTGTTTGAGTGGGATTGAAATTCTTGGATGCGTGAAACCGGGGTGGATAGACATGTGATTTTTGCTCGTATGGATGATTGCGTTTAATTGTTTTAGGGTGTCATTTCCCATGATCCCATCAAATGAAATAAGACTGGGGAGAATAAAAAATTTCATTCTGGTAATTCACATTTTGGGATCTGACGGAATGGTCGACGTCCATTGGGTTCGGAGGAAGCGGACGTTGATTTGCTGGTGGTCTTTGCTGTAGATACTGAGGTTCCCTATAAAACTGTGGTGGTTGAGCATTACGTGGGTTATGGAGTAGCTGGGGATGAAATTCGCAACTGGGTGCGGCAATTGGTGCTGGTCCTGAATGTACAAACTTGTTTCTTCTAGGGGGAGCTGGAGGCGGTGTTTGTTGAAATGTTTTTCGGGTGCTAGCTTGCGAATTGATTGCGTGCAGGCAGGCTCACGGATGCTGAGTAACCTAGGCAAGTCGGCTCTCAACCCCCTGACGAAGGTATCGAGAGCTTTGTCCTGTTGTTCATGGACTCCTGACTCATATCCATTGATCCTAACTTATTTAAGATAAGCGACAAGTGCTGGCGGACGGCCTGATAGATCTCGGGAATTGTAGTAGGTACTACCTTGTACCAAGGTTGTCATTTGGTACTCGAGGGTTCCCAAGTCCCTCTTATCTGCGTAGTGGAGGGTAAGACATTTTGATATCTTATCCCAGTTTAATGGGGTATTGTAGGATTCTAGGGCTACGTCTGCATAGCCCGTAATTTTGTTTCTGATGACCGATAGGATCCCGTAATACTTGGGGGTACCTTTCAGATGTTCATAGATTTTGAGACTCTTTTTCCATGAGTTAAATTCATATGCTTCGCCAGAGAATTCTCTTAAGCTTTTCACTACGTCGGGTATTTTGTCCTTTTCGGACAAATTCCTATCGCTGGCTAGATTTATTGGCTGATCTATATCATTATTTATGTTGGACGCAGGGTTCATGATAGAATTGAAAAGTTGCCGTCCCTGTATTTGAAGGGTTTGAGTTACTAATTGTGAGATTATCTGAATCATGTCATCGTTAATTGCATTAGGAGCAGGGGGAGGAATGGGAGCCTGAAGTTGAGGAGCTGCAACATTATCTGCAGGAACTTCCAGACGAGCTGGTCGTATAAGGTTGTTAGGATTTGACATCTTTCGAAATATTTTTATTTATTAAATGAGAGAATCAATTATATTGTGACGTGGAATGAATCATGGTGAAATGAAAACAAACTAAAATGGTGAAATGAAAACAACCCCATTTGTCACCAAACAAGTTCCACTTCCAATTGGAGATTGGAATCTGTCAATTCCCCACTAAACTAAATAACTGGGAGTTTATCAATTGCTGAAAAGGGGAAAAAGTATGTGAGCCAATTGTAGAACCAATTGGAGTTAGCTAGAAAGTTCTCGAAGGGATGGCAGGCAGATATAAAAGGAGAGGTTGTAGAACAGGGCGACAGTTGATTTTTATCAGTGATTGGTTAAAGTTCGAGATAGTAATCGTTTGAAATAAGTGATTGGTTTGAATCGTTGAAGAATTGTTTGAGTAATATTGTTCTGGTACTTAATAAGTGAATAATCTATAAAAGTGTAATAAAAGTGATTATAATAGAAAAGTTGAACAGAATAGTGTTTTATCTTTTCGAATCCCACCCCAAATGTAACATTGGTGTCGGAAGTGGGATAAAACTTTTTCTGTGCTAAGTATCTAAGTGCTGTAAAGAATCACAAAAAAAAAGAAAAAAAATCCAAGTGAATTTGTGAATTTCTAAATTAATAGTGACAAACAAAATGGGTCGTGTATTGCTACAACTTAGCATACCCCAACTAAAAAGTGAATTAGAAAAGAGGAATCTCTCCACAGCTGGAGGGAAAAGTGACCTCATACTTCGTCTG
The DNA here is from genome assembly GCA_963082955.1 of Cheilosia grossa. NCBI lineage: Eukaryota > Metazoa > Arthropoda > Insecta > Diptera > Syrphidae > Cheilosia > Cheilosia grossa. The sequence goes on along the minus strand of OY720144.1, from coordinate 42,200,171 downwards.
CAGGAGGCTGTCGAAAATGAGGGAGAAAATCCAAAGACCATGCTTTTCGACGTGGCAGAAGAACAAGTAAGTACAGGCGTTGATATTAGCGCTATGATGGAATTACTTCTTGCCAAGATGGAAGAACAAAAGAATTCTATGGAATCGAAGTTCGCAGAACAAAAGAATTCTCTTGTCGCCGCACAAAAAGATGCCGTGGAAGAATTTAGGAATGTTCTAGATGTAAAAATCGACGCAATTGATGACAAATTAAACGAGCATGAAACAAAATTTGAGGAAATTAATGAGACGTTTCATAAACACGAGAACATAGCTAAAGAGCTCGGCACGAACATCGAGAACATAGCTAAAGAGCTCGAAAAAGTCAAGAAACAGAAAGCTCGGGAATATTCTACTGACTGCCCAAGAAGGAAGGAGATGCAACCACCCGTTTTTGATGGTCAAACATCATGGCCGATCTATAAGAGACAGTTCGAAGCAGCTGCAATGACCAATGGATGGGACGACGAGGAAAAGTCGATTGCATTAACGCTCGCATTACGAGGTACAGCTGCAGAATTGCTTCTAACTATCTCAGAAGAAAAACAGCGCGACTATGATGCTTTGGTTAAGGCTATTGAGATGCGGTTTGGTGACGACCATATGCAGCAAGTGTATAGAGTGCAACTGCGCAGTAGATTCCAGAAGAGGGGAGAAACACTCCAGCAGCTGCAAGCGGATATAGAACGGCTAGCGCACTTATCATATCCCAATGCCGGCGAAGATGTCATCAACGAAATGGCTATTGAGGCATTTACGCAAGCCATAGATGACAGACAACTGCAGATGGCTCTACGAATGGCTGGAAAGAGAACTCTTTCTGAGGCACTGGCATTTGCCTTAACTATGAAAGCTGCTGACCAGGCATCTCAAGGATTCCACCGCGTGAGAGAAATAACATCCGTCGAATGCTCATGCCAGAGAACAGATGAAGAAGACCGGAACAGTACTCGCAGGGGGCCGATCCGTTGCTGGAACTGCAACAAAATTGGACATCTTCAACGACAGTGCAGAGCTGAACGTAGACAGAGTAGTTGTCCACATTGCAGAACTAGGAGTCGTGTCGAGGAGGCATCTGAACAATCAACGGACGGAACCTCACAAAGCCATCAGTTAAGAACCAACTTCACGGGGCGGAAGCTTGTTTCTGGAATCGACGCCCGCAGGACCACAATTCAGGTCTCCCAGACCAAACGATGTAATAGGAGCTTGACAGTGGAAGCCCATATCGGCCAGGAAAAGTGTGTGGCTACAATCGATACAGGTGCCACCGCTTTCATAATCAGAAGGGACATCGTTCGTCAATCATGGCTGCACAACACCAGCAGCTACTGTCTGAAAACAGCAACTGGAGCAACGGCAAAGGTGTATGGTGAGGTACTCTTGACGATAAATCTAGCAGGAATAGTTTTCTCCCATGCATTCTTAGTTGCCGATATATGTGACGAATGCATCATTGGAATCGACTTTATGACGACGCATGATGTAGTACTCGACATCGGTTTGCAAGTTCTAAAGTACAGAAACGTCGAGATTCCAATGGTTTACGGGAACGAGAACGTCGCAGCTCTAAGAACAGTTGTAAGTGAGGACGAAATATTACCACCTTCGTCAGAGACACTTATTTGGACAAAGCTGGAAGGTGATCCTGGGAGCCACCGGTTCTACCTAATAGAGCCAGATCCAGAAAACTACTATCAGAGCTATATCGTCGGAAAGATGCTTGTTGAACCTAAAAAAAACTTGGTTCCTGTTCGTGTCCTCAATGTGGAACACAGAAGCGTAAAGCTGAAGCAAGGGGAAGTGATCGGAAAGTGCGTACCGATTACTGCGGTCACAAAGTTGTCAAAAGAAGGTCCTGCGAAACCGGTTAGACCTACGGAGATATCGGAAATGAAAAAGAATATACTCGGAGAGTGCGAGCTGGATCAGGAGCAGCGGGCAATGGCAGGGAGTCTAATCAACGAGTTCGCTGATATATTTGCTTGGCAGAGTAGCGAGTATGGCCGAACACATCTCGTACAGCACCGAATTGACACCGGGGATGCAAGACCAATTCGTCAGCCTCCCAGACGACTACCATTGGCTAAGCAGACGGAGGTTGCAGAAATGGTGTCGACGATGGAAAAGGAGGAACTGATTGAGAGCTCAAAAAGTCCGTGGGCATCACCGGTCGTCTTGGTCAAAAAGAAAGACGGAAGTACGAGATTCTGCGTGGACTATCGCCAACTAAACAACGTCACCAAGAAGGATAGCTACCCCCTGCCCAGAATTGACGATACCCTGAACACACTATCCGGGGCCAAATGGTTTTCGACTCTTGATCTGAAGAGTGGCTACTGGCAAGTACAGATCCATCCAGAAGACCGCGAGAAAACAGCATTCACAGCAGGAAACGGGCTTTGGCAATTTACAGTAATGCCATTTGGACTGTGCAATGCTCCAGCAACTTTTGAGCGTCTAATGGAGCGTGTTTTGCTGGGACTGACGTGGAAAACCTGTTTGGTCTACCTGGACGATGTCATCGTGGTTGGTAAAACGTTCAACGAACATCGAAATAACCTTAGGGAGGTGTTCCAAAGGCTACGAAGTGCACAGTTAAAACTGAACCCGAAGAAGTGTTCTCTATTCCGACCAGAAGTGAAGTATCTCGGGCACATCATCTCTTCCAAGGGAGTCAAGACTGATCCGGAGAAGATCGATGCAGTGTAAAACTGGCCGGTTCCCAAAGACAAACATCAGCTGAGAAGCTTACTGGGACTTGCGACCTATTACAGAAGAATTGTAAAGGACTTTGCCAGTATCACAAAGAGCTTGCGTCAACTGACAGAAAAAGGCAAACAATTCAAATGGTCAGGTGAGTGCGAAAACAGCTTCAAAGAACTTAAGCAAAAGTTGTGCGACGTCCCCATATTAGCGTACCCCACCCCTGGAAAAACAATTATTGTGGATGCTGACGCTAGTTATGTGGGTATTGGAGCCGTCCTTTCCCAGGTGCACGAGGGCCAAGAGAAGGTAGTTTCGTTCTTCAGCAAAGTTCTCTCAAAGCCAGAAAGAAACTACTGCGTTACCAGGCGCGAACTCCTTGCTTTGGTACTGGCAACGAAACATTTCCATAAGTACCTCTATGGGCAGAAATTCATCCTTCGCACAGACCATGCATCTTTAAAGTGGCTACTACACTTTAAGAATCCTGAAGGACAGGTCGCAAGGTGGATCGAACAGCTGCAAATGTACGAGTACGAAATACAACATCGAAAGGGAAGTCTTCACTCAAATGCAGACGCTCTCTCCCGTCGACCGTGCAAAGCAGATTGTAAACTTTGCTTACGACACGAGGAAAAAGATGTCGTGTCCGTTCAAAGGGTGAGAGCTATGCCCATTGGTGGGTGGAGTGCACGGGAAATCCGAGAGGCTCAAAAGGAAGATCCGGATATCGAACCCATCCTCGCCTGGAAGGAGCATGAGGGAAAACCAGACTGGCAGGAGATATCCAATAGGAGTCCCGAGCTGAAGGCATACTGGGCGCAGTGGGATTCCCTTCATGTACAAGACGGCATTCTAAGAAGAAAATGGGAAAGCCCGGATGGAAAGTCATACGTAATGCAGCTTGTTGTTCCCAGGACAAAAGTTATCGAAGTGCTGAGAGAATTACATGATGGAGTGTCTGGAGGCCATTTGGGAATAAACAAAACACTCGGAAAAGTACGAGAACGCTTTTACTGGGTCCATTCAAGGGAGGATGTTGAGAATTGGTGCAGGAAATGCGTAATATGTGCGGCCAGCAAAGGCCCGAGAGTGAAAGTCCGAGGCAAGATGCATCAATATAATGTTGGAGCCCCTTTCGAAAGGATAGCCGTTGATATTGCGGGACCGTTTCCTGAAACGAACAATGGAAATCGTTACATCCTTGTTGTTATGGACTACTTAAGTAAGTGGCCTGAAGCATTCGCTATCCCAAATCAAGAAGCTAAGACTGTGGTGGAGCAAATCGTCTTCAACTGGGTAAGCAGATTCGGTGTGCCTATGGAACTGCATTCGGACCAAGGACGAAACTTTGAGTCCAGGATATTCCACGGAGTGTGCCAGTTACTCGGGATTAAGAAGACAAGAACAACACCGCTTCATCCACAATCAGATGGGATGGTGGAGCGCTTCAATAGAACGCTGAATGAACACCTCTCTAAGGTCGTTGGCGATGACCAGAGAGATTGGGACAAACACATTCCCATGTTTTTATTGGCCTATCGAAGTGCAGTGCACAACACCACAGGACATACTCCATCTGAAGTCCTATTTGGTCGAAAAGTCCGCCTACCTAGCGAGTTAATGTTTGGATCTCCATGTGTAGAGTCCAAAAATGAGGAGGACTATGTTACAGACCTCAGGAATATCATCAGGGACGTGCATCGAGGGACTAGGGCTAATATTGAGATAGCCAGTGACCGCATGAAAACGAGGTACGATACTAAAACAACAACTACAGGCTTACAGGAAGGAGATCTGGTATGGCTATATAACCCTCATCGAAGAAAAGGTTTATCACCTAAATTGCAACAAGACTGGGAAGGGCCCTATAAAATCGTAAAGCGCATCAACGACGTTGTCTATCGCATCCAACGAGGAAGAGGCAAGCTGAAAGTCGTTCATGTGGATCGTCTTCATCGCTATAATGGTGCAAATGTTAACGAGTTTGTTCGGGACGAACAAGTTTAAGAGGGGGATATTGTGACGTGGAATGAATCATGGTGAAATGAAAACAAACTAAAATGGTGAAATGAAAACAACCCCCATTTGTCACCAAACAAGTTCCACTTCCAATTGGAGATTGGAATCTGTCAATTCCCCACTAAACTAAATAACTGGGAGTTTATCAATTGCTGAAAAGGGGAAAAAGTATGTGAGCCAATTGTAGAACCAATTGGAGTTAGCTAGAAAGTTCTCGAAGAGATGGCAGAGCAGATATAAAAGGAGAGGTTGTAGAACAGGGCGACAGTTGATTTTTATCAGTGATTGGTTAAAGTTCGAGATAGTAATCGGTTGAAATAAGTGATTGGTTTGAATCGTTGAAGAATTGTTTGAGTAATATTGTTCTGGTACTTAATAAGTGAATAATCTATAAAAGTGTAATAAAAGTGATTATACTAGAAAAGTTGAACAGAATAGTGTTTTATCTTTTCGAATCCCAGCCCAAATGTAACAATATCATTCATTAAAGTAATGATAAGGGTTGTTTTATTCAACGTTCTTTCTTTCAGAGCAATAATTAAGAAAGAAATAGATAAATTTGTAGTGAACTTTCTGAATAGTGTTTCACAATTGTAAGACTTATGCAATTATATTGTTCTTATTGGATTAAATATGATTTGGTTTCATACAGGTGTAAAGTATGTACATTTTTGTTACTTAAGTTATTTATTTTTGACTTACAGTAATGTTATAATTAATTCTTGTAGCATCTCTTCTTAACGTTTGTTGTTTTGAGGGTTTTGGGCTGATTCCTGCTGGTTAGGGCGGCTGTCAGTGTTTATTGACTCCTTTTGGTTAGTAGAACTACTCGGGGGCCTTCGCTTTCCCTATCACTACACTGTTATCGTGGTGGTTTGACTGTCCACACTTTTGGTTACTTCACTAGGCGGCTTGGTTGTCCACGCTTTATTTGTTTCACCGTTATGATGTGGCTTGGTTGTCCACTCTTTATTTTTTTCACTGTTATGTTGGTGGCTTGGTTGTCCACTCTTTGTTTTCAAACACTTTCACTGGTTCTAGGCTTGGTTATTGCCTGAGTTCACTCGAGATTTTATGCTAACAGGAAAATTTATACAGTGTTACAGGATGCAACCCCACGTTGGGCGCCAGTTAAAAAAGATTTACTCCAAAATTTAAAAAAAAATATATTGAGAGCAGGTTGCTCTCACCTTTATTTTTTAAAGAATCAATTACAACTAACTTGTGATAATATTTTCTTCATTATCGAAAGCTTGCATTTACATTCCAAATTGCTTACAATATTCTTTTCCCATAGCTTGCATTTCCGTTCGTTAGTTGTATTTCCATGGGAAGTCATTTTATTGACCCAGACGCTTGGTCAGCATGTGCACTCGGTTTGACGGTGTTAATTTATATATATGACTCCTGGATAAATGCAACTTCTAGGTGGTCCGTATTAAAACTATGGCTTAATTCCGCAGGAACGGCTTTCACATGCTGTAGATTAATTTGGATTAACTTAAATCCCTTTCAGCCTTTACTTTTGGTCTGCTTGTTTCAGATGTGATAGGATCAGCTGTCTTATGGTTTTCTTGGGCCTTAATAGCTCCAGGATCAGTTCTCTTCTCTTTTGGGCACTAAAATGTGGATGAGCTGACACTGTCTTTAGTTTGGGTCTCAGCGTTTTTATTTTGGACTGGTGTCTATAATCCTTTTATTCTAATAAGGACCTGCGAGAACTTGAGGATTGACAGCATCCGGAACGAAGGGAACGCAGGTGAGTAACTTGGAAACTTCGTGTCCCTGAGTTATACGCAAGATTGCCACTTTCTATGGCTTGCTCCTGCCTACCGTTGCCATGAGCCAGTTTTTGGTTTCTATGTCGTGGCAGGTGATCGATAACCATCCGTCTAGCTACAAATCTTTGGATGGAACATTTTTTGTCAAATTTGTCCATCTCCTCCAGTACGATCTTCCTCACTAGCTTGATCTCTTTGTCTGTAAGAGTCTGTTCCTGGTGCATGGAGTGCATGATAGCCACTTTGCATTGGGCCATAGGGCCCCTGTATTAAAGCTCTGATTTGCTAGGTCTTTCCTGTACAGTCTACATACTGCTAGATTTGTTTTGTTTACACTTGAGCTTTTCGTCGCATCTGAGTACGGTTCGAGGGCAGATTGGTCTCCGCATGTGTCTTTGCGTGACTCTGTGTGCGACCTACCTTCTTTTTCTTATTGCCGCTATAGGAGAGCTGCCTGTCTGCTGGTCCTGAAGGTCAGATTAGACGGTATGTCAAGTGGTCATAAAATGCCAATATCTGACAGTTCTCCTGTCAAAATATGGTCATACAGTGTAATGGGCATATCTCATATGCTCTAATGACCTGAATGCCACATATGACCAGGCTGATTTTGACAGATAAAAATGCCCAAATAGCATATGGTGTAATGGGACAATAGGTACGAATGCCAGCATATAGCCTTATATGCCCATATGCTTTTAATTGAAATTTCGTTATGGCATTAATGGCATTTTTGATGGAACAGGAATTATTTTGTTGTCATCGGTGTTTGACTTCGTAGAATTGTGATTCATTTTAATTTTCGTTCTCCTTTTGGTAATAAATACCAAATGCCTCAAATGACAATCATGTCAAATATGACCATATTGGTAATTTTGGTCATATAGTCTAATATACAGTTTTGATAATCCTGGCATTTTGTTCATTTGACAGCTAATCTGGTCATTAGCCTTTTGGCATTCATATGCTTAATTGGCATACAGTCTAATCTTAGCTTGAGTCTAAGTTGTTCTCTCCCTGCGCTAGAACTTGCGCATATCTGGATCTTTGTAACCGTTTTGTAGTTCTTTGTTTTCAACATACTCATGCAATGTGTTATCATTATTAATTAACTTAGTCACATATCTGTAATTGCTTCTTTAGGTGTTTTGGGAAAGTTTTTATTTAGGATTTTGGATGGAAGAGGCTGTAAAGTGTGTAGCCATAACAATTTTCAACATAAATTGGGAAAAATGTCTTATGAGGCTGTAACGTTTCCATTCCTCACGCAATAACGTAATAGTGTGAATAAAGTGTGTAGCCATAACAATTTTCAACATAATTTGGGAAAAATGTCTTATTAATATTCAATTCTATTATTGTTTATGTGATGTTATGATATGTCATTATTTTGTGTACCTAGTATCAAACTAATATTCTGACTGCATAAAACATTTCATTATTAATTATTAAATTATTAACAAAAAATAATATATAAAAGGACAAAAAAAGACAATGTGATTTAAAAATGACCGAATACTATCCAGCAGTTTCGTTTTTACGATGGCAATTGTTGGGTTAAAATCTATTAAGTTATACTCAAACACAAGAATTGCCACTGAAATAAAAACCAAAGCACTGTCATTCAAAGGAATTGTTGCTGTCACTTTCCGAAAATTCGCATGCAGCCCACCACAACCAGTCTGCCACACAACCGCGGGCAGAATGAAACTCTGTTCAGACGATTGCCAGATCTGACAATATTATCAGGTCTACAAATGAAAAACTTGTCCCAAATTTCTGCCAACCGTGTGAACTGGCAATTTTTGTTACCAATATTTGTAGAAAAGTCATTGTCAGATAATTGCTAGACCGCCATCTGACAATGAAATCATCAGGTATCTGCCAATCGTCTGAACACCCAATTTTATCACTGTCAGACCATTGCCAGATGCTTAGGACATTTTTGCAGACCCATTTGCTATTTTCAGATGTGTTGTGGTTACGGGAAAGGTTTTATTTAGGATTTTGGATGGAAGAGGCTGTAAAGTGTGTAGCCATAACAATTTTCAACATAAATTGGGAAAAATGTCTTATGAGGCTGTAACGTTTCCATTCCTCACGCAATAACGTAATAGTGTGAACAAAGTGTGTAGCCATAACAATTTTCAACATAAATTGGGAAAACTTTCTTATTAATATTCAATTCTATTATTGTTTATGTGATGTTATTGTTCAGGTCGAAACGTAATCGAACATAGCTTTCAAAAATTATTGTAGTTTTCCTAGTGACAACATTTAGATGTCGCTTAAATAGCATAGTACTATATAAGTTTGTACTCATCCGGAAACCACTCTTCCATATTTCGTAATTTTGTTTCCTTCTTCTTGTTCACGACCTCAACGAGGTAAGACCGGCCTGAGAGACAATAAAAAATTTGTAAGATATCAACCCGAGATCATTTTTTTTCTATTTTCGGGTCAACCTCTACGTCAAAGAATCACCAAGCAACCAGCCGGGGATACTTCATCTACCCAACATTTGGTCCTTCGAGCCGGATAATATTTAAAAAATAGTTATCCAATTTATTCGCCAACTTCCAATATCGCATTAACGAGAACCCTTCACTCATCACCATCATCTGGAAAAGGCGCTTTGAAGCAATCAACCACGGCATTATCACCTCAAATTACATTCCACATGAGCGTCAACTAACTCAACGCAAAATATGCACATTTTGATTCTCCGGACATTGAGGTCACCTTGAAGTCGCATAATCGTTCTCTGAATTTGCTCTACCTACCGCTTGTCAAAGATCATCGCACGCTAAATTGCCGAAAAAATACCTACATCTTGCCCCCACCAAAACGATTGGTCCAGATCATAACAAAGCATCTCTCTACACGGCCATCGACTGCACAAGCGCAAACATTTCCCGCAGAAATCCCACCACACAAGATTCCTACATCTGTACCAGTAACCATAGCAAATTTACAATAATTTGCACTCACCAGACGATCAACAGCTGTATTGCAAAACAAGTCCCCTCATCTTGTCCAACATACCGACCGTCATAACTCGAAAAATCATCGAGAAACAGCATTCAGTCAAACGACACACAAGAACAATTCACTAGTATTTAGTTTTTTTTTGAATAAAATGTTTGTTTCTCACTTCTAACAATCGTGGTGGTTATCAATTGAATATGTGCAATTAGAACTCTTTCGCGTTCGGTGTGTGGACTATGGACAGGCCGTCTTTCATTGGGTAGACGAAGACAGGACATGACCTCTACTGACTTTGACGACAGAACATGACCTAGATCAACTATTCTCAGATGAGGTCGTAGATTGTGGCTGGGGGGAACCTTTTGGGGCTATCACTCACAATTTCGGTCAGAGTGGTAGCATTCGGTTGTGTTTGTGACACGAAGGGAGGGCAGGCCAACCCTTGCCAACATCATCAGGCATATCTAGGGTTCTTGACGAACCACTGCTTTTGAGAGACGGTGGGAAGGGAAGTACGATTAGGGAAGAATTAGTTGTAGGTTAGTTTTAAGTTATAATAGGCCCAGATTAGGGTTTATTCTGAATTTTAGGTTAAAGTAGATTTAGATTAGACTAGTTAGAGTAAGCTGCGTGGTGACTTCCCGTTCTTTCTCATTAGCTTTGGCAGAGGTACTTGAACGTTTTATTTTCTCTCCTTCTAATTTCTCCTCTTATTTTCTTGTCCAATTTGATCCGTCCGCAGTCGAATTAACGTAGCTTTCTTCCTTTTCTTATTTGTTTTACTTTGGCACGAAACAAAATGTGTGTTGAGTAGGTGGTGTATGGTGGGGGGCAAGAACTACCCCGTCCGACGAGCTGAGCCGAGCAACTGCAAGCGTGCCGCGCCCTCCTCACCTGCATCGAAGCCGCCTCCGTGGCCTACCCTAGCTCACAACATCACCTATGCATTATTTTTCAAAAAAACAAAATGGTTACCTTAAAAATGCCTATTTGGGAATAGTGGCTTCAGCTAAAAATTCCCAATTATTTATGTAGGTATGTAGGTGGAAGTGGCGATTCAGCCTTGAACCCAAGTGCACTATGATTACGGTGACCATTTTTGCAGATGCAAAAAAGAGGACAATCTTTAATTAACGTAAAAAAGTTTTGAAACAAACGTTATTTATTCAAAATATTTGTACTTCGTCAATAAACGAAACATGCGGTATTGGTCAGGCAGCAATCTACACGTACATGGAGTACGTCATCATTGCATCCCGAAAAAAATACGGTTTGGTGTGGTTTATGGGCCGGCGGCGTCACTGGGCCGTACTTCTTCCGTGATGATCAAGACCGGCACGTTACTGTGAATGGGAATCGCTACCGTTCAATGATAACCGAACATTTTTGGCCCCAATTGGATGATTAGAACTTGGAGGACATGTGGTTCCAACAGGACGGCGCCACAAGTCACACAGCGAATGGTACAATCAATTTATTGGAAACCAAGTTTGGAGAACGTGCTATCTCACGAAATGGTCCAGTCGCTTAGCCGCCGTGCGATTTGACGCCGTTAGACTATTTCCTGTGGGGCGTGAAGTTTATGGTCTATGCCAACAAGCCAGCGACGATTGATGAATTTCGTACCAATATCGAACGTGAAATTGCAGCAGTATCGGCCGATTTATGCTTGAAAACTGTCGAAAATTGGGTTCAGCGTCTGGACTTCTGCAAGCGTGCCCGTGGTGGCCATGCAAAAGAAATCGAGTTCCATACATAATGGCATCGAACGTACTTTCACAGGAATAAAGAATTTCATTCATATCCAAAACCATTTTTGTTTTATTAAAAAAAAACTTTTGTAGCGATCTTATTGATAAACCCTTTACATACATAATAAGTACTTAATTTAAAAATTTAACTCAAAGGAACTCTTATTTTTTGTAAACCAGTGTTAAAGTAATTTAGTACTGAAGAAAGTGCTTTACTGTCTAGATCACAGAAAAAAAGGTTTCTAAGAAAAAAAGGACATTAATAGAACAATTTAGTAAAAAAGGACGATATCGAAAAAGAGGACTGTCCTCTAAAAAAAGGACGGATGGTCAGCGTACATATATGGTACATTGGGATGATCTTACTATAATGAGACATATCTGAGTTAAATCTATACACGAGATTTTCCACCAATCATATTTGTAGGGAAAGGTATATTAAGTAAGTAAGTTCTGCTTAACAAAATTCGGCTTTTCAAATTTTAAGCAACAAAATTCTGCATATTTTGCTTTTTTTAGTGTGCTATTTTAGGTAAATACATATTACATTTTGTAGGTAGCAAAAAAATAAAATCACGCGTGCATATTTTTTACGGTTGAAAATGTCTTCTATGGACGTATTTTAAAGATTTATGTTGCAGGTAATACGAGTTTCAGGCAATAGAACAGAAGTTCAGGATGATGAAAGTAACTATTTGGGTTGTTACTACAAAGGATATGTTGAAGGCGATAATCAGTCATCTGTTGCTGTGTCATTATGTAACGGGATGGTATGGACTTTACTATCTATATTTTAAATGGAGGCAAATGTTAATTTTTAATTCTAGACTGGGCACATTAAAACTAGTTTTGGATCACTCTTAATACAACCAGAAAACGTTTCAAGTAATACTGAAAATAGTATTTTGCATAAGGTATGGATACATTCAAAGAGGCATATTAGATCACTTATACTCGGTGAGCAAATCTGTAACTTTTAACTGTGCTTAATCTTACTATATCAGTGCTTGCAGACAATTTCAAAACTAACTTCATGGAAGGACACTTTGCCAAGCTACAAAGGAAAAAGAGAAATTATGTGGATAATCATCTATTTACTATGGAGGTATTAGTTGCAGTAGACAAAACGATGAGTGAATTTCATAATGGTGACTTGAAATCCTACATCCTCACTCTGATATCAATTGTAAGTTTAAACTATAAAGAACGCTATGTATAAATTATGTTGTTTACGTCTGACAAAAATTCGGGAATATGACTTGCTGGGCAAACCCTTTTCATTACTCGACAGTTTGTTCTCGGCATAAATCTGTAGGTCCTTTCGATTCGTCCCCACAAATCAAACCTGACATAAACGTATGTTTGTGCGAAGCTACGCCTGTTTCGCTAGTTATTTTGTAATACTAAAAGATTAATACTTGCAATGTATTTACTTATGTGACACATATGTATTTACTTATATTTTTTTTTCTTTTTAAATTAATTTTTATTGGTATTTTTAGTTAAACTTTCAAACTAAACAAAAACGATTAAATATATTTTAAAACTAACATTTTTCTTATTCTATCTTACTGGCTCTCAGCGAGAGCTCTAAACTTATAATTATCCTTAAAATTATTGCCTTTCGGCTTTAAATCTATCTATATCTATGATTCGTTTTGTTTTTTTTTTTATCCAAAAATATATCTTCAAATAAAATAAGCATAGAGGAAGGACCTGATCTTCAATCAGATCATTCTCCTATGGTTTTAACACTTGGAGATAAAATAATAATAAATGACCAAAGCCCAAAACTAGTTAATAGGCTGACTGATTGGAATTTCTTTCGATGGAAGTTGGAGACAAGTATTCAACTATTATCAGCTATTAAAACAGAAGATCAACTATAAGAAGCAGTCGAAATATTGACGCTCAGCATACAAAAATCTGCGTGGGCTGCAACTCCTAAAACAACAAAAAATATCAAACAAAACTCTTATCCTCGCGAAATATGTGAAATTATAACAGAAAAGAGGAAAGCTAGAAAACGCTGGCAACAGACAAATGCGCCAAGCGACAAGGCGACACTTAACAACTTAAATAATAAGCTAAGAAAATCTGTAAGAGAATTAAATAATGACTCTTTGAAAATTTACCTCACAAGTCTTACAAATGATGCTAGTACCGACTACTCGTTCTGGAAGTCAACAAAGAAAATGAACAGGCCAATTCACATTCCGCCAGTAAAAACCGGAGAAGGAATCTGGGCGAAAAGCAGCCAAGAGAAAGCAAATACATTTGCTGAGTATCTTGAAGTGCGAAGAAGAAGGACCTATCCGGTCGGTAACAAATAAAGAATTTGCCAAAGGAATTAAAGAAAGCATAAATATAAAAAAGGCCCCTGGGTTTGGTTTGATTACAGGAGGTATTTTAAAAAAAAACTAGCGCACATTATAAATGCTGTATTTAAATTAAGATATGTGCCAAGCAAGTGGAAAGTCGCGTAGGTAGTCATGATTCCAAAACCAGGCAAACCACCTAACGAATTTACCTCATATCGCCCAATATCTATCCTACCAATGTTGTCCAAGTTATTCGAAAAAGTGCTGATAAAACATCTACAAAAAATAATACATGAAAAATCGCTAGTCCCAATTCACTCATTGATCATAGAATCACAGATAAAATCGAAAAAGCATTTCAAGAGAAAAATGTGTGGTCTACAGTTGATATAGCACAAGCTTTCGATAAAGTCTGGCACAAAGGACTGATCCATAAATTACAAAGGCAACTGCCGAAGCAGTATTCGACAATTCTGGAGTCATATATAACAGATCGATTCTTCAGAATTAAGCAAGATACAGAGTACTCAACGTTAAGAGAAATTAAAGCTGGTGTACCGCAAGACAGTGTAATAGGACCAGTTCTACACTTTCTTTTCACTAGCGATCTGCCTGAAAGTGAAGAAATCACCATAGCTACTTTTGCAGATGACACAGCTATCCTTGCTGTGGGAGCAACTGTCGAAATAGCAACAAAAAAGCTTCAAACAACAATATTTCAAAATGGACTAAGAAATGGCAAATCAACTTAAATGACCTTAAGTCAGTCCATATTAATTTTACGTAATAAAACGATCCACACATTCCAGTCTACATTAACAATAATGTAGTAGAATATTCAAATACAGCCAAATATCTAGGCATGACTCTAGACGCTAAACTTCGTTGGAAGGCGCACGTAAAGAAAAAAAAAAGATGAGTTGAACATGCGATACAGTAAGATGTATTGCCTTATTGGGAGATACTCATACGTGGGTAAAGCTGGGCCCGCCACATTCGAATTTCGCCAAACAAAGTACATGGGAATTAGTTGTTATTAAGTTGCTATTTAATTGCTCTATTCCTGATTTAGTTGCTCTTCGGGAAGTGGGAGATTTTGTGGCGGTCCTAGCTTACCGGTAAAGCTGGGACCGCCACATTGACTTTTTAAGGATTTTTTTTTGATTTTCAAGGAAAAGCAACAAAATTATGAAAAAATTCATAAAAAATAAACCCATACGAATTTTACTGCGCCACATATCTTAAAAGAAGTGTACATTTGTGGGCTACTAATGGATTCAATCAAATATTTTTTCACTCTTCTCTAATTGAGACAAAAAGGTGAGCTAGACATACCAAAGACAAAAACTTTGAAAAATTAAAAAAAATAGTTTACGCTCGACTTCTACCTAGCAATATATATTAAAATAAGCGCCTGTTTACTAGCTATCAACACAAAGAATAAAATACCTCGTCTCTCTTCTGTAAATGTGTCAAAAAGTAAAAAGTTCATATACCGACCAAAAAAGTAAGCTAATAATACTAAAATACAAATTTGGAGAAGCTTTAAGGTCATATATCCCAGTTCGATCCTACTATGCCACATACATCAAAAGAAGCGTGAACTTATTAGCTATCAACCTCTAAGCTCAAATAATTAGTTGCTCTTCGATAAATATGTCAAAAAGCAAAAAGTTCATTCTGGAAAAAAAAGCCAAAAATACTCCTAGTACAAAAAAAAAAAATTCGGAAATTTGAAAAAACTCATATAACCCGTTTGAATCCTACTTTGGCACCTAGCTCATTAGAAGCGGTGATTCATTAGCTAATAACTCCTGTACTCAAATAATTAGTTGCTCTTCGATAAATATGTCAAAAGTCAAAAAATTCATTTTTCCAAAAAAGGCAAAGGTACTCCCAGAACAAAAAAAAGATTCGGAAATTTGAAAAAAACCCATATAACCCGTTTGAATCCTACTTTGCCACATAGCTCATTAGAAGCGTGGATTCATTAGCTAATAACTCCTATACTCAAATAATTAGTTGCTCTTCGATAAATATGTCAAAAGTCAAAAAATTCATTTTGCCAAAAAAGGCAAAGGTACTCCCAGAACAAAAAAAAGATTCGGAAATTTGAAAAAAAAAAAACCCATATAACCCGTTTGAATCCTACTTTGCCACATACCTCATTAGAAGCGCGGATTCAATAGCTATCAACCCATATAATCAAATAAATAGTTGCTCTTCGATAAATGTGTCAAAAAGCAAAAAGTGCATTTTGCCAAAAAACGGCAAAGATACTCCTGGTAAAAACAGAAAATGCGGATATTTGAAAAAAAAAAAACTCATATAACCCGATCGAATCCTACTATGCCACATAGCTCATTAGAAGCGCGGATTCATTAGCTATCAACCCCTATACTCAAATAATTAGTTGCTCTTCGATAAATATGTCAAAAGTCAAAAAATTTATTTTGCCAAAAAAGGCAAAGGTATTCCTAGAACAAAAAAATGATTCGGAAATTTGAAAAATCCCATATAACCTGTTTGAATCCTACTATGCCACATGGCTCATTGGAAGCGTGTATTCATTAGCTATCAACTCCTATACTCTAATAATTAGTTGCTCTTCGATAAATGTGTCAAAAAGCAAAAAGTGCATTTTGCCAAAAAAAAAGGCTAGTACAAACAGAAAATGCGGAAATTTGAAAAAAAAAAAAAAAACTCATATATCTCGATCGAATCCTACTATGGCAAATAGCTCATTAGAAGCGTGGATTCATTAGCTATCAAACCCTATACTCAAATAATTAGTTGCTCTTCGCTAAATATGACAAAAGTCAAAAAATTCATTTTGCCAAAAGAGGCAGAGATATTCCTAGTAGAAAAAAAAAGATTCGGAAATTTGAAAAAACCCATATAATCCGTTCGAATCCTACTATGCCACATAGCTCATTAGAAGCGTGGATTCATTAGCTATCAAACCCTATACTCAAATAATTAGTTGCTCTTCGCTAAATATGACAAAAGTCAAAAAATTCATTTTGCCAAAAGAGGCAAAGATATTCCTAGTAGAAAAAAAAAGATTCGGAAATTTGAAAAAAAAAAAAAAAAAAAAAAAACATATAATCCGTTCGAATCCTACTATGCCACATAGCTAATTAGAAGCGTGGATTCATTAGCTATCAAACCCTATACTCAAATAATTAGTTGCTCTTCGGTAAATATGACAAAAAGCAAAACATTAATTTTGTCAAAATAAGACAAAGATACAAAAATACAGATAAAACAAGTTTAAATCCAACTATTTTATTTTTTATGGAAAACTTCAAGAAACGAATTAACCCTCAATCGCTCTGCAATAGATCAATAAATATTAATTGAATTAATTAGACGTTTGTGTCAAAATGGCACAAAAATTCTTGAAAAAAAAATGTTGCAACCCACAAAGTATGCATCACATTTGGAATGTTATAAATCGTTGCTTACAAACTTACAAATTTTCATAATTCATGCATTCTATTTTAGCTTTGAAGTATTCTTACATGTACCGGCTGAGTAAAAATGGTTCGGGTACAACTCAACCCCGGACAACTACCCCCAGCCAAATCTCCCACCAGCCGCCATTTATATCTCAACTACGCAACTGACAGCCAATAATCGGATCCCAACTTTAGTGGACAGTGTTACCAGAAAATGTGTATTATGTTGAGTGTTAATGTTTCTCATGTTTCTCTTAAGCCTTAAAAGATTCAGTTTTTCGCAGCATTATACTGTTTTCAAGTTTCCAAAACTGCATAGCGATTGTTTTCTCAAAATACTGCGTAATGTAACTTCAGATATTCATGCACTGATTTCTTTGAATACCTACCTCAAAACAAAGCCGGAATTGCTTCGTCAAATTTCTTTAAAGGGTAAAATACAAAAACACAATCACAGGAGGAGATAAAGAAAAGAAAAACGAAGAGGATTCATTATGATGGAAATGAATTGTTCGGTGGTTCGGTGGGTGTTCTTCGCAAAATACTGTTTTTCTGGAATCGATTTATACTGTTTTTTTTTTTGATATTTTTTGTTGAAATATACCTACTGTTTTTGGCCTGAAAAAAGATGCGAGCGGACGTAGGTACCAATTTTATGTAATACTGGGTTGCAGATGTTGTTGTACCTACCTGAATGGAGTTAATTAAATCTGAAACTAAAACAAATAGGTTTGAAAATAAATAAATTGACTTTTAGCTTCAGAGAAGTTGAGAAAATAAAAGTAAAAAACTGGCGCGGATTTTTAACGTTAGAGAATTCAAAAAAATACAGGATAAAAATTCGCAAGAATATTCATCCGTCCATATGTGTTCGTATTCGTAAGTGAATATAAAGGACTATTGACATGAGCGCGAACTGCGAAAAGGCGAATTACGTAAAAATAAATTTAACTGAAATTATGAATTGAAAATTGCTATTTGTTCTACCATAAAAGCATTATATTTAATTAATCTAACATCTATTTAAAAAAAAAAAAACCTCCATCTCTATTGATTTAAGTAGCTAAATTTACAATCACAGCAATTTTCCCGCGAATTGACAAAATGGTTTCCAAAAGCAATTAGCCACCACAACTTCGAACACACATTGACTTATAATAAATGGAAGCACTTATTTCCCACATTAAATGCCATAGACTACAACCAGAACGATAAGTGTGAGAAAGTAAGGTTCAGTTGTAGATTTGTGATATAGATGCCGCTAGGTGTGAAATTTGACTGGGGTTGCCAGTTTATTGAAAATGGATCAAGCTACATTTTTCAGCTGCAGGCATTTTTTTTTTTTTGACATTTCAACATTATTTGCAAACTTAATTCGTTTAAGAATTTCGGATTGTTATGCAAATAGTTGTTGCTACCCATTTCATAATACTCTTTTTGTCTCTTTCACAAGCAGCTGACTCTTCAATAAGATTTAATGTGATAAAAATAAGGAAAATGTAGTACAATACAATTACTCAAGAGCAATTAACAATGGATTTGTGCATCGTGATTTGTACTGAAAAAAAAGACAATGTGTTTGTCAGTGTAAAAGTTTTGAGAACAACGCTATATACATATTTATAAGTAAAAAGCAGTCGGTCTTTCCAATTTTCAGAACATCTTCTCCACTGATAGAAGAAGAGTCAGCTGCTTGTGAGAGAGACAAAAAGAGTATTATGAAATGGGTAGCAACAACTATTTGCATAACAATCCGAAACATGGACGGATGAATATTCTTGCGAATTTTTATCCTGTATTTTTTTGAATTCTCAAACGTTAAAAATCCGCGCCAGTTTTTTACTTTTATTTTCTCAACTTCTCTGAAGCTAAAAGTCAATTTATTTATTTTCAAACCTATTTGTTTTAGTTTCAGATTTAATTAAATTAAATATTTATAGTCTTGAAGTCTTGTAACTCCATTCAGGTAGGTACAACAACATCTGCAACCCAGTTTTACATAAAATTGGTACCTACGTCCGCTCGCATCTTTTTTCAGGCCAAAAACAGTAGGTATATTTCAACAAAAAATATCAAAAAAAAAAAAAACAGTATAAATCGATTCCAGAAAAACAGTATTTTGCGAAGAACACCCACCGAACCACCGAACAATTCATTTCCATCATAATGAATCCTCTTCGTTTTTCTTTTCTTTATCTCCTCCTGTGATTGTGTTTTTGTATTTTACCCTTTAAAGAAATTTGACGAAGCAATTCCGGCTTTGTTTTGAGGTAGGTATTCAAAGAAATCAGTGCATGAATATCTGAAGTTACATTACGCAGTATTTTGAGAAAACAATCGCTATGCAGTTTTGGAAACTTGAAAACAGTATAATGCTGCGAAAAACTGAATCTTTTAAGGCTTAAGAGAAACATGAGAAACATTAACACTCAACATAATACACATTTTCTGGTAACACTGTCCACTAAAGGTGGGATCCGATTATTGGCTGTCAGTTGCGTAGTTCAGATATAAATGGCGGCTGGTGGGAGATTTGGCTGGGGGTAGTTGTCCGGGGTTGAGTTGTACCCGAACCATTTTTACTCAGCCGGTACATGTAAGAATACTTCAAAGCTAAAATAGAATGCATGAATTATGAAAATTTGTAAGTTTGTAAGCAACGATTTATAACATTCCAAATGTGATGCATACTTTGTGGGTTGCAACATTTTTTTTTCAAGAATTTTTGTGCCATTTTGACACAAACGTCTAATTAATTCAATTAATATTTATTGATCTATTGCAGAGCGATTGAGGGTTAATTTGTTTCTTGAAGTTTTCCATTAAAAATAAAATAGTTGGATTTAAACTTGTTTTATCTGTATTTTTGTATCTTTGTCTTATTTTGACAAAATTAATGTTTTGCTTTTTGTCATATTTACCGAAGAGCAACTAATTATTTGAGTATAGGGTTTGATAGCTAATGAATCCACGCTTCTAATTAGCTATGTGGCATAGTAGGATTCGAACGGATTACATGGGTTTTTTTTTTTTTTTTTTTCAAATTTCCGAATCTTTTTTTTTCTACTAGGAATATCTTTGCCTCTTTTGGCAAAATGAATTTTTTGACATTTGTCATATTTAGCGAAGAGCAACTAATTATTTGAGTATAGGGTTTGATAGCTAATGAATCCACGCTTCTAATGAGCTATGTGGCATAGTAGGATTCGAACGGATTATATGGGTTTTTTCAAATTTCCGAATCTTTTTTTTTTCTACTAGGAATATCTTTGCCTCTTTTGGCAAAATGAATTTTTTGACTTTTGTCATATTTAGCGAAGAGCAACTAATTATTTGAGTATAGGGGTTGATAGCTAATGAATCCGCGCTTCTAATGAGCTATGTGGCATAGTAGGATTCGATCGGGTTACATGAGTTTTTTCAAATTTCCGCATTTTCTGTTTTTACTAGGAGTATCTTTGCCGTTTTTTTGGCAAAATGCACTTTTTGCTTTTTGACACATTTATCGAAGAGCAACTAATTATTTCATTATATATATGGGTTGAAAGCTATTGAATCCGCGCTTCTAATGAGGTATGTGGCAAAGTAGGATTCAAACGGGTTATATGGGTTTTTTCAAATTTCCGAATCTTTTTTATGTTCTGGGAGTACCTTTGCCTTTTTTGGCAAAATGAATTTTTTGACTTTTGACATATTTATCGAAGAGCAACTAATTATTTGAGTATAGGAGCTATTAGCTAATGAATCCACGCTTCTAATGAGCTATGTGGCAAAGTAGGATTCAAACGGGTTATATGGGTTTTTTTTTTTCAAATTTCCGAATTTTTTTTTTGTTCTGGGAGTACCTTTGCCTTTTTTGGAAAAATGAATTTTTTGACTTTTGACATATTTACCGAAGAGCAACTAATTATTTGAGTACAGGAGTTATTAGCTAATGAATCCACGCTTCCAATGAGCTATGTGGCAAAGTAGGATTCAAACGGGTTATATGAGTTTTTTCAAATATCCGAATTTTTTTTTTGTACTAGGAGTATCTTTGGCTTTTTTTTGCCAAAATGAACTTTTTGCTTTTTGACATATTTATCGAAGAGCAACTAATTATTTGAGCTTAGAGGTTGTGATAGCTAATAAGTTCTTTTGATGTATGTGGCATAGTAGGATTGAACTGGGATATATGACTTTAAAGCTTCTCCAAATTTGTATTTTGGTATTATTAGCTTACTTTTTTGGTCGGTATATGAACTTTTTACTTTTTGACACATTTACAGAAGAGAGACGAGGTAATTTATTCTTTGTGTTGATAGCTAGTAAATAGGCGCTTATTTTAATATGTATTGCTTGGTTGAAGTCGAGCGTAAACTATTTTTATTTAATTTTTCAAAGTTTTTGTCTTTGGTATGTCTAGCTCACCTTTTTGTCTCAATTAGAGAAGAGTGAAAAAATATTTGATTGAATCCATCAGTAGCCCACAAATGTACACTTCTTTTAAGATATGTGGCGCAGTATAATTCGTATGGGTTAATTTTTTATGAATTTTTTCATAATTTTGTTGCTTTTCCTTGAAAATCAAAAGAGTTTTATAGCGAACTGACCGTTACAAAAAACTTAAAATTGAAATTGTGTGCGAACGGCTTGTCCGATTGAAAAAAAATTACATTTCCCCAGAGCAATTAAATCGGTAATAGGTATGGACAAAAAAAATCCTTCAAAAGTCAATCTCCCACTTCCCGAAGAGCAACTAAATCAGGAATAGAGCAATTAAATAGCAACTAAATAGCAACTAATTCCCATGTACTTTGTTTGGCGAAATTCGAATGTGGCGGGCCCAGCTTTACCCACGTGATACTCATCCCTGTCCAACTACAATAAATAACTGCTATACAAGCAAGTCTTGAATTGAATTAGAGATCTAAATGTTGAAATATTTGATGGTGAGGTTAAGAAGGTTTCTCGGAAGCAGAGAAGTAGGCTTCTCAACCACGTAAACACTGAAATAACTGAACTTTTAAATAATGACAATGTAATCTGGAGATTGAGAAGTATAAAACCTCTTGATCTATAAGATTTAGCTAGGGCTAAGAAATAGGGTATTGTTTTCAAACAAAACAAGATTATAAATCTGACAAACATCGGATTTATTTGTTAAATTCTTAAAATAATTCAAAAATAAATTGTTGATTAGTCGTACGACTAGGTGCAATCTTATTCGGAATAGCGAATGTCAGTTCCCCGGGAGTTTTTTTAGATGAGTTAAAGTTCATCGCTATTGCAGAAGCATCCCTCGCGTACTAGCTCTGCAATTTCTTTCGATGATTTTTTACTTCCAGCGAATATCCAACAAAAAACCAAAAAAAAATTTCAAGAAACTTTAGAAAACTTCAATTCTTTATTATTTGTTTTGCTTACAACTACTTAAAACTACTTAAGCTACTTAACTTAAATTATCTATAATCAGGAAGGTGAGCAATCTCATCCAAGCCTAAGCCTACTGTCCTAATATCTAGCTTAAAACTAAGGAGGTTGCTACGTAAGTAGCGCACCGGCCCGGGAGAGCGTATCCACTCTCACCTCTTCCTCGAGCCACCAAAATTCGGTGAACTGCTTAACCGTATCAAACTTGTCCCGTTCCGCAATTGCGGTGGTAAAACGGAGGAGCTCCTGAGCCGCTTATCCCTCGCGCCGCGGTGGCTGTGGTACAATATCGGCACACCATCTTTTGTTTGAACTAACCCTTTCAACATGAAGAAATGCCTCAGGCGGAATAAAGCCAGACCGAAGCGTACTCTCGTGGTACATTAAATTGGGGTAGTTAGCCCCTGAGAAATTGTCAATCCTATTCAGTCGAGCCCCATTGTATAGGGTCCTGTTCGGATAGTATTTTATGTACTGAGATTCAAGAGTTCTAAACAACCCTCGACAGTCTCTGAGACATTGTCTCTCAAACATCCGAATCTTTTCCATATATGACGGCGCTATACTGAACCACATGTGACCGCCATAAGCGATGTTAGGCCTTATATGGGCCACATAGCAAATGACCTTCACCCTGGAATCAAGTTGACTGCTGCTCCGTGTCAGAGCGTATGCCTTTCTAGCCCCAGCGAGACAAGCATTTATATGTCAAAATCAAAATACAGATACTGGTCGAGCCAGATGCCAAGATACCTCACCACGTTTTTCACCGCCAATGGTCGCCCCTGCTGCCCAATAATTGTTAATTTTCTCCATTTTTTTGTGGTATCCCCAGAGGCCCTAGCCAATGGAATTTGCTCGAAGTCACGCTGCAGAATGATGTTAATGACCTCGATTTGTTGGTCCTGACCTGTACGCTATAGCATGTCTGAGGGAAATCACCAGATCACTTGTGTAAATATTAAACAGGACCGGAGAATTCACTGCTCCCTGTTGAAAGCCGTTTTTAATTTCAAAAACCCTGCTCGAAGTCACGTTGCCAGCTTTGTCAACGAACTTCTTTCCCATAAGCATGTCATAAATCATATACAGCAAAGGTTTTGGAATGCCCAATCTGGTCAGCTTATAAAGGGTTTTCCAATAAGAGGTGTTATTTTGGTATTCAATTTATTTCATAATAAAGAGGAAGGTATTCCGTTAGTAATGAAAAAAAACATCAGCCAAATGGCCACCACGAGCACGCATACAGGACCATATCCTTTTCATGAAATTTTCCATAACCAAATCGCAAAGTGGCTACCCTATGACCTCGATAGCCTCACGAATTTTATCTTTGAGGTCTTCAATCGACGCTGGGCTGTTGGCGTAGACCTTATCTTTCACGTGGCCCCAAAGGAAGAAGTCGCAAGGTGTTAAATCACAAGATCTCGGTTGCCAATTGTGATCACCTCTTCGAGAGATAACACGGTCCGGAAACTTTTCCCGTAAAAGATCAATGCTTTTGTCCCATAGCTCGAATTTTCTCACCGATTTCGGTATTGCTTTAGTTTTGCGAACTGTGACTGCAAGATTTTCACCACTTTTGTAGTGAATTTTGATAATTTCAATGTGTTGTTGAAGTGTGTATCGTTCCATTTTTAATAATGGCGTCAAATGTCAAAGAATAAAAGCTTCAAAAGTGACAGCGACCCAAATAGGGGGTTATTCACAATAACACCTCTCATTAGAAAACCCTTTAGAAGAGTCCATCGAACCATACGGTATCGAAGGCCTTCTCAAAGTCGACCAGGCAGGCACACGTGCATTGCTTCTTACTTTTATTCCACTGAATGTCGGAAACCAGTTTCGACGCAGCATGAATAGTGTCATGCGCTGCTCTAAGGCCAAACTGGTTGTGCGGAATGATTTTATTTTCTTCAACCCATCTTAAAAAAGCTCTATTGACGACTTTCTCGGATACCTTACTAACATTTGGAAGCAAACTAATTGACTGGAGACTAGCAGGGTTCGTCCTATCTTTATCCTTTTTCGGGATAGGGTGTACAACCGCTATTTTCCACTGCTTCGGATAATGTGCATTATTCAGCGCATTGTTAAATAGCCAGGCGAAGATATCGATCGCCTCTAGCGGCAGGTGTCTAAATACGATGTTTGGAACACCGACAACTCCCGCCGACTTTATTTTTTTAAGTGACTCAAAGATGCACCTGAGTTCATCTCTTCTCACGAACAGTATTTGGATCGGCGATTGTGCGAAATTCGGACTACTGGATTTGATAGCCCGAATTTTACTGCCCCAATACAAACTTACAGATTTTCTGTTATTTTCGGTGATCAACTGTTTCCAGTTTTTGATCATCGAATTCAGGGTTCTTATCTCGGGATCGTTCCTGTCAGTCTACTTTTATGTCTGCACAGAGCATCGAGCGTTTCGATACTTTTCAGTTTGTTCTTCTTCTGTGGAACGTCCTTCCCGTTTGATTACGACATTCATTTGCCGTAAATGACTTTCGATCTCATCGTTCGTTAAGTTCCTGTTTGTCGGTGGGTCGATCTCGCATGAGCGTATGTCGCGCTTTAAAACTCTGGAGAAGCGCGACCACTGCGCTTTTCGGTAATCGAAAGAACACACTTGTTCGTACTGATCCAGCTGCATCTGCTCGTTCGGGATCTATTTTACGGCAGCAAGTCCGTAGTGATCACTGTCGTACTCAACTGTTCGTAAACAGTTCCGCGTGCTTAGATCAATGTTTGTTAGTTCTAGTCTTTCGTCAACTAGCGCTAAGTCCAACAAAGAACCATTTCTAGGGAAAGACGGGATAACCGTCGCAATCATATTGTGATGCCACTGGTTGTCTCTAGGGTTCGGAATATCATTTCCCCATGCCGCATGCTTAGCATTGAAGTTTCCGCCCAAAAAGTAATAATTATCTTCCGATTGAAGCTCTAAGCAAGGAAAAAGCGTCTCAATCTCATTTAAAAATTCAATGCGTCGAGGAGATTCCGGTGCGTAGAGCGACACCATAAACATCCGTATCTGGCTATTTAGGGGAATGCATACGATGTATGCTTCCAACACATGGAACCTGCGCAAGTCCCCGCTATGTATGACCTTACGGCGCAAACCTTTACGTACTAAGATAGCGACACCACCTCCCTATGTGGAGTTGGGCCGGTCTCTTCTAACTATACAATAATTTGTATAGCCCAATTTGTACTTCGGAGTTAGCTTAGTTCCGCTAACCAAAAGCACATCTGGATTTTTGGCTTTCAACAGATTGGAAAGATTGATCCTTCTCTCGATCCGGATTAGTGAATTAAAATTCACCGCAAGGATCTTTAAGTTTACCTCGTGCAGCGTACCCATCAAATTTACAGCGTCGAATAGATAACATTTATTTGAGCCGCTTGCTCATTTAACTGTTTCTGGAAATTATAAGTGAACATAACCTGCCTTTAGCCCTTTTTTATTATCAGCCATGATCCATATAGAACATCGAAATACATGCACTTACAACAACAGCACATGATCCTGCTATTCATCGAGATCACGAATCATGATCTGAAAATGTATTGTAATATCGCTCTTCAGCATCCGTGGTGATCAGACGACTTTGTTAGTGAGGCGGTGTTAACCTGCATAAAGTATAAATAGTGTTTCTAGACAATAAAATTCGATAAGCCATTTGGCTCAGTGGTGCTAAGCATCAGCTCTGACGCAAGCGGAGCACGGTTCGAATCCCAGTGGGGGAATAATAAAACACAAAAACAAAAGTTGGAAGTGCCGCAAGCCAATCAGGCGATGGACACTGGCCCGCCAAAGGTCCCGCAAGGAGATGCCCCGTTGCCAAAGCGATTGACAAGGCAAGTCAAGCAACATCAAGCGGGTGTAGACACAAAAACAACAGCTATAGCAGCAGAAGTACCATCAACAAGTGCAGCAGCATTAGCTGCACTAACAACAAGAAGGGCAGCAGCATAGCAGCACCAAGAACAGCACCAGAAACGACTAAAGTTGAAAAGAGGCGACGTAAGGTGAAACCGACACCAAACGTAGCAGCAAAGAGGAAGCCAAAGCAAGACGGAGTGGCGATGACCTCAAAGGGAAATACGTCAGAGGCTGACTCAGACGAGGATGATGTACGCAGCTACTCGTACGAGTCCGAAGGGGGCGAAGGTCGGTACGTGGGCGAAGGTAACTCTTTCCAAGAGTTACTGGACGCCGTGGACGACTCGGAGCAACAACAACAACAACACGAAGAAGAAGACGAGGAAGCCCAGCTCGATCGTCTGATCAAAGAGCTCCTCGAAAAAAGAGAGAAGTTGCGCCAGCAAAAACTGCAACAGCAACAACAAAGGCTGAAGCAAGTACAAGCTGAGCAGCAACAGCATAAACAGAAACAATTGAAGCAGCAGGAACAACAAGCACTGCTAAACCAACAACAAGAGCAAAAAGACAACAAAAAGCAGCAGCAATCGCAGCAACAACAACAACAACAACAACAAAAGCAGCCAGCACAAAAACAGCCGCTGCCACAGCAACAACAACAACAACAGAAGCAGATACAGCAACCACAGCATCAGCAGCAGCATCAGCAGCAACAACAACAACAACAACAACAACAACAGAAGCAGCAACAACAGACGAGGAAAGAAAAAATACCTCCAATAAATGTAAGTTATTTAGATACTAGTGATAGTATTAGGTTATGTAGGCTAGTCACTAAGGATTTTTATATTAAAAGGCTAAACGCCACCAAACATATTATCATGTGCACAAATATGGAGGAGCACAAAAAAGTACGCACCGCTCTGGAGAAAGCGGAAACTGAGTACTTCACGTACACTCCAAAAGGAGAAAAAAGGCAAACTGTGCTGCTTAAGGGGATCGGCCCTAACATAAAAATAGAGGAGCTCGAAAAGGAGCTTACAAATTATGAGTGCGCTGACCTCAAGTTCGTGGGGGTAAAGCCGTTTTCCTCGCCTGCGGACAGGGGTGGTAGCCGCAAATTACCATTCTTTCTGGTACAACTAACACCCGACAGCAAAATTGATAGTCTGAAAAGGATCAGATTCCTGTACTATCATGCAGTTCGTTGGGAAAAATTAAAGAGGTCAGATCGTGTACTTTAGTGTATGCGCTGCCAGAGGTTCGGGCACGCCGCAGCTAACTGCCTCATGCAGTTCAGATGCGTCAAGTGCAACAAGGACCACAAACATGGGGAATGTGCTTTAGGCAGCGAAAGGGTAGAGGATCGGGGCCAGCTCTCGTGTGTACTCTGCAAGAGCTCAGGACATCCTGCTAATTTCAAGGGATGTCCCAAGTATCAGCAGGTCAAACAGAATGTGCAGGCTCGAAAACAGAGGTCCGAAGAAGAGAAGGGTCGAAAGAGTCGCTCGTTCTCTAATTTTGTTGCACCCAATGTGTCCTTTGCCCAAATGGTATCTGGACCGGCTAGCACAATCACAAAAAGCGCGCCGAAGGTTCCTACACCGGAAGCGGATCTGGATTTGAAATCGATCCTTCTGTCACTGCACGGAAAGATCGACAATTTCCAGAAACAATTAAATGAGCATGCGGCTCGAATAGACATGATCTATTCGACGCTGTTTGCCGAGTCTGCCGCGCCATAAATATGATGGGTACGCTGGACGAGGTAAACTTAAAGATCCTTGCGGTGAATGTTAACTCACTAATCCGGATCGAGAGAAGGATCAATCTTTCCAATCTGTTGAAAGTCGAAAAGCCAGATGTACTTTTGGTTACCGAAACTAAGCTAACGCCGAAGCACAAACTAGGCTACAAAAATTATCATGTAGTTAGAAGAGACCGGCCCAACTCCATAGAGGGAGGTGGTGTCGCTATCTTAATACGTAAAGGCTTGCGCCATAAGGTCATATATAGCGGAGACGTGCGCAGGTTCCAAGTGTTGGAAGCATGCATCATATGCATTCCCCTCAATAGCCAGAGGCGGATGTATGTGGTGTCGCTTTACGCACCGGAATCTCCTCGACGCATTGAATTTTTGAATGAAGATAACTATTACTTTTTGGGCGGAGACCTCAACGCTAAACACGCGGCATGGGGAAATGATGTTCCGAACCCTAGAGGCAACCAGTTTCACGACTGGTGGCGTCATAATATGATTGAGTACAAACTCGAATTGTACGCGACGGATATCCCGTCTTTCCCTAGAGATGATTCTTTCTTGGACTTGGCGCTAGTTGACGAAAGACTGGAACTAACAAACATTGATCTAAGCACGCGGAACTGTTTACGAACGGTTGAGTACGATAGTGATCACTACGGACTTGCCGCCGTAATTCGGATCCCGAACGAGCAGACGCAGCTGGAGCAGTACGACCAAGTGCGTTCTTTCGATTACCGAAAAGCGCAGTGGTCGCGCTTCTCCAGAGTGTTAAAACGCGACATACGCTCATGCGAGATCGACCCACCGACAAACAGGAACCTTACAAACGATGAGATCGACAATCATTTACGGCAAATGAATGTCGTCATCAAACAGACAATGGAGCGGACTATCCCTCGGGTAGGACGTTCCACGGACGAAGAACAAACTGAAAAGTATCGAAACGCAACAATCGATGCTCTGTACAGACATAAAAGTAGACTGCTCTCGAGGCTTAAACGGCTTCACAGACAGTTCACTGACAGGAACGATCCCGAGTTAAGAACACTGAATTCGATAATCAAAAACTTGAAACAGTTGATCTCCGAAAATTGCATCTGTAAGTTTGTATTGGGGCAATAAAATTCGGGCTATAAAAGCCAGTAGTCCGAAAATGTTCCCGCAAATAAATAAACTGTTCAGGCGGAAGGATCATAACGACATTTCATGTGTTCGAATACCTCGGACGAACGAGAACAGACAGACATTACTGACTGCTGGCATAAGTCCGGAAAGTGCCGACTCGAACGACGGTTTTTTCGTGGTCCAAGACCCGCAGGAGAGGGTGAATTTGATGGGAGCTTTCTTTGAGACTGTGTATACGGTGAACAACCCTGTTCGCCGTAACCGCGACCTCGAGGAGAGGGCCTTTCTACCACTTTTATCTGCGGACCGAAATTCAAGATTGGCGATCCGAGAACCACGGTTTCACCGGGTTCAATGACGACAACCGTGCAAACGGCACAGTATCCGATGAAAATACTCATCTGTTTGTGAGTAGAGATGAACTTCGGTGCATCTTTGAATCACTTAAAAACAAAAAGTCGGCGGGAGTGGACGGTATCCCAAACGTCGTATTAAGACACCTGCCGCTAGAGGCGATAGATATCTTCGCCACACTATTTAACAATGCGCTGAATAATGCATATTATCCGGAGCAGTGGAAAATAGCGGTGGTACACCCTATCCCGAAAAAGGATAAAGATAGGACGAACCCTGCTAATCTCCGGTCAATTAGTTTGCTTCCGAATGTTAGCAAGGTATTCGAGAAAGTCGTCAATAGATCTCTTTTGAAATGGGTTGAGGAAAATAAGATTATTCCGGACAACCAGTTTGGCTTTAGAGCGGGGCATGACACTATTCATGCCGCGTCGAAACTGGTTTCCGACATTCAGTGGAATAAGAGTAAGAAGCAATGCACGGGTGCCTGCCTGGTCGACTTTGAGAAGGCCTTCGATACTGTATGGTTGGAGGGGCTCTTCTATAAGCTGACCAGATTGGGCATTCAAAAACCTTTGCTGTATATGATTTATGACATGCTTATGGGAAAGAAGTTCGTTGTCAAAGCTGGCAACGTGACTTCAAGCAAGGTTTTCGAAATTAAAAACGGCTTACAACAGGGAGCAGTGAATTCTCCGATCCTGTTTAATATTTACACAAGTGATCTGGTGGGTTCTCTCAGACATGCAATAGCGTACGCAGACGATTTAGTGGCGTACAGGTCAGGACCAAGAATCGAGGTCATCAAGATCCTTCTGCAGCGTGACTTCGAGCAAATTAAGAGGTATTGCGATGATTGGAAGTTCAAAATCAATTTCCAAAAATCGGAAACAATCCTGTTCAGAACTCCATTGGCTGGGGCCTCTGGGGATACCAGAAAAAACTGGAGAAAATTAACAATTATTGGACAGCAGGGGCGACCATTGGCGGTGAAAAAAGTGGCGAGGTATCTTGGCATCTGGCTCGACCAGTATCTGTATTTCGACAAACATATAGATGCTTGTCTTGCTGGGGCTAAAAGGGCCTACGCTCTGACAAGGAGACTGTTTCGCAGCAGTCAACTTGATTCCAGGGTGAAGGTCATTTGCTACGTGGCCCTTATAAGGCCTATCATCGCTTATGGCTGTCCCATGTGGTTCAATATAGCGCCGTCCTATATGGAAAAGATTCGGGTGTTTGAGAGACAATGTCTCAGGGCCTGTCTAGGGTTGTTTAGAACTCCTGAATCTCAGTACATAAAATACTATCCCAACAGGACCCTTTACAATGGGGCTCGGCTGAATAGGATTGACAATTTCCTTATTAAGGTGATTCGGAGGCACGTTGCAAGGGCGATGGCCAGTGATAATAACCTGATCGCAGGGGCTTACTACCCCAATTAAATGTACCAAACGACGCTTATAGCCTCGCTCGAGTCTCGGTGGCACTGATGAACCCCTGTGGGCGGATATCAGGCGCCCATGGACGCGATCAGGATGGTCACCATCCTGAGATGAGATTGCTCACCACCCTGATTATAGGTAATTTAGGTTAAGTAGCTTAGGTAGTTTTAAGTAGTTTTAAATAAAATAACAACAATAAAGAATTCAAGTTTTTCAAACTTTCTTGAAAACTAAAAAACAAGCAAAATAAATATAAATAGATTTAAGGCCGAAAGGCAATAATATTAAGGATATAGTTAAGTTTAGAGTGCTCGCTAAGAGCCAGTAAGCTAGAATTAAGACAAATGTTAGCTTTAATTTAGATTTAATCGTTTTTGTCTAGCATATAAGTTTAATGAATGATAGTAATAAAAATGAATTTAAAATGAAAAAAATGAAAAATGTATTGTAATATTTCCCACTAGGTGGCTTTTTTCATTTTTCAATGTTGGTGTGCATGTAAACGATAGCCAAGCCACACAGTCACGTTGCCAGACTAAAATATTCAACACCCTTCATAGCACAAAAAGTCAAAAAGCATTTTTTTCACATCGAATAAATTTCCCGTTCTTCGAGATGATTTTGCTTTTTCATTCCATAAAAGTATGCCCAGACCAGCGAAATATTTCGTAAATCTTTGAGTAAATGTTTCATAAACATTCGTTTAACAAAAAATATGTTTATGAAATGTTTCGCAGTTCTTTAATAATTTGTTTCACAAGTCTCCCTGCCGTAAGGTGAGTGATTTTTTTTGTTCTTTTAACATAAAATACAAATGTCCAGAAAATCTTGGAGTAATGAAAAATCGATACTAGCAGCCTGCATAAATTTAAATTGTTTGCAAAACAAGTTTCTTTTTTATCACAAAATATCACATAAAATTCTAATTCTAGCTTCAGTTTGTTCTTCTGGAATTTCGTGCTTAAGCCGCTTTCATTTACTTTGTCTAAGAATTCCAATCTGAGCGGAACAGAGGTGCAAATTGCAGTAAGATTTCCATTACATTTTGAGCCGATTGTAGGTAAACTCATTTCCATTTAGAAAAAAAAAACATACCATATTACGGAAGCGGTGTTGTTGTTTTCGAGCCTCTGGCCGTGAATTTCCGAGAAAAAAAAGCATTTCATAAACATTTAATAAATATTTCATCGGCGTCTTCACCGGTAAAAACAGAAATGTTTGTCAAATGTTTATGAAATGTTTCTGAAGCAAATCGAAAACATTTCATAATGTTTAAAATAATCATTCGCTCGCTGAATACACCTTAATATGTCAAGATAAACCGAAATACTAGCAGCAAAATATTGTTTATTTGTTGCATATTTGAACATAGAATTTTAAATTAGTTTTTTTTAAAAACAATATCCAAAGATTAAAATTATTAATTTGATTCATATGGTAACACCCCCGACAAGCAAATGAAATCTCATGTCAATTGACATCACATTGTAACGTCACGTTGTTCAGAATGTTTGCAATATGGCCTGTGGCAATATGAAGTATGACATTTTCATACATTATCCGTCGTGTTTTGAAAGCAACTGTTGCCACAACTCCAAAATAAAATTTTTCTATGATCCCTATTGTTTTATTTTCGTGAACTGATTATGATCAGATCACGCTGGTAATAAAATACGGCTTTTGTAGTACCTACTCCATTTCACAAAATGGTTTACATAAACAATTATTAGCCACCACCACTTATTACACTTATTTCTGATATTAAATACCATAGACTAGAACTTGAACGATATTATTATTATAATGTGAAAGGGGTTATTGTACTGCGACCTTTGATTTATTGTACCCCCTGCTTACGCCTCAGAGAGGTATGTTCCCTCATAAGAGTTCCCTCTTCCTTTCGGAACCATTTTAGAGGTTCTTTGACTCTTCTTTCTCCTTAGCGGAGGAAATCTTTCCTTTAAGAATCTAAGGATGAGAGCTGGCTCCAGTGACAGTATCTCCTCATCAGATAGTTGGTACTTGCCCAAGTATTTCAATCTTTTGTGGGTCAGTGCCCCACAAGATCCCAATAAGCGTTCTGGGATTTCACTGGACTCATCGCAGAATCTGCAGAGACCTTCTTCAGATATACCCAGTTTCCTAAGGTGTTCCTTGAGTCTACAGCGCCCCGTTAGGAAGCCCGTTAGGATACGGAGGTTATTTTTGCTCATGCCGATGCAAGCTTGGAATCTTTTCTGGTTGTATTGCCCAAGAAGTTTCTTAGCCTGCCTCATGCCCTGAGTGCTATGCCAGGTTCTTGCCCTGTTTTCTTTCTCTAGTTTCCTAAATTATTCTTTCAGGGTGGGATCCCCTATTCCGCAGAATGGTTCAGGACCTATGAAAGTTTCTGATGCTCCCTTTCTTGCAAGGGAGTCGGCCATTTCATTCCCCTCTATTCCTACGTGGCCAGGCACCCAGCAGAGGGTTATTTTGTTTCTCCTACCAAGTTTATTAAGTTTTTGTAGGCATTCCCATAAAAGTTTGGATTTAATGATGTAGGAATCAAGTGCCATAATAGCAGCCTGGCTGTCTGACATTATAACTATATAACAGTTGACTTTGTTTCTGTCGAGGTTTATTTGGACACATCTGTCTATGGCATAGATTTCAGCCTGAAAGATGCTGGTACTTTTTCCCATTGATTCAGAATATTTGGTTCCAGGACCAAAAACTCCCGCTCCAATTCCCTCGTCAGTTCTCGACCCATCTGTGTACCACTTTGTTGTGGTACAGCATATGCTTGACATTTAATGCCCTGGTTCGTCAATTTCTCAAGTAACTCGTCCACTACAAGACTCCACATTAGGGAGATAAGACTCCTCCTTGCGGACAGCCTCTTGCTGTGTTAACCTTGATAATACCTTCTGATGTGTGAGTCTCTGCTGATCTTGTGCTCAGGAGTTCGTACATCCACCTCGATACTGTGTTATTTACTCCTTTTCTATCAAGAGCTCGTATAATTGCATCATACGATGTGTTATCGAATGCTCCCTCGATGTCCAAGAAGGCACACAATACTATTTCTTTCGCTTCAAGAGCATTTTCAATAATCTCAGTTAGCTGATGCAGAGCAGTCTCCGTATCTTCTCTTAGGTAGTTGTCCACAGCCTTTTCCATTTAAGAAGAAACGAAGTGAGGCTGATTGGTCTATAGGACTTCGGTTGACTTGCGTCCTTTTTTCCCACTTTCGGAATGAACACTACCTATGCTCGTCTCCACTGGTTTGGTATGTAGCCAAGTGCCAGACTGCTTTTAAAAGTTCTTGCCAAATGTGGAAGCAATTTACCCTGCCCTTTTTGTAAAGGGTGATTTTTTAAGAGGTTTAGAACTTTTTTTAAAAAAAAAAAACACAAAAAATTCGAAAAAATGAATGAAATATTTATTTGAATCGATAGTTTGAACCTTGCAATTTAATGTTTAAAGATAATTTCATGCAAATGTTGACCGCGGCTGCGTCTCAGGTAGCCCATCCCAACGAATGAATGCATGGATGTTGGCTTCCAGTGCGTCAATCGAAGCGGGCTTGTCCCTATACACATTAGCCTTGGCATACCCCCACAAAAAATAATCTAATGGTGTCAAATCGCACGATATAGGCGGCCAATTGACCGGCCCGAAACGTGAAATTAACTGTTCACCAAACTCGCCTCGCAATTGCGCCATTGTTTCGCGTGCTGTGTGGCATGTGGCACCGTCTTGTTGAAACCACATATCATGCAAGTCAAGAACTTCCATTTCGGGCAAAAAAAAGTTTGTTATCATCGCTCGGTAGCGTTCACCATTGACAGTAATGCTGCGATTCGCATCATCTTTGAAGAAATATGGCCCAATAATGCCGCCGGCCCATAAACCGCACCAAACAGTGGCTTTTTCGGGATGCATTGGTAGCTGTTGCAATGCTTCTGGCTGATCTTCACTCCAAATGCGGCAATTTTGCTTATTTACGTACCCATTCAACCAAAAATGAGCCTCATCGCTGAACACAATTTTTCGAGAAAAAAGCGGATCCTCGGCCAGCTTTCCAAGAGCCCATTCACCAAAAATTCGGCGTTGTGGTAGGTCGGCTGGCTTTAGTTCTTGCACCAGCTGTATCTTAAAAGGCTTTACGCCCAAATCCTTCCGCAAAATTTTCCACGTAGTGCTGTTACAAAGGCCTAACTGCTGGGAACGGCGCCGAATCGACATTTCGCGGTCTTCTGTCACACTAGCTGATACGGCCGCAATATTTTCTTCACTACGCACAGTACGTAAACGTGTTGGTGGTTTAATGTCCAACAAAGTAAATTTGGTGCGAAATTTGGTCACAATCTTCCGAATAGACTGCTCAGAAGGTCGAGAATG
Organism: Cheilosia grossa; assembly: GCA_963082955.1. NCBI lineage: Eukaryota > Metazoa > Arthropoda > Insecta > Diptera > Syrphidae > Cheilosia > Cheilosia grossa. The sequence goes on along the minus strand of OY720144.1, from coordinate 42,164,735 downwards.
CCGATCATAAAATGGAAGCAGCGCGCGATGAACATTTCGAACCGAGCACGAATTTTGATAGTAAAATTCAATAATTTGCAAGCGTTGTTCATTTGTAAGACGATCCATGGTTAAATTGCAAACCAAACTGAAGCTGTTTGACAGTGACACAAGGTACTAAACACACGTCAGCTGTCAAAACCAGTGTTGCCAAAACCAAACCAGCTAAAAAATCACCCTTTAGTAGGACTGGCGTAATTCCATCCACCCCCGGTGATTTAAATGGCTGAAAGGAGTCAATTACACATTTTAGTCGCCCTCTGGAGAAGATTTTGGTTGCTATTTTCCAAGCCTCTTTCCGAGGTCTTTGAATATTGGTCATGTTCCTATGACTACCAGGAAAATAGAAGTCGTGCCCTCTGTTGCTCATTTTCTGTAAAGCTGTCATCCGATTTTCTGAGAGACATTCCTTCTGTTTTGCAAGTGCCTTATGCACTCTGGCCGCAACAGGGGAATGCACAATTGTCTCACAGAATTTCTTAAAGCTTTCCCGTTTTGCTTTCCTTATTTCCTTGTTGTATGAAGTCAGTGCCATGCTGTAGCTCTGCCAGTCTCCAGTACGTTTCGCTGTGTTAAACAGTTTACGCGTTTTCGCCCGAAGTCTTGACATATTCTTGCCCCACCATGGATCCTTATTCTTCTCTGCACTTCTACTCATTGGGCAGCTAGTTTCGAACGCACCTGTGATGGCTGATGTTATGCCCTCTGCTGTGTGTTCCAATTCTAAATGATGACCTGGAGCTCTCCTAGTATGTACCTGCTCTAAATTATTCTCAAGGGACAATTCAAACAGATCCCAGTTTGTCTTTCTTGGGTTTCTAACTGGGTTACTTGTGATACGAGTGTTGTCTAAATCAAAGGTTATTGTTAAGTTAAATTTCAATAATTAGAATTTTTCCTTGTTTTTTTTTTTTTACACGAAAATGCTTTTTTATTAATCGTATGTTACACTCTCTGTGGTCATCAGCAAAATAGGCAAAACCACGTAACGAAATTACAAAAGCAGGAAAGATAAGTGAACTGTATTCTCTACACAATGCAAAAATGAGAAATTGAGAGAACATAACATTAAAGTAGATTATGTTGTACATTGCAAATGAATACTCTCAATTAATGGCAAGCATAGGCAAAATGATTTACATATAGTTATGAGAAGCAAGAACATTAGAGATTTAAGAGAAAATTAGATAATAAAAAGATGATGCATGATAGTGTACAAAAGAAAGTAGTAATTATTAGAGAGGTATCAGCTGGTCTAGTCGTAGGGTAAACGCTCTGATGTTTGTGTGGTACAGAACAGTTATGATCCGATTATCAGACATAGATGGCTCACTAGATTATCTCCAGTCCCTAACAAATCTACTCATACTACGGCTGTCTAGTGTGAGGTCTAGTACCTCTTGCCTAGCTCGAGTAACAAAGGTGGGGGTGTTACCTACATTATAGATATCAAGAGAAGAGCTTAAAAAGAATGCTAATAGTGACTCACCTCTAGTATTAGTGTCGGTACTCCCCCAAATGGTATTGTGAGCATTAGCCTTACATCCTATCAGCAACGGCAGTTGGAGCTTGTTTGCATGCTCCACTAGGCGTTGTAGTGCTATTGATACTGCTGGTTTGTCCCCAGCGCAGTAAGCTGATGCGATGATGATAGTGCGGTACACTCCTTCGAGTTCCAGAGTTACCTGTAGTGGCACCAGGTCTAACGTAGCATATTCTGAAAGTAGAATAAAACTTAATTTTTTGTTAATAAGAATGTAAGCCCTGGGGTTGCGTACACGAGTATCCCAAATTACCTTTGCATTCTGACATGCTAGTCCTTTGACTTCTCTTCTCAGGATCCATGGCTCCTGAATGAGTATAATGCCCAGTCCATTGTTTGTGAACATCCGTGCTATTACTGCTGATGCCGCTATAGCATGGTGGATGTTTGCCTGGGCCATTTTTTGTGTGGGGGAGATCATTGTTTGCGTGGGGCTACTGCCCCATCCTCCTCCCGAAGCAGGATGTCCTCGTCCATCTCAACAACCGTCGTGCCATGTTCCTCATCAGAGAGCTCTCAGACAGGGACATGTACTCCTCTAGTTTCTCTCCCTCAGTTACCTGTTCAGCAGGAGGAGGAAGTGATACAGCTTGCTGCAGAGCAGGATGCTCCACTGCGGCTTCAGTCCTCTCCGAAGTTGGATTCGAGGGGGTCGTTTGCTCCACACTCTCCTCCGACTTCTTGAGTCCAGACACTGCAATGCTGCCGAACCTGTAGCTGAGGGAATTGTTTTGAGCCCTTATTGTGTCATAGGACTGCTGGTCGATACCGAGGCCCAGTACTTGCCCGGTTCCCTCTTTCCGATCATTCAAAATCTTCCACGCTTTGATGTTCAGGCCATCGTTCTGCGCTTCGAGGAGTGCCAATGTGGTTTGGTTCTCCTGGTCAGCACTTCGTGGGAAGTAAATTGTTACTGAATGGGCGCGTGGTATTTCCTTCCCACACATTGCAGTAAGGCCCTCTCCCTTCCAATTGCTCAGTTTGGGTGCCACTGTCTTCAGCCATTCCACAGTTTGTGGAGTCTCGCAGTCAACCAGTAGCATCCCCATCCTGAAATGTATGTCCTTGAACTTGAGCTTATGCTTCCATCCACGGGCCATTTCATCCACTAGAGCATTGAGCATTTTCTAGATCCTTTAGCTAGTCGGTTTTCAGCATCGCTTTTGCAGCCGCTGCATAGCTTTTGCCGTGTGAGACAGCAGCATGCTTAGCAGGCTTTGCCCGCGACCTCTCCAGTTTCTCAACTACCTTTGGCTTCTTCTGCGCATTGCCTACAAAAGGTGAGATGGTGCTCCTGCACCTCTTTGCCGCGGGTGTCGGACCAGAACCCGGCTTAGCCTTGTGTTCTTTGGCCTTCTTCCTTGTCTCCTCAGGTGCAAAGCCCTTTTCAAGGTAGCGAAGGTACCATCTAGTGCCTGCACCGCTCAGCCCCCCCCGAAGAGGGTCGTCCTTACCACCAGGCTGGCCCGGTGGTGGCATCGGTGGGCATAGGCGCCCTTTCCTTTTAGCCGCAGCTGCTGCAGGTTGTGTGGGTTCAGGTATACGAGCTTGGCTCATAGCCGTCTCCGTACTTCCCACCACAGCCTTGGCCAAAGGTTGAGAGGCTAGAGCTTGGCTCCCGCTTCCCAGTCTGGCAGCTTCAAAGCGTTTAGCCAACATAGGTGTCGACACCGGAATTTTAGATATGGCAGTGTTTTGGCTGGTGCTTGGTCTTACTTGCCTAACACTGCTTCCTCGGCTTGTTCCAGGCTGACAGCTATAAAAGTTATCGCAGAGCCTTTGCTCCACTTGGGTAACCAATCCAGACGCGGTGTCACCCCGCAGTCTGTTTAGTTCGTTGTTTTGTTTTCGTTTATTTTTGTTTTTCGGTTTCATGTCCCACGAGTAACGCCGGAAAGGGTCGTCCGCCACGTCAGAGCCCCGTATAACGTGGTCAGGCCAAAGATACTCCCTGAGGCGGCCCGGTATCAGAGAGGCTCCGTAATAATACAGTCGGTTACCCCTGACTGTAAACCATATCCGATAAGCACGGGTGGCATAACTCTCTCGGATTAGGGGTGGCAGACTTAGTTCACCAACCCTCATCACCTTTCGACATGGCTGGTGGTGTTGATCCCGTCAATAGGCTCACGTGAGTTGGCTTAAGCTCCCGCCCGACGTCAAGGTGACGTCATTCGCCAAGGTGTCTGCACTCGCGGGAGAAGCTCATCAAATTGGTATAAGTTTTTAAGAATCGTAGTGTACGTTCTTCGATTTCCCTTTAACTGCCGTTCCCCTTTCGCCGATCGCAAACGTCAATCTGTATCCGTTGGAGAAATATCCGAGGCAACGATTTGTGTCATAAAGTGCGTTCAATTGTCTCTGTTCCCTTCCGAGATTGCTACTCTTCAAAATGGAAAAGAGTTAAACAAAAAACATAAATTTATTAACCATCGTTCCGTTTCTTGATACTCATGGTATACTTCGCGTAAGCGGTCGCGTACAAGCATCTGAACTTTCTTATAATGAAAAGCACCCCATAATACTCTGTAAGTTTGCGTGAATCAAACAAGAATTTTATATACTCGGTTGTCGGAATCTTCTGCGAAAAATAGTTCATGACTGTTTCCACTGTTTTCGGCAACGCCAAACCTCGTCAAAACAGCTGATGGGTAATCTTCCGTTCGAACGAATTCGTTTCTCCCGCCCATTTAGCAAGGTTGGGTGTGACTATGCTGGCCCAATTACCTTGAGATTATCGCGCGTTAGAAATACCAAATTTTTTAAAGCATATATCGCTCTCTTCGTTTGTTTTGTCACCAAAGGGATTCACCTAGAGCTAGTCGGTGATTTGTCGTCTAATGCGTTTCTTTCGGCATTAGAACGGTTCAGTGCTCGTCGCGGGAAACCGACCGAAATTTGGAGCGACAATGGAACAAATTTCCATGGAGCAAAGCGTTTGCTCAACGAAATGTACGAGTGTCTTCTTAGTCAATAGCACCAAAACATCGTCATCAATCATCTCTCCAAGGATAACATTACATGGAAGTTCCTTCCACCTGCCGCTCCTCATTTCGGGGGTTTGTGGGAGGCAGGTGTAAAATCCGTAAAGCAACATTTAAAGGGAGTAATAGGGGATACAAAATTGACATACGAGGAAATGTATACGCTGTTGACCAAGATCCAAGCACTTCTGAACTCTCGTCCTATTTGGCAAACGTCAGACACCGAACCAAGTGCTTTAACTCCGGCACATTTTATGATTTGGGTGTCCTACTCTGCTGTTCCTAAGCCTGATATAAAAAATAAAATTTTTTCTGTTTTCACTAATTGGTATCTTTTGCAGACGTTGATGCAAGGCTTCTGGAAACGATGGCACCAGAATACTTAACAGCGCTCCAACAACGTCGAAAATTGGAAAGTATTCAGCCAAACATGGCAGTTAATGATATCGTATTGCTGAAGGAGCCCAACATGCCACCATCAAAGTGGTTTCTTGGCCGTATCAAACAAATTCATCCAGGAAGGGATATGAAGGTCAGGGTAGTAACCGTGCAAACTCAATTTGGGGAATATACACGCCCTATCGTCAAGGTGGCCCCACTTCCATTTTCTGAAAGACGGGAGTCTTCCAGGTGGGGGGCTGAATGTTTTGGAATAATTTGGCTAGTTGTCAAACATACACTTTGCATACTATTTTTTGGGCAACCCTCTTTGAATTTAATTGTGCCCAGTTTCTAAACCACAACATAACGTTTTAATTTTTGTTCTCTTTGCTTAGTTATGTATTATCTGTTATTTTTTATGTAACAGTAACTGTACAGTTCTCGTTAATTTTTGCATTTTAGAACATTGTTGTTGACTCGTGTGCTCTCTTCCCTTTGGTAAAAAAATTAAGTTGTTCGTTTTTTTTTTGAAGTGCGTTTGTTTTTTTGGTCAGAGAAATTTTGATTCGCTTCATCGTCGTCGGTCGTCGTTCCTATCTAAGGAAATACAAAACAAGGTCTTTGATTTAGACTTTTATGACTTAAAAGTATAATGGGGATTAATGTAATTCCCAGGTTTCGGCACAAAAAAATGTCCATAGTGGTTTTTGGGACTTCAATGAAATTATTTAATTAACAAAGACTGGTTTCAAGATTTTTATTGGGCTGTGGTCCAAAACAAAGGGAAACCGAGCAATCATTTTCCAATTTCATTTACATTTTGCTGGTATGTAGAAAGGGTAATTTAAAACGGAAATTTAGCTTACATTAATAGCTTTTACATTGAAATGAATTCTAAGATAATTCACAATTGCAACAATATTCAAGATTTAAGTTTCTATGTAATTTTAAGTTTACAATATCCATTAACATTATCTTTGAGCTGAGCTAATGATCTCAGGTGTATCGTCCTCTGTTGTATCGTGGTTTTGCCAAGAGTAAATCGATTTTATGCTCAGTAAATAAAGTATAACTGAGATGTTTTTTTGAAAACCTCCTCCGACGTTTTTGAAGAGGAAATTCTGTTCTTTCAAATGAATTCAGCTATTCAATCGCTCCATTAATAATTTATCAGTCAGAGACACAAAATGTAATTTTTTGCACTTTTGCTCGATTTCTGGGTAGATCCCTTGTCCATAAGCGTTTTTGGGACTTCAACTATTATTTAAAAATTGTCAAGACAATGAATAACAGATTAGCAGAGGTTCTAACTTAGCAAAGCGGTTTCAACGAAAAAAGGGCTCTTCGGTCTTTATTTGCTCTTTTATCAATTCATACAAATTTAGTACTGCGGATAGTTGTTTAGAAAAAAACGATGTTACCATCTTCATATTTTTATGAATTAATATTATGTATAAAACACAAGTGCATGTTTCAAGTATTTAAAATTAAACAGTTAATATAATTAATGTGAAGCATTAACATACCGCCCGCCTTGAAGGGTCGATTGAAAAGAAGTCACTTGAACAGCTTGGTAGGGGGCCCAGGTGATGGATCTGTCTTCTAAGGACAGTTCCATTTTCTCTTACATCTGCAAGTCGAACATTTCCATCAGATGCAATAATGAGACACTCGATTCTTCCGATGAGCCATTGTTGGGGCGCTAAGTTGTCGTCGTTAATGAGTACCACTGTACCCACTTCAGCATTTCCGGGGTATGTTTTCCACTTCGTACGTCGTTGTAGTTCTAGTAGATACGCCTTGGACCATCTCGTCCAGAAGTGTTGCTTTATTTGTGTAAATCTTCGCCATCGCTTTAGCAAACTAACGTCTTCAGGTATTGAAGGCTCCGGAATGGAATTGAGAGCATCACCAACTAATAGATGAACAGGAGTTAAAACTTGCACATCATATGGGTCTGGGCTTAGTACACAGAGCGGACGAGAGTTCATAATCGCCTCTATCTCAGCGACTACGGGAGAGAACTCCTCGTACGTCAGTAATATTTGCTTAACTGTCCGGTAGAGATGAGATTTGGCTGACTTTACAGCCTCCCATAAGCCACCGAAGTATGGGTAAGAATTGGTATTAGTAGGTACTTTTTTAAATAATAGAACAATGTATCCAAAGATACGTATTACTTTCTGGTAATTGCTAAATCGTCTAAAACTGTCCATTATATATATAGTTGGCGCAACAGGTCTGTAGAGACCCAAGGCCTAGCTTCTCACAACCATTCGTTTTGTGTGAGTTTCATTTTTGGAACGAATGGAAGGGATCTACAATTTTATGCCGATTCCAAACGGCTAATTGAGAAGCTCTTAAGACAGTTATACTCTCGGATGTTTGTCAGACGTTCGCGAGAGGCGGCGCAGTGGAAAAAACCCTAAGTTGGAATTTGGGTTTTTGAGGGATTCGAACCTGAGCCCCTCGCTTAGTAGTCCAACACACTAACCACTAAGCCACTGCGCCTGCCAACTGTCCATTGGCAAGTACAAAAATGGAGGGCCATGAAACCACATACTTTGAAGAAGCTCGGATGCATATGATCCGCGAGATACAATATCAGCCGGATTGACCTTTGAATTGACATGCCTACAAGTGGCAGTTGACAGCTCCGTTTATATCTTTGACACCCTATTGGCAACAAATATCTACCACGATAAGGCATCCGACCAAAAATGAATCCCCTCAACGCTATCGACGAGATTTGTTAAAATCCTTTTTACCAAATCGACTAACAATACCGCAGCACAAAGCTCCAGTCGCGGTAGTGACATCGTCTTTATAGGAGCTACCTTCGATTTGGCACTCAACAAATTACATTACATTACAAATTACAGCACAACCGTAAGCTCGAATTGATGCACCTGCAAATTCATGCAGTTCAATTCTATTATTCGACGATTTCCACCCAATTACGTATCTAGCTGCTTTGATAGTGTTAAGATTCGCTCTATTCTTTCGAAACTCTTGCCACTGTGAGTGTATCTGCATCGGAACAGATTCATCCCAATCACACCTTGAAATTCACAGATCGTACATGATGATTTTTCTTTCACGACTATCGGATTTATTAATCCTAACAGATCGAAAATTTGGGCCAGCTCTGACAAAACACTCCTTTTTGTTATGGGCCAAATCTGGGTTTTATACGATACCTAACGTTTTAAATACATCCTTATCATTGATACGCAAAGAATCATTTACTCTTTCGTTGTTAGATATCTTCTCCAAAACCGTAACGTCATTACTGCACCATTTTCGCAACTCAAATCCTGCAGTTTGAAGGATAGCTTTGACTTCTTTATAGATTTGAAAAATACTTTCTAAACTGTTAACAAATCGTCCATATAGAAGTCGTCGCCTCTCGAAAAATTTTCACCGGCTAACATTTCAGACAACGAGTAGCTAAGAACGGAACTGATGTAGTACCGTAGGTAACGGTTTTCAGCCTGTAGATCAACAATTCTTGCTGCTCACTGGGTCTCCATAATATACACTGGTAGTTCCGCTCTTCCTTTTTCACCATTATCTGCCGATACATTTGAGAAATGTCTGCAGTGATTACGAATTTATACATTCGAAAACGAAGGATAATGACCTATAAATCATCTTGAATCACAGGCCCTTTCAAAAGAAGATCGTTCAATGACATATTGGAAGATCTTTTAGCGCTACAGTCAAACACAACCCGAAGTTTAGTGGTTAACGATTCAGGCCTAAGGACGAGTTGATGAGGGGCAAAGTATCGCACTTACGAAGCTTAATTTTTCGGAAAGACCCCCATATGACCTAACTGCTCGTATTCCTCCATAAATTGTTTGTACTGTTTGCGTACATCATTGTTCCTTTGTAGACGCCTTTGCAAATTAAAAAATCTCCTTTTCGCCTGGCACAACGACTCTCCTAATTGTCTTTTCTTCGAATCGACAAGAATGCTAACTACAAAACGGTCATCTTCTTGGCGTTTAACGCTTCTCAAGAACTCTTTTTCACAATTCTCTTCTTTGGGCGATTGAAAACTTCGTTTCTGTGTTACCTCCTCCATCTCCCAGAACATGTTTAACGTTTCATTTAGCATCTTCAAAATTAGAGCAACCTACTAGCTTATAAGCTGCCTGAGGAATTTCGGATAAACTATATCTACCAGAAGCTATCCAACCAAACAGCGCCTTTTGTAAAACGTGTAAATTGGGGCCAAGCTTAATCTGTCCAAAACAAATGAATAGGAAAAAGCTTTCAGCACCTATTAATAGGTCTATACGACTAGGACTATTAAATTGGGATTCAGCAAGAGAAATATTTGAAGGGATGTTCCAACCACTGACATCAAACTCCCTATCCGGATGCAAGTTAGTGATACCCCTTAATATTAACAAATCCAAATTAAGTTTGAAGACCGAAATCATTGATCTGCAACTAGCTCCTGTCTTATAGTTGACAACAGCATTTGATTTTCCAGAAACTGACGTATGAGTGTGCACCTTATGTAATTTTAATTTTTGAACCATATCTTTAGTAATGAAGTTAAATTGTGAGGCAGAATCTAGTTGTGCTCGCACTGGTTGAAATTTACCGAACCTGTCTCGTATATAAACAACAGCGGTTGCCAAAAGCACACTAGAACCATTATTGTCAGCTACTTTTGGAATGACAGAACTTGATTACAGCAAATATATGTATTAATAGATGATGGGGTAGTGAACAAATCGAACACTTTGCTAAATTGCACCTCCTCACTGAATGCCTCTTGGCCAAACAGTTAATGCATAGGACCCTTTTCTTCCTGAAAACGATGCAAAACTGGCAACTGGCACCCAACAATATTATGTGTTCCAGCCTGACAAAGTCGCATTTGCTGTTGTTAACAACGAGCGAAGTGTTTTTTTTTTTTTGTTTTTTACGCTGGGAGGTTGTAATCTTCCAAAGAAGAAACCGAGCCCGTACTCAGCAACAGTGTGGTGATTTCTACCCACTAACCCCTTCTCCCGTCTTCCCGTTTTCCCTGCGACACAACCTTCTTGGTATTTCACTGTCGCAGGGCGGGGATTAGCCAGTTTTCCAATTATTGCACCTAGTAGTTAAACCAATCAGCAATTTGTCTTTCATATTTTAATATTCACACTCTAAGTTTTTGTCCAATGTCCATAGAGGATTTAATACTGTTTTTGTTTTATTTTACGAGCTATGTAGCTAGTTCAAAAGGTTTAATTCTTCTTAACCTCCTAGTCATATTGCTAGTATTTAATAGTTCCTTCATTTCTGAGCTGACGTGATTGAGAAGCCTAAGTTTATGTCTATTAGCTACTTTTTTGACTTAATCTTCAATCATTTCTACTTCTAGATCTCTATGCAGATCAGCGTTTCTTATGTACCATGGTGCATTTACTATATTCCGCAGAACTTTGTTTTGAAATGTTTGAATTTTCTGTAAATTTGTTTTGCATGTGCATGCCCACAGCTGCATCCCGTAGGTCCATACTGGTTTTAGAATTTGCTTATAAAGCATTAATTTATTGTAATTTGACAACCAAGAGTATTTCCCTATAAGCCAATACATTTTACTGTAGCGCATATTTAGTTCTTCTCTTTTTTTCTTTACATGTGCTTTCCAGCGCAGATTTGCGTCTAGTGTCATGCCTAGATATTTGGATATTCAATGATGATGGGTTCACATCGAATAGAATCCAGAAAGCAAGAAGGAGATACAAAATTAAAAAAGAGATTAGGAAAAGTATATCCTCAACAATACTAGATACCGCTGGTGATCCAAGACCGTACGCATCAGTATCTTAGGTAAAAATTGCATAGTGTTTGTAAGATCATTAAACTTACCAATACACTCGTTCAAGGCCGGAGTAAGAACTGCAGATGGCGCAAACCAATCCATCATAGGCAGAATTAAAACATCAGTCACATACAAGAACACCCAACAGGACATTACTTTCTATCTCCTTCCAAATTTAGACCAAGAGATTTATTTGGGAGTCGACTTCTGGAAAGCATTTCAGATAGTACCTTATGTGATAAGTACTATTAGTATCTCCGATATTTCAATAGATTCAGATACTCACCAGCTGTCTGTCCAACAACAATCTGATTTGGAGGCAGTCCAGCGAAAATTCCTTTGCTATTCTCAGCATGGGCTCGGAAGAACGGAGCTAGAGGAGCACGTCATCGATACCGGTGATGCGACCCCAGTGAAGCAGCGTCATTGTTTCTCCGGCAAGCCCTGCTGTATGATGAAGTAGACCGGATGATAAATCTTGGCGTTGTGAAGGAGAGTGAAAGCGCATGGTGCTCACCATTTGTTTTAATTCGTAAACCAGGCAAGAATCGTCTTTGCCTGAACTCGCGGAAAGTCAATGCTCTTACGAAAAAAGACGAATATCCTCTTCCCCACATCGACGGACTTCTCAGCAACTACAGGACACGTATTACATCTCTAGTGTCGACTTAAAAGATGCTTTTTGGCAGATACCGCTGGAGAAGCAGATTGGGAGGAAACTGTGTTTACGGTGCCGGGTAGACCCTTGTACCAGTTCACGGTCATGCCCTTCGGGCTATTTAATGCGACGCAAAGAATGTGCCGAGTAATGGACAAGGTGATCCCCACACGGCTAAAGGAACGATTGTTTGTGTATTTAGATGACCTGCTCATCGTTGCTCCGGACTTCAAAACCCATGTTGCACTATTGGACAAAGTCGCTCAATGTTTGCGTAGAGCGAATCTCACTATCAACTTGAACAAATCCAAATTCTGCTTCAAGGAATTGAAGTATTTGGGGTTCATAGTTGGTGGTGGGATGCGAAAAACTGATCCGTCGAAGGTTATTGCGAACACTGAATTTCCGGTCCCGAAAATTCCCAGACAGTTTCGCAGACTGCTTGGTTTAGAAAGATGGTACAGGAGATTCATAAAGGATTTTTCCAGCCTGACAGCTCCTGTCACGGACACGCTGAAGAAAAGAAAAGAAAAATTTGAGATGACTGAAGAAGCACTTAAAGCATTCGAAGGTCTTAAAACGGTTTTAATAACAGCGCCAGTACTTACGCACCCAGATTTTTCGAAGCGATTCTTCATTCAATGTGATGCTTCAGAGTCTGTGATAGTTGCAGAAGAACGACAGCGACGAAGAATTCCCGATATTGTACTTGTCCCAAAAGCTTAACAATTGGCAGAAAAACTATAGCGTGACGGAGAAGGAGCCTAAATATTGAAGACGTTGCACAAATGATCGACTTTGGTTCGGAAGAGTTAAGCTATCAAAAACCACCCTGCTGAATTGCCAGATTTAAAAATAGTGGATTTTTTTTTTTTTTTGTTTTGGAGGTGAAAATCTCGAAAGACACAATGGGGCTAGAAACCCAGAGTAGTGTGGGACTCTAACCGCACTAAAAACACCTCCTTAATCATGACCAACCAAAGAAAGATCGACAAATGATTTTACTTTCAACGTGCAGTTGCGTTTGAGAAGGTATTATAATTTAAATATGGGTTCTCATATTTTTTAGATTATGAGTTAGTGAGGCTTAGTTCTTCTTAATCTACGAATATTATATCGTACATTTAAGACGTATATTATTTCAGGATTAATATGCATCTGCAGACGGTCATTGTGACGAATTGCGTACTTTTTAATTACTTCTGTTCGATAACCCGCAGGATAAAAGAAAAAAAAAAGAATATTTTTTTTCTTTTAATAATTTTTTTTTATTTTAATTTATTTCTGCAACAAACGACTGAGCGCGACGCGGTACAAGAAGAGAATGACGAATAGGTATATTAGTGAGTTGGATAGGCTTTAATGGTATAACGAGGAATGGGTGGAATGGGTCATAGAGGTTCGATTGAGGGAGTTGCTATTATAGGGAAGAAGGTGTGTGGCATAAATATAAACTGGTTTGTGAGATGACGTAATCATCTATTCTAATATTGAACAACTTCCATTACAAGATCAATCTGCTACTTGGTTATTAATAACCACAGGATCGTTCTTTATTTTTATATTTGTAAAATTGATATGAGTGGACTTTGACTCATTAAGTCTAATTCGCCATCGTTGAGCCCAATCACATATCTCGTTAACAGAATCCTGTAGCTTTTCTGTGGATTTAGTCACGCATCTATCAGTTGATAGAAGAGCAGTGTCATCTGCGAATGTAGCTATCATCACATCGTTTGTATGTGGTATATCACTAGTATACAATAAGTACAGGGTTGGTCCCAGAACACTTCCCTGTGGAACTCCTGCTTGCAATTCTTTGAGTTCAGAATACGCTGAACCGTAGCGAACTCTAAAGAATCTATTTGAAATATAAGATTTAAGTATCTCATAGTATTGTCTTGGTAGATCCCTATGAAGTTTATACTCTAAGCCCTTATGCCAGACCTTATCAAAAGCCTGAGCAACGTCTAAAAATAGTGTAGAGCAAACTTGTTTTTCTTCTAATGATTTTTCTATAATATTTGTTATACGATGTACTTGATCTATTGTCGAGTGTTTATTTCTAAACCCAAACTGGTGGGTGGGAATAAGCCTTCTTTGTTCTATTATTCTGTCTAGTCTTTTAAGAAGCAGTTTCTCAAAAAGTTTTGATAATACAGGTAAAAGTGAGATTGGCCTGTATGAGGTGACTTCTGATGGAGGTTTACCTTGTTTAGGTATAACTATAATTTCTGCTATCTTCCAATGATATGGAACATATCTTAGCTTAAAACAAGCACTAATTAAAAGCTTAAGTTTAACCAATGCTATGAAGGGTAGTTCCTTCAGAATTTTGGCAGTTATAAGATCATAACCTGGCGATTTTCTATTAGAGAGCTTATGAATACATGTGCTGATCTCTTTAAGTGAAACGTATGTGATTACGTCTTCATCTATCCTATCAAAGAATTCAAGGCGTTCGTTTGCCACACTAGGTGGAAAAGGTTTAAAAACATTTGTTAAATGTTCGGAAAATAGTTTGACCTTTTCTTTTGGGTCGCCGATCCATTTCCCATCAGATGTTTTTAACGGGGGATCTTGCGTTTGAGGTCTTTTTAAATATTTAGCAGCCTTCCAAAGGGAGTAGTCTGTGACTTTGTCAGTAGTTAAATTGCAAAGATATGTAGTAAGAGTTCTATTTTTAAACTCACTGATACTCTTTTTAAGTTTATTGTTAAGTCTATTGAATATAGTCTTATCGCCGGGATATCTTGTCATTTGCCATTTTCTCCGGGCTCTCCTCTTTTCTAATATTAGTTCCCTAATTTCTGTGGGGTATTTTACCGATGCTTGTTTACGTTGCTGAATATTTGGTGTACTATCTTCTGCCGCCTGTTGTATATCGGCAATGAATTGTTCCACTTCGATGTCAATATGCCTTGTTGTGGCCAGTGGAGCTCTAAGGTTTATAAAACCTTCGAGTATTTTTTTAAAATTACACCAGTTTGTTCTTTTGCTGGTAAGTCTTTCATTGCTTATCTGCTCTACTGACATGCCATTGACCGTTAGGATTACAGGTGTATGATCCGACGACAAATCATCACTGTTTTCAACTCTTATTTCTTTTCTATTGATTCCTTTCGTTATGAAGAAGTCAATAAGGTCTGGTATTTTTGCTGGGTCGGATGGCCAATAAGTAGGCGATCCAGTCGAAATAAAGTTACAATTAAAATTTCGCCCTGCTTTGTAAAGCTTCCTGCCTTTCGTCGTTACTAATCTGGACCCCCAATAGGTGTGTTTTGCATTGAAGTCACCTCCAATGATAAAGTTAGTACCTAGAGCTCTAAAAAGGTCGTTAAGATCGTCCTCTGCAGGCGAATGTCTAGGTGGACAGTATATAGCAGCTATGTTAAGTTGCTTGCTTTTAGTCGCAATGTTTATTATCGCTACTTGCATGGTTTGTTTGCCTATTTTGGGCATTTCATAGGGTTTTAAAATACTTTTTACAATTACAGCACTACCTCCCCTGGCATTGTCAGAAGGATGGGGAGAGTGGTAACAGAGATACCCAGGGATTCTAATTGTTGTTCCCTGTTTAAAGTGGGTTTCAGAAATCAGGCAGACGTCAATGTCTTCATTGCGTAGAAATACCTGAAATTCAGAGATGTATTGGTGTAAACAATTTGCTTTCCAGGTTGCGACTTTAAGGTTTTCAATCATTGTTATTTTGTTGATTTTTTCCTTTGGAAACTTCTTTGCTCAGTAGCTTAATAACTTGATCTTGATTATCCAATCTTTGAATAATAGTAGAAAGCATTTCCTTAACTGATATTTCTTCTTCTTTACGTGTATTTTTCAAAATTTGGGAACATGATTTGTTATTCACAACTATTTTTGTCGCAATTGGTATTTTGTCGACTTTGCTGTTTTCGGCATTTACCTGTTTCTTGTTTGTATTTTTAAGAGGGTTCTGTTGGTGTTTGGCAGTACCTCTCTTTTTCTTTTCTTGATATTCTTTTGCTACCGGACAGCCTCTATAATTAGCCGGGTGGTTTCCATGACAGTTGATGCATTTTACTTTCTCATCTTTTTTTTGTGGACAAATATTTGTTGGATGTTTTCCTTCACTTTTAACGCACGCAAAATCTCTTTTGCAATAGCTTTGCGTATGCCCGAAAGCTTGACATCGTTTGCACTGAGTTAAAGAGTTGGATTTTCTTCGAAGAGGCTCAATCTTGACAACAATATTCATTATTGATTTAATAGCGTATACCTTTTCAATATCTTCCTGATTGTGAAAGGAGAGCATAAAAAGGGGTAATTTTCTATTCCTTGTAGTTTTTTCCCCTTCATTACCTGATGTTTTTTCTTTTTTAATTAAGTTTTTGGCTTCTATAATTTTAAATTTTTTATTAGTCAAGTCTTCGACAATATCATGTTCATCACATGAGAAGTGAAGACCTCTGACGACTACTCTAATTGGTCTAGTAGCCTTATTTTCATAGGTGTGCCATTGCAACTTCATTTTTGTTAGCTCATCAGTGATATATCTATAAGTGTCACTGTCATCAACAATTATTTTCCAATTGTTGTTGCTATATGACGTGAGCTTGCACGTTTTCTTAGATTTTTGCTCAACAATTTTTTTTAGCTCACCAAATCTGTCTACACCAGAGATCATTATCGGCGGTGGTAAAGGCTGTCTTTTCAAGCCAATGGTTGTCTTTTCAGTCCTTTTATCTTTCGTCTTAGCTTGAAAATTTGCATGTTTTAGCGTAGCCACATTGTCAAAGATTCTGGCAGATGTTTCAGGACTTTCTTCTGCCTTTCGTTTCTTCGTTGGTCTTTTACTTTTAGTCAGATGTCTTTATGTCTCTAGTGCAAGCTCCTCTTCATCAGTGAGGTATTCCTTTTGTTTATCTTGCTGAACTGATTTGAATGGATGGGCAGTATTGTCCAAAAGGCTAAACTTTTTTTCAAGTTCTTTTATCTGCTTTTGCAAGCTTAAGACAATTTCTTCAAGATTTTTCCTTGCTTTAAGTTCAGCTTGCCATTCAGTGTAGTAGCTGCTTGCATTTAATTTCGCTTGTGAATCTGTTTTACGTTCACTTTCGGCTATATTGGTTTCATTTCCACATTTTACTTTTTGAATGTTCGGAATGCTTACAATTATAGCGCTATCTTTGGCCGTATGTTGTTTTGCCGCTACCCCTACCAGGAGGACCGGGTCATTTGTTTTACTTTTTTGCCGCATTGTTTTTGCGAAGTTTTCGTCTCCTCTTTTATGGAATTTTAGTCGCCTCTTACGACAGGCATGCCTACCTCGGGTATATTCTGTCCCCTACCCGAAGGGGTTTAGTGGATGAATTTGTTTACAAACGCGCATTTCCACCTTTGGGTGATGATTGCTTGGTTGAACATAGAACGCACATAATCCCCCTCAGGCAGCTCACGGTGGAATACGAAAAACACTGCAACGTATTCCGTAATAATTTTATTGGCCCAACACGACTGTTCAGATTAAAAAGTATGCGTCTCAATGTGTAATCTCAAAGCAGTGCAAGTCACCTAATCAAGTTTTACGTCCACTTATAAGTACCAGTTATTGTTCGGCTCGTCCTTTTCAAGAAATTGACATTTATTTCTGGGGTCCGTACCCAAGAACTAAGTCTAAATTTGTTTTATTTAAAGCCTTAAGAAAGGCCAACACGAGCAGCGTTATTAAATTTCTCGATATTAAGTATTCGATACGTTTGGAGTGCCGCAAATAATACATTCTAATAACGGCAAACAATTTGTCTCGAAAGACATTCCAACTCTCATGGAAAAGTACGGAATTCGACACTTCAAAACTGCCAAATATTCACCGCAGTCTAACGCGCCAGAGAGGGTGAATAGAACGTTGCTAGCTGCCATCCGCACTTATCTAAAAAACGACCAACGAGAATGGGATATCAGCCTCAGTGACATCGCTTGTGCTTTGCGAAGTTCCATCCATACTTTCCATAGGTGTATCACCTTACTTCGAACTCTTTGGAATGCAGATGATGACAAACGGCAGTTGTTATGAACTGGCAAAGCGATTGAACGCAGTGGATGATTGTGAGCTACTAACAAACCCCCGACAAAATAAACTGCAGCTTACACGAGGTAAAATTAAAAAACAAATACTCAAGGCGAATGAGAAGTCAGCGAGAACGTTTTATGTTCGTGCGAAAAATGTATGCTTTCTTCCAGGACAAGATGTATACCGACGAAATTTTATCCTTAGTGATACGTCTAAATACATGGCGTCAAAACTTCGAAACATGTAAAATGCCGCGTGACTAAAAGGGTCGGAAACAATATGAACGAACTAGAAAATCGGAGTCTCCACGCTAAAGAACTGAAGCAATTACCTTGTGTACCTGAAAGCCACTTCTTTGAAACTGTGATATACGTATCCATTCTTTTCTTTCTGTGATACTCCGTGTGCACATCTGTCAATACATATATTATGTATAGTTATCCCATGCTTTTGCTTATTTTTTGTTATTTATTACATATAGATGTGAGTTACCAATTACTTGTTTATTCACTGATGTTATTTATTTACCTTATCTTAATGTTATTTATTTATTTACTTATACAAGTAGTACCTATTATTTATTTATCATAGAGCATTTATTCATCTTACCTTTTTCCTACTTTACATAGAATTTAGAATCTTTATTTTCTGTGATTTTTTGTATTTGTTTTTAATCATTAAATTTGAAAAAAAACATACAGAAAAACATTATTTTTCTTCTAACTGTCTTTTTTTGATGAATGTGTGCGCGCCAAAAATATTCAATAAATTATCGGTTGCTACTAGAGGAACTTACAATTTTCATTCATATTCAAATAAAGTAAAGGATTGACTATTTAGTATCGAAAACAATAATATTGAATTGAATCATACTTTCGTTTTGTGGTGTAGTAGTATTCATAAATACATTTCCTTCAACTTTGTATGCACATTCCTTTCAATTTCATATTTTAGAGTGCTCCTTCCCTTATTTTATTATGATATTGGTATTTACTCCATATCAATTTAATTGTTAAGTTCCACTCCTGCGAGTCATTCTACACTAAAATGGATTAATAGCGGCAGTTAATACTACAAACAAATTGAGTGTCTATGTTCACAATACTCAAAAAATCAGTTAACCTTTTTTTTTTTTTTATTTAATTTCTGATTTGAAAGTATTTTTCTTTTAAGAAACTATTTACAGAAATAAATGTATTTTAAAATAATATGAAAGAACAGAGATTTGGCTTCCAAAAATGCCATAGTCTTTTATTGTAGGTGTTGTCACTATTTTTTTAACATTTTCTTTTATTTTTAAGTATTTTTTTTAAATTACCGCTACCGCCTAAACGGAGCGAAATAGACCGGCCCCCCTCCCATAGTAAATTGGTGGAGGCAGTATTCATTTTGAAAATTATAC
This sequence comes from Cheilosia grossa, assembly GCA_963082955.1. Taxonomy (NCBI): domain Eukaryota; kingdom Metazoa; phylum Arthropoda; class Insecta; order Diptera; family Syrphidae; genus Cheilosia; species Cheilosia grossa. The sequence continues at coordinate 42,145,849 of OY720144.1, read as the reverse complement.
AAAATTGATAAACACTTTTACTAAAATCACAAGCAAACTTATTTAAGTGTTTGCATGTTAAAATAGTAATTCTATCTACCGTTTTGGTTACCTTATTAAATTTGAATTGCACTGTACCATAAACGAACACACCTTAAATTGTCATTTAATTTTTAATTACTTTTCTTTAGGTGTCCAATATATTTTCAGATGCTAGCATTGGTAACTCTATTTATATATCGGTTCCTAATATTTTAATTCTTAAAGACGACATTATTACATCACGTACTACGAAAAGTAAGCTAAAAACACATACTATTATTATCAACATAAGTAATCTGTTCTCGTACAGGTATTTCAGCTTCCCAGCTTTTGAAACACTTCTGCTCATTTTTAAAGGAAAAGGGCATCCGCTATGATACCGCTATTATGCTCACAAGGTTAGAAAAGTACACAGAAATAAATGTGATGCATGTTTAAAATATACTTAATTTTGTTAATTTTTCGTAGAGACCAAATTTGCCGAAATGAACGTGAAACGAAATGTGATACTCTTGGCCTAGCAGAACTTGGAACAGTTTGCAAAAGACACTCATGCTCCATAGTACAAGATAATGGTCTACCGGCTGCATTCACAATTGCACATGAACTTGGACATATGTAACTATGTTACCCTAAATTACTTAAGATACTTACTTTACTTTTGGTGGCGCTTAAAGTCCGCGGTGGACCACGGCCTCAACCAACTACCCCTTCCAGCCAGCTCGGTCCTAAGCTAACTGCCGCCAGTTATGCACACTAAGTGGGTTGAGGTCGCCCTCCAATATTGCGCCCTACCTTAGGTAGGGCATTTTTCTGTTGACTTTTCCCTCAGGGGTGGACTCAAGGACTCTTCGCTCTGGTGCGTTGCTGTCCATACGCTTCACGTGCCCTTTCCATCTCAGTTGTTGTATCCACAACTTTTTCACCAGGTTAGCATTGCTGTATACCGCAAAAAGTTTATCGTTAAATCACTCCAGCGATTCAAACTGGACCGAATGTCCCCGAATGATATTTCTCTCAGGGCTATTAAATACATTAAAAAAGTTGTGTTTGTCGATCTGGGTTTGCTAATAGCCTGCCTTATACGAGCCCTGTTTCCTAATTAAAGAAAATGCAAGACTGTTTTGCATCCATTTTTTTAAAGCGTGATTATCTTTTTCTTCATATTAGCTACGGCTGAACAGAAATTGGAACATGTCAACAAAGAAATAAAGACTCTCAGATATCACTAAGGGGAATGGACCCGTGCTGATGTACATTCTTTTATAAGACTAACATTAAGTTTTCATAATGTAAGTCGCTTTATAGATTTTCATTCCTTTACTATTTAAATTGGTATTAACGCTTTTATCTCTCTTTTTTATGTTCGTTACTTCGTTGTTTAATCAAAGACTACTTCTTAGCCTTAGGATAGCAGAAGTATTTGCCTTTTGTATAGCCTTTTTTAAAATCTGTTGCACAAATTTTATTGTAGTCTTCGAAATGGTAGTATCATGACGAAAGTTAATTTTTTTTTTGAATTTAGTACGGGTGATTTTTTAGCTGGTTTGGTTTTGGCAACACTGGTTTTGACAGCTGACGTGTGTTTAGTACCTTGTGTCACTGTCAAACAGCTTCAGTTTGGTTTGCAATTTAACCATGGATCGTCTTACAAATGAACAACGCTTGCAAATTATTGAATTTTACTATCAAAATTCGTGCTCGGTTCGAAATGTTCATCGCACGCTGCTTCCATTTTATGATCGGCATTCTCGACCTTCTGAGCAGTCTATTCGGAAGATTGTGACCAAATTTCGCACCAAATTTACTTTGTTGGACATTAAACCACCAACACGTTAACGTACTGTGCGTAGTGAAGAAAGTATTGCGGCCGTATCAGCTAGTGTGACAGAAGACCGCGAAATGTCGATTCGGGGCCGTTCCCAGGAGTTAGGCCTTTGTTACAGCACTACGTGGAAAATTTTGCGGAAGGATTTGGGCGTAAAGCCTTTTAAGATACAGCTGGTGCAAGAACTAAAGCCAGCCGACCTACCACAACGCCGAATTTTTGGTGAATGGGCTCTTGGAAAGCTGGCCGAGGATCCGCTTTTTTATCGAAAAATTGTGTTCAGCGATGAGGCTCATTTTTGGTTGAATGGGTACGTAAATAAGCAAAATTGCCGCATTTGGAGTGAAGATCAGCCAGAAGCATTGCAATGCTACCAATGCATCCCGAAAAAGCCACTGTTTGGTGCGGTTTGTGGGCCGGCGGCATTATTGGGCCATATTTCTTCAAAGATGATGCGAATCGCAGCGTAACTGTCAATGGTGAACGCTACCGAGCGATGATAACAAACTTTTTTTTGCCCGAAATGGAAGTTCTTGACTTGCATGATATGTGGTTTCAACAAGACGGTGCCACATGCCACACAGCACGCGAAACAATGGCGCAATTGCGAGGCGAGTTTGGTGAACAGTTAATTTCACGTTTCGGGCCGGTCAATTGGCCGCCTAGATCGTGCGATTTGACACCATTAGATTATTTTTTGTGGGGGTATGCCAAGGCTAATGTGTATAGGGACAATCCCGCTTCGATTGACGCACTGGAAGCCAACATCCATGCATTCATTCGTGAGATACCGGCCGATATGTGTGAAAGAGTATGCCAAAATTGGACTCAGCGGATGGGCTACCTGAGACGCAGCCGCGGTCAACATTTGCATGAAATTATCTTTAAACATTAAATTGCAAGGTTCAAACTATCGATTCAAATAAATATTTCATTCATTTTTTCGAATTTTTTGTGTTTTTTTTTTTTTTAAAGTTCTAAACCTCTTAAAAAATCACCCGTTATATCCTTACTATAATAAAGCTGTAACTTTTTTCCAGCTGTACGGTGTTTGTTCGGAATAATTTAAAAAAGTACTGCACGAAATTGATTCCAGTTTTACAGTTGCATTGAGAATTGTCGAGATTAGGTTATAGGATATGTTTTACCATTATCCGCAATCCGGGCGTGGAGATCTAGGATGATATCTAAGAAAATTTGTAAACATAAAATTCAATTTTGTATACAGATTTTAAGATAAAAATCATCCTTGTATGTTATCCTGAAGTTTAGCAACAAGCATTGAACCATAAATTTTATGCAATTCAAAAAAGGAAAATGTTCGATTGAAGCTATACTCTGTACAGCAAAAATTTGTCAGTAAAGGCTTTAACTGACATATTTGTCAAAAATTTGTCAGTAAAGGCTTTAACTGACATATTTGTCAGTAAAGGCTTTAACTGATAAATTTTTGTTGTACAGAGTAGGAGGAGCTTTTTTTCTACCATTGTTGCCTGTAGATACTCTCACGGCACTCAAACACAAGAATTTCAACTGAAATAAAAGCCAAACCACTGACATACCATGGAAATATAGCTGTCATTTTCGCATGCAGCCCACCACAACCAGTCTGCCACACAACAGCGGACAGAATGGCCATAATTGTACATTTACATTTGCTTGTATTAAACCTTTTGTATACACAATTTGATTTAAGGCTAAGTAACAAATGGTGGTGGATAAAAAATATTTTAATACATTGGCGCAACAACAGTAGCCCAACGGTACATAATGTTTGTTTTCTTAAATCTATTTTACATAAACTGTGGCTGTCTTCTCGGATACATTCTCGTAGCACAGACAATAAATATACAGATGCCTTATCCATATGAGAAGAAGCGGGATATGAAAACGAAATTTACTTCAAGAAAAAGCTTTTTAAAATCTTCATAATTTTACAAGAGATAAATTGAAACACGTACGTACGGTACGAGTTTTACCGTGGGAAAAATATACAAGAAACCCACATTTATTATCTCCGCTTCTTCGGAGTAAAAATACATCTCTCTCGGCCGGACACCGATCAAGAACTAAACTCTTACAATGTCATTTTACAATATAACACTAAAACATTGTATTTATTGCTACGAGTCTAAAGGTAAGATAAATATTTTCTGAACAGGCCGCTTCAATTGGTTGGTAGGAAGTTCTCACTCCTGAGGATCACCAACTGTCCGACATCCAGGCTCCACTTCTCCTTTCTCCATTTTTTCCGCTCCTACAGAGTAGTCAAGTATTCTGACTGCCATTGGTTCCAGGAATGGTTGACATTTTCTCCTGTTTCTCCTGACCACTTTGAATTCAAAAGGGCCAGCATAATCCACTCCTGTGGCTAACAATGGTTTCGCAACCTGGACTCTCTCTCTGATGGTTATTGCTCCCATCCAACTTGATTTGTCTGGAAATAAATAAATATTCCCATATTAATTCGATATAACTTCCTAGCCAGTAGGTATCTCCTTTTTTCCCACACAAAGATTTCAAAGAAAAAAATATTGTATTTTTTTTTCCTGAATTTGATTAACTCTGTATTCCTCCTGGAAAATTTTCCAAAACTTCTAATAATTTTCATTAAATCATAGACACCGAAATGAACTTTTATATTTTCATCGCGCGCGGTCGCTTATTTGAGTCGTCATAATTATTGAAGTCAAAATAAAATATCCCCCCCAATATTAATGCTTACAATAATGTACTATTCATGATCTTGCATTGTACTTTGAATTTATGTGGATATTTAAAAATGTAGGCATATTATGTTTTGGAACAAACATTTTTATTGCAGATATAATCGGCCATCGAGTGTCCAAAGCTTTGTGGCCGGAAGTCCTTAAACTAACAGGAAAATCCTGAAAATAGCTATAGAAATCCAGTATGGGCACTGTCTTCTCGGTAAGCATGCCAAAAGACTGGGACTTTCGGACACAGATCTGTGTAGATTCTGTAATGACAGGTGTCGAAGAAGACATCACAAGCGTGCCCTGCTCCTCGCACCCAACAATCCCCCTTCTCTAACACATCTTATCCAGATGTCATTTCGTCATCCTGTTTCCTGACATTTTCAAATCCCAACGCCCTTAAACTCCTAATACATGCCTATTACAATGTTGTCAGTATCCGGAACGAAGGCGACGTAGTTATACACAGGTTTGCGTCTTTCCATGGCTTGATCCTGCCACTTTTTGTCAGATTAGTCCATCTCTTCCAGTAGGCTCTTCCAGTAGGCTCTTCCAGTAGGCTCTTCCTTACTAGCTGGATCTCTTGATCTGTAAGAGTCTGTTCCGGGTGCAAAGACAGCGATTTTGCATTGGGCCATAGTATCCCTGTAGGAAATCCCTGATGTGGTAGGCAGTGCCGGCTCCAGCCAAACTAGCGCCCTGTGCAAGATTTACAGAAAGCGCCCTTTTCTCAAATTTGCACAAATGCATAAGTCTTTGCCACATCACCCAGGAGGCAGACTTTCAGTGCGCTTGTTTTTATTGAGGTATCCCCGGTAGGCCTTATCCTCAGTAACAAAAAATGATTGTAAATAAATGTATTTACATAAATAAAAAATAAATAAATCAAAATCAAAATTAAATGAAAATATATTTACAAAATAAATAAAATAAAAGAATTCATTTAAGGAACTTAGTTAATTTCATTAGGAAAAAAAAGGAAAAACATAAACTAAAACGCAGCGAAGAATTGTGCAGATGGGAAACGTTTAAACTTGCAAACTTTTTTTCCTGGCCTTAGCCTTGGCAAATTCAGCAATAAGATCATCATAATCTAAAGATTTTAATAATTCCTTTTCTATAGACATTATAGATAAGCCTACCAATCTCTCTTGAGTCATAGTTGTCCTGAGATAATTTTTAATAATTTTAAGTTTAGAAAAACTACGTTCTCCTGAAGCTACTGTAACGGGATTGTATTTAGAATTTGAAGAGCAATAACTAAACTAGGAGCAAGATCTTCAAGGCTTGAACTGAATATAAAATTTAGCACATATAAACACGAGCTTTGTGGTGTTACAAGTGGGAAATGACTGTTAACTCTTGATACAATTCTGCTCCATCTAAATCTTTAAAACTACCAAATGTTAAAACATTCTGCAAATTGAGGCATGAAGTACGCAAGTACACGGACAGTGACACTTTCAAAGGCACTGCAGTGGAAGAGAATACTATATTTTCATATTCAATCATACCTGTGCGCTGTGCCTGTGCTGAATTATTTCTTGCACATTAACTCAAGGAAGAATCTAACTCAAAATATCGGCAAATAAAAAATCCCATTAGACCCATGCAAGCTCATTTCTTACCTACTCAATCTCAAAATATTCCTCCCGGTTCGTGACTTCGTGTAGCTATATTTCTTGCACTTCCCCTTACATTTTACAAAAGAGAATAAAGTACAAAATACTCAAACCAAAAAAAGTTCCACCTTGTATCGTATGTGCAGGTTTTATTTCTTGCACCGTCACTCACAAAATCTGCATGGAAAAATTTCCAATAAAAAAATTTATTCCTACGGAATCGTATGTGCGTAGGGTGCGAGTTTTAATTCTGCACGTAATCATAAACTAAGTACTATATAGACCGCCAGCTCCCGTGCACCTACCCGATTCCCCTCGAAAATTTTGAAAAGAAAATTCTCTCTTAAATTTCGTATGCCTGAATACGTGTGAAGCAGCAAAAAAAAAGAATTCTGAATGGAGGGGGTATAAACAAATAATGACACTGAGCAGTCGTCCTACATCGTGGTATTTCTACCTTTTTGTAGAAATGTTGATGTCCGAAAAACCTTCCGTGCAAAACGAAAATAAAGCATCAAAATTGTGGAAATATTAGGAATCTGACGAAAAAACCTTCGAACATTGCAACACACTAAATGTCCATAAAAAAGGGATTTAACTTTTAGTAAAAATTTCTATGACCAAGAAATAATCATAATAATGTTAACAAACTGCGATTTTTATACTGAAGGTTAATTTAATATGAATTTCTATCCGAATAATACTAATTTTACTTTTACGAGAAACATTTTTTCATAAGCAAATCGAGGGAATTTCAGTTCGGTGCAATGGGAAAAATGCCCACGCTTCGTGGGAAAAATAAAGAGAGAGTGCTAGGCACAGTGACTGACAGTAGGGTAGTTGGTGAGTTTCTATCAGCTGATGGATGCGTTCCAACAGTTTAAATTGGTTGTTTTATTTCACCACGAAAACATTTATTTTACAAAATGGTTAATAACTTATTTAATCAACGTATTAATAAAGGAATAAACTGAGAAATATTCATTCGCAGGAATAAAATAATACATTTTTGTACCTACAGTAATTCTTTTGTTTTCGTTTGTTGTTTTTGGCGAAAAAATATTTCGCCGGCGAATGTTGACAGAAAAAAGGCAACGAATTCAAATGGAAGAATTGATTAGGTATATTCAAAGTTCGTTGGGGACAGGGCAGAGATATGAACATTTCTGAGTGGGTACCATTTTTGAGTTTTGAGTTAAAAAATTTTCATGAATTTTCCAGAAAACAAAAAGGCAAAAAAATTATACAAAATTTCAACAATTTAATAAACAAAAGTATTTCAAACTAGCGAAATAATTAATGAAAACACTTGAGTCAGCTGAGAACAGCCATGAATAATGTTTATTTAGAAAATAACTTTTTTGTCCTATTCTTTGGGCTGTTGGTTTTCGTACTATTTTGGTGCAGATTTCTTTTCGAAATGTTACCTTCAAAACGATATACAACTTCCATAGGACATGACAAACGAATTTTTAGAATTTCTCATAACGAAAAAGTGACTTTGGCTGACGAAAAAAAAATTCGTTCAACTTTATAAAATTATTTTATCTAAATTTTCATTGCAAAAAATGTCTTATAAATGCAATCAACGAAAATGAATTTATTTTCTTTATACTGTACGGGAAAGAACTGAAACTTAAATATATAGCTATCAGTAAAATTCCAAATAATAATTTGTAGATAGGTACTGATTTTATTTTATTTTTGCAGATGATCCTTATAGTTCATCGATTTCCATTGTTTACAACCACAATGTGAACATCCTGTACTGTACAACCACAATGTGAACATCCTGTACTGTATGGATTATCTAGGTAAAAGAAAATAAGTCCTTGTAATATTCGTTTTAATGAAATAGAAATTGTTACTAAATTCACCACACCATACATTCCGTTTTCTAGACACATCCTGATAACGGCCAATTATTTGAATTATTTGAATTTTTTCCAATGTCACCACCGAATGAGTTGTCAGTCATCTGTCAGGTTGCTATGTGCAAATGTATGCGTGCGTCTTATGGACTTTAACATGGCACACATACTTTCGCACATAGGAACACAGAAAACAGCTTGTAGGCAAACTCTCTTAAGTTGGAAGAGCTGACGGTCTATTTAATACTTAGTTTATGCACGTAATGTATGGGAAATGGCAAATGGGATTTCTCATCTACCCAAAAGAGAAACAAATTTCTCTTACAAGAACAAAGCTACTTGTTCTATTTGTATGTAACTAAAGCTAAGCCAAATGCCAAATCAGACACTCACTCACTTTGTAATTGTAAGAGAAATTTGTTACTCTTTTGGGTAGATGAGAAGTCCCATTTGCCATTTCCCATACATTACGTGCAGAATTAAAACTCGCACCCTACGCACATACGATTCCGTAGGACTAATTTTTTTATTGGAAATTTTTCCATGCAGATTTTGTGAGTGAAAGTGCATGAAATAAAACCTGCACATACGAGGCGGAACTTTTTTGTTTTGAGTATTTTAAACTGTATTATTCTCTTTTGTAAAATGTAAGGGGATGTACAAGAAATATACCTAAACGAACAGGGAAGAACATTTTGAGAGTAGGTAGGTAAGAAATGAACTTGCATCGGTCTAATGGGATTTTTTATTTTTCGATATTTTGAGTTAGATTCTTCAGTTATTGTGCAAGAAATAATTCAGCGCAGGTGTGATGGATGTTGGTATTTTGGGTTTATTTGAACAAGTTTTTTGTTAAAATGCAAATGGAAGTATTTCTTCGCTCAAGATAAAATTAATTTTTCCTTCCTAGCAATGCGCCCCCAGAATTTTGCGCCCTGTGCATTTGCACATCTTGCACATATGGTTGGTCCGGCCCTGGTGGTAGGTCTTTCCTCTGCATTTGAGGACAGATTCTTGCTTTGTATTTCCTTTAGGTGTGCCTCTTGCGTGACTCTGTCTGTCGCCTATGTTTTTTCTGTATTTCCGCCATAGGAGAGCTATCTGTGGATTTGCATCGTTTACTGGTACTGGGTCCACTAAGTTGTTATTCTTTTTCCTTTTCTCTTTGCGCGAGAACCAGCGCATATATGTCTTTTTCTAGCTCTTTGGGTGCAGTCCCATCCCTTATAAGGGCAGCGATACGACGCCTTTTGGCTCCGGTGAAGTGTTAACGATTCTGCTGAGGGTTCCTTGCATTCGTATTGGCTTCTGCCTCGGCAGTGGGTTCTTTTAGTTCCCGAGTATATGTCCTGTCCGAGATTTCGGATGGGGGCCGTGTAGGATTTACAGGACATTGTAAAATTGGAGAACGGAGTACAAATTCTTCTTCTGACTCCGTTTTCATTTTGTTGCTTTATTGTTGTGTTGTTTTTATTGTTTTGTTTATCCATGTAAGTCCCACGAGTAAGGCTTGAATAGATCGTCCTCACCTGCAGAGCTTCCATGCAGGTGTAAGGCTGGTAACTATGGGAGGTCGTCCGGTAAGTCATATGGAAATTACGTTTGCGATGCACATTTTTCAGTTTCGTGCACCTTCAGTTTTTGAAAAATATTCCAAACACTTTGACTTGGGAATTTTTGAGAGCTCTTGGTCCGCGGACTCCCCTATCAGCCGCTTGGGACGCGCCGAGTCTCCTGATAAGCCCGTGTTTTATTCCGGTGGTGTAAGTGTAAGTAGGTGTGAATCCCGCTCAGAAATCGAGATTCACAAATATGTTTTTACTTTATTTGCGGCCAATGGAATATGAACTCCGACAGCCAGCTGATTTCGAGACATAAGTTTGTCTTGTATACGTACTTGTTCGGTATTCCTTTGGTTGCCTTATCAATCTATAAGAAATGGGCAGTTAGTACCTATCTATTTTCAAGAAGGGAAACTGGAATGGAATGTACGGAACGTCCATGTTTAGACAGTCAAGGCGTATACCCACTCGGCCGGTTTTAGATAAGTCTATTAGAGTACGTTAATAATATGGTAATAATCTTACAAGGGGTTTTTTTTCAGATTAAATATGCCACACGATGATGACACCAGGTGTGATAACTTCAAACCGAATGGTAAAAAAACATTACATATCATGTCTAGTAGAATGAGTGACGATATTCACCCATGGTCCTGGTCAGATTGTTCGAGACATTATGTATCAGAATTTTTAGAGTAAGTAACACGAAAAGTTATCAATTACATACTTTATATGGATTACATACATTTTATTTGTTTAAAAGAAAAGAGGATACTACATGTTTAGAAGATACCCCTGAAATGACTGTTCCAAATTTTAATACAAAACTACCTGGAGAGTTATATTCTCTAGATAAACAGTGCGGACTTATACACGGAAATCATTCTAAATACTGTTTCATGGAAGGCGTATGTAACATGACCAACTGTATAATGTGTAGTATTTAGTTATTGCTAATTTGGTATGTATTCAAATAATTTCAGGAATGCACTCGTTTATGGTGTAGGGCTGAAAAAAATGTCTCGGATTGTATGTCCAGTAATTTACCGTGGGCTGATGGTACGCCGTGTAAAAGCACAAAATATTGGTGCCAAAGAGGAAAGTGCATTTCTCGTGGTGGTACGAAGCGCCAAGTTATTAATGGGGGGTGGGGTCCTTGGAGTGTATTTGCACCTTGTAGTATGACTTGTGGTGGAGGAGTTCAAGAATCGCAACGAGAATGTAACAACCCTTTTCCGCAAAATGGAGGAAAGTACTGTGGTGGAAGTAGAAAAAAATATAGATCATGCAACACTTACAACTGTCCACCCGGCTCACTAGATTCCCGAGAACAGCAATGCTATGATATGAATGGCAACAATTTCGGCCTAAAAGACATAAATTCTTCAGTGGTGTGGATTCCAAAATACGGATGTAAACTATTTATATAGCATAATTTTTTTTTTTGCATACGATATAACTTATTTATTATTCACTATTATAGTAACTGGAAAAGATAAATGTAAGCTGTATTGTCGTTGGGAGTCAACAACTTCATATTTTCAACTAAGTGACAAGGTTAAAGATGGGACGGCCTGCTCTTTCGATAGTTTTGACAAATGTGTAAATGGAATATGCAGGCCTGCCGGATGTGATAATGAATTAAATTCAATAGCTACATTGGGTATAATAAAATATCAATTACTTTAGGGAGAGTGCGATAACTTAGGATTGTTTTCTGATTTGTGATTGTGAAATTAAACAAAAAATTTGCTTGTAGTATTCACTGCCCCTATTAGTTGTTCTTGATTGAACACTGAAAATCAAATTGTGTTATATTTTCTATTTTTTGGCAAAATGAGAATTACAAAAAACACTTTTTTATTATTTTTTAAATTAAATTGTGTGATTAAATAATGCCAAATAAATTTTAAGACACCTACATTGCCTGAGATTAACCTGTTAACCTGTTACCGTTGAATAGATTTGGGACAGAAAAAAATGTCAAGTGCGAAATGTATGTATGAGTTATTAGTAAAAAAGTTGGATGGATGCAACTTATTTTGACCGCGCATTCATTATGGATAGGTCGTAATGTCTGAAAGTAGTTATATTGGTATTAACGTTGTTTTATCCCTCTCCCCATGATATTATTCATTCATTTGTTTGACAAAATACTAGTTTCAGAATTCTAACCTGTGCTGATGCCTTAAAAAACAGTGATGTTTAAACAGTGCGTTTTGTGTTATAGGTGGGCCAAAAGAGATCAACCTATTGGAAGATGTTCTTATTTTTGCAAATGACCACCAATGTCAAATCTGGTTTGAAACTTGTGGACTAGACAGATGTAGAATACAAGTGAGCGATGAAATCCCCAAGAACGCGAAAAAATCAAAGTGGACGATTTTTCGACTAAAATCACAATGAACGATGAAGCTCATTTCCACCTCAGCGGGTACGTGAACAAGTAAAACTATCGCTTCTGGGGTAAGTTAAGAACGCGCTTTGTGGGACAGGGGATATGTATTTCACTATAGGTTTGTTTGACGTGGGCCCTAGTGCGCACTAGTGCGAACTGGTTTAACCCTAACGTGTTCGATATAGCACTGAACTAACTCTGGTACTGAAAACCTGTGTTTGACATGACTTCTAGGGCGCCGTAGTTGTACCCTGAACTGACCCCAGTTAATTTGTCGGGGCAAGGACTCAGTGCTTGAGTTGCGCTGTCATTTCGCTTGCCGTCATTCACTTGTTTATCGTGATAAAGGTAAATACAAACAAATTTGGTATTCAAATGAACTGAGTTCACTCATTTTTAACAATAAAAAAAAATAGTGTGAAGATAACACTTCATTCACCAAAAGATAAATGTTTTTCAAGTCAAAAACTGACAAACTTCAGGGCAACATATTTTGCGCTCGATATAAATAGTAGCCGAGTTTTCAGGGTTTCTAACAGGTGTGAAAAACATCTGACACTTCTCAGTGCGCACTAGTGGGCACTAGTGCTAGGCACGTCAAACAAACCTTATATTTATTACATTACAGTTTACAGCTGTCAAACGCGGTGTCAAAACGCGCTCTGTTTGATGGATATTATTATATTATTCAAAACACCAGCAATATAGGATTACTCAAGGAAGTAATCCTTTTTCTTTTTAATACATATTTATGACAAGGCACAAAGTAGGCAATATTTGTTTAAGTTTACTTACTTTGGTATTTATTTTTTAATCATCCTACTGGGTAATAATTCTTGTCTCGTATTATTTTTTAAAAATTCTATCGGGTTATTCAAATTAAACTGTTTCAAAATAAGTATACACACAACATATTTTTAATTGAATAGTTAAGTATGTATTGTGCATGTGCATGTAATGTATGGTCCGAATAGGATTTGAATGTGTGAGTGAGAAGCGCGCTGTGACCAACGTGACCGTTATGCGATAATTTGACACTTTTTTCGAGGACCCTGATGTAAATTATTGCTACTTTTTCTTTTTTTTAAATTTTGAAACGGCACTTCGCAAAATTTTACAAAAATTGATGATTTTCAAATAAATATCTTTAAAATGAAGCGCGGCTGTCTATATAGTGTTAAAAGAGCCAAATCTTCTTAAGTATTGTGCGAACATTCTTTAATAGCAGAAAAGCTGAAGAACAATCTTGAAGACATCTAATTCATCTAATGTGATATGGTTGTTTTGGTTTAATTTATAAAAGAAAATTTGTGTGAGCATTTTATATTGTACTGTAAAACTAAAACTATAATTTATAACCTTTCTCTAAAACTCAGGATTCTGAAAAGTAGAAAAAAAAGAGCTGTGAAAGAAAAAAGTGCCCTTTCTGACGCTACTCTGCAAATTTAGAATCTTCTCACAATATCTAACAAGTGATGGCCCGCTTAACACTATGATGTTGTGATGGGGAACCGCGTTATATTTTAAAAATATTTACTTTGAAAACTTTTTAAAAGACTATTCACATAAATCAGTCGCGATCAAAACCACCCACGAATGAAAAATTCGTTCAAACTTAACCTTGAACAATAAAACTGATTCGACGGTATCTGACACTAAAAAACGTTTTCGTGTGAATTAAGTGTCAAAAACTACGAATATTCACTTGTTCGCAGTTCGCAATTAGATCTCATGTGAATAATCCTTAAATGTGCCTTTTCCAAATAATATGTAATGAACCCCGGACATCCGCCATGTGTAGGAGAGATGGTTTTTCTGAGCGATAGCTCAATTGGAATCGGCAAGGTCTACTCCGGCACTATCACCCGTGCCGGCGAAGACCTAGACCGTTGATGTTCGAAAATCCAACCACTACAGCATGAGTCCGGGTATAACCCTCCCTCTACCACTACCTCCACCCTTATGACCCAAACTAACAGGACCTTTAGCTCAGTCCGGGCAGACTAGAAGGAGGGGTGTCCAGGCCACTTGCGGCGCAGGCATAATCTTCCACCCGGTAGGTCAACGAAGGGTATGGGATCTTGCCACAAGTCCTGGACGGGGGTTACATTATTTATATGCCTGAAAACTTGCGAAAAAAAGGACTAAAACAAACGCAACCGTAACCAAAAAAAAAAACCGAAAGAATGCGAGGCCCGAATTCTGTCTAACTTGCCTTCAGTTAGGTGCCTCCATAGCGAAAATGAGGCGGAGAGTTAGATGGTAGATCTCTCCTTGAGCTGGCCCACCCCTAGCTAAATGTAAAATTTAGCAACCTTGGCTATCGCGGCGCTCTATTACGATAACCCCTAAGACGACCATGTTAACTCCCGTTTAAAACATTACACCACGATCTCGCTTCAGCTTACCGTTCAATACCGAACTTAAAAAAAACAAGAGTTCGGTAAAACAGGTGACTGTCATGCGCAACGTACATCCTCGCGGTATACCTTCCGCCTGGTCACACACATCCCACTTTTAAAATCCTAACACTTCATTTCAAAACTTAACACTCAGAAATAAGAATTGCGGTATCAACGACCACTTTCAAAAACATGACAACGAACGAGCGAAACCGGAAACCTCAAAATTAAAAAATGCGAAAATGTTTCTTTTCACGAACAAATATATAATGGTATTTTATTGCATAGTAACTAACTACCTTATCTACTATCCTACTATAATACTTAATTATTTTCCAAACTCCCGAAGAATATGCAACGAAGTATGAAATCAATAAATATAATCCTAGTATTCGAGCAGTGGTTTCATCCGGTATTATAATATTTCCTTAATAGCTTAGGTATCCACTTAACAACGCAATTCATTCACCTTCACTTAATATGTTTTTATTCTCCCGACGTAAGCAAACAAATAATTAATATAAATTCCAAAAGAAAATTGATATAAAATGGTGGCATACTTTTAGGCAAAATGAAAATGAAAACGAGCTAGACCAAGATTTCTTCTGTGTGTACGCAACATCTCGCAATTAATCTATCTTTACGTAAAAAAATTACTTCATTACATTAAACAAGTCACTCATTACGGCGCTCGTTCAATTAAACGCTAATATACAGCTCTTTACTGCTAAAAAAAAATCAATAAACAGAAGTAAGAAAATCAAACTAAGTATGCAATCTTAATGGAGTTCGTTCAAAGTAGAAAATATGGTTAATCACTTACCCCGGTTCTGATCGTTGATCAAGTTGAAGTTACAGCATGTTTCTGCTAAGTCCTCCAGATGGTGTGCACAGCATCAAGGGGAATCAGCTTTCGACGAATATTATTTTATTCTCTATATTTTTTTTTATATCAAATTATTAATCAAACGCGGAATTTGAACGAACTTTTACAAAAACAACCAAAATGATAACTGAAAAGGAATTGAATAAAAAGGAAACTACTTAGCTTTTTGTTGCAACTTGCAAACCTGAATGATACATTGGTAACTGTCGGATTTGAAACGGAATGAATTGCGGATGGATGATCGTGGATGGTGGGACCAGATGGTCTGCGACAAAAGTGAATGATGAGGATGGCTGTTGGATGTTGATTGCTGCGCTGATGATTTTGATGAATTTCAGGTGGGGTTGCGGCTGTCCATACAGGGTGTTCGATAGATTTTTTTTTTCTTACGGCGTCGTTTGAAGTAGAGCGGATAAATTTTATTGGTGTGTGTGGCGAAAGATTAAACGTTGGCTTTTCATTATGCGCCTGGGGTAGAGACAGTTAAGCACACTTTGCACATGTATTGGCAATTTGAAGATGTAGCCACATGGATTTGTAGCCACTTAATTATTTTTTTTCCTTTTCCACTTTTATTACACTCGATCTAGATTGAGTTTAGATCGTCCACATTTTATTTTTCTTCGCGTTTTGTTTTTTTTTTATTTACTTTTTTTCTCACATTTAGTCACTTTTATTTTTTTTATTTTTTTATTTTCAGAAAACTTATTTTTCTTCCGACTTGGCCCTTCGCCATCCAACCAACCCGATTTAAAAAAAAAGGTGTCGACAAGTTTACCGGACTTGATACTTTCCTTTCACGCAATACCAAACAAAAGAGACCGAAATTAGCGTGACAGTGCTTTTTATAGGCTTGATTTGGGGACGCCTTTTTCCTCACCCAGCCACAGCCAGATCGCCCGATGGTGGCACACCTATTTCCGTTTCTTAGCTGAATAGCTTATCTCTGATCAGAAAATTATTATTTAATTTTAAAATTCAAATTAGAATTTATCGGAAATAGGTGTGACCAAGGATAGATTATTTGAATTAGGTTTTATTAATTACAAGCAACAGGAACTCGTCCATGCTGGCTCGCCATTGGTAATTGTAGTAGTGGATGTGTACTATCACGCATGTTTGTTTACATTTGTTTTTCATAGCTGAATAATTATCCATTGACACATACCAGTTTAGACAGAAGATCGGTATACTACGATTCGGTGATCTTTTACCTTTTCTTTCTTTTTCGATGCCGAAAACGTGGGTTCGACGCGGCCCCACGACGTTTCGGTAATTTTCGTCGGTATGAATAAATTCACCACGCAGCATCCAATAACAGCACCAGAGTATGTACACCAACCATTATCGACAGATCTCATTGTGAACGATCATCCCCAATTCATTTCGCCGTCACCTAATAAAAGCTTTAAGAACCAGATGAAACCACTTAATACCATAGGCTCTTAAACTAATAATCAACGAATATTTTTTTTTTTTTTTAATTTTGAATATTTTTTTAACAATAAAACTAACTTACAACTGAATCGTTTCCTACAAATAAAAAGGAATAGACGACAACAAAGTGTGCAAAGTGTGCTTAACTGTCTCTACCCCAGGCGCATAATGAAAAATTGTATCAGGGTGATTGAAAAAAGTACCAAGTTCTTCTCGCTACCTAAAGCTCGCCTGGAATTTCCAGGAACATGCGTGAACCCTTTCCGCAACGGCCATTGCGGAAACAACCGCACAAAATCAGGGCACATGTTCTTACTCCAAATATTACCTACTCATTGTATTATTCGAAACATGAGACAGACAGACAGAATTTGGTTTGATGTCTATCTATATTTTGGTAATATGGAAAAATCTAAGAATGGGTCTCATTGATACATTTATTAATAATACGAGGAAAAATTTACCGATATGGTTGAAATGTAAATAATATAAGAATGGTGCTTTTGCCTTAATTTAAAGGAGAAACCAACAAAATGGTCTATGCGATTATCCAAAACTGTAAAAGACTAAATACAACCATCCTCTTACTTACTTACTTAGGTGGCGCTACAGTCCGGGGTGGACCTGGGCCTCAACCAATACGGCGAGGTCTTCCTCTACTGCGTTGTCCCTCCGGGTTGGAGTCGAAGACTCTTCGGGCCGGAGCGTTGGTGTCCATTCGCTCTACATGTCCTAGCCATCTTAGTCGACTAATGCGCACTTTTATGGCCAGGTCGATGTCGCTGTACAGCTCGTAGAGTTCACTGTTAAATCTCCTCCTCTAAAGCCCGTCAACGCAAACGGGACCGAAAATCACTCGAAGAATTTTGCGTTCAAAACGACCAAGGAGATCTTCATCCGCCTTTGACAATGTCCATGCTTCTGCGCCATAGAGTAGGACTGGGATGATGAGGGTCTTATATAGAGTCTCCTTAGTGGTTCTTGACAAGGCCTTACTTCTCAATTGCCTTCTTATGCCAAAGTAACAGCGGTTGGCAAGTGTAACTCTTCGTTTGATTTCTGATGTTATGTCGTTGTCAGAATTTATAGCGGAGCCGAGGTAGACAAAGTCCCTAACTACCTCAAAATGATAGCTGTCTGTCGTGACGTTCTGTCCGATTCGTCGATGTTGTGTGTCCCTTCTTGTTGGCAGCATATATTTTGTATTGCCCTCATTGACCACTTAAGCCATTTTTGCCGCTTCTGTGCTGATACTTGCAAACGCATCAGTGACAGCTCGCTGTGTTCTGCCAATGATGTCGATGTCGTCAGCGTTTGCAAGTTGTTGCACAGACTTTTGGAAAATTGTGCCTCTGGTGTTGGCTTGCGAGTTTCGCACAATCTTCTCAAGAATGATGTTGAAAAAGTCACATGATATCGCGTCACCTTGTCTAAATTCTTTTTTGACATCAAAGGTCTCGATGAGTTTGCTTCCGACCTTTATGGAGCAGCGAGCGTTCTCCAACGTCGTTCTGCACAATCGGACAAGTTTGGCAGGGATGTCAGAACAATACATGGCGCTATATAGATCGTCTCTATAAATGCTGTCGTATGCGGCCTTAAAATCGATGAAAAGATGGTGAGTATCGATCTGGGCTTCTTGGGTTTTCTCCAGGATCTGCCGTAGGGTGAATATTTGGTAGGTTGTGGACTTACCGGGCCTAAAACCGCACTGGTAGGGACCAACCAGATCGTTGACAAAAGGTTTCAGGCGTTCACACAGTATGGCAGACAGAATCTTGTATGAGATGTTAAGAAGACTGATACCTCTATAGTTGGCGCAGTTTAGAGGGTCTCCTTTCTTGTGGATCGGGCAAACGATGCTGAGGTTCCATTCATCAGGCATACTTTCCTCCGACCAAATCTTGGAGGCGAGTTGGTGTATGCTCTCTACCAAGTCATCTCCCGCTGCCTTAAAAAGCTCGGCAGTCATGCCATCTGGTCCAGCAGCTTTGTTGGTCTTAAGTTTGGATATTGCTATCCTCACGTCGTTTTGGTCGGGTGGACGGAAGTCTTGGTTTTCATCGTCTAAGTTGAATGGTTCGTTCTGTCTGACAGCGGAATTTGGGTCGTCTTCGCCGTTTAACAGTCTGCAGAAATGGTTTTTCCATATCCTCAGCACCGACTGCGACTCTACCACAAGGTTTCCTTGTTCGTCTCTAGAGGTCTCTGTTCGGGTCTTGTTGCAATGACACGTTCTTTTTACCTTTTTTTTTTTAAACTTTAAAATTAATTTTTTTTATTTTTCTTTCTTTAAGCTAACACACTAGACAAAAACGATTAAATCTAATTTAAAACTAACATTTATATTATTCTAGCTTACTGGCTCAAGCGAGCGCACTAAACTTAATAATATCCTTAATATTATTGCCTTTCGGCTCTAAATTTATCTATTTCTATGATTTGTTTTGTTTTTTAATTTTCAAGAAACTTTAGAAAACTTGAACTCTTTATTATTTTTTTTTTACTTAAAACTACTTAAGACTACCTAAGCTACTTAACCTAAATTACCTATAATCAGTGTCACCGAGACACGAGCGAGGCTATAAGCGTCGTTCGAGTCTCGGCAGCACTATCATGTTGGCTAGCCCGGCACCTCCCAAAGACCCCCTACTCTAAGCATAAGCTCACGAGCTGCTCTCGTCCTTCTGTGCAGCGCCGCTTTGTATGCGATTTGCTTTGCTGCATATGCTTGCCGGCATTCTTCATCAAACCCGGGGTTTCGTGAGGGTGGTCGGGTGAAAACCAGCACATCGGTTGCTTCTTGGCATCTATGCCACTGGTCTTCAGCGATTGTAGCTGGCTGAATAGGACTTCTCGAGCGGTTGAGGGATACGCGATCGGCAAAGATTCTGGCGGTTTATTGCACTTGTAGCCGGTCAACGTTAAATCTCCTCACAATGTTTCCCCGTTGTTGTGGCGTTTGAGATATCCGCATACGCACCTTGGCTACAACAAGGTAGTGGTCCGAGTTTATGTTGGCCGCTCGGAAAGTTCGGACGTCTAGTACACTGGAGGAGTGCCTTACGTCGATTGCAACATGATCATGACGGTTTGATGATCTGGAGACCGCCATGTTCCTTTGTGGATATTGAGGTGAGGAAACCGTGTGCTAGCTATAGTAACATTACGTCCCGCAGCAAAGTCAATTAGCCTAAGTCCGTTCCCAGACGTGGTGTCGTGTAGGCTGTGCTTCCCGATTGTGCTACCAAAGATGTCCTCCTTTCCTATTTTGGCGTTAAAATCTCCTAAGACAATCTTAACGTCATGCTTAGGACATTGCTCATATGTTTTGTCGAAGAGCTCGTAGAAACACTCTTTGGTAGCATCGTCTTTTTCTTCTGTGGGGGCGTGAGCGCATATTAGGCTGATGTTGGCGAATTTAGCCTTGATGCGGATTGTTGTAAGGTGCTCACTAACGTGTCGGAAGCTCAAGACTTCTTGCCTAAGTCTGCCGCTTACAACAAATCCTCATCCAAATAGACGCTGCTTTTGTTATCTATATCAATCACCGTAGTAAATGTCACATCCGAGGCTTTTGGTTGCTTCGCAACAGTGTTCTTTTTCCGTGGTTGGGTAGTTAGCCCCACGCACAACCCCAAGCTTGGAGGACCAGGCCCTAGATTGACCCTAGGACAGCGGGTCGGATATTCCGTTGTCAGTAACCCACTTCGATATGAGTGCTGCCGTTGACCCATAAAGGGTTCATCCGCCATCATCTCTATTTCAGCACCCTGACTAGTGCTGAAAATTCCTTGCTGACCTTAGCTCCAAATATGTCAGAGTAGCTCACGCAAGGTATCTGCCATGTTGACTGTTGACACCACCGTTGATCCAATCTTGTGGATTCATTCGCTGTATGTCCTCTTTCTGAGGGGCTCATGTAAGACCTCTGAGACTCGATCAGGCAGTCATTCCGACAGAGCATTATAGTGTTGCTATTATCTTCGTGCTGAACACTCGCGCTTATAAGTTTAGCAAGTCAAGTCCAGATGGACGAGACCAGTACCCGGCGGTTACCACGGGGAGGTAAAATAAGCACAATTGATGTGTATGAACCAGTTGCAACAACTGGGCATCGCCAAGTTGATGCCAATCAGTGTCTACCCTATTCATACAACACCCAACCTCCATCGGTACTTTTTATAAGGGGTCATAAATTTCAAATCTAAAAATTCTCTTCTAAACTTAGGATTTCTCCTTAAATTTAGGTTTTCAAAAAATCTGGAAAAAAAACAAAGTTCAATTTATTTAATTAGAACAGAGATAATGTGTCTGGAAGAATTGTGAAAACAGGTATTAAAGTTTAATTTTGTGGTCTTTTCATTTATAAATACAGTCTTCTATTTTTTACATTCCTCAGAAACAAAGGAATAATTTTAAATACAACTAGAGGATGGTTGTATTTAGTCTTTTACAGTTTTGGGTAATCGAATAGACCGTTTTGTTGGTTTCTCCTTTAAATTGAGGCAAAAGCACCATTCTTTATATTATTTATTCTTCTTATGATTTTGTGCGGTTGTTTCCGCAATGGCCATTGCGAAAAGGGTTCACGCATAGGCGGATTCTACAAATGTGTGAGTGATATCGAGAACGGACAACTTCAAATATTTCCTGTTTTAATGTAGCCTTGTTCCTGGAAATTTCAGGCGAGCTTTAGGTAGCGAGAAGAACTTGGTACTTTTTTTCGATCACCCTGATACAATTTGTTGTCCTCTGTTCCTTTTTATTATTTGGAAAAGGCACATTTAACCCTAATCCTACCAAGGTGTGCCCCGGAGGCACATTCCATTCTAAAAGAGCTATATTTCTCTATAGATACAATTCAATCGAACTGTGTCTTTAAGCATTCTAAGAAATTGTTATTTTTACACATAAAACAACTTTAAATATTTTATGTATTGATGTATGTTCGATAAAAGTTAAAATAAACAAAATGTATGTAACATTTATGTACATAACAAAATGTTATATACATTTTGTTTACACATGTGTTTCATAATTTAATATAGTTAGTTAGCTATTTAATCAGATACAATGTGCCTAAGAGGTTCACCTTGGTATGGCATGTAACAAAAATTCTTTCGTAGGATTAGTGTTAAGGATTATTAACATGAAATCTAATTGCGAACTGCGAACAAGCGAATATTCGTAGTTTTTGACACTTCATTTACATGAATACGTTTTTAAGTCTCAGATACCCTCGAATCAGTTTTATTGTTAAAGGTTAAGTTCGAACGAATTTCTTCATTCGTGGTTTTGTGATGGCGACTGTTTTATGTGAATAGTCTTTTAAAAAGTTTTCAAAGTAAATATTTTTAAAACATAACGCGGTTCGCCATCACAACATCATAGTGTTAAGCGGGCCATTACTTGTTAGATATTGTGAGAAGACTCTAAATTTGCAGAGTAGCGTCAGAAAAAGCACTTTTTTCTTTTACCGCCTTCTTTTTTGGGACTGTTTATTACTAAATTGAACGAGATCTTAAAAAGTATATTGTGGCGTGGAATGAATCGTGGTGAAATGAAAACAACCCCCATTAGTCGGCAAACAAGTTCCACTTCCAATTGGAGATTGGAATCTGTCAATTCCCCACCAAAATAAATTAACTGGGAATTTATCAATTGCTGAAAAGGGGAAAAAGTATGTGAGCCAATTGTATAACCAATTGGAGCTAGCTAGAAAGTTCTCGAAGAGATTGCATAGCAGATATAAAAGGAAAGGTTTTTGAACAGGGGGACAGTTGATTTTTATCAGTGATTGGTTAAAGTTCGAGATAGTAATCGGTTGTGAAGATATATAAGTGCAGAGTAATAGAGTGAAATAAGTGATTGGTTTGAATCGTTGAAGAATTGTTTAAGTAATATTGTCCTGGTACTTAATAAGTGAATAATCCATAAAAGTGTAATAAACGTGATTTTGACTAGAAAAGTTTAACAGAATAGTGATTTATCTTTTCAAATCCCAGCCTAAATGTAACATTGGTGTCGGAAGTGGGATAAAACTTTTTCTGTGCTAAGTATCTAAGTGTTGTAAAGAAACACAAAAAAAAAGAAAAGAAAAATCCAAGTGAATTTGTGAATTTCTAAATTAATAGTGACAAACAAAATGGGTCGTGTATTGCTACAACTTAGCATACCCCAACTAAAAAGTGAATTAGAAAAGAGGAATCTCTCCACTGCTGGAGGGAAAAGTGACCTCATACTTCGTCTGCAGGAGGCTATCCAAAATGAGGGAGAAAATCCAAAGACCATGCTTTTCGACGTGGCAGAAGAACAAGTAAGTACAGGCGTTCATATTAGCGCTATGATGGAATTACTTTTTGCCAAGATGGAAGGACAGAAGAATTCTCTAGAAGAATAGAAGAATTCTATGGAATCTAAGTTCGCAGAACAGAAGAATTCTATGGAACTGAAGTTCACAGAACAGAAGATTTCTCTTGTCACCGCACAAAAAGATGCCGTGGAATATTTTAAGAATGTTCTAGAAGTAAAAATCGACGCAATTGATTACAAATTAAACGAGCATGAAACAAAATTTGAGGAAATTAATAAGACGTTTCATAAACACGAGAACATAGCTAAAGAGCTCGGCACGAACATCGAGAACATAGCTAAAGAGCTCGAAAAAGTCAAGAAACAGAAAGCTCGGGAATATTCTACTGACTGCCCAAGAAGGAAAGAGATGCAACCACCCGTTTTTGATGGTCAAACATCATGGCCGATTTATAAGAGACAGTTCGAAGCAGCTGCAATGACCAATAGATGGGACGACGAGGAAAAGTCGATTGCATTAACGCTCGCATTACGAGGTACAGCTGCAGAATTGCTTCAAACTATCTCAGAAGAAAAACAACGCAACTATGATGCTTTGGTTAAGGCTATTGAGATGCGGTTTGGTGACGCCCATATGCAGCAAGTGTATAGAATAGAGTGCAACTGCGCAGTAGATTCCAGAAGAGGGGAGAAACACTCCAGCAGCTGCAAGCGGATATAGAACGGCTAGCGCACTTGTCATATCCCAATGCCGGCGAAGATGTCATCAACGAAATGGCTATTGAGGCATTTACACAAGCCATAGACGACAGACAACTGCAGATGGCTCTACGAATGGCTGGAAAGAGAACTCTTCCTGAGGCACTGGCATTTGCCTTAACTATGAAAGCTGCGGACCAAGCATCTCAAGGATTCCACCGCGTGAGAGAAATAACATCCGTCGAATGCTCATGCCAGAAAACAGATGTATAAGATCGGAACAGTGATCGCAGGGTACGGATCCGTTGCTGGAACTGCAACAAAATTGGACATCTTCAACGACAGTGTAGAGCTGAACGTAGACAAGGCAGTTGTCCACATTGCAGTACTAGGAGTCGAAACGACGAGGCATCTGAACAATTGGCGGATGGAACCTCACATAGCCGGGGGCAGAAGCTGGTTTCTGGAATCGACGCCCCAATGACCACAATTCAGGTCTCCCAGACCAAACGATGTAATAGGAGCTTGACAGTGGAAGCCCATATCGGCCAGAAAAAGTATGTGGCCACAATCGATACAGGTGCCACCGCTTCCATAGTAAGAAGGGACATCGTTCGCCAATCATGGCTGCACAACACCAGCAGCTACTGTCTGAAAACAGCAACTGGAGCAACGGCAAAGGTGTATGGTGAGGTACTCTTGACGATAAATCTAGCAGGAATAGTCTTCTCCCATGCATTCTTAGTAGCCGATATATGTGACGAATGCATCATTGGAATCGACTTTATGACGACGCATGATGTAGTACTCGACATCGGTTTGCAAGTTCTAAAGTACAGAAACGTCGAGATTCCAATGGTTTACGGGAACGAGAACGTCGCAGCTCTAAGAACAGTTGTAAGTGAGGACGAAATATTACCCCCTTCGTCAGAGACACTTATTTGGACAAAGCTGGAAGGTGATCCTGGGAGCCACCGGTTCTACCTAATAGAGCCAGATCCAGAAAACTACTATCAGAGCTATATCGTCGGAAAGATGCTTGTTGAACCTAAAAACAACTTGGTTCCTGTTCGTGTCCTCAATGTGGAACACAGAAGCGTAAAGCTGAAGCAAGGGGAAGTGATCGGAAAGTGCGTACCGATTACTGCGGTCACAAAGTTGTCAAATGAAGGTCCTGCGAAACCGGTTAGACCTACGGAGATATCGGAAATGAAAAATAATATACTCGGACCGTGCGATCTGGATCAGGAGCAGCGGGCCATGGCAGGGAGTCTAATCAACGAGTTCGCTGATATATTTGCTTCGCAGAGTAGCGAGTATGGCCGAACACATCTCGTACAACAACGAATAGACACCGGGGATGCAATACCAATTCATCAGCCTCCCAGACGACTACCATTGGCCAAGCAGACGGAGGTTGCAGAAATGGTGTCAACGATGAAAAAGGAGGGACTGATTGAGAGCTCAAAAAGTCCGTGGGCATCACCGGTCGTCTTGGTCAAAAAGAAAGACGGAAGTACGAGATTCTGCGTGGACTATCGTCAACTAAATAACGTCACCAAGAAGGATAGCTACCCCCTGCCCAGAATTGACACTATCCGGAGCCAAATGATTTTCGACTCTTGATCTGAAGAGTGGCTACTGGCAAGTACAGATCCATCCAGAAGACCGCGAGAAAACAGCATTCACAGCAGGAAACGGGCTTTGGCAATTTACAGTTATGCCATTTGGACTGTGCAATGCTCCAGCAACTTTTGAGCGTCTAATGGAGCGTGTTTTGCTGGGACTGACGTGGAAAACCTGTTTGGTCTACCTGGACGATGTCATCGTGGTTGGTAAAACGTTCAACGAACATCGAAATAACCTTAGGGAGGTGTTCCAAAGGCTACGAAGTGCACAGTTAAAACTGAACCCGAAGAAGTGTTCTCTATTCCGACCAGAAGTGAAGTATCTCGGGCACATCATCTCTTCCAAGGGAGTCAAGACTGATCCGGAGAAGATCGATGCAGTGTAAAACTGGCCGGTTCCCAAAGACAAACATCAGCTGAGAAGCTTACTGGGACTTGCGACCTATTACAGAAGAATTGTAAAGGACTTTGCCAGTATCACAAAGAGCTTGCGTCAACTGACAGAAAAAGGCAAACAATTCAAATGGTCAGGTGAGTGCGAAAACAGCTTCAAAGAACTTAAGCAACAGTTGTGCGACGTCCCATATTAGCGTACCCCACCCCTGGAAAAACAATTATTGTGGATGCTGACGCTAGTTATGTGGGTATTGGAGCCGTCCTTTCCCAGGTGCACGAGGGCCAAGAGAAGGTAGTTTCGTTCTTCAGCAAAGTTCTCTCAAAGCCAGAAAGAAACTACTGTGTTACCAGGCGCGAACTCCTTGCTTTGGTACTGGCAACGAAACATTTCCATAAGTACCTCTATGGGCAGAAATTCATCCTTCGCACAGACCATGCATCTTTAAAGTGGCTACTACACTTTAAGAATCCTGAAGGACAAGTCGGAAGGTGGATCGAACAGCTGCAAATGTACGACTACGAAATACAACATCGAAAGGGAAGTCTTCACTCAAATGCAGACGCTCTATCCCGTCGACCGTGCAAAGCAGATTGTAAACATTGCTTACGACAGGAGGAAAAAGATGTCGTGTCCGTTCAAAGGGTGAGAGCTATGCCCAGTGGTGGCTGGAGTGCACGGGAAATCAGGGAGGCTCCTGATATCGAACCCATCCTCGCCTGGAAGGAGCATGAGGGAAAACCAGACTGGCAGGAGATATCGAATAGGAGTCCCGAGCTGAAGGCATACTGGGCGCAGTGGGACTCCCTTCATGTAGACGGCATTCTAAAAAGAAAATGGGAAAGTCCGGATGGAAAGTCGTACATAATGCAACTTGTTGTTCCCAGGACAAAAGTCATCGAAGTGCTGAGGGAATTGCATGATGGAGTGTCTGGAGGCCACTTGGGAATAAACAAAACACTCGGAAAAGTGCGAGAACGCTTTAACTGTGTCCATTCAAGGGAGGATGTTGAGAATTGGTGCAGGAAATGCGTAATATGTGCGGCCAGTAAAGGCCCAAGAGTGAAAGTCCGAGGTAAGATGCATCAATATAATGTGGAAGCCCCTTTCGAAAGGATAGCCGTTGATATTGCGGGACCGTTTCCTGAAACGAACAATGGAAATCGTTACATCCTTGTTGTTATGGACTACTTCAGTAAGTGGCCTGAAGCATTCGCTACCCCAAATCAAGAAGCTAAGAAGCTGTGGTGGAGCAAATCGTCTTCAACTGGGTAAGCAGATTCAGTGTGCCTATGGAACTGCATTCGGACCAAGGACGAAACTTCGAGTCCAGGATTTTCCAAGGAGTGTGCCAGTTACTCGGGATTAAGAATACAAGAACAACACCGCTTCATCCACAATCAGATGGGATGGTGGAGCGCTTCAATAGAACGCTGAATGAACAGTATGAACACCCCTCTATAAGGTCGTTGGCGATGACCACAGAGATTGGGACAAACACATTCCCATATTTTTATTAGCCTATCGAAGTGCAGTGCACAACACCACAGGACATACTCCATCTGATCTCCATGCGAAGAATCCAAAAATGAGGAGGACTATGTTACAGACCTCAGGGGTATCATCAGGGACGTGCACCAAGGGACTAGGGCTAATATTAAGATAGCCAGTGACCGCATGAAAACGAGGTACGATACTGAAACAACAACTACAAGCTTCCAAGAAGGAGATCTGGTATGGCTATATAACCCTCATCGAAGAAAAGGTTTATCACCTAAGTTGCAACAAGACTGGGAAGGGCCCTACAAAATCGTAAAGCGCATCAACGACGTTGTCTATCGCATCCAACGAGGAAGAGGCAGGCTGAAAGTCGTTCATGCGGATCGTCTTCATCGCTATGTTAACGGTTCGGGACGAACAAGTTTAAGAGGGGGATATTGTGGCGTGGAATGAATCGTGGTGAAATGAAAACCAACTAAAATGGTGAAATGAAAACAACCCCCATTAGTCACCAAACAAGTTCCACTTCCAATTGGAGATTGGAATCTGTCAATTCCCCTCTAAACTAAATTAACTGGGAATCTATCAATTGCTGAAAAGAGGAAAAAGTATGTGAGCCAATTGTAGAACCAATTGGAGTTAGCTAGAAAGTTCTCGAAGAGATGGCAGAGCAGATAATAAAAGGAAAGGTTTTAGATTTTTATCAGTGATTGGTTAAAGTTCGAGATAGTAATCGGTTTTGAAGATAAATAAGTGCAGAGTAATAGAGTGAAATAAGTGATTGGTTTGAATCGTTGAAGAATTGTTTAAGTAATATTGTTCTGGTACTTAATGAGTGAATAATCCATAGAAGTGTAATAAGATTGATTTTACTAGAAAAGTTTAACAGAATAGTGTTTTATCTTTTCGAATCCCAGCCTAAATGTAACAATATATAAAAATGAGTTGGTATAGTTTAGAATGTTTATAATTTATAAATGAAATCAAAATCAAGGCTTAACGGTTTTCATTTTAAGACTTGTCATTTGAAAACGAATTACATCTACTGTTTCGTAGTAGTGTCTATCTCACCCGAAGAACAATCTTAAAGACATCTAATTCTAATGTGATTTGGTTGTTTCGGTTTCATTTATAAAAGAAAATTTGTGTGAGCATTTTCTATTTACAGTCTATATTGTACTGTAAAACTAAAACTATAATTTATAAGCTTTCTCAAAAAACGGAAAAAGTAGCAACAAATTATGTCAGGATCCTCGAAAAAAGTGTCAAATTATCGCATAACGGTCACGTTGGTCACAGCGCGCTTCTCACTCACACAATCAAATCCTATTCGGACCATTCCCTAGCGACAGTGCGGAAAAAAAACGCACAAAATCGAGTCACTGATTTCATTTATACTGTTCACGTATAACTGACAAAAATGTACAATACATACTTAACAGTTTTGTTTGAATAACCCGATAGAATTTTTAAAAAATAATACGAGACAAGAATTATTATTATTAATTAAAAAATAAATACCAAAGTTAGTAAACTAAAATAAAAATTGCATACTTTATGCCTTGTCATAAATATGTATTAAAAAAAAAGGATTACTTCCTTGAATAATCCTATCTTGCTGGTGTTTTGAATAATATATCTAAAGGCTCCGTCAAACAAAGCGCGTTTTGACGCCGCGTTTGACAGCTGTAAACTGTAATGTCATATAGTGAAATACATATCCCCTGTCATACAGAGCGCGTTTTCAACGCCGCGTCAATTTCATCGCGGATTTGAAACGCGTTGGGGAAAGGCGGTGTTGTGAAAAATTACATATTATATTCATTAATGCGCGGTACAAAGGATTTTGAAATTATTTTTAATTTGGTTGCGTTTATGAGTTATGTGCAGTTACCATGTTAGCTTGGTGTCTGTTGTCATGCCTAGGTATCTCGCTGTGTTGGCTGTAGTAATGTTCTTCTTATTTAAAGAGATAGTTTTAGGGTTGAAGTTCCTTTTTGTGGTGTATGTAACTTGGAGCGTTTTTTTCTCGTTAACTTGAATTCCCCCATTTGTGGAACCAGTTTATTGTTTTGGTTAGGTATTGTTGTGCTTGGTTTGTAGCAGCTTGTAGACAGCTGTGTGGAGATAGGACCACTGTATCGTCTGCAAATGTTGCTAGCATGGAGTCTTGTGTTACAGGTTTAGGTGTGCCCGATGTGTAAAGGAGGTAAAGGGTGGGTCCTGACCGAGGTGGCTGGTACTCTCGTTGATATCATTAAGGGCAACAAATCGACGAAGGAAACTGGAGGCGCAGGAGGCAAAAGTGGCAGATTAGCACTTCCTGCTGAGCTTAAATAAGGAATCGCTCCCAAACCTTGAGAAGACAAAAGGAATGGTTCGCAAAGGCATGGGGAAGGTCGTGATAAGGGTCATGACCAAGGGAGCGGAGATGGAAGAACGTCATGATGATGGAGACAATGCAAATAAACATGCGTCACAGTAAGGCTGCGACGGCGTGCTTGATCAGCTATGTAATCAAGCATGACGTTAGCCGTACTAATACAAGAGCCCTGGATCAACAAAAATAATCGTGTCCAGGGGCTCTCTAAAAGGGATTAAACGCTTTACTTCAAAGCTTATGAAGGTAAAATTAGGGCTTGTATCCTTCTAAGAAACAATATAAGGGCGTTTCTTTTGAATAAATTCAGTGACGAAGATCAGTCCGCAAAATCTTGCGAGAAAGAGGGAAGTAAACCGGTGTGCCTGATATCGGACTATCTTCTCTATGAGTCGACGAAGGTACCTTTCGACAACTTAAGGCAGCTGTTGACCAGAGACAACTGGCTCTTCGTCTTAGGATGCGATGCTCATGCGCATCATTCACAAAGGGGAAGTAGCCTGCCTGTTCCGTACCACAAATATTGGATTCGCTTTCAGATAAGCTTCCACAGTAAGGCGACGACGTTACATGGGATCTGTACATATAAAAAGCAAGAAGCAGTTTAAATACTTGATCAGGCAGTCCAAGGGAAAATCTTGGAAGCTTTTCTGTGAGTCGATCGCAGATACTAGCAATACTTCCAGACTTCGCAAAATGCTGGCTAAGGACGCGGCTGTCCCTAGCTTTATTAAGAAATCGGACAGTTCGTGGGCTGCAGTAATGAGGTCTTGGAATCACTCGTTGAAGCGCATTTTCCAGGAGGTTGCGTGCCAATGGCTCAATCATCTAATGGACATAGCATTAGCGCACGAATAGACATAAGGGTTGTTGACGTGCTTCGTTAGATACTAAGATCCAAAGTAGTGGCGACAGCACTACCCCTGTGGTGTTCTCCTGTGCACTGACCATCTGGTTTGACAGCTACCTAGTTCGGATAAGAACACTCTGCTACTAAACATGTTTTCTATCCAGACGCATACAGTTGTCAACCTTCAGCTTACGGAGTGCGTTCGAGATACCTTCTGTTTTGACGTTATTCTAGACATTGAAGTCTAGAAAGGATACCATCACATACTCTTTGATTGAGATCGATTTTCCAATGGTACCTACTAGTGAATGCAGAGCTGTCTCCACCGAAAGGCCTATTGGGAATCGGATAGGGAGCTAACTGTTAAGTGCTTTCGCATATAGGTATCAATGAGTCTTTCCAGGGACTTTAGGATGAAAGAGGAACGATTGGCCTGAGATCCTTAGGGGACACATGTGAGGTCTTGCCACACTTTGGTATGAAGACTACTTTAACCCTTTTTCATGAAGCAGGAGATCCGAATTTTAGAGAGGTACGGAAGATAAATTCGAGCCAGGGGGTCAATACATCTAGAGGTTTCTGCATCTCTATTGGTGCTATTCTATGTGGTCCAGGAGATTTGTACGGAAGAAAGCTGTTAACGGCCCAGTAAATATTGCGGCCGTTGACAATCTCGACCGGTATTTCTTGAGCCGGATAGTTGGGTACTGTTGATGATATGTCATCTGTAGTGCTTCCAGGAAAATGGATGTTAACGAGGAGGTCCAGAGTCTCCTCGTTTGACAAAGTCCATTCCCCAATTGGTTTTTGAATATAGCTAGGCATGGGTCGGTACTGCTTTCTATGCTACCACAGAAGAGTGGTAGTGGAGTTAGTGGAGTATTTAACTATAATAGGAGAGTGGTCAGACGAAAGATCAAGACAAGATTTTGCTGTTAAGTGATTATTACCAGTAGTTATGTATTTGCAGTTTTTTTTTGGTTAAAGCTTCCATAAGATTTTTCCATTTTTTGTTGGTTAGTCTTGATCCCCAGTCTGTAATTTTAGTGTTGAAGTCACCTCCCGCAATAAAGCGTGGTCCTATTGTTTTAATTTATTTCTGCATTATACTGTCCACCTAAACACACAATTAGTACCATTCAACATTCAGACTATATTGAAATTGTGGTATGGAAAAATGTATATGGCCACCGGCCATATTGCAAACATTCTTTACAACGTGACGTCACAATATGATGTCAATTGACATGACCTTTCATTTGCTTGTCGGGGGTGTTACCATATGAAACAAATTAATAATTTTTATTTTCGATATTGTTTTTTAAAAACTAATTTAAAATTCTATGTTCAAATATGCAACATTTAAAGAATATTTTACTGCTAGTAACATTTGTCAAACATTTCTGTTTTTACCGGTGTAGACGCCGAGTAATTATTTTCTAAATGTTTATGAATGTTCTTACTGTAGGAAAATTACGGCCAGAGGCTCGAAAACAACAACGACACCGCTTCCGTAATATGGTGCGTTTTATTTCTAAAAGGAAATTAGTTTACTTACAATCAGTTCGAATTGTAATGAAAATTTTACTGCAGTTTGAACTCTGTTGGAATTCTTTGACAAAGTAAATGACAGCGGTTTAAGCACGAAATTCAAGAAGAACAAACTGAAGTTAGTTATGCGAAAGCTGTTGTAATTCGATTTTTCTGTGAAAAGGAAATGTGTTTCCCAGTAATAAGTATTGAAAATAATTTAAAATTTATGCAGTTTGCTATAGTTTCCAAGATTTTCCGGACATTTGTATTTTATGTTAAGAGAAAAAAAACTCTCACCTTTCTGCAGGGAAACTTTTGAAACAAGTTATTTACGAACTGCGGTGCATTTCATAAACATTTAATTTTTAAATAATTTTTAAATAATGTTTATCTAACATTTACTTAAATATTTATAAAATATTTCGCTGGTCTGGGCATACCTTTTATAGAATGAAAAAGCAAAATCTCGAAGGACGTAAAATTTATTCGATGTAAAATAATGCTCTTCGATTTTTTTGTTATGAAGGATGTTGAATATCTTTGTCTGGTTACGCGACTGAACCAGCTTTTCTGATGCAACAATTGAAAGAATTGTTCTTATAGAGCCAAACTTCACTGTTGGGCTAAAAGTTTCCTGATAATCGATTCCATTCCTCGGGGAGAATGCTCGAGCTACTAGTCTCGCTTTAAATCTATCAATCTTCCCACCAGCTATATACTTTACGCGAAAAACCCATCGATTATCTATTGCCGACTTATCTCCAGAAAGATCAATAAGAGTCCAAGTTTTGTTGTCCATTAAAGATTTAATTTCTGCATCCATAGCTCTTCGCCATTGCAGAGCGTGTTAAGATTGAATCGCATCTTCGTAAGAAAAAACTTCGCTTTGCTCATAGTCGTTCTATTTTTGCAGTGGACGAATCGAGCTTCTATTTCGAAGGCCAAAGCTCTGAACAACTTCTGTATTTTCAGCTGCATCAGGAAAAACATTCACGAACTCAATCGGCATAGTTGTATCAACAAAATTGTCACCATCGCTATCTACTATACAGACATAGGTACTCTATTTGTTACTCTTCCATGAGTATCTCATCAATTTCCCTGGTTTCAAAAATGTCTTCATCATTTGGTGTTGACGTTTCAGAAGGCTCCAAGCCTACTAAGAAATTGAAGTTTTCAGCTTTCCCTGATTTGTTGCAAGAACCCTGTTCCTAAAAAATTACATCGCGGCTGCCTTCCACTAAGTTTCTATCCTCAATCCACACACGATATCCTTTCGTGTTCTCGCAGTAGCCTACGAAAATACATTGAACTGATTTCTTGTTCCACTTATGTCTTTTCTGTTTGGGAATGTGAACGAAAGCTTCTGAGCCAAAAACACTAAAATGATCGTTTCTTGGTTTCGCCTTCCATCATAGTTCAAAAGGAGTTTTGTCTTTAATTGTGCTCTTACCCGTCCTGTTTAAAATGTACACCGCAGCGTTCACCGCTTCTGCCCATAATTTCATAACCAAGCTCTTTGCATGAAGCATTGTTCGCGCTGCCTCGATAATCGTCCGCATCTCCCTTTCTGCACAACCATTTTGTTCCGTTGTATACGGCACAGACAGCTGATGTCTTATATTTTTTTTTTCCAATATTTCGGAAACATTCTTGTTGACATATTCAGTGCTGTTGTCCGTTCGAATACATCTTATGTCACAACCAGTCTCTATATTTGTAGCTTTTCTGAAATCGATCAACTTTTCGTTGACTTGAGATTTATGTTGCAAAAAAATATACCTTTTTTTCAAGTGAATTATAATGGTCTTTGAAGAGAATGAAGTACTTAGCACCGCCCACACTTGCATTTTCCATGGGGCCACATAAATCCGAGTGGATTAATTCTCCAGGGTGTACCATTTTCGTTTCGCTGTTCCCAAAAGTAGAACGATGTTTATTTGCTGAAAACACACGCGTCACAGAAAAAAATAAATTTATTGTCCTTCACAGTAATTAACATTTCCTTCAAATTCTGTAACACCTGAGGAATGTTTTAGTGTCCCATTCGCTTATGCCACACTTTTAGACTTTCAGTACAAGCAACATTCACCGCAGCCGTTGCTGCAGACACGCTTCTGACTTCAACCTTGAACTGCATCTCGAAAATCTTTCTATGCCTTACTCCCACTGCAACTCCTTCCAAAAATTGACAAATTGTATTTGTTGATTTCAACACCAAGCCATTATCCAGCGCAGATCCTTGGGAAAACTAAATAATTAAGACGCAGATCAGGAACATACAAAGCCTCTGTCAATACATTTGAGTCCACTTAGTACCAATACACGCCAAGGAATCAATATTGCCTCTCCCATACGCCTGAAGAATATGACCATCGCCAATTTGAACAGGAATAGGAGTCTCTAGCTGATGGTATTTAGCGAACAATTCTCGATGTATGGCCATATGGTCACTCGCACCTGAATCAAAAAACGATTTTCTGTCCCCATTTACTTCACTCCTCATTATATAGACCTCACTTATGAAAGCCCTGCGATTACATTTAACAAAACTGTGCAAGAAGAAAACGAAACGTTCGATGATTTCTCTACTAGAATAAGAAATCAAGCACGAAATTGCGAATTCGGGACTTTAAAAAATGACCTAGTGCGATAGTGATAGGATTGTTAAGCGATACAGTTAGGGAGAAATTGCTGTCAGAGGAAAATTTAATAGTAGATTAGGCCATTAAAATATGCAAGGCTAGCGAAATCGCAACTTAACAGTTACGACAAATATATAAAGAGCAGGAAGTAAACATTATACGACGAGGTAGGATGCGCACTGACATAAGAAATATAACAGATTGAAAAGGAGGCACTAGCGGCTCCCTGAAATTACGCCAAAGGAAATTACGCCAAAAAATGAAAATGGAAAAAATTTCCATACAAAGTTGTGGTGTTTTTTCCTAGGAAACCTAATTTACCTTTTTTGTTTTACTACGAGCTGGGATTATGAATCTTTTTGCCTGCCTCTGTCCTTTGGATTCCGTCCAGTATTCGGCAAGGTGATCATCTTCCCATTTCCTGAATTTTGAGTGTACGTAACTCAATGGCAACCCGAAGTAAGGCTCAGGACCAGTGAGCAGGCGTGATGCGCATCTTCTCGCCAGACAATCCGCACGTTCATTACCCTCAAATCCCTCATGACCTGGTATCCAAGCAACGGTGACTGTGTTGTCCTTGGCCAGATCTTCAAGGAGGTTAAAACATTTCCAAAACAGCTTTGATCTGATCAAGTACGATCTTAGGGCCTTAAGACCTGCCTGACTGTCTGAGAGGATGTAGATGCGGGTACCTTTAATGTTCCTTCGTAAGCATTCTCGGACACTTATCTCTATGGCGTGTACCTCCGCTTGAAAGGTGTCTGATGATTTTCCCAGTGCTATAGCTTTTTGGAACCTAGGCCCATAGACCCCAGCACCGGTGGCATCATCTTCCATCTTTGAACCATCGGTGTACCGGATTGGTGATCCTGATGGTATTACGAATTGGTTGCCTCTCCAGGTACTCCTGTCAGATATGATTATCTTAAATTTCCTGGAGAAGCGAAGCCTTTTAAGCATGGTGTCTGATACCTTGATCACAGGATCATCTTGGAGCATTTGTAGTACCCTAAGGTGTCCTGTGAGGTTTCCTGCTTTAAGATTTTATATATCAGGGAGCCTGAGGGCACTGAGACCAGCTTCCTTCTTTACAGCAATATGTAAAGGCAAAAGACTGAGCATTGCCCCTATGGCTGCGGTTGGACAAGTTGTCATTGCCCCCGTTATACCAACGCATGCTAAGCGATATATCTTATTTATTTTTTGTTGGGCCGTTATTTGTTCGGTTTTTGGCCACCATGATATCGCTGCATATGTGATATTTGGTTTGATCATCGTGTTGTATGCCCAATAGATCATTTTTGGTTTTAAGCCCCAGGTTTTGCCATAGAGACGATGGCACATATAATTTGCCTTTGTCGCCTTCTTTGTGACATGAGCAAGGCGTGAGTTCCTGGTGAGAGTTTTGTCTAGTATTACCCACAGATATTTTACCTCTCCTGATAA
Organism: Cheilosia grossa; assembly: GCA_963082955.1. Classification (NCBI taxonomy): domain Eukaryota; kingdom Metazoa; phylum Arthropoda; class Insecta; order Diptera; family Syrphidae; genus Cheilosia; species Cheilosia grossa. The sequence goes on along the minus strand of OY720144.1, from coordinate 42,109,715 downwards.
ATCTATAACTGCGTTATTCAGCTTGATCGGTTTCAGTTCTAGTTTTCTCTTTCTTGAGAATGGTATCATGGCTGTTTTGGAGGGATTTATGGTCAATCCTTTGTTCTGATACCATCTATAGGTTGAGTTTACGGCCCTTTGCATGATTTCAGATATCGTGGAGTTATGCTTGCCTCTAGCAGTGATTACTACATCATCTGCATAACCTTGTATTAAATACCCCTATTGTGTGAGGTGGTCTAGAAGTTAATCTATGACTAAAGTCAACAATAGATGAGAGAGTACTCCTCCTTGAGGACAGCCCCTAGTGGCCTTAACGGTCTCTTGTGAGCCTCCATACGCCAGATTAATGATTCTGCTTTCTAACATATTTAGAACCCATTTTATGATTAGTGGGGCAATGCCTTTCCTTTTCATAGCTTTCTTTATGGCCTCAAAGGAGATATTATCAAACGCTCCCTGGATATCTATGAAGGCACAGAGAGCAGTTTCCTTTGCTGCCAGAGCCTTTTCAATCGTCATTGTGAGGCTGTGTATGACAGTTTCGGTAAACTTACCCGCTTGGTATGCAAACTGGCTCGCATGAAGTGGGTTACTTGTAAGGAACTGATCCCTTATGTATTGATCGAGGACTTTCTCAATGGTTTTTAGGAGGAAGGAGCTAAGGTTGGTGGGGCAATATGATTTCGCTAGTTGTTCGGATTTCCCACCAGACTTTGGTATGAAAACCACCTTGACCTTAGTCCAGCTCAATGGTACGTGGCTTAGGGATAGGCTGGATCTAAAAACCATGATTTGTTGAGAAGCCAATAGATCCATGCCCTGTTGTAAAAGACAGGGGTGGATGCCATCGGTTCCCGGTGATTTAAAAGGGCTAAAGGACGAGATCACCCATTTCACTGAAATATTTTTCCGGATAGACTATAATTCCATTTTGATACCGTGAGATCCTGATGCCTCCTCGGTACGAGTGGGTTGTCTATTTGGATGCAATTTGGGAAGTGTGTATCGAGAACAAGTTGACAGGTTTCTTCAGGGGTATCCGTAAAATCGCCATTGTGCTTTTTCTGAGAGCAAATGTTGCAGGGAGATTTTCAATGCTCTCACAATGCTTCCTCCAAGTCACTCGTTTCGATTTTCTCAATTCTTTGTTGTAATAAGTGAGAGCGGTTCTGTATTGCCACCAATTGCCATTGTTCTTGAAAAGTTTTCTTGTCGTGCTCCTAAGGGCGTCAAACCTTTTATTCCACCAAGAAACATCTCTTCGTGTTTTCCTATTTTTGAGGGCACAACTGCTTTCATAGGCGAAGGTTATGCCTTTTTGGAGCTGTTCGGATCCAGTTTCCAACTCCGGAATGGTCCCTAGTGGAACTAATGAGCGATTAAGTTCTGATTCGAGGACATACCGATAGGTTTCCCAATCAGAGGATTCTGGATTCCTTTAAACTGTGTTTCTTACGGAATAAGCCTCCAGGTCGAATCTGATGTGATTGTGGTCCGACATGGATGCTTCTCCGGAAACATGCCAGTTTGCGATGATACTATATATAAATGGACTTGCCAAAGTGATATCTAAAAACTCTTGACGAATCGCATTTATGAAGGTTGGTTCTACCCCTCTATTTACCACCACCAAATTATTAGCACAAATATATTCAAAAAGGGACTCACCTCTTTTGTTTATGTTGGTGCTCCCCCAGACTGTGTGGTGGGCATTGGCGTCACATTTGGGGATCCACTGTAGTCTCCTTTCTCTCCAATATGTTACCAAAACCGCTACCTCTGAAGTTTATGCCTCAGAGGTGTCTCCAGGGAGGTAGGTAGAGGCGATAACGACCTACAAATTCCCTCCCTTTTGACCGGCGTTTGGTATTGCGATGAGTGCCGCCAAATCTCCTTGAATAAATTCTGAAATTGGAAAAGTTGTTTTCATTAAGTTTTTATTTATCATTAAGCTGCCCTTGGGCGGACATGCTGTTTATCGTAAATTAAATTACAGGTTTCTTCATTTGGGAGCCCTTTTACGGCTCCGGATAAGGTCCATGGTTTCTGAATCATGGCCAGACACAGGTCTTCTTTAATAAATCTCCTGCTTAGGACACTAGAAGCTGTCTTAGCATGGTGCAGATATATTTGAACGCACTTAAGTTGCCTTCTGGTGTTAGTTTTACCCCTGCTGCTGTTAAGTAGAGCTGCCTCTTCAGGGTCTCGTCTCTCGCATTTGCGAGGTTTGCCAGAGGCACGCCGACATAACATCCATGGGAGTGGTGACGACCGAATCCTCTCCAATCACCATGGTGTCATAGTGCTCAGTTTCTGCAGCAGGACCCGGGATTACGGGTTTTTATCGAGTTTCCGCTCTAGATCCGTCATATTCAGTCAAAAGCACTGGTACCTCTTGCAAGATGTGGCTCTACACCACGTATGACGATCCTGGGAACATTGTCCCCTGGTGTCCTTTTTGGCCAGAAAGTGCCTTTCTCAAGGTGAGGGGTGATAGCCTCTCCTCCCCGGTCCAGACATCTGTCCCATTATAAGACACCTTAACCACCAATCAGTATATAAGTTAGTGGGTCTTCGCTAAGTCCCGTTTAAGTGAAATCTTAAAAGAGAAATAAATTGGAAAATTTCAATTATGAAATAATAAGTGGAAAACAAAAAAATTGTAAACTTTTGCACGTAACATTGTAATGTTGCCATGAAAACACATGAAGGCATGTTCCGACTGCAACATTAAATTACAAGCCCAGTCAGTGGCTGATGGAGAAGACCATTATAAATGCCCATGTTGTCGTGAAGTTGTCGCAGATATCCTTCAGGTGTTTATATAACTATGTAAAATAATATTTTGTACAGTTCAATTATAAATAAAAACGGCCCGAGGCGACGCGGGGCGGCAACGCGACCGCGCGATGGCACTCAGTCTGCCGCAACGCGCGCAGCCGCCTGACGCGACTATTTTTCCAAAAACACAATTTTTAAACAACCTTTGCATTGCGCCCCGAGCAGATTACACAGAATCTTATTCGAAGTAATGCCATAGTCATCGAAATTTATTTACAAAATGGGAAAAGAGATTATGATAGCCGCTACGCTAAGTCGGGATTGCCACCAATCACCAAAGATCCGAACCGCGAGAAGAAAAACTTCAAATAAACTCCTTAACGCAAACTTCCGAAGAAACGCGCATTCGTTTACAGGAGGAAACAAATAGAGATCCGGAGCTGCAAGTTGTCGCCAAATACGTATGAGAAGGATGGCCACAAAGTCACGTCAAATGGCAAGCCCTATTGGGACTTTAGGGACGAATTTGGTCTGGATGGCGAAATTTTATTAAACACCGAACAAATTGTAGTTCCTTCCAGCTTAAAAAAATGCATGCTAGAAAATATTCACAGTGGCCACCAAGGAATCTAAAAATCACTTAGTCGCGGAGTATGAAAATTGAAACAAAAAATAATAATAAGTACACCAATTTTTATTTATTATTTGATTGAGTACAACAATTTTTATTTATTTTTATTGAATCAATTTGGTTGAGTATGTAACGGTCGCTGTCGAAACAGGGCTGCACCGTTCAGTTTTACTTTTGACGAAAAACTAACTTAACTTTAAAAAAGAATGCCAGCAGAAAGGTTCTTCGTCTTGCGACATCTTCCATTGACTTGCTTGCCTTCAAGTTATTTCTTACCCGGGGTCAGCATATTGTATTGGCCTCATTATCGGTCTTCGACACCTTTGCTGACTAATGATAATTTACGGTGCTTCGGTCGTCGTCACTTTTGTGGGTCACCATAAAAGTGATGACGATAATAACTTCCATATTACTCTAATAAGGTGAATGCAAGCAAGCATGGTTGATGACGAGTATAGTATGGTTTCATGACCAATACTTAACTCCTCCTTCCTTAGAGAAAATTTTCTCCTGGAAATTATTAAGGTTTGGGGTATCTGTAACATTTCCATCTTGTTTTTCCGTTAAGTTATTAATTTTGATTTTATTTTTTTTCCGTTCTTCTGACATACTTGTACATTATACTTTCGACAATAATTGTTATTAATATGATTATGAAAATAGTTGTACCGGAAATTACATAGGTTTTTATTTTATTGTATTCAACTAAATCTATGGTCTGTCTATTTTTAATTTCTTGCCATTTTTGAAATTTTTTAAATATGGCATTGGCAGTAACGTTTTCTTTAATACTTTCTTCGTAATAAAATTGAAATATATAATTCGTTTCCTTATTTTTAGTTATAGCGTCATTAATTTTAAGGTTACAGTTCTGAATATTAATGATATAATTTCCTGTGAGAGTTAAGTCTCTGGAATCACAATTATTTTGTACGGTTTTATTTTCTGCATTTTTAACAATATAAGTTCTTTCATTTATTTTCATAATTTCGAAATGCATGTTAATTTTCATCAAACAATTTTGTTTAACAATACAATCATTTCTTCGTCTTAAATCATTAACGTTATTTTTTTCATTGTCATACTTGAACTCGTTTCCCTTATACACCGTTATAACGAATGGTTCTCAGTCTACTTCTTGTTGTATCTTTAGTGCTATGATGATAGACTCATCCGTATATTTCATGACTCCTGACTTAATATTTTTTAACTTGCTTAAATTCATATCTGTCATTAATAACTCCTCTCTTGTAAGTAAACTAGGGTGAGTAATCCCCAATTTGGTTGCAGCTATGGTATCTATTAAATTATCGATGATTTTTTCTAACATTTGTAATCTAGTGAGTACTTCCGTACGTTGTAGACGCTTAAGTATTGTCTTTTGTAGTTGTTGACTTTCATTCTGATATCGTTCTATTTCTTCCCGGTCTTTTAAAACTAAATCTCTTATGTTCTTCATGTTTTCATCTAATTGTGTATTAATTTTAATTTGATTATTTAATTCCTGGATTGCATTTTTATTGTTAGTGTCTGTTATTCTTAGGTGTTCATCTATTTCTTCCCTATCTGCATCATCCATGGTACCGAATAACTACTTCTGAGTAGTTCCTATAAAATTAAAGAGTCCTCTCTTGGATCGTGTCCTTGGAGGCATGATACTAAGTATTTTCGTATAAATTGCTAAACATTCCTTTCTTATTTCTAGGTCTTGCCCAATGATCTCGAATTTTTTTTATTTCCTGTAAGGTTTCTACCAGCTTGTTTAACTTAACGATGTGAAGGATGGTTTAGGTCTGGGTCTGGTCACTTGCCTGGTTTCTATATAATCTTCCCTATTTTGATTCCTTTTATTTATAACGCTTTCCTTCTTCTTTTTAAGTCTCTCTAGCACCGCTTCTAAATTTGTAAGTGAGACCTGTTCTGGTGACATGCCTATCGTAGTATGGTATCTTTTGTTATAAATCTGGAAAGCCCTAAACATCTTTGTGTTACCTGATTCTTCCTGGTTCATGGTAAGTAAAATCTCTGCTATGGTACTATGCAAACGTTCTATATCAGCGTTACCTGTATGAGAGTTTGGTTTGGTATAATGTACGTCAATGTTTCGTTCTCTAAAATAGTCTTTAATATACCCGGTGTTGAATTCGTTATCTGTGATTATTCGTCTAGGTTAACCTACCCTCGTCAAACGTTCAGTGATAGCATCCGTTTTGTGAATGTGGTTTTTACTTTCAAGTCTGTACACATAACCTTTCTTTGTTAATTTATCAATCATCGTTAGAAATATGTGTTTGTGGAAATGGTATATATCTAAATGAATTATTTCATTGGGTTGGTTAGGAGTCTCTGTTAGTATGAATTTTTGTTTTATCGGCTTCCTCTCGTATTTGGCTTTCTGGCAGATATCGCAATTGTTTATTATTTGTGTAATTACTCGAGTAAGCTTAGGGTAATAAATTTGTTGCTTCAGTGTGTTATAAGATTCTATAACTCCCGAATGTTGACTCTCTCGGATGTGATAAATGGATATCTGTTTCCTAGCTTCAGCCTCGGTTCTTAAATCTCTTACCCTCCGTGTTAGCTTCACAAATTTCGTTTTCCTGTTTCCCGCATATAAATTAATGATTATTTGTTGGACTTTATTATAATCTGGATCTCTCACTTCAGCATAAATACCAATTGTGCCTGGGGCTATTTCTTTGAGTTGGCCAGTTAGTATTTCTATAGGGTCCGAGGCTCTAATATACACAATTCTTTTACCATGAAGCGTTTCAATTTTTGGTTCCTTGTCGTAACTTATAATGATTTGTTGTTTGTATATATTGACTATACCCTCCTTGATAGGAATGTGATCAAGCTGTTCCTCCATACCCGAATGCACAGTTTCGTTGTCCGACAGTTGATTAATTTCCAAGCCTGGTTCTTCAATTCTGCTTGGAAAGTCGGCAACTTTATCCTCCTGACCCTTGAGATATTCAATCTCATAATCAAATTCTTGCAATTTAAGTAACCGTCTTTAGTTGCGTTGAGAGAATTCGGCACCATTATATTTGTTGTTCAGGTATTTTATAGGAAGGTGGTCAGTAGTGATTTTGAACTTATACCCCACAGGTATGGTCTTAACTTAGACACACTCCGCACGATAGCTAAAAATTCTTTGTCCGTCACGGAATAGTTTCTTTCATGCTCGTTAAGAGTCCTTGAAATATAAGAAACCGGTTGCTTATCTTGTGTGAGAACAGCTCCAATGGCGAAATTACTTGCATCAGTGTATAGTTGGAATGGTTTCTCAAATTCCGGAAACTTAAGGATTGGGTGTGTTATCAAGTTAAGTTTAAGGGTTTCGAATGCATTCACATACGCTGGGTCATTGACGTTTATTTTGGTGTTTTTTTTAAGATACCTGGTCATTGGGTATGCTATTTTTGCATAATCCCTTATGAATTTCCGATAATACCCTGAGGCTCCTAGAAAACTCCTAAGTTGTTGTCCCGTTTGCGGGAGTGAAAGATCGTTAATTGTATCTACTTTGTTAGGGTTCGGTTTCATGCCTTCTTCTGTCAGGATGTGGCCTAAAAACTCCGTTTCTTTCTTGAGAAATGAGCATTTACCAATTTGCAACTTTAGATTATGTTTTTTTAGGATTAAGAAAATGTCTTTTAGATTTTTCAAATGTTCTTTTAGAGAAGTCGAGAATATCAAAATGTCGTCTAAGTAGACAACACAGGTTTTGTTTATGTATTCCCGTAATATGTGATTCATTAATCGTTGAAAGGTAGCCGGGGCGTTTTTAAGCCCAAAAGGCAAACGGACATATTCGTATAATCCTTGTGGAGTTATAAATGCAGTTTTTGCTATATCTTTTGGATGCATCAATATTTGGTGATACCCTTTTGCTAAATCCAGAGTGGAAAAATAAATGGCTTTCCCTAACTTATCCAAGAGGTTGTCTATGTTTGGTAAAGGAAACCGGTCATCATCGGTGAGTGCATTTAATGCTCTGTAGTCGACACAAAGGCGATACTGTGCTTGACCATCCATATCTGGTTTCTTTGCAACAACTCAGTGAAGCGTATCTACTCATACTCTTCCGAACTATCCCCTGTCGCTCCATGTCTGCAATCTGTTTAACGACTTCGTCTTCGTGTTTTTTTGGCAGTCTATACAGCTTGGAGTGTATTGGTTTATCTTCTTTAAGGCGAATTTCGTGTTTGATCGTCGAGGTATGGGTTAACTGATCGCCGTCCCGATATTGGATATCTTGGAACTGGTCTAGTAAGGAGGCCAATGCTGAGTATTCTTCGTGATTGAGGCTGCCGAAGTCAGGGTTACCTTCTTCTAGATAATTAAAGGCTAGCTCTTGTCCACGCTCTATCTTTAGAGTAGTCTTGTTTTTTAGCGTTACTTTCCTTGATCGATATCGATAGTTTTAATTATACCTTTAAGAACATCCATACCTAGAAGTATGGTATAGTTTTTGTTCTCTAAGCTTTGAGCGTACGCTTTAATGAACGTGTTACTACTGTAGCCAAATTCTGTTGGCACGGGGAATTGAATTATATTCGTATTCTGAGTTACTATACTATTAATAATTTTTATTTCAACTTGTCGGGTTTCTAAAATTGGGTACAGTGTCATGTCGAGTTTGTTAGTGTTAACAATAGTCATGGCACTACCTGTGTCTATTAAAATGTAATGACGTTGAATTTGAAGAGTAGTGGCTATGGTCATTAGTTGTCCGAGGCTCCATTCAGAAAAACCGGCGGTTCTACTGAATTAATTTCATGTCTGATGGGTTCTTGGTCCGTTTGTATGTTGTTAGTGTCCCAAACCATGGACACTAGTCTTGCGAACTGATCCTGCCTGGCATTTCCTGAAGGTCTGACATTTTGATCGCCCCCATTCCTAAAATTCCCTGAGTTCCTATAATTTCCCCCAGCTCTCTGTCCACTAGCACTATTACTATAGTGTGGCCTGCTATTCCTATCATTAGGGGAACTATATATAGGATTCCTCTGTTGATTATTTTGGTTGGGTGGATGCCTACTTGTCTCACTTATCTTGATGTTCCCATTATCATAGCCAATGTACGAATATAAAATTGTTTTTATCTCATGTATGTCATAAAGATTTCTTATTTCTCGAGCTAGATTCCCTATTGTTACTTCTCGGATTTTATTTATTATAATATAATAATGCAGTAATTTTTCTTGTTCTTGGTTCTGACAAAACACCACATACGTGTTGACTTTACTTAATACATATTCTAATTTATTGGTTAAATCGTGAATTGAGCTTACTAGTAGGTATTGGGACGATTGAGACTGGGAATTCTGTGCTAGAGTGAGAGGTAAGATATGACCTTGGAGTGAGTGTGTTTGCTTTGTCGTAAGTATGTTATCTACATATGTTGTGTGTTTGAGGCGCCGCCGTGTATTTGAAGTGCCGCCGCTGTTGGTTGTTAGTTTTTGTTATCAGTTTTGTGTGTTTTGGGGGGTGTTGGAATTGTTTAGAGATGAGGTAATTATTGGTATTCGTGTTGGGTTGTTGTTGTGATGATGAAAATTAAAAAAGAGTGATATGTGTGTGTGGTTTGAACTTGGTACGATGTGAGTTTGGGAGTTGGGTGTCGTAGCTTAGCGCTATAGCTGTGGATGCTGTGAGATGTATGTTAAAGTGTTTAAATAGGGTGATTTTTTAAGAGGTTTAGAACTTTTTTTAAAAAAAAAACACAAAAAATTCGAAAAAATGAATGAAATATTTATTTGAATCGATAGTTTGAACCTTGCAATTTAATGTTTAAAGATAATTTCATGCAAATGTTGACCGCGGCTGCGTCTCAGGTAGCCCATCCGCTGAGTCCAATTTTGGCATACTCTTTCACACATATCGGCCGGTATCTCACGAATGAATGCATGGATGTTGGCTTCCAGTGCGTCAATCGAAGCGGGCTTGTCCCTATACACATTAGCCTTGGCATACCCCCACAAAAAATAATCTAATGGTGTCAAATCGCACGATCTAGGCGGCCAATTGACCGGCCCGAAACGTGAAATTAACTGTTCACCAAACTCGCCTCGCAATTGCGCCATTGTTTCGCGTGCTGTGTGGCATGTGGCACCGTCTTGTTGAAACCACATATCATGCAAATCAAGAACTTCCATTTCGGGCAAAAAAAAGTTTGTTATCATCGCTCGGTAGCGTTCACCATTGACAGTAACGCTGCGATTCGCATCATCTTTGAAGAAATATGGCCCAATAATGCCGCCGGCCCATAAACCGCACCAAACAGTGGCTTTTTCGGGATGCATTGGTAGCTGTTGCAATGCTTCTGGCTGATCTTCACTCCAAATGCGGCAATTTTGCTTATTTACGTACCCATTCAACCAAAAATGAGCCTCACCGCTGAACAGAATTTTTCGATAAAAAAGCGGATCCTCGGCCAGCTTTCCAAGAGCCCATTCACCAAAAATTCGGCGTTGTGGTAGGTCGGCTGGCTTTAGTTCTTGCACCAGCTGTATCTTAAAAGGCTTTACGCGCAAATCCTTCCGCAAAATTTTCCACGTAGTGCTGTAACAAAGGCCTAACTGCTGGGAATGGCGCCGAATCGACATTTCGCGGTCTTCTGTCACACTAGCTGATACGGCCGCAATATTTTCTTCACTACGCACAGTACGTAAACGTGTTGGTGGTTTAATGTCCAACAAAGTAAATTTGGTGCGAAATTTGGTCACAATCTTCCGAATAGACTGCTCAGAAGGTCGAGAATGCCGATCATAAAATGGAAGCAGCGCGCGATGAACATTTCGAACCGAGCACGAATTTTGATCGTAAAATTCAATAATTTGCAAGTCTTGTTCATTTGTAAGACGATCCATGGTTAAATTGCAAACCAAACTGAAGCTGTTTGACAGTGACACAAGGTACTAAACACACGTCAGCTGTCAAAACCAGTGTTGCCAAAACCAAACCAGCTAAAAAATCACCCTTTAAAAGTAGACTGCTCTCGAGGCCTAAACGGCTACACAGACAGTTACTGACAGGAACGACCCCGAAATTAGGACACTGAAGTCGATGATCAAAAACTTGAAACAGTTGATCACCGAGAATTACAGAAAATCTGTAAGTTTGTATTGGGGCAATAAAATTCGGGCTATAAAATCCAGTAGTCCGAAAATGTTCCCGCAAATAAATAAACTGTTCAGGCGGAAGGATCATAACGACATTTCATGTGTTCGAATACCTCAGACGAACGAGAACAAACAGACACTACTGACTGCTGGCATAAGTCCGGAAAGTGCTGACTCGAACGACGGTTTTTTCGTGGTCGAAGACCCGCAGGAGAGGGTGAATTTGATGGGAGCTTTCTTTGAGACTGTGTATACGGTAAACAACCCTGTTCGCCGTAACCGCGATCTCGAAGAGATGGCCTTTCTTAACCACTTTTATCTGCGGACCGAGATTCAAGATTGGCGATCCGAGAACAACGGTTTCACCGGGTTCAATGACGACAACCGTGCAAATGGCACAATCGCCGATGAAAATACTCAAATCAAATCAACAGACACGATAACCGTCGCGGCTCACGATACCCGTCGCGGCGGCCCCCTTCAATATATTTAAACACTTTAACATACATCTCACAGCATCCACAGCTATAGCGATAAGCTACGACACCCCCCAACTCCCAAACTCTTACCCACTTACCAATAATTACCTCATCTCTAAACACTTCCAACACCCCACAAAACACACAAAACTGATAACAAAAACTAACAACCAACAGCGGCGGCGGCGGCGGCGGCACTTCAAACACACGGCGGCGCCTCAAACACACAACATATGTAGATAACATACTTACGACAAAGCAAACACACTCACTCCAAGGTCATATCTTCCCTCTCACTCTAGCACAGAATTCCCAGTCTCAATCGTCCCAATACCTACTCTTACTTTCATGTTGGATATTTCCTTGGTTAGGTCTGCGCTGTTGATGACGGGTCTGTAGTGCTGTCTGAAGAGTTCCTTTGCCTGGGACCATGCCGTCACGCCATTAACTAGGAGTAGGTCCATTGCTCGTCCTTTGATCTTCGTCTGCTGAATGATCGTCCAGGTTGCTTGTTGATCCTCTCCGGTATTTGCGAGGTGGTTTTCCACCACGGCTATGAAGTGTGTCAGCGTTCTACTATCTCCTTCGAATTCAGGTAGATGTTGGATTTCTCTTAATACATGTCCGCCAATGCTAGCCGTCGGAATTCTAGCCACTATAGCCATAAGACTATTCAAAATGTCTCGATTAGATACTTCTGGCATTTCCCGTTGATTCTGTGCCATAATTAATTGTTCTTATTGGTACTTTACCAAATAATTAATTGAATTGACTTGTATATAATTGCACAAAAATCACTTCACGAATTTGTTTAATCGAACTGTCGTGTCGTCGCGTTTTAAGGATCTACGTAACGAACTTCCACGTTTGGATCAGGATAGTTGTACCTGATCCTACCGACTGCGCCAGATAAAAATTGAAACAAAAAATAAAAATAAGTACACCAATTTTTATTTATTATTTGATTGAGTACAACAATTTTTATTTATTTTTATTGAATCAATTTGGTTGAGTATGTAACGGTCGCTGTCGAAACAGGGCTGCACCGTTCAGTTTTACTTTTGACGAAAAACTAACTTAACTTTAAAAAAGAATGCCAGCAGAAAGGTTCTTCGTATTGCGACATCTTCCATTGACTTGCTTGCCTTCAAGTTATTTCTTACCCGGGGTCAGCATATTGTATTGGCCTCATTATCGGTCTTCGACACCTTTGCTGACTAATGATAATTTACGGTGCTTCGGTCGTCGTCACTTTTGTGTGTCACCATGAAAGTGATGACGATAATAACTTCCATAATACTCTAATAAGGTGAATGCAAGCAAGCATGGTTGATGACGAGTATAGTATGGTTTCATGACCAATACTTAACTCGCGCGGAAAGCTGCTTGCTATTCTTAATAGCCTTAATATATTCACATTTAGCCGATAAATATTTGGCCTCAACCACCTCGAAATCTGGTTCAGGATCTACGTATCCTGCCTCCGCGTGGAATTGAAAGAGTTCAGTTTGGTTTCGGCACAAATCTTTCCACGAATCTTCCAAACTCTATAATCGAATTTCTAGATCAATCGATTCAGTATCAGCGGGGATATTTTGCGCGAAATTATGCAAACGAGTAACTGAACCTTTTATGTGTCCACGAGTCTGCTTTAAGGCTTCCGACCGACCACGTGTTTTCTAACTCGTATGCACTACAATAGTGTCCCTAAGCCACAATTTCAGGGTCACAGCAAATTTGGATCGAGTATTACAAACGAGAAGTACTAGCAGAAACTAACGAAGGTATCAGCAGGAACAGGCAACGATACAATTAAATAATATACGCTTTTACCTTTATTGAGTCCACAGCAAAGTCTAGCAACCACTTAAAATTTATGAACTATAATTATGAACATAAATACTTATATATATAGTTGGCGCAACAGGTCTGTAGAGACCCAAGGCCTAGCTTCTCACAACCATTCGTTTTGTGTGAGTTTCATTTTTGGAACGAATCTACAATTTTTTAACATAAATACTTAATGAATCTAAATTGCACCTTGCTTGCTAAAATATTTAATTTTAAAGATTGGGGATGTAACATAGGTTGTGCACGCCTGCATTATTATGTACTCAGAGTAAATAATGTTCATATGTCCCGAACAGAACTGTCATTACGAAGTAAAGATCACTGTTGTTCTCCTACGGACGCGTCAACTTCTTTCACTTGCATCGTACACAAAACTGACCTCCATCATCAGTTTTACAACTTGTGTTTCGGGACGGACAATCCCTTTTAAAATGGCATGCCTTGTGACATAAACAGCATTTAAAGACCTTTTCCTTCCTACTTTCTCCTTGTGAACCACCTGAACTTTTTTATGAAACAAAAGTAGCCAAATCCTTACAATCCCGTTGTTGACCTTCCAAGCGCGACTCCTTCATCATTAATCCCGCTGTTAAATTTGACAGTTTTTTTTATCGCCAATTGTCGACCACCACGCGCTGAAAAAATAATTATACCTGTCTGGTAGCGTCATCAATAATTTTGTAACAATCATCGATTCCGACACTGCCTCTCCAGCCTCCAACTCCTGAACTCTCGATATGAGAGAGGCCATGCTATCTGATTAAGTGACCTGCGAGTTAACTTATTTCGATATTTGGGATCAATAAAAAAAAACATTTTTTTTTTTTTCTTTTTTTTTTGTTATTTATTTTTTATTCCAGTTTATTTCACTTAATCGACTAAACACAAACGAATTAAAGAATATAAATTACGGGGTTACAAAACGTTGCGAGAAAACGTCCGAAAGGATTGGTTGCAGAAATCAAACTCAACTCCCAACTCAAACGAGACTTTCCAAGATCTATTTTCTGTATGCATAAAAATGTTTGATCAGCAGAATGTACGCCCAAACGGATATTCAAGTTTCCGACTGGTACGTGAAAGAATGTGCTGTCTCTCTGAGAACACAAAATTGTTTTATTTGTTTTCACCGTTGACGTACTGAAAATTATCCGATAGCCGGATATCTAATATGCTAGGGAGAGACTGTGAATACATAACTTCTCCCCCCTTTAGATTGAAATTCTCCTGAATTTTATTATTTACTTTAATAGATAGATCTTTGTTTTTTACCAAGTATCAAAAGAATCAATATTATAATGAACATGATAATAATCAAGCTCAAATTTATTCCATAGGATACATTCCTATGATATTGCAATTCTCCTATTTTATTTATATTACTTTTATTTTCTAGCACAATATCATCTAATGTTATCTTGTCGCTAAAGTTCTTAAAATTTTCATTTCTGGGGTAGTAGAATCTTTCTTGGAAAATCTCTTTGACGTTTGAAAAATACTGATCTAAAATTCTTATTTCACAATTGTTAAAATGGATTAACACATTTCCAGTTACATTTAAATTCCTTTCATCACAATTTTGGTTTATTTTCAATTGATTTGCATTATCAATTACAATAGTTTCGTCGTCTAATGTAAGGATTTCGGTATTATTATTCTTTATAAGTTTACAATTATGTTGAATAGTACAATGTTTACTTAAGCTTAATTCGTTTAATGATCTAGCTTCTTTATACTGTTATGTCCAGTTATTGTTTTTGAACACAATCTCATTTGGATAATCTATCTCTTTTTTGTTTTTGTTTGGAATTGGAACAATAATTCTTAGTTGCATTTTTTCTATTTCTTTTGGAATTTTGATTGCAAATACTAATACATTTTCTTCGAATTTAGTTATGCCTGGTTTTATATATTTCATTTTGTTTAAATCTATATTATACTTTTCTATTTCTTTTTCTGTAAGTATATTCGGATGAAATATCCCATACTGAGACTAAATTATCTTGGATATGCTTAATTTTTTCTTTTATTATTTGAACTTTAAACAACTGGTCATAAAATAAATTCTGATTTATTGTTTTACTTGCTACATTGTTTAACTGTCCTAGTATTATCGTTCTATCTTTTTCTATTATATCCTTTATTTGCTTAAAAGATTTGCTGACGTTATCGTTAATTAAAATTTGCTGATTTAAGTTGGTTATGGCATTGTGGTTATTAATTTCTACATTTCTTAAATGATTTTCAATATGTTCTCTATCTTCTTCATCCATGGTGCCAAACAGCCATTTGGATGCTTTACCTACAATGTTCACTAATCCTCTCTTCTGTCGGCTTTCTCTAGGAATAATGGTTTTTACTTTATTTGTTAAATGTTTAAGTTCTAGTTTAAGTAGTTCTTTGTGTCCCACGTCAAGTTTTTCGATGTTTTTCGTAATGTCGTTTAGTATGTCTATTATTTGTTGTGGTTTAATTAAATGAATTATTATGTCGGTTTTGGTGACTATGTCTGCTTCGTTAATTTTTATTTCTGTGAACCCAGTCTGTTCTTTTATTTCTTCAATACTTAGTAGTCCGTTAGTTGGTATTGCCAATAGTATTAGTAGTAATGCCGTCATGAATAGCTGCAAATTTAGGTTGGCGTTTAATATTGGGTAAATGTATATTCGAAAGCTTACTCTTCCTAAATCTAGGTTGATGCTTATGCCTGACTGCCTTATAGTTTTTTATAAACCCGGTAGATCTTGTTTCGTTATAAATTTCCCTCTTTTTATTTGCTTTTTCAATAAACTTCTTTTTTTCTCGCTTTTTAAGTTATTCCTAATTTTATCAAAATCTATTTTGTGAAACTGTACTACGCTTGGACCTATATTAATTGTTGAATGAATTCTTTCATTGTAATTACGAATTGCTTGCTGCACTAATCTTTTGACTGAAATATTTGTTGTAGGTATTTAATTTTAAAATTCTAATTTTTCTAATAGGGTGCTATGGAACCTTTCTATGTCTGCGTTGCCGGTGTGTGAATTCGGTTTTGTAAAATGAATACTAATATTTTCATTTTGAAGAAATTCCTTTATGTGTATTGAGTTAAATTTATTGTCTGCAATTATATTTTTTGGTTTTCCTGCTTTGGTAAAATGACTCTCTAATTCTTCTACTAGAGTGATGATATTTCTGTCCGTTAAATAGTACGCGAACCCGAATTTGGAGAACTTGTCTATTATCGTAAGAAAACTGCATTTAAGAATGACGAATGTATCTATATGTACGAATTCATTTAGCTCTGTAGCTGTTTCAGTAAGTTTTAACTTTGGCCGTATTGGTTTACGATCATACTTTACTTGTTGGCAGACTTCGCATTGATTAATAACAATTTGGATTAGTTCGAGTAATTTTGGGAAATATATTTTGTTTTTCATTCCGTTAAACGTTTCTTGAATACCGGAGTGCATACTCTCTTTCACGTGGTAAAGTGAAATTAGCTTTACGGCTTCGGTTTCTGTTCTAATATCTTGTGCCCTATAGGAACACTTTATAAAATTTATTTTATTATCATTTGAAAATAGTTGGATTAATTTTTCCTGAACTACATTATACTGATGGTCATTTAATTCGGAGTATATTCCTGTTATTCCTTTTTTTATAAATCTTTTAAGTATATCTTCTAGATTTTCGAAATCATATTCTGCAATATAGATTATACGTTTATCGTGTATTATTTCTACCTCTTCAGTTTTATTATTAGTTAAGATTATTTGTGTTTTATATTTGTTAACTATTTCTTCTTTAACAGGAATGTGGTTAAGTAATTCTTCCTCAGCTGAATGCATTGTAGCCATTGTTAATGCGTCATATTCTTCGTTCTCGTCTTCGTCGTCGTCGTCGTTTGGGCTATTTTCTTCAGTATTAAATAGTATTGCTAAGTCTGAGTCGTTATCGTCTGTATTATTTAGGAAAGTATTTTCTCCCTCATTAGAATTAGCGTCCTTGTTAGTCTGAATTCGACTTAAGAAGTCGGCTACCCTATTTTCTTTTCCTTTTATGTAACCTATCTCAAAGTTGTATTCACCTAATTTAAGAAGCCAGCGTTGATGCCTTGGGGAGATGTCTTTGCCTTTATATTTAGAATGTAAATATTTTATCGGCTGGTGATCTGTGAATATTTTAAATCTATTACCGTATAAATATGGACGGAAATAGTTTACTGCCCACATAATGGCTAAGAACTCCTTATCAGTAGCTGAATAATTGCATTCATGTTTATTGAGAGTCCTGGATGCGAAACAAACAGGGTGCCCTTCCTGTGAAAGGATTGCACCTAATGCATAATTGGATGCATCTGTTGTTAGTTGGAACTGTTTTCCGAAATCCGGAATTCTCAGGATTGGATGGCTAGTAATCAGAGTTTTCATCTTTTCGAATGCTTCTACATATAGTGGGTCATTAACATTAATTTTAGCATTCTTCTTAAGGTATTTGGTGATTGGAAGAGCTACCTTTGCGTAGTCTTTTATAAACTTCCTATAAAATCCTGTTAAACCTAAGAAGCTTTTTATTTGTTTCTGTGATTTCGGCAATTCTAGCTGTTAGATCACCTCTATCTTATTAGGATTGGGTTTCAGTCCGTCTCTAGTCAGTACATGTCCTAAGAAGTCTGTCTCTTTTTTTAGAAAGTTACACTTGTCTATTTGCAATTTTAAACCTTTTGATTCTAATACTTTAAAAATGTCTGTTATTGCGTTGATATGTTCGTGGAGAGTCGTACTAAATATAAGTATGTCGTCCAAATAGATCACACAGGTTTTATTAATGTAATCCCTGAAAATTTCGTTCATAAGTCTTTGGAATGTCGCTGGGGGATCCTTCAAACCGAACGGCATTCTCACGAATTCATATAACCCATGTGGTGTTACAAATGCCGTTTTTTTTCTGTCCTCTTCTTTAACTAATATTTGGTGATAGCCCTTTGCCAAGTCTATCGTTGTGAAATATTGGGATCTTCCCAACTTGTTTAATATAGAATCTATATAAGGAGGTGGGAATTTATCATCAATAGTAACCTCGTTTAGTTTCCGATAGTCAATGACTAGTCGGTACTTTTGAGTTCCGGAACTATCATTTTTCTTCGGGATTACTATTAGTGGACTGCAATACTTCGAATGGCTTTTTCTTATGATACCTTGTCCCTCCATTTCGGCTATTTGTCTCCTAACTTCACTCTCATGTTTAGGAGGATACCTATAAAGTTTAGAATTTATTTGCTGCTCCGTTGTTGTTTTGATTTCGTGTTCTATTTCTGGGGTGCTAGTTAGTCTATCCCCTTCTCTGAAGAATAATTTATTAAATCTTTTAATTAATTTATTTATGGCTTCATATTCCTCATTATTTAAATGGTCCAGCTTTAGTAGTGATAAAATATTTTTGTCAACCTTTTCTAGTGTATGTATTTCGTTATATGTATATGGATTACCTACTAATTGTATTTTCTTATCGTTTAGACTCATGGTTTTGGATTCCAAATCTATAAGCACAGATAATATAATATACAGATGTCGCAGTCCTATGTTAGCTGATGTCCGCATTTCTTGCGATCGTCCAACAACGATTGTCCAACAAAAAGCTCTTCTCTTCGTCCAACAACGATTATCCCACAAAATAAAAGCTTTTTCCTGAGAGCCAATTAAGCATATTGTAATCGTTTGCGTGTGTGCATAAATAATATATTGTGTGTGACGAAATTTCTTGCTTTTTTTTATGCTTCTCGTTCCCAATTCCCTTTTCCCATTCCCAACAAACAGAAATTTTTATTTTGCTTGTGATTATGAAGCAAATGTCCTGAGGCAAAAAAAAAATCGCAATTGAAAGAACAAAAATCGACCATTGTTGATTTATCTCACATTACACTCGCTAAGAAAGAAAAAGGGCCAACTACTTTTCTGATACGTTATATAGGGTTTACACTCAATTAAGTTTCAAATTGATTTATTAAGAAGGTAGCATATCGTTTAGTTTTAATAGTTTAAGACTTAATACAAAAATAATAAGGATAAATATGGGAAGACTAAATATAGAGTAGAATAGAGGTATTTATTGGAGGAAAGTGTATAGGTAATTACTTGTTGAAAAAAAAATATTAAAATTATTTAGATTCCCTGGACTAAATAAGTGATAAACAAAAAATGTTTGTTGTATAAATTTTTTTTGTTTTTGTATTTTTTTCTTTTTGCGTAATATGCATAAAGGGTCCGCCATCTAACTTCTTTTTTTTACAACTAGTGCTTATTTCGCGAATGGTAACACTTAGCTCATGTCTGATTTGACAGATAATTAGTTTTATCCTTCCGCTGAACGAATATGGTTGTGTATACGCTTGATGAAATGACCATCCAATGCGTTTTCGCTTCGCTAAGTGGGCCTACGGTCGACTTAGAGAAAATGCCGATTTTGCCAAAAAAATCAATTTTTTCAGATGAAGCTCATTTTCATCTTGGCGGGTATGTAAACAAGCAAAATTGTCGCATTTGGGGCTCAGAAAACTCGCACGCATACATTGAAAAGCCGATAAACCCAAAACGAGTCACTATTTGGTGCGGAATTTGGTCCAGAGGCATAATTGGGCCATTTTTCTTCGAAAATGAGCAAGGAGGGGCCGTAACAGTCAATGGCGATCGTTATCGGGCCATGTTGAACGAATTTTTGTTCACAAAAATTGAAGAGGAGGATATTGGCAACATTTGGTTTCAACAGGACGGCGCTACGTGCCACACAGCCGAAGCTACACTCGATGTTTTGCGCCCTGTTTTTGAAGATCGCATTATCAGCCGCAGAGCTGATGTCGTTTGGCCACCTCGGAGCTGCGATTTGACACCGTTGGACTATTATTTGTGGGGTGCCGTAAACGACAAGCAAGAGACAATTGACGCTTTAAAGGACAATATTTGTGAAGCCATTGGTGAAATACAGCTGCACACAATCGATAATGTGCTTAAAAATTGGACCGATCGTGTAGGCTACTGCATGGCCAGCCGAGGCAGCCATTTGAATGGAATTATTTTTTTTATTATTAACCGGAAGGATTGTACTTTCAAATAAAAAAAGAAATTTGAGAAAATATTCAGCAGTTTTTTTTTTATAGCATTTTCAAAAAAAAAAAAGTTATTTGGCGGACCCTGTACTTTATATTTATATGTACCTACCTAAAAAATAAAAGAAAATCATGTTTTTTTTTTTCATTTTATGTTTATTTGATATTTTGTAGTTCTTTTATCAGGAAATTTAAATAATTTTATCTCTGGATAGGTACTTCGTGGCACTTGCATTGCAGGAAGTTATTATGCACTTCCCTCTCCAAGACATAACTATTATACTTTATTAAATTTTCTTAAAAAATATTTAAACCTATAAAACAAAACCATAGGTAGGTGGCTAAAAATTTCCCAATAAAATTTGTTCGTCAAGGAAATCTAAATTTGCTTTAATTTGTCCTAAAAAAATGGAAAGGTGAAATGAGAGCAGGCACTACAGGCAGATAATACAAAATTAATGGGAATCACCCCCGATTTTTATACCATCAACCACGTCCACGGTATTTTTTTTTTTTCGAAGAGCAGGAGGACATTTGATTCATATTGAGAAGAAGAAGCATAGGATAGAACAAAAGAAAGAAAATCAGTCATGCACGAACGATACACATCTAAATGATACGCTTGCATTAGTAGGAGTTCCATATGCATGTAACAGGTCCGACTTCGCGAAAGGATAAAAATGAAGAATAATGAAAGGGAGACAGAATAAGTGATCTGTGATTGTGTGGTGTGATATGAACAATTGAACATATAATATGTTCTATACTGTGGTAGTAGTAATGTGTTTGACTTTGGCTTTGGTTACCTATGCTTTCTCTCTGTTAAAGCTTTTTGGAAAAGCTTCTTAATGTTTCGGATTTTGGTTTCATATGACAACAGTTCCTATTGGACTGCGTCATCTAGGTGATTATATTATCTTTGCTAATATATTTGGCTGTATTTGAGTATTCCACTGCATTGTTGTTTATACTGGAATGTGACATACGTTTTTATACTTCTAATTAATATGGACTGAGTTTACCTACAGTCCATTCTGAGAGACTGTTTATTTGCCGTTTGAAACTTTTCTGTCGCTACTTCGACAGTTGCTCCACTTACAGGCATAAAACAGTGAATAAGAATTATTGTACTGTACCTAAAACACTGCCTTGCTATACATCACCTTTAATTTCTCTTAATGTTGCGTACTATGTCTCCTGTTTAATTCCGACGAATCGATCCAGATATGTAGGACTCAAGAATTGTCGATTACTGCTTCGGCAGTTGCTTTTGTAGTTTGTGGATCAGTTATTTGTGCCAGACAAGCGAAAGCTTTTGCTATATCAATAAATATTGTATTGTTCTATGTACCTGATAATTTAAAGAGTGCTTATTTTTGAGTTGAAAATTAGACGAAGATTACGCCAAAGTACTTTTGGGGGCGAAGAGTGTTGTTTACATCCGAAACACATTAGCCGTTTTTCTTTTTTAGTTCAGAGCACAACCTGAACTGTTATACAAAAAATTCGTGTTTCTTTTTTAGCTCAGATTTGTGTTTCTTTTTTCTTCAGAGCATGATCAGAGCGCGCTCTATGAGCTCAGAATAGTTTTGTTATGGAAGTTGTTTTTATAACGTATTTTATATATATATAGTTGGCGCAACAGGTCTGTAGAGACCCAAGGCCTAGCTTCTCACAACCATTCGTTTTGTGTGAGTTTCATTTTTGGAACGAATGGAAGGGATCTATAATGTTATTCCGATTCCAAACGGCTAACTGAGAAGCTCTTAAGACAGTTATACTCTCGGATGTTTGTCAGACGTTCGCGAGAGGCGGCGCAGTGGAAAAAAATCCTAAGTTGGAATTTGGGTTTTTGCGGGATTCGAACCTGAGACCCCTCGTTTAGTAGTCCAATACAGTTATTCAGTTTTAAATTCATTTTTTATTTTATCATTCTTTATACTTAAAAACTAGACAAAAACGATTAAATCTAAATTAAAGCTAAAAATTTGTGTTAATTCTAGCTTACTGGCTCTTAGAGAGCACTCTAAACTTAACTATATCCTTAAAATTATTGCCTTTCGGCCTTAAATCTATCAATATTTATTTTTGTTTGTTTTTTATTTCCAAGAAACTTTATAAAACTTGAATTCTTTATTTTTTTTTAATTTTATTTAAAACTACCTAAGCTACTTAACCTAAATTACCTATAATCAGGGTGGTGAGCAATCTCGTCGATTGGTCGCCATCCTGATCGCGTCCATGGGCGCCTGACAGCCGCCCACAGGGGTTCATCAGTGCTGCCGAGACTCGAACGACGCTTATAGCCTCGCTCGAGTCTCGGCAGAACTATCATGTTGGCTAGCCCGGCACCTCCCAAGGACCCCCTACTCTAAACCTAAACCTACAAACTTAATCTAGCTTAAAACTAGGGAGGATGCTACGTTAGTAGCGCACCGACCCGGGCGAGCGTATCAACCCTCACCTCTTCCTTAAGCCACCAAAATTCGGTGAACTGCTTTACCGTATCGATCCTGTCCCGATCCGCAATTGCGGTGCTAAAACGGAGGAGCTCCTGAGCATTGGCGGCGTACCCGTCGTGGATGAGCCGCTTATCCCTCGCGCCGCGGTGGCTGTGGTACAATACCGGCACACCATCTTTTGTCTGGACTAACCCTTTCATGTCTACATGAAGAAATGCCTCAGGCGGGATAGAGCCAGACCGAAGCGTACTCTCGTGGTACATTAAATTGGGGTAGTAAGCCCCTGAGATCAGGTTATTATCGCTGGCCATCGCCCTTGCAACGTGCCTCCGAATCACCTTAATAAGGAAGTTGTCAATCCTATTCAGTCGAGCCCCATTGTATAGGGTCCTGTTGGGATAGTATTTTATGTACTGTGATTCAGGAGTTCTAAACAACCCTAGACAGGCCCTGAGACATTGTCTCTCAAACACCCGAATCTTTTCCATGTAGAACGGCGCTATATTGAACCACATAGGACAGCCATAAGCGATGATAGGCCTTATAAGGGCCACGTAGCAAATGACCTTCACCCTAGAGTCAAGTTGACTGCTGCGAAACAGTCTCCTTGTCAGAGCGTAGGCCCTCTTATCCCCAGCAAGACAAGCATCTATATGTTTGTCAAAATACAGATACTGGTCGAACCAGATGCCAAGATACCGGACCACGTTTTTCACCGCCAATGGTCGCCCCTGCTGTCCAATAATTGTTAATTTTCTCCAGTTTTTTCTGGTATCCCCAGAGGCCCCAGCCAATGTTGTTCTGAACAGTATTGTTTCCGATTTTTGGAAATTGATTTTCAACTTCCAATCATCGCAATACCTCTTAATTTGCTCGAAGTCACGCTGCAGAAGGATGTTAATGACCTCGACTTTTGGTCCTGACCTGTACGCCACTAAATCGTCCGCGTACGCTATAGCATGTTTGAGGGAACCCACCAGATCACTTGTGTAAATATTAAACAGGACCGGAGAATTCACTGCTCCCTGTTGTAAGCCGTTTTTAATTTCGAAAACCTTTGCCAGCTTTGACAACGAACTTCTTTCCCATAAGCATGTCGTAAATCATATATAGCAAAGGTTTTTGAATGCCCAATCTGGTCAGCTTATAAAAGAGCCCCTCCAACCATACGGTATCGAAGGCCTTCTCAAAGTCGACCAGGCAGGCACCCGTGCATTGTTTCTTACTCTTATTCCACTGAATGTCGGAAACCAGTTTCGACGCGGCATGAATAGTGTCATGCCCCGCTCTGAAGCCAAACTGGTTGTCCGGAATTATCTTATTTTCCTCAACCCATTTTAAAAGAGATCTATTGACGACTTTCTCGAATACCTTGCTAACATTCGGAAGCAAACTAATTGACCGGAGATTAGCAGGGTTCGTCCTATCTTTATCCTTTTTCGGGATAGGGTGTACCACCGCTATTTTCCACTGCTCCGGATAATGTGCATTATTCAGCGCATTGTTAAATAGCGTGGCGAAGATATCTATCGCCTCTAGCGGCAGGTGTCTTAATACGACGTTTGGGACACCGTCCACTCCCGCCGACTTTTTGTTTTTAAGTGATTCAAAGATGCACCGAAGTTCATCTCTACTCACGAACAGATGAGTATTTTCATCGGCGACTGTGCCGTTTGCACGGTTGTCGTCATTGAACCCGGTGAACGCGTTGTTCTCGGATCGCCAATCTTGAATTTCGGTCCGCAGATAAAAGTGGTTAAGAAAGGCCCTCTCTTCGAGGTCGCGGTTACGGCAAACAGGGTTGTTCACCGTATACACAGTCTCAAAGAAAGCTCCCATCAAGTTCACCCTCTCCTGTGGGTCTTCGACCACGAAAAAACCGTCGTTCGAGTCAGCACTTTCCGGACTTATGCCAGCGGTCAGTAGTGTCTGTCTGTTCTCGTTCGTCCGAGGTATTCGAACACATGGAATGTCGTTATGATCCTTCCGCCTGAACAGTTTATTTATTTGCGGGAACATTTTCGGACTACTGGCTTTTATAGCCCGAATTTTATTGCCCCAGTACAAACTTACAGATTTTCTGTAATTCTCGGTGATCAACTGTTTCAAGTTTTTGATCAACGACTTCAGTGTCCTAATTTCGGGGTCGTTCCTGTCAGTAAACTGTCTGTGTAGCCGTTTAAGCCTCGAGAGCAGTCTACTTTTATGTCTGTACAGAGCATCGATTGTCGGGTTTCGATACTTTTCAGTTTGTTCTTCGTCCGTGGAACGTCCTACCCGAGGGATAGTCCGCTCCATTGTCTGTTTGATGACGACATTCATTTGCCGTAAATGATTGTCGATTTCATCGTTTGTTAGGTTCCTGTTTGTCGGTGGGTCGATCTCGCATGAGCGTATGTCGCGTTTTAACACTAAGACATAACTATTATACTTTATTAAATTTTCTTAAAAAATATTTAAACCTATAAAACAAAACCATAGGTAGGTGGCTAAAAATTTCCCAATAAAATTTGTTCGTCAAGGAAATCTAAATTTGCTTTAATTTGTCCTAAAAAAATGGAAAGGTGAAATGAGAGCAGGCACTACAGGCAGATAATACAAAATTAATGGGAATCACCCCCGATTTTTATACCATCAACCACGTCCACGGTATTTTTTTTTTTTTCGAAGAGCAGGAGGACATTTGATTCATATTGAGAAGAAGAAGCATAGGATAGAACAAAAGAAAGAAAATCAGTCATGCACGAACGATACACATCTAAATGATACGCTTGCATTAGTAGGAGTTCCATATGCATGTAACAGGTCCGACTTCGCGAAAGGATAAAAATGAAGAATAATGAAAGGGAGACAGAATAAGTGATCTGTGATTGTGTGGTGTGATATGAACAATTGAACATATAATATGTTCTATACTGTGGTAGTAGTAATGTGTTTGACTTTGGCTTTGGTTACCTATGCTTTCTCTCTGTTAAAGCTTTTTGGAAAAGCTTCTTAATGTTTCGGATTTTGGTTTCATATGACAACAGTTCCTATTGGACTGCGTCATCTAGGTGATTATATTATCTTTGCTATAAGGGTGTTTAGTCTATTTAGAATGTCTATTCCAATTATGAAATGGTATTTCCTATTATGCAAATTTATTACCTTCCATCTTATTAATATTTAGGAAGATTAAGTTCTTCGGGTGCTGGAGAATGAGCTTCTAATCTAATTTCGTCTTTACCATTAACTGTGGTAAAAGGAATTGGCTTTATTCTAACAGTTTTGAATTCTTTAATTTTGGCGTCCATAATGCTAAAAGATGACCCTGTGTCTATTAGTGTTATATATTTTAATTTGTTAATAGTTATTTGTATAGTGGGTAAATCCGAGGCTAGTTGCAAAAAAACTCGGTGTCATTTTCATAATTATCTCTTTCTATAGCCCTTTTTTATTATCAGCCATGATCCATATAGATCATCGAGATACATGCACTTACAACAACAGCACATGATCCTGATATTCATCGAGATCACGAATCATGATCTGAAAATTTATTGTACTAGGTGGCTTGTTTCATTTTTCAATGTTGGTGTGCCTGTAAACGACAGCCATTAGCCAAGCCACACAGTCACGTTGCCAGACTAAAATATTCAACACCCTTCACAACACAAAAAATCAAAAAGCATTTTTTTCACATAGAATAAATTTCCCGCCTTCGAGATGATTTTGCTTTTTCATTCCATAAAGGTATGCCCAGACCAGCGAAATATTTAAGTAAATGTTTCATAAACATTTATTTAACAAAAACAATGTTTATGAAATGTTTCGCAGTTCGTTAGTAATTTGTTTCAGAGGTGTGTTTTTGTTCTTTTGACATTAAATTCAAATGTCCACAAAATCTTGGAATAATAAAAAATCGAAACTAGCTACCTGCATAAATTTAAATTGTTTTAGAACCTAGTTATTGGGAAACACGTTTCTTTTTTATCACAGAAAAATCTAATTCGAACTTCATTTTGTTCTTCTGGAATTTCGTGCCTAAGCCGCTGTCATTTACTTTGTCTAAGAATTCCAATCTGAGCGGACCAGAGGTGCAAACTGCGTTAGGATTTCTATTACATTTTGAACTGATTGTAGGTGAACTCATTTCCTTTTAGAAACAAAACACACCGTTTAATAAATACTTATTCGGCATATACACCGGCAAAAGCAGAAATGTTTGACAAATGTTTATGAAATGTTTCTGAAGCAAATCGAGAACATTTCATAAATGTTCAAAAAAATCATTCGCTCGCATGAATACACCGAAATACCTAAATACAGCAGCAAAATATTGTTTATTTGTTGCATTTTTTAACACAGAATCTTAAATTACTTTTCTTAAAAACAATATCCAAAAATAAAAATTATTAATTTGATTCATATGGTAACACCCCCCACAAGCAAATGAAATGTCATGTCAATTGTCATCATATTGTGACGTCACATTGTACAGAAAGTTTGCAATATGAAGTTTGTAATGCTCATACATTACCCCTTGTGTTTTGAAAGCAACTGTTGCCACAACTAGAAAATAAAATTTTTCTATGATCCGTATTGTTTTATTTTCGTGATCTGATTCGGATCAGATCACGCTGATAATAAAATACGGCTTATATTTCCTATGTCCATTGGTTCATGGTTTTGTTGTTGGCGGAATTGTCCTGAATTTCTATTTCTACCTGAATTATAATTAAACTGTCGGTAATGTTCGGAGTATCTATCATTATACTGAGCAGGGTTTCGATAATTATTATTCGTTCCTGTATTATTATTATAGTTATTGCCCACATTCTGTTCCTGGCGATTTTGGCCCGAATGTGCAGTGAAATTTCTATAGTTGTTATTAGCATTCTGTTCCTGGCGATTTTGGCCCGAATGCATAGCAAAATTTCTAGGGTTGGTATTTGTATTCTGTTCTCGGCGATTTTGGCCCGAATACGTAACTATATTTCGAGATAGCCCTACATATCCATGTTGGTTATTGTTCCCCATTTTATAT
This sequence comes from Cheilosia grossa, assembly GCA_963082955.1. NCBI lineage: Eukaryota > Metazoa > Arthropoda > Insecta > Diptera > Syrphidae > Cheilosia > Cheilosia grossa. The sequence goes on along the minus strand of OY720144.1, from coordinate 42,082,265 downwards.
TTAGTTTTTCTATATTCTTCCCTTATACAAGTATCTTCGTACTTTCTTTTTAACATTATTTCAAAAATTGTATCAATTTCTTTCTCCTCATAGATTTTTTCTAATAGTGTACCTTGGCATATTTCTTTTAACATATTGACTAATAGAGAGTCTACGTTACTTAAATCTATGGCGTTATCACCTTTATAAAAATTTATAAGTTCATCACTTTTGAATTTAATTTTTTGTATTTCTATTAATAGCTCACTTACAGTATTAACTTTGATGCTGTGAATATTTTTGTAGATGTCTGATGGGTCCACATCTGGTCGATACCTCAGTTTTAGCTGCTTCTTGATGGCTTCCCAGTTCTCTGGATCTCGTACGTTAATGATGACCTCCTTCGCCTCTCCCTGGATCTTTTCATTGTATACTGTCCGTATTATGAACTTCTTGGTGTCTTCATTTGGAAAATCGTTTAGATAATATTCCACGTTCTTAAGAAAACTATTTATTGTCACTTCGCCTTTTCCGGTGAAAGTGCTCATATGGGCTACTTCACGAAGAATCCTCTCACGATCCAATCGTGTTGTTTCTCTTGCCTGGAGATGTTGGAAAGCATTAGTTAGTTGTTCTAATTGTTGTTCCCTCAATCTCAGTTGTTGTTGGAGTTCGACGTTTGCTGCTTCCATGTTAATTTCCTCTAGGTTTTGTCTCTGTTCGTCAAATCTCGCTTGTCTTCTTGTAATCATCAATCACTTTTTTATGTTGCGTTCACTTTTATTTTTAATTCCTCGTAATCGTTATTGATTTTAATTCGAGTTAATGCACTTTTCACAATATTTTTCTTGGTTCGTATCACTAGATAACCCGTATAAGAGTTATCCTACCGACTGCGTCAGTTAACTGATTTAGATATTTGGGATCAATAAAAGAAACATTTCTTTGTTTTTTTCTTTTTTTTTTGTTATTTATTTTTTATTCCAGTTTATTTCACTTAATCGACTAAACACAAACGAATTAAAGAATATAAATTACGGGGTTACAAAACGTGGCGAGAAAACGTCCGAAAGGATTGGTTGCAGAAATCAAACTCAACTCCCAACTCCAACGAGACTTTCCAAGATCTATTTTCTGTATGCATGAAAATGTTTGATCAGCAGAATGTACGACCAAATGGATATTCAAGTTTCCGACTGGTACGTGCAAGAATGTGCTGTCTCTGTGAGAACACAAAATTGTTTTATTTGTTTTCACCGTTGAGGTACTGAAAAGTATCCGATAGCCGGATATCTTATATGCTAGGGAGAGACTGTGAATACATAACTTGCGTTATACACACCATACCCATGGAAAACGAATTAACCACAGCATTGCATCTCTGCAATCAACAAATAAAATTAAGCGAATATGCTCTGTTTAAGGAAGCGAAAGTGGTTCTTAAATATTTGCCTTTTCCTATTAACATATAAGATTGCCCCTTTCACTAACGGAGGGATAGAATCCCCCATACCATTCGCTGCTTAAGTTATCGTACTCGTGCCCTTAAATGTTTATACTTACAAAAAATTATAGATAAACGTATTTTTTTTTTTTTTTTTAGATAAATGCGGGGTTTGTGAGGGTAGGAACAATACATGTGAAGTATTTTCAGCTAACTTTTACAGATCGGATTTATCCCATAGAAATCAATCTCTGTACTACTATGTCACAACGATTCCAAAAGGTAAGGAAGTACGATAAATCATACTTTAAACGCAGACAGTAAGTATACAGATGTCTTATGCCTGTACACAATTTTGGTGCATATTTTTTCAGACAACATTTCAAAATAAGCGTTGAGAATAAAGCTCTTTCTTTTTCCTAGCACCTTTCTCTTCGCTCCATTCATTTGTGTAGGCAAAGAGCTTCCCTTAAACCTTATGGTTATGCTTGTTCATAAGGAAGTTTATGACAAAAATAATAATACAACAAATAGAAACGTAGGCACGGACGGCGCCGGCCGCTTTAGTGGGAAGGATTATAGAGATATCGGTGTATGCGATTCTCATACGGCAGACATAATCCGTCTCGAATCACTTGGTGCCGGACTCCATAAGAAATCAGTTTTTTCATGTAATTTGGTTTCAAGTGATGTGGAACGGCCTATATGGGCATTTTCAATAATAAGGGGTTTTGAAAATGCAAGTGTGTTATGCGAAGGCGACAACGAAATGGTAGGTAAACTTTATCACTGATTGACTGGATACGTGTTATTCGAGAGCAAAATTTAAAAGTGCGGGATTTACTGTGTTTGTGCGTTTCTACTTAAGGATCTAAATATTTAAAAAATTCTTGAATGCTGTTTTTTCCAAAATTGTGAACAAACACAATAATTTTATTTCTAGTATTAACTAGAATCGAAATCTAGAAAATTGAAAATAACGAAAACTACTTTTTTAACAGATTTCAATTTAATATCGTTGATATTGCATAAAGATTAAAGGAACTCTACATATTATAGGCAACCTCGCACCCACCCAGTTATCCAACAATAAACCCAAACAGGGGGTTGCAGGGCAGCATGCCCCCATACATATTGCCTGTTGGAATTGTAACAATTCGCGCGAGTTACGATAATCTACACTCCATCACTCCAAAAGCACATCTTCTCCAATATATATTTAAACGATCAACGACTCAGCAAAGACTCACTCAGCAAGATCGCGAAATGAGAGGACGAGAGGCAACCACGACTGAACGTTGCTAGGAGCTTTGTAATTTTCCATATGTAATATGTAATACATAATATAGCTTTGCAAAAACGTTTCCTGGTGATATGAAGTCAGTCTAATTTTGGCATTGAACAAATAAAGACTTGTGTAATTAGGATTTTGTGTACTCTTTTTCCTAAAAAGTTTGTGCTCTGCTGCGGTGTAGTGAACTAGTAGCTACAAAAAATAAAAAAAAAAAAAAAAAAAAAAACAGATCAGCACACAACGAGAGAATATCGAGGTGATGGATTTAAATCCTTAAGCTGTTAAAGAACCTGATGCACTAAGAAGCGGAGCCAAGCTGGAAAAAATTGTGCTTCAAGTGATTCAGTTTCGTTGCCAAGTGAACAAATTTCAATATTAAACACGTGTTTTTTATCTTCCGAAGAAACCGCGTCTTTTCGTATAGAAAGCAGTTGCATTGATAAAGTGGCATTTAGTCAGGGACCATCAAGCCAATCTGCGATAGCATCAGATGTTTTTAATTCTTTAAGAATTCCTGATGCGGGTAAGGATTTGCTGAATTTCGATGGAAATCCCAGGCTACTGTTTGACTTTTTAAACAACGTTGAAGAGATACTGAGTATTATACTACAATTGGAAGGTTCTAGTTATCAAAAAATTATCAAACGGGCAATTAGGAATAAAATCATTGGAAGGCAAATGAGGTGCTTAATTTGTATGGAACTCCAATTGACTGGAATGAAATTAGAAACAATTTGATAGTCCATTATTCGGACAAAAGAAATGAAACGAGTCTTATTCGAGATCTCCACCAGATTAGGCAATATAATAACCCTCTCGAATTTTTTTACTCACAAATTATTGACATTCTATCAGCTATGAATAATCACGTGAAGGTCCATGAGACGGAAAGTAATGTTGTTAAAGCAAAGCTTAGCTTATATGAGGAAATATGCCTAAGCCCATTTTTGTCGGGGTTGAGAGAACCACTAGGGTCGACTGTTAGGTCAATGAGACCCAAGAAACTTGCAAAATTGTCATTATTTTCGTGATCAACAACGCACACAGCAGGTACCGCCTCCTAATAGATACAACAATAGACCAATCTCAAACCAATATCAAAATAGACCGATTCGGAACACTATACAACATTTTTCAGATTCAATTCTCCACCATTTCCTAGATCTAATGAAATAAGAAACATACCGGGTTTGCAGTTCAATAGCACTTATAATAATTTGCAACCACTTACCCGACCTAATAATAACAATTATAATACTACATACTACACGCCAAGACAACAACTACCACCTGAACCAATGGATACTATTAGCGCTAATACCAATAGAAATACTAACAGTTTCCCTCAAAACAATAGATCCGTACCAAATTATGCTCAAAATGTTAATACAGATGGAATTACAAACTCCGTACAATTAAACTACCAATTACCTGATTATCAATCTCAAGAGAACATTGAAGGACAATTTGACCATACATATATAACCGACTCAAACAACCAAAATGTAAGCGAGATTGATGATTCAAATTTTCAATTACAAGCCTCGGAGAATTTGTAGGATACCTAGACATCAATAATTACAATTCAAACTTATTGCAATAAAAAGCCTTAACCAAAAACTAATGAAATTTTTAATAGATACTGGTAGTAACAAGTCATTTATAAGTTCAGATAAAACAATAGCAAACAAAATACATACCATAGACCCTATTGAAATAAAAACAATTTATTACAAACAATCCATCAATCGATTGCTAATTTTAATCGGACTGCCTGAATTAAACACGAATAGCAAACTTTCTTTTCTAATCTTCAAATTTCACAGCTATTTTGACGGTCTTATAGGCACAGATATCCTGAAAAAATTGGGAATGAAAATACATCTAAAAAATTCCATCTTACAAAATAGGAACACCAAAATTTCTTTGAGCTTTAAGCCTAATTTGATGTCACAATCAAACACCATTCCAGAACTGCATAGAGCTGTAGTATACCTACCAGTTGATGTTGAAAATGGAAGTATTTACATAAAGCCCACCCGAATTAAAGACAAATTATCAGTTTCTGAAGGAATAAAAGAGATAAAGACTCAAGACAATGTCCCTGTATATACCAAATCTTATCGGCAAATTTCTAAAACGCTTAATGAAGGCATAATACGTCCAAGCTTCTCTCCTTGGTCATCTCCAATATGGATTGTCCCAAAGAAAAGAGATTCAAGTGGTAAAGACAAATGGCGGCTGGTTATAGATTCCAGGGCCGATATCCAATACCAAGCATTTCGCAGATCCTAGATAAACTAGGTAAGTCTGTCTATTTCATTACATTGGATCTTGCATCTGGGTTCCACCAGATACAAATAAAAGCTGAGGATATTCCTAAGACAGCTTTTTCGGTAGACAATGGTCATTTTGAATTTTTGTGAAAGCCATTCGGCTTGAGAAATGCTCCTTCGACGTTTCAACGCGTCATGGACAATGTTTCACGCGGCCTCCTGGGCAAAATTTGCCTTGTATAACTTGACACCGTCAAACCGAGTGCACATGCTGACCAAGCGTCTGGGTCAATAAAATGAATTTCCATGGAAATTCAACTGACGAACGGAAATGCAAGCTATGGGAAAAGAATATTGTAAGCAATTTGGAATGTAAATGCAAGCTTTCGATAATGAAGAAAATATTGTCACACGTTAGTCGTAATTCATTCTTTAACAAATAAAGGTGAGAGCAACCTGCTCTTGATATATTCTTTTGGAAATTTTGGAGTAAACCTTTTTTAACTGGCGCCCAACGTGGGGCTGCAGCCTGTAACACTGTATAAATTTTCCTGTTAGCATAAAATCTCGAGTGAACTCAGGCAATAACCAAGCCTAGAACCAGTGAAAGTGTTTGAAAACAAGCCACCAACATAACAGTGAAATAAAAAAGTGTGGACAACCAAGCCGCCCAGTGAAGTAACCAAAAGAGTGGACAATCAAACCACCACCACAAAAGTGTAGTGATAGGGAAAGCGAAGGTCCCCGAGTAGTTCTACTAACCAAAAGGAACAAAAGGGAGTCAGTAAACACTGACAGCCGCCCTTACCAGCAGGAAGCAGCCCAGAACCCTCAAAACAAAAAACGTTAAGAAGAGATGCTACAAGAATTAATTATAACATTACTGTAAGTCAATAACAAATAACTTAAGTAACAAAAATGTACATGCTTTACACCTGTATGAAACCAAATCATCATTTAATCCAATAAGAACAATATAATTGCATAAGTGAAATACTATTCAGAACCTCCCCCAGGCTTTGCACCTATGCCTAAAATTACAAAACGTTGATTTTCGAGCCCAGCATGCAAACAATTCGCAAGCTAGCACCCGAAAACAAACACCGCCTCCAGCTCCCCCTAGAAGAAACAATTTTGTACATTCAAGACCAGCACCAATTGCCGCACCCAGACGCGAATTTCATCCCCAGCTACTCCATAACCCACGTAATGCTCAACCACCACAGTTTTATAGGGAACCTCAGTATCTACAGCAAAGACCACCAGCAAATCAACGTCCGCTTCCTCCGAAGCCAATGGACGTCGACCATTCCGTCAGATCCCAACCAGTTAGTTCCAAAGAAACGCCAATATTCACAACAGGCCCATCACCCACACAAAATGCAGAGAGTTTTCCACACTGAAGGACCCGATCCGGACGAGAGGACATCGGAGGAGTTCGAAAACGAGATAGAACAAGAAGACCAAAACTATGACCAGACATTAACGAATTACATTGACTCACAAGATCACCTTGACTGTGATCAACCTGAAAAACTGGACGACATTTATTTTTTAGAGCATCCTCTTCACTTCCCTATTTCGAACATATTTCTAGAAGTGGAGAGACCTTGAAATTCCTTATCGATCCCGGGTCAAACAAGAATTAAGTCATATTAAGAAACCCTCATTGACTGATAAACCCTTTTACGCTGATTCCGTTGGAGGAAGCATCAAAATAACACACCATGCAATTATCCAACTTTTCGGTCCCCAAACAGACAAAATGAAATTTTTTATTCTCCCCAGTCATATTTCATTTGATGGGATCATAGGACATGACACCCTAAAACAATTAAACGCAATCATCCATACGAGCAAAAATCACATGTCTATCCACCCCGGTTTCACGCATCCAAGAATTTCAATCCCACTCAAACAACATCAATCACAATCTGTGAAAGTTCCGAATGGTAATTGACTACCGCAAGCTGAACGCTGTAACTATTGCCGACAAGTATCCAATTCCTGAAATATCCAAAATCCTGGCAAATCTTAGTAAAAATCAATGGTTTTCCATAGTGGACCTAGATAGATAGATAGATTAGGAGTCGGGAGAGCCTTCAGAGGGCTCTGGCACTGCGGCTACAAGAGTAGCCTATTGTGCCTTCCCAGGTAGGTTCCTAGAGCCATCTTTTCACTCCAGAGGCATTCAGGAAGACAAGAATCTCCTCTGGGTGTAGGTCAGCAAGAGTTGCTGGATCGACAATCTCACTCCCTAGGATGTTTATTCTAAGGCGACATAGAGCCGGACAAGCTGTGAGTATGTGAAGAGAGGATTCATCACTCTCCAGACATAGCCTGCAGATAGGATCCGGTGAGACGCCAATGCGGTGGAGGTGTTTTTTCACGTGACCATGGCCACTGATTATTCCTGTAAGGATCCTCAGATTATTTCTGTCCAGATTAATTAGGAAGAGCGATTTTCTGGGGGAGAATTCAGGTAAAAATTTTTTGGTGCAGGTCTGTCCAACTGTATTTTTCCAAATCTCGTTCGACTCGATGCGAGATAGATTCTTGATATAGGACCTGAAAAGGTTCTTGCTGACTCCGCAGAAGGGTTCAGGTCCGATAAGTGGAGTGGAAGCTCCGATTTTGGCCAGCGAGTCTGCTGATTCGTTTCCCTCAAATCCTCTGTGGGCTGGTATCCAATGGAGGATGACTAGGTTTTTCTTAGAAAGTTCGTGGATGGCCAAGAATGTTTCTAAGATAAGTTTTGATTTTATAACAGATGAGTCAAGAGCTTTGAGAGCTGCTTGGCTGTCTGAAAAGATAAATATGGTTTTACCCCGTATGTTAGAACTTAGATTTATTCTACCGCAATGGTAAATTGCAAGGACTTCAGCCTGGAATATGGATAAGTTCTTACCAAGGCTGACTGACAAGTTCACGACTCACCGTAGATTCCAGAGCCAGTCCCTGACTCCATCTTAGAACCGTCTGTGTACCAGATGATATCAAGACTAGATGGATTGGGTTTGTATTTTTCCCATTCATCCCTAGGAGGGATAATTATGGAGAAGTTTTTGTGGAAGCCATATTTAGGAAGCATGTCATCAAGAGGCATGCTGAATGGGCTTGAAGGCTCCATGGTGCCGAGTAAAGACAGATGACCTCCCTGATAGCTATATGGGTCGAGGCTGTTCGAATGGTACAGGCGGTGAATACTTAGTCTAGCCTCCATTTGAATGTGCGTTTGAAGAGGTGTTAGACCAAGGATGACATTGAGTGCCGTTGTTGGAGTGGAGCGAAGACAGCCCGTCATGCAGATTCCAGCTATACGCTGAATGCGTTCTAGCTTTTTGACTGTAGTGACTTCGTTAGTCTTCGGCTACCACACCACAGCAGCATAGGTGACCGCAGGTCTTACGACGAGCGAATAAAGCCAGTGTATCATTCTAGGTCTAAGACCCCAGTTTTTGCCGCAGACACGGCGACAGATCCATAAGGATTTGGTGGCTCTGTTTACGGTACGTTCAATCTGCTGATTCCATGAAAGTTTACTGTCAAGTATAACTCCCAGGTATTTGGCTTCCCGAGAGAATTTCGCCGAACATGGTAGGGCGAATAAGGAGATCTAAATTCCTCCGTTTTGTAAAGGGGACTACCGTTGTCTTCTTTGGATTTACAGAAAGACCTTCTTTATTACACCATCTCTGAACAACAGATAAGGCGAATTGCAGTATTTCTGAGACCGTGCTTTCGAATTTGCCACTGACAACGATTGCGACGTCGTCGGCATATCCTATGGCATAGATCCCTTGATTTGTCAAGGACTGAAGTAAGTCGTCAATGACAAGGGACCATAAGAGGGGCGAGAGGACACCCCCCTGAGGACACCCTCTAGTTGTGAGAGCTGAGATTTCCACATCGTCGATGCGGGTCTGAATTATTCTACTATTCAGCATAGACATTATCCAACGTCCTATGATAGGAGATTGGTTCATATTGCTGAGAGCCCTGCTAATGGATTCAAAAGGCGTGTAGTTGAAAGCTCCTTCAATGTCCAGGAACGCAACTAGACAGATTTCCTTACTATTGATGGAGGATTCGATTTTGGTTACTAAGTCATTAAGTGCTGACTCGGTGGATTTACCTAGTTGATAGGCATGTTGAGATTTGCTTAGCGGAAAAGATTTTAGGGCTACATCTCTTATGTGTCTATCAATAAGTTTTTCCATGCTTTTAAGAATGAAAGACATGAGACTAATGGGGCGAAAGGATTTCGGGCTTGGATCAAAATTCCTCCCTGCTTTAGGTAAATATTTAACTGTTACTTTACGCCAGGCTTCCGGTATATAACCGTAGGCCAGACTACAGCTAAATAGTTTGGTGAAGATGGGTGAAAGTATTTCAACTCCCCTCATCAGAAGTGCCGGAAATATGCCGTCTTCTGCTGCTGCTTTATAAGGCTTCAGGGAAGTTATGGCCCATTTAATGGCATTCTGATTGCAGATTTGTTTCGCAATTTTCTAGTCCCCTCTTGTCGGCAGGCAGATCCGCTCGAGTCGGGGGGATAGGTTTGGTGAGAGAAGATCAATTATAGTTGATCCGGGAAAGTGTGTTCTAAGTAAGAGATGAAGTGTCTCTTTCTTATTTTGTGTTTGACAACCGTTCTCATCGGCAAGTGTGCCTAATGAGATAGTTCTGTCAGAGGCAAGAACTTTGTGAAGTCGGCAGCTGGAAGGAATATCAGAAATATCTTCACAAAACCGTCTAAATGATTCTTTTTTGGCCTTCTTAATTTCTTTGTTGTAGTTGGTGAGAGCACTAGAGTAGGTTTGCCAGTCACCATTGCGTTTAGCTTTGTTAAAAAGTTTCCTTACTCTTGATCTGTGTTTTTCGAGACCTTTACTCCACCAGATGGTTTCCCTCTTAAGCTTTTTTGTCTTCAGGGGGCAGTTTTCCTCGAAGGCAGATATGATAGAAGATCTAACCAGTGCAGCAGAGTGCTCTAGTTTATCATGAGTATCAATTCGAGATATTTTTCCAATGAGTGACTGACTTAGGTGCTCTTTATAGGAAGCCCAGTCTGTATTTCTCTTTGGACGGAATGACGAAATTGTGGTATTGGGTTCGTTTATTTCAAATCTGATGTATCGGTGGTCTGAGCATGACGGTTCAGAAGACACATACCAGTTGGATATTAGGTGATCAACTGAGGAAGTAGCTAGAGTAAGGTCTAGAACTTCTCTTCTGACTACGTTAGTGAAGGTTGGTTCCCTCCCAATATTGCATATATTAAAGTTATTGCATGTTATAAACTCAATTAAGGAGTCACCTCGATTGTTGATGTTCGAACTCCCCCAGGTTGTGTGATGTGCATTCGCATCGCAGCCGGTAACAATTTCTGTCCTGGTACGTTGCGAATAGCGGAGAAGGTTATCTACTTCTACTGGAGGGCATACAGTGGAGTCACCGGGGAAGTACGCGGATGCTAACATAACCTCCTTGGTGTTGTTGATCTTCACAATGGCAGCCGTGAGGTCACTGGAAATGAACTCTGTCAATGGGAAAAAGTTCGTATTATTGTCAAAAATAATGCATGTTCTAGGTCTACTGGACGAGGTGGAATAAAGAATCCTACCTGTAGGTGTTGAGAGTCCTAGAATTTTGCCGTCTGTGCTAGTCCATGGTTCCTGCACGAGGGCAACATTGAGACCGTTGAAGTTTATGGTTTTGGTTAAGACTGCCGAGGCGGCCTTAGCGTGGTGAAGGTTGATTTGAACAACCTTCATGTCTTCCTATGAGTAGGGGGGGCCTTTTTATATGAGCCCCCTATTATTCTGTCATCCCGGCCATGTGGGGGCCGACTCTTATTAGGGGGTCTTCGGGAAGAGCCAGACAATGTCTGTCTGGAACCTGATTGAGCCGGCTTGCGAGTCGGGTCGTTGTTGCGTGGTCTGGCAGAAGAATTGTAGAAGGAGGATGGCCTGTCTCCTTTATCCTTATTCAGCGCGGGCGGAGGAACAGGCTTGACCGTTTCTGCAACCGGCTGAATCGAAGTTTGGGTAGATGCCAGCTTGCTTGGTTCAGGAGCGGCAGCGGCTGCCTCTTTAGGGTTCGATGCTGCTTGAGAGTACGGATTCTTCTTGATCCTGAACTGAACCCGGTTCATATTAAAGAACGGCTGACAGTTCAGTTCCTCAAGGAGTCTTACCGAACACTCATCCATCGAGATAGTCAAGGCCAGACCCTGAGCATTCGCCACTTTCCTAAGAACTTTCCAGTCCTTGGTGGGAAGAACTCTGTTTTGCAGCCTAAGTGACCGCAAAATGTCGTCCACGGAGCGGGAGGTTCCCGGGAAGAAGGCCGTTGCCACACATGGCTTAGGGAGATCGTCCCCTTCAACTAAGCGTAGCTTAGCGTTCTCCCACGGCAAGATTTTGTCAGTGATGCTGGCTAGCCAATCTCTGGTGCCAGTGTCTGCACAGTTGACCGTCAGCCACCCTGGCTTGTACGAGCAGCCCAGAAAACGAATCTGTGGGCCATCGTCGAGGAGCTTATTCACCTCCCTGATGATGTCATCTTCCACCGCTTTTTGATGTACTGGCTCAAGGTGACCATCCGGAAAGTTATCCAGTAGGAGCCCGACTTTTATAGTTCCTGCTACTTCCGCGAACAGTGGAGTATTGGTCCTCGCCTTCTTACTAGGACCAGCTGGAGAGTTGGTACTAGACCGAGGGCGCTTGTTGGCTGAGGAGGCTTCTTTGTTCGCCGGTTCATTGAGGACTTTCTCCAAGGCCTCATTGTAAGCCAGACCGTCTGCAAGAAGGCGTCTTAGTCGCTTCTTGTTGGAGGTGGTCAAGCGTTTCCTTTGTAGGGATAGCTTCTCTATCCCCAGGTTTTTAATAGAGTCGGTTTCAGGAGCGTCAGAACAGCTCCTGTAGGCCTCCTCCGTGAGCACAAAGCTCACCGTGTGGACCTAAGAAGTGGCTTTCATCAGATCCCACTTAAAGAATCTGATATAGAAAAAACTTCTCGGTGAACAACGGCAAGTTCGAGTTTACTCGCCTGCCATTCGGGCTTAAGAACGCTCCTTCCATTTTCCAGAGAGCCCTGGATGACATCCTAAGAGATCTTATTGGAAAATCTTGCTACGTCTACATCGATGACATTGTCGTCTTCGGGAAGGACGAAACCGAAATTTTTTTGAATCTGGAAAAAGTATTTCGTACATTAGAAAACGCATGAAAATTCAACTAGACAAGTGCGAATTCTTTCAAAAGGAAGTTGAATTTTTAGGATTTATTATTGGCAGATCTGGAATAAAAACTAACTCGAAAAAAGTACAGGCTATAGTTGATCGACCTATCCCCGAAAACCTTAAAGAACTTCGATCCTTTCTCGGAATGTCAGGATATTATCGCCGCTTTATAAGGGATTATTCCAAATTGGCAAAACCTCTGACATCTCTTCTAAGAGGGGAAGACGGACACTTGTCCAAAAATATGTCAAAAAAAAAACTAATTCAGTTAGATCAAGAAGCCATCGAAGCATTCAATAAATTAAAAAACTCCCTTATTTCTGAAGAAGTAATTCTTCAATATCCAGACTTTGACAAAAGCTTTCAACTTACAACCGACGCTTCTGACTACGCCATTGGCGCAGTTCTTTGTCAAAATGATAAGCCAATCACATTTCTTTCCAGAACCTTAAGCAAAACAGAAGAAAGTTACGCCATAAATGAAAAAGAAATGCTGGCGATTATTTGGTCCCTCAATTCTTTAAGGAATTTCCTTTACGGATCCCGGAAAATTAATATTAATACAGACCACCAACCCCTTACCTATGCCTTGAGCAACAAAAATACAAATTCCAAAATGAAACGGTGGAAAGCCATATTGGAGGAGTATAACTATGAACTTAAATACAAACCAGGCAAGGAAAATGTGGTTGCCGACTCCCTTTCAAGGCCTCCCCAAATAACCGGAATTCATTCAATGACACCAACCGAGCATAGTACCGATAGCTCATCGCAAAACCTCATACCATCCGTAGAGACCCCCATAAACGCTTTCTGAAACCAACTTTTACTCAAAATAGGAGATGAAAATAGTTATCAGATTCAAAATCCCTTCGACAACTACACAAGACATACTTTGATACGACAAGACTATTCAGACAACGACATCATTGACATTTTCAAAAGATATCTCAATCCAAATAATATTAACGGTCTTCTGACAGACGAAATGACGATGGGTCGAGTACAAGAAATTTATCCATTACACTTCAGAGACTATCGTATCCGATTCACCCAGAAAATTGTTGAAGACGTACCCAACGAAATAGAGCAGGAAGAAAAAATTCTAAAGATACATCGCAACGCCGAAGAAAACCGAGTCCAATTGCTAGAAAACTTCTATTTCCCTAAAATGTCATCAAAAATTAAAAACCTGGTAAACCGTTGCATAACCTGTAAACAAAGTAAATACGACAGGCACCCCAATAACCCACATCTGAAACCTAATTATCCGGGACACACCATTCATATCGATATATTTTCCACCGAAAAACAACTTGTCCGATAAATTTACAAAATTCGCTCAAACCGGAACTATCCCATCACGCTCAATCGAAGATATTAAACGACCACTACGAGATATTATATTCTTCTTTTGCGTCCCTGAAGTTGTCGTAATAGATAACGAGAAGGCGCTAAATTCAGCCTCAATAACTTCAATGCTGGAAGACGACCTTCAAGTAAAGATTTTTAAAACACCTCCATATAAAAGTGAAGTGAACGGCCAAGTTGAACGCTTCCATTCCACATTGTCAGAAATCATGAGGTGTCTGAAATCAGACGGACCTGCACGGTCTTTTGAAGAACTCTTGGAACGAGCCGTGAACGAATACAACTTCACCATCCCTTCAACGACAGGTAAGAAACCAATAGAACTATTTTACGGACGAATTCCCAGACTAAATCCCGAACAATTTGAAAAGACACGTTTGACTAATATTGAAAAACTTAGAATCAAGCAAGAGAAGGATACTAAATACCATACCAAAAAAAGGAAACCGATTAAGGGCTATCAAGTAGGACAAACTATTTATGTTAAAAACAATAAACGTCTAGGTTCGAAACTTACAGACAGATACCGACCAGAAATAGTTAAGGAAAACCAAAACTCTACCGTCATAACCGAATCCGGTAAAGTAGTAGTAGTAGTAGTAGTAACATCAGAAATTAAATTTTATTTTTACAGATGTGCGTTTTGCACTTGTCAAGCAACCATGCAAATATTGGACTTCTCAAACGCACAAATAGTAACCTTTCACGTTGGACAGACAAATTTACAAGAAGGAAATTTTAAACTTATTCATGTTATCAACTTAGATCAATACGACCAATTCATATCTGCAATAACTCCTATCCTTAAACTTGAATCAACCCAAAACCATACAATATTCCCTTTGCTATCACACGAGCAACCCAGACCATGATGATTTCGTCACCATCAAAGAAAAAGTCACAGAAGTACTTAAAAATAATAACAAGCAGGTTGTCATAAATCAATTATACAATGAGAGAATGAATAATATCACTAAGGTACAAAACGAAATACAGAAATTATTAAAAGAAAACAATAAAGTAAGCTTCGAGGTAATAGCAAATGTACAATACAAAATAAAACTTGTAAAAGAAGAAATAGAAAATGCTAATTATGCCATTCATTGGGCTGAATTAGGCATGATCAATTCATTTATTTTATCAAAAAAGAAAAAGAACTTGCTACAAAAATATTTTAAATAAACAACAATTACCAGATAATACAACAGAAGAAGCTTTAGATTTCTCAGAAGTAAAAGTCATAAGCAATAGCTCAACAATACTCGATATTTAACAACAACAAATGAAAGCAATGAAAGACTTGTAATTAAACCAGTAAAGAAAAGTAATATTGTAACAGAAATTTTATTTGAAGTAATTCTTACGAATAATGAAGAGATGTACGGAACTGTTAAAAAATGTAAAAGTTATAACTCTTTATCAATTTGTAATTCAAAACACATTGTCAACATTAGAAACGATACATGTATTCCAGCTTGCTCAACAGTCTCCCAGCCATCTGCAACACCGTCAATAGTCAGCATATTCCATCCATAGACGAGATATCAACGGGCAATATATTGCTAAATCAATTTACCGGAACCGTACAAGTAGAAAACATTACCCACAGCCTCAATGGAACATTCCTAATAAAATTCCACAACACCACTATTAATATCAATGGTCAATCATTTATTTCCCAAGAAGTATGAATGGTCAAAGCAATATTCCAAGACAGTCCAAAGGAGAAAAAGTACAGAGAAATCTTATCTCTAGAAATGATGAAAGACCTTTTCATCAACAACACAAATGAAATCCGACTATTACAAACGGAGAAAAACACACATCAGGTAGATGGTTACTCACTCATCTCCTGTCTCGGAATACTCGCTATAATAGCCACGATCCCCAAGCTTTTACCTAAACGAAACAATACCATCCAGATTCCGAAAGAAGAGGCCCATGAAGAACATCCGGAACTAGGGACAATCGCATCACCCAACGTACCCTAACATCTTGAGATGCCACAGCAGAGATTTAACAACATACCATATTTCTAACGATTGAGAACAATCGCACTTAAGAGGGGAAGACTTAACACCGTCAAACCGAGTGCACATGCTGACCAAGCGTCTGGGTCATTAAAATGAATTTCCATGGAAATTCAACTGACGAACGGAAATGCAAGCTATGGGAAAAGAATATTGTAAGCAATTTGGAATGTAAATTCAAGCTTTCGATAATGAAGAAAATATTGTCACAAGTTAGTCGTAATTGATTCTTTAACAAATAAAGGTGAGAGCAACCTGCTCTCGATATATTTTTTTTTTAAATTTTGGAGTAAATCTTTTTTAACTTATACATGGACGACATTATCGTCTATTCTACGTCCTTACAAGAGCAGGTGGAAAACTTAGAACTCGTCTTCAAAAGTCTTCAGCAAGCTAACCTGAAAATACAATTAGAAAAATCCGAATTTCTGCACACGGAAGTATCTTTTCTTGGACACGTCGATACCGCTGATGGGGTTAAACCGAACCCGGATAAAATCGCAGCCATTCAAATGTTTCCGATACCAAGAAATCCAAAACAAATAAAGTAGTTTTTAGGCCCACTCGACTATTATCGAAAACTCATAAAGGATTATAAGTTCGTTGAATGCTTCGAAACATGCAAAAACCTCCTGTCCAACGATCCTATCTTACAGTACCCAGATTTTTCCAGACCATTCAACCTTACTACAGACGCGAGTAACGTTGGCATAGGCGCAGTTCTGTCTCAAGGTGCAATCGGATCCGATAAGCCGGTTTGCTATGCAAGTCGAACATTATCGGTTTCTGAAGAAAACTACAGCACAATAGAAAAAGAGCTTCTGGCTATATTTTGGGCAACAAAATACTTTCGCCAGTACTTGTTCGGTAGAAAGTTTCAGATTATCACTGATCACAAGCCCTTAACATGGCTCTTTTCGTTAAAGGAACCCAATTCGAAACTGGTACGTTGGCGCCTTAAACTCGAGGAATTTGACTATACTATAGTTTATAGAAAAGGTAGACTCCAATCAACTGAACCTTAAAAGAAATGAACATACTACAAAAATACACACACAATTGAAAATTTTGTTCAAGAGGAAGAAGCGCTTCATAATTGAAGTTAACAACATTAGTGATGAAGGTATTATAGTTAATATTCTCAGAGACTACGCAAATACGAAACGAATAACAGCTATTCTCGCTGACGATAACACATTTAGAACAATTCAATCTGCTTATTCAAGGTTCTTCAACCATAGCAATATCAAATTAGTTAGAAGTACATTGCTTCTGTATGATGTTCTAGAAAGCGATGAACAAGAAAACTTAGTGAGAAGTTATCATGAAAGTTCAAATCACAGAGGAATAGCTGAATCTCTACAACACCTGAAGAGAAAACATTACTTCCCTCACATGAAAGATGTTAGCACTAGGATTATTAACAATTGCGAGACATGTCACAAATACAAATATGACCGTTTAAGGGAACCATTAAAATATGAACTTACAGAAACACCATACAAACCCTTAGAAATAATTCATTTAGACATCTATTCAATACACAAACAAAACATTTTGACAATAGTGGATAAATTTAGTAGGTTTTCCAGCGTGTACTTAATGCCAGCTAGAACTAGCTTAAATCTTATTTAATCGTTGAAACATTTCTTTTCTCATCATGGAATTACACAAAAATTGGCTATAACTAGTAACTTTCTATTTTCTTAGAAGATAGAAGACATTCCTAAATCAATCTGGAGTGTTCGATTAAGAATTACTGGGGGCAGTAAATACTAGAAACAAATTTAGTGTCTTTGTTCACAATTTTGGAAAAATCAGCATTCAAAATTTCTTAAATTTTTTGGAAAAATTATTAACAATAATAACTTGGTTTGAATATAATTTGAAAGAACAGGTTCCTAGAATTGTATAATGAATATTCCTACATTCAATCTGGTATGCTTAAAACCTGTGTCTGTCAATTTCAAAACATTCTACAGGATGTTGTTGATCCGAGATCAAATAGCCTTCCTAAACCTAAGGTCCATGAACATATAAGTTAACAGCACATTTCTCAAAAAACTTAAACTCGACTCCCACGTTATACCCACGCTAAGCCTCTTTCCTAACATCTGCAACAGCTCCACGCGCATTATGCTGACGAGACGTATGGAGTCCTTAGATTTCCCGCATTCCGGAGCAGATAAAGAAAGACAGATGGTCCTTGGATCTTTTGGTATCCAGTGTCACTGCAACCTACCATACCCATCCACAAAATTTTATTGAAATCGGTTACCTTCGGAGATCAACAACACCATAATGCACCCCATACGCACAAATAAACGTATGTTTACTATACCTATGACTCATGGACCACACATACAATATAGTATATATATAAAAACCTTTGTATTTCCTTCGCCTATCATTGGAAATTAACAGAACAATACAACTTATTTTTATTTACATAGAATACGATTACGAGTGTGTTTTTCATTCTTATTTATATTAATGTGATCTGCCTAGCGAAGCAGGCACATGGTCCACTAGTTTATTTATAGATATGTATGTACGTATTGAAGGAACAAGGCTTCATTGCATAAGACAAAATCAGTCTGTTCTAAGTTCAGAAATGTATAATACCTTAACTGCTCATTTAGAATTGAACCCAATGCTACTGTTAACATTGAAAAAAGAGTTATTCTACCATCTTCATTTAATGGCTCTTCAAGAAATATGTTTCGTTTCAAAATTATTTGGATGCATTGTCCATTGTACAACATTCCGGAAAACATTCTTTATTTGTAAGAATGACTTGCAATCCTAATTGGCCAGAAATTTTTTACAATATTGATCAAAACTAATCTGCAAATTTGCGACCAGAAATTATTGTGCGTATATTCAAGGCTAAATTAAAAGAACTAATTCATGCAATAGTAATAAAACATATTTTTGGTAAGGTTTAAGCAATCATTTATACAACAGAATTTCAGAAAAGGGGACTTCCCCATGCCCAAATTTTAATCACTTTATGCGAAAATGATAAAATAGTTGGAATTGTAAATATTGAAAAAGTTGTATGGGCAGAAATTCAAGATATTCCAACACACTCTAAAGTACATGAATATGTGGCGAAACTTGGCGGTGAACTTAATCAAAATTCAGTTTGTATGCACAAAAGGTTTTCCGAAAGATTTTAGTGAAGTCACACAAGAATCAGTTAATGAATATCCATCATACAGATGACGCGATAATTGTATTAGCGTTAATGTTCGTGGAAAATCACTTGACAATCGTTATGTACCACACAATCCGTATTTACTTGTTAAATTGAATCGCCATTTAAATGTTGAAAGTTGCACTACAGTTAAAAGTGTAAGATACATTTATAAGTACGTGTATAAAAGATATGCTAGTGCAACTATAAAATCAGGCAATGAAAGAATAGATGGGAATCAAGAAGTTCAGATTGATGAAGTGAACAATGTTTTGAATGGCCGTTATGTCGGATCAACTGAAGCGTTATGGCTTATTTATGAATATCCAATGCACTTTTATCATAAAATCATTACACGCATGTGTGTAGGGTGTTTCCAAAGGACGTAGAGTTTTTACATCTACGTTTACTATTGCTGCATGTTTGTGGCCCTAATGCCGCATTTACACCATCACACACGCGCATTTTTGCATGATACGGAACAGAGAAAACCGTTTATCTACATTCAAAGCTAGTGAGGTGTAAGAGTGAGATCACTTACCTAGCAGTTGAATTTAACTTGCCTTAAGATTATTATGGAGATTTGACAGATCAGATATAAACAAACAAATTTATTTTTATCGATTTCGGTGTGGTACAAATTAATTTCAAGAATGGATCTCGTAAAGGCCACTATATCATCTTCGATAGTAGCAATGATGAAGTGGAAAAGAAATCTGTAAAAAGAAAAACAAAGAGGAAGTATTGGGTGCATCCTTACCTAAGGAACAGAATGCTTGATGGGGCATTTGTATCAAGCAGAGAAATGTCAAACGTGTATTATGGCGATTAAAACATATGATAGCAGTGCCCATTTTGTATTATAGGAAATCGAAATATTGTAAGCCATCGCTATAAAAATATGAACATGCGAAACTTTCCTATAATTCCTACCACGCAAACAAGATGGCCGACCTAAATGCGTGTCACCTTTTTTTGCGTGTTAGGTAATGCTGTCCCTTTCATCACATGGCTATTCAGTATATAGCATCCCTTATAATAAAATTGCTAACAATACATTTATTGAAGCGTGTCACGCTCGCGGTATTGCCTCAAATGAAAATGAGTGGCGTGAATGCTTCGCCAAAACAAATGCGTCATTCATTTGCCGTTATTTGTGCATTGAATGTGGCAACAAATGCGTTGGAATTATGGCTTGAATTTCAATGAGGAAATTTCTTAATAGAACACTATTAGAAATTGAAGATATTTTGAATTGTCATAATTTGACATGTCAATACTTGGATTACCTGTCCTAACGTTAATGCCAGCATTTGTCGTAGCAGATACGTTTGATCCGATCCAAGAAGTTTTACAATTTAATGAGCTTTACGAAAAGGTTACTAGTATGTATATGAATATATTTTATTGTAATAAAAGAATTAGATGACCTACTTGAGATTAGGAATATCACCATTCACAACACTTTATTTTTGTTGGGGGTAGGTATCCAAATAGGGTTTTCCGATCCAACTTCCTTATATAATTTAATAAACGATCAATCACACAACCTGGCAAAATAAAAATAAATAAAGTAAAAAAGAACAAAAAAAAAAAAGAAACACAAACTTCCTGATACCAAACGAACACATCACAGCTGGTCTATATACATATGTATACATGTGAACTTCGTAGTACAGAATATGATTTTTCTATGAATCGATTGAAGATTATATTAAATATATTGAATATTAGTTAGTTAATTGTTTGACTAAACGAAAAGAAAAGCACCACGCAATAGCAAGTGCAATAGTTAGCTGGTTGGTTGCTACCGCCTCGGTCGCTAAGCTGGGATGGGTTCAGGGCCTTAAAAATTAAATTAAAATTAGGGGTGATGATATGTAATGGGTACTTAACCTTCCTTGGAGATGGAGAATCCAATTTTCGGTTGGATTATAGTGGGCGCCACACAATGTTTTTATAAAAGGAATTGTGAAACGTTACCGAACAACTTCCCGATGACAAAATTAAGAGCGAATTTTGACGAATAAAAAAATTAAAGAATTGGTTTTCCCTTCGTTATAAAACTGCGTGAGGAGAAATGGCGTTTTATTTACAAGTACACATATAAACTCTACTTATCTTGCTCCCTTTGTCCCCAAAGACCTGTCCTGGTAGGTAAAATTGTGTCTGTCCTGCCGCTTTGTATTCCTCCTTTCTTGCCTGCTCCTCGCCTTTCTTTCCACTTTTTATTTACACTTCCTAGTCTCGTAGCTAACCAAGAAGTGACTTTTTTGCCGTTTCAACCGCTTTCTTTTTACCTCATACATACTGTTCTTACATTCAGCAAAACGGGACTATATTATTGTCCGCGACTGCAACACTCCGTTTTTCTTTGGTGGAGGTTCGTGTGGACTCCCGTTCCTGCTCTCAATCATATTGTTGACGCTCTTTTGTGAATTCGGCCGAGGATTGGGGATGTTCTCCAATCTCAGACTTTTCTCTGAACGTACTCACGCACACTCCTCACATATTACATTCAGAACATAAATCATTATTATTTTCGACGCTGTTACTCATTTGAGCAACTTTAAAAACAACATCAGCCAAATGGCCACCACGAGCACGCATACAGGATCATATCCTTTTCATGAAATTTTCCATAACCAAATCGCAAAGTGGCTGCCCTATGTCCTCGATAGCCTCACGAATTTTATCTTTTAGATCTTGAATCGACGCTGGGCTGTTGGCGTAGACCTTATCTTTCACGTGGCTCCAAAGGAAGAAGTCGCAAGGTGTTAAATCACAAGATCTCGGTTGCCAATTGTGATCACCTCTTCGAGAGATAACACGGTCCGGAAACTTTTCCCGTAAAAGATCAATGCTTTCGTTGCTTGTGTGGCACGTAGCGCCGTCTTGTTGAAAGTAAACGTTGTCCAGATCAATACCATCCAACTCCGACCATAAAATACGGTGTAACGACGTTTGTGGAATGCCCAATTCCAAAGAACGACGAGGAATGGACAAACCTGGGTTTTCTTCAACACTTTGGGCTACAGCAGCAATATTCTCAGTTGTTCTTGAGCGACGTGAACGGGTTTATTCTTCACATCACTAACTTGTCCCAATAGCTCGAATTTTTCCACCAATTCCTGTATTGCGGTCCGACAAGGTGCTTCACGAAGACAAAAAAATGCTTTAGTTTTGCAAACTGTGACTGCAAGATTTTCACCATTTTTGTAGTGGATTTGAACTGCTTCGCGGCATTATTCCCCTAACGATTTATCTTTATCCCCTATACCAAAATAAAAGGATCTTTAGCAGGCGAGCTATTGGGACTTACACTGCTTAGGGCTCATGAGACATTGTTCCTATCTATGGAAAGCAGCATCTTGTGGTCAGAGGTTGCTAATCAAAACATGTTTCGTATTTTTGTTTGTTTCCCTATGCTAATTACGCGGGCTGTCGCGCAGATTTTGGGGAGGTAGTGGATGAGCCTATAGTGTGCCATTTTTTACACTTAACTGATTTAGGTTGGGGGGGGGGGGCCTGGATGTTTGAGCTGACGTTGGGGTGGACATCTCGTATTTTCTGTTGTAGGTATTTATATTGTCTTGCGTTTGTGGTTATATTTTGTATGATGTGGCTCTGTTGTGTCTCGTATATTTGAGGGTGACTTTGTTGTGACTCGCTCGTGATTTTGTCTTCAATGTTATGTTTTCGTCGACACAAAGGTACTAGTGTATTTAAAGCATTTGAGTTTTTCAGTTGGCCATTTTGGTATCGGTTCCGTCGACACAAATGTAGTTGTGTTTGTAATTGTTTAAGAGTTTTTTGTATCTTGTATTGGGTTGTTTTGTCCAGCTGTGATGCTTCCTCTATAAGGCTGCTACCTCGCTCGGTGCGAGATATCAAAAATGTCCTTTCGGACTTTTCCCAAGCTCTGTGGAGATTGGGTAGGGCCAGGAAACATTGAATGAAGAGATTTTGAATGAAAGAAGACTCTATTTGATGGGAACTCAATTGCTTTAATACGGGAAAATTCTTCTCAGAATAAAAAAAGGAAACCACGACATGAATGAAAGAAACCCGAAAGACAATCTCACCAAATCATCTTCGTTCCTCCTACATTCGTTGTCGCTGTCGTCGCTTAATGTCCAACGACGATGGCCTGGATCTTCTTCTCAGCCTCTAGGGTAGGTCGTTCTGACGGCTTATCGCTGACACGGCAGCTTCTCTTTTTGTAGTGGCAGTATTTCCGCTTTTGCTATTGCGCTTTTTCGATTTATGTAGTTGTTCTCAGTTCTCTCCTTAAAGTTTTGGATTCAGCAAATTGTCGATCATTCCAAGTTATTAATGGGGTTTCAATGGCGTGACTCCCACCGGCCAAAATCTTCCACGAATTTTCTACGACGCTTTCTCATCCGCTTCCAAAATGTAAGAGATCTCGTTCGGCTTGCCCGAGAAATTTCAACCTCTGAGCTTGCCGCGTATATTCGTGGTCTCTTTTTTTTCGTGCGCCATTGTCCTTGTCATTCTTCTGCTCTGTTTTGCCGACGATGGTAGGGTTTTATCGCTGTATGAAATACAATTGAAGTTCGCTGTTGTGCTGTTTAGGTTCCGGGGTGAGATTTTCTTTCATATGGCTTTAAGATTACTCTTAATTAAGTAATTACCAAAGTCATAGCTTTTTCAAAAGAATAAAGTTAATTATAAGGCGTATTCCATAAAGGCCATTATGGCCAGAAGTGTAAAGATACAAATACGATTAAGAAATTGTGATAAACTATTATGGGACATTTCCCCACACCCGCCTCATGACTTACCACACGGCTGCTGTGTGAGAGATGCTGCTAACATGTATAACGGCTCTATCTTTCTCTTTTAACAAAGAGAATGATAAGAGCCGGAATCAAACAGAAAGTGAGTCAGTCGGTCCCAAGCCTTAGAGTGAAGTAGTGTACTTTAATTCAAAAGGCAATAATCTTATCTATTTAATTATATAAATTTACTTGACTGGCGCAGTCGGCAAAAACCTAAAAACATAAATCTAAGAAGATTTTGGTGTTTTTTACCTATAACAGACTCACAGAGGTGTCTAGTGCTAGTTCGCTCCTAAAGCGTTTCGATCACGTGGCTTTTTTTTTCTATACAGTTAAAAGAGTTCAAACTTATCAATGATCAAGAAAGAAATAACCAAATAACAAAAAAAAAACAAGAATAAAAATAGATAGTAATAATAATAGTAAAGTGAAAATAGAATTCATAAAGAACAAAAGAAAAAGTGACGCTACTATTTGAAAAAAAAAAATAAAAATAAGACACTGAATTCACATACACAAACACTTTCAACAAAAAAAAAAATCATGTAAATCAACAGTGAATTTATCATTCATCATCTACTTGGAAACAGAGCGGTGCGTTAAGTTTTTATTAAGATATTTACAGTTATTTTTAGTAAATTTATAATCATTTAATGCATTCATATATATATAAATGTATAGCCAACATTCAGCCATTTAATGGCAATGAAAAAAATCTTTTAAACTTCATAGATAGAATAGATGCTCTTGTTCCATTAATAGAAACGTTGAACCCACATTTCAAACGCATAATTATAGGTTACATACAAGACAGACTTACTCATAGGGCTATTTTAAAGCACGGCCAAATTGAAACATGGAATGAGCTGAAAGCCGTTTTAAAAAAAGCACATGGTGAATCTACACCAACTAATACGTTACTTGACAGCATTGTTCTATGCCGTTGCAATGGAACTGTAGCACAATTCTATAACCAGCTCAATGACCTTTTAATTAGATTGAACAATTCATATTTACTTACCGAAGAACTTGCGAACGAGCAGGTAACGACATAATATTCCGCCAGACAACTGCGTATAACAAAACAGGTAATTCCGATATCGAGAGACTGCACGGAACCCTAAACGAGCATTTGAGACTAATTGAAGCCGACAATGATAAGACCGATTTAGACGATTTAGAAGACCGAATTTTTAAAATAATTTTAATTTATAACATAACCATACATTCAACCACTAATTTAAGACCGATTGACTTTATAAATAAGAACTATGACAGACAAAAAATAAAACAATTGTCAGACGAAAAATACACGGCACAACCTATGCGAAAGTATTGTAGTTAATAGAAATATAGCAAAATGTAAACCAAAATACAAAAAGTTTAAAAAATGTAAACTTGAAGGAAATTACATTGTTGACACAAGCAATCGAAGACTTACCAGATATTGTAAAAAACAAAGAAAAGAATCAAGAATTGTTTTTGACATTGTAAAAGAAATAAAGCCTAGTCAATTTTGTTCATATTAAGAGTACGATTATATTATGCAACAGATACATTTTATGAAGTAGTTTAAATATTTTGATAGCAATATAATTTGTATGTCAATTAAATTCCTATAGCTCATTAATTTTGAATTAATACTACCTAAAACAATAACATTTATTCCAATTTTTGAATTACATTTATTTATTTAACTAAGTTCAATTATATTCTATAATGTTTTTGGTGGACCAAAAAACCTATTGAGGGGAGGTGTGATAAACAATTATGGGGCATTTCTCCACACCCGCCTCATGACTTACCACACGGTTGCTGTGTGAGAGATGTTTAAATATCTCTTTTAAAAAAGAGAATGATATTTTTTTTTTTTTTTTTGTTTGGGGGTTCGCTGGAAGGAAAAATCATCGAAAGACATTGCAGAGCAAGTACGCGAGGGATGCTTCTGCAATAGTGAGGGACTCGAACTACCTCTAAAAAACCTCCCGGGAGGGACTGACTGTCGTCATCCCGAATGGGATTGCACCTAGTCGTTCGACTAATCGGCAATTTATTTTTAAATTATTTGAAAAATTCACAAGAAGAATCCGCCGGTTGTCGGATTTCGAAACTTTTTTGTTTGAATTTATTACCTAATCTCTTGGCCTTGGCTTACTCTTATAGATCAAGGGGTCTTACCCGCCTCAATCTTCTGATTACATTATCTGTATTTAATAGTTCTGTAAGTTCTACGTTAACATGGTTGAGAAGCCTACTTCTGGGCCTTTGGGCAACTTTTTTAACTTCGTCTTCAACCATTTCAATATTTAGATCTCTATGTAGATCAGCGTTGCGTATGTCTATGTACCAAGGTGCATTAACTACGTTCCTTAGTACTTTATTTTGGAAGACTTGAATTTTTTGTAAATTTGTTTGGCCTGTGCATGCCCACAATTGGAGCCCGTAGGTCCATATTGGTTTCAAGACTTGCTTGTGTAGCAGTAATTTATTGTAGTTGGACTGTATCGCATGTTCAGCTCATCTCTTTTTTTCTTTACATGCGCTTTCCAACGCAGTTTATCGTCTAGGGTCATGCCCACATATTTAGCTGTGTTTGAGTATTCCACTACATTGTTATTAATGTATACTTTAATGTGTCGTACTTTTTTATATGTTAAATTAATATGGACTGACTTTAGGTCATTCAATAAAATCTGCCACTTTTTTGTCCATTCTGAAATACCGTTTATTGCCATTTGGAGTTTTTTTGTTGCTATTTCGACGGTTGCTCCAACAGCAAGCACAGCAGTGTCATCTGCAAAAGTTGCTGTAGTAGTTTCCTCACTTTCAGGTAAATCGCTAGTAAACAGAAGGTATAGCACTGGACCTAGGACACTACCTTGTGGTACACCAGCTTTAATTGCTCTTAGTGTTGAGTACTCTGTCTCTTGTTTAATTCTGAAGAATCGATCTGTTATGACTCCAGAATTGTCGAATACTGCTTCGGCACTTGCCTTTGTAATTTATGGATCAGTCCCTTATGCCAGACTTTATCGAAAGCTTGTGCTATATCAAGAAATATTGTAGAGCACACATTTTTCTCTTCGAATGCTTTTTCGATTTTATCTGATCAATTGTAGAGTGCTTGTTTCTAAACCCAAATTGATGAATTGGAACTAGCGATTTTTCATCAATTCAAAGAGAATGATAAGAGCCGGAATCATACAGAAAGTGAGTCAGTCGGTCCCAAGCTTTAGAGTGAAGTAGTGTATTTTAATTCAAAACTTATCTATTTAATTATATAAATTAACGTTTTTCATTGGGTAATACGATTTATTTGACTATATAATAGTTATTGTAATAGTTAGATCATAATTCATAAGTGTATTACATAAGTGGAGATAACAATGCGGATCCATTTACCGCAGCCGAATAAATTGTCCTCGTTGATCGCCCTGTAGCAGCAACAATAATCGGTGGTTCCTTGGTGACTGCAACCTCTCGATGATTTTACCTTAAATTGGTAAGTATTAGTAGATGCATATATTGTAGAATATAATGGTTCTGTGTTAATTATCGTGGTTTGTGGGCACGAGAATGTTTAACATGATTTTCTCTAGTGTTCTTTGTTTTACAATTTACAAACTCGTTATTATTTTTACTTTTTTTTTTCAATTCAAGAAAACTAAAAGTCGTGGGTTCGGAAATTTAAGCGTATAAAGGCCTCTCTCTCTCCCTCTTATGACCTTCTCCGTCTATTGCTTTCCTCCCGAGATTCATGGCAAGCAAGATCGTTGCGTATGTACCAAACAAGATCGACTATGCCACTTTCTCAAGAGAATAGCGGGAGGACGAAATGGTCAAAAAGAAGGAATGGGTCGGATGTTGGAAAGGTGGGAGACGACCACTTTTTTTGGGGCGTTTCTGGACGCAACACTATTAACCTAACAACTGCTTCTTCGGCGAAAACGTCCATTTCCCACATATTTGGCTCAACAACTTGTTCAACGTGTTGGACACATCGATGTCATTTTTCATTGTCAACCCTTGTAAGTGCTGTATTTAATAAATCTCTTATTTCAGCCATTTTAAATGACTTGTTTTGGCTTGCTAAAAACCCTTTCACTTGAGCCCAGACCAATTCTATTGGATTAAGGTCACAGTCCTAAGGCGGCAAGCGAAGTTCTTTATTCCCCGTATTTTAGGCCCTTTCATAAACGACGTGTGTTTCATACTTGGCTTCATAAAGGTTAATGACTTCAGGAAATTCTGCTTTAACCATATCATCCTCGAAACTTATCACAATAGACCTGACCACTCTCTTATTTCATGCCAAAAATATGCATTTATAGCCAAATATGCCATATGCTGAAAATATGTACCTACTTAGTTTTGTATATTAAAATATTTAATACGATATACCCTAAAAGAAATGCTTTTGCATGACTCCGGTTGCCCTACTTATCACTATTAATTTATCGCAATGTCACTACAACGCACTTATGATTACTTGTTGCGTTAATGAAATGAATGCATTAAAACACTTCACGAATAAAACTTATTTCTAAAGGACAACATTAAAAAAAATGGTTTAACTGAATATTATGGGATCCTTCAGAAATAAAAACAAATTAAAACCGAAAAGTGGCAAAATTGCCACCCTGTTTGATTGACAGCTGATTGTTCCAATTGCGGTTTGGAATGTTCAAATTGGAGTTTATTTGTTTATAATAGTATTGTGGTTTAGTGTATTTAGAATAAATTTATCAATGCTGACAAAGGTTATGGTTTAATTTTTGGGGGTGAGTGACAACGTTTCAGGTATTTAGAAGCTATTTTGGATCTATTTTGGTAGAATCAGTTTGCACGGCGGTGTAGTTAATATAAAAGTTTTTCTGTTTGTACTGTAGTGTCAATTTTTATACTGTTTCAAAGGGTATATTATGTTGAATTGATTTCAGTTGAAGGGGCTGTTGACTTTAAAAATAAGGAAGTGCGTTGCGTATTCCAAAGAAAAAAAAAAAAAAAAAAAAATATAAAGTGAAGTGCATTATTTGTGATAAAGTGTTTTCGTGTAAAATTGTTTTGAAGCGTCATACAGATCTGTATACAACAGGATCGTAAATCATTGTTTGGTTTATGGTTAAACCTTTACCAGAAAATGAAAATTGAAGGAGCATTTTTTAAAGTGTGTAGTTTAGGATGAGGAGAGGGGAAAAAATTAAGTGAATTTACCAGTGACAACACTACCTGCAGCAACATCAGGATCACCATCGACATCAGCATCATCGAATATTTTATGCAATGTGTGTACCATTGAAGTGAACAGTAGAACATGGAAGCAGCATCAACGAAGCAATGCACATAAATCTTACGTCAAAGTGTCCTTATCTGATAATGTGCATAAAATAATGACGTCATTCAAAGAACGAATTGTGTCATATTCGCAGCACTATTACAATGAGGCAAGTTTGCAGAGCCATAATAAATAATCCGCTGGTGTTGTCACACGTATGCCAAAGGAGGGGAAAAACATTGTAAAGTTTTCAAATGTTGAGAAATCTGTCAGCGTACCTTTCGTTATACATGCAGACTTTGAGAGCATATTATTACCTGTAAGCACTTGCCTTCCGGATCTATCAATATCGTCAACAATAACAACTCAACAGCATGTTCCTTGTGCATTTGCATACTACATAAATTGTTTCTTTGATACCAGCAAGAATTAAATGAGGACCTTTACAAGTAAATGAAGTTTGCTATTTTGTTTTGTTCTTTTATTCAATTGTGTGTTTTTCTTTTATGGGACCAGACTGAACGTATGATTTCGTCAAGAATCTAAGTGAAGATATTCAACGCTTATTACTACAAACATGCAGTATCGGTGAAAGATCTCACACAGCAACAAGAATGGCTTCAGAAGAACGAAGAGTGCTGCATATTTTGTGGGAAAAAGTTTGTACAATTCGAGTATAGAGTAAGAGACCATTGTCATATACCTAACGGAGGAATATATTGGACCTAGTCATAATAGTTGTAATTTAAGATTATTCCGATTTGCTTACACAATCTCAGAGGTTATGATAGTCTCTTCCTTGAATGAAGTGGAGGAGAAATAAAGGTCTTGGCTTTAAATAAGGAGAAATATATCTCAATATCTGAAAAGATACTTGCTGATGAAAAACCAGGGACCTATTTTGAAATGAGATTTATTGATTCATATCGTTTTCTGAACGAAAGTATTGATTATAGATTTTTTTACATTTAGATTAGATTTATTTTTTAAATATCTATATATATAATTCAATGATTCAATATGAACAATAGTTTATTTAAATTTATGAAATTCATTTGACATTCTATATTGAATATACAGGGTCCGCCAAATAACTTTTTTTTTTTTTGAAAATGCTATAAAAAAAAAACTACTGAATATTTGCTCAAATTTATTTTTTTAATTGAAAGTACAATCCTTCCGGTTAATAATGGAAAATAATTTCATTCAAATGGCTGCCTCGGCTGGCCATGCAGTAGCCTACACGATCGGTCCAATTTTTAAGCACATTATCGATTGTGTGCAGCTGTATTTCACCAATGGCTTCGGCTGTGTGGCACGTAGCGCCGTCCTGTTGAAACAAAATGTTTCCAATATCCTCCTCTTAAATTTTTGTGAACAAAAATTCGTTCAACATGGCCCGATAACGATCGCCATTGACTGTAACGGCCACTCCTTGTTCACAAAAATTTAAGAGTGTAACAGCCATCCTAAATAATATTTTCAATTATATATTTTCCTAATGAAGTTAACGAATTATTTATTAGAAAGCACCTTTTTTTAAGAAAAGCTCATTTGAAATGCAACAAAGCACTTTTTCTTTGAAACTTAAAAAGTGCTACGCACACACGCAGCTGTAAGCCTTTGCATACACAGAATAGAAATAAAAGAATTTTACCGTGCGATTCTGGGTATAAAAGGGCAGCGTGAAATGAAGTAAATTGTAGTCATTCAGTTGTCAGCAGACGGATAGGACATATATTATGGTCATCCGGCTCTGGCTCTAGAATATTGTTTTGATATAATTTTCATACAAGTACACTCAGTTTTGTAAACGTATATTCCAACAATAAAGTATTTTTTTTAATTCTGTAAACATTTTTCTCGCTACGTTTAATTTGTTTGCTACAAGAGGAGGATATTGGAAACATTTTGTTTCAACAGGACGGCGCTTGGGGTAAATGGGGACGATTTCTGCATTTTTCAAAGACACATTTTTTTCAGAAATATGTAAAATACTAAATTTAATTTTTTTTGACTTTTGAAAACGGATATTATATTATAAGATACAAGATGTTGCACATATGATGACTTAATCAAGTTATGAGAACCCAAAAAAGACATAGGGCAGTGTGTACATGTACCCCTTCCATGTTAACATTTCCCCCATAGTTTATAAAAATACTGGGGTAAATGGGGACAACAAATTTCTGTTCTCTTAGATCTAGGAGCTCGCCTATGGGGTAGAAGTAAACAGGCATGAATTTCTGTTAATTTATTTGACTGAAAAATTGATTACCATAATGTTTACATCTACCCCACATACGCATATTACCCATCAGAGAAGAATAGAAAATGTACTTTAATGCTATTTTTAAATAAAAAAAAAAGATTTTTAATTAAAAAAATAGTCACATTAAAAAGCACATTGATTAGTATCAACAAGGTCGGTATGTAGGATCTAGCTAGAGAAAAATAAGTTGCGACCTTAACTTTTCTTTTACATCGATGCTTTTCTTAAATTTATAAAAAACACGTGCTTTTGACATATTTAGTGTCGGATTTGGGAGAATTCCAATTACGTTTTCCAAGAGAACATTCGTTTTTTCAGCCGGCATCAATGCGAAAGTTGTTTTTGTAGTTTCCAAACTTTTTAAAAGCACCACTTCAATTTCCCCGCTTTCTAGTCTAGTGCCCCCTTTAAGCTGAGAAATTGGGAGACAGCTTCTAACTGCTCAATGCCTTCGTCGTCATCAAACTCCTCATTCCATGGGCTATCCTCGTCATATTCGATGTTTTTTTTTTTTTTTTTCATTTTCTGACTCCTCAGAGCTCGAGCTAATTTTTCTTTTTTTTTATAGAACGCTGCTGTTTTTTGACTGCAGTTTTTCTCTTAGGCTTGGGTGTGTTTTTGGCTTTCCTAAGAGCTTCTGCTTCTTTTAGCCGTTTTAGCACGTCGTCCGAAGTATGTACCTCACCATAAGTCATATGCTTCTGTCGTGGTATTGGTTTTTTCTCCTTGATGGATGGTTCACTTGCTTGTACTGGGGAATCAGAGCTTAAGAACAAGGTGCTGATGGAAGTTCCTGGTAAAGCTCCAGTTTCCATAACAGGATGGTGTGCACTCACTGTTTCAGTTAAATTAGCCATGTTCATATCATTTTCATGCATCCTTTCACCGCCTGGAATGCCTTCGTTGTGAGTTACTACATTTGCACCTATAGGAAATACAAAATAAGCCTGCTTTAGTACCAGTAGTTATATAAAATAAAGAAAATTCCTACTGCCTTACCTTCAAATGTGGCAGCAAGTTCTTGTGCAATTACTCCATCGGATGGTAACTCCAAGCTAACGGCATTTGAATTTGAACGATACCTTTCTAGAGCTTCGGATGGAAACTCGTTTTCGGGAAATTTAGTTCTATCCACAGGGTAAATTCCGGTGTTGACAAATCCGGATATTATGTTGTCAGCGATCATAGACTCTTTCCAAGTTTCGAAAACATTTCTTTTTTGAGGCGCATACAACCTTTGCCCATTTGAAATTTTCCGTAAGCAATCAGTTTTTTCTTCCAAGCTGTTTTTGCAGGACCAAAAACGCATTTCATTTGTCCAATGGTTGCAGCTTATCGGTTAGATGACTAGGTAGGCGCATCAATATCACATTATTCTCCAAAGCTTTCTCTACAATACGGACGTTTATATGACTGCAATGACCATCATACACCAACAATGCAGATTGATTTGGTAAACCTTGTCCATCACGTATATTTTGAACAAAAGGTATAAAACCGTTAGACAAACAATTGAAAAATTGTGGTTCCTCCATCCAACCATTTGCTGACGCCGCGTAGAGTGTTCCCGGAAAACCAGCTTCCGAAGCCCACCCTGCCTGAACAGTAGCACCTTTAAAAATTATTAACGGCGGTAATGTGGTACCGTCAGCAGAAACGCACGCAAGGACTGTTGTAGAATTCCGTCCAGATCCACCTGAAACTCTGCTAAGAGCCTTGCCCTTAACACCCAATGCATGAATGCGGCTGGGATCATGGTGGAATCCGCTTTCGTCTGCGTTAAAAACAAAGAGTGCCTTATTTTTTAGTTTATGATCCTCCATCACCTTTTGCAGCTTGTCATAAAAATCGTACACAACAAACGGGTTTCTGGCATCTTTCCTCAATTTTTGAAGGTGCCGCTTCATGAAGCCTATGTACCAATCTTCGCCGGGGCTCAGCTGCTTCTGGAAGAGATGGTACTCGCCCTGAACCAATAGAATCCAATGACGTCTGCCGGCCTTTGAATACTACTTAGGAACATTGTAGTGTTCCTCAGCTTAGCGGTATGTAATTTTCTTCTGCAATACATATCTTACCGCGTTTTTAACATCGTAAATATTATAATTAACTTGTGCTTTCTTTTTTTTATACGTACGCGGCACTTTAAACGCTAGAAATAGATTACTAAAGAAATAAAACATCAGGAAAATCGACGTTTAAATTTAACCGAAAAAACTTGTTTACATTACCCCATACGCTCATATTACTGGGGTAAATGGAAACACGCACAAAAATTACAAAGAATATTATAAGAATTTTCAAGTCACAGAACACAGATCTTTGACAGGGGTGATAGCGCCGAGTAGCCTCCAATCGAACTGCTGTGGCAGACTGTCCTTCAACCTGCGCGTGTTGTAGGGGAATGGCTTGCCAGTGTTGAATACTCCGGATGACTTGAATCCGCGTCGTGCCTTCAGCTCGTCTTCGGTTTTGTCAGCCAAATGATTGACGGCCATTCAAAAAATGCTTAAATGCACTTTTATTTACATATATAAAACGAAAAATTTACTTACGCTTTCAACAGAATTTTTTTTTTTAACAGGCAAAAACACTCACAAACTTGAATTTCACTTTTCAGTTAAAGGTTTTTTTCAGGACTAAAATTGCGAACGAAAGCCGAACAACAACTGAGGGTATTGCATGCACCGGTGTCGCCATACTCAAAATTCAGATTTTTTTTATGTCTGGGTTCCGAGAACTATATTTAAAATGTGAAAATAACGGCCGTTTCCATTTACCCCATGTTTACATTTACCCCAACCGACCCTAAAAAATATTACGATAAGCAGTGGTATGGAATTGAGGAACGGATACTGAATATGAAAAACTTCCACGTAAACTATCGTTAGAGATCAATAAGAAGTTGCGATTACCAGATTTCATAAAGAAAGTCCTCTTTAAAACAGTACAAATAACGCACAGGAAGAATTTTCAAGTCACAGAACAAAGGGTAAGAAGGATGCCTAGCAGGTTTTCGGCATAATTTTCGTAGGATATATTTCTGTATTATCAAATGCGGCTGAATTTTATTTTTATAAGAACCTCCCCAGCATATTGTAATTTTGAATGAATAATGCCATAGTAAATTAGTTTTAGTAAAGAAGTTGAACAAATACTGCTCAGATACAAAAAAATGCCGAAGTGTACAACGAAAATATGTCCTCAAAGCCTCTACATGATTCGTGAAGCTCAATCTTGAATCTAATATGATACCCAAGTATTTAAATTTATTAACTTTCTCTACCAGAAAACATTTATCACTGCAGTTCAGGCTACTATTAAAAGTAGGAGAAGAATAATCAGACCGACAACTGCAACATGCAAGTTTGAATCTTTGGCACTCAGGTGCGTGGAAATAAATATTCACATTAAAATCAAGTAGAGACGACAAGCTTAAAATCATAATGTTAGTCTTTGAGCTAATAACCAATTTGTGTTTCGAAAACCAGATTCTTAAAAGGCTTAGATCCCAGTTTATGTCGGAAACTAGATCGACTTGCCGAACCATAAGCGAAACCGACGTCATCTGCAAAAGCAGTTGGAATACCTTTAAAGTCAAGTGTAAAAAGGGAGTTTATGTAGATACGAAAGAGAATCGGACCAAGGACAGAACCTTGGGGTACCTCTAGGTTGATAATCATTCTATCACTCCTTATGTCATCAATCTTCACACTTTGTGACCTATTTTTAAGGTAAGATCTAAACCAATCTAACATGAAGCCACGAATTCCCGCTTTTTCAAATTTTTCCATCAGAATGTGATGATCGACCATATCGAACGCTTTGGTAATATCAATAAATAACCCTGCAGAACACTTCTTACCATCAAGGTTTGACATTAAATTGCTACAAAACTGTAGAAGTGCATCTTCGGTAGATTTACCCTTTTGAAAACCAAATTGAGTTGCTTTAAAAAATTTAATTTTCGTGAGGTATCTCACTAACCAGTTTTTCACAAGTTTTTCAAAGACTTTACTTATGACTGGAAGAAGTGAGATAGGCCTATGATTGCATATATCTGCGGCAGAACCCTTTTTAACTACAACTGCACACTTGAGCTCTTCTGGAAAAACCCCTTCAAATATACACTGATTAAAGAAGTGTG
The DNA here is from genome assembly GCA_963082955.1 of Cheilosia grossa. Taxonomy (NCBI): domain Eukaryota; kingdom Metazoa; phylum Arthropoda; class Insecta; order Diptera; family Syrphidae; genus Cheilosia; species Cheilosia grossa. The sequence continues at coordinate 42,046,930 of OY720144.1, read as the reverse complement.
ACAGCACATCCATTACAAAACAAGCAATATTTTAAAGCAATATATTGGAGATACCATCAACACCACATGAGTTGGTATTTTTTAGGGTACCGATAACTTTAAAAACCTCAAGCGGAGTTATGGGTTCCAATGTTAAGCTATTACAAACATTTGGTTCAGCAAAGCAACCAGTGGTCGAGCAGTTTCGACATAAAAGTTGGATAGGACATGGTTGCAGACTGGTGGATACTTTAGTAAAATAGCCTATAAAAGCTGCCAATTCAGTTTACTCTCCAAAGCTTCAACTTTCTTCTTAAGCTCTGTATTCTCTGATTGAATCACAGTAAGCTGCTGTAGGAATCCTCCAAGCTAGAGAACTTCTGGTAAATCATTTGAAGAGTGCATTCACTCTCATTGCCTTCGAATTGTGTAGACTGAGCTTCTGATGTTTTTCAGAACTGCTTTGCAATCCATTGTTGTTGTTGTTGCTAATAGTTGATGCACTGCTGTTAATTGGCATTAATGAAGTCGGTAGAGGCAGATGGAGAGAACGGCGTCTAATTACTGCACATTTGTCACAACGAAATGCATTTCCACTTGTTTTAATAAAGTCAGCATCTTCTTCAGTTATGTTAACGCACGAATAATGAAAGAAATGGGAGCAATCGTTACAATTTATTTTTGTTAAGCAATGGCGGTCAATTTTTTGTGAACAAACAGAACAAATCATTATGAAAAAGTGATAGATTTACTAAAACAAAGTTCTATGCTTCTAAGTTGCGCACGCCACGACAATCCAGAGAGAACTGAATCATTATCGCGAAATTTACGCAACAAATCATCGTTGAATTGACAAATTTCGTTATGGCATTGATGACATTGTTGATGGAACAGGAATTATTTTGTTGTCATCGATGTTTGAGTTCGTGGAATTGTGATTTACTTTTCTTTTCGTTTATTTCCTGAAATTTTGTTCATTTGACAGCTAATCTGGTCATTTGTCTATTGGCATTCATATGCATTAATGGCATACAGTCTAATCTTAGCTTTAGTTAGTAATTAGATTTCTCTGTGATATTTTGTGATGAAAAAGAAATGTGTTTCCCAATAATTAGTTTTGGAAACAATTTAAATTTATGCAGGCTGCTAATTTCCATTTTTCATTATTCCAAGATTTTCTGGACATTTGTATTTAATGTTGGAAGAACAAAAAAAAAAGAAAAGAAAAATATACTTAAATATTTACGAAATCATCATTTACGAACTTGAAGATCAATAAATATATGAATTATTTCAAAAGAGTGTGTGTGTTTTCTTTATATTTTACTGTAACCTAACTATGAGGATGAGGTAGGCGCAGTGGCTTAGTTGTTAGTGTATTGGACTACTAAGCGAGGGGTCCCAGGTTCGAATCCCGCAAAAACCCAAATTCCAACTTAGGGTTTTTTCCACTGCGCCACCTCTCGCGAATGTCTGACCAACATCCGAGAGTATAATTCGTCTTTAGAGCTTCTCAATTAGCCGTTTGGAATCGGCATAAAATTGTAGATCCCTTCCATTTCCAAAAATGAAACTCACACAAAACGAATGGTTGTGAGAAGCTAGGCCTTGGGTCCCTACGGACCTGTTGCGCCAACTGTTAACAATAACTATGATCATCTACATTCAATGGTCATCACATTAACCATCGGTGCCACAGCGTAAAAGCTTTATCATATTGTTTTTTGTTTTCAATTTTTATTAAATTTTTTTTTACTGAAAATAATTCTTGGTTGTTTTCTAAGAATTTCAAGTATACCATAGTTTGAAGGCGTGTCACATGTGTGGCGCTCATATGCTAATAACCAGTTGTGGGGCGAAAGTAACAAAAAAATGTATACAAATGATGTATACATTGAATATGGAAAATTTTATGCGAAAGTGGTGCCGACAACCATTTAGCGAGGAAGAAGAGCAGATGCAGGAATATGGGAGGGCTGTTGACTTGTTCCATCAATAAAAACAAAAATTTATTTTAAAATAACAAAATTGGTGTGTTTTTTTCCATGTTGGCTAAAAGAATACACTGAATTGAATACTCATCACCCTAAATTGGCTAAGAATGATTTTGAGAAGAATTTCTTTAAATTATTGAATAATGCTGGGGACATTGATAACAATTTTGATACATCAGACTGTCCATCTGATAATAGGTATAATATACCAGATAAAAAGCAGAAGGTAATCGGAATGTTGAAAGATGAAATGAATGAAAATAGTAAACAAGAAAGTTTAAGGTGTTAAAAAACTACTAGATGGTATGAATGTGGGATACCCACTGCCGACGTTAAAAAAGAAAAACAACCTTTGGATTAATTCACTATTTATTTTAAACTTAACAAACTTTTTGAGCGACGTGCTCTGCTTCACTTTTTGGTGACGATTGAAGTGTCGTCTGTTCGTTGGTTCCGTTGGTTGCTGTTCGTTCTCTATGTATTTGTTGCGTTGCTTACTGTCTCGTTTGTTTGGTTAAGTGTGTTATGTACCTTGTCTCGTTCGTAGGGTAATGTCTGTCTGATAGGCCCTATCCCACATTCGGCTATCCTGACGGGTCGTTCGCCCCGAACGAAGGTGTCCATTTTTTCATATTTTCGGCTACCGTGTTTGTTTTGATCGGTCCCTCGTGATCTCCTATTTTATGGACTTCGTATCTTCCGTGGTTTAGCCTCTTCGTCACCTTGTAGGGCCCGAAATACTTTGGCCGTAATTTCATTGCAGTCCCAAACTGAGTGCGCTTGATGGCGACTAACTCGTTGAGCTCATAAACCGGTTCCGGCATACGATTCTGGTTGAAATTCAGTTTGTTCTCACGTTGAAGCGTAGCGATATTTTCTCGAACTTCTTCTCGTACACCTTCACGTTCCGCATCCAATTCCTTTACCGCTGTGTCCTCCATCCATTCTCGTAGTTTTGGATAACCTGGGAGTCTCATTTCTAGTCCCGTGAGTATTCGGAAAGGACTGAACTTCGTACTCCTTGGTGGAGAGCTATTTATCACCTGCTGCACGTGTTCCACATGTTTGTACCAACTTTTTCCGCTCCCCTGGCATGCCTTCGATAACATTGGAATGATGATTTTGTGCATCCGTTCGACCTGTCCGTTACCTCGAGGCACTCCGGTTGAAATTAGCAAGTGTTGGATACCTTCCTCTTTACAATATTCTGTGAACATTGTTGACGTGAAAGCCGTTCCTCCTCCGACACGATTTGACTCGGATTTCCAAATACCACAGCTTGTTTCCTAAGACGATCCACCACTTCGCTTGCTCCCGTGCTTTTCGTTGGATAGAGCCAAACGAATTTGGAAAATGCATCCACTACTACCAAAATGTGGTTATATTGTTTGTGGGTTTGTTCCATTGGACCCACGTGGTCTATGTGGTACGTCCCCAGCGGTCTGTCCTCTTTGTCGATCGGCCTCAAATAACCATCTTTCTTTCCCGTCTTCGTTTCCATTATTATGCATTTTACGCAACCCTTGACGATATCTGTGACCTTCGCTTTTATGCCTGGGATGAAAAACGTCTATTCGACAAGATCCTGAGTTTTTTTGATTGAAAAATGTCCTTGTTGGTGTCCGACGCTTATTATTTCCTTCTCCATTGCCGTTGGTACCACTATTAGTTCGTTGATTGGATCCTTGTACAAAACTCCTGATTTCATGTAAAATTCTTCGTACTCTTCCTTTTCTAGGACTTTTCGTACTGCTCGTATCCATTCATCCTTCAGTTGGGCTTCTTTCAAGCGGTGGCTAAGCGAATCCTCGATCATCAATCAAGACATACTACTTAAAGCGTCCACGTGTTTCATTTTTGTTCCTGATCGGTGCTCAATCTGATATTGAAAATCTTGTAAGAACATGGCCCATCTGGAAACTCTCAGTGGAACGTCTTCCTTTTTCATTGTCATAGCGAAAGCGTTACAGTCCGTAACAATTTTGAACTGACTTCCTAGCACGTAGACTCTCCACTTTTTCAACGCCTCGATTATAGCCAACACCTCCAACTCGTATGAATGATACTATTCCTCGACAGCTGCAGTTTTCCGACTCATGTATTGCACAGGATGGAATTGTTGATCATCTGGATCCTTCTGTAACAAAACTGCACCGTACCCAAACTTGCTGGCGTCTGTATGGATTTCTGTTAATGCTTTGGGATTGAACAACTTCAAGACTGGCGCTGTAACTAGTGCGGTCTTAAGTTGCTGGAAGGCAACCTGTTGCTCAGTCTTCCATTCGTACTCTGCGTTCTTGCGCAGCAGATCGGATAAAGGCTTCGCAGTGACCGCAAATCCTCTGATGAATCGCCTAAAATACGAGGTTAGATCCAAGAAACTTTGGAGCGCTTTCTTGTTGATCGGTACCGGAAAGTCAGTTACCGCTCTCGACTTCCCTGAAGATGGACGTATGGTATTATTCTCTATGACGTATCCTAGGTACTCGACCCTCCTTTTCAAAAACAGACATTTTTTCCACTTGATTCGCAAACCGTATTCCGCCGCTATTTTTAAGACCAATTTCAGCTTTTGAATGTTTTCCTCTTCGTCTTTTGATGGAATGATCAAATCATCCATGTAGACTACGACTACCCCTGTCTGTATCAGTTCACGAAGTATCGCGAAAATGTATCTGCCGGTGAATTCGACATTCCGAATGGGACATATAGGAACTCGAACTGTCCTTCTTGTGTTATAAACGCGGTGTATTTCCGAGAATTTGGCTCTACCGGAACGTGGAAGAAGCCGTTTTCTAAATCCAGTGTCGTGAATACTCTTGCGCCTTGCAACCGCTCCAGAACGTCGTCCATTAACACCATTGGGAAGTTGTACTTCACGATTTTTTCATTTACTTTCCGGTAATCACTGCATAGTCGTTTCGATCCGTCTTTCTTGGATACCAGCACGATCGGTGAAGCGTACTCGGACGTACTCGGCCGTATAATCTTTTCCGCCAACCAGGTATTTAGTTGCTTCCGCACTGTTTCCTAATCCGCAAACGACAAACGTCTTGGCCTCTGGCATATCGGAACTTCGTCGGTCAGTACCAGCTTCATTTCGACGGGCGACGGCTTGGTTTTATTTGGTACGTAGTCACGTATCATTGTTTCCAACATACTGCGTTCCCTGTCTTCCAGATGACTCATATCAATGGCTGCTCCTTTCTCGAACACCTCCTCATTGGCTGACAGACGTTACAACATATTTTTCTTTCGCTCAGCAACAGCTGGTGCAAGCGCCCCACACTCGATCGACTGCTCCGCCTTCCACACCGATCCAATCGGGACACCCCCGCAGTAGCCTCACAGTTGTTCTTGTGCTTTCAGAGCATCACTGGTACCAGGCGGGGGCATTCGAAACACGTACCGGCGTTAGGGGAAATATTTTGTTTTTGTCCAACCAATGATCTCGATACATAATATAATTCACACCCGGTTGCTGATGGTAACTCTATGAGGCCACCAGCAAAACTCCCAAACGACCGAGCAAGATCACACAGTAGAATTGTACCAATCTGGTGTACCGCTGATTTGTTCCGCAAGTAGTTGTCAAGCTACTTGAAACTTTTGTCGCTAACAAGCCTGCGGGTAGTTAGCAAATTGCCGAATCCTGCGAAAGGAAGATTCGTAGGTGCCAGGACTGTCGCAAGACGGACCTGTAGGTGCCAGGACTGTCGTAAGACGGACCTGTAGGAGCCAGGACTGTCGCAAGACGGACCTGTAGGTGCCAGGACTGCCACAAGGCGGACCTGTAGGAGCCAGGACTGTCGCAAGACGGACCTGTAGGTGCCAGGACTGTCACAAGACGGACCTGTAGGTGCCAGGACTGTCGCAAGGCGGACCTGTAGGAGCCAGGACTGTCACAAGACGGACCTGTAGGTGCCAGGACTGTCGCAAGACGGACCTGTAGGTGCCAGGACTGTCGCAAGACGGACCTGTAGGTGCCAGGACTGCCGCAAGACGGACCTGTAGGTGCCAGGACTGTCGCAAGGCGGACCTGTAGGAGCCAGGCCTGTCGCAAGATGGACCTGTAGGAGCCAGGACTGTCGCAAGATGGACCTGTAGGTGCCAGGACTGTCGCAAGACGGACCTGTAGGTGCCAGGACTGTCGCAAGACGGACCTGTAGGTGCCAGGACTGCCGCAAGGCGGACCTGTAGGAGCCAGAACTGTCGCAAGACGGACCTGTAGGTGCCAGCACTGTCGCAAGGCGGACCTGTAGGAGCCAGGACTGCCACAAGCCGGACCTGTAGGAGCCAGGACTGCCGCAAGGCGGACCTGTAGGAGCCAGGACTGCCGCAAGGCGGACCTGTAGGTTGCCAGGGCTGTCGCAAGACGGACCCGTGGAACACCGGGGCTATCCCACGCCCACAAGAAGCCCATCCCTGATCAGTTGAAGCCGTCTTGTTGATTAAATTATCTTGAATTGTTAAATTTGTATTAGGAATGTTAAAGATGAACTTTTATTGTAAAAACAAGAATTCAAATATAGTGGATTAAGAATTGTAAGTAGAACCTAGATAATAAGGTAATAAAGGAAACTCCTCTGTAACCAAAGTTCGTGTTTTTTTGGGAAGAACCTTGGCAATCCGGCGAGCTAACCTCAGCCCAGACAAAAAGCACATCAAATTGGTGCCCGAGCAGGGACCTCAACAGAAGGAGGCCCAAACTTATTACATCCGGAAGGAGACAACCGAAGGAGGACCAACGAAAGGAACACAACCCGAGGAACCTCAAGAAGGAGGACCGACCATAGCCGAGGACCGAGTTTCGCCAACATCCGAGATGGACACAGAAAACTATCTAACCGTTACGGAAGAACAAACCAGAGACATAACCGTGGGATGGATATACCTATTAAAGAAGGTCGAATTAATAGAAGCTATGGAACAAAAAGGACTAAAGACAGAGGGAACGGTTGGACAACTTCGAGCCCGAATGAGCGGCTACTTGAAAGCTACCCGAATCCGATCCTCGACACAGAATCTCTGTGAGGAACTCGAAGCCAAGACGTCGACCCGAGAATATGGGGACATATCATCCGATGATGACGACAAGTCAACCACGACCGAAGGGACCATCAAATCCCCATCGTACGTTGAGATCCCCAGCGCTGCCCACCAGGCCGCCGTTCAGCCGCTGCCCATCCCTGCCCCGCACCATAGACCAGCAGATGAATACCAACAGAACCCGACCGCCTCATCGTCCAGGAGGACGACCGAGACACCGGCCCCGACCACATCAACCCGAGCTAGGCCAACATTGAGCTATGAAGCCGAGGTGATGGACACAGTCCGCAAATGGGGACTGAAATTCGACTCCTCAGGGAATACCCTGGAATTCCTGGAACGGATCGAAGAACTTACCCGCTGCTACGACATTCCGCCCGACTACATGGTACGACCATTACCCGAAGTCTTCCGGGGTACGGCCCTAGAGTGGCTCCGAATAAACCGAGATGGTTTCCAGAACTGGGACCAGTTCAGACAAGCATTCTTGCGTCCTCCCGGCACGCTATATCCATAAACTCGAGGAGGAGATTATGAGGAAAAGGCAAGGGCCCAGGGAGAGAGCCAAGGATTACATTCGTGCCACTCAGTACCTGATCCGACAACATCCGCTGATGAGCATACACAATAATATAGACCGTATATATGATAGTATGCGACCCGAATACCGTCTCTACATTAAACGTCGGGACTCTACAACGCTTGATGAACTAATGGAGCTAGCCGAAGAATTCGAACATGTCAAAAGTGAGGGACGGAGTATCCGTCCACCGAACCCTGCCGCTGCCCCAGCGCCCAGACCCCACGCAACACATATCCCCTACAATCGGGATACGCACTGTTGGCGCTGCAAATAAAGAGGCCATCGACAACAGGATTGTCAACGACCATTCCGCCTGTTTTGCTCCTATTGTGGAGAGGAGAGGTGCCACCAGGACCAGGCAGCCTCTATGTCGTATTACAGATGGACCGACCCGCGATACTTCGTCCCGACTACCATTCAGGGACAGTTGTTTCAATGTCTAGTTGACACCGGAGCGTCGAAATCTTTTGTCGGCCCAAAGGTACGGCAGACCCTGCGAAGAATGCAGGTACCAGTCCGATATCATGGCCGGAGGATCCAACTGTCTAACGGAGACACAATCACGACCAGGGAGCACTATGTGGTGAAGCTGCCCTTGGGTAACCAAACCCTTACGGGCGAGCTCACATATATGAAGACGTTGGCTGAGGATGCGATCTTCGGGATGGACCTGCTTGATAAAGCCAAGTTCAAGATAACGCTGGGTGCTACGCACAAGTCCAGCCAACAACTCGTGTGCCCTACTTAGGGAGGGGCACTTTACCCGGAATAAACAAAAGAACCGGAACGCGTTATTGAAGGAAGAGGAACCTAAATATAAGGGAATGGCAAGCATTGCCGGCAAGCACGAGGGCACCGGCTATTCCCCCTCTTACCGATACAGGCCACCAGCAAAACTCCCAAACGACCGAGCAAGATCACACAGTAGAATCGTACCAATTTGGTGTACCGCTGATTTGTTCCGCAAATAGTTGTCAAGCTACTTGAAACTTTTGTCGCTAACAAGCCTGCGGGTAGTTAGCAAATTGCCGAATCCTCCGAAAGGAAGATAGATTCGTAGGTGCGCGGACTGTCGCAAGACGGACCTGTAGGTGCCAGGACTGTCGTAAGATGGACCTGTAGGAGCCAGGACTGTCGCAAGACGGACCTGTAGGTGCCAGGACTGCCGCAAGGCGGACCTGTAGGAGCCAGGACTGTCGCAAGACGGACCTGTAGGTGTCAGGACTGTCACAAGACGGACCTGTAGGTGCCAGGACTGTCGCAAGGCGGACCTGTAGGAGCCAGGACTGTCGCAAGACGGACCTGTAGATGCCAGGACTGCCGCAAGGCGGACCTGTAGGAGCCAGGACTGTCGCAAGACAGACCTGTAGGTGCCAGGACTGCCGCAAGGCTGATCTGTAGGTTGCCAGGACTGCCGCAAGGCGGACCTGTAGGCTGCCAGGGCTGTCGCAAGACGGACCCGTGGAACACCGGGGCTATCCCACGCCCACAAGAAGACCGAGCCGTTAATCCCAAGGACTGGGATCAGTTGAAGCCGTCCCCGTTGAGGTTAAGTGAATTATATAAATTATAATTGATATATTAAAGTTGATTAAATTATCTTGAATTGTTAAAATTGTATTAGGAATATTAAAGATGAACTTTTATTGTAAAAACAAGAATTGAAATATAGTGGATTAAGAATTGTAAGTAGAACCTAGATAATAAGGTAATAAAGGAAACTCCTCTGTAACCAAAGTTCGTGTTTCTTTGGGAAGAACCTTGGCGATCCGGCGAGCTAACCTCAGCCCAGACAAAAAGCACATCACAAACCAACTCCGGTATGTCGTTTCTTTCCTCACTAACTTCCCCTTCATTACGGCCTCCGCCCTCTATTATGTTGCCTTGGCTATTCGCGACTTCAGCTTGTTTGTGGTCCACATTTTCGACCACCTCATCGACACTATTGTCCAACTCTGAGACCCCTGGGTCTACTCTCATGATACGCTTGCTATTTTCAACGGTACATCCGTCAACAACCTGCACCATTTCACTACTGTCGACCTTTGCGATCCCTTGGTCCATTTGTGATCCAGCTGCCGCACTGCCCGACGTCTCTTCGCTCCGCCCCATTTGCAGTCATGATCAGGTCAACCTCGCTAAAAATATCGTTGCCTAACACCGCCGAATACTGCATGTCACCTTCTTTTACGACGTGAAACCTCAGTCTAAGACCAACGCCATCCACTACCCAAAAACTACCTAGAGTCGTTACCTTACTGTTGCCTATTCCGTAGAGATGTCTCTTGTTTGAGTCCAGCTGCGTATACTCCATTGATATCAATACATCGCACCTCAATAGATTCAGGTCGCTACCCGTGTCTATCAACGCCGCCATTGTGGCTCCACGCACTTTGATCTCCTTGAAAATGCGATTTGTCCCAACCGCTAGCGAAACTCTAGCTTCCGGTCAAGATTCAGCTTCGTTGCCCGTTGATGCAGTGCGAACGTTACCTCCTTCAGCCCTCACTCGTGTTTGCGTCTGCTGTTGTCCTCTGCACTCCCTTGCTTTATGTCCTACTCTTCCACAATTAAAACATTTGAAAGTTCTAGCTGCACAATCTCTAGCCAGGTGTGTTGTCTGCCGGCATTTGAAACATGCTGGTCGATTCGTCTCAGTCCGTGCATCTTCAGTGACCCGCACCCTGTTTGTATATCTGTAAGCTCCTCTTAAGCTTGGCTGCTGTAAGTTGGAACTCCGAATCTTCTCATAGACGTTCAGTTGTTTTTTCAGCTCGCTAACTGTTCCGGCCTGGTACAGCACCGCCTTGTTCTGACTACTATCCGGTATTCCAGCGATAAAGTACTCCACCAAGCTTTCCTCATCCAAGTCGATCGGCTTTGCTATTTCCATCAATGCGTATAGGTATTCAATAAACGATTCCGTGGGCAACTTTGTCCTTCTGCCTAACAACCGATGAATCTCTGCCGTTGACTGCTTACTGCCGAACTCGTTCTGAAGTGCTGTCTTCAGCAACTTCCAGTCCTTGACGGTTTTTTGACCGCGAATGAACATTTTTGCTGCGCCCGTAAGGAGTTGCTTTCCATAGACGTTCTTCTGCACAGAGTTCCAGTTCACAGTGACAGCATTATCCTCAAAATCTTGAACCCATATGCTGATTGGTGGATATCCCGTTCCCGTTAAAAAAAAGTTGTTCGGAAAAATAAAGTATTAAAAAGTATTGCAATGTATAAAGAAAGAAAAATCAATTTTTTCGTACTACTAGTGTGCAGTGGCAACACTTAAATAGCAGTGCACCACTTCGTATTACTACAACTTATATGATATAAGTTAAATAAACTAAAATTAATTTGGTTTAAAAAAAACTTTTATTTCCAAACTGGCAGCGGTTCTGCCTGTCTTAGAACTGAATACATTTTCTTAAAATCTACAGCTTAAATACTATTCTTAACCTAACGGCGGCGATGTGTTCCCACAGGTACTCTTGTATTACACAGTGTCGTAAGTGCAGGAATTTGTCTATTGCGCAGTTTCGGATGTCGTCTGTGCTGGACGTTGGAGTTTGCGGATGTTGGATGTTGCGCGCGCAGGTTTCGGGTGTCGGCATCTGGTCTGCGCTGGATGGAGTATGGGAATGTTGCCGGCGAACGTGAATTGTGTTAACTCTTCCCTTCTTAAATCAAACGTCCTCGTTTGACGTCATCGGTTTCCAAAGGTATTGAAATTGATTGATGTTCGATTTTAAGGATGTTGTGGGCTTTTCCTCTTGGGTCGTAGGGAGTTCTGGGACCTCATTTGGGATTTGTGGACCATCTTTATTAACTACATTAATTTGTAGGCGCTGAGATCTTCTTCGGATGATATTCTTCGAAACGATGATTGAAACTAGGGCTATTATCAAAATTAAAAGTCCAAAATTAGTGGCAAGGCTGATTTCGTTTTTGGTGTCCAGTAACTTAATATGGTTTGTGTTATTGACATTAAGTTCTTTTATCATTTCAAGTGATAAGATTTCTTTGATTTTGTTGGACGTGGAGGCTGGTTGCAGTATGGCCGGCAAGGGGTTACTATATGTTAATTCATTCGATGCGTAAACCATGTCGCCTATTTCTATTGTTGAGTTATGATGTCTTATGATGAATGTTCCGTTTAGTTGTACGGTGTCATTATTTATGGTTAACGGTCCTTCATATTGGTTTAGGAATATTACTCCTGGCAGGACTTCTTCGACTGTAGGGATGTGCTGGTTGTTTATTATAGTGCAACTCGGTGGGCGGCTATTTAGTAGGTTAGGTATGCATGAAGTGTTGCTTATGTTCACTACATTGACTAAAGGACATATAGATAACTCATTATAAGTCTTACAACTAGTTTTTATACCATATATATTTTTGTTACATTTTAAAATGGAATTAAAATTTATTCTATTAATAAGACTGCCTTTTTTCACGGCTTTGATTACAATTCTTTCACAAGATTCTGTTTTAGTTGTCGGTAGACTTACAATATAGATTATATTTTTATTATCTGATGCTATTTTAGTTTCAGCGAACTCTAACGCTTCATCTATGTTTATATAAGGAATGTTATCATTCTTAAGTATATTTTCCGTTATATTAGTTTCTGAATTAGATAAAATAAAAGAATTGACTATGTTGGCCTTGGCCCAATGTATTGTATATTCAATATTAACAATCTCTTCCTTAATCAATTCTAACCTATATTTAAAATTCAATATTAATTCGGTTTTAACATTTTCATTTGATTTTATCAGTTTTAAAATTTCATTTGTTACATTCGTTACTTCATTTATTCTTTCTATTGACAATTTATTAATTACGATTTGTTTGTTATTATTCTCTAAAGCATTATTCATCTTATCAACTAATATATTATAATCATTATGATCAGGATTCCCGGCGATCCATTTCCATGCACTGCCTATGAAATCCAATGATCGCTTTTGTCTATTATTGGGTTGAAGTCTATTTAAATGGCTTTTAATTTGGATTATTTCATGGAGAAGGAAAGGATAGATGGGATGTTTGGTATTGACGTTTTGCTTTATCGTTTGTTCCAGATCGTCAACTAGAGTTTCGTATACCTGAAGGTTTATAACGTGAATCAATTTAAATGATCCTGTCTGCAATTTTGCCACTCCTGTATTTATGGTAACCAATTGGGAATTGGAGTAATCCAATATTTGGGTATCTCCTGTACATGATGCTATGAAGAGCCTAGTGAAGGAAAGAAAATTAACTTTTAATATGTCTTTTATGAACTACTCTTCCGGATTCTGTTATGACAGTTGTTGCTCTATTTTCTGAGACTACTTCTTTTTTGTATCGAGGTGAGAGCTTACTGCCTAATCGTTTATTGATTCGGACGAAGATTGTTTCACCGACTGAATAATTCTTAATAGGATGTCTTTCTTTATTATGGTTTTTTAAATCGCTAGCTTGTTTTTTTTTGAATGTTTTCCTGTCGAGATCTTTCAAATTGCTCAGGGTCCGTACTCACATTCCTACCGAAAAATACTTCGAGGGGTTTCCTCATTGTTGTTGAATGGACCGAAAAATTATACTCGTAAACAGAACGATCTAAGAGTTCAGAGAATGATCTATGTACCTTGTCTGTTTTTAAACATCTCATGATTTCTGTGAGCGTGGAGTGAAATCTTTCGACTTGTCCATTGACAGAGCTAGTATGAGGTGGGGTCTTGAAAATTTCGATTCCGAGTTGGTCCTTTATCATAAAGCCTATGGATTCTGAGTTTAATGATTTTTCATTGTCAATTACTATTATTTTAGGTATGCCGAAAGAAAATAATAATTCACGTAAGGGTTGTCTAATATCCTCTATTGCTCTTGACTGTATGATTTTAACCTGTGCGTATTTTGAAAACTTATCGAGTGCTGTAAGAACTAAATTATTTTCAGTTGAGTAAATGTCTATGTGGAGGATGTGCCCTGGATATTGTGGTATTGGTGTTGGTTTTAACTCTGGTTTGTTTGGATGCCTATCGTATTTTTGTTCCTTGCATATTATGCATTGTTTCACTATTTTTTGTATTTTGGAACTCATTTGTGGAAAATAAACTTTCTGTAATAATTGTATCTTGTTCTCCTGTCCGCTTCGGTGTGCTCTTTTATGTTCTTTTAATATCAGTTCCTCTTGTTTCGTTTGATTCGTTTCGTCATCAACTTTGGTTTGGGTAAATCGCATCTTATATTGCCTGAAGTGAAGGGGGTAGATTTCCTGAACAATTCCCATTATATGTTCTGTAGTAAATAAGCCGTTAATAACACTTGGGTTAAGATAACGCTTGAATAAGTCGATGATGTCTTCTTTTGTGTATTCCCGTTGAACTATGGTATGCCTGTGGTAAGTTGGAAATGGAATCTCAAATTTGTAACTGCTACTATTGCCTTCTAATAAAAAAATTTGACTCTTAAACACATTTATTGGAGTCTCTACTGTAGGCATAAGTTCGTGGGATGAACTTTCATCACTGTGCTGTGATGCTGTCATTGTATTGACTTGTGATATTTTGGGGGGTCTAGAAAGTGCATCGGCCACGACATTGCTTTTCCCAGGTTTATATTTCAATTCATAATTATACTCTTCGAGAATTGCTTTCCAGCGCTTCATCTTCGAGTTATTATTCTTGGTACTAATAGCGTATGTCAACGGCTGATGGTCGGTATAAATTTTAACGTGTGCGGTACCGTATAGGTAATTTCTCAGAGAATTCAATGCCCATATTATTGCGAGCATCTCCTTCTCATTTGCTGCATAGTTCTCCTCAGTTTTATTTAAAGTTCTGGAGATGAACGTGATAGGTCTGTCATCCTGAGATAACACTGCGCCGATAGCAAAGTTAGATGCATCGGTCGTGAGCTCGAATGATTTGTTGAAATTTGGATAGGCAAGTATCATGTCTTTGGATGTAAGGGAATTTTTAATTTTCTGAAAAGCTGTTATGGCATCGGTTGATAGGGAAATTGAAGTTTTACTCGATTTTGTTTTGGACAGACATCCTCTCTCCCCTCTTAAAAGGGATGTCAGCGGTTTAGCGAGCTTTGCGTAGTCTTTCACAAAGCGTCGATAATACCCTGATAGCCCAAGAAACGATCTTAGTTCTTTTAGGGTGTTCGGAATTGGGAAGTTGACGATCGCGTCTACCTTCGCTGGATTGGTTGTTATACCTTTGTGAGAAACAATGAACCCTAGGAATTCCACTTGTTCTTTAAAGAATTCGCACTTATCCAATTGAACTTTCATGTTCGCTTCTTCGAGTGCATTGAAAACTTTAGATAGGTGCTCCAGATGTTCTGTTTCGTTTCTACTAAAGACAATAATGTCGTCAATATAGACGTAACAGAACTTGCTTATGTAATCGCGTAGTATATCATCAACAGCGCGTTGAAAGATAGAAGGCGCATTCTTAAGGCCAAATGGAAGCCTTGTGAATTCGTACTTTGCGTTGTTAATAGAAAATGCCGTCTTTTCAACATCGGATTCCTTCAGAGGAATCTGGTGAAAGCCGCTTTTCAGGTCGAGAACTGAGAAATGTTTACTTTCTCTTAACTGTGCGAGTACTTCGTTTATCTCCGGGATAGGATAGCGGTCAGCAATGGTAACAGTATTCAGTTTTCTGTAATCGATGACTAATTTGAATTGTTTGTTACCAGCCAAGTCAGGTTTTTTTGAAACAACCCACACGGGTGAATTGTAAGGTGACCTGGACGGTCTTATAATACCGTCTTCGAGAAGTTTATTAAGTTGCTTCTCAACTTCGTCCTTAAGGGATGAAGGGTATGGATACAATTTTGTATAGACAGGGGTATCGGAAGAAGTACGTATTTCGCCACGAACCTTTGTGGTATATGTTAATTTTTCATCCGGTTCAGAAAATAACGAGGGAAATTTTTTAATAATTGAGTATATTGCATTCTTTTGTGAATCTGACAAGTGGCAAATCTTTTCGTTTAACGAGTTCACTGATTGCGACTCTTGTTGTCTGATTTTTATATTTACCTTATTAAGAATTGTCATAAAGTTGTCCCTAGTGTGAATAACAGCTGATAAGGCTTTGAGGCTATTATTGCCAAGGATACCGTTGAAGGATTTTAAGCTTGGGAGAAGGTAAAATTTCAAATTTACGTTTGTTTGACCAAAGAGATTAATCATTGTATGTTGGGTTATTTTGACGTCACCTGCTATTGATTTAGCGAAGAAACATTGCTTATTCGGACGAGGATTTTCAACCAGATTGGGTTGGATATAATTTTGACTTGAGCCTGTGTCGATTAAAAATTTCAAGTACTTGCCACTCTTCGTTTTACATACGACATATGGCAACGAAGAGTCGGTCAGTCTAAAAAATGTATATCGCTATACTCATACATTTGGTCGGAAGTTGTTGCTTCCATCATCTGCTCTTCGTTTTGTAAGTAGTCTTCCAATGTTTGATCGTAATTTGCGTCTTCTGACTCTGTAATTTGGTTGTAATATTCTAGGTTTTCCTGGGGGGTTTCCGAAATGGAAGGATCTATATGATAATTCCTCTGATACTTGACAGGTATTGGTGCTTGCATAGAAGGGCTTGATTGTCTCTTCCCTGCGTATTTAAAATTTGGTGCTCGGTTCTGATAGTTTACTTGTCCAGTCCGTATAGTTGATGTTTCCATTGGTTCCGGACGCGGTTGAGGTTTCGGTGCATACGGCCGAGGTGGTGCCGGGTTTTGATGGAAACAGTTATGTTGGTAGTTGTGACCAGACGGGTATTGTTGGTTTCGGTTTGGGTGGTTATTATAAACTTGCGGTGATTGTGGCAGACATGCAATTTGGGGGTAAAATTGTTGAGGGCGTATAGCTCGTTGGTGCTGGTGAGGAGGATTATTCCTACTGGGTAACGGAGGTGGATTTTGGGCTTTTTTCATAAAAGTTTGGTTGTTATGTGCATGGTGAGATCTAAAATTTTGATTCTCTAACTTTTGGCATAAGTGCAGAGCTTGAGGAAGGTCTGCTGGTTCCTTCATGCCAAGGAGCCTTGATATGTCTCCTCTTAGGCCTCGGACAAAGGTGTCCAGTGCCTTATCCCTGTATGTTTTTGTAAGTAATTGCAGAGACTCTGCGCTGATCAGATGAAGATGACTGGTTAGTTTCGGTAGAATATGCGCTTCGATATTGCAGCTGAACTCTGTAACGCACGACGATAGATTTAGTGAAACTATTCCTTTAGATTGATGAGTTGATGAAGCATTTGCTCCGATACCAGTGATTGAAAGTGGTGAGTGACGTCTCGTAAGATGAAGAGCCTGATTAAGATGTTCTGACACTAAGTTGATTTCGGATCCTTGATCTAAAAATGCTCGTACTGTGCAAAACTCTCCACTACTTGATTGAATTTTTACTAAAGCAGTTGCTAAAAGTACTGGTTTTGTTGATGCAGGTCACGTGAGATGATGCGGTGTTGCTGGACGATTCCCTTACTGATGATGCTGGTGCAGCGGTATCTGTTGATACTTTTGATGTGGATGGGGAACAGGATTGATGAATTGGATGAATTGAGGTGTGATGACGTTCGTTGCAGAATTGACACCTTTTCTTGGAAAAGCACTTTGCCAACTGATGATATCCCAGACAATTGAAACATAATTTCAATTGCTTGATTGTTTCAAGCCGCTACTCGACACTTTTTGATTTATACGAAGGACAAAGGGAGATGTAGTGGTCACCTTTGCAGTTTACGCATGTTTGAGCCGATGATTTGGTTGATACATGATGAGCTTTAGCCTTATTCCCTGTGATTTTATTGGATGTAACAATAGATGACTTACTTGGCAAATTGGGCGAAACACGTTCATAAGCTTGAAGTGAGCGAACACGAGTGATGAGAAAGTCCTTGAATGATGTCCACGATGGCGAATCTTGAGAAGAGCCTAGCGTTTTCTCCCATTCTTTGATTGAGACAGCGTCAAGTTTCCGTGATACGATATGCACAAGAATATCATCCCATTTGTCCACGTCACGACCGAGTCCCTCCAGCGATCCAAGGGCTTGATTAGTTTCGTTGAATAGGGTTTCGAGTTCGGAGGATGACTCGACAATAACTGGTTTAGTCGAAAATAAGGAAGTTAGGACTGCATCGACCAAAACGCGTTTATTGTCATAGTACGACACCAATTCATCCCAAGCGATTTTATAGTTTGCTGCAGTTAACGATAAATTTTGAATGCGTTGAGATGCCTTTCCGATTAAACATCCTTTTAAGTACTTGAGCTTTTCGACACATGTAAGCGATGGATGATTGCCGATAACAGCAATGAATGAATCTTTAAAAGGTACCCACTCAGAATATTCCCCATTGAATGATGGCAATCCCATAGCTGGCAATCGCACTAAATGTGATGGAAGCGAATTTTCCGCCTTGTCCTCCGAATTATCTTTTCCGGGCAACGACGATGATGATTGTAGGCCGTCGATGATTATCGTCATCTCTTCGATGGCTTGGAGATAGTTTCCTTCACATTCGGAGTACATACTGTCCTTGAAGTAAGGCTCCTCAGCAACTTCGGATTTGACTTCTGATTTAAGCGATGATTTAATTGTAGCATTTTCAAAAAAAAAAAGTTATTTGGCGGACCCTGTATGAGTTAATTTTTTTGCTATATGCACGAAATAGGTAAATGCATTTATTGTTAAAATATGCTCAATAAGCCTAAATACGCTCTTTGTTTCTTGTTTCTGCTCTTTGCACTGTAACTGTCGAAGCTGATTTTAGTTTCTGTGCACATTTCTCGATAATTTGGAATATTTCGTATTGCTGTTCTAAATAAAATTCCAATTGATCGCGTTTCGACATTTTTTTTTGCACTGTATTTTATTAAGGAATTGGCAAAAACTGATATTAAAACCACGCGATTGATTGAATCAACTCGCTTTTTTCTTTTTCACTGATTTGCCGTTTGACAAAAAAAAGAAACGCATTCAACGGTAAAAACCACTGCAACAAGAACACGCCACTGCGAAAGTTTCTCTCACACGATTCCGCTTAGCGGCATATATATGTACACAGGAATATATATACTGTAGCATACACGATGGCAAAAACTGTTCTTGTGAAGGCGATTCGCGTGATGTATGTACATATATACGATTTGATACGACTCGGAATTAATGATTTTACACGATATTATTATGATAGCGATTGATACGAACTTTATTATTTCAAAGAACAACCCGGCTCAAGAAGGACCAGAATGTTAGATTTTTCGATTTGTTTCCGGAGAACTCTGAAATTATAAAATTCTTTTTGGCAGAGAGAACACAGAGACGACCGATCTGTACGGTTTTAAATTTAACTCTAAACTTTATTGACAGTAAGAGACGTCAAGAGAATACAAAATGTGAATGTAATAGATTAATTAATAGAGATGAAACTTTACAAAATGATTTAGAAAAAAAAGAGATAGAATTGATAGTAATTATGATAAATTTTCTTAACAAAATTATTATTCAAAAAAATTCTTGCTCGATAGCTAACTTAATTTCACTAGGTTTTCCAGTTATTAAATTCACTGAGTTCGCTTTATTCAAAAAATTTCTTGATAGCTAACTTAATTTTACTAGGTACTTAAATATTACACTTACAGAACTATTATCAGGAACATTACAGGTGATCTGCAACGACGGGTTGGATGTATTCCTTTTCCTCCAGTTGGTTACTTGGGATCCGCTCACGTACTTTTCTTGCAGCGTCCTATGCTCTACAGAGATAGCACTATCACTTTGTCTGTTATGTCCTGTGGGTTCAGGACCTAGGATAAAAGCGCTCGTTACGCTACTTGAGGGTTTTTTTCGAAACACTTTCACTCGCGCACTACGGAAGGTTATCTTTGCACCACTTGGGGGCTTTTCGAATTTTATCCACGTACAACGAATTTCGCGCAAAAGCAGAATTATTATATTTTACTTATGCGGCCTAGGTCCCTGTTCGGGCGCCAGTTAAATAAACTAAAATTAATTTGGTTTAAAAAAAACTTTTATTTCCAAACTGGCAGCGATTCTGCCTATCTTAGAACTGAATACATTTTCTTAAAATCTACAGCTTGAATACTATTCTTAACCTAACGGCGGCGATGTGTTCCCACAGGTACTCTTGTATTACACAGTGTCGTACGTGCAGGAATTTGTCTATTGCGCAGTTTCGGATGTCGTCTGTGCTGGACGTTGGAGTTTGCGGATGTTGGATGTTGCGCGTGCAGGTTTCGGGTGTCGGCATCTGGTCTGCGCTGGATGGAGTATGGGAATGTTGCCGGCGAACGTGAATTGTGTTAACTTATACAAAATACAACTGCTCACTCGTCTCCTTCAACGTCGACGTCTTCTTCTTCGATTCTGGCTGCGTAGCTGGTTTCGGGATTTATCTCCTTTTTTTCTTCTACTTTTCGTTGGAGCAACAACGACGACCGGTTGACTTCACACACACACATGCGCTATGCAAATTTCGTTGGCAGAATAGTTTTGTCCAACTCACTTTTCCTCGTGAACCACACGAATCGCCTTGTTGAGTTGTTGCTCTTTTATTGTTTTTTTTTTTTCTTTGTTCTTTTTTTTTCACTACGCGCGTTTCAGTTGATGCTCTTTGTCGTATTAAAAAAAATTAAAAGAAACTTTGGACGAGCCCCAAAAATGTGGGATTCCCACTGCCAACGGTAACAAAAAGAAAAACAACCTTTGGATTAATTCACTATTTATTTTAAACTTAACAAACTTTTTGAGTGACGTGCTCTGCTTCACGTTTTGGTGACGATTGAAGTGTCGTCTGTTCGTTGGTGCCGTTGGTTGCTGTTCGTTCTCTATGTATTTGTTGCGTTGTTTAGGTACTGTCTCGTTTGTTTGGTTAAGTGTGTTATGTTCCTTGTCTCGTTCGTAGGGTAATGTCTGTCTGATAGGTCCTATCCCACATGAATATTGATGATTACAGAGATTGTTTATATAAAAAGAAATTTTTTTTATAGAAATATATTTATAATAAGATTAAATATTCATAATAAAAGGTGTTTTTTAGAGGTATAGAACTTCGAATTGAAATAAAACACAAGAAAATCGTTTAAATGTCCATCAATTTGGCTTTATTGGAAGGATAATTTTATTTCATTAATATTTAAATATGATTTCGGGCATGTGGCCGCCGCGGCTGGTTCGAATAAAGCCAAGTCTAGAGGTCCAATTTTCAACCACTTTCTCGAGCATTTGGGGCCGTATGTCGGTAATAACGCCACGGATGTTGGCTTTCAATTCCCCTAACGTTTCTGGTTTATTGGCGTAGGCGAGCGACTTTACACATCCCCAAAGAAAATAATCCAATCGTGTCAAATCAAACGATCTTGCCAGGTCCATTCCGCGAAATTATGCGCTCATCGAATGTTTCCTTCAATAAATCGATTGTGACGTGCGCTGTGTGGCATTTAGCGCCGTCTTGTTGGAACCACATCTCATCCATATTCATGCCATCCAATTCGGGAACAAAATAGTCGGTTATCATGGCTCTATACCGGTCTCCATTAACGGTAACTAGCTCTCCAGCATCATTTCGGAAGAAGTATGGCCCAGTGACTCTACCAGCCCATAGAGCACACCAAACAGTCAGTTTTTGTGGATGTAATGGCGTCTCATGTGGATTCTCTTCACTCCAAATTCGGCAATTCGCTCATAAAAATTTCGAACTGAACCATTATTTTCGAAATAAATTTGCAAGATTTGCAAGCGTTGTTCATTTGTCAACCTGTTCATGATGAAATGGTAAGCCAAACTGAACATTAAAGACATTAGAGTTGCCTGATTTGACCACAAAATGACAGTTTTATCTCTATTCGAAAAACCAACCTCTAACAAAAACACCCTTAATATGTAGGTACAATCTGTTAATAAACTTGCAGTACAGTTTAGAAAGATAAAGATGAAAAAAAAAAAAAACAGCAAAAAAAGAACTTTCTTTGATTTTTAAAGCACACTGTCTATCCTTTGGGTTTAGAGTTTGATTGTGGTCAACGTGTTTCTGTGACTTATGTTGATGTCATAAATAACGTTTCATATATGAGCTATTTTGGAATATGTTCGTTTGGTTGAGTATACGCCGCTTACCAACATAACTGCGCTTTTGTTCAATGTGCTCGTTATAATTCAATAAGAATTACCTCCAGAGCAGTGGGTTTTCCGATTGATGGAACAAGTCAACTGCCCTCCCATCTTCCTGCATCTGCTCTTCTTCTTTTTCGGTAAATGGTTGTCGGCACTACTTTCGCATAAAATCTTCCATATTCATATAAATACCATCAATACTGAATACTTTTACGCTGATATCTTCATTACTTGCACAGATATTTCAATACTTCCGACTATAATCCCTTGAATGTGCACAACTTTCCGCTGGTTAATGCAACAAAATTGAGTACCTAAGTTTAAGCATGAGAATAGTGGAAAGAAAATGAAACAATTTGATGGCTTACGTGCGAAAATGTACTCTTCTACAATTGATGATGGTGCGCTTCCGATTCCGTTCAGAAAGCAAAAGGGATCAAGAGGTCTCTTACAAAAAGACTTACTACAGAAAACTATAAGACTTGCTTATTTGATAAAATCTCTATTTATAGGAATATGACGACTTTTAGGAATAAACTTCATATAATTTATTCACAAAATTTATCTAAAAAAAACATCAAACTATGAAGATACCAAAATATATATGTGTTCACTTCAATAATAAGGGACCACGCCAGGAGTTATGCAAGAGTTTTAATTTTACTTTGCTTTAAAACTATCTTTAAAATTATTCGTTGCATACTTTTTGGATACATAAATTAAAAAAAAAAAGGGAAATCAAATAATGAGAAGAGTAAAATTACTCAATTAGTATAGCGAGTGTTTTTAAACCATGTAATTCATGTTTACGGTAAAAGCTTAATAGCTTTTCCACACAAGTGGTCAATGTTATAATTTTGAGGAATTGTTTTTCAGTCTTACCGAGACATTTGGAAATAAAAGTCTGTTATCAAGGTGATATTTTCAAGATCTTTTCCTTACGTACTTCTGGTACTGCAAATCCCTTCTCTCTTCTGTTTCCCACCCATAGATACAGAAGAAACCTGCGCAGCCCTGACGATTTTTGGATAGGAAGTTCGGTGATTAGAACCGCTGGGAATTTTGGAAACCTACAAATACATTTTGGTCCTTCGAGTCGGATTAAAGCCGCAAATTAGTGAATCCCTTGCGAAATCCTCAATCCAATGTCCAAAGGTAGGTGCTGTGCATAGTGCTTTTTAAATAAAATTATACATAATCGTATCTTGTGAGAAAAACTACTCGGCATAGTACAACATAATTTCAAACGTGATTTCTGAGAGTACAGAGTGTGTAGCGGGATACATTTATAGAAATTTCTTTGTTCGTTAGGTAAACGGCATAGTTAAGTAGACATATACGGTTTTTATAGTCATTCGATTATAGTCATTCGATGGAAAACGGTACATCCATTTCTTTCTGAACAGTTACACAGAAGTGAATTCCATTATTCCTTTGTTATAACGTTTGCGGAACATTTACTTAAATTCTATTCGAGAATATTTCAAAGCGTTTTCTTCGAAACTATTTTTCGGGATTTATTCATCTTTGGAGATCGCAATTTTTATTTTCCTTTGAGAATATGTTTGATGAATACTTTTTTAACGTTAGGCAATTAAATGAATTCATTAGAATATTTCGCGAAACTAAAGCGGAAACACTTACTCCAGGGTCTTTAGAAGTTCGGAAAAATGAGATCGAGCAATTGTGGAACGAATTAAAGGCAGTGTACATTAAGTGCCTACGAAATCTTGATAACAGTTTGGATGAAACAAAGATCCTTGCCGTCCGAACAAAACATAGTAGTGTTTCGGACAGTTATTTTTCCACTGTTGGGACAATGATTGATTTAGTTAACAGAACTTTAGCTAAAGATACAAAAGACGTTGTTCCACAATCTATAAAAAATGAACCTGAGTGGTGTGTCAGAGTACCACCATGTGACGCTGAATGTTTTCAGGGCGATTATCAATCTTGGCCATCCTTTCGTGACATGTTCACATCCGTTTACTTAGTACATCCCAAACTCAGCAAGGTCGAAAAGTTGTATCACTTACGACTTAAGACGAAAAACGAGGCTCATGCTATTGTCGGTAAATTCGCTCTAACAAGTGACAATTTAGAGCTAGCCTGGAAGACATTACAAAATCAGTATGAAAATAAGCGACTTCTTATTAATACTCAATTAAAGACCTTATTTTCACTTCAATCAATTTCGAATGAAAACGGTTCTGCTCTGCGAAAGCTCCACAAAACGGTAACGGATTGTCTCTCAGTTCTTTCAAACTATGAGATAAATATTACGAATTGGGATCCAATCCTAACATTCACGGTTGCTCAGAAACTACCTGAAAATACTCTGTTCTTATGGGAACAAAGTATTGCCAACAACAACGAAATCCCATCTTGGAAAGAGATGAGTGACTTTCTAACCTCAAGATACAAAGTTCTTGAATCTGTCGAAGAAGTTAGGCACAGTTCGCGAAAGAGTACTGCTTCTAATAATAACACAAAGCGAGTAAATAACTTTCATGTTAAGCAGAATAATCATTATTCTTCGTGCAAGCTCTGCAAAAATAATCACGCGTTGCGGTCTTGCAAATCATTTTTAGAAATGGATTCTTCAGCTAGAAGAAACGTAGTACGTACGCACAAGTACTGCTATAATTGTCTTTCGTTATCGCACTCGGTTTATGAATGCAAGAGTAAACATTCTTGCAGTCAGTGTGGTAAAAGGCACCATACACTTCTTCACGGCTCAGATGCAAGTCCACAGGCTACCACTTTAAACAATAACAGTGTTGCCTCTCCCGAGGTAGAAATCCCCCTCAACCTTCCACCAATACAGTCCACTTCAAACAATTCAGTTCTTTCAGCTCGACAACCCTGTTCAGAAGATCCACTTCCACAAGGTGTCTCTCAAAACCACCCTCAACCATCTACTAGTTCCTTTCAAAGCCATTTTATAACCCAGCACAAAAAAATTCTGCTGGCTACAGCGCTTGTTAAGATAAGCGTTCACAATCAGACATTTTTATTAAGAGCACTAATAGATCCGGGCTCCGAGGCCACATTTATTTTACAATCGGTAGTGAATCGATTAAAACTCAAAACGTTTTGTACAAACGCTACGGTCTGCGGAATCGGAAAAGTGCAAAGTGAAGTTGCAACGAGTGTGTGTTCACTTACTCTTGAATCACGCACCGATCCCACTGTACATATTCCAGTAACTGCAATCGTGCTAAAACGGTTGACTGGACCACTTCCTTCACGAGCTGTAGATACGTCGAGCTTGGCTAATATAAAAATTGGCAATTAGCCGACCCAAATTTTGAAAAGCCTTCTAATGTAGATATCTTGATAGGAGCAGATATTTACCCCCATCTGTTGCGCGATGGTATAAGGAGAGAAAATGAGAACTCTCCGATTGCGCAAAACACAGTTTTTGGATGGATCCTCTCTGGACCATGTGAGGAAACATCTATAAACCCTAGTTTTCAGTCCTTTTTTAGTGAACTAGCATTAGACAAACAAATCCAACAATTTTGGGAGATTGAACATATCCCAGATGTGAAACCCATGACAGACGAAGACAAATATTGCGAAGACCTATTTTTAAACACCACACATCAAACCGCCGAAGGCCGATATGTGGTAAAATTGTCATTTAAGCCAAATTTCGATTTCAGCGAATTCGGTAATTCCAAAAATAATGCGTTTTCGCAATATCTTCGACAAGAAAAGCGTCTCTTAAATGATTCAACCCTCAAAGAAGAGTATCAAAGCGTATTACACGAATACATTTCTCTTAACCATATGGTGCGAGTTTCCACCACCCCTTTAGCTCCTAATATGCCACATTTTTATTTACCCCACCATGCTGTTTTGAAGCCAGAAAGCACTTCAACCAAGGTTAGGGTAGTCTTCAATGCAAGCGCTCTCACTGATAAGGGAGTAAGCCTCAACGACGCTCTGTATTCAGGCCCCGCCCTTCAAAACGATCTGCAATCGATACTTCTGCGATGGCGAAAATATCGCTATGTTTTCAATAGTGACATTGAAAAGATGTATCGACAGATACTTATTGAAAAGGATCACTGACGGTTCCAGCGAATTCTATTTCGTCCCTCTGTGAATTCAGAGATAGAACATTTCGAGTTGAATAGAGTCACTTTCGGAGTCAAGTGCGCTCCATACCTTGCAATTCGGACTTTACAACAACTTGCTTCAGACAAAGGCGATGAGTATCCTCTAGCTAAGGCAGTTGTCCGCTCAGACTTCTATGTCGACGATGTCTTCTCTGGCGGTTTTGATATAGATTTTGTAATTGCGCTGCAAAAGGAACTTCAAGCTCTTCTTTTGTCCGGCGGATTCGTTCTTAAAAAGTGGACTGCAAATATTCCGCGATTGTTAGGGCACATTCCGAAATGTGACATACTAAACCAAAATCTTCTAGTGTTTGATAAGTGTTCTAATACTAAAGTTTTAGGAATTGGTTGGAATGCCAAGGAAGACTTTTTTTACATTCGTTGTGAAGCATTTGAGAAAGAAAACAAACCCTTAACGAAGCGAGAACTGTTTTCTAATATAGCAAAGATATATGACCCAATGGGTTGGTTAGCACCAACTACGGTAATGTTAAAAATTCTTATGCAAGATGTCTGGAGAGATAAAACGGATTGGGATTGTCCCATTAAGGCCAATCGTTTCGATATTTGGACTCAATTCGTGGAATCCTTTCCAATCGTGAAAGAGATTCGAATTCAAAGATGGATTAATTATTCTCCAGAAGTCTCTATCCAATTGCATGGATTTTGCGATGCGTCTATTAATGCATATGCAGCATCGATATACTGCAGAGTTTCTTCTTTATCCGGTGCTGTATCCACCCAACTTCTAGGTTCAAAGACCAAGGTTGCCCCAATTAAAGCAACATCTATTCCGCGTCTAGAACTCTGTGGTGCCCTTCTCTTGACAAAGCTGATGAATATGGTCTTAACAAGTGTGCCAGTGGGACAGTGCCCCATATATCTATGGACCGACTCCATGATAGTAATATATTGGATTTATGGTTGTTCATGTTCATCTCGCTTGGAAACATTCGTGAGAAAAAGAGTGTCCAAAATACAAACCGAGAGTCCCAAAGATGGTGTCTGGAGACATGTTCCATCAGAACATAACCCAGCAGATTTGAGTTCAAGAGGAGTTATGCCTGAAAATCTTATAGGTAATAATTTATGGTGGCATGGACCGAGCTGGTTAAAGCTTTCAGAAGAAAACTTGCCAAAAATGAAAATCACTAAGGATCCTAACGACTTAGACATTTTAGACCGTTTTTCTTCACTTTCAAGAGCTTTGAAAGTTGTAGCGTACATGTTTCGGTTCTTTAATAGAACCCATCCTAAGAGGAAAGGAAACTATACGTGTCGTTCAACTACTCTTACCCAGGATGAGATTGCCTTTGTGAAGAAACGGCTAACAATGTTAACCCAAAGGCGTTATTTTGGTGACGAATATGAGTCATTAGCCAATTCCCAACCTGAAGGAGTTATTCGAGTGAACGGTCGCCTCACAAACGCAAATATAGGATTCAATGAGAAGTTTCCCATTATCTTGCCTTATGCAAGTGCGCTGTCGCTACTCTTAGTCGACTTTGTTCACAAAATTATTGGATCTTAAAACTTAAAAACCTAATAAAATCTTACCTTCATAAATGTAAAGCTTGCGTTTTGCAGAAAAAACAGATTCAAACTCAGATAATGGGTCCTCTCCCATTTGAAAGAGTTAATTTTTCATTTCCGTTTACTAATGTTGGATTAGATTTCGCAGGACCTTTTGATATAAAAATCCAAAAGGGACGATTTTATCAATCGGGAAAGGCATATGCTTGTCTTTTTGTATGCCTTTGTACCAAGGCTGTGCATTTAGAAGCCGTAGGTAGTCTGTCGACCGAATCTTTCTTGGCGGCATTCGATAGATTTGTTGGAAGAAGAGGCGTTCCACAGCAACTTTTTTCAGACAATGGAACGAACTTTGTTGGTGCGAATCGAGTCCTCACAATGGAGATTCGTAAGGCAATCGCAGAAGCGACTTCTGAAACTGAAAAGGTATACCTTCCCAGGGATCTTAAATGGAATTTTATTCCACCAGGTTCCCCGCATATGGGAGGTCTATGGGAGGCCGGTATCAAATCCTTTAAATCCCATTTTAAGAAAGTTGTAGGTAATTCAAAGCTTACCTTTGAGGAATTTACAACATTGCTTGTAAAAATTGAATCATGCATGAATTCTTGTCCGATTTCGTATTTAAGTGAAGATCCCTCGCAGCCCCTCCCGCTGACTCCGGGTCACTTTTTGAAAGGTTCACCTTTGCTCTCGTTACCTGAAGGTCAGATCCGCGAGGATGCACCCGTAAAAAATTGGCAAAGGGTACAACAAATCTTACATTCATTCTCAAAGAGATGGAAGGAAGAATATTTGTCTGAGCTCCAACGGAGAAATAGGTGGAAATATCCACAACGAAATTTTGACATTGGGGATATTGCGGTAATTCGAAGTGAAAATCTACCGCCTACAATGTGGCGCTTGGGTAGGGTTATTGCGGTTCACCCAGGAAGGGATGGACGGGTTCGGGTGGTAACTTTAAAAACAAAACAAGGGGAAATTGTTAGGTCAATAGCAAAACTATGCCTTTTGCCTTTCGACGAAGGTCTGCAGCGGATTCATTCGACTTCCCAACAAAAAAAAAAAAAAAAAAAAAACGAATACAATTCTAAATTTATATAGGTAACTTAGTAATGCACAGCACCTAAACTGTTATATTCATTATATCAAAAAAAAAATTGTAAATATTATACTACGTATTATAATAACCTACTAACAAGTGAGAGTGAGTCGGGGCACTCAGAAATACAACCCCCACCGATGGATTAACTAACCCCCAGCAGAAGCGAGCCGAGGCGCTTCTTTAAAAATCACCTCCACCGATGGATTATGTGGTGTATTGGATTTCGTTTCTTGTTCTTTGCAGTTCTGCAAAGGGAGGCCGGAATGTTCACTTCAATAATAAGGGACCACGCCAGGAGTTATGCAAGAGTTTTAATTTTACTTTGCTTTAAAACTATCTTTAAAATTATTCGTTGCATACTTTTTGGATACATAAATTCAAAAAAAAAAAAGGGAAATCAAATAATGAGAAGAGTAAAATTACTCAATTAGTATAGCGAGTGTTTTTAAACCATGTAATTCATGTTTACGGTAAAAGCTTTATAGCTTTTCCACACAAGTGGTCAATGTTATAATTTTGAGGAATTGTTTTTCAGTCTTACCGAGACATTTGGAAATAAAAGTCTGTTATCAAGGTGATATTTTCAAGATCTTTTCCTTACGTACTTCTGGTACTGCAAATCCCTTCTCTCTTCTGTTTCCCACCCATAGATACAGAAGAAACCTGCGCAGCCCTGACGATTTTTGGATAGGAAGTTCGGTGATTAGAACCGCTGGGAATTTTGGAAACCTACAAATACATTTTGGTCCTTCGAGCCGGATTAAAGCCGCAAATTAGTGAATCCCTTGCGAAATCCTCAATCCAATGTCCAAAGGTAGGTGCTGTGCATAGTGCTTTTTAAATAAAATTATACATAATCGTATCTTGTGAGAAAAACTACTCGGCATAGTACAATATAATTTCAAACGTGATTTCTGAGAGTACAGAGTGTGTAGCGGGATACATTTATAGAAATTTCTTTGTTCGTTAGGTAAACGGCATAGTTAAGTAGACATATACGGTTTTTATAGTCATTCGATTATAGTCATTCGATGAAAAACGGTACATCCTTTTCTTTCTGAACAGTTACACAGAAGTGAATTCCATTATTCCTTTGTTATAACGTTTGCGGAACATTTACTTAAATTCTATTCGAGAATATTTCAAAGCGTTTTCTTCGAAACTATTTTTCGGGATTTATTCTTCTTTGGAGATCGCAATTTTTATTTTCCTTTGAGAATATGTTTGATGAATACTTTTTTAACGTTAGGCAATTAAATGAATTCATTAGAATATTTGGCGAAACTAAAGCGGAAACACTTACTCCAGGGTCTTTAGAAGTTCGGAAAAATGAGATCGAGCAATTGTGGAACGAATTAAAGGCAGTGTACATTAAGTGCCTACGAAATCTTGATAACAGTTTGGATGAAACAAAGATCCTTGCCGTCCGAACAAAACATAGTAGTGTTTCGGACAGTTATTTTTCCACTGTTGGGACAATGATTGATTTAGTTAACAGAACTTTAGCTAAAGATACAAAAGACGTTGTTCCACAATCTATAAAAAATGAACCTGAGTGGTGTGTCAGAGTACCACCATGTGACGCTGAATGTTTTCAGGGCGGTTATCAATCTTGGCCATCCTTTCGTGACATGTTCACATCCGTTTACTTAGTACATCCCAAACTCAGCAAGGTCGAAAAGTTGTATCACTTACGACTTAAGACGAAAAACGAGGCTCATGCTATTGTCGGTAAATTCGCTCTAACAAGTGACAATTTAGAGCTAGCC
This sequence comes from Cheilosia grossa, assembly GCA_963082955.1. Classification (NCBI taxonomy): domain Eukaryota; kingdom Metazoa; phylum Arthropoda; class Insecta; order Diptera; family Syrphidae; genus Cheilosia; species Cheilosia grossa. The sequence goes on along the minus strand of OY720144.1, from coordinate 42,016,639 downwards.
TGGAAGACATTACAAAATCAGTATGAAAATAAGCGACTTCTTATTAATACTCAATTAAAGACCTTATTTTCACTTCAATCAATTTCGAATGAAAACGGTTCTGCTCTGCGAAAGCTCCACAGAACGGTAACGGATTGTCTCTCAGTTCTTTCAAACTATGAGATAAATATTACGAATTGGGATCCAATCCTAACATTCACGGTTGCTCAGAAACTACCTGAAAATACTCTGTTCTTATGGGAACAAAGTATTGCCAACAACAACGAAATCCCATCTTGGAAAGAGATGAGTGACTTTCTAACCTCAAGATACAAAGTTCTTGAATCTGTCGAAGAAGTTAAGCACAGTTCGCGAAAGAGTACTGCTTCTAATAATAACACAAAGCGAGTAAATAACTTTCATGTTAAGCAGAATAATCATTATTCTTCGTGCAAGCTCTGCAAAAATAATCACGCGTTGCGGTCTTGCAAATCATTTTTAGAAATGGATTCTTCAGCTAGAAGAAACGTAGTACGTACGCACAAGTACTGCTATAATTGTCTTTCGTTATCGCACTCGGTTTATGAATGCAAGAGTAAACATTCTTGCAGTCAGTGTGGTAAAAGGCACCATACACTTCTTCACGGCTCAGATGCAAGTCCACAGGCTACCACTTTAAACAATAACAGTGTTGCCTCTCCCGAGGTAGAAATCCCCCTCAACCTTCCACCAATACAGTCCACTTCAAACAATTCAGTTCTTTCAGTTCGACAACCCTGTTCAGAAGATCCACTTCCACAAGGTGTCTCTCAAAACCACCCTCAACCATCTACTAGTTCCTTTCAAAGCCATTTTATAACCCAGCACAAAAAAATTCTGCTGGCTACAGCGCTTGTTAAGATAAGCGTTCACAATCAGACATTTTTATTAAGAGCACTAATAGATCCGGGCTCCGAGGCCACATTTATTTTACAATCGGTAGTGAATCGATTAAAACTCAAAACGTTTTGTACAAACGCTACGGTCTGCGGAATCGGAAAAGTGCAAAGTGAAGTTGCAACGAGTGTGTGCTCACTTACTCTTGAATCACGCACCGATCCCACTGTACATATTCCAGTAACTGCAATCGTGCTAAAACGGTTGACTGGACCACTTCCTTCACGAGCTGTAGATACGTCGAGCTTGGCTAATATAAAAATTGGCAATTAGCCGACCCAAATTTTGAAAAGCCTTCTAATGTAGATATCTTGATAGGAGCAGATATTTACCCCCATCTGTTGCGCGATGGTATAAGGAGAGAAAATGAGAACTCTCCGATTGCGCAAAACACAGTTTTTGGATGGATCCTCTCTGGACCATGTGAGGAAACATCTATAAACCCTAGTTTTCAGTCCTTTTTTAGTGAACTAGCATTAGACAAACAAATCCAACAATTTTGGGAGATTGAACATATCCCAGATGTGAAACCCATGACAGACGAAGACAAATATTGCGAAGACCTATTTTTAAACACCACACATCAAACCGCCGAAGGCCGATATGTGGTAAAATTGTCATTTAAGCCAAATTTCGATTTCAGCGAATTGGGTAATTCCAAAAATAATGCGTTTTCGCAATATCTTCGACAAGAAAAGCGTCTCTTAAATGATTCAACCCTCAAAGAAGAGTATCAAAGCGTATTACACGAATACATTTCTCTTAACCATATGGTGCGAGTTTCCACCACCCCTTTAGCTCCTAATATGCCACATTTTTATTTACCCCACCATGCTGTTTTGAAGCCAGAAAGCACTTCAACCAAGGTTAGGGTAGTCTTCAATGCAAGCGCTCTCACTGATAAGGGAGTAAGCCTCAACGACGCTCTGTATTCAGGCCCCGCCCTTCAAAACGATCTGCAATCGATACTTCTGCGATGGCGAAAATATCGCTATGTTTTCAATAGTGACATTGAAAAGATGTATCGACAGATACTTATTGAAAAGGATCACTGACGGTTCCAGCGAATTCTATTTCGTCCCTCTGTGAATTCAGAGATAGAACATTTCGAGTTGAATAGAGTCACTTTCGGAGTCAAGTGCGCTCCATACCTTGCAATTCGGACTTTACAACAACTTGCTTCAGACAAAGGCGATGAGTATCCTCTAGCTAAGGCAGTTGTCCGCTCAGACTTCTATGTCGACGATGTCTTCTCTGGCGGTTTTGATATAGAATCTGTAATTGCGCTGCAAAAGGAACTTCAAGCTCTTCTTTTGTCCGGCGGATTCGTTCTTAAAAAGTGGACTGCAAATATTCCGCGATTGTTAGGGCACATTCCGAAATGTGACATACTAAACCAAAATCTTCTAGTGTTTGATGAGTGTTCTAATACTAAAGTTTTAGGAATTGGTTGGAATGCCAAGGAAGACTTTTTTTACATTCGTTGTGAAGCATTTGAGAAAGAAAACAAACCCTTAACGAAGCGAGAACTGTTTTCTAATATAGCAAAGATATATGACTCAATGGGTTGGTTAGCACCAACTACGGTAATGTTAAAAATTCTTATGCAAGATGTCTGGAGAGATAAAACGGATTGGGATTGTCCCATTAAGGCCAATCGTTTCGATATTTGGACTCAATTCGTGGAATCCTTTCCAATCGTGAAAGAGATTCGAATTCAAAGATGGATTAATTATTCTCCAGAAGTCTCTATCCAATTGCATCGATTTTGCGATGCGTCTATTAATGCATATGCAGCATCGATATACTGCAGAGTTTCTTCTTTATCCGGTGCTGTATCCACCCAACTTCTAGGTTCAAAGACCAAGGTTGCCCCAATTAAAGCAATATCTATTCCGCGTCTAGAACTCTGTGGTGCCCTTCTCTTAACAAAGCTGATGAATATGGTCTTAACAAGTATGCCAGTGGGACAGTGCCCCATATATCTATGGACCGACTCCATGATAGTAATATATTGGATTTATGGTTGTTCATGTTCATCTCGCTTGGAAACATTCGTGAGAAAAAGAGTGTCCAAAATACAAACCGAGAGTCCCAAAGATGGTGTCTGGAGACATGTTCCATCAGAACATAACCCAGCAGATTTGAGTTCAAGAGGAGTTATGCCTGAAAATCTTATAGGTAATAATTTATGGTGGCATGGACCGAGCTGGTTAAAGCTTTCAGAAGAAAACTTGCCAAAAATGAAAATCACTAAGGATCCTAACGACTTAGACATTTTAGACCGTTTTTCTTCACTTTCAAGAGCTTTGAAAGTTGTAGCGTACATGTTTCGGTTCTTTAATAGAACCCATCCTAAGAGGAAAGGAAACTATACGTGTCGTTCAACTACTCTTACCCAGGATGAGATTGCCTTTGTGAAGAAACGGCTAACAATGTTAACCCAAAGGCGTTATTTTGGTGACGAATATGAGTCATTAGCCAATTCCCAACCGCTGAATAAATCCAGCCAAAATTTTATCTCTTAATCCGATGATTGATTCTGAAGGAGTTATTCGAGTGAACGGTCGCCTCACAAACGCAAATATAGGATTCAATGAGAAGTTTCCCATTATCTTGCCTTATGCAAAAGCTTGCGTTTTGCAGAAAAAACAGATTCAAACTCAGATAATGGGTCCTCTCCCATTTGAAAGAGTTAATTTTTCATTTCCGTTTACTAATGTTGGATTAGATTTCGCAGGACCTTTTGATATAAAAATCCAAAAGGGACGATTTTATCAATTGGGATAGGCATATGCTTGTCTTTTTGTATGCCTTTGTACCAAGGCTGTGCATTTAGAAGCCGTAGGTAGTCTGTCGACCGAATCTTTCTTGGCGGCATTCGATAGATTTGTTGGAAGAAGAGGCGTTCCACAGCAACTTTTTTCAGACAATGGAACGAACTTTGTTGGTGCGAATCGAGTCCTCACAATGGAGATTCGTAAGGCGATCGCAGAAGCGACTTCTGAAACTGAAAAGGTATACCTTCCCAGGGATCTTAAATGGAATTTTATTCCACCAGGTTCCCCGCATATGGGAGGTCTATGGGAGGCCGGTATCAAATCCTTTAAATCCCATTTTAAGAAAGTTGTAGGTAATTCAAAGCTTACCTTTGAGGAATTTACAACATTGCTTGTAAAAATTGAATCATGCATGAATTCTTGTCCGATTTCGTCTTTAAGTGAAGATCCCTCGCAGCCCCTCCCGCTGACTCCGGGTCACTTTTTGAAAGGTTCACCTTTGCTCTCGTTACCTGAAGGTCAGATCCGCGAGGATGCACCCGTAAAAAATTGGCAAAGGGTACAACAAATCTTACATTCATTCTCAAAGAGATGGAAGGAAGAATATTTGTCTGAGCTCCAACGGAGAAATAGGTGGAAATATCCACAACGAAATTTTGACATTGGGGATATTGCGGTAATTCGAAGTGAAAATCTACCGCCTACAATGTGGCGCTTGGGTAGGGTTATTGCGGTTCACCCAGGAAGGGATGGACGGGTTCGGGTGGTAACTTTAAAAACAAAACAAGGGGAAATTGTTAGGTCAATAGCAAAACTATGCCTTTTGCCTTTCGACGAAGGTCTGCAGCGGATTCATTCGACTTCCCAATAAAAAAAAAAAAAAAAAAAAAAAAAACGAATACAATTCTAAATTTATATAGGTAACTTAGTAATGCACAGCACCTAAACTGTTATATTCATTATATCAAAAAAAAAAATTGTAAATATTATACTACGTATTATAATAACCTACTAACAAGTGAGAGTGAGTCGGGGCACTCAGAAATACAACCCCCACCGATGGATTAACTAACCCCCAGCAGAAGCGAGCCGAGGCGCTTCTTTAAAAATCACCTCCACCGATGGATTATGTGGTGTATTGGATTTCGTTTCTTGTTCTTTGCAGTTCTGCAAAGGGAGGCCGGAATGTTCACTTCAATAATAAGGGACCACGCCAGGAGTTATGCAAGAGTTTTAATTTTACTTTGCTTTAAAACTATCTTTAAAATTATTCGTTGCATACTTTTTGGATACATAAATTCAAAAAAAAAAAGGGAAATCAAATAATGAGAAGAGTAAAATTACTCAATTAGTATAGCGAGTGTTTTTAAACCATGTAATTCATGTTTACGGTAAAAGCTTAATAGCTTTTCCACACAAGTGGTCAATGTTATAATTTTGAGGAATTGTTTTTCAGTCTTACCGAGACATTTGGAAATAAAAGTCTGTTATCAAGGTGATATTTTCAAGATCTTTTCCTTACGTACTTCTGGTACTGCAAATCCCTTCTCTCTTCTGTTTCCCACCCATAGATACAGAAGAAACCTGCGCAGCCCTGACGATTTTTGGATAGGAAGTTCGGTGATTAGAACCGCTGGGAATTTTGGAAACCTACAAATACAATATGTGTAAGCTTGGGGTCATTATAAGACTATATGAATTTTTTTTAAAAAAGTGTGTGTGTGGTTTTTTCTTTATATATAATTGTAACCTAACTATGACAATCTACATTTAATGATCACCACGTTAGAGCTTTGTCATATTGTTTTTTGCATTCTATTTCTATTCAAATTGTTTTACTGACAATAATTGTTGGTTGTTTTCCAAGAATTTCAAGTAGGTACCATAGTTTGAAGGCGTGTCACATGTGCGGCGCTCATATACTTATAATCAGTTGAGGGGGAAAAAATGCTGTTTTATAAAGGGTGTTATTTTGGTATTCAAAGAAAAATGCAATTTTTTGAGATAAATGATTGGATTTTTATTTAATAATAAAGAGGAAGTAATTCCGTTAATAATGAAAAACAACATCAGGCAAATGTCCACCATGTGCACGCATACAGGACCATATCCTTTTCATGAAATTTTCCATAACCAAATTGCAAAATGGCTGCCCTATGTCCTCGATAGCCTCACGAATTTTATCTTTGAGGTCTTGAATCGACGCTGGGTTGTTGGCGTAGACCTTATCTTTCACGTGACCCGAAAGGAAGAAGTCGCAAGGTGTTAAATCACAAGATCTCGGTGGCCAATTGATTGAGATAACACGGTCCGGAAACTCTTCCCGTAAAAGACCAATGTTTTCGTTGCTTGTTTGGCACGTAGCGCCGTCTTGTTAAAAGTGAACGTTGTCTCGATAGCGCAATCCATTCACCGTAACTGTTGATCCAACCTCATTTTCGAAAAAGTAAGGTCCAATGACCCCGCCGGACCATAAACCGCACCAAACAGTCACACGTTGAGGATGGAGAGGCTTCTGAACAATAACTCTTGGGTTTTTCGAGCCCTAGATGCGACAATTTTGCTTGCTGACGTAGCCACCGAGGTGGAAATGGGCCTCATCAGTCAAGATGATTTTCATGCATTTCAAGGACCCAATCAGCAAAGACACGACGTTGTTGAACCGTGTATTTTGTATCCATTTTTAGTAATGGTGTAGTTTCTACTTGTCAAATGTCAAAGAATAAAAGCTTCAAAAGTGAAAGCTACCGAAATAGCGGGTCATTCACAATAACACCTCTCATTGGAGAACCCTTTATAACGGGTGATTTTTTAAGAGGTTTAGAACTTTTTTAAAAAAAAAAACACAAAAAATTCGAAAAAATGAATGAAATATTTATTTGAATCGATAGTTTGAACCTTGCAATTTAATGTTTAAAGATAATTTCATGCAAATGTTGACCGCGGCTGCGTCTCAGGTAGCCCATCCGCTGAGTCCAATTTTGGCATACTCTTTCACACATATCGGCCGGTATCTCACGAATGAATGCATGGATGTTGGCTTCCAGTGCGTCAATCGAAGCGGGCTTGTCCCTATACACATTAGCCTTGGCATACCCCCACAAAAAATAATCTAATGGTGTCAAATCTAGGCGGCCAATTGACCGGCCCGAAACGTGAAATTAACTGTTCACCAAACTCGCCTCGCAATTGCGCCATTGTTTCGCGTGCTGTGTGGCATGTGGCACCGTCTTGTTGAAACCACATGTCATGCAAGTCAAGAACTTCCATTTCGGGCAAAAAAAAGTTTGTTATCATCGCTCGGTAGCGTTCACCATTGACAGTAACGCTGCGATTCGCATCATCTTTGAAGAAATATGGCCCAATAATGCCGCCGGCCCATAAACCGCACCAAACAGTGGCTTTTTCGGGATGCATTGGTGCATTGGCTGATCTTCACTCCAAATGCGGCAATTTTGCTTATTTACGTACCCATTCAACCAAAAATGAGCCTCATCGCTGAACACAATTTTTCGATAAAAAAGCGGATCCTCGGCCAGCTTTCCAAGAGCCCATTCACCAAAAATTCGGCGTTGTGGTAGGTCGGCTGGCTTAAGTTCTTGCACCAGCTGTATTTTAAAAGGCTTTACGCCCAAATCCTTCCGCAAAATTTTCCACGTAGTGCTGTTACAAAGGCCTAACTGCTGGGAACGGCGCCGAATCGACATTTCGCGGTCTTCTGTCACACTAGCTGATACGGCCGCAATATTTTCTTCACTACGCACAGTACGTAAACGTGTTGGTGGTTTAATGTCCAACAAAGTAAATTTGGTGCGAAATTTGGTCACAATCTTCCGAATAGACTGCTCAGAAGGTCGAGAATGCCGATCATAAAATGGAAGCAGCGCGCGATGAACATTTCGAACCGAGCACGAATTTTGATAGTAAAATTCAATAATTTGCAAGCGTTGTTCATTTGTAAGACGATCCATGGTTAAATTGCAAACCAAACTGAAGCTGTTTGACAGTGACACAAGGTACTAAACACACGTCAGCTGTCAAAACCAGTGTTGCCAAAACCAAACCAGCTAAAAAATCACCCTTTATAAATGCAGGAATCTGTGTTCATATAATTGAGAAGCAACCTGTTGCTAAATTGGATTTCACCTGCTGTGGTTTTGCTATTAGTGCCCGTTTGAAGCCAATTCGATTGTTTAATTTGAATGACTCTGTGGACATTTTTCAATAGGTACTAAACCATGTTTTAGTGATTGTTTCAGGTTTTCTATATGAATAACATATTTCCGTTGAGAATAAAAACTGCTTACAAATATTTTCGGGAAAAAATGGTAAGTCATTGTGAAAATCATGTAAGGTATTGGGATAATCCAAGTCTACCTCCATGATGATACCAATATCTAGATTATTCAAATACATTATACATAATAACTCTTGGTAAAGTGATCAGTGTTTAACACCCACTGAAAACCACCACAGCGAAGAGTTTGATTCATAGCCCAACCATAGAGATTATTAACATCCAAGTGCAGTGGAAATAAAGTCACTCGTTTTATGCAATATGCAAATGGCAATGGGGATTCGATACGATTTGGCTGATATTATTGCCCATTTGAAACAGTTTACATCATTGTTCTTCACATTGATAACAGCCTTGTTGTTAATGAAAGCTGGCAATTTGAAGTGCGCTGACCCCTTCAAGCACTGATATCTATTTATATTTAATTAATTGGCTTTTATTCTAATTAGAGTCCATCCACTGTCTTGCTCCTGAAACTCTTCCAGCTTCTGCATTATATTCTCCTCCATTTCTTTTATAATTTCATCAATATTATCATATAAAAGAACGGGTTGCATACGTGTCGACATTGATTTTATATCAAATTCCATATCATCATCATTACCTTGTGAAGATTAATAATAATTCCAAATTGAATTTAAATGAATTATTTTGCATAATACTTTCTTGTAATAGATTTTTTACAATTGATGTCTTTCTGGCAAAAAATGAATTTACATCCAAATCGTCTCCTTTTTCATTAGTCACGGAATATTATTATTTTATGCACATTATCAGAGAAGGACACTTTGATGTAAGATTTATTTGCATTGCTTCGCTGATGCTGCTTTCATGTTCTCCTGTTCACCACAATGTTACAATATTCGATGATGCTGATGTCGATGGTGATCCTGATGTTGTTGCAGGTAGTGCTGTCACTGGTACATTCACCTCATTTTTTCCCCTCTCCTCATCCATAACTACACACCTTAACAAATGGTCCTTCAATTTATATTTTCTGGTAAAGGTTTTACCACAAACCAAACAATGATTTAAGATCTTGTTGTGTACAGTATCCGTATGACGCTTCAAAACACCTTTACACGAAAACACTTTATCACAAATAATGCACTTCACTTTTTATTTTATTTTTTTTCTTTGCAATACGCAATGCACTTCATTATTTCTAAAACTAAAACTTCTATATACCCTTTGAAACAGTATAAAAATTCAGACTACAGTACAAACATAAAAATAAATACTACCAAAATAGCTCCTATATGAAACGTTATCTATGACAACAAAATATGTCAAACAAGCACGTTGAGATCCAATTACATAATCCCAAAATAGCCCCTGCATGAAACGTATTACTCGCTCCCCAAAAATTAAACCGTAACCTTTGTCAGCATTGACAAACTACACAAAACCACAGTACTAAAAATAAGTTATAAACAAATAAGCCGCTATTGGAACAATCAGGTGTCAATCAAACTCTAATTTTGCAACATTTCGAATACCAGAACCTACCTATCCTATCTACTCACCCCACATAATAATTCGATCTCAAAAGCACCAAAACCGAAAATTCGTTGACAAGATCCAGAAAAACCCTTAATACGTTCATTGTATACATTGTATGGTAACACTCTTCTGATGTGCTTAAGTCACACACACTGCTTATTTTGGTTTAAGATAATAGCAAGCGAACACAAGAAGTTCATGCTCATTCTGCCCTTGGTTGCGATGGGCTGCATGCCAATTTTTAGGAAAATGACAACAATAATTCCTTGGTATGGCAGTGGTTTGTTTTTTATTTCAGTGGCAATTCTTGTTTGAGTGTCGTGAGAGCATCTACAAGCAATATTGGGAAAAAAAAAGCTCCTCCATACTGACAGTTTTTGTTGGACTGAGTAAAGTGTCCGACTGTTGACAGGAATGGGTGGAAGTAGGGACGTGTCACAATAGGGTATTACAGGAGGAGTAAAATGATTTACGACTAATTCCACAGGTAGATGGGGTGGAAAGTAGTTCCCAGTGTGAAAATATCAGTGGCAAAACATACTGGATGGTTGTCTAGGCTGCAGTGGGGAAAACCTAGATTTTTCAATTGCTATTATGTAAATACAGTGGGAGAATTTGAAGAAGATAGTGCTGCCCGAAAAAACGGGTAATGGAATCGGAGAATGGGGGAGGAAGTACTAACTGCCTCCGAACGATGGTTCGATTTAGTGGTAAATGATGAATGTACGTCGTGCCATTGAACGCAGAGGTCGGTAAGGACAAACTGAGTCTCGTCGTTGAGTGGTGGACCGTTTTTTTTTTTTTTTTTAAAAAGCTCAAGAGGAGGAGTGCGCGGCTATTATCGAAAGCATGAAATATTCTCGAGTGGGAAAAATAGTAAAAGTTTATGGTGCGAAAAGAGTAACATTCGAGTTAGTAAGAAAAAAAGGGGAAATTCAAACAGCGGCCAACGAATTTCCAGGAGCGGTACAATGGCCAGCGCTGGCCAGCGCTGAGTCACAACAACAGCGCCCCTCAGTTCGATGAAGGTCCGTCCGATTCTGTTGTGGAGGTAGAGTAAGTACTCGCATATTTTATGTGTTATAGTTGGTTAGGTCGAGCGGTAGTTGGAGAGCATGCCAAGCTCTTCGCTCTCGATGCTCCTGTCCCTTTATATTTCCGTTCCCATCTATTGTTCCTATCCACTTCCAGTTCCGAATCCCTTTTCGATTCCAAACTCCTTCGATATCCCAATTCTAGCCACGCTACACCTTTTTGAAGTTTGTCCATAATCGATGTACTTCCTCTGTGATTCTCGTCCGCTCCAATGCGATGTCCGCGACTTCACCGATCATAGTCACTGATGATCACTATACTTCAAGAATTAAAACACGTCGTAAGGATCCTTGTCTTCATTTAACGGCTTGTAATGGTTGAATAATTCCTTTAGCTATCGCTATCTATATCTTCGGCTATTCCGGCTCGAAGGACCATGTAAAAACTCCTCCTTCCTCAAAGAAAGTTAATTCTTAATAGCTACCTTATCTCTGGTGGGGGTTGCTATCAGAAAGAAAATATTTTTTATTGATTATATGCTAACAACCAGCGAAAAACGATACTGAGACCCCCAACTCGCAATCCTCTTCCCCTGGCCGCCTAATTTTTTTTTTTTTTTTTTTTCAATTTCACCATTTTGTTTTCTAATCGGTGTTATGTTATTTTAGAATCCGTGTGACATGCAAAAACATACAAAAAATGGAAAATAAATTCTGCCAACCGCTGCCAACCGTGGGGGAATGTTATACAGTTCTGGAATACCATATTTTTGCATAACTGAATGCTATTGGGTAGTTATTATATATTTTTAAAAGGCAAATAATATAATTTGTTCGGTTTATAAAACTATCTAAATGAAATGTTTTTCATACTAAAAAACATATAAGAACAAACATGGTTGTATATTTGCCGCTTTTGAATATCACTAACTTTGATTTAATGAGTACATTTTTCTTAAATAACTGAAGAAAAATTGCTCAAAATGTTGTTATTTACCAATCTACATTGTTCATTTTTCATAAATATTTTAAGCAAAAGTACGCTATTTCCTAGAAAAAAATACTATCGAATTATTTTAATCGGTCTCTTTATTCTTGCCTATTTATATCTTACAATAACTTGCTGTGCAATATTGCATGGGAGTCGGTATAGTTGTATAAGTTATAATAGCTTACTGTGCAATAAAGCCAATATAGTCTACCGTGCAATATTGCACAGTAAGCTACAAAAAAGAAACGTACTTTGACTTATACAACTAGTTGACCAATATAGGTCACCAGTTGTTTTGCATCGCTTGCACCTTCGCAAGTGATTGCTGGCGCGCATTCATGGCATTGTGTTTGTTGATGTAATGAACAGGATGACCTTCCCCCTGTCTCCTTAAGCTGTATTAAAAGATCTCCTTTCTGGGTTATCCTTATCATAGATACCGTGTAACCGAACTCTTCCAGATTGAGGTTGCCCTTTACATTGTAAATTCTACGAGAATGGTAACCGCTTTGAATTTTCAGACAAAAGATATTATATGCCGTACACCAGCATAATTTTCCTGTATGTAACCAATAATTTACATTCGAGGTATGCAATATATGCAATACTTCTTCTTTAACTCGGAGCACATTACGAAAGTGGCGTTCTACAGGTCGTGTACTACTGCCTTAAATCATATTTTTATAAATGCGTTTTTCTTACAGGGTCTTCAAACATCTTGATAACACAACCTGGTTATCATACTCAAAACTATATAGGTAAGTAATATCATGTACATATGGACTAATAGCTAGGGTTGCCAGAAATGTTTCTCAAAAATTATCAGGAGATTGATAACAAATCGGGAGGATGAGAAAAAACTCATTACTCATTAGTACAAAACACCTTTATAGTTTTATTTCAAGGTTTTCTTCAAAACAACAATAACAGAAACATGGAAATCACAAAAAATACAGTATATAAATCCATACCACCATTATCCTTCGAGCAGACAAATATATTTGGAGAAATATTTACGTCAATGTGGTAGTTCAAAAACAAAAAGAGTAATGCCAATCTGTTGTATAGTTCCATAGGCTCCGATAACGTTTCTTTGTAATAAAACCAAAGAGACTCCCGGAATATCGAGAGAACTGGCAACCCTAATAATATCATGAACTATTTTCAAATTTCCGTGTAGTTATAAACCTAATTTTTACCTCATTGGGTAAATTAACGCAGTACTTCGAAACGCAAAGGGAAATAATCTTCTAAATGGAGATCGGATAATTCAGACACAGGCGAATGTTTTCTTTTATGCCGGCCTATCATTTGAATATAATGGATCAACTAGTCAGATTGAAAGGATAAATACTACGTACTCGAGAAAGCTTCAGAAGGATTTAATTGTTGAAGTAAATAGAATTTAATGTATTTTTTTGCCTATATTTAAAATTTGAACCTTTCAGATTATTTCACTTAGCGTAGAAACTATTAAAAATGACTCTATTCTGCTGTCATACTCATACACAACTGATAAACCGAGTTATGTGAGCGATGTGGAGTTATTCCAATGGGAACTAACAGAATGGAGTCCATGTGATGCACTTTGTCAGGGAAATTCTTTTCAGGTAGCAGAGTGCATTAAGGTAGACTCTAGACTTAAAGTCTCACCACCATTTTGTGATTCTACTACCAAACCAGGAGCTCAATATAGAACTTGTAACACTGATTGCTATATAACGTAAGTTACCAATATTTATTGCATGGCCTTATCTCTTATTGGTTAAGTATGCTTGTGCCCATGTATCATAGAAGGAACTAAGGGGACTATTTTAACATATACATTATTTTTCTTAGTATTCTCAAAAAAAGGAACATTTAAGGAACATTTACTTACACAAATTCAATGAAAGCAGTTTCAAAAATTTTCTAAAAGCTGCAACCTAGTTAAATCAAAGATAGCTGTTATAAAAAATATGTTTTCTAAGATTAAACTTGTGGAGATAGAATGTTTGGAAGTAAACGGACTTTCAGTCTCTTATTTTTAAGTTCCCAGAAACCCAGAATCGTGCATTACAAACCTCACTTTCCCCGATTTGTACATAATCTCATTCTCAGCAACCTATTCCACTTAAAATGATCAGCCTCCAATACAGGCTTACTCAAACACCGTATATGGCCAGTATCAATTAGACAAAAGATCACTTTGTGTGTTCATAATGTACGACAGGAGCATTGCAATTTTGGGGTATCCTTCTGGATATTTTATAAAATTTCATAAAATTTTGAAAATTCTACTGTAAACGGTATCTAAGCGACCTCTAAGGGGTGCAGTGTTACTATACGTCTTTCATAATTAGTATTACGGAGAATAAGAAAATCCAACCATCAAAATATTTACAACTGAAGCGTTTAGAATGACAAGGGGTTAAGTGACATTTTTTAAATTTTTTATGTTTTTTATCTGATAAAGGTGTTATGTGACGACTTGAATTTTGGTCTATTCGCCGATACTCTACTGTACTTACTACAGGAGTTAGCTTTGGATGAAGGTGGTATATACACAACTTTTTCAGGTTTCGTAGAGTAAGAAAGTGTTAAAATCACTTAACACAATCACTTAATAATTGTATAAAACGATGTGTAACAAATCTGGTTTGCGCATAAAGGTGCTTAGTGCTCACTTAACACCTTTATGTAGTTTGACTTTACATGTTATACATACTAGCTTAAGCTCATTCACGTTTGTTCATGCTTCTACATTCTACAGGTGGCCGTCTGAAATAGTGAACAATTAACGGTAATGTTCCTATCGCCGAGCTGTGAAGTTAATATTATACTGTGCTCGCGCGTGATTACATTAATCCTTTTTCATACGAGTATAGCGAAGTGCTGACACAGTAAAATATTTTGAAAATGTTACAAAGAGGAAAAATGTTGTACAATGTTTTTAAAGCAAAGCAAGAAAACAGAGGAAAGATAAAACTTCCACTGGCAAAAGGTATCTCATAGCTTTAAAGTTTTGTTTATTTGTACCATATAAATTTGTTTTTATTAGGAAATGAAAAACAAGAAGTTGCAGGTGGCACAAGTTCAACGTTCGATAGCGTTGATCCTTCTAGTAATATACCTTATCAGTTTTAAAATCTTAAAATATACTTATTTAGCTTTTGATCTAGATGTTACCGTTGAATTGAATAAAACACACGATAGGGAAGAGAGTGATACTGATCAGGATTTTTCAGCCGGTGATAGCGATGAATATATTCCCGATAATGAGGACATATTAGTAAGCAGCAGTGAAAGTGATGTAAGTTCTAAATGTACAAAATCATATAACCGAAATGCTGAGGAAGTAGCAGATGATACATCTTCTCTTATAAAGAAATCACCACAGAAATCGAAAAAAAGCCTAGAAATCCTTGCAAATGGAAACAACGTGAATCTGCTCTTCTCAGAGAGCAAGGCAAAGAGTATGTGACAAAAAGCGGAGTTATTGTGAAACAAAAAACTGTTATTTCGGGAAACCTCTGTGAACCCAGCAAAAATTGTCGATTTCGTTGTTCAGAAAAATTAACGTTTGACCAGAGAAATGTGCTATTAACAGGTTTTTATAAATTATATATTAACTCCAAAAATGCTCTGCTTTTTAAAAGTATTATAAAGAAAAGTTCCAGTCGGAAAAAAGCTATTAGCACCAAGCAAAGGAACTTTACTTACGAATACTACGCCGTTGTCAATGGAAACTCTATTAAAATCTGTAAAGGCGCTCTTTGTTCACTTTATCAGATTGGCAGAAAAAAATAGAGATCATTCAGAATAAACTGAAAGCCTGTGAATTCGTTCCATCTTTGGATCAAATGGGTCGTCATGAAAGCCGACCGAACAGAATTCCAGAGGAGGTAACTGCTTTTGTTACTGAGCACATAAACCAGTTTCCGTCCGAAGACTCGCATTACTCTAGAAACAAAAACCCTTGTAAGCGATATCTCTCAGCTTTGCTTAATATTTCGAAAATGTTTAAGCTGTATATAGAAGAATGTACAACAAAGAATAGAGACGAGCACTTTTTTGTAAAAGAGTCTTTTTATAGACACATATTTGATACTAAATTTAATCTGTCATTTCGACATCCACTAAGCGATACTTGTAGTACATGCGATGCAGGAAGCAATACAACAAAGCATCGGTTGAGCTACAAGTCAGCATTTGAACACCAGAAAATTGATCGTGAAAAGGCTCGTACAAATTCTAATGTGTGCTACCTAACAGTTGATTTACAGCAAACTATGCCTTTACCTAAACTTACGACTTCGAAAGCTTTCTACTTAAGACAGATGTGGTTTTACAATTTGGGAATCCATACCATTACATCTGAAGGTGAAAAGCCCTTCATGATGACATGGACCGAGGACGTAGCTGACAGAGGAAGCACGGAGGTTGTAAGTTCTCTTTGGACTTTTCTCCAACAAAATAACGATCTCAAAAGAAGAAAACATTTGATAGTTTGGTCAGATTCATGTGCTGGTCAAAATAAAAACTTTAACATGATTTGCTTATATCAAGTGCTCATTTTGCAGGGCTATTTTGATGTCATTGACCATAAGTTTCCAGAAGTGGGGCATTCCTTCCTGGACAGCGATCGCGATTTTGGCAGAATCGAAAAAGTTTTACGCAAACATGAAACAGTGTACACAGCAGAACAATACCGAGACATAATAAGGGCTGCAAGCTCCCGAAATACGGTTGTAATCGATATGGAAAATCATTTTCGTTCCCTAAACGATTTGCAGTTCAAACTCAATGTAAAAAATGCAACCAAAAACGAGTTAAATGAAAAAGTACAATTCCGAGACACAGTTAAGTGGATACGTGTCGAAGAATACGGATCTTATTTGTACAAAGAATGTTACAATGAAGAAATACCCTTCAGCAAAGTTGTCATCGCTAAAAACAAAAAACTACCAGAAAAAAACACAGACTTTTTACCACGCGAAAGAAAATCCAAGCAGCTATCAGCAGAAAAAACCAAAAATTTAGAGGATCAAATGAAGTTTGTCCCACTGGAACACCGTTGGTTTTATGAAAAGGCCATGGCTGCAGGTCCTGACGTTAAAAATGTAAAAAAAAAGAAAATAAATAAATAAACAAAAATGGCACTTAACACCTTTTTCTATTTTTTAACAAAAATTAATAATGAAATGTTTGGCATAAAGGTGTTAAAGGAGTTGATTTATAAAAAAATACCACTTATCATTAGTTTTAATAAATGAATTTTTATTGTCGAAAATGATACTAGTTTTATTATTATTTTGTTGGTATTACCGAATTCGTATTGCTTCAGCAGGGAAAATTCTGAGCAAAAAACTTTAAAGGCTTGTAACTCGAAACTTGAAATTTGTCACTTAACACCTTTTCATTCTAAACGCTTCACTGTCGCGGCCGCCAACTGGGAGGGATGCGATTTCACCAAATAAACGTATTCCGTATATTTATTTGTTGGTTTGACATTAATTACATAGGACATTTTAACGATAACTTACCGCAGTTCTACTCCCTCTTTCCTTGACGGCTGACGGTAAATGTGCCAAATTAAACGAATTTCGCTCGTAAGGTGAATGGACACAAGAAAAAGAGGAAAAGATGAATGTCTGAATGAAGAAGAAGAGTAAGGTTGCGTTCACAAGAGTTCAGCCTTACAGCTTATCCGCACCAACAATTCTTAAACTTTTTCCTACGGTAGAACCAATTTTCAGTTATTTTACTTTAAATCGACCATAAGAGTGTCAACACATAAAATTTTTATTTTACCGAAAATCCAACACAGTTAAATTTATCTCGATTCATTCTGTTATTTAAACGCTGTTTCTGTGATTTTTGATGTGATACCTTCTCTATCATTGAGTGACCCATTTTTAGCAATTAATAGCCCTTTTTTATTATCAGCCATGATCCATATAGATCATCGAAATACATGCACTTACAACAACAGCACATGATCCTGATATTCATCGAGATCACGAATCATGATCTGAAAATGTATTGTACTAGGTTGCTTGTTTCATTTTTCAATGTTGGTGTGCCTGTAAACGATAGCCATGTTGCCAGACTAAAATATTCAACACCCTTCACAACACAAAAAATCAAAAAGCATTTTTTTCACATCGAATACATTTCCCGCCTTCGAGATGATTTTGCTTTTTCATTCCATAAAGGTATGCCCAGACCAGCGAAATATTTAAGTAAATGTTTCATAAACATTTATTTAACAAAAAAAATGTTTATGAAATGTTTCGCAGTTCGTTAATAATTTGTTTCAGAGGTGTGTTTTTGTTCTTTTAACATAACCTGCATAAATTTAAATTGTTTTAGAACCTAGTTATTGGGAAACACGTTTCTTTTTTATCACAGAAAAATCTAATTCTAACTTCATTTTGTTCTTCTGGAATTTCGTGCCTAAGCCGCTGTCATTTACTTTGTCTAAGAATTCCAATCTGAGCGGACCAGAGGTGCAAACTGAATTAAGACTTCTATTACAATTTGAACTGATTGTAGGTAAACTCATTTCCTTTTAGAAACAAAACACACCATAATACGGAAGCCGTGTTGTTGTTTTCGAGCTTCTGGTCGTGAATTTCCGACAGTACAAAGTATTTCATAAACGTTTAATAAATACTTATTCGGCGTATACACCGGCAAAAACAGAAATGTTTGACAAAAAATGTTTATGAAATGTTTCTGAAACAAATCGAGAACATTTCATAAATGTTTAAAAAAATCATTCGCTCGCATGAATACACCGAAATACCGAAAAACAGCAACGAATGAAAAACGGTTAAAGGGACCGTAATTTATTTAGTGATCGACAGTTTTTTGTAAAAATCTTTTAAAATATTAACATTTCCACAAAACAGCCACGTGTATAGCTACGAGCATGATCTACAAAAAAGGTATCTAAACATTTTTCTGTAAATCAAGAAATAAACAACTTTTTGTGCGAATGAAAATATTTTTGCACCAAATCACTTATTATTTCAAAACTAGTCGATGTATCGCTACCATTGGTATTTATCGTTTAACTAGAGGTTATACCGGACGTTATGTGCAAATTTCACCCTTCTACGTCAAGTAGTTTCTGAGATAGCCAATTAGTTTCTGAAGGTCTAGTGGTCGGACAGACGGACAAAAGCGAAACTAAGAAGGTTCCGTTTTATCCCTCTGGGTACGGAACCTTTAAAAAAGGCATGGATAATAGCCGATAATAAGTCGAATGAATAAAAACTAGCAATTGCTTTGAGGAAAAGGTTATAGCTAAGTAAAAGCCCTTCGCAATTGCTTTGAATCGGTATGAATAAAAATCGACTTTGCTGTAGTAAGTTCGAAAATTCGAACACAGCATTTAATTCGCTGTGCGTGTACTTGCTTTGCAGTTCCTGTGAAACCAGTGTCCATGTTCTGTAAGTTATGCGATAAATTTTCGCTACGAAAACAACATTCCGTCGCTTATCGCACCTGGAAAATAATGGAGTTCTCTAACTCCATTCGAAAACATATCCTCTAGTAGCTTTTAATTTCATGGGAATTTTGGAAAGATTTACTCAAGCTGTCAAGATACTGGAAAACAAAACAATAAAAATTTATTGTATAAGTCGGTTATTTTAAACTAAATTTCCTTTATTATCTTATATTTTTATTATATTTAATTGCGCATGCCTTTTTGGACAGCTGCCTCTTTTTCTTTCTCTTTTCAATATGGCCGACACTCACCTGAAGTTAGTAGTCGTATACCATCTACTGGGCTGAACACGTCCACAACTTCGTCGTGGGACGAGTTCAGTACTCATTTCTTATTTTACTACAATTCTAATTTACTTTACAGGTATTTTCAGTGGTGTACACAACATACCCAAAGGTGAACGGTTTTATAAATTTGATTACGCCTTATGCTAAACTAATACTTGAAAACAAGGATGATGTAGCACAATGAAATTTATTTAAAAATTGTTGGCAAATATGACATCAACTAGGACTGTACTTGTGTTTTTGCTGGATGGGAACATTTTTACAGACGTATTTTATTTAATTCATGTTAAGAGTTTTCTTACTTAGAGAGCTTAAATCATTATAGACAGTGCTTAGCTGTTAATAGAAAGGCAACTTATAAATTAATACTATTAGCTCTCTTGTGTTTTTTATAAATAAAGCACCAAAACCTCTGGATGTTGAGGCCATTTTCGATAATAACAAATACGATTCCATAGCAAGATCCATCAAAAGTCAAAAGCTCTGTGTGTTGTGATAAATTAAGACAGTTGAAATGGGTATTTTTTCGCTCTCATAGTTACAGAACCGGAATATATCACATAAATCCATATTATAGTTTTTGGGATAGATATATCGACGCGATAATTACAGAGTGTGGGCACAGACCAATAAATTTGAATTTTTCTTGAAATTCTAACGACTTTTGTGGAAAATCGAACAAAAGTAATGAATTCTAAGAAAAAAATCCAGCAATATAAGTGCAATCTAAAGCCCCGATTATGCCTGGAAACATGATGTTGCCACATAGTAACTCAGGAAACAGCTTTAAGGCAGTTTCTACTTAGCTTACGTCGCCGGTGTGATATAAGGAGAGAAGGTACGTACAACAGTTACCCGGTTGCACATAGTAACCTGACAGGGTTGTGTGGTGTGGGGAATTTAATTTATCTATATAGTACGGAACATGTTTATCCTTTATGATAACAGCCGTATTTTATTATCAGCGTGATCTGATCCGAATCAGATCACGAAAATAAAACAATACATATATATATATATAGTTGGCGCAACAGGTCTGTAGAGACCCAAGGCCTAGCTTCTCACAACCAATCGTTTTGTGTGAGTTTCATTTTTGGAACGAATGGAAGGGATCTACAATTTTATGCCGATTCCAAACGGCTAATTGAGAAGCTCTTAAGACAGTTATACTCTCGGATGTTTGTCAGACGTTCGCGAGAGGCGGCGCAGTGGAAAAAACCCTAAGTTGGAATTTGGGTTTTTGCGGGATTCGAACCTGAGTCCCTCGCTTAGTAGTCCAACACACTAACCACTAAGCCACTGCGCCTGCAATACGGATCAAAGAAAAATTTCATTTTGGAGTTGTGGCAACAGTTGCTTTCAAAACACGACGGATAATGTACGAAAATAACAAACTTCATATTGCCAACAGCCATATTGCAAACATTCTGTACAACGTGACGTCACAATATGATGTCAATTGACATGAGATTTCATTTGCTTGTCGGGGGTGTTACCATATGAATCAAATTAATAGCTTTTATTTTTGGATATTGTTTCAAAAAAAATATTTTAAAATTCTATGTTCAAATATGCAACAAATAAACAATATTTCGCTGCTGTATTTCGGTGTATTCTTGCGAGCGAATGATTTTTTTAAACATTTATGAAATGTTCTCGATTTGTTTCAGAAATATTTCATAAACATTTGTCAAACATTTCTGTTTTTGCCGGTGTATACGCCGAATAAGTATTTATTAAACGTTTATGAAATACTTTGTACTGTCCGAAATTCACGACCAGAGGCTCGAAAACAACAACACGGCTTCCGTTATATGGTGTGTTTTGTTTCTAAAAGGAAATGAGTTTACCTACAATCAGTTCAAATTGTAATAGAAATCAGATTGGAATTCTTAGACAAAGTAAATGACAGCGGCTTAGGCACGAAATTCCAGAAGAACAAAATGAAGTTAGAATTAGATTTTTCTGTGATAAAAAAGAAACGTGTTTCCCAATAACTAGGTTCTAAAACAATTTAAATTTATGCAGGTTATGTTAAGAGAACAAAAACACACCTCTGAAACAAATTATTAACGAACTGCGAAACATTTCATAAACATTTTTTTTTTTGTTAAATAAATGTTGATGAATCATTTAATTAAATATTTCGCTGGTCTGGGCATAACTTTATGGAATGAGAAAGCAAAATCATCTCGAAGGTGGGAAATTTATTCGATGTGAAAAAAAAGCTTTTTGTTTTTTTGTTTTATGAAGGGTGTTGAATATTTCATATCATTAGTCGTGATCTCGATGAATAGCAGGATCATGTGCTGTTGTTGTAAGTGCATGTATTTCGATGATATATATGGATCATGGCTGATAATAAAAAAGGGCTAACATTAGCTATTATATCCAACCATTTTGCAAAATACATGTTTTCGTCTTAAAATGAAACAACAATTTAATTTTTGGGAACGCGCCCATCAGCTGAAAGAGACTCACTAAACACACTACTCAGTCAGTGTTTTTAGCACTCTTTCTTTATTTTTCCCAAAGCGTGGTCATTTTTACCCTTTTCACTGAACTCAAATTTCCTGGACCCCAAATCTCCACTTCCGTATAGGATAATTCGTATATGAGCGTATCCGCCTAAAATGTTCGCATAGCAACAAAATTGGTACTCTCAAAGCTGTACAGGCTTTTTTTTACACCTGTGCGAAAATTATATTCACCTCTCGAATGTGGTAGAATTTTGCAGAACGTCAAGCTAACCATTTGACAGTTTATGAGAAAAAAAAAATATTCCAATTTAAATTGGTTGGTAATTGTTGTTTACGATTGACAAAAAAAGAAATACTAATGTGTTTAAAGAACATTCATTGGTTTTCCCAGTGGCTACTTTGAATGAATGGCATTTTTTTCGGACATATTTATATCAATTGTTGCATTCACCTGCGGAAAATATAATTAGTATGTACTGTTATTAAGGCAAAGTAAAAACCACGCAGCTTTCGATGGATAAAAACGTATATTGAAAAAGTATCATGCAAGAAAAAAAAAGATGACCAAATGTCATCAGGTCTGGCACGAGCAAAACAAATAAGTGGTGCCAAGAGAAAATCTGCTATCATTTCATCTGTGCAAATGTACTTTAAGTTGATCGTGCCGTCTTCTATTTTATTACGGATGAAGTGATGCCTAACATCGATGTGTTTTGTCCGTGGATGATAGGCGCTGGTTAACACCAAACTGATCGCACTTTTACTGTCACAGCAAATTGTTGTAGAGTTTGGACAGCTTGAGATAAGTTCAGCTTCCAAATTCTTGAGCCAGATTGCTTCTTGAGTCGCTGAAGAAACCGCCATGTATTCAGCCTCAGTGGATGAGAGGGCAACAGTGGGCTGTTTTTTAGAGTTCCAGGATACTGCTCCTTGTCCAGAGATGAAAACATATCCAGTGAAAGACCTCCTATCTTCGGTATCATTAGCCCAATCAGCATCACAAACTTGCTAAACTCCAGTTTAGCATCAGCTGTGCCTTTTAAATATCGAAGGATTCGCTTAACTGCAGTCAAATGTGCCTTCCCATAGTTGTTGTTATATCGAGATACAGCGCTCACCGCAAATTGTGCCTCACCCATCTCTTTCATTTTGAAAGTACTATGGAGGTATGACTTTAACTTCTTTTTGATATCTTTGTCTTTTTTAAATATCAAAAGATCATCAACATAAATTGCCACCATAACCAAATTCGTATCTTTACCCGAATAGTACACACAGGGGTCAGTATTGGACCTCTTTAGACCGAATTTCTTTAAAGCAGTGTCAAGCTTTTGGTTCCATAACCGACTTGCTTGCTTTAACCCATACAATGATTTTTTTAGGTGACAAACTTTGCCGGTGTTGTCGGTGTAACCTTCCGGTTGTAACATATAAATTTGTTCGCCAAGATCACCCTGCAAAAAAGCGGTTACTGCGTCCATCTGGTCTATATTCAGATCATATTGAGCAGCCAAAGGCAGCAGAAAACGAACTGAGCTGTACCTTACAACGGGCGAAAACGTCTCCTCGTAATCGATCCCCTTTTTCTGAGCACATCCCTTGACGACTAAGCGGGCTTTATAGCGGTATACGTTGCCTTCGCTATCGCGTTTGGTCTTGAACACCCATTTGCAATTTATTGTTTTTTTTTTGTAGCATGGCAAATTTACGAGATCCATGTTTTATTTTCTCGTAGGGATTCAAGCTCTTCTGCCATTGCTTGTCGCCAAAGCTCAGAGTCGGCTCTATCTAATGCCTCATTAACTGTTAATGGACCATGTAACTCACGTGTCTTTGCTGCATATGTGTAGTGTTCTCTTCTCAAAGGTTTCGCTTGTCGTTGACTTCTTCTTAGTGTAGGCTGTGTACTCGATGATGGTATCTCATTCACTGAATGTGGAATAATGTATTCTCCTTCAAGCTGAGAAGGAGTATTTTGTGATTCGCTGATTAAACTTCCGGACTCGATCTCGTCCTTGCACGAATTATAACTGCGTTCACTATCACTATCGGAGCAATATTGGTTTTCCTCGCTCGCCGATTCGCATGCAGACCCACTGTCACCATCCCCCACTGCATCAGCAACATCTGAGAACAATTCAGAAGAATTAATAAAATTGTACTTGTCAATTACCTCAACTGATGATAAGATCTGATGTTCAAAAAACACAACATCACGACTGATGACAATCTTCTTCTTGTTTGGATGATAAAGCCGGTATGCCTTGGCTTCCTCACAATAACCCACGAAAATGCAAGCTTCGGATTTGGGATCTAACTTTTTACGTCGCTCCTTTGGTATATGCACCATCGCCTTGCATCCGAATATCCGCAAACGACTCATGTCTGGAGTCTTGCCAGACCAGACTTCCTCAGGAACACATCCAGTAGACGAACTGCTTGGCGATCTATTGATAATAAACACCGCTGCAGCAACTGCTTCAGCCCAAAGCGATTTCGAAACGTTTGCATCCAGAAGCATACACCTCGCCTTTTCGATGATCGTCCTGTTCATTCGCTCTACTAAGCCATTTTGCTGTGGTGTGTACGGTGCCGAAGTCTGATGTCGTATACCATACTTGCGCAATAATGTTTGAAAAATACTGTTACAATATTCAGAACCATTGTCGGGACGTCAAAGTGGATGATGGCGAAAACAAAGTTGCTTTTTATGGGCGAAAGGGACAGCGCAACTGGACTACCAAGAAGAAAATCAATTCGAGCAGCAGTACCAGTGGAAGCAGCAAAGGACCAAGGTGTTACGAATGCAAAAATTACGGACACA
This sequence comes from Cheilosia grossa, assembly GCA_963082955.1. Taxonomy (NCBI): domain Eukaryota; kingdom Metazoa; phylum Arthropoda; class Insecta; order Diptera; family Syrphidae; genus Cheilosia; species Cheilosia grossa. The sequence continues at coordinate 41,992,030 of OY720144.1, read as the reverse complement.
TTGCACGTAATTGTCCGTCCAAACAGTGCAGTAACAAGGGTGCTCCAGCAAGTTCGAAAGGTGTTTTCTACACGTCATTTGCAGTCAGTTTGGTACAGCGCAATGGGTGGTATATGACTCAGGTGCATCGGCGCATATGATCAGGTGCATCGCCAGTGATAGGGACACCTGAACTCTCGATGCCCATGATCATCGGTTTGTACTCCTCCGACGGACGAGCTGTCCTCCATCCTCGTGGTAATGAGCTTCCTTAATAGACCCACTCTTCGTGTGAGTCCATTGTCCTGGAAAGCCTTCTCCAGATTGGTCCACGCTTCCTTAGCTGTCTTGGCGGATTGAACATGGACGAAATTAATCGAATCAATTAACAAAATTATTTTCGACCTAGCCTTGTTGTCCTTCTTTGTGTCCGCTACCGTTCCAGATGCAACGCAGTCCCAGACTTCCTCGTGCTCTAGGTATGCACGAACGGCAAACTTCCACGCGTCGTAGTTCTCTCGGCCCTTTAGCTTCTCAATCGATGGCAAACTCGTGTGCGACATTTTTTTTTTTTTAATAATTACGTTTTAATCTAATATAGGGACTGGGCCCATTACCTGTTATTAAGGCAAAGTAAAAACCACGCAGCTTTCGATGGATATAAACGTATATTGAAAAAGTATCAAGCAAGAAAAAAAAGATGACCAAATGTCATCAGGTCTGGCACGAGCAAAACAAATAAGTGTTGCCAAGTAGCAAGGGAAAATACATTCGCTTTTCAACATATACAATGTTATAAGTGGTTTAAACGAACTCTCCCAGTCCCTGTCACCTGTGCAGTCCCGCGGTTAATTTCTGTGATGCAAATGAAAAACAAAACATGAAATAGGTAGAACAAAAACAAATTCATTTCACCTACCTTTTATCACATTTTACCGCAGCTCTTTGTCTATTATTTCAGTCCCTTGTTCGTTACCTATAATATAATGAAAACAATATAATCCCTATATTTTATAGAAATGAAGAAAGATATTACTTACCCCTGCAAATGTTATCCATGCCTGTTTTTCGTTGTAAAGTTTCTTTTGTTGACACTGAAGTGTCAAAATAAGTATGCTGAACCGAACTTTTGGATACATGTTGGCAAAGTTCAGATGCAATGTTGATTGAGTGGGTTTGAAAATTCGAAGAGCAGGACGCTGCGATGAGATGAAATAGGTAGCACGATCTTTAAGAAGCCGAAGAGCTGTTTCCTAGCTAGAACCATTTGTCTTTCGAACAAAGTCGAGTGTAGAAATACCCATAAATGGCCATAGTGCCAATTAAGTTTTTTTTTGTTCTAGCAACATATTTTTTTTAATCTCAGTCATTAATCTTTGAAAACTACGTCCTAAATATAATTTAAAAAAAGAAAAAAAAAGAGCTTATACTATTTATTGTGATGAGTGTATGATTAATTATAGAAACAGAGGATTTTTAGTAACTTTTGTGAAATTCAGAGATCAGATTCGCTCCGCATGGAGGTCAAGTGGCGGTCATGGACTTTATTCAAACTTCTTACACTAATGTTTGGACACTCTCAGAACCCTTTTTTTGTCCTCAGAGCAATTTTTATGTTCGTTTGGTACAAAAAAAGCAATCTTTTTCAGATTTCAGGGCACTTTTGCGAATCTAGATATTTTCTCAGATTTGCCCTCAGATTTACCAATGCAAGTGCATTCGAGTTTGACAAGTGGTGGAGTTTGTTTACATTTTAGTGAAATATTTCTACAGCAAAGAAAGGCATTGCATCGGGTGAATCTTTTTTCGTAAATTATTTGTGTACAATTATTTAGAAATCAATTGGGAATGAAATTTCGAATGTTTTAATATAAAATTTAAACAGTGAATGGAAAGCGCATAGAAAAGTGTCGAAGACTACACATATTCAAGTCGCACGAATATCAACACAAAAAAGAGCAAGTTCGATTAGCCACACGAAATCTGAAATCTGAGGGCAAATCTGAAGAAGCCCAAACGAATACCACATAACCTAGTCATGACCGCCAAATAAAAAGGGATGGATGACCTGTCCTGTACTAAAACTAGCCTGTTAAGTTGATGTGGTTTTGCAGATAGTGGGAAGTACCAGCCGACGTAACTTGAGTGGTAAAAGTAGAAGTGCTTGAGGTTTCCGGAAAACACTTTTCTCCGTATCACCAGCATAAATCAGCATTCCAGTAACACAACGCCTATGACGTCACCAGGTTTGGTAGCCTAAGTTTTTTTTTTGTGCCGAAAAGTGGTTAACAGGGGGGCTTAGTGGACTCCAAAAATTAGTTCGACGCCCCATAACCCACCACGGCAAATAACACCCCGCGAAACAACCTTAAAGGATAAAATTAGAATCCAAAGCAACGTCACAAACTGTAATAACAAAAAATACAGTACCTGGATAGGAGTATCGTCATTTTCATCGTTTCATGGCGTGAGTTAGGTTTTAAGTTTTTTTTTTTGTAATTTTTATTCTATTACATATATTTTCATTGTTTTGAATTTAGTAGCTTAAAGAAAATTTGTAGTCGGCAAGCAATTCAGTTTCCGTGGTCCGTTTTGTCTACGCGTTCCTTTTTTTACAGTTATCGTTTTTGTTTTATTCTCCCCACCCCTCCCAAACTGAGCTCACTCTGGGTAGTTGACTAGTAGGGAAACAGGTAGATTTTTTTGACCAAGACCTGCGGGAATTTAATTAAAGAGATTTTTTTTATCTAAATTATAAATTCATTGTACTCTGTAATATATTATTGTTTTGGTTGATCTTTTTGTCTCTCTTGCCAATCTTAATAACATCAATGGTTATTTTAATTCTTAAAATTAATATAAAGACAAATAAATGTGCTTATCCACGCCAAAAATGAGAGCCATCACTTTTATCATAGACACATTTTTACTAGATGGTGCATTTAATACCCCGACCTGGAACAGCGTATACCTCACACTTTTACTCCTAATAGATGGCGTCCCAATGCAGTTGGTCAACTTATGTGGTTTTCGATTGAGCGCTCTCAGAGCACTTTTTTTGCCCTCAGAGCAATTTTTATGTTCGTTTGGTACAAAAAAAAAGCAACCTTTTTCAGATTTCAGAGCACTTTTGCGAATCTAGATATTTTCTCAGATTCGCTTCAGATTTACCAATACAAGTGCATTTTTGTTTGACATTTGGTGGAGTTTGTTTACATTTGCGTGAATTTTTTCTACAGCAAGGAAAGGCATTGCATCGGATGAATCTATTTTCGTAAATTATTTGTGTGCAAACATTTAGAAATCAATCGGGACGGAAATTTCGAATGTTTTAATACAAAATTTAACCAGTGAATCGAAAGCGCATAGAAAAGTGTCGAAGACTACACATATTCAAGTCGCACGAATATCAACATAAAAAAAGAGCAAGAGCGTTTCTATGTTCGATTAGGCACACGAAATCTGAAATCTGAGGGCAAATCTGAAGAAGCCCAAACGAATACCACATTATAAACCTTTTTTGTGTCGATTGGTGTTTGCAAGATACACAAACATGTTGCAGAGGAGGAAGAAAAATAGCAAATAGATGAGATGAGGAAATCGAGATCGAGTTCTTTTTGCCTGATATATGTAGAATATAGCTAGTTGTATGGTGCGTGTGGTAGGGCTAACGTACTTTTATCGTGACAATACTGATGACGATGGGGATGGAGTATCTTATGAAGACAACAATGTGGAAAGAATGTGTCTATGGAAATGTGAAATAATAAAGTTGTTATGTGTGCATATTCCGATATTTTATTGGCAAAGTTCATGATTAAGGATTATGATAAATTATTTAAAGTAGACAGGTATATACTCTCTTGATTGCTGATGCTGGGAAGTGAATGGAAGAAAATTAAGGATACCAACTGATTGATTGACTGACACAGCTATTATTTTTTAATTCCACTAGAAAAATATTGCGTTTATGTTCGAACTTTTATTGAGATAAATTTTCAGTTTTCATATTGGCGTCTTTGAAACTTTGATTGCATGAATGGCACAAAATAACTACATAGGGAATAATTATTTATAGGTAAGGTAGGTACCTACCTATGTAGTTCGCTTGAAAGTCGAAATTAAAATGTCAATTATCATAATGTATTTACGAGTGTAATGTACATTTCTCGGAATCTATTATAATTATAATTCAGTTAACTATGTATAGTTTTAAATACACGAATTCATTTAAATTACCATACACAAAAGAAAACGTATATGCAGGTAGTTACATATTATATTACATATATGTTATAGTTGAAGAGTACCTTGTAGTGAAGACTCACTGAATTTAGGATTGGGATATCATTGAATTATATTTTATAAAATGTCATGAAGGAAAAGTATAAAAAGAAGAATCTGTTCTCCTGGAGTACAATCAGTTTTGGCCTGTGAAGGGAGTAAGCCAACATATATGTTTACTAGTTCTATAAAAATACGAAAATACTTCCCTTTCTTTTGTTTTTTTCGGGATCGAAAATATTGCCTCTCGGGAAAATCTTTCGAATTTTTACTGCACACAACACATTTAACTTTTTTTCTCATATTGTTATAAAGGGTTTTCCAATGAGATTCTTCTTTGACATTTCACAAGTAGAAACTACGCCATTACTAAAAATGGAACGATACGCGCTTCAAATACGCATTGAAATTATTAAAATTCACTACAAAAATGGTGAAAATCTTGCAGTCACAGTTTGCAAAACTAAAGCATTTTTTGGTCTTCGTGAAGCACCTTGTCGGACCGCAATACAGAAATTGGTGGAAAAATTCGAGCTATTGGGACGAGTTAGTGATGTGAAGAATAAACCCGTTCACGTCGCTCAAGAACAACTGAGAATATTGTTGCTGTAGCCCAAAGTGTTGAAGAAAACCCAGGTTTGTCCATTCCTCGTCGTTCTTTGGAATTGGGCATTCCACAAACGTCGTTACACCGTATTTTATGGTCGGAGTTGGATGGTATTGATCTGGACAACGTTTACTTTCAACAAGACGGCGCTACGTGCCACACAAGCAACGAAAGCATTGATCTTTTACGGGAAAAGTTTCCGGACCGTGTTATCTCTCGAAGAGGTGATCACAATTGGCACCGAGATCTTGTGATTTAACACCTTGTGACTTCTTCCTTTGGGGCCACGTGAAAGATAAGGTCTACGCCAACAGCCTATCGTCGATTCAAGACCTCAAAGATAAAATTCGTGAGGCTATCGAGGACATAAGGCAGCCACTTTGCAATTTGGTTATGGAAAATTTCATGAAAATGATATGGTCCTGTTTGCGTTCTCGTGGTGGCCATTTGGCTGATGTTGTTTTTCATTATTAACCTTCCTCTTTATTGTGAAATAAACATCCGATCATTTATCTAAAAAAATGGCATTTTTCTTTGAATACAAAAATAACACCTCTCTTTACAATATTGTTTTAATTAAAAGCAAAAGCCAACTATAATCTTTTCACTAAGTTGTCAATATCGAAAGAATCAAGAAATGAAATCTGAGGAAATGTATCCAGCTGCATACCCATTCATATACAATTTGGCGCGAATACCCCAAAGCTCTGTGTGAAGGCATCATACCTTGAACCATCCTCCCTCACCCTGATATTGATTGATACTTTCCTTTGTCCTCCTCTTCTATAAGAAAAACCAAACCAAAATCAGTTCCCTACCCTGGTTTGTCATATCAGAAAGACATTTCATACCGACGGTTGGGGATGGCGAGAATGAATGAAGAAAGAAAAGAGTCACACGAGTAGTTAGTTTTTGTTTTGTTTCTTTGGTTTTCTTTAAGCACATTTCCTCAACGCAATATCAAAAGTCTCATAAAATACATGATACCGTAAGAACCAAGGAACATTTTGGTTATTTTGTGAAAAAGGAAAATAAAGAACAATCAGGTATGGACTTCACTGCGAAGCCAACGAGGTCCACGGTTCACGTTGATCGGAAATTATTCGCAACAAAACATGTATCCGAGTTTCAGGTATATTTTCACGGTGGCGCCATCTAGATATTGGGGTGTTTCGGAATAACCATTTCCTTTATATGAAATGCACCATCTAGTAATAATGTGTCTATGCTTTTATTCAAGCTTCCACACGCTTGACGGGTTCTTAAGTGAATTTTAAGGGGGTGCCTAGGGCGGCGTCAGATAAACTTTGACGATGATGGAATAACCGATGACAGAATGATTTTACTTTGGGGAAATCAAAAATGGCCACCGGATTGCCATGGTGGGGAGGGAGAAGGCCATGGCTGAACAACATTGCAGCGCCCTCAGTGTGGTAAGACCAGTCCGTCCGTTATAGCTAGAGAATGATTCTTTTTGTTACTCGGCATTTTTTATATTTTGTTGTAGGCTTCTTGGGGACAAGAACCCCCCCATTCGACGAACTCAGCCGTGCTTTGCCAGCATGCCATGCTCCTCGCTCTCGATCCTCATTTCCTTTCTGTTCCGATCCCATCCTTAAATCCCATCCTCATTCCAGCTTCCTATCTTACATCGCTCCCATCGCCCTCTACCCTCCACCTTTAGGCCTATTACACAATGCGAAGGGATATCGTTCAAAACGTACTTCGTTTAAATTGTTTGATTTATATTGTAATTTGACTCTGATTTTCTCACAAAAAAATGAAAAAGGAAACCTTTTCTTTAAGTATCAAACTCTTAATTCCGTATACGAGATGCAAATCCGTATGGAAAACACAGATGAGTAACATTCGAAGAGAAATTCTCGTATACGGATTTCGAGAATTGCAAATTTCAATTTTTTGCATCGCATCGGGATCCTGGATAAAAGTAAAATTTGTATTCTTCGGAATACTTGTTGCAACAATCGAGTCGAAAAATTGTAGGTGCCAAAATGAGTCAAAAAGTTTAACACCTCAGAGTAGTAAAGAAAACGTGTCTTGCACTGATAAAGAGATTAAAACTGATAATTTATTTCATACTAGCTGTGCCCGCAACTTCGTACGCGGCGTGAGACTGTGTAATATCTGAGCAGCATAGTCCTTTCGACTCCCTTGTCCATTTAAGAGCTTGGCAATGATCACAGGCCTGAGTCATACCACCGATACCAGCAAATTCGGCATAATTAATTTCTTTGGTGTAATAAAATCCACTTCGGTTTTTTTTACCCACGGATTATATGTGTTTCTTTGTAACGACGCGGTCTGATATTTTTCATCCGTTTTCTGTGATCTAACTCGCCTCATTTTTCTAGATCTTGTTGAGCTTTGAGAAAGATTTGACCGGTTTCTCAACGGCATATTTGTTTAAAATCAACAGTCTAGCTAAAACAAAGCGGGGAACATTGTCAATGTGAAACAATAAATCAAACAAATCTATTTACCTAAAACACCAATTTAAGAAAATTTAGGTACTAAAGTTTCACTTCCTTAATCGTTACTGTAGGTACAACGTAGGTAATATCAAAACAACCACTAAAGCAAAAGCCTGAACGGAAATTTGTATCTACACCAACAATACGTAAATCAAACAACATAGTTCACCTATCTACATATATCGTCTTTACTTCTTGAATTCTTCAATTCTTTACTGTAGGTATCAACGTAGATACTATAACAACCATTAAAACAAAAACCATGAACTCAATTTCTATATGCACCACCTCCTCCATACGTCCATCACCACCAATGCTGCCATAAAAATGTTTTTACTAATCTGCAATCATGACAAAAAAAAAATGCAATGCAGATTTCTATAGAAAAATCTTCCTTCACAATTTTTTTTTTATAAATGTAACAATAACAAAAAAACAAAAAAGCTGAATACGAAAATGACAGCATACAGCGAAATCAAGTGTTCAAATTTGTTAAAAAGAACAAAATATATTATTGCGGATGCAGACAAAATCTGAAGAGCAGATTTCTGGTTTTTAAAAACATGCAGCAAGGTTGAAAATCTGCAAAATGCAGACAAATCTGCACTTATGGCAACGCTGATCACCACACGTCAATCGTCATCAGCCATCTGCGCATTTCCTCAGAAACACATTGTTGCTGTTGATTCAATATACATATGTAAATTCTCGTCCCATAGGTACTTCTCTTTCGTTTCACTTAATTTTGAGAACACACCACGCATGTGCCTGTGCGATGTGCGCCACCAAACCACCCACCCCAAAGCAGAACAACGATCAAGAACCGCGGCTGCTGATAATATTCGATTTGAGAAAATTTTTCATGTTAGATTTTAGGTTGTAGCTCAGCTTCTAAAGGACATAGAAAGCTGATTGATGGCTTCAAATAACAATAAAAGTGTTGGCTCTCATAAGTATTTTGTTTTGTTTGCATTGATTAAGAATTATCTGAGTAATGGCGAGTTAAAGGCAGTAAAGTCAGAAAAAAAACACATTTTGGTCAAAAACGCTCCAAAAAATAGGCATGGCAATGAAAGGAATGGCCTATATATTGCACAGAATCTTAAGACACATTTCAAAAAAAGTTTCATCGAAATCTGTGCAGTAGTTTTCACGCCATTAGGTAACAAAAAAATTGTCTAGAGTTTTATTATAAGTATAGATTAAAAATTCTTACTATAATAAAACTGTAACTTTTTTTTTCGGCTGCAAGGTGTTTTTTCGGAACAGATTAGTTATGCGCGAAATTGATTCCGGTTTTCAAAATAGCATTACAAATTGTTGAAATTAGCTTATAGGATATGTTTTACCATTGTCCGCAGTCCGGAAGCGGATATCTAAGCTGATACCTTAGAAAAGTTGTCATTCTCGAATGCCTTCTAGCTACTAGCTTTGGAATGACTCATCCAAATACAATAGGTTTTTTTTTTTAATAAAAACTTCAATTATGTAAAGAGATTTGAAGACATGAATCATCCTTGTACGTTATCCTGAAGTTGAACAATAAGCATTAAACTATACAGTTTTTACAATTCAAAAAAGTAAAATGTTCGAATGAAGGTGGATCGTTGGATTTTACAAGTGTTCAGCTGAGGAAGTTGTGGTGTGCTTTTTGTTTGGGCTGAGGTTAGCTCGCCGGATCGCCAAGATGCTTCCCAAAGAAACACGAACTTTGGTTGCAGAGGAGTTTCCTTTATTACCTTATTATCTAGGTTCTACTTATAATTCTTAATGTACTACATTTCAATTCTTGTTTTTAAAATAAAAAGTTCATTTTTAATATTCCAAATATAACTTTAACAATTCAAGATACTTTAATCAACTCTAATATTACAATTATAATTTCTATGGTTCACTTAACCTCAACGGCAACGGGGACGGCTTCAACTGATCCCAGTCCTTGGGATTAACGGCTCGGTCTTCTTGTGGGCGTGGGATAGCCCCGGTGTTCCACGGGTCTGTTTTCGACAGCCCTGGCAACCTACAGGTCCGCCTTGCGGCAGTCCTGGCACCTACAGGTCCGTCTTGAGACAGTCCTGGCTCCTACAGGTCCGCCTTGCGGCAGTCCTGGCACCTACAGGTCCGCCTTGCGGCAGTCCTGGCACCTACAGGTACGTCTTGCGACAGTCCTGACTCCTACAGGTCCGTCTTGCGACAGTCCTGGCTCCTACAGGTCCGCCTTGCGGCAGTCCTGGCACCTACAGGTCCGTCTTGCGACAGTCCTGGCACCTACAGGTCCGTCTTGCGACAGTCATGGCTCCTACAGGTCCGCCTTGCGGCAGTCCTGGCACCTACAGGTCCGTCTTGCGACAGTCCTGGCACCTACAGGTCCGTCTTGCGACAGTCCTGGCACCTACGAATCTTCCTTTCGGAGGATTCGGCAATTTGCTAACTACCCGCAGGCTTGTTAGCGTCAAAAAGTTTCAGCGGTACACCAGATTGGTACAATTCTACTGTGTGATCTTGCTCGATTGTTTGGGAGTTTTTGCTGGTGGTCTTATAGAGTTACCATCAGCAACCGGGTGTGAATTATATTATGTATCGAGATCATTGGTTGGACAAAAACAAAATATTTCCCCTACCGCCGGTACGTGTTTCGAATGCCCCCGCCTGGTATCAGTGATGCTGTGAAAGCACAAGAACAACTGTGCGGCTACTGCGGGGGGTCCCGAGTGAATCGGTGTGGGGCCGGTGCAGTCGTTTGACTGTTGTGGGCATTTGCAATGTTTTTAGCAATGCTGTATGGGGTAGATGTTGGACCCATGCGGGGGGTCTCTAGTGTATCCGTGTGGGAGGCGGAGCAGTCGATCGAGTCGATGGCCGCTTGCACCAGCTGTTGCTGAGCGAAAGAAAAATATGTTGTAACGAATGCCTCGTTACAAAGTTTTGTGTTTCTTTCTTTTTTTTGTGCTTTGTGTTGTTTTTTTCTTGCTCCCTTTTATAAATTGAAATGGAGTAGGTATACAACATAAACTAAGTATGAAATAGACTGACAGCTTCAGCCAGAAAAGAGGGATTGCCTACAAGCTGAATTTGACCTTGAATGTAGCCCAGTTTGAATTCAAGTAATGGTGCCATGTTATTCAAAGGGGGCACACGCTTACTTGAAAAAAAAAACAGCCTACAATTCCTGTTCAAACCAGATGTCTAAAAATGAAATAAATATTTTCAGCACTCTGTTTCTAACTTTTCTGTAATATTTGCTTCAAAAAAAGGAGTTCCAAAGAGAACAAAAGAAAAAGGGATTGAATATTAATTTCAATTAAACGAATGTTTATTCAATATAAAATTGTACGAAAAATAAGAACTTGCCTAGCTAACGGTGGAATCTCAAGTGAGGTTTTAACCAAAGGGAAATAGGAATGGAAGATAAGGTGACAGTGGATCAAATATGGTTGTACACTGTGGATAGTGTGGACGTAAATCTGATTTCATGTTTTTCTACGATACACGATGTACAAAAAAATATAAATTTAAATGAATTTTAAACATACCGACGGCCAATAACGACTGTTATTAATTAAGAGTTGAGGCTAACACTTTAAATTTCTAGATAACAAAATTCAATACAGGATATGGGCATTTACTCCCATATTCTTACTTCGTTGACCAGGTTTGCCAGCGCCTGGTACTCGCTGCAGAGAAAAACTAATAGTTAATATTTAAATAATAATAATAATAATAAGGCTTTTAAGTTGATTATAATGTATCCATCGGTCCATTTGTAGGAAGCAGGCAAAGTTTCGTGATGGGTCGTTTATACTGTTTCCCATTTGATAGAAGAGTGACCACTCTGCAAATGTCGTCTTATCCTATGCTGAACTTGAAGAATCCTGGCTAGTGGCCATCTTGCTGGAGGGAAACGTTCATCAGTAATAATCACAATATCGTTCACCTGGAAGTTCCGTTGGATATTAGAAAGCTTATTGGGTCGGTTTCGATCTGCAGAGATATTCCATTCTCCATTTCTCCCAGAAATGCTGGAACATTTGTTGGATCTGCTGTCAATATTGAAGGTGGCTCTGTTTCACATCCAGTTGTGCAGGTTCTGGTACTATAAAGGCTGGCTCTCCGGTGAGGAAGTGTGCGGGCGTAAGACAATTCTGCATCATCTGATGAAGAATCTTGTTAGCGCCGACAAAATTTGTCCCATTGTCGCTGTATAGGTTATTGCAGCTCCCTCTTCGTCCGGTAAACCATCTAAAGGCTGCTAGGAATCCCTCCGAAGACATGTCTGATACAAGTTCGATGTGGATTGCCTTCGTCACCAAGCAGACAAACACACAAATGAAGCCTTTATACGTTTAAGGCGATCTCCCTTTAGAAATACGGATGTCGAATGGAGCAGCATAATCAACACCGGCATGTTGAAAAGGTCTGGTTTCATTCACCCGTGCCCTAGGAAGTGATCCCATGAGTTGTGTTGAACGCTTGTGGTTTAAACGAAGACATAAAGTGCAGGCACGAAACTTCGACTTCGTAAGATTTCTTAAATTAAGGATCCAGAATTTATGCGTTATGTATGACATCATTAATTGAGGACCACCGTGAATGGTTTTGATGTGAGGATCAGAAACGATAAGTTTTGCTAGATTGCAATTATTCGACAAAATAATCGGGTGCTTTGCGTATTGGTTGATATCAGCAAATCGCAATCCACCATCGACGCGCAATATACCTTCCTCGTCGATGAATGGATGAAGATTCCTAATTTTACTTCTAGTAGAGACCAGTTGGTTTGATTTTAAATCTCTAATGTCCGACGTAAAGTGTTGATACTGGGATAGGCGAATGAGGCTCGAAAGGGAATTCAGAATTACCTCAAATGTATCTCTTTTTTTTTGAACTTATAAAAACGGTAGATATTGCTTGTCACACGAAGAAGTTTGTTTAAAGATGAATATCTTGAAAGAAGATCAAATGTAGGAGTTACGTTTATACTTAAACAATTTATGTTAACCTTTTTCTCCAGCTCAGTTTGAAAGTTCGAAACCTCCTTACTTGACCATTCAGATTGAGAAAGACTAAGCCACTTAGGGCCAGAACACCACAAGGCATGGTTTTGCAAGTAAGGGGGCTTAACTCCACGTGAAGCACAGTCATCAGGGTTGTCTTCAGAGCGTACATGATACCAATCTGAAATATTTGTCAGCTGTTGTACCTCGGAAACCCTGTTGGCAACAAATGTTGGTTTAAATATGAATTAATATTCGATGCCTGACTTTCAATTGCAGTCAGATATTTTTTAAACAGCTTAGAGAGTAACACAGCACCACATAACTCATGTCGTGGTAGCGACACTTGCTTGATAGGAGCAACTTTTGTCTTTGCGGTTATCATATTGATAGAAATGTTATTACCGTTAATGCAGCGATTGTATAGTACTGCGGAATAAGCTGAATTTGAGGCGTCTGAAAAGCCGTGCACTTCTCCAAAAAAGGTAGTCTTAGTTCCCAGCCATCTTGGGATCCTAATAGATTATAAGGCCTGTAGAGTTTTATGGTAGTTTTCCCACTCAGCATTTAGTGGAGATGGAAGTGGGTCGTCCAATATTATTCCAGCACACCACAATATTTGTATGATCGTTGGGGCCAACCACCTAAGGGGATCGAAGAGCTTAGCAGCATCAGATAATAAAGTTCGTTTTGTGTGTGAACTATGTATTGGTAATGATATTTTAAAGAAAAAGTGGTCACGATGCGGATTCCAGAAAAGTCCTAGTGCTTTAACCGAGGAATCTGAATTGCCATCAAAATCGAAAGATAATTCACAGTCTTCTGAAGGGAGATCCGCTTGAAGCTCTAGGGATTTTGAATTTAAATCCACCAGAAAGGAGAATCTGCTGCAGTTCCATTCGGATATTTTTAGCTGTGTCTACATCATAAGCTCCAGAAATTATATCGTCGACATATATATCTCGTTTCAAAAATTTAGATCCGATTGGATACTTACTAGCCTCATCATAAGCTAGTTGTTGGAGGACACGTAATGATAGAAACGGTGCACAAGTTGTACCATACGTTACAGTTAGGAGTTTGTACAGTTGCAGAAGCTCAGCAGGGTAATTTTTCCAAATAATTTGTTGAAATTTAGTTTCTTCAGGATGTATCAATATCTGTATGAACATCTTTTCGATGTCAGAAGTGAAACCAATACAGTATAAACGCCATCGTAATATGATGGACGATAAGTCGTTTTGTAAAACTGGACCTGGTAGCAACTTTTCTCTAAGGGCTTTTGACCACTCGCAACTTGGTGGTGGAACAACTCTCTTTCGGAACACCATGGTTGAATAAAAACATTTGCTGACTCAGATAGGTCGGCAAGATTGCATGAGAGTTCCATATGATTGAGATCAATGTACTCACTTATAAATTTCACATACTCAGTTTTAAGATTAATATTTTTTGGAAAAGTTCTCAGTTCTAAATGCTCGAATCTTTTGCGGGCATTATGAATTGAGTTCTTGAAGCATGGATAGTCTTCACCAAAGACTTTTGACTTAAACGGAAGTCTAACAATATATCGTCTTGAAGAAGAACGATAGTGTGTTTCTCGGAAGTACCTTTCACAAGCTTGTTCTTCAGAGGTTTGCACACGTGCTGTCGATACCACCTCAAGTTCCCAGAACTTTCGCAGAGTATTGTCTATGTTCACTTGAGTGTGAAAGGTTGAAATATTTTGAATACCACTATTCTGAGTATTACAGTTGTTGATTGGTCCTGAAAGGATCCAACCTAAATGAGTTCGTTGTGCCAATTGACCATTATTGGTTTTGATAATACCTTCGAGGATAATTTCATGGAACACATCTGCACCAAGAAGAATGTCAATGCGTCCAGGCTCTGCAAACAACGGGTCAGCTAAAGTTATATTGGCAATATCATATGGAAACGCTGCGTTAAGTTTTGTAGCAAGAAAGTAGTTACTTGTAGAAGTCATAACTAACGCCTTGACAAAAATCGAGAATTGAAGATTTGTACAAGAGTTGAGCTTGAATTCGACAAGACTCCTACAAGTGTTTGAAGTCGTTGAGCCAATACCATTAATAACACAATGGAGAGGATTTTTCTTGAGCCTTGATATTTGAACACAGTGTTCGGTAATTAAAGATGACTGAGACCCTGATCTATTAGAGCCCTGAAAAAAAAGTCCCCAGCAGCACTACATATATTAACTTTAGCTGTGGCAAGAAGTATTTGTCAATTCGAATTTGAACCATAATTAGTTGAAACGTGAGAATATGTTTGGTTGGAAGAACTAGCAACAGGCATAGCAGAAGCGTCGTTTGAAATAGAGGATGGATTCGAATGCTCAATATGCATAATTGTGTTGTGCCGGCTCCTGCATTTCCGGCATGTTAACTTGTTTCGATATCTTGAAACAGAATGTCCGGGTAATAGACGGTTTAAAGGCTTTTGGATTGTAAAAATTCAGTTTTGTTCTCATGAGAGAGTGGTACGCTAATAAAGAAGATGTGGTTCAGTACAATTTGGGCAGGAACCAGCATTATTGGAGACATGAAACGTCCTGATCTGGTTTTGTCGATTAGGGTTTGAAAATCTATCCCTTGGTTCATTAAATATCAAAGATGGTTTTGAATCAATTGCCTCTAAAGATCGAAAGGAATCTTCTAAAAACTCATAAAAATCAGTAAGCTTTGGAAGATCGTATTGCTCTTCAGTCGATGAACCTGTGACTGCTTTATCCCGTTTAAAAGACTTGTGTTGTGAGCTTTTCGCAGTCAAAAAGCGTTCCCAGTTCTTGCGAGTTTGACCATCAAGCTTTTGAGAGAGAATATAAATAACTAACACATCCCACGATTCGGTTTTAACCTTTAAATTTTCAATTGACGACAAGCAATCCTTTGTGGTATAAAGAAGTATCTTTATATTTTCGCATGACTCCATACTCATGAGAGGTTGTTCACATAAAGTTTTTAAATATTATTCAACAATGAACCGTTTTTTATGGAACACTTCGCAGAGCGTTTGCCATGCAGAATAATAGTTGGCTTCTGTACAGGGAGTGGAATGAATCATTTTTTCAGCTTCACCTGACACACACTTCTTAAGATAATAAAGCTTACTTGCATTATCTAGACCAGGTTTATCATGAATCATTCCCGTAAATAAGTCCTGAAAATGCATCCAATTCTTATAATCACCGTCAAATTCGGGAAGGTTGATTATTGGAAGGAGTACGCCACGTTCCTCATTAAAACTGCGATCAATAGAAGACGCATTATGATCGCAGGGAGTTTTCTCCGCAGATCAAGAGGGAGAAGAGATTGCTTTTTTTTTGTCAATGATGCCCGGTTTTAAATCTAAAAACAAGTCTTGAGAGAGTCTAATGTGTTTACCATATTCACAATTAAAATCGAAACTGTTTTCCAAAAAAATCGTTTCAAGAGTTGAAAGTCCAAGATGATAAGGAGAGAAAAAGAAGAGAAAAGAAACTAATGCAATTGACAACATTAAAAATACAAATTTATTTTAAACACATCTTTTTTTGCAAAGGCAAAACAAACTATGAAAATTAACGGCTCTAATAACGTTTTGTATACAAACCCAATCACAAATAGGTAGGTATTTCTGATTTACCGTAAGTTCAAATTCGCCAAGGACAAGTAATGTCTTGAGACTTTTGTTGCTTTAATAATTGTACTCAAAGCATATAGCATTTATAATGTAAAATGCACTGCACTAAAATAATATGTTTTGTAAGTACATCAAATTAATTAACCAAATTGTACTAATATTTTGATTCATGATTAAGTTTTCAATGGAACATAGCTTTTGAAGTGATCGGTTGTGTTTTAATTCTCTCCTGAGTTGGGATCCCATTTCTTGCGAATAACGTTTTTATCTCTCTCCAAATTCTAACTAAACCATAGTGTGCCAAAGACAGTGACTTTTTAAACCATTTTTCAATAAAATAAATTCATAACCCTTTGTGAATACAGTAAAGTACCTATCAATTTATTTTCGCTCAAATAGAAAACTCCCTCCCCTTTACATATTTTATTTACCGTTAAATTATACACCCACACTACTATTCCCATATGTATAATATGGACCCATGCAGTGAATGCTTCTCTGACCTCCCCGCCGATGGAGACTTTGTAACATGCCATAGATGTGAGGGGAAAATGCATTATGGATGTACCACGATATCCGAAAAATCGTACCGAAAAATGAACATGGCCCGAAAAGAGGAATGGAGATGCTCCAGCTGTAGGAAGGAACTTGCAGAGCTCTCCGCACCCAGGACTCCTGTTGAATTAGCATCATTTCAGACGTGGGTAAAGCTGGGCCCGCCACATTCGAATTTCGCCAAACAAAGTACATGGGAATTAGTTGCTATTTAGTTGCTATTTAATTGCTCTATTCCTGATTTAGTTGCTCTTCGGGAAGTGGGAGATTTTGTGGCGGTCCCAGCTTACCGGTAAAGCTGGGACCGCCACATTGACTTTTGAAGGATTTTTTGCCCATACCTATCACCGATTTAATTGCTCTGGGGAAATGTAATTTTTTTTTCAATCGGACAAGCCGTTCGCATACAATTTCAAATTTAAGTTTTTTGTAACGGTCAGTTCGCTATAAAACTCTTTTGATTTTCAAGGAAAAGCAACAAAATTATGAAAAAATTCATAAAAAATAAACCCATACGAATTTTACTGCGCCACATATCTTAAAAGAAGTGTACATTTGTGGGCTACTAATGGAATTAATCAAATATTTTTTCACTCTTCTCTAATTGAGACAAAAAGGTGAGCTAGACATACCAAAGACAAAAACTTTGAAAAATTAAAAAAAATAGTTTGCGTTCGAATTCAACCAAGCAATATATATTAAAAAAGCGCATATTTACTAGCTATCGACACAAAGAATAAAATACCTCGTCTCTCTTCTGTAAATGTGTCAAAAAGTAAAAAGTTCATATTCCGACCAAAAAAGTAAGCTAATAATACCAAAATACAAATTTGGAAAAGCTTTAAAGTCATATATCCCAGTTCAATCCTACTATGTCACATACATGAAAAGAAGCGTAAACTTATTAGCTATCAACCCCTAAGATCAAATAATTAGTTGCTCTTCGATTAATATGTCAAAAAGCAAAAAGTTCATTTTGGCAAAAAAAGCAAACGATACTCCTAGTACAAAAAAAAAATTCGGAAATTTGATAAAACTCATATAACCCGTTTGAATCCTACTTTGCCACATAGCTCATTAGAAGCGTGGATTCATTAGCTAATAACTCCTATACTCAAATAATTAGTTGCTCTTCGATAAATATGTCAAAAGTCAAAAAGTTCATTTTGCCAAAAAAGGCAAAGGTACTCCCAGAACAAAAAAAAGATTCGGAAATTTGAAAAAAAAAAAAAAAACCCATATAACCCGTTCGAATCCTTCTATGCCACATAGCTCATTAGAAGCGTGGATTCAATAGCTATTAACTCCTATACTCAAATAATTAGTTGCTCTTCGATAAATATGTCAAAAGTCAAAAAATTCATTTTGCCAAAAAAGGCAAAGGTACTCCCAGAACAAAAAAAGATTTGGAAATTTGAAAAAACCCATATAACCCGTTCGAATCCTTCTATGCCACATAGCTCATTAGAAGCGCGGATTCATTAGCTATCAACCCCTATACTCAAATAATTAGTTGCTCTTCGATAAATATGTCAAAAGTCAAAAAATTCATTTTGCCAAAAAAGGCAAAGGTACTCCCAGAACAAAAAAAGATTTGGAAATTTGAAAAAACCCATATAACCCGTTCGAATCCTACTATGCCACATAGCTCATTAGAAGCGTGAATTTGTTAGCTATCAACCCCTATACTCAAATAATTAGTTGCTCTTCGATAAATATGTCAAAAGTCAAAAAATTCATTTTGCCAAAAAACGCAAAGGTACTCCCAGAACAAAAAAAAAAGATTTGGAAATTTGAAAAAACTCATATAACCCGATCGAATCCTACTATGCCACATAGCTCATTAAAAGCGCGGATCTATTAGCTATCAACTTCTGTGCTCAAATAATTAGTTGCTCTTCTCTAAATATGTCAAAAGTTAAAAATATTAACAAATATCATTTCTTTGGAAATTCAGTTCGCGCATCCAACTCTTTTGTTTTCCTATGGAAAATTTGAGAAAACTCATATATCTCGATCGAATCCTACTATGACAAATAGCTCATTAGAAGCGCGGATTCATTAGCTATCAACCCCTATACTCAAATAATTAGTTGCTCTTCGATAAATATGACAAAAAGCAAAACATTAATTTTGTCAAAATAAGACAAAGATACAAAAATACAGATAAAACAAGTTTAAATCCAACTATTTTATTTTTTATGGAAAACTTCAAGAAACGAATTAACCCTCAATCGCTCTGCAATAGATCAATAAATATTAATTGAATTAATTAGAATTAATGGCACAAAAATTCTTGAAAAAAAATGTTGCAACCCACAAAGTATGCATCAAATTTGGAATGTTGTAAATCGTTGCCTGCCAATTTTCATAAATCCTGAAAGTCTGTAATACCCCTACTACCAAATTTCGCTAATTTTAGCTTTGAAGTATTCATACATGTACCGGCTAAGTAAAAATGGTTCGGGTGCAACTCAACCCCGGACAACTACCCCCAGCCAAATCTCCCACAAGCCGCCATTTATATCTGAACTACGCAACTGACAGCCAATAATCGGATCCCACCTTTAGTGGACAGTGCTACTAGGAAATGTGTATTATGTTGAGTGTTAAAGTTTCTCCAAAGCATAAATAGATTCAGTTTTTCGCAGCATTATACTGTTTTAAAGTTTCCAAAACTGCATAGCGATTGTTTTCTCAAAATACTGCGTATGTAACTTTAGATATTCATGCACTGATTTCTTTGAATACCTCAAAACAAAGCCGGAATTGCTTCGTCAAATTTCTTTAAAGGATAAAATACAAAACCACAATCACAGGAGAAGATAAAGGAAAGAAAAACGAAGAGGATTCATTATGAAGGAAATGAATTGTTCGGTGTTCTTCGCAAAATACTGGTTTTCTGGAATCGATTTATACTCTTTTTTTGATATTTTTTGTTGAAATATACCTACTGTTTTGGCCTGAAAAAAGTAGCGAGCGGACGTAGGTACCAATTTTATGTAATACTGGGCTGAAGATGTTGTTGTACCTAGCTGAATGGAGTTACAGGACTATAAATATTTAATTTATTTAAATCTGAAACTAAAACAAATAGTTTTGAAAATAAATAAATTGACTTTAAGCTTCAGAGAATTTGAGAAAATAAAAGTAAAAAACTGGCGCGGATTTTTAACGTTAGAGAATTCAAAAAAATAAAGGATAAAAATTCGCACGAATATTCATCCGTCCATATGTGTTCGTATTCGTAAGTGAATATAAAGGACTATTGACATGAGCGCGAACTGCGAAAAGGCGAATTACGTAAAAATAAATTTAACTGAATTTATGAATTGAAAATTGCTATTTGTTCTACCATAAAAGCATTATACTTAATTAATCTAACATCTATTTAAAAAAAAACCTCCATCTCTATTAATTTAAGTAGCTAAATTTACAATTACAGACATTTTCCCGCGAATTGACAAAATGGTTTCCAAAAGCAATTAGCCACCACAACTTCGAACACACATTGACTTATAATAAATGGAAGCACTTATTTCCCACATTAAATGCCATAGACTACAACCCAAACGATAAGTGTGAGAAAGTAAGGTTCAGTTGTAGATTTGTGATATAGATGCCGCTAGGTGTGAAATTTGACTGGGGCTGCCAGTTTATTGAAAATGGATCAAGCTATATTTTTCAGCTGCAGGCATTTTTTTTTTTGACATTTCAACATTATTTTCAAACTTAATTCGTTTAAGAATTTCTGATTGTTATGCAAATAGTTGTTGCTTCCCATTTCATAACACACTTGTTGTCTCTTTCACAAGCAGCTGATTCTTCAATAAGATTTAATGTGATAAAAATGAGGAGAATGTAGTACAATACAATTATTCAAGAGCAATTAACTATGGATATGTGCATCGTGATTTGTACTGGAAAAAAAAGACAATGTGTTTGTCAGTGTGAAAGTCTTGAGAACAACGCTATATATTTATAAGTAAAAAGCAATCGGTCTTTCCAATTTTCAGAACATCTTCTCCACTGATAGAAGAAGAGTCAGCTGCTTGTGAAAGAGACAACAAGTGTGTTATGAAATGGGAAGCAACAACTATTTGCATAACAATCAGAAATTCTTAAACGAATTAAGTTTGAAAATAATGTTGAAATGTCAAAAAAAAAATGCCTGCAGCTGAAAAATATAGCTTGATCCATTTTCAATAAACTGGCAGCCCCAGTCAAATTTCACACCTAGCGGCATCTATATCACAAATCTACAACTGAACCTTACTTTCTCACACTTATCGTTTGGGTTGTAGTCTATGGCATTTAATGTGGGAAATAAGTGCTTCCATTTATTATAAGTCAATGTGTGTTCGAAGTTGTGGTGGCTAATTGCTTTTGGAAACCATTTTGTCAATTCGCGGGAAAATGTCTGTAATTGTAAATTTAGCTACTTAAATTAATAGAGATGGAGGTTTTTTTTTAAATAGATGTTAGATTAATTAAGTATAATGCTTTTATGGTAGAATAAATAGCAATTTTCAATTCATAAATTCAGTTAAATTTATTTTTACGTAATTCGCCTTTTCGCAGTTCG
This sequence comes from Cheilosia grossa, assembly GCA_963082955.1. Classification (NCBI taxonomy): domain Eukaryota; kingdom Metazoa; phylum Arthropoda; class Insecta; order Diptera; family Syrphidae; genus Cheilosia; species Cheilosia grossa. The sequence goes on along the minus strand of OY720144.1, from coordinate 41,970,889 downwards.
CGCTCATGTCAATAGTCCTTTATATTCACTTACGAATACGAACACATATGGACGGATGAATATTCGTGCGAATTTTTATCCTTTATTTTTTTGAATTCTCTAACGTTAAAAATCCGCGCCAGTTTTTTACTTTTATTTTCTCAAATTCTCTGAAGCTAAAAGTAAATTTATTTATATTCAAACCTAGTCTTGAAGTCTTGTAACTCCATTCAGGTAGGTACAACAACATCTGCAACCCAGTATTACATAAAATTTGTACCTATGTCCGCTCGCATCTTTTTTCAGGCCAGAAACAGTAGGTATATTTCAACAAAAAATATCAAAAAAAAAAGAGTATAAATCGATTCCAGAAAAACAGTATTTTGCGAAGAACACCGAACAATTCATTTCCTTCATAATGAATCCTCTTCGTTTTTCTTTCCTTTATCTTCTCCTGTGATTGTGGTTTTGTATTTTATCCTTTAAAGAAATTTGACGAAGCAATTCCGGCTTTGTTTTGAGGTATTCAAAGACATCAGTGCATGAATATCTAAAGTTACATACGCAGTATTTTGAGAAAACAATCGCTATGCAGTTTTGGAAACTTTAAAACAGTATAATGCTGCGAAAAACTGAATCTATTTATGCTTTGGAGAAACTTTAACACTCAACATAATACACATTTCCTAGTAGCACTGTCCACTAAAGGTGGGATCCGATTATTGGCTGTCAGTTGCGTAGTTCAGATATAAATGGTGGCTGGTGGGAGATTTGGCTGGGGTTAGTTGTCCGGGGTTGAGTTGCACCCGAACCATTTTTACTTAGCCGGTACATGTATGAATACGTCAAAGCTAAAATTAGCGAAATTTGGTAGTAGGGGTATTACAGACTTTCAGGATTTATGAAAATTGGCAGGCAACGATTTACAACATTCCAAATTTGATGCATACTTTGTGGGTTGCAACATTTTTTTTCAAGAATTTTTGTGCCATTTTGACATAAACGTCTAATTAATTCAATTAATATTTATTGATCTATTGCAGAGCGATTGAGGGTTAATTCGTTTCTTGAAGTTTTCCATAAAAAATAAAATAGTTGGATGTAAACTTGTTTTATCTGTATTTTTGTATCTTTGTCTTATTTTGACAAAATTAATGTTTTGCTTTTTGTCATATTTATGGAAGAGCAACTAATTATTTGAGTATAGGGGTTGATAGCTAACGAATTCACGCTTCTAATGAGCTATTTGGCATAGTAGGATTCCAACGGGTTATATGGGTTTTTTCAAATTTCCAAATCTTTTTTTTTGTTCTGGGAGTACCTTTGCGTTTTTTGGCAAAATGAATTTTTTGACTTTTGGCATATTTATCGAAGAGCAACTAATTATTTGATTATAGGGGTTGATAGCTAACGAATTCACGCTTCTAATGAGCTATGTGGCATAGTAGGATTCAAACGGGTTATATGGGTTCTTTCAAATTTTCCATAGGAAAACCAAAGAGTTGGATGCGCGAACTGGATTTGCAAAGAAATGATATTTGTTAATATTTTTAACTGACATATTTATCGAAGAGCAACTACTTATTTGAGTATAGGGGTTGATAGCTATTGAATCCACGCTTCTAATGAGCCATGTGGCATAGTAGGATTCAATCGGGATGTATGAGTTTTTTCAAATTTCCAAATTTTTTTTTGTACTAGGAGTATCTTTGGCTTTTTTTGCCAAAATGAACTTTTTGCTTTTTGACATATTTATCGAAGAGCAACTAATTATTTGAGCTTAGGGGTTGATAGCTAATAAGTTCACGCTTCTTTTGATGTATGCGACATAGTAGGATTGAACTGGGATATATGACTTTAAAGCTTTTCCAAATTTGTATTTTGGTATTATTCCCGTTGAATTAGCGGAATATGAACTTTTTACTTTTTGACACATTTGCAGAAGAGAGACGAGGTATTTTATTCTTTGTGTTGATAGCTAGTAAATAGGCGCTTATTTTAATATATATTGCTTGGTTGAATTCGAACGTAAACTATTTTTTTTAATTTTTCAAAGTTTTTGTCTTTGGTATGTCTAGCTCACCTTTTTTGTCTCAATTAGAAAAAAGTGAAAAAATATTTGATTAATTCCATTAGTAGCCCACAAATGTACACTTCTTTTAAGATATGTGGCGCAGTAAAATTCGTATGGGTTTATTTTTTATGAATTTTTTCATAATTTTGTTGCTTTTCCTTGAAAATCAAAAGAGTTTTATAGCGAACTGACCGTTACAAAAAACTTAAATTTGAAATTGTATGCGAACGGCTTGTCCGATTGAAAAAATAATTACATTTCCCCAGAGCAATTAAATCGGTGATAGGTATGGGCAAAAAAAATCCTTCAAAAGTCAATGTGGCGGTCCCAGCTTTACCGGTAAGCTGGGACCGCCACAAAATCTCCCACTTCCCGAAGAGCAACTAAATCTGGAATAGAGCAATTAAATAGCAACTAAATAGCAACTAATTCCCATGTACTTTGCTTGGCGAAATTCGAATGTGGCGGGCCCAGCTTTACCCACGTACGTAGTCTTTATATATGTGCTTTCCACAAAACACGCGATTTTATATAAGTATGTACTGCTAAATTGTCAAGCGTAATGTATATGTATGTCTATCTCTATATGTAAATCGATGCGTTTGTGCAGCACGAGATTCGCGACACTTTGTGTATATAATTAGGCACAAATGTCTACCAAATTTATGATTTCACTGGTAATTTGGCTTCAGAAGGACCAATTTATGATTACGTATTTAAGTTGGGGTGAATTTTGTATGTCTGTAATTGTCTAAGGTTTAAGTTTTATACTTATACTTTTGTGTTTTTTGTGTGTTGCCAAATGTTGTGTTGTGTATTGTGTTTGTGTACAAAATAAAATTCTGTCGTTACCAAAACGTTATAGTTTTATTGAAATATAATAAAAAACCATATAGGAAAAAAAAAAAAACAATAATATGCGCAACCGATCTCGTTGACTGTGTTCTGGCGACTCAGCAAGTGTATCAAGTCCCAGCCAACGAGTGCTGTATGACATTTGTAGTTTACCGTAAAGTTTTAGGACAAATAGAAATTTAATATTGGCAAGAGAGCAAACTGAGCTGACTTTGCTATGTTAGTGTGTATGTATGTAAATAGTGTTATAGGGTATGGTTTGTGTTGTTTTGCATGTTAGATAACTATAATTTATATAATATGGATTTTATTCCTAAGCAATACTGAAATGTAATATATTATATAGTATAACAGACATCTATTAAGCCAATACAAATAGTCTATGCTCAGGCTCACATTCAGCTACAAATTAAAATAAAAGGGAACGTTTTGGATCTCAAAAAATTTAATTGAATTTTGCACTCCACTACTTTACATCATTATTGAAAGCCGGCTCAACACAAAATGATCTGCCGGCTGTCATATAATGGCTGAAGCATGTCAATATTTCGTTTACGTAGGTTCTGCCAAGTAAACTAAAGGACTGTGTTTTCGGTAAGTGTGCCATTTTACCCTAGTGTGCCATTTTATGCCACCTTCCACTAGTTAAGGACTTCGTCAACCTAGGCTCTACAATTTCCTCCAAAAATCACCCTAGTCATGCTGTTTAAGAGTGCATCTTAAAAACCCTCACTTATTGAGGCAGCAGTTCCATCTAAAGTAAAGTAAATCAAGGACTTTACTCAGGGGCATCTCATCGTATCTAGGTAGTATCATTTTTAAAGTAACCTTTGCTTATATCTTTCGTACCAAATGGTTCTGTCCAAAGATCTATGTGGGCAATAAGTAAACAAATACTAACATCCCATCAAACTGAACTATTCGGCTCTGCTATTCATCAATAGAAAATTTGATTTCACATAAACTTTCATAAATCTTCCATGTATTTTATTTTCCAGTCTAAACGTTACTAACATTTCGGAATGCTCAGCTACATGCGGAATGCCTGGAAAAAGAGAAAAGGAATTCTATTGCATTCAAACCTATTATAAAACGTATCGATCAAACATTGTAAACTTGGCATACTGTGAGCCGAAATTTAAGATAAATTTCACTGAGGATTGTAGAGAAGGATGTTGGAACTATACTGCCTGGTCTTCGGTAAGAACATTAATATATGACTTTTAGAAAGATCAAGTAAACGTACTGATCAAAAAACACACTTTATAACAAAATTACCCACTTTGGAAGTCATTAACAAAAATAATCTTTTTATTTATAAAAGCATTAAAAAGCACTCCTTGAAAGTATTTTCTAAACGACGAACATAACACAATCGAAATTAAATTCTAAAAATCATAAAGGTGTAGAATTGGATTTGCCTGTTATATGGGACGCTTCATTCGAAAAAAAAAAAACCTATAAAACACTATTTCTGTTGTTGCAACTACCAGGATGGGAAATTCAAATTATAGGCAGCGAATTTCGCGACAATCCATTATTTTAACAAATAATAGGTTTGTTCCCTTTCTTTCTGGTTCAATATTGCCAATGTTTCATATTTCTCTCATTGAGCGAGAAATCGCTCACCGAAATAAAATGTAAGCAAAAAGAAAAGGAACGCGTTGAACCCCAAATTTTAACAATGAGAATTTTTGGCGGGGGGAATATTCAATTATCAGTAGAATAAAATACGAATTTTAACTTGAGATTTGAATTGCTTTTATTGCACAAATTAAAACGTTCAATTCTATGTGACTTTTTCTCGGTAGTAATATTCAAATATCAGTAGAACAAAGTACAAATTTTAATTTAAGACCAAGATTTGAATTGCTTTTATTGTACAAATTAAAACGTTCAATTCTTTTGCTTCTTAAATATTGTGGTGTGGAGTGTAGCATGGGACCTAAAATGGTGAAGTGTAAATAGCCCATTAGTCACCAAACAAGTTCCACTTCGAATTAGAGCCTCGAATCTGTCAAATAAGTTTAACTCTCCACTAAGCTAATTCTAAAACCAGCCGAAAAAAACTAGAAACTTCTCGATAGATGGCCAGTGGAGAGTTAAGTGCGCTTATTATAGAACTAATAAAAATCAGCAAGAAATATGTCGATAGATGGCGGAGCGGATATAAAAGACAGTATTGAGAACAGGGACACACAGATGATTTTCAAGCAGTGATTGATAAAATCTGAAATAGTGAAGATAAATATGCGCAAGTTTAATACAGTGAATTAAGTGATTGGTTTGAATCGTTTAAGAATTGATTTAAGTGATATTGTTCTGGTATACTTAATAAGTGAATTATTAGAATAATCAATAAAAGTGATTTTATTAGAAAAGATCAACAGAATTTGTCAGAAGTGGGATAAAACTAATTCTGTGCTAAGTTTATTAAGAAAAGTTAAAAAAAAAAACCAAAGTGAAACCCCAATAAAAAAGTATATTAGAAATGCGGAATCTCTCCACAGCTTGAGGGAAAAGTGATCTCATCCTTTGTCTGCAGGAAGCTGTCAAAAGCAGAGGAACAAGTAAGAACATGCGTTGATTTACTTCTTGCCAAGATGGAGGAACAGAAAAAATTCTATGGAGTCGAAGTTCGAAGAACAAAATAACTCTCTAGAACTGGAAACTGGAGGGCCAAGCACTCTCTATGCCGGACATGGTAGAGGGCGCATTAATGCTTTCTTGTGCGTGTGACAATTTGCCAACGTATGCAGTTCTCCTACCTCTCTTAGAGAGATTCGGGGCAGTTTATCCTCGGATAAGGGAAGGGTGACCGAAACAGTCTTACCCCGCCTATAATTCTCAGACAACTCCTTGAAGAGATGAGCCTGGGGATGACGAGTGAAGGTTTGCTTGGATATATACGAGGGGTGACCGAAGCAGTCTATCCTCCGATGCTTATCTATAAATAGCCCGTCTGATAGATGCGGGTGGTACGGCCAGTATTCGATAAGATCAACTGCTGACGTTGAATAGGAATGTAAAAACTCATAGAAGCCATTTGGTCTTTTTAATGAATTTGCTGATACAGCGTATGTCTATGTGAGACAAAATGCTCTTTAAGAACAGAAGAATTCTCTAGAAGAACAGTGGAATTCTCTTGAGGAACAGAAAAATTCCAGTGTCGCGCAAAAACATGCCGTGAGGGCATTAAGAGGGCACTACCCAGAATGTTATACAAAAATTGGAACGTGAAGCGCCAACTCTCTTTGATTGTCAACATAGCACCCACTTGGAGTCCACTTGCAAAAGGACTTTAGTGGGCGTACCTTTAGTGAGGTATGGCATGACAAATGGGTTTTGTAGATTGTAGGTATCGTATGTTGATCATGTGTGTATCTTTTGGGGTTGTTTTTCGTCAGATGTGGATATTAATGCCATTTTTTCTGTCGTAGAAACCAGAATCAAATGAATGTTGGAGTGGAAGAAAAAAATTAGGTCAGCTAGGCGATGTTTGATGGTATGGTTTTCAGTTGTCTACAATGCAATAGGTCATTTTTAGGCATGTTCTAATTGTATAATTTTGTCTATCTCAATGGTTGGATTTTTTGCCTTATTATTTTCTTTTTCCTCAAATTGTAGTATGGATAAAAGAAGTTAGTGAATGTTGGGGGGAGGGGATGGAAGGCAAAATATGTTGGTTTCATTGCTCTAAGTTTCGCTCCAGACTCCTGGATTTGGCATATAAAACATGAATTTGGTATTACTTACATCCATTCCAAAGATATAAACTCGCTCAGACGTATTCTATTTAGGAACTTAATAAGAAAATTATATACATAGGTACCTAACTGCTAATATAGTGTCTGCTACTCTGCAGCACCTAATTAGCTTAAATTATTGTCGGTCTCCTCAAGTATCCTTTGATTGTAGTTTTCGCACTTCATTCCCCGAGTAATACGAAGATCCACTAATTCTGGTAAAAAACTGTTTTGTAAAATCTGTTTAACTGTCCGATGATTTTTTTTCTCCAAAAACCGTGATCGACATATAAATGTTAAAAGCACTACCAACCCAAATTGCAAATATGCATTTTGCTAGCTTACATATACGCAATTGGCCTTGAATTTGGTATTAATAAAAATAATAAAACACGGAGAGCGACAAGTTTGTTTATATGCTCGTACTAAATACCGTCCAGTGATACAAGTGTATCCGAAAACCCCCACTAACGGGCAGCACACCAGCAACTCACTCCTATTCGATCATTGATGTAAGGTCTAAAAAAAAAACCCAACTCATTGCCTCATATGAAACAACCGTGTACCTACGCTGGAAGGATACCGTTAAGCAATGCAATAGTTCTTGCCTAGATGACAGGGAATTATAGGCGATCGGTTTAGACAAAATCGCCGGTTCCTAATCACGCTTTATCGTCTAAAGAAATTTTGCTTTCTGCAAATACAAGCAATTCGGGGTACCGTATAGTGTGGAATTTTTATTTTTTTTTTTTTGTGTGCAGGCCAATAAGTGAGATTTGTTGCATAATTTTACCATGGGTAAGTGATCAAATCAGTGACACAACCGATGCTACTCGAAGAAATATTTAAATGACCTAGAGATCCAGAAAGGGATATAAACATACGTCGTCCAGGCTGTGCGCACATCCAGAACGAGAACTATCAACATTCGCCGGTAATCAAAGTAAGTTTAAAATTCAATAATTTTCATAGTCCTGATGCTATCATGATGTTTATCCTAAGGCTATTAGATTATTTTATTATTGTACTATTTACGTGAACCCTACATTATATAACTCTTGAATATTTAAACATAAACCTTAACACATACAATTAAATAAGCTAGCTTACAATTATTTGCTACACATTCTTACACTTAAGGCCTACAATATAATTATGTAAACTACCTAAATCGTGCACACATCCACACATTGAAATAAATGATCGTTACCTAGTCACATGCACACTTTAAACTATAATTATTAAGAGTGCCAAGTACTCTCTATGCCGGTCATGCTAATGGGCGCATTGATGTTTTCTTGTGCGTGTGACATTCTGTCTGTGTGTGCAATTTTTCTACGTCTCGTAGAGAGAGTCGGGGGGCAGTTTATCCTCGGATACGGGAAGGGTGACCGAAACAGTCCTACCCCGCCTGTTATCTTCAGACAACTCCTTGAAAAGATATGACTGGGGATGACTATAGGACGATGTGTCTTCGGATAAGCGGCGGGTGACCGAAAACAGTGCGCCCTTCGATTGTCCTTCCGACACCTCGCCGAAGTAACCTAAGCCGCTATACGCCGTTGTGCGCCTTACTGGAGACTTGAAATGGTTGGTCAGGGGGATGACCGGTCGACAGTATGCTTTCGGATACGCAAGTGGTGCCCGTATCGGTTAGACCATCGCGTGTATCCTCTGGCAGCTTATCGAATGTGACGAAAAGTGGCAAACAGCATAGTAGTAGTGGTGAATGTAGCATTCGACCGGTTTGCTATGCCTATTGCGGGTTGGTTCAAATTGGTCAAGGAGGTAAGTTTGACCGAGTGACGGTTTGCTTTGGATATATAAGAGGGATGACCGAAGCAGTCTACCCCCCGTTATTATCTATAAACAACCCGTCTATGCGAATCAGGTGGTGCGGCCAGTAGTCAAAAAAGATCAGCTACTGGGGTTGAGTAGAGATGTCAACACTTATTGAAGCCATTTGGTCTTTCTAATGAATTTGCTAATACAGCGTATGTCTGTGTGGGACAAGTCATTGAGGTTATCGAAGAAGTAGTCTCCTAGGATGGTTTTGCGCACATGTGCAAGAGCTGGGCAGGTGCAGAGAAGATGAAGAACGGTTTCTTCTTCCTCCTCATCCATACAGCTTCTGCAAAAGTCGTTGTAGGGTGCCCCCATTCTGCGAGCATGTCTACCTATCAAACAGTGTCCTGTTAATACTCCCACTACGGAGCTGATTCTGTTTCTACTAATAGAGAGAAGTCTCTGAGTCCGTTTGGCATCTAGTTTTGGCCAGATCTGTTTGGATATGACGCAGGTATTGGTGTTGTTCCACCTATTATTTGCGACCGTTTTTGCCTCCTTAAATAAGGAGAATTTGATCGATTGTATAGGAGCGTACGGTTCACTGTTGCCGTTTGAGTGAAGGCCGCTACCTTTCCTGGCTAGTTCATCCGCTTTACAGTTGCCCGGAATGTCGCTGTGACCTGGAACCCAGCACAGGGTTACTGAACATCTGTCCGCAATCTCGTTAAGAGATTCCCGGCATTGTTTTACCAACTTTGATCTGGTTGTTGGTGTATTCAGGGCTTTTATGGCTGCCTGACTGTCTATGTAGATGACGATAGCTTTCCCGTCTATCGCAAACAAGGCCAGTTTGTAGGCTGCCTCTCGAATAGCCATCAATTCTGCCTGAAAAACGCTACAGTGGTCCGGGAGGCGCAAGGCAATGTTGATTTCGGGTGAATTTGAATAAATTCCCGCTCCCGTACCTTCCGTCATCTTGGACCCATCTGTATAGATTTCAAGTGCGTATGTATTTACTACTGTGCCATTCTCCCATTCGGAACGTTCTGGAATTATTGCCTTATATTTTATGTTAAAGTCCTCGAAAGGAATAATATAATCCGTTTTATCCGGGATTGAGCTAGGGAGGATATTCATATGACCTTTCTGATAGTTGGTCCATTTCTGAGATTCCCTAAGCCTTAGGGCTGCCATAGACGCAACTAATTTCCCGTAGATATCGACAGGAAGAAGGTATAGTATTGCGTCTAAAGCAGCCGAAGGAGTGGACCTGAGCGCTCCTGTGATGCAAATGCTTGCTGATCTTTGTATTCGTTCAATGGATTTAGTATTGTATTTTTTCTCTAGCGCGGGCCACCAGACCAGGATTCCGTAAAACAGAATAGGTCTGACCACCGCGGTATAGAGCCAGTTTGTTACCCTAGGTTGAAGGCCCCATCTGGGACCTAGGGCTTTCCTACAGGTGTGGATAGCTACCGCGGCCTTTCTTGTGCGGTCCTGAATATTTAGCTTCCAATTAAGCTTACTGTCTAATATTATACCTAGATATTTGGCATGGTTACTGAATTTTAGCTCCTTGTTTTTAAGTTTTGGAGGAGTTATACTGGGAATTTTGTATCTGTTTGTGAACAGGATTAGCTCTGTCTTGGATGGATTGACATCAAGTCCAACTGTCTCCGTCCATTTGACTAGATTGTACAAAGCAGATTCCATAAGGTCTCTAATTGTATTTGGAAATTTGCCTGATATGGCAATAGCGATGTCATCTGCATAGGCTATAACTTTACACCCCATGTTTCTCAGGATGGCGAGTGCTTCGTTAACTACTAAGATCCAAAGTAGCGGCGACAGCACTCCCCCCTGTGGTGTACCCCTGTTCACTGACCGTCTGATTTGACTGCTCCCTAGTTCGGATAAGATCACTCTACTACTAAGCATGTTTTCTATCCAGACGCGTAGGCAGTTGTCAACCTTCAGCTTACGGAGTGCGTTGGAGATACCTTCTGTTTTGACATTATTGAAGGCACCTTCAATGTCTAGAAAGGATACCATCACATACTCTTTGATTGAGAGCGATTTTTCAATACTACCTACTAGTGAGTGTAGAGCTGTCTCCACCGAAAAACCCTTGCGATAGGCGTGTTGGGAATCGGACAGGGAGCTAGCTGTTAATTGCTTTCGAATATAGGAGTCAATGAGTCTTTCCAGGGTCTTTAGGAGAAAAGAGGAAAGACTGATTGGCCTGAGATCTTTAGGGGACACATGTGAGGTCTTGCCACACTTTGGTATAAAGACTACCTTGACCCTTTTCCATGATGCAGGAGTGTATCCGAATTTTAAAGATGTACGGAAGATCACTTCGAGCCAGGGGGTCAGTATATCAAGAGCTTTCTGCATCTCTATTGGTGTTATTTTATCTGGTCCAGGAGATTTGTAAGGAAGAAAGCTGTTAACGGCCCAGTGACCGTTGACAATCTCGACCGGTATTTCCTGAGCCGAATAGTTAGGTACAGTTGATGATATGTCAACTGTAGTGCTTCCAGGAAAATGGGTGTTGACGAGGAGGTCCAGAGTCTCCTCGTTCGACGAAGTCCATTCCCCATCTGGTTTTTGAATATAACTAGGCATAGGTGGAGATTTAGAGATAATTTTTCTTAGCCTGCTCGAGTCGGTACTGTTTTCTATGCTACCACAGAAGAGTCTCCATGACTGCCTTTGGGCTTTTGTAATCTCTGCCTTATAATGTCTTAAACTGTTTTTGTATGAGTCCCAGTCTTCTTGTAAACGAGAAGACTTGGCCAAATTGAAACATTTCCTGCTTTCTTTGCGCAGCTTAGCTAGGTTAGCATTCCACCACGGTGGTTTACTACCTTTCCTATGTCTGCTGATCGGACAAGCTCTTTCGAAGGCTTCGTTCATCGATTTGGTGACTTTATCCACCATATAGTCAATATCCGAAGGGGAATCCGGTTGATTAACTATCTGTCCAAGCTTATGCTTTAGGAGAGAATTATATACCTGCCAATTGGTTTTCCTAGGATTACGGAATTTTTCGAGTGGAGGTCTAATAAGGTCAGTATTAAATTGGATATAGCAGTGGTCCGAGAATGAAACTTCTCTTGAGACCATCCAGTTGCTAATTATTAGTTTTGGAGAGTTAGTAGCTAAAGTTATGTCTAGTACTTCCTGTCTAATCTTATTGATAAAGGTAGGTTCTGAACCTTTGTTACATAATTATGGTATAGATCTCTCAGTTTTGCGCTAATCCCCAGCAAGTCCAATTTAGGGACAATTATCCAAATACGGATACCTATAATTGTCAAGGTGATTCACTACAGGTGAAGGTGTGGTAAAGTGTATTCCTGATGACATTCCATCAGTCATCCCGAAGTGAAGCAGTAATTAAGTCCAGAGTTTAACAGTAGGTCTGTCCGTTTTACACCTGTTATGTTCATTCAGATATAATGTTGTAACATAATTTGTGTTTTTAGTGTTCCATCATCTTATGCATTGTGCGTACAGCCACATAATTAGGAATTCGGAGTAACAACTGTCATTATTGCTAATGTCACATCTTATCTTAAATAAAAATCTCTCTCTTCTGTTAACCATCAAAACTGCAAGACGTGTTTTCCCTCTATTGGTATTGTTTCGATCCGCGCACTAATAAGTAATCTCATTACTTTTTCTACAGGTTATGGGCCTATTGCAACGATTAAACATAAATTAATATATTTCGTTTGATATTTCTACCAATTTTTGCTTTTTTTCGATATAATTTTTATTTTTTTTTCTTGTAAAGACAAGGAAGCGTCTTTGAATTATAATTATCTGAAGCAGCAATGGGGAAACCAAAAAAACTCGAAGGCAGGAGTAATTTTGATGAGTGGAAAGTGGAAGCCAAGGCGTATCTCGCTACTAAGGGCCACTGGAAGTGCTTTGACGGGACAGAACTGGATGCTGATAAGAATTTTTTGGCAATTCAGATGCTGAATTTGCTTCTTTCATCAGCACTTTATACGTACACAGAAAAGTGTGCAACTGCAAAAGAAGCTTGGACGTCGATCTGTGCCGCTTTTGAGGACACTGGTATTGGTCGTCGTGTGGATTTGCTTAAGCAAATGGTTGGGCTTAGGCAAACAGACTGCTCGTCGATGGAAGAGTATGTCCACAAAATGGTTTTGATGTCTATGAAAGTTAAGAAGGCAGGTCTAGAAATCGGAGATGAGGTGGTGGCAGCACTCATGTTGGCGGGTCTACCCGATGACTACCGTCCTATGGTCATGGCCATTGAAAACACAAAGGATAAATTAACTTTGGATTTTGTGCAAAATCGTTTGCTACAAGAGGTAACTTTTCAGGCGGAAAGTGTTGATACCGCTTTTATTACAACTAAACGCAACAACGAGTCGCATAAAAAAAAAACTCAGATGCAAAAAGCACGGGGGAACAAATCAGTGACGTGCTATGTATGTGATCAAGTGGGCCATTTTGCCAACAAATGCCCAAATAGAAAGAAGAAGCAGGATCAGCTGTTTCTATGTTCTTTTATGGCTCAAGCTAACTCTTCGCAAGAATGGTATATTGATTCAGGTGCTTCGGCGCATATGACGATGTATAATGATGATATGTTAGACACGCGCAAACCTTTGAAACGAGAAATTATTGTGGGTGACAACTCTCATTTGCCGGTCGAGGGCACAGGGGACATTAAGATGTGTTTTGGCACTGATAGTTCATCTTATCATACTGTTCTAGTCAAAGACGTTCTGCACATTCCAAACATATGTGCAAATCTTATGTCGGTCAGTCAAATGGCGAAACATGGAAACACATTGGTGTTCGATAAAGATAGCTGTAAAATATTTAACGCGCAGAAATCATTGGTCGCAACGGCACCTCTTGTTAATGATTTATACAGGCTTAACTGTTCAACGGACCGAGCAGCAGCTGCAATGCTGGCAGTTGACAAACATTTGTGGCATCGTCGATTAGGACATATATGTGATGCGAGTTTGAAGAAGATCAAAGAGGCGGCGAAGGGTGTTCAGTATATTGAAGGCAAAGACAATGATGAAAGATGTGTGATTTGCGTGCAGGGCAAACAAGCTCGTTCATCATTCAAAAAAAGTGACAATCATGCAAAGAGGTTGTTGGAGATAATCCATAGTGACGTAGCGTTTATGCCTGTGCGATCATTTGGTGGTGCAAAATATTTCGTCACCTTCATTGACGACTTCAGTCGAAAGGTATTTCTTTACCCAATGAAGAATAAAAACGAGGTATTCAACATTTTTAAGAACTTTAAGAGTTTTGTCGAAAACCAGCTTAACTCCACTATAAAATGTCTCCGTACCGACAATGGTACGGAATACTGCAACAAACAATTTGACAAGTTTACAGCTGCCCACGGCATTTTGCATCAACGAACAGTGCCACATACACCTGAGCAAAACGGGGTGGCGGAAAGAATGAACCGCACAATAATGGAAAAAGTTCGCTGTATGCTCTTTGATAGTGGCCTGGGTAATGTTTTTTGGGCTGAGGCTGCGGTGACGGCTGCCTACTTGATTAATCGAATTCCTTGTCGAACTTTATCATACAGCACACCGGAGGAGCGGTGGACGAAGCGAAAGCCTGACCTGTCTATGCTTCGAGTCTTTGGGTGTAAGGCCATGGCACATGTGCCTAAAGCACAGCGTAACAAATTAGCATCTAAAGCGACTGAATGTATCATGATTGGATACAGCGACGAATCAAAGGCGTATGACCCCAAAACTAAAAAAGTCATCGTCAGTAGAGACGTCACTTTTATTGAACTGAAAGAAATCCATCCTACCTCCAAACAAATAAATTCTTCTTTTACTTCATTAAAGGTACCTAGCAGAAAAGATGATCGTGACAACTTTGTTCATGATGATGATTCAAGTGGCGATAGTGATTCGGATGACGACTCCAGTGAGGCCATTCGGGAAAATTTAGCTCTGTTGCCATCAAATGTATACGCAAATGAATGTCCGGATGTGAGCAATGTTCTTGATGATTCTTTTATCTTCACTGAATCAGATGATCAAAAAAATCAAATAATCGTAATCAACGATGACACTGAATCAGGACATAACGAATTCAGTGAGGCGATGGATAGCGAGAATTCGTCATATACATCTGTGAATGAGACAGATTTTGATGTTGCTGCGAGTGAATTGTTGGTTGTACCATGTCCAGTCATAGCCAGCGAAAGTGATGTAAGTCCGGAAAGTTCGTCGAACACGCGAGTCGCCCATAGCTTGCATGCGATGCTAGCAGCTGCTACTGACGATGTTAGTGAACCCAAATCCTACAAAGAAGCGAGGCAATGCGAGGAAAAGATGCAATGGGAAGAGGCGATGAGAGTCGAGTACGAGTCACTGAAAGCTAACAATACTTGGGAGCTCTGTGATCTACCTCCTGGTCGAAAAGCTATAGATTGTAGGTGGGTTTTCAAGGTAAAGCGAAATGCTACCGGCGTGATCGAGCGTTATAAAGCTCGACTTGTCATCAAAGGCTATAGCCAGGTAAGAGGAATAGATTATGATGAAACGTATTCGCCTGTGGCCCGTTATTCGTCGATTAGGTTTCTGTTGGCAATGGCAGTCAAGTTTAAGATGTTGGTACACCAAATGGATGCAGTGACAGCATTTCTCCAAGGCGAACTGACAGAAGAAATATATATGCGGCAACCAGAGGGGATGGGCGATGAATCGGGAAGGGTTTGTCGGCTAAAACGAGCGCTTTATGGTCTTAAGCAATCGAGTCGTGTGTGGAATGACAAACTAAATAATGTCCTAGTACGGGAAATGAAATTCGAGAGATCTTCCATTGATCAGTGCATCTATTTCAAGCACTCGTACCAAAACACTATCATTCTTGCTGTTTGGGTTGACGACATAATGATATTTGCGAGCAACGCTACGATGTGCACCAAGTTAAAAAGGGAGCTATCCACTCATTTTAAGATGAAAGATTTAGGTGAAGCAACATCGTTACTTGGCATGAATATTACTCACAACCCAGACGGATCACTTTCAATTGATCAGCGGCACTACATTTCTAATGTAATTAAGCGGTTTAACATGGAGAATTGCAATCCAGTCAACACGCCAATGGATCCAAACCAAAAACTTTCGGAAGAGATGTGTCCAAAGACAGATGCCGAGCGCCGAGAAGTGGGGAATATTCCGTATCAGGAGGCAATCGGGTGTATTATGTATGCTGCACAAATAAGCCGTCCTGACATATGTTTTGCTGTTAGCATTCTAAGCAGGTACAACAACAATTACGGTACTGCACACTGGACAGCAGTTAAAAGGGTGCTGCGGTATTTAAAGGGTACCATCGACTACAAGCTGACATTTCATTCAAAAGGAAATGAGGATATGATTGGCTTCTGTGACGCTGATTGGGCAGGAGACCTTGATAAACGACGTTCAACCACTGGTTACGTATTTGTAATCCAAGGCGGAGCAATTTCTTGGACAACACGACACCAACCAACAATTGCGTTATCTTCAACCGAGGCCGAATTTATGTCCATGGTAGCAGCCATACAGGAGGCGCTCTGGTTAAAACGCTTCGAATGCGAAATGTTTTTAGAGGCTTCAAAGAAAATTACTTTGTACTGCGACAACCAAGGGGCACTTCACCTTGCGAAAAATAAAAGCTATCATGCACGTACAAAACATATTGATGTTCGCAAATATTTTATCCAGGAACATTTGGACCAAGGAATCGAAGGAGAAATTGGCTTAAATCTGCAGTACAAACCAACAAATGAAATGGTTGCCGACATACTAACAAAGTCTGTGAATTCATTTAAGTTGAATCAATTTATTTTAGAATTTGGCTTAAGCCATTAAATTTTTTTTTATATTTTCTTATGATATGTGAATTACAACATTATTATTTGTTTTTATTTTATTTTTATTCATTCAATGATTGTAACACTAGTGAGGCTGTTGTAACATAATTTGTGTTTTTAGTGTTCCATCATCTTATGCATTGTGCGTACAGCCACATAATTAGGAATTCGGAGTAACAACTGTCATTATTGCTAATGTCACATCTTATCTTAAATAAAAATCTCTCTCTTCTGTTAACCATCAAAACTGCAAGACGTGTTTTCCCTCTATTGGTATTGTTTCGATCCGCGCACTAATAAGTAATCTCATTACTTTTTCTACATATAAGGACCCCTCCCATATCCGGCGAGCTCAGCTGTGCTTTGCCACAAGCATGCCAAGAAGCGTATCCTTATGCAATTACCAAAAAGGACGAAATTTAATTTGCCCAAAAACGTTGTAACAAGTTCCTCGTAATTAAGAACACCTCGACCAATTGTTACTTTCAGGACCACTGCTACACTTCTGATAAGTCGTTCCTAGAAACCTCCCCACCATGCCGCACTCTCATCGATAAATTTCCATCTAATACCTTTTGTGCTCACAAAATCTTGCACCATCACATTACCCAGTGCATCATTCAAGACCTATCTGAATAAATTATACCTGACGTCCCTCTCCGTGCGGAAAACCTTCTCAAAGCTAGCAAAGAACACCGAACTGTGAGATCTGTTACGAGCTCTAAATATACGGCTCTTATAGAACCCTAAGTTATCACCATTATATAGAACTTTCTCGTTGATCCATCATAGGCTGATTCACGAATGTAAAGGGATCCGGCGTTTTCTACCCCTGACATGGCAAATGGACTCGATATCATCATCCTGTCATGAGGAAGAGGAGAGAATGGTTAGGTTCCAGGAAGAGCCAATAATCGCTTACACACAAAGAACCAGCAGTCCACCCTTTAAAATCCAAAACTTTTTCTTAACTCCGATAGCGTAGTATTCGCCCCACTGTTTAACAAAGTTTGATGAAGATGTTGCATAATAGGTTTGCTTAAGGCAGATCGATATGGCAATATAATTGGGAAAGCATTAATATCTGACAGTTAAGCGTCCGTCCCTAAGATATCCATAGACTTGTAGTATGCCATTCTCATCTAGCAAGGGATTTAAAGTACCTAAGTAATAAAGGGTGATTTTTTAAGAGGTTTAGAACTTTTTTTTAAAAAAAAACACAAAAAATTCGAAAAAATGAATGAAATATTTATTTGAATCGATAGTTTGAACCTTGCAATTTAATGTTTAAAGATATTTTCATGCAAATGTTGACCGCGGCTGCGTCTCAGGTAGCCCATCCGCTGAGTCCAATTTTGGCATACTCTTTCACACATATCGGCCGGTATCTCACGAATGAATGCATGGATGTTGGCTTCCAGTGCGTCAATCGAAGCGGGCTTGTCCCTATACACATTAGCCTTGGCATACCCCCACAAAAAATAATCTAATGGTGTCAAATCGCACGATCTAGGCGGCCAATTGACCGGCCCGAAACGTGAAATTAACTGTTCACCAAACTCGCCTCGCAATTGCGCCATTGTTTCGCGTGCTGTGTGGCATGTGGCACCGTCTTGTTGAAACCACATATCATGCAAGTCAAGAACTTCCATTTCGGGCAAAAAAAAGTTTGTTATCATCGCTCGGTAGCGTTCACCATTGACAGTAACGCTGCGATTCGCATCATCTTTGAAGAAATATGGCCCAATAATGCCGCCGGCCCATAAACCGCACCAAACAGTGGCTTTTTCGGGATGCATTGGTAGCTGTTGCAATGCTTCTGGCTGATCTTCACTCCAAATGCGGCAATTTTGCTTATTTACGTACCCATTCAACCAAAAATGAGCCTCATCGCTGAACACAATTTTTCGATAAAAAAGCGGATCCTCGGCCAGCTTTCCAAGAGCCCATTCACCAAAAATTCGGCGTTGTGGTAGGTCGGCTGGCTTAAGTTCTTGCACCAGCTGTATTTTAAAAGGCTTTACGCCCAAATCCTTCCGCAAAATTTTCCACGTAGTGCTGTTACAAAGGCCTAACTGCTGGGAACGGCGCCGAATCGACATTTCGCGGTCTTCTGTCACACTAGCTGATACGGCCGCAATATTTTCTTCACTACGCACAGTACGTAAACGTGTTGGTGGTTTAATGTCCAACAAAGTAAATTTGGTGCGAAATTTGGTCACAATCTTCCGAATAGACTGCTCAGAAGGTCGAGAATGCCGATCATAAAATGGAAGCAGCGCGCGATGAACATTTCGAACCGAGCACGAATTTTGATAGTAAAATTCAATAATTTGTAATCATTTGTAAGACGATCCATGGTTAAATTGCAAACCAAACTGAAGCTGTTTGACAGTGACACAAGGTACTAAACACACGTCAGCTGTCAAAACCAGTGTTGCCAAAACCAAACCAGCTAAAAAATCACCCTTTATATTCAGCATTTTTTTCGTTTTTTCACACGAGGTAAGGTGAAAGATATATTTTTTTTTTGTTCTATTCAGCCAAATCGGTTTTTATTAATATACCACCCTCAGGACGGAGTATATTAGCAAGGGTACTGCTTTTTGCCGCCCCGATAGCTATCCGAAAGGGGTAATCGCCCGTAAATTGTGCATCCTAATCAAACGTAGGATGCAAGGTCCTCATTTTCGCTTCCAATAATACCCGAACAATTGTTGGTAAGAATTGCATCTTCGTTACCCTGTACACACATTACATGGATATTTTACTAGCCATACCCCGACCGACCCCGAATAAGTGTCTCGAACCTGTGCATGTGCATTGCATGGCAAAACTGCGATATCGGGGTATATTGGCAACCGTGACGTCACGGATGATATTGCCTACTCGTGCATGCATGCTCCACTCAATGTAAAAGATAACGGAATACCGGTACCAACACCTCAGCCCAGTCCAAACTTCTTAGAGAGCATACCACTGCTATCCTGTGTCGGGGTATGATCTTCGAAAAAGAACGGAGGCAGACATACCGAAGAAGCAAATACCGCTGTCTGCCCAATACATCATAGCAGTGCAGTGTCACCTGTCAGATAGTCGTGAGTTATGTAAAGTGCTCAGCAATTACTCTTCTTCTGTTTTATATATCGATATTTAGTTTGTCTATTTATTCCAAATCTTTCGTTAATCGCAAAATTTATAAATATTTAAATATTTACCTAAGTGTGCAGAAAAGAACTAAAATTTAAAGTGCCTAAAAGAAAATCGAAAAAAAGAGAGATACGAGCAGAGAAAAAAAAAAGAAGAAAAAAAAAACATAGAGTGTTAAGCGAAGGAAAAAAGAAGGTAATAACTTGTAATTACATAAGAAGTGATCAGTGTTCATGGGGAGGGGGATTCCGGAGTTCATAATGTCCGCACATCATGGAGAGGAGAGGGGACTTTATGTAACAAGTAAGTGAACAGTTAACATCTCATGACATACATATTTTCTTAACACTTTATAAACAATGAAAGAACCATTTACACTTAATAGAACATATAACAAACAACATACATGCTTATATAAATATTCGTGCACATTTAATTGAATACTTAAATATACCTACCTAGTAAAAAATATAAAATTGAACTTAACCGAGAAAATTTACTACTTATTGCCTAGTTTTTTATAATTTATGTTATTGTACATTTGAATAACTACTAGGTTACATATGATTAAGATAGATAATACTGAGCACCATACTTTAATTTTTTTTCATTATTTACTCCCGCCAGTACATGATGTTAGTATGTACCACAGTCTGTGCGACAAACCAAGGAAGCGTATAATACAATTCAGAATATTTTTATTTTTCTTTTGTAATTGAACATATGAGTACTTATTAAAGCAAATCAACTATATTAAATAATGGTCGTTTAAGGAACCTCGAAGGGTGAGATTGGTGAAGGAAGGATGATGGGGTAGTAGGATATGTCGAGTATAAAGTAGGGTTCGTTCGCAAGAATATTTAGAGACCGCGGACGAATAGGTGAAAATGGCGAAGGCCATTGACAGTTTAGGGAGGGATAGTCCCCAAAAGAAAGCGCAATACCAGCTTTCCAAAATGGTATCGAATTTCCTGTATGTCTAATGGACGCGTTACCAGCTACCGTGTTGTTTTTCATCTAACCCGTTTCCTACGGTTGCGTCGTCGCAGCGCGAAACTACACAAGGAAGGAAATCTAAAAGTTACTGGCACTAGAATTTTCTTTCTGTTTTTGTGGGAATATAGAGCAGCAAGATCCCCGAGCATCAGGCGAGCTAAGTCGAGCCTTGCCAGCGTGCCAACGTGCTGCCTTACCAAAAGGGAGTTTTCCACCTTGTCACTTCTCAGTTGACTCACATTACACTTTGTGACCGCAGTAATCGGTACGCACTTTCCGATCACTTCGCCTTGCTTCAGCTTTCTCGTTCCCGTAAACCATTGGAATCTCGACGTTTTTGTACTTTAGAACTTGCAAACCGATGTCGAGTCATGCGTCTTCATAAAGTCGATTCCAATGATGCATTCGTCACATATATCGGCTACTAAGAATGCATGGGAGGAGACTATTCCTGCTAGATTTATCATCAAGAGTACCTCACCATACACCTTTGCCGTTGCTCCAGTTGCTGTTTTTAGACAGTAGCTGCTGATGTTGTGCAGCCATGATTGGCGAACGATGTCCCTTCTGATTATGGAAGCGGTGGCACCAGTATCGACTGTGGCCACACACTTTTTCTGACCGATATGGGCTTCCACTGTCAGGCTTCTATTACATCGTTTGGTCTGTGAAACCTGAATTGTGGTCATGGGGGCGTCGATTCCAGAAACCAGCTTCTGCCCCGCGAAGTTGGTTCTTAACTGATGGCTTTGTGAGGTTCTATCCGCCGATTGTTCAGATGCCTCCTCGATACGTCTCCTAGTTCTGCAATGTGGACAACTACCCTGTCTACGTTCAGCTCTGCACTGTCGTTGAAGATGTCCAATTTTGTTGCAGTTCCAGCAACGGATCGGTCCCCTGCGAGCACTGTTCTGGTCTTCTACGTCTGTTCTCTGGCATGAGCATTCGACGGATGGTATTTCTCTCACGCGGTGGAATCCTTGAGATGCTTTGTCAGCAGCTTTCATAGTTAAGGCAAATGCCAGTGCCTCAGGAAGAGAAATCTTCGCCTGCATTAGGATATGACAAGTGCGCTAGCCGTTCTATACCCGCTTGCAGCTGCTGGAGTGTTTCTCCCCTCTTCTGGTTTCTACTGCGCAGATGCACTCTATACACTTGCTGCATATGGTCGTCACCAAACCGCATGTCAATAGCCTTAACCAAAGCATAATAGTCGCGTTGTTTTCCTTCTGAGATAGTTTGATAGCTTGAAGTAATTCCATCATAGCGCTAATATCAACGCCTGTACTTACTTGTTCTTCTGCCACGTCGAAAAGCATGGTCTTTGGATTTTCTCCCTCATTTTGGACAGCCTCCTGCAGACGAATTATGAGGTCACTTTTCCCTCCAGCTGTGGAGAGATTCCTCTTTTCTAATTCACTTTTTAACTGGGGTATACTTAGTTGTAGCAATACACGACCCATTTTGTCTGTCTCTTGTAATTTAGAAATTCACAAATTCACTTAGATTTTTTTTTCTTTTTTTTTTGTGCTTCTTTACAACACTTAGATACTTAGCACAGAATAAGTTTTATCCCACTTCCGACACCAATGTTACATTTGGGGTGGGATTCGAAAAGATAAAACACTATTCTGTTAAATTTTTCTAGTAAAATCACTTTTATTACTCTTATATGGACTATTTACTTATAAAGTACCAGAACAATATTACTTAAACAATTCTTCAACGATTCAAACCAATCACTTATATCACTCTATTACTTTGTACTTATTTATCTTCACAACCGATTACTATCTCGAACTTTAACCAATCACTGATAAAAATCAACTGTCCCCCTGTTCTAAAACCGTTCCTTTTATATCTGCTCTGCCATCTCTTCGAGAACTTTCTAGCTAATTCCAATTGGTTCTACAATTGGCTCACATACTTTTCCCCTTTTCAGCAATTGATAAATTCCCAGTTAATTTAGTTTAGTGGGGAATTGACAGATTCCAATCTCCAATTGAAAGTGGAACTTGTTTGGTGACTAATGGGGGTAGTTTTTCATTTCACCATTTTAGGTTCCACGGTTCATTCCACGCCACAGTATGATAAAGTTGTGGGATCTCATCCATTCGGTCATAGCAGAACGGGTAAGTGGGGAGGCAAAATATTAAATTCCACATCGAGGAGTCTATCGGGATAACAAGGTTAGTTCAAAACTCCGTATCGTATTTGATAGGTCTTGAATGATGCACTGGGCAATGCTCTGCAACTCCAACAAGCTGAGGAATACTGGCTTAAGTTCGCTCAAGAATCAGAATTCCGCGATGAAATTAATACAATCCGAAGGCCGTCGGTAAGTTATCTGTAAAGGGTGATTTTTTAGCTGGTTTGGTTTTGGCAACACTGGTTTTGACAGCTGACGTGTGTTTAGTACCTTGTGTCACTGTCAAACAGCTTCAGTTTGGTTTGCAATTTAACCATGGATCGTCTTACAAATGAACAACGCTTGCAAATTATTGAATTTTACTGTCAAAATTCGTGCTCGGTTCGAAATGTTCATCGCGCGCTGCTTCCATTTTATGATCGGCATTCTCGACCTTCTGAGCAGTCTATTCGGAAGATTGTGACCAAATTTCGCACCAAATTTACTTTGTTGGACATTAAACCACCAACACGTTTACGTACTGTGCGTAGTGAAGAAAATATTGCGGCCGTATCAGCTAGTGTGACAGAAGACCGCGAAATGTCGATTCGGCGCCGTTCCCAGCAGTTAGGCCTTTGTTACAGCACTACGTGGAAAATTTTGCGGAAGGATTTGGGCGTGAAGCCTTTTAAGATACAGCTGGTGCAAGAACTAAAGCCAGCCGACCTACCACAACACCGAATTTTTGGTGAATGGGCTCTTGGAAAGCTGGCCGAGGATCCGCTTTTTTATCGAAAAATTGTGTTCAGCGATGAGGCTCATTTTTGGTTGAATGGGTACGTAAATAAGCAAAATTGCCGCATTTGGAGTGAAGATCAGCCAGAAGCATTGCAACAGCTACCAATGCATCCCGAAAAAGCCACTGTTTGGTGCGGTTTATGGGCCGGCGGCACTATTGGACCATATTTCTTCAAAGATGATGCGAATCGCAGCGTTACTTTCAATGGTGAACGCTACCGAGCGATGATAACAAACTTTTTTTTGCCCGAGATGGAAGTTCTTGACTTGCATGATATGTGGTTTCAACAAGACGGTGTCACATGCCACACAGCACGCGAAACAATGGCGCAATTGCGAGGCGAGTTTGGTGAACAGTTAATTTCACGTTTCGGGCCGGTCAATTGGCCGCCTAGATCGTGCGATTTGACACCATTAGATTATTTTTTGTGGGGGTATGCCAAGGCTAATGTGTATAGGGACAAGCCCGCTTCGATTGACGCACTGGAAGCCAACATCCATGCATTCATTCGTGAGATACCGGCCGATATGTGTGAAAGAGTATGCCAAAATTGGACTCAGCGGATGGGCTACCTGAGACGCAGCCGCGGTCAACATTTGCATGAAATTATCTTTAAACATTAAATTGCAAGGTTCAAACTATCGATTCAAATAAATATTTCATTCATTTTTTCGAATTTTTTGTGTTTTTTTTTTAAAAAAAGTTCTAAACCTCTTAAAAAAATCACCCGTTATGAGGCCGAGAGGATGGTTCAGGAAAAAGAGGACCGGAAAGAGCTTTGCTCTCTTATATAGCCACGGTAACCCGACATTTCTCCCAGTATTATGAATAATACCAAGTATCATGCTTAACGAAAGTCTAAGCTGAGTTCACATCGTCATTTTGGGACAAGTTAATTTTCGTTAGGGGGTCTATTACAAAAGTTGTCAAATGAAAGTCCTGCGAAACCGGTTGGACTTACGGAGATATCGGAAAGGAAAAAGAATATACTCGGAGAGTGCGAGCTGGATCAGGAGCAGCGGGCCATGACAGGGAGTCTAATCAACGAGTTCGCTGATATATTTGCTTCGCAAAGTAGCGAGTATGGTCGAACACATCTCGTATACAACACACAGCGGAAATTCATCCTTCGCACAGACCATGCATCTTTAAAGTGGCTACTACCCTTTAAGAATCCTGAAGGACAAGTCGCAAGGTGGATCGAAAAGCTGCAAATGTACGACTACGAAATACAACATCGAAAACGAAGTCTTCACTCAAATGCAGACGCTCTCTCCCGTCGAAGGATGAGAGTTATGCCCATTGGTGGCTGGAGTGCGCGGGAAATCCGGGAGGCTCAAAAGGAAGATCCGGATATCGAACCCATTCTCGCCTGGAAGGAGCATGAGGGAAAACCAGACTGGCAGGAGATACCCAATAGGAGTCCCGAGCTGAAGGCATACTGGGCGCAGTGGGATTCCCATCATGTACAAGACGGCATTCTAAAAAGAAAATGGGAAAGCCCGTATGGAAAGTAATGCAGCTTGTTGTTCCCAGGACAACAAATATCGAAGTGCTGAGCGAATTGCATGATGGAGTGTCTGGATGCCACTTAGGAAAAAACAAAATACTCGGAAAAGTGCTAGAACGCTTTTACTGGGTCCATTCAAGGGAGGATGTTGAGAATTGGTGCAGGAAAGGCGTAATATGTGCGGCCAGCAAAGGCCCGAGAGTGAAAGTCCGAGGCAAGATGCATCAATATAATGTTGGAGCCCCCTTCGAAAGGATAGCCGTTGATATTGCGGGACCGTTTCCTGAAACGAACAATGGAAATCGGTACATCCTTGTTGTTATGGACTACTTCAGTAAGTGGCCTGAAGCATTCGCTATCTCAAATCAAGAAGCTAAGACTGTGGTGGAGCCAATCGTCTTCAACTGGGTAAGCAGATTCGGTGTACCTATGGAACTGCATTCGGACCAAGGACGAAACTTCGAGTCCAGAATTTTCCAAGGACTGTGCCAGTTACTCGGGATTAAGAAGACAAGAACAACACCGCTTCATCCAACATCAGATGGGATGGTGGAGCGCTTCAATAGAACGCTGAATGAACACCTCTCTAAGGTCGTTGGCGATGACCAGAGAGATTGGGACAAACACATTCCCATGTTTTTATTGGCTTATCGAAGTGCAGAGCACAACATCACAGGACATACTCCATCTGAAGTCCTATTTGGTCGAAAAGTCCGCCTACCTAGCGAATTAAAGTTTGGATCTCCATGCGAAGAATCCAAGAATGAGGAGGACTATGTTACAGACCCCAGGGATATCATCAGGGACGTGCATCGAGGGACTAGGGCTAATATTAAGATAGCCAGTGACCGCATGAAAACGAGGTACGATATTAAAACAACAACTACAGGATTCCAGGAAGGAGATCTGGTATGGCTATATAACACTCATCGAAGAAAAGGTTTATCACCTAAGTTGCAACAAGGCTGGAAAGGGCCCTACAAAATCGTAAAGCGCATCAACGACGTTGTCTATCGCATCCAACGAGGAAGAGGCAAGCTGAAAGTCTTTCATGTGGATCGTCTCCATCGATATAATGGTGCAAATGTTAACGAGTTTGTGGAATGAACCGTGGAACCTAAAATGGTGAAATGAAAAACAAGCCCTATTAGTCACCAAACAAGTTCCACTTCCAATTGGAGATTGGAATCTGTCAATTCCCCACTAAAACAAATTAACTGGGAATTTATCAATTGCTGAAAAGGGGAAAAGTATGTGAGCCAATTGTAGAACCAATTGGAATTAGCTAGAAAGTTCTCGATGGCAGAGCAGATATAAAAGGAGAGGTTGTAGAACAGGGCGACAGTTGATTTTTTATCAGTAATTGGTTAAAGTTCGATATAGTAATCGGTTGTGAAGATAAATAATAGAGTGAAATAAGTGATTGGTTTGAATCGTTCAAGAATTGTTTAAGTAATATTGTTCTAGTACTTTATTAGTGTATAATCCATAAAAGTGTAATGAAAGTGATTCTGACTAGAAAAGTTTAACAGAATAGTGTTTTATCTTTTCGAATCCCAGCCCAAATGTAACAGTACCAAACGAACATAAAAATTGCTCTGAGGGCAAAAAAGTGCTCTGAGAGCGCCCAAACGAATGCCACATAAGTAAAATTCAAGTTTGTTCTTGTTTTCGGTTTTTCTTCCCTTCTTGTACTGGTATCTGACATATGCGGGTGTGTTTATTTTGTAAAGAAGAATATTATAATCTGCGTTAATCCCAAGAATTGTTGAAATATATTAAGATTAAAACTCAGATGTGGGGTCAGAACATCACTGGCCTGAAGAGAAAAATATTATTTCAAAGTAATAACTTGTGCGTATAAAGAAAAATGCAGCGTTTTTTGACGAGACAGCAATTGATGGAAGCGCTTAAAGAAGCTGGCGTGGAATTCCCCAGACTGCTACCACAGCGCAGTTGAAAAGATTGTACCACACAGAAGTCAACAGGAACAGCAATGTTTCTGTAACAAGCGAGAACGGAAAGGCTGAAGTTGACGATGCCGATGATGCTGACGATGCCGAGAAACTCGAAGGTGCTGTATAAGGAATTGAGTGAACTACGTAAGCGCCTCGAAGTGCTTGAGCTCCGTAAGCGGATTAAGGAATTAGAAAAATATGCCGCACCTCCTGCCGAACGACGATCGGAATTTGGCGAAATCGAGCACGATGACGATGTAGTAGGTCATTCTGTGCAGCACTTCTTCCGCGACTTCGAAGAAATTATGCAGACGGTAAATGCCGATTGTAGATTCAAACTGTTAAGTTTGCGCCGTTCACTTACTGGAACTGCTAAAGTGTTCCTGCTCTCGACTGCACTACTCAAGGAGTTCGACATAGCCGTGTCTCGCCAGGACGTTTATAGAATGCTGAGCCTGAGGAAATGGAAAAAAAACAGGAAGAGTCGTTACATTGCTACATCCTAAACATGCAGGCGATTTCCAAACGTTCGGATATTGGAGAAACAGAGGTCATTGACTTTATTATTGACGGGATGAGTGGTGGCATATCCAATACTAATTTATTATTGGGTGCTCGTACCATTGACGAATTAAAACAACTGGTAAACCGTTTTCAACAGAAATATATGATAGAAAGTGCTACTGGTATCTCAGGACGTAAATATAATGCCGTGCCGACAAGATTTGCTGCTGTGACCAAACCAAATGCCGTCAGAAGTGCCGTTTTAATCGCTCGCAGACGGGGCATATTTAACCATACTGCCCATACCCTTTGCGTAAAAATGGGTCATGTTTCCGTTGTTGGGAAATGGGACATGACCACAAGACGTGCCCGAATCCGAAGAAGATGTTGTCTACTGCTGCCGTTCCGAAACCTGTTAAACAAGTTGCTGCTGTTTCCGAAAAAGTTCTGTCTGATGATGATGATAGTTTAAGTGAAGTTTCTTTCTCTTTTTGATACGGGCAGTCCAGCTAGTTTTATAAAGTCCTCGTTCGTTCCGATCGAGTAGTTGCGCTCATTGAATTAGTAAAAAGAAATTAAATATCGTAGGAGACATAAAATGTAAATTGAGTACAATAAAAACAATAAAAATTAATGTCCTTCCAGACGAAAGTATGGTTTTGCCGATTATTTTTGGACGTAATTTTCAGTATGCTTTCAGTATTCATCTGAGTAAAATGAAGCTTAGATATACTAAAGAAATGCTGTTTTCTATAGGTAAAGATGATAAATGCGTTTTGCCAAATGAAATTCTTGCGATTCTTAGTAGGAGTAGCCTCATCAGAAAAAAATATTTGCCAGTTAGTAATAAACCAGAAATGGATGTGTTTGTATCGAAGGTTGAGTCAACTGAAGATAACTGCTAGAATTATAATATGCTGGTTATATTTAAGATTGAGATTGTTTCCGACGAAATAGATTTGAACATTGATCACAAATTGGGAAAATTGTGGAGTGCCGAATTGAAAGATTTAGTTATAGATTCTTATGTTTTGCCGAAAGAAATTAAAGTAGAACCATTAGACTAAGAGATGAAAATCCATTTAAATGATGACGTGCCGTTCCATTGTGCCCTCCGACGAATTTCTTACTTTGAAAGGACGCAAGTGCAGTCAATAGTGAATCAGTTGGAAAAAGACGGTATTGCTAGACCAAGTAGTTCGCCTTTTGCGTATGCTATTGTTTTGGTTAAGATGAAAAATGGAGAACTTCGATTGTGTGTGGATTATCGAGGTCTCAACAAAAATACCGTCCGAGATAATTAACCGCTGCCGCTTATAGAAGATTGTATAGAGTATTTTGAAGGAAAGCAATATTTTAAGCTTCTAGATTTGAAAAGTGGATTCCATCAGGTTCGCGTTTCTGAGGAATCTATTCCTCTTACTACGTTTGTTACTCCAAGTGGTATGTGGGAGTATTTAAAAATGCCGTTTGGGCTGAAAAATGCCCCTGCCGTTTTCAGTGATTTATTAATGTTATTTTCCGAGACTTAATTGATTCAGGTAGGATAGTTGCTTATATGGACGATATATTGATTGCTACTGCAGACTTTAAGGAACACAAAGTATTGTTAAGAGCTGTTTTGAGACATATCACTCAACGGAACCTTAAATTTAACCTTGCGAAATGCCGATTTGCTCATACAGAAATAGAGTATTTAGGATATGCCGTTTCTTCGCGAGGAATTGCGCCGAGCGATTCTCATATTGGCGCTATTAAGGAAAATCGTGTACCCACTAATCAGAAACAGTTACATTCCTGTATTGGGCTATTCTCTTATTTCAGAAGATTTGTGCCATCGTTTTCCCGAGTTGCAAAGCCGTTGCAAAATTTGTTAAAGAGGAATGCCGATTTTGATTTTGACAAACCCTGTTTGGATGCTTTTAACGAACTAAAGCGTAGGTTAATTGAAGCAACAATTTTGGCTATTTATAGTCCTGTAAAGGAAACAGAGCTGCATTGTGATGCCAGTTCGATTGGTTTTGGTGCCATTTTGCTTCAAAGACAAGATGATAGAAGATTTCATCCGGTGTCTTATTTTTCTAAAACAACTTCCGCTGCCGCGTCTAGATATCATAGTTTTGATTAAGAGACGCTTGCTATAATTTATGCTCTGAGAAGGAATACCCTTTAAGATTATTACGGATTGTAGCTCCTTGACTATGACGTTGGAGAAGAAACAAGTTAATCCACGGATTGCCCGTTGGGCCTTAGAACTTGAAAATTATAATTATAAAATTCAGCATCGTAGTGGTGTATCTATGGGACACGTTGATGCCCTAAGTAAGTGCCAGGTCGCTGTGATTTGGGATGTTGATGATGTAGATTTTCAAATCCATGTCGCACAGGATCGAGATGAAATAATTATGCAATTGCGAGATCAGATGGAAGTCGAAAGGGAAAGGGACTTCGAACTATTAGACTGACTTGTGTATAAAGTGACGAGAAGTGGACGGAAGGCGGTGTTTGTGCCGACTGAAATGGAAGACAATGTTATAAGGTTGATCCATGAGAAATTTGGACACCAACTGCTGGATAAATGTTATGATAAAATTATTATGCACTACTGGTTTCCGAGTATGCGTGAAAAGATTGAGAGATTTATTCGGAATTATATTAAATGTATTATGTATGCCGAACGAACAGGTGTTCTAGTGAAAGGAATTTATACAATATACACTGCCATTTGATACGGTTCATGTGGATCATTTTGGTCCTTTGCCGTCTGTTAATTCGAAAAGAAAGCACATTTTAGGTGTGATAGATGCATTCACTAAATTTGTGAAGATGCACCCTACGAAATCGGCTAGTTCGACTAGTACGATAGAAGTAACTTCCGCTTAAGATAAATACTTTCAGTATTTTAGCAGACCGAGACGAATTGTATCGGATAGAGGTACATACTTCACTTCTTTTGAGTTTGAGGATTTCCTATTGAAACAGAATATAGGACACGTAAAGCTTGCTGTGGCTTCACCCAAGGCAAATGGACAAGTCGAAAGGGTTAATCGTGTTATTAAAGTCATGCTGGGAAAATTGAGTGAGCCTATAAATCATGCCGATTGGTCGAGTATGTTACTTAAGGTGGAGTACGCCATCAATAATTCTATTCATAGTACAACCAAGAACTCCCCTAGTATGTTATTATTTGGCGTTGAACAAAGGGGAGAAGTAATAGACGAAATCACAGAGCATCTGGAAGAAAAGAAGGCTTCGGAGAGTTGCCGTAATTAGAGTCAAATTCGGGCAGAAGCATTAGGGGAAATTGGTAAGTCTCAGAAATATAATTTAGATTATTTTCTTAGGCACAGTAAATAAGTTAAAGAGTATGAGGTCGGTGATTTTGTTGTTATGCGTAATATTGATACTACCGTCGGGACGAACAAAAAGTTGTTGCCTAAATTCCGTGGGGTTATGTCGTATGTAAAGTGCTCGGACACGATAGATATGTGCTGCGAGATATTGAAAATTGCCAGTTGACTTAGCTGCCGAATGATGGTGTTGTCGAAGCAAATAGAATGCGAAAGTGGTTGCTAAAGAAAAATGATAAGGCTGTTCCTATTGAGACGTCAAGTGACCCTCTTAGTCTAAATATAAGTATGGAGTAATATGTAGAGATTATTGTTAAGTATTTGTTATGTTTTGTTTGTTCGAGGTCGATGAATTGTCAGATTGGCCGAGTTGTAAACTTTGATAAGAGCGCCATCTGTGCTTTGCAACCTAAAACATGAGAATATGTATGGGACGCACCCATCGATATTACCAACTGCACCGAACTTCGCTTTTAAGTAAAATTCAAGTTTGTTCTTGTTTTCGGTTTTTGTTCCCTTCTTGTTCTGGTATCTGACATGTGCGGGTGTGTTTATTTTTGATCTACATTTTGAACTTTGGTATTTTTGGTGCCAAATTTTTCTCCATACCTCCTATAAAAGCTGGCAACACTACAGTACAAATGTCAAATTTTCGCAACAAAATATTGTCGCGGAGAATAAACGTGTGCGAAAAGAGAGTGGAGAATTGTACCAAGCAATCTACTATAATTACCCACTTTTCCGCCATCATTTCGCAGGAGCTGCGTGCTGCAAAATGAAAAGGAGAGCGAAATTTTTCGTTCATAATTTCGTTGTCCCACTTTTGTATGTGGGCCATCTTCGTACCAAGCCTTAATACGGAAATCTGTGCTGGCTTATGTGGTATTCGTTTGGGCGCACTCAGAGCACTTTTTTCCCCTCAGAGCAATTTTTATGTTCGTTTGGTACAAAAAAATCAATCTTTTTCAAATTTCAGAGCACTTTTGCGAATCTAGATATTTTCTCAGATTTGTCCTCAGATTTACCAATACAAGTGCATTTGAGTTTGACAAGTGGTGGAGTTTGTTTACATTTTAGTGAAATATTTCTACAGCAAAGAAAGGCATTGCATCGGGTGAATCTATTTTCGTAAATTATTTGTGTACAAATATTAAGAAATCAATCGGGAATGAAATTTCGAATGTTTTAATATAAAATTTAACCAGTGAATGGAAAGCGCATAGAAAAGTGTCCAAGACTACACATATTCAAGTCGCTCGAATATCAACACAAAAAAGAGCAAGAGCGTTTTTATGTTCGATTAGCCACACGAAATCTGAAATCTGAGGGCAAATCTGAAGAAGCCCAAACGAATACCACATTAGTAAACTTAATGAATAGGTTATGTGCTTCCTCGCTCAGAAATGACATCAAATGAAATATTAAGGTAAGTTTTAACTATAAAAAATACATTCAAATCGTATTTTATTTATCTGCTTATGACACTTTTCAGATTTGGTGAACATCGTTTTGAAAACACCACTGCCGTTCTTTGAAAATGATATTTTGTTTTTAGTAGGATGTAACAGAAAAATTTTATTTTGTAATGTAAAAATGTGTAACGAAAGTTAAATAAATATATAAAAACAAATAGAAAAATATCGCACAGTAAGACACTATTAGCCATTAGTTCGCCACTCCTGTATATAATACATTATAACAATAAAACAAGACCTTTTTATTAGTATATGAAAGGAGAAAAATTAAATGAATAACTCTAAAATGTAATATTTTTATTTTCAGTGTTCACTAACTTGTGGGAGTGGACAGCAAGTAAGAAGCGTTGCATGCTTCCTTAATAGCACACAGGTGGACGATTCCTTATGCAATTCAAAGAATTTGGCCAGCTACACAGACAAAACACGCCCTTGCAATTTAAAGTCTTGTATAGATTGGTCTAACTACGGTGCCTATGGGGTAGGTACATATAATTTAGTTCTTTCTTTTGCATAAATGGAAATTTATATCACATTTATTCATATATTTTTTAGAATAAAGGGCATCATCAGTGGGTCGTAGAAGAATGGGGAGCTTGTGATGATAACTGTGAAAAAATAAGAAAAGTTTACTGTTATCCCGGTGATGTTTGCTCAATAGATAAAAGGCCTATTGAAAAAAAGAAGTGTTGTTCTATTAAATACATTGCCACTTGGTCCCCTGTAAGTATTTCCTTATATTTTAAAACTACAGAATATACCAAGATCGAATTGTATAGTTTGTTAATTAGGGTTAGTTACATGTTTTAAATGCTTTTAAATCCGAAGAATATAAAACAGCGTACACAATATTCATTATATTTACATGGCTTAATCTTTATTTTTATGTGAAGTTCCCTTAACGAAGGTAGACATCTCATCCCCTATATATTATTTCTGTAGTTTATGTAGTGTATTTTTACCTTTTATTTTTTTATTTTATTTTTTCTTTCTTTTTTCGGGAGTAAAACGATAATATTGTGCCGCGAATAATGGAATTTTATTTTGTCTAACACTCGAGTTGGTCTTTTATTTTAGGGTGCTTTACTTTGGATGCACTACGATAACGTCTTTTAATTTATAATTTTTTAAATGCGATACAGAGGTAAAATCTTGAAATTCACTTAAACTGGGTAGAAATGTTCGCGCCAAGGTACAGTCTCTGAATGTATTTAAGTCCCAAAAAAAATTCGATTGCTACCGTTGTTGAATAAAGCAAATACCGAGCCACACTGACTTATCAACCAGAAGATCCACGAAACTTGCGACTTTAGGCTTTTATACTGGCGTGGGTTTTACTGGGGTTGCAGTATCCAACGCCCGATGCCACCGTTTTTTCCTTATCGCATTGTGTCAGACCATTTTTTTGTAAATTTGTTGGGAAAAACTTAAACGGGATAAATTAAACACGAACTAACTCATGTTGTATACAGTAAAAACCTAGTTGTACTTAACAAAGGCAAGAAACCCACCTTTAGAAATAGCATAAGAGAAGAAGTTTTAGACCTTACTCTCTCATTTCCTTTTATACAATATATTGTAGAAGACTGGCACGTGGCTGATCAACCAACCCTATCGTATCACATGCATATCATGTTCAAGGTGAGGTGCAACAGTGAGCACATACCGGTCAGATACAATAATAAATTAACTAACTGGAGAACTTATAAAGAAAATCTAGCGATCAAATCGGATCTGCTACCTCCTCCGCCACTACTTCCGAGTGATGCGGAGGTTGTACAATGTTAGCTAAATGACATCATCATCTCCTCTTTTAAAAATAGCTGTAAAACAAAACGTATAGTAAACAAAAGGTGTGTTCCTTGGTGGAATGAAAACCAACCAACCAACCTACTATTAAATGGGTCAGATCGATGCTAGAAGGTCGCAAAATAACTGCTTCGTCAGGACTAACCTCAGTATCGGTATCAGCTATAAAAGGCTGCCCACAAGGAGGGGTTCTGTCACCCCTTTTGTGGTCACTGGTCATCGACGACCTGCTTTACAAATTAAGCAATCTAGGCTTTAGCACAATAGGTTACGCCGATGACTTGGTCATCATCATTACGGGCAAAGAGGAAAACACAATCACACGACGCATGCAAAACGCCCTTAAGACAGTACTAGCTAAATAAACTTAGGTCAAATTTCAATAAATGATACGATCATTGAGTACTCCAACGAAGCTAAGTATCTGGGAGCAATCCTTGACAAAACACTAAGTTGGAACTCCCATATAAATAACAAAGTAACAAAAGCAATAAACGCTTTATGGGCATGCCGTCGCATGTATGGCAAAACTTGGGGAATCTCTCCAAAGATAACCCAATGGATCTATACAATGATGATCAGACCAATCATTACATACGCTTCGTTAGTATGGTGGACTAAAACAAAACAAAAGACTGCCATTGCGAAGCTTAGAAGGGTGCAACGACTGGCATGTCTCGGTATATCCGGAGCCATGCGCACCTGTCCTACTGCGGCTATAGAAGACTTAATAGGACTATCACCTCTCCACATTCACATACAAAAAGTGGCAATCCGCAGTTCGGCAAGTATGATCCAGCTGAAAGAGACAAGTCTCAGTGAACATCCTGAGTTAAATGTGTTGTTCTCTGAAATTCCAGAACTTGACATGATCTGCGCGGTAACAGACCGCCTCCCAAAGAAGTTATGTTTCGAAAAGCGGTTCTCCACGGAGATACCCAGCAGAGAAGCATGGGCTAGCAATAGTCCACCTACTTGCCTAAATGGCCTAAAGTGGTATACGGATGGTTCCAAAATGGAAACAGGAGTGGGTGCTGGCTTCCACGGACCTAACCATAATGTCTCAATACCGATGGGGGCTTGCCCAAGCGTGCTCCAGGCTGAACTTCACGCCATTCAAGAATGCGCTAGTCACATACACAACAACGAAGTGCCCCTTCATCGCTTAGGCGTAGTCAGATGCTTTTTAAAAAAAAAAAAAAAACTCATGTTGTTTATGATAGAGTTTATTACTCTAGCTTAGAAGCAATGATTATATAGTTTTTTACAATGTATTGATGAATATAAATGATTCCAAATGAAATCAAAATTATATAAAGCTTAGGCAATAGGAATCTATATACCTTGCCTCTTACCCCGTTTGAGAGAATAGCCACCCATCCCGTGGTAGAGGTGGATTTATCTTTAATGCTCAGCATATACACGCACCAAAACGATATTTCATGCAGTGGTTTCAATATTTTATGTGGAAAGCTCTTCTAACTGATAATTTTCAGTCGCGATAAGCCAATAAAGCAAACGTTTCCCACAGAGAACAACCGCAGTTTTAAGAGGATTCACTGAAAGCCCATTTCTTCCGCAATAACCATCGATAAAGCCCAAGGATCTCTGCCCCAGAGAGCAGACTGCCCTTAGGTCAGAACCGACAGACAGAACGACGACATCATCCCCGTAGGCTTGTGTGTGTTATGTCTCAATCCGGGATCTTCAATTAAAACAAATGAGCGACTTAGTCTGAATCCATTTATTGACTGACTTACGCACTAGCTTACAAACTAACTTATCTAACAATTCTCTCTTACATACTATCTTACTCTCTAAGTCCTTACTCCATATAACCTATTTCTATGTACTTAAACATTCTACACTTAATAACTAGGTATATATGACATTATCTCCTTTTGGATTTACACTTTAATGTCAAAAATTATTACCAAGTCTATTGGCAATGGAATAGAATATATTATCATCGAAATTCAAGATTGTAACACCAAATGTATGATTGCGTGTGCATACGCTTGAAAATCTTGAAAATTAAAAAACAAAACAAATCATAGAAATAGATAGATTTAAGGCCGAAAGGCAATAATTTTAAGGATATTGATAAGTTTAGAGCGCTCGCTTGGAACCAGTAAGCTAGAATAAGATAAATGTTAGTTTTAAATTAGATTTAATCGTTTTTGTCTAGTGTGTAAGCTTAAAGAAAGAAAAATAAAAAATGAATTTTTAAAGTTAAAAAAAAGTGTGCATACAGTAACAATAGAAGCTGCTCACCAGTGCAATTTTTTTCGGTTATCTCTGAAAACTGTGTGATCTATCAGCACATAATTATCTGTGGTGATTTCAATACTAAATTACTGATAAATGACTCGCTGGCCTCTCAAATGAATGATTTAGTTTCTTCAGTAGGAATGGAAATAATGAATACAACCTACCCCACTCGTTCTGCTGAGAATCGCTTACCCACTCTTCTCGATTTAATCATTATTTCCAATCCGTCTCTTGTTTTACTGTGTGACCAGTTATCGTTTGATGTTTCTGACCGTGATCTGCTTTTCTGTACTTATGATGTGAATTTATCCAAAACCGCTCTCGCTGATACTTTCACGTTCAAAGATCTCAATTCCATAGACTTAAATGCCCTACAAATTGCTACTTGTTTGGCACCCTGGGAGCAATGTCGTCTGAAGACTGATCCAAATGAAAAACTTATGCTGTTTCAAGCTATTTTAACACAACTGTTTGATCATTGTATACCAACGAAAATAGTAAAAATAGTTTACGCCTGAAGTAGTCAATTATATTAAAAGAAGGAACAAATTGTTTAGTAAATGGAAGCGCAGGCCATCTAATGGTAACTGGTCCTTATTTAAAGCTGCTTTTAAACTAAATATATCCCTCCCTGCAAAGAAACCCTGGAGTAATCTGCGTAAAATTGCTGTTTCCAGTGGTTCCAACTTCAAATGCCTTATTGATCCTGATGAACTACATAGTACCTTCCTAGGTGAAGACGGCCTACCAATACGCTTCATAAAACTCATCGTACCGCAAATTGTCTCCCACCTCACTCATGTAATAAACTGGTGCATAATAACATACAATTTCCCTCAGGTGCGGAAAAGTGCAATAGTTCTGCCTATCGCGAAGAAAGCTAATCCAACATCTCCTTCCGACTATAGACCGGTCAGCTTTCTACCTTGCTTATCTAAGGTTTTCGAGAAAATAATCGCAAAACAAATCACATCCATAAGTTATTGAGTTCTCACCAGTCAGCTGTTCCACAGCCATGGTCAATCTATTAAGAAATAAGACAAGATTTGGATAGGGGCTACGTTTCATTTCTATATTTGCTTGGTTTCTCGAAGGCCTTTGATAAAGTAAATTACAAAATTCTGTGTTGGAAGCTTAAGAACAATTTCGCCTTCAGTGATGGGGCTGTGAAATTGTTAAACAGTTTTCTTTCGGATAGGTCGCAAAGGGTCATTTTTGGCGAAAGTTGTTCGTCCCTAATGAAAATCAAGCAAGGTGTACCCCAGGCTCAATATTGACCGTGTGCAATCATGCACAGTACATTTGTATGCAGACGATGTTCAATTACATCTAGCAAAACCATACCCCAACCTTAACGAACTCGCTTCTCTCATCAATGATGATCTGAAGCGCATCTACACCTGGTCCGTTGCGAATGGTTTACATTTAAATCCTGCTGAACCTCAAGTAATTCCTAGATCCCATAAAAAATGTAATCTTAATCTTCTACCTGACCTATGTCTAAATAGTAATAAAATCAAAGCTGTAGAATCATCCACCATTCTGGGATATTCAATTAATCGTAATCTGTCTGGTTACAATCACACCAACGTGGTCATTGGTCGTATCTACGGCTTAGTGCTAATTTCACTTCACTTAGTTTTAAGAAATTTTCTGTATACTAGTCTTAAGTTATTTAATGAAATCATTTTTCTTTGAATTTAAACCACACTAAGTACTAAAAAAGATTATATCTTAATGTACAAACATTTTTAAGAAATAAAATGAAATGAAATGAAATGAAATAATTATTCATATGTTTCTTTAGTCCCATTAGTATTCCTTTTGCTTGTAATTTACTGGTTTTCTTGGCCTAAATTCCCTTCCTGACGGTTGATTACCTTCCGTCATTATCATTTAAATTATCATTATTGTTACTTATTATTATTATTGTTAGAATTTTCGATTTGTTTCCGGAGAACTCTGAAATTATAAAATTCCTTTTGGCAGAGAGAACACAGAGACGACCGATCTGTACGGTTTTAAATTTAACTCTAAACTTTATTGACAGTAAGAGACGTCAAGAGAATACAAAATGTGAATGTAATAGATTAATTAATAGAGATGAAACTTTACAAAATGATTTAGAAAAAAAAGAGAATGAATTGATAGTAATTATGATAAATTTTCTTAACATTCCGCCCGCCTCGACGACTGTTTCAGGGCGTCGAAACTTCTGATTCGGGATGTCTGATGTGATCATCATCGATGGTTGGAGATACTGGAAGTAGACACAGCTTTGATATAGGGCGTTTAAAAGTGCTAGTCTGCGTTTTGATGGTAACTACACGTATGAAACCATCCGGCCCTGGATGCGTTTCGATGACATGAGCAAGAGGCCACTTCGATGGAGGATAACGTTCGTCCATAAGAAGAACAAGTGAGCCTACCTTGATGTTATGTGATGGATAATGCCACTTTACCATTGCTTGTAGTCGTTGAATATATTCGATTGACCATCGTTTCCAAAATCCTTCAAGCATTTGACGTATTAATTGATACCGTGATAGCCTTGATTGTGATATATGCGTTAGAGATGGTTCAGGGATTGCATTAAGAGCTTCTCCGGTGATAAAATGACCGGGAGTGAGGGCTTCTAGGTCGGTCGGGTCTTAAGATAGAGGGCAGATCGGTCGGGAATCAAGCGCAGCTTCGATTTGAGCCAAGAGTGTGGAGAATTCTTCATAAGTTAGGATAACTTCACCAACAACTCTCTTAATGTGAAACTTAACAGATTTGACGGCTGCCTCCCACTTACCACCAAAATGAGGCGCTGCTGGTGGGTTGAACTTCCATTTCGTGCCATTGTTTGCAAGCAGGTCACTTAGTGTTTCAAGATCCTTTGAAGCAGCGTCGAATAGTTTTCTCAACCCAGCATCAGCTCCTATAAGATTCGATCCGCAATCACTTGATAACGTCGCGCAGATACCACGGCGACTCGTGAAACGTTTTTAAGCAGCTATGAATCCCTCAGTCGTGTAGTCGGTGGATAACTCCAGATGAACAGCTGATGTAGAGAAGCAAACAAAAACTATAAGGTAACTCTTATATGTTTTCGCTCCCCGTCCTCTCCAAGTTCTGATAGTAAACGGCCCTGCATAGTCCACTCCTGAATGTAGAAATGGCCTAAATGATTGTGTTCGAAGAACAGGTAGTTGACCCATGATTGTGTTGGCATTGGTTGCCCGATGACGTATGCAGACTACGCAACGATGTATGAAGCACCTTACTGGATTGCGGCCACCAATGATCCAGTATTGTCGTCTTAATGTATTCAGCATCAGCTGAACCCCTCCATGTAATGTGGATCGATGAATTTTGTCTAGAACCAATGTAGTAAACGGTGAGTTCCTCGGCAAGATTATTGGGTGCTTCATATCTGGATCGATCTTTGCAAGGCGAAGCCGCCCGCCAACTCGCAGTATTCCCTGCGAATCGATGAATGGTGTTAAGCGACGAAGAGGACTGTTTGACTTTAGCCATAATGATTCCAAGAGCTGATTGATTTCCGTTGTAAAGTAAAGTGATTGCGTTGACTTTATCCAAAAGATTCTTGCTTGATCCAGCTCCTCAGGTGATAATGATTTGGACTTAGTTATTGATTCTCCCTTGATACGTCTGAAGGCTGTTACTGCTCTCTTACACCATGCGGTAATACGTAAAAGCTTCTGCAGCGATGAGTACTTGTGGATGAGATCCCAGGTGTAAGATTGCTTCACGATAGTTGTCGATGCGGCGATATGAGTACGTTCTTCAAGATCAACATTCTCATTGAGTTTAGGCGTTAGTTGAGGCCAATGGGAAGAAAAAAGACGAAGCCATGGCGGTCCGTTCCACCAAATTTCGCTCTCCGATAGCTGACGTGGTGAGAGTCCTCGAGAGGCATAATCTGCTGGGTTATCTTCTCCTGGTAGATGATTCCATTGAGCCCCTGGAAGAATCTCTTGAATTTGAGAAACTCGATTGCTGATGAAATCCTTCCATCTTGATGGATGACCTTGAATCCAATAGAGCGTCGTACTTGAGTCCGTCCACAAATGAATCGGGGTTGATTCAAGTTTTAACACATTCCTAACATGATTGACTAGCCTTGTTAGAAGTAATGCGGCCGATAGTTCTAAGCGGGGAATAGTGATTCGAGCAGTCCTCGCCCTTTTTGGTAATGCAGATTCTCTTCTTATTGGTGTAACTTTTGATTTCGACGATATGATAGTAACTTGGGTGATATTGAATGGCTGTACCACTCGCAGATAAACGACAGCTCCAATTGCAACTTGGGATGCGTCTGAAAAACCGTGTATCTCGATCGATAGGGACGACGGAGATAGTCCGATCCATCTGGGAACTGATATGGATGAAAGATCCTCGAGCTGGTTGACATATTTCCTCCAACGAGCTGCGCTGTTCTAGATAAAACTATTCTCTTCGTATACGTGGTAGCTTCTTTGCACTGAACAGGCATGAAAACAAATCTGTCTGAATTTGGCTGCCAATTAAGACCAAGAGTTCGATGAATAGGGTGACCATCTATTGAAAGCGATGTTAACGTAGTTGACTTTTCGCTTGCTGGAATTTCTTCTAGCAGTGCTTCGTTGTTGGCAGCCCATTTTTGTAGCGGAAAGCAACCTGTTTTGAAGAAACAGGAGTAGATGTCATCTACATAGATATTTTCCTCGACCAATTCCTTGGCCACAGGAAAGCGATACCCCTCGTCAGCAGAAAGTTGTCGGATGACACGATTGGCCAGGTATGGAGCAGGTGTGGTTCCGTAGGTTACTGTTGTTAGAACGAACTCGACTAGATCCGTACCCTCAAACCATAATATGCGCTGATAATGCCAATCGTCAGGATGAATTTCGATTTGGCGAAACATCTTCACCACGTCCGACGAAAAGGCAAATTTGTATTTCCGCCAACGAGTGAGAACATCTGGTAGATCCACTTGCAACTTTGCACCTTCGTGCAGATGATTATTTAGAGAAGTTCCTTGATCAGTCTTCAGCGATCCATTGAATACAACTCTAAGTTTTGTAGTTGTACTCGATTCACGAACAACACCATGATGAGGAAGAAAGAAGACGTCTGTTGATTCAATAGATGATGTTCTGCGCATATGTCCGAGATCTTCGTATTCTTGGATGAATTTAGAGTACTCATCGAAGAACGATTGGTTCTGCTTAAAACGATTCTGCATACGTAGAAGCATTTTGAGTGCTGGAGATCGAGAGTCACCTAATGTCGATGGGTGCGATTTAAAGGGCAATCGTACAATGTAGCGTCCTTCTGCATTTCTGGAATGGGTTGATTGGAAGATTTGTTCGCACTCTGCTTCGTCGGATGTCATTTGATTTGAAGAGGATGTTAAGAGTTCTTCCTGCATCCAAAATCCTGTTAACAATTCGTCGAGCTTAAAATCCAGTTGACAATGATAGCTTTGAGCTCCGAGTAGAGATGAAATTGATGATACAACGCCTGATACGATCCAGCCTAGTGAAGTATTTTGTGCTATTGGAGCGCCCGCTTCACCCTTTCGTATACCCTCTTGCAAAATTTGGCCATAAAACTGTACTCCCAATATAAGATCTACACGCCCGGATTGATAATATTGTGGATCTGCTAACTTGATTCCGTGTAGATCCGACCAAATTTTAGGAGAAACGTTGGTTGTTGGAAGATGACTGGTTAGTTTCGGTAGAATATGCGCTTCGATATTGCAGCTGAACTCTGTAACGCACGACGATAGATTTAGTGAAACTATTCCTTTAGATTGATGAGTTGATGAAGCATTTGCTCCGATACCAGTGATTGAAAGTGGTGAGTGACGTCTCGTAAGATGAAGAGCCTGAGTAAGATGTTCTGACACTAAGTTGATTTCGGATCCTTGATCTAAAAATGCTCGTACTGTGCAAAACTCTCCACTACTTGATTGAATTTTTACTAAAGCAGTTGCTAAAAGTACTGGTTGTGTACCTGAATTGTTGATGCAGGTCACGTGAGATGATGCGGTGTTGCTGGACGATTCCCTTACTGATGATGGTGCAGCGGTATCTGTTGATACTTTTGATGTGGATGGGGAACAGGATTGGTGAATTGGATGAATTGAGGTGTGATGACGTTCGTTGCAGAATTGACACCTTTTCTTGGAAAAGCACTTTGCCAACTGATGATATCCCAGACAATTGAAACATAATTTCAATTGCTTGATTGTTTCAAGCCGCTGCTCGACACTTTTTGATTCATACGAAGGACAAAGGGAGATGTAGTGGTCACCTTTGCAGTTTACGCATGTTTGAGCCGATGATTTGGTTGATACATGATGAGCTTTAGCCTTATTCCCTGTGATTTTATTGGATGTAACAATAGATGACTTACTTGGCAAATTGGGCGAAACACGTTCATAAGCTTGAAGTGAGCGAACACGAGTGATGAGAAAGTCCTTGAATGATGTCCACGATGGCGAATCTTGAGAAGAGCCTAGCGTTTTCTCCCACTCTTTGATTGAGACAGCGTCAAGTTTCCGTGATACGATATGCACAAGAATATCATCCCATTTGTCCACGTCACGACCGAGTCCCTCCAGCGATCCAAGGGCTTGATTAGTTTCGTTGAATAGGGTTTCGAGTTCGGAGGATGACTCGACAATAACTGGTTTAGTCGAAAATAAGGAAGTTAGGGCTGCATCGACCAAAACGCGTTTATTGTCATAGTACGACACCAATTCATCCCAA
Source organism: Cheilosia grossa (assembly GCA_963082955.1). Lineage (NCBI taxonomy): Eukaryota > Metazoa > Arthropoda > Insecta > Diptera > Syrphidae > Cheilosia > Cheilosia grossa. The sequence continues at coordinate 41,927,833 of OY720144.1, read as the reverse complement.
GCGATTTTATAGTTTGCTGCAGTTAACGATAAATTTTGAATGCGTTGAGATGCCTTTCCGATTAAACATCCTTTTAAGTACTGGAGCTTTTCGACACATGTAAGCGATGGATGATTGCCGATAACAGCAATGAATGAATCTTTAAAAGGTACCCACTCAGAATATACTCCATTGAATGATGGCAATCCCATAGCTGGCAATCGCACTAAATGTGATGGAAGCGAATTTTCCGCCTTGTCCTCCGAATGATCTTTTCCGGGCAATGACGATGATGAAAGTTTCTCTCACACGATTCCGCTTAGCGGCATATATATGTACACAGGAATAAGAGTGATTTTTTAGCTGGTTTGGTTTTGGCAACACTGGTTTTGACAGCTGACGTGTGTTTAGTACCTTGTGTCACTGTCAAACAGCTTCAGTTTGGTTTGCAATTTAACCATGGATCGTCTTACAAATGAACAACGCTTGCAAATTATTGAATTTTACTGTCAAAATTCGTGCTCGGTTCGAAATGTTCATCGCGCGCTGCTTCCATTTTATGATCGGCATTCTCGACCTTCTGAGCAGTCTATTCGGAAGATTGTGACCAAATTTCGCACCAAATTTACTTTGTTGGACATTAAACCACCAACACGTTTACGTACTGTGCGTAGTGAAGTGTGACAGAAGACCGCGAAATGTCGATTCGGCGCCGTTCCCAGCAGTTAGGCCTTTGTTACAGCACTACGTGGAAAATTTTGCGGAAGGATTTGGGCGTGAAGCCTTTTAAGATACAGCTGGTGCAAGAACTAAAGCCAGCCGACCTACCACAACACCGAATTTTTGGTGAATGGGCTCTTGGAAAGCTGGCCGAGGATCCGCTTTTTTATCGAAAAATTGTGTTCAGCGATGAGGCTCATTTTTGGTTGAATGGGTACGTAAATAAGCAAAATTGCCGCATTTGGAGTGAAGATCAGCCAGAAGCATTGCAACAGCTACCAATGCATCCCGAAAAAGCCACTGTTTGGTGCGGTTTATGGGCCGGCGGCACTATTGGACCATATTTCTTCAAAGATGATGCGAATCGCAGCGTTACTTTCAATGGTGAACGCTACCGAGCGATGATAACAAACTTTTTTTTGCCCGAGATGGAAGTTCTTGACTTGCATGATATGTGGTTTCAACAAGACGGTGTCACATGCCACACAGCACGCGAAACAATGGCGCAATTGCGAGGCGAGTTTGGTGAACAGTTAATTTCACGTTTCGGGCCGGTCAATTGGCCGCCTAGATCGTGCGATTTGACACCATTAGATTATTTTTTGTGGGGGTATGCCAAGGCTAATGTGTATAGGGACAAGCCCGCTTCGATTGACGCACTGGAAGCCAACATCCATGCATTCATTCGTGAGATACCGGCCGATATGTGTGAAAGAGTATGCCAAAATTGGACTCAGCGGATGGGCTACCTGACACGCTGCCGCGGTCAACATTTGCATGAAATTATCTTTAAACATTAAATTGCAAGGTTCAAACTATCGATTCAAATAAATATTTCATTCATTTTTTCGAATTTTTTGTGTTTTTTTTTTAAAAAAAGTTCTAAACCTCTTAAAAAATCACCCTTTAGAAGCAAAATGCCAATCATGCGCCATCCAAGGAATTTCCATAAGTATAAAAACGAGCAGTGGACAAATATCTGTTGCAGCAGTATACTGCTCTCCTAGCTATAGACTAAGGAAAAATGATTTTAAGTCTTTTCCGGATATTTCACAATAGATTAATCGCGGGAGGGGATTTTAATGCCAAGAATAAATATTGGGGATCTAGATTAACAAATACTAGAGGCAGAGAATTATATGAAACTATTAAAGAAGTCGGCGCCAAATATCACTCAACGGAGAAACCTGCCTACTGGCCTACAGATAGGAATAAAACTCCAGATCTTGTCGACTTCTTTATATCTAAAAATATATCTTCAAATAAAATAAATATAGAAGAAGGCCCTGATCTTCAATCAGATCATTACTCAATACTTCTTACACTTGGTGATAGAATAATAATAAAAGAACATAAACTAGTTAACACACTGACTGATTGGAACCACTTCAGGCAGAAGTTGGAAGAATGTATTCAACTATCATCAGCTATTCAAACAGAAGATCAACTAGAAGAAGCAGTGCAAATAATTGCACTGGATATACAAAAAGCTGCATGGGCTGCAAATCCCAAAAGAACAAACAAGATTAAACAAAACTCTTATCCTCGTGAAATATGTGAAATTATTACAGAAAAGAGGAAAGCTAGAAAACGTTGGCAACAGACAATGGCGCCAAGCGACAAAACCACACTGAACAACTTAAATAATAAGCTCAGAAAATCTATAAGAGAATTTAATAACGAGTCTTTAAAAACATATCTTATCAGTGTTACAAATGATGCTTAGTACCGACTACTCGCTCTGGAAGGCAACAATAAAAATGAACAGGCAAATAGCTCACATTCCGCCGGTAAAAACCAGAGAAGGTAACTGGGCAAAACGCAGTCAAGAAAAAGCAAATACTTTTGCAGAGTACCTTGAGAAAGTCTTCAAACCTTATGAAGATAAAGATTATCAAGGAAACGAAGAAAGGGGCAAAGAAGACAGACCTATTCGGCCGGTGACAGCTAAAGAACTTGCCAAATAAATCAAAGAAGGCATAAACATAAAAAAAGCCCCAGGGTTCGATTTAATCACAGGGGAAATTTTAAAACAATTTCCTCGAAAAGGTTTAAATAAACTAGCGCAGATTATAAATGCTGCATTTAAGTTGAGATATGTGCCAAGCATGTGGAAGGTCGCGGAGGTAATAATGATACCAAAACCCGGTAAACCACCTATCGAAGTAACCTCATATCGCCCAATATCGATACTACGAAATGTTGTCCAAGCTATTCGAAAAAATGCTGGAAAAACGTCTGCAAAAAATAATTGATGAAAAATCGCTAGTTCCAATTCATCAATTTGGGTTTAGAAACAAGCACTCTACAATTGATCAGGTGCATAGAATCACAGATAAAATCGAAAAAGCATTTGAAGAGAAAAATGTGTGCTCTACAGTATTTCTTGATATAGCACAAGCTTTCGATAAAGTCTGGCACAAAGGACTGATACACAAACTACAAAAGCAACTGCCGAAGCAGTATTCGACTATTCTGGAGTCTTATATATCAGATCGATTCTTCAGAATTAAGCAAGATACAGAGTGTTCAACATTAAGAGAGATTAAAGCTGGTGTACCGCAAGGCAGTGTGCTAGGTCCAGTTTTATACCTACTCTTCACTAGCGATTTGCCTGAAAGTGTAGAAACCACCATAGCTACTTTTGCAGATGACACAGCCGTCCTTGCTGTGGGAGCAACTGTCGAAATAGCAACAAAAAAGCTTCAGACGGCAATAAACAATATTTAAGAATGGACAAGGAAATGGCAGATTAGATTAAATGACCTTAAGTCAGTCCATATTAATTTTACGTATAAAAACGTACCACACATTCCAGTCTACATTAACAACAATGTAGTGGAATACTCAAACACAGCTATATATCTGGGCATGACCCTAGACGCTAAACTGCGTTGGAAAGTGCATGCAAAGTAAAAAAGAGATGAGCTGAACATGCGATACAGTCCAACTACAATAAATTACTGCTACACAAGCAAGTCTTGAAACCAATATGGACCTACGGGCTCCAATTGTGGGCATGCACAGGCCAAACAAATTTACAAAAAATTCAAGTCTTCCAAAATAAAGTACTAAGGAACGTAGTTAATGCACCTTGGTACATAGACATACGCAACGCTGATCTACATAGAGATCTAAATATTGAAATGGTTGAAGACGAAGTTAAAAAAGTTGCCCAAAGGCCCAGAAGTAGGCTTCTCAACCATGTTAACGTAGAACTTACAGAACTATTAAATACAGATAATGTAATCAGAAGATTGAGGCGGGTAAGACCCCTTGATCTATAAGAGTAAGCCAAGGCCAAGAGATTAGGTAATAAATTCAAACAAAAAAGTTTCGAAATCCGACAACCGGCGGATTCTTCTTGTGAATTTTTCAAATAATTTAAAAATAAATTGCCGATTAGTCGAACGACTAGGTGCAATCCCATTCGGGATGACGACAGTCAGTCCCTCCCGGGAGGTTTTTTAGAGGTAGTTCGAGTCCCTCACTATTGCAGAAGCATCCCTCGCGTACTTGCTCTGCAATGTCTTTCGATGATTTTTCCTTCCAGCGAACCCCCAAACAAAACAAAAAAACAAAATTCCTCCAAAAATGTTCAAATTATTCTGTTTATACTTATTACTAACATTTGGAACTTTTGCACTGTCAGTATTTCTTACATTATCTGTATGTAAATACGAAAGGACTATAACAAAAAACTAAACTTGCGGGTGTATAACCTGTTGCCGTTTGCCGTGTATTATTCAATAAAATCTGTTCTATGCTCAGTTTTGGGTTACTGCATTTATTAAAGCTTTCCTTAATAGTGCCTATGGCTCTCTCCGCCAAACCATTGCTTTGCGGATGATAAACAGGTGATGAGCTATACTGACTTCCATTACCATCTAGAAATTGCTTTAACTCAATACAAGAAAATTGAGGCCGTTATCAGACACCAACGTCCTTGGAAAACGGAACACCGACATTAATATTTTTAATTTAAAATGACTACTGAGGCTGTAGTTTTGTTCAAGATGAAAACATCAATCCACTTACTATAGTCGTCTACAATTATTAAGAAGTTTTTCCCTTGGTAACTAAACAAATCCACAAGAACCCTTTCGAATGGAAAGGTAATTTGAGGCCATGTGGTATTGGGACAATCCTCCCATAATTTAAAAAAATTTAATGAAAACGTTGATTCTTCCACACCGGTAGGTTCATCCAATGGCAACCTAGAAAAAACATCAACATGTTTCTGTTTTGTAGCTGGCCTATAAATTAGTTTAAACTAGTAATTGGGTATGTTCAATATCCACCTGTGCAGACGCACGGAAGCTACAGCTGATAATGCTTTCTTGTCACCAAAGAGAACCTCAAGCGGCTTATGATCGGTGTGAAGTGTAAAACTAAGCCCATATAAAAGCTTATGAAACCGTTTAGTTGCGAAATCGACAGCGAGTGCCTCACGGTGCAATTGGGCATAATTTGCTTCCGCTTTATTAAGCGTTGAACTGGCCATGAAACAGGGTCACTCGACTCCATCGCGATCAACATTGGTAAGAATCGCACCTACCCCGTGCGACCCTACATCACACGCAACTATAACGGATGATTTCGGATCAAATGGACGTAATATATTCTTTCTTTCAATTAGCTTTTTGCTCTCGGTAAATGAATTTCTACAGTCATCTGACCATTCCCACGCGGAGTCTTTTCGGAGTAATCTATACAGCGGGCTAAGTTTATTTGAAAAGTTTGGTAATAACTTCGAGTAATAATTCAACAGCCCTAGATAGCTCTGTAAAGTTTTAGTATCAGTGGGCTCTGGTGATTTTAAAATGGCTTTTAACTAACCGGCATAGGGTTTTATGCCAAACTCAGAAAATTCGTGGCCCAGCTACTCAACGCGGGAGTTATGTACACACGGACTACCTCGCATAAAACATAACAACATAACATTCAACACATTGTGAGCGGGCTGCAGGAGATAACATCATTGCTGATAACGATGAGCTTGGGGAAATCGCTTTTACATATTGTAACATGTAATGAACATAGACGCCAAGCTCATGGTACGAGAAATGAACATACGATGATGCAGCTAAGAGCAGCCCAGTTTTGGCAGCCAGTGGATAGAAACACAGATAATTAAATAAAAATTTGTAAATTGTTTTTGGAAATGTGTTTTTTGATCTAACAAAAAGTTACAGGATTCCTATCCCATAACTGGCGCAGTCGAAACTTTGTCAATACGGAGGTCGCCTATCCATAAAAACAAATATTTTGATCAAAGGTGCAAGTGCATATTGCATACAAATATGAAACTATAAAAAAAAAAAAAAATGTATACAAAAAATACAGACTGTACGTGAACCTCGCATCAAGTGCAAATTGGTGTAAAGTGTGTTGCAAAGAGGACCAGGGCACACCGACAGCGTGGAGGATTTTCATTCTTTGGCCCAGGGCGGACCTACAACTAATATTCCGGCAGAAACGTGGTGAATCAAAAAAAAAAAATAATAATAATAATTACAAACTCATCCCTTCACTCCTATCCCGTGTATACTTTAATATATGTCTAAAAGAAATAATAATAGGAAATCAGAGTCAAATAGAAAAAAAACATCATTTTCGTATAAACCCTATTGTGTGCACGACAGTGATATTGGTGTAGGAAATATTGATTCAAATGACTTATCGTTAAACGGTACCGATGTAAACGGTGCGTTAGGTATAAGTAGTAATATAAGTCAATATTTAATTAACGGTGTAGCTTCTTCAATACCTACAAATGCTAATATAATCTCAAATGCAGCTGTACCAACAGTTACATGTACTAATAATAGGGCGACTTCCAATTCTAACTCGAACGAATTAGAAGACATCAATTACATTTTTAATGCTTTAAAGATCCCAGACGCCATAAAAGACCTTCCACAATTCAATGGTAATCATCGATTATTGTACGAATTTTTAAATAATGTTGAGGAGATTTTAAGCGTAATGCAACCAATTCAAAATTCTGCTTATAGTCGCATCTTAATGAGAGCCATAGCAAATGAAGTCTTGAACATGTTTGGAGCTCCATTAAATTGGCAACAAATTAAAACAAACCTAATTCTACACTATTCCGACAAACGAAATGAAACGTCGCTCATTAGGGATCTCCATCAAATTAAACAATCAAATGATAGCTTAGAAAAATTCTATTCTAAAATAATAGAGATTTTATCAACTCTTAATAACCATTTAAAAATTCATGAACTTGACCCAAATGTTATTTATGCAAAAACTATGATTTATTCGGAAATGTGTTTGAATACATTTTTAATCGGTTTAAAAGAGCCTCTTGGGTCTACCATCAGAGCAATGAGACCAAGTACCCTTCAGGAAGTCTTTAATTTTTGTATAAAAGAACAGAATTCATATTATATGAAATACAATAACCCAGCATTGAATATTCGACATTTTAGACCACAATACACACAGTTATAATACCAGCAACCTAATACCTACAATAATCATACAAACACAGTTTACCCAAATCTAAGACCACACATGTTTACTCATTCAGAAATTACTCAACCAATCACTTCAAACAGTAATATTTTCTCCATAGGCCCAAATAATTACTCTCAACAACAAAATAGACAAATTTACAATCCAAATGTCTATCGTTTTTCGCAAAATTCGCAAAACTCGCAAAATCAAAATGCGTTTGCTAATAGGCCGTTAAGTACCGCTCAACCAATTCCTATTCCAATGGACACATACAGCGGCAACACGCGGAATTCTAGAACCCAACAGTCAAATATGTCACGACCATCTACCTTTACTAGCCAAAACAACCATGCCTATAATAATAATAATAGCCCTACTCCAAATCGTAATAATTACTCGATCAGGGAGGTTCATAATATACATACATACCCAATTGATTACCCCAACCCAACAGACCAAGAACATTACTCTGAGCTAGATCAATATTTGCCTATTTAGCAAGAAATAATAGATGATTGTACTAATAATTATTACCAAGATCATGAAAAAAAAAATGAAATAGATGACGGAAATTTTCAATAAATTGCCTCGGACAACAAATTGGATACCTTGAAATAAATAAACACAGTTCAGGTATATTGCCCTACATAAAAATTCTCTCTAATACCGGAAAAGAACTAAAATTTCTGATTGATACTGGAGCTTCAGCAAATTTTATTAACCCTGAATTAACAAACCTTAACGAGCATAAAATCGTAGAACCCATTTCTATAAATACAGTTTTTTCCAAATATAGTTTAAATAGGCAGATAACTCTCCCTGCATTTAAGGAATTTAAATCAGATGAGAAGTTTGAATTTCTTGTTTTCAAATTTCACTCCTATTTTGATGGGTTAATAGGTCTAGATATTTTAAAGCAACTTAAAGCTAATGTCAATTTAAAAGACAAGGTTTTAGAAACGGAAAACGCATTCATACCTTTACATTTCAAACCCAACTACATATCAAACATTTTTAATGTACTTCCAAAGTCAAAAATTATAGCTAAGCTCCCAGTTGATATTGAAAAGGGTGACATTTATATGCTTCCAACCATTGTAAATAAATTTTTTAAAATTCCTGAAGGCATTTACAAGGCCGCAGATTGGTATGGTAATTTCGAAGTTATCAATTTATCCGATCAAGAACAGAAATTATTTCTAGAACAACCCTTAAAAGTCGAGCTTTACAATAGTTTTAATGAAGTAAATAATATTAATATAACGTACAATTCTGACCAATTAGAAACAATACCAAGCAAAGATTTGTCAGATATACTTAGAACGGATCACTTAAATTTGGAAGAAAAAAAAAAACGCTTTTCAAGGCAGAGATAAAGTCCCAAATCCAAGAACTTCTTAAGCAAGGTATTATACGACCAAGTTACTCTCCATGGAGTAGTCCAATATGGATTGTCCCGAAAAAGAAGGACGCTTCTAATAAATTTGGTGATCGATACCCTCTTCCTAATATCACAGATATTTTGGACAAACTGGGTAGGTCTACCTACTTTACAACCCTTGACTTAGCTTCTGGTTTCCATCAGATCGAAATCGATCCCAGAGATGTAAATAAAACTGCGTTTACGGTAGACAATGGCCACTATGAGTTCATTCGTATGCCGTTTGGCCTAAAAAATGCCCCTTCCACCTTCCAAAGAGTCATGGATAATATTTTAAGTGACTTACAAGAAAAAATATGCCTCGACTATATGGACGATATAATTGTCTTTTCTACCTCCTTGCAGGAGCACAAAGAAAATCTCTGGAAGGTATTTTCTAAATTACGCCAGTTTAATCTAAAGGTTCAGATAGATAAATCAGAGTTTATGTGCAAAGAAGTGGCATTTCTTGGCCATATAGTGACTTCGCAGGGAGTAAAACCTAACCCTGATAAAATACTCGCAGTAAAGAACTTCCCTATTCCTCGTACTTCAAAGCAAATTAAATCTTTTTCGGCTTACTAGGATATTACCGAAAATTCATTTAAGATTTTGCTAAAATAACTAAACCTCTTACAGAATGTTTAAAAAAGGGAAGAGAAATCAAATTAGACCAAAGATATATGAGTTGTTTTGAACATTGCAGGATATTCTGAGTAACCATCCAATTTTGCAATATCCTGATTTCCAACGACCGTTTAATTTGACTACCGACGCAAGTAACTTTGCGATTGGTGCGATTTTAAGTCAGGGTCCTATTGGAAACGATAAACCAGTATCATATGCGTCACGTACCTTATCTGAAACAGAAACCAAGTACAGTACTGTGGCAAAGGAGCTACTAGCCATCGTTTGGGCAGCCAAATATTTCCGCCCTTATCTATATGGACGTAAGTTTCTCATAGTTACCGACCATAAACCTCTGACTTGGCTCTTCTCACTAAAGGATGCAAATTCTAAACTAGTAAGATGGCGTTTAAAACTCGAGGAATTTCAGTATGAGATTCGCTACAAAAAAGGTAAGGCAAACACTAACGCTGACGCGTTGAGTCGAGTAGAGATTAATATAAACGAGTCTTTCGAAAATAATGTATCTGATTTGGAACAGTGCTCTAGTCTTTCGACTGTGCACTCTGCTAAAGAAAATCTGGACGACGGTATACCTATTTCCGAACGATCAGTTCTAGTCAGGACAATCCAAGTAATGCGTCAACCTATGATTTACAAAAAACTGTTTGAATCAAAGCATCGTAAAATTTTTCGACAGCTAAATTTAAATGAGGAGGAAGTAATTACATCAAAACGTTTACGCAAAGTTTTTCGCAAACAGTAAAATGTTTAAATTGATTCGTTGTTCAGTAAAGCTAACAGATTTAGTTAATAATGATGACCAAGACAAAGTTATAACTGATTATCATGAAAAATCCAATCATAGGGGAATTAATGAAACGCTGCAGCATCTTCGACGAACCTACTATTTTCCGAATATGAAAAATAAAATAACAAAGTTAATTAATAATTGCGAAACATGTCAGTTATTAAAATATGATAGACGCCCTCCAAAGGTGAAGTATGAAAAAACAGAAACACCAGATTTACCTTTAGATATCCTACACATAGATGTCTATGCTATACACAATAATAAATTTAGGAAGTGGGAAGATGATCACCTTGCCGAGTACTGGACGGAATCAAAAGGCCAGAGGCAGGCAAAAAGATTCATAATCCCAGCTCGTAGTAAAACAAAAAAGTTACTTGAGCTAAGCAAAGAAGATCTAAGGATCCTAACTGGTTATCTTACTGGTCATTGGCCACTAAGATACCATCTCAAAAAAAATGGGACTCACCGATGATGACTCCTGTCGACTCTGCGGAGAAGATGAGGAGACAACGGAACATATACTCTGCGAATGCCCTGCTGTGGCAAGGGGCAGAGATATCCACATGCAAGGGGCGTTTTTAAGCCCTGCAGATATAAGAAACATGGAACCAAGAAGGGTACTGAGGTTTATAAAGAGCCTTAACAGTTCCCTGGGTTAAACAATAGGGGCCAACACAATAGATCTCTTCTGGTCGCAGTGTACGGAGCCTTATACTTACAATACAAAATACACAATAATCAAATCCTTACTACATATAATTGATCGATTTTCAAAGTTTGCTTCAGCTTCCATCCTATCAGCTAGAAACAGTATGCAAATTATTCAATCTATAAGACTATTTTTCGCTCACCACGGCACCCCCCAAAAAATAGTTTGTGATTCAGGCACAAAATTTAATTCAAGTTTGTTCAAAGAATTTTGCCACCAACACAACATTACAGTTCATATTACGACACCTCAGAATTCTACGGGTAACTCGCCAGTAGAAAGGTTTCACTCCACTCTGACAGAAATCTATAGAGTAATATATGAGAAAAATAAAAAACAAATATGTCAGGACGTTCTAAATGAAGCTATCACCACCTATAATACAAGTATCCATTCAGTAACTAACCCCACACTAATAGAACTTCTTACAGGCAGGACTCCTAAATTCAAACAATTCATAAACTTTGAATCCGAACATGATTACTTAAATAAATTAAAACAATTTCAGAAAAGACTATACGAACAAATTAAAGGAAAAATAGAAAAATATAATAAAACAATAATAGATAAATTAAATAGGAACCGAGACACACCACCAATATTCCATAAAAACGAAACGGTTTATGAGTTTAATAATAGACGCAATAAGCTTACACCGTACGTTGGGAAAAATTAAAGAGGTCAGATCGTGTACTTCAATGTATGCGCTGCCAGAGGTTCGGGCACGCCGCAGCTAACTGCCACATGCAGTTCAGGTGCGTTAAGTGCAACAAGGACCACAAACATGGTGAATGTGCTTTAGGTAGCGATAGGGTAGAAGATCGATGCCAGCTCTCGTGTGTACTCTGCAAGCTCAGCTCAGGACATCCTGCTAATTTTAGGGGATGTCCCAAGTATCAGCAGGTAAAACAGAATGTGCAGGCTCGAAAACAGAGGTCCGAAGAAGAGAAGGGTCGAAAGAGTCGCTCGTTCTCTAATTTTGTTGCACCCAATGTGTCCTTTGCCCAAATGGTATCTGGACCGGGTAGCACAATCACAAAAAGCGCGCCGAAGGTTCCTACACCGGAAGCACATCTGGATTTGAAATAGATCCTTCTGTCACTGCACGGAAAGATCGACAATTTCCAGAAACAATTAGATGAGCATGCGGCTCGAATAGACATGATCTATTCGACGCTGTTTGCCGAGTCTGCCGCGCCATAAATATGATGGGTACGCTGGACGAGGTAAACTTAAAGATCCTTGCGGTGAATGTTAATTCACTAATCCGGATCGAGAGAAGCATCAATCTTTCCAATTTGTTGAAAGCCGAAAAGCCAGATGTGCTTCTGGTTAGCGAAACTAAGCTATCCCCGAAGCACAAATTGGGCTATAGAAATTATTGTGTAGTTAGAAGAGACCGGCCCAACTCCACACAGGGAGGTGGTGTCGCTATCTTAATACGTAAAGGCTTGCGCCATAAGGTCATATAAAGCGGAGACGTGCGCAGGTTCCAAGTGTTGGAAGCATGCATCGTATGCATTCCCCTCAATACCCAGAGGCGGATGTATGTGGTGTTGCTTTACGCACCGGAATCTCCTCGGCGCATTGAATTTTTGAATGAGATCGAGACGCTTTTTCGTTGCTTGGAGCTTCAATCGGAAGATAACTATTACTTTTTGGGCGGAGACCTCAATGCTAAATACGCGGCATGGGGAAATGATGTTCCGAACCCTAGAGGCAATCAGTTTCACGACTGGTGGCGTCATAATATGATTGAGTACAAACTCGAATTGTACGCGACGGACATCCCGTCTTTCCCTAGAGATGGTTCTTTCTTGGACTTGGCGCTAGTTGACGAAAGACTGGAACTAACAAACATTGATCTAAGCACGCGGAACTGTTTACGAACGGTTGAGTACGATAGTGACCACTACGGACTTGCCGCCGTAATGCGGATCCCGAACGAGCAGACGCAGCTGGAGCAGTACGACCAAGTGGGTTCTTTCGATTACCAAAAAGCGCAGTGGTCGCGCTTCTCCAGAGTGTTAAAACGCGACATACGCTCATGCGAGATCGACCCACCGACAAACAGGAACCTAACAAACGATGAGATCGACAATCATTTACGGCAAATGAATGTCGTCATCAAACAGACAATGGAGCGGACTATCCCCCGGGTAGGACATCCACAGACGAAGAACAAACTGAAAAGTATCGAAACGCAACAATCGATGCTCTGTACAGACATAAAAGTAGACTGCTCTCGAGGCTTAAACGGCTACACAGACAGTTCACTGACAGGAACGATCCCGAGTTAAGAACACTGAATTCGATGATCAAAAACTTGAAACAGTTGATCTCCGAAAATTACAGAAAATCTGTAAGTTTGTATTGGGGCGTTAAAATTCGGGCTATAAAATGTGTTCGAATACCTCGGACGAACGAGAACAGACAGACACTACTGACTGCTGGCATAAGTCCGGAAAGTGCTGACTCGAACGACGGTTTTTTCGTGGTCGAAGACCCGCAGGAGAGGGTGAATTTGATGGGAGCTTTCTTTGAGACTGTATATACGGTGAACAACCCTGTTCGCCGTAACCGCGACCTTGAGGAGAGGGCCTTTCTTAACCACTTTTATCTGCGGACCGAAATTGAAGATTGGCGATCCGAGAACAACGGTTTCACCGGGTTCATTGACGACAACCGTGCAAACGGCTCAGTCGCCGATGAAAATACTCATCTGTTCGTGAGTAGAGATGAACTTCGAGGCATCTTTGAATCACTTAAAAACAAAAAGTCGGCGGGAGTTGACGGTGTCTCAAACGTCGTATTAAGACACCTGCCGCTAGAGGCGCTGAATAATGCATATTATCCGGAGCAGTGGAAAATAGCGGTGGTACACCCTATCCCGAAAAAGGATAATGATAGGACGAACCGTGCTAATCTCCGGTCAATTAGTTTGCTTCCGAATGTTAGCAAGGTATTCGAGAAAGTCGTCAATAGATCTCTTTTGAAATGGGTTGAGGAAAATAAGATTATTCCGGACAACCAGTTTGGCTTCAGAGCGGGGCATGACACTATTCATGCCGCGTCGAAACTGGTTTCCGACATTCAGTGGAATAAGAGTAAGAAACAATGCACGGGTGCCTGCCTGGTCGACTTTGAGAAGGCCTTCGATACCGTATGGTTGGAGGGGCTCTTCTATAAGCTGACCAGATTGAGCATTCAAAAACCTTTGCTTTATATGATTTATGACATGCTTATGGGAAAGAAGTTCGTTGTCAAAGCTGGCAACGTGACTTCGAGCAGGGTTTTCGAAATTAAAAACGGCTTACAACAGGGAGCAGTGAATTCTCCGGTCCTGTTTAATATTTACACAAGTGATCTGGTGCGTTCCCTCAGACATTCTATAGCGTACGCGGACGATTTAATAGCGTACAGGTCAGGACCAAAAATCGAGGTCATTAACATCCTTCTGCAACGTGACTTCGAGCAAATTAAGAGGTATTGCGATGATTGGAAGTTGAAAATCAATTTCCAAAAATCGGAAACAATACTGTTCAGAACAACATTGGCTGGGGCCTCTGGGGATACCAGAAAAAACTGGAGAAAATTAACAATTATTGGACAGCAGGGGCGACCACTGGCGGTGAAAAACGTGGTGAGGTATCTTGGCATCTGGCTCGACCAGTATCTGTATTTTGACAAACATATAGATGCTTGTCTTGCTGGGGCTAAAAGGGCCTACGCTCTGACAAGGAGACTGTTTCGCAGCAGTCAATTTGATTCCAGGGTGAAGGTCATTTGCTACGTGGCCCTTATAAGGCCTATCATCGCTTATGGCTGTCCCATGTGGTTCAATATAGCACCGTCCTATATGGAAAAGATTCGGGTGTTTGAGAGACAATGTCTCAGGGCCTGTCTAGGGTTGTTTAGAACTCCTGAATCTCAGTACATAAAATACTATCCCAACAGGACCCTATACAATGGGGCTCGACTGAATAGGATTGACAATTTCCTTATTAAGGTGATTCGGAGGCACGTCGCAAGGGCGATGGCCAGCGATAATAACCTGATCTCAGGGGCTTACTACCCCAATTTAATGTACCACGATAGTACGCTTCGGTCTGGCTTTATCCCGCCTGAGGCATTTCTTCATGTAGATATGAAAGGGTTAGTCCAGACGAAAGATGGTGTGCCGGTATTGTACCACAGCCACCGCGGCGCGAGGGATAAGCGGCTCATCCACGACGGGTACCCGCCAATGCTCAGGAGCTCCTCCGTTTTAGTACCGCAATCGCGGATCGGGACAGGGTCGATACGGTCAAGCAGTTCACCGAATTTTGGTGGCTTGATGAACAGATGAGGGTGGATACGCTCTCCCGGGCCGGTGCGCTACTTACGTAGCTTCCTCCTTAGTTTTAAGCTAGATATTAAGTTTGTAGGCTTAGGCTTAGAGTAGGGGTCTTTGGGAGGGGCCGGGCTAGCCAACATGAATAGTGCTGCCGAGACTCGAACGAAGCTTATAGCCTAGCTCGAGTCTCGGTGGCACTGATGAACCCTTGTGGGCGGCTGTCAGGCGCCCATGGACGCGATCAGGATGGTGACCAATCGATGAGATTGCTCACCACCCTGATTATAGGTAGATTAGATTAAGTAGTAATAATTTTAAGGATACAGTTAAGATTAGAGTGCTCACTAAGAGCCAGTAATCTAGAACTAAAACAAATGTTAGCTTTAATTTAGATTTAATCGTTTTTGTCTAGTATGTAAGTTTAATGAAAAAAAGTGAATAAAAATTAATTTAAAAAAAAAACAATAAGCTTACACCCAGAGCAAAAAAATTAAATGTAAAGTCCGACAAAAAAGTAACTGTTATAACAACAAATAAAGATAGGAAGTCTCACAAGAATAAAATTAAAAGGAAACGTAAATATAAGGCTTCTAACTCAGAATGTGTTGATCAGTTAATTCATACTGTTAGTGGGGAAGATACAAGTTAGGACTGTTTAAATGACACGAGCAATGTACTAGCAAGAATAGCTATTGGTATGTCACTATGTATATAGTATTTCTGCACCCATCCCATAAAACCGCATATAGAAGATGTGTTCAAAAACAAAAGCCTTACACTTTATATCTTTTTACCTTGTGTCTTTTCAATTCTGATAAGCAGACAATAGCTAATGAATTTATAATATCTACTAAAAAAAAAAAAAATTATTATAGCTTTTCGAGTAATATAATGAGTATACATAATTTGCCCTTCAAATATCCCCATACCTATCCCAATTCCCATATGAGTCACTGTAATTCAAATTTTTTTTTGATGATAAAACGTTTTTTCCTACGAGCAATGGAAGAGAAAACAAAAACACCTCTTTGCAACATGTATACGAGTGGAAGTAAAGCACTGATCACTGATGCATCAACATCAACCTCAAGACAAGCATCATAACTATAACATTCAACATCGCTTCAGCTGCTCAGACTTCATCTTATTTTAACTGAGCAGCCTACACTTCAATCTGGGTGTGGAGAAGTTATGTACACACGGATTACCTCGCATAAAACATAACAACATAACATTCAACACATTGTGAGCGGGCTGCAGGAGACAACATCATTGCTGATAACGATGAGCTTGGGGAAATCGCTTTTACATATTGTAACATGTACTGAACATAGACGCCAAGCTCATGGTACGAGAAATGAACATACGATGATGCAGCTAAGAGCAGTCCAGTTTTGGCAGTCAGTGGATAGAAACACAGAGAATTAAATAAAAATTTGTAACTTGTTTTTGGAAATGTCTTTTTTGATCTAACAAAAAGTTACAGGATTCCTATCCCATAACTCGGGAGACAAAAAACAATGACTTTTCCACCTTAATCTTTATATTGTGTTCATTGAGTCGCGCAAGTGCCTACGTTCCTTACATTCCTCATAACTACTACCGCAAACCAATATATCATGGATATACACCACGAAACCAGTTATTGCTACCAGCACTGTGTCCATCACTCTTTGAAATATCAATGGTGCAGATTCTATTCCAATAGGTAGTCTACAAAATTGGTGTAACCCCCTCGGCGTATTTATAGTTTACAAATGTCTACTAGCCTCTGATACTGATAACTGAAGATACACGGCCGTTAGATCTAGAGAACAATATAACTTAAATCCCCCCAACTTGATCAACATCTCGTCAATAAAAGGAAGTGGATAAACTTCCAAATTTAAAAACGGAATTATTTTAATTTTGAAATTTCCACATAGCCGGATTGATCCATCTTTCTTTTCAACTAAAACAAGTGGGGCTGCCCATGCACAGTTTTTACCTTTTTCAATTACCATTTCTTTTTCAAGCCCCACTAACTACTGTTCTACTTTATCTCGCAAACTAAAAGGAACAGTGTAAGGTTTGCGAAAACATGGTTGAGCTTTTTCACAAACTGAAACGTCTGCAACAAAATTTGCTATCGGTTTTGTTGATTATCCAAAAATGTTTGGGAACTGATTTTTTAATTCATTCAGTACCACCCCATCACCCGAATGGTTCAAATAAGAAATTATTTGAGGATGTAACGAAACGTCCCGTTCATCACAATTTCACAGCCAGCAGTAGACACTACCTTGTGTGACATTAATAATTTACATGCATCACTTAAAAGTGACACTCTCTTATTGATGGCAAAACCATGAATACCCGAATGAGATTGTCATTCAGGGAGACTTGTCTTAGTGTGATTTGTACCAATCTCGTGTACCAGATAAGGCTCCCGCTTGGAAAGTGACTTTGGTCTCTGTTCCAATTTTTGGCGGCTGAATTCCCTTTTTGGGAAATCGGCCTTGTATCAGCAGTGTCAGCACTTGTTGCTGGCTTGCTTCCCCCTCCTCCTCCTAGGAACCACGCTGTCGTTGGGCCGCTCAGGAACCACGCCGTCGTTGGGCCTCTCCCCCTCCTTTCCCTGGAACCACGCTGGCGTTGGGCCGCTAAGGAACCACGCCGTCGTTGGGCCTCTCCCCCTCCTTTCCCCTGGAACCACGCTGTCGTTGGGCCGCTAAGGAACCACGCCGTCGTTGGGCCTCTCCCCCTCCTTTCTCCAGGAACCACGCTGTCGTTGGGCCGCTAAGGAACCACGCCGTCGTAGGGCCTCGTAGTTAGACGTAGCTTAGTCCATATTAAAACATTGTTAAGATTACGTAGCTTGTATAGCGATATAAAAGAAATATTGTAATAGTATTAAGTAAAGTACTGCGAATAAAGAGTACCTCTTAACCAAAGTTTGGTGTTTCTTTGGTAAACCTTGGATCCGGCGAGCGAAACCCTGGCCTGAGAAAAAGCACATCACAAGGATTTGTCTTAGCTTTAAAAAAGTCACGCCAAGAAGAACAAATTTCATCCTATCAATTCCTTCCTTAGCGGATTAAAATCGGTTTTACTTTTAAATACATATATGTAAACACAATTTAAATTCTTGATTACGGCAACAAACAACAGCAGGTATTTCCCGTAACACCTCAACAACTTCACCTGTTACTACTCGTAAATTAAATCTTTTAACATTGATAATCTTATTTTTAGAAAAATACAACATATAATATTTCTCGGAAATTACATTTTCGACGAGGTCGAACTCTCTTGCAATGTCACATGCTAACTTCTAATCACAATGCAATGAAAGTATTTTTATTTCTCGGTTAAATTCCGAAATTGATTGATTTTCTTTTTGTTAAGCACAGTTAATTTTAAATCGCTCTACAATTGTATTTGTCTTTGTCGAAAAGCCGTCTTCTACTAAGGCGATAAGTTCACTAAATTTGTTGTTGTAGGGGAATCCGGTGCCACTAGGTCTTTGATTTTTTTGTAGCTGTCCGGTCCAACTAACGTAAGAAATAGTGGGTTTTTTTTTCTTTTCAGGAGTGTCGTTTATAAAGAAAACTGCTTCATGCGCTCTATATAAGCGGCGAAGTCTTCCCCGATTACTAATTGTTCGATTGAGCCAATAGACGAACCGGACCCGTTATTCAACGGCAAACTGACAACTGTCTTCGCATCACTTTGTTCACGGCTATCACTAGTTGCCATGATTTAATTTTAATTTTAATTTTATTTTGCTTTACAGTTTTATCGATTATTTTTGCTTTCAAAAATAACTAAACGTTTTTTTTTGTCCTCGTCACCAAAATGTTATGTCTCAATCCGGGATCTTGAACTAAAACAAGTGACTGACTTAGTCTGAATCTATTTATTGACTGACTTACGCACTAGCTTACAAACTAATTTATCTAACTCTTAATTTCTATATATGACAGTGTGTAGGTTCCAGGAAGATTGAGAACCATAAGCGGAGAGTCAACTACCATACACCATAAAAGGGGACACAGAAAACCACCTTGAGGGCAGTTTACCCCCATCATGATGCATTTGCCACAATCCGCCTCGGCGATCAACGTCCTATACATTAGCATTGCTTTAATCCACAACACCAATGTTTCATCCACACCGTTATGTCTGGCTGCATTGCACATGCTGTCAAAAGTCGTATTGTCAAAAGCATATTCAATATCGATGAAGATACCCAACGCGTACTCCTTCCGATCAAGAGCACTTTCAATCCAACCAACCAACGCCAAGGAGAAGGTATGTAGGCCAGGGCCAAGCTAGTGGTGAAAATTCTTTTAAAATGGAAATAAATCCTACCAAGATGCAGCTTGTCGTACCTAGACTAAATGATCTCGGCAGAAACCATTTCTATGCTCACAACCAGAGAACTACCATCTTCATCGTAACGCTTTTTGCTCTGCCTGCGAGAACGGACAATTCAGGTTTTTGTGTCGAGACCAGGATTCTGGGTATGCAAACGCTTTAGCACATCCGCCGTTTTCCTAGTTCCTCAGGGATCCAGCAGACAGCACGCATAAGCTTGGGTGGCTTGCAGACCTCAAAAATTGTGGTCCCAATGGGAGGGGTTTTCGGTACCATACTGCTGACCCATTCAGAGGTTTGCTGCGAGGACGACTTCACCATGAAGGTTCCGTCCTTGAACTCACAGCCATCAACGTGGATACAAGCATTTGTTACCGCAACAAGCTCCAAAAGATGGGCTCTGCAGTTTTTGCACTCTGCATCACTTAAACTGTTGTCATTGCCTGCTTTCCCTATACGAAGAACTAAAGAGGAGACAGCACCATTCTTATAGGACAGCCTACCATCTCGCTCCTTAGCCGTGCTGCGTTCAAGAGAAGCACTCTGACCAACAGATTAATCCGCGACAACAATGTTCTGTCCGCTGGTACTGCAACCTGAATTGGTTTCAGCACCTGCATCATTCATTACAAGCTCCAACGATTGGAGAGCCTCCGGAGCTCACGCCTATAGGTACGAGCTTGGGTCGCTTCTTCTTGCTTTTCGGTTCGGCAGAAGAGGAGGCAGTGCCCGATCCAAGGGGTTGGCTGACTTCATCTGGTGAGACCTCGACCGAGCTGTTCCTTTTCAAAGGAACCGCCGCTGAAAGATGTGCTTGCGCCTTCAGCAGATGAAGCTTCTTTGCGTCGCTAAACCAATAACTTCCTCCTTTTCTTCTTTCGCTGTCCCTTGGACAGGCGCAGCTCAAGGCTCGCCTCTTCAGGAACCTGTTCAGCCATGGAGGTATCCCGAGTCTGACCGTCAAAGGCAGTGCAGTGGGCAGCAGCTTGTCCCATGCTCAATTTATCTTGATAGCAACTCGACTCTTAACGAGTTTGATGCGCTGTCTGATTCCATTACAAGAATTGTCTCCCTGTATCCTAATACTGAAATTGTTACTTGTGAGAGTTTTCAAACTCGCCGCTGGCTGGATGATCTTTCGCTAGAAGCTTGCTGTCTCGCTTGCTGTTTTTTTGTTTGTCACAATAAGTATATTTTTCGCGAGAATTAACTCGATGGAATCAAAACTACTTTTCGTTAATACGTTATAAATTTATTTTCCAAATCTCTGACAATTTCTTGGCGTATCTGATTCTTTCAACTGCTCGATCAATACTCCTCTTTTAGAGCCATTCTCCTCTCATAATACCGTATATTTTCTTAAAATCTATCTTTCCTTTTCTTAAGGTTGTACTAAAAATAATAATTATTCAAAATAGAGACTTATTGCTATCATCCTAATACTAATTTAAATCTGTTTTAATTCAATTTGTTCTTCATTTATTCTTCTTCATGCAGCAACATTCTGACCGCCTTGAAGTATCTACAATATATCTTCAATCCTCAATTGGTAAAGGCGCCAATCGATGAATCGCCCGTCGCAAGATCCCTTTCATTGTTCTCACGTCGACAACTCTTACCTTGCCATCCGAAGACTCAACCAATATGACCACTTTTCTTAGCAACCATTGTTGAGGTGGTGTCTTATCGTCCCATATTAGTACTACCGCCCCAATTTTGACATTTCAGGGCGAAGTTTGCCATTCCTCCCGCCTTTGCAGCTCCAAAAGGTATTCTTTCGACCAACGGTTCCAAAAGTGTTGCCTCCGAAGTAAGGTGCTCTAGACGGAATGTGATGGAATCTCTGCAGCACACCATTCAGCAATTCTGGCTTGGGTTTGTTGCTCCAGAAAGCGTTCCCTCAATACCCTCTCAACACAAGCCTCTTCTTGCGACGAGCCTCTTTAGACCGGCCAGGAAACCTTCCGTGGGCAAGTCGGAAACGACCTCCAAATGCACCGCCTTTACTGCGAAGCACACAAAGACTGCTACATATGACTTGCACGTGCGCTGTCCTCTTCTTTTGAGTGTTGTTTTAAAAGGGCCACGAAAATTCACTCCTGTCTTTTGGAATGGTCTTGCCGGTTGGACCCTATGCGCTGGTAGATTACCCACCCTCTGATTCATCAGCCTTGGCTTGTATTTGAAGCAGTGCAAGCAACTATCGACAACCTTCTTAGCGAGCCTTCGAGCATCCAGAACCCAAAAACGCTGCCTTACCAGCCCAATTATCGCTTGTGGACCTGCCTGGTAGTTCTTTCTGTGTAAATAGACAAAAAGAGATTTAACGAATGGGTGGGATTTAGGAAGAAGGATAGGATATTTTTCGAGATAGGGTATGTCCGCATTCTGCAGACGCCCACCAACTCGGAGGAACTTTAAAGAGTCATCGCCTCTCAAAAGCAGTGCTTCGTCAAGAACCCGAGACATGCCTGATGATGCTGGCAAAGGTTGGTCTGCCCTCCCTTCGTGTCACAAACACAACCGAATGCTACCACTCTGGCCAAAATTGTGAGTGATAACCCCCAAAGGTTCCTCCCAGCCACAATCTACGACCTCATCTGAGAATAGTTGGTCTAGTTCATGTTCTGTCGTCAAAGTCAGTAGAGGTCATGTCCTGTCTTCGTCTACCCAATGAAGGACGGCCTGTCCATAGTCCACACACCGAACGCGAAAGTATTGTATGCGCACATATTTAATAGATATACCAAGATTAAAAATAAGAAACAATCATTTTATTAAAAAAAAGGAAAAGAAAATAACTTTAAAATTCTGCCCCTAATATTATTAAAAAAACTAACTACCCTAATTCAAAATTCAAATCAATAACTTATTACTATTACTTGCGGTTGCAAAGACGATCCCCCGTTGTCCTGGCGCCAGCACGAGGAAGGACGATGATTTTAGATTGGCAATGGACCTTAACCGCGGACAAAAACTAAATACTAAAAGCAGATTGAAGAAAAATCTACTTAAACTAATAATCCTAGCTTTACTTTAATTCACAAAAAAATTCAAAAAAAAAAAACAAATCTAAACTTGTGTCTATAAATTCACTAAATTCAGAAAAAAGAAATATTAGTTTTATCGAATTGCCGATTTAATTTGGGTGCCAGCAGCAAAATGTCTGAAGCGGGTGGAGGCGGAGCACCAATTTGTGTTGTTGTATTGTTTGTTGGGTTTGGTAGGGTGGGAATTATCCATCCACGTTGGGGAATATATTTCCTTTGTCCAGGATTTGGATTTTTCCCCCTTTTTGTTTATTTGTTGTTGGCTGGATGGCTGATGGAATCGGGTGCCCGCTTGCAATGTGCTATGTTGCGGTACGTTTCGGTGCACCGCTAGTGACTCCAACTGTTTGGACCACCGGTTGGATTTTTCCAAATGAATCCCTGGACAATGCCCTGTCTTTCCTGGCCACACTATGGAAAGTTAGAATATTCACCGAAATGGAATTGCTTAACGTACCTCAATTAATTACAATTTTCCGTTTAAATCTCGTGCCGTAAGACTCCCTGTTTCCTGGCTAACTTGCACTTTTGGATGACCGCATGTTTTTGCCTACACAAATATTTATTAAAAAACATAAAATTTTAGTAATAATTACGATCACTTACAAAACGGAAATTGTCTTTTTTCAAAAAAAAAAAGGAAAAAAAAAAGGAAAATGATATTATTCGTGCGCGCCACTGTATGGATTTTTCTTTGTGCAAGAATCATTTAATCGGTAATTTTTCTCGTCGCTCTTTCTATAGCCAAGTTCAATGACCATATACCCATTTTCCTCTACAGTGATCTTGAGCTTGGCCTACATATTTAATTTCCTCTCTTATCATATTATTTCTTTTACATTCTCCTTTCTTTATTTCATTATCCTCTTTTAGTTCTTTCGTTTGTTTTCTTTTTATATTTATCTTTTTCTGTTCTTTACTTCGTCATTCTTTCGTCTGTAGATAATATAGTTAGTTTAGTTGAATACATTCAGTTGTCATGTAGTCCCATTCAAAATAAATACTTAGCCTTAACTTATGATTTCTACTTATTCTTTACCCTAAAACACCTAGCATGACTTATAAACCTACACAAATTAAAAAATTAACAGAATTAACATATCATGCAGTTGACAAAACAATAAAATCAAAAGTGCATGAACACATAATTGCACTGAGTGACGTCAATCTTTAAGATCGAAAGGGGTATGGGACATTACTTCACAAAAAAACTTAACGAATATGCGGCAGTGTGCAACACAGGGAAAACGAAGAACAAGAAGAGGCGAGACGCAAAAATTTGTCAAAACAAATGAATTGGTAAATCCGGTCGGCCGTCATGTTTTCCTACTTATCTCTTTAATATTTTAATGATTGTCATTTAGTATTTCGTGTTTTTAATCGGTGTTAATATTAGTTATTGTTGTCGTCGCGGATTTCTTCCTGACTGGGGATAATGTGTCTTTCGTTTTGTGTTGTTTTTTTTTTTTTTTTTTTTTTTTTTTCATTATTGGCATGCGACCACCTATGGGAATTGGGGTAGGCCAAGGAGGTGGAAGTGCGGATGGGATGCCGCAACAGGATCGACGACGGTTGAGGAGTGGTCGTGAATCAACCGGCCTCGTAATAAAAGGTAGGCCATCCTGGATTTTGTTTGTTTATGTTTCCCTGCCGCGAGCTTGTTTACTTTCCAACGTGTGGTAAGGGCCCATAGTCTGAGAATGCCCTTGCTCTACCGTTTTTGTTAGTCGGGCAATTAGCAATGGTCAGGTATTGTTAGTAAATAAATAAATAAATAAAACACCGCATAGTAGGATTCAAGCACAGTTGCATCGTGAACCACGTTCCTCATTGAAAATGCCGCGTCGCTGACATGTGCGTCCCAGTTCTTTTGGTCATCGCTTATCTATGACCTTATTTTGGCCAATATGGACCGGTTGACCTTATCGGATGCGTTGGCTTGAGGAGAGTAGAACGCGGTGCGAATGTGCTTGACCCCATACTTTCCTAAAAA
This sequence comes from Cheilosia grossa, assembly GCA_963082955.1. Classification (NCBI taxonomy): domain Eukaryota; kingdom Metazoa; phylum Arthropoda; class Insecta; order Diptera; family Syrphidae; genus Cheilosia; species Cheilosia grossa. Next base: position 41,903,340 of record OY720144.1, on the reverse strand, counting down.
GCTGACAAAGAGTTCAGAGATGAATTGCTTGCTATTGTCTGAATGTATGTACTCTGGTACACCAAAGATTTGGAATACCCCCTCTTCTAGGTACTTAACTACCTCAGTTGCCGTTGCCTTCCTAATTAGTTTTAAGAACACATACTTAGAAAAATGATCTAGGATTATAAAAATGTGCGTATTTCCGTTTCTCGTTCGTGGGTATGGTCCTAGAAAGTCTATGTATAGTCTCTGAAAAGGTCGCTCCGTTACAGTTTGTTGTTGGAATACCCCCTCTTCTAGGTACCTAACTACCTCAGCTGCCGTTGCCTTCCTAATTAGTTTTAAGAACACATACTTAGAAAAATGATCTAGGATTATAAAAATGTGCGTATTTCCGTTTCTCGTTCGTGGGTATGGTCCTAGAAAGTCTATGTATAGTCTCTGAAAAGGTCGCTTGCAACCTTTGCAGATTTCGCAGGACCTGACGAAGTCCTGGACATCTGATATCATTCCGGCCCAGAAGTATATCTGTCTCAGCCTGAACAGAGTCTTATGAATTCCGCCATGCCCCGCGGCTGGTGGATTGTGCGCTGATTTGACTAGACTCCCCCGCAACTCCGTCGGGATCCAGAGCTTCCACACCCTGTCGTCTCGTATAGCGTCTCCAGTTCGTATATCTGTTTTTTTGTAAACAAATCCGTCAGAAACGCATATGTCGGGAAGTTGGTCCTGTTTGTCCTTGACGATCTTTCTCAGCTCCTCATACTCCTCCGAGGAGAAACATGAAGAGCCGAGGTCAACCTGTAGTATTTCGGCTTCGGGACTGAGCTCCTCCATATGTACGCGAGAGAGAGTATCAGGGACCACCTTTTGGGTACCTTTCCTGTGCTCAATCTGGAAGTCGAAGCCTTTAAGACTCCAAGACTCCAGAAAGATCCTTTTGAGTCATGAGCCACTTAAGGCTCATGTGATCTGTAATGATCGTGAAATGTAATCCTTCCACGTAGGCCAGGAATTTCTTCAACGGCCGCGTAGAACTCAAGTTCCGTCACACTATAATTCCGCGGTGCGGAATTAAGCTTCTGGGATATGAATGCTATTGGCCGCTCGTTGTTCTCCGCATCCATCTGGAACAGCACACTCCCTACACCTGATGTCGAAGCATTGCATTGTACGTAAAAACATTCCGAGAAATCGGGAATTGTCAAAATGGGTGCGGACACCAAAGTCGCCTTAAGTTTTTCAAACGCGTTTAGCGCTTCGTCTGTCATCGAAAAAGTTTGTCATAGGTGCGGCTAAAGCCGCGAAGTTAGGTATAAAGCGTCTGTACCACCCCGTCATGCCCAGGAACTGACGAAGCTGTTTGGGAGTCTTCGGAACCGGAAAGCTATCACCCGCCGATACCTTGTCGGGGTCTGTCCTTAAACATCCATCTCCGACGATATACCCTAAGTATTTAATTTCTCTGTAACAAAATTTGCTTTTTTCGACGTTGATGGTTAGACCCGCTTCCCATAAGCACTTGGATACTTCCTCTAGTAGTTTGACGTGGGTTTCGAAGTCTGGAGAGCAAACCAAGAGGTCATCGAGATAGACAAAGACACTTTCACACATCAGCCGACACATTCTCTGAGCGGCGTTGCACAATCCGAATGGCATCACCGTGAACTGATACAACAGCCGCCCAGTGACTGTGAAGGCCGTCTTCTCCCTTGATTTCCTCTCCAGCGGAATTTGCCAGAAAGCGTCTTTTAAATCAATCCCTGAAATGTAGCGAGTATCTTGCAAGCGGCTGAGTATGCCTTCGATGTGGGGTAGCGGGTAAGCATCTTTTTTCGTTACAGATTTAACTTTTCGTGAGTCCAGGCATAGTCTGTTTTTGTCGGGTTTCCGCACAAGCACCACTGGGGAGCTCCAAGGGCTGTTGCTCTCCTCTATAACTCCGAGTGAGATCATCCGGTCGAGCTCGTCATATTACAGCTTTTGTATCGCGGGTGAGATTGGGTAGGGACGCTGCTTTATGGGAATTTTCTCGTCTTCCACCCTGATGATATGCTTCTCGAGGCCGGTCTTCCCCAATCCCGACACCGCAAGCGACGAGAATAACTGCTTGATCCTCTCCAACTGCTGTGCCTGTGCGGGAGACAACGCCTGGACTGGCGATAGCCCTTCCGTCGGAGATGGAGCGTCTAATTACTTTCGGAGCGACCTTAAACAACCTCCCAAAGTCTACTCCTAAATAAAGTGCCTGTTGTAGACTTGGGACAACGAATAGCTCTACGTCGTGAGACTTGCCACCCCAAGAGACTGTTGTCGTGAATCGTCCGAGTATACGTTGATGGTTCCCGTCTGCATTTTTAACGTCTGTCGTCATTTTGGCCATTGGTATATTATGTCTTTCTAAAAATTATAGTGCCCCGTTTCCCAGACAACTAATGGATGATCCACTATCTAATAGACCCAGGAGCTCTTCGCCTTCTAACTTGACTTTCGCGTAGAGTCTATTATGGTCATTTATGTTTATAACAGATGCTAAAATTTTGCCCATTCGTCGTCTGGTTATTGCACATTTTTTCCTAAGCTTACGAATTTTATTGAAATTTCTATTTTCCTCTACCGGACATGTCATTTCTTCCGCAAAAATTCTTCGTCGTGCTTCCTGATAATTCAGGAGCTTCTGTTGGAGAGTCTTCCTCGGAGGAGGAATAAATGGTGTTGGATTAGTATCCACTTTGGGATCGCGCTTTAAAATTCGGTAGTTACCGGGTTCTTTTGGTTCTCCGGGATTAGGTGCGTCTTCGGCAAGTTGTTCCCGGACACACCGCCGACTCTCAAGGCAGATATTGCCTTGGCCGCAATCGAAACACGTTAGTGTATGGAAGCCTGTAAAATGTGTCAAATGTCTCATGGGGCTGCTGTCTCCTATCCACTATCGTTGTCCATATCTCGTGATCTCTCTTGTTATCTTTGAACTGCTTTAATAACTCTGCTTTTAAATCGAAGTAATTAAGTCCCTCATCTATCTCGTTTTCTTGCAGAAATTGCCAGTACCACATTTCTGCAGGTCCTGACACTAGGGAGTGGAACTGGGAGAATAGCTGGTCGTTCGAAATGCCGTTTTTTCTTTGGAGGGTCTCACTACGAAAAATAAAACTTTCTACGGACTTTTTTTTCGGTATACCATCGAACTTTACCCCCCATTTTTGCATAGGTATCTCGTTCTTTCTACCCACTGAAAATATGTTCCCGACCTATTGTTTGGTCTTTTTTCGGGCTCTGTCCGTGGTGTTTGTTCAAATGTTCGTTCTCTAAACGAGCTTTGTCGTCCGTTAGTTACTGGTGGGTCTCATGATGCTGTCACGGAATTTTCCAGACTGCCGATTTTGTTGTTAATCGACTGAATACTGTCCTGGAAGGTCAATAACATGTCCCTCATGGTAACCGCTAGGGCTGACATGAGATCTGCTGGATTATTTCGTGCGGCACAAGAGACTTCTTCCGGTATTTGTTGCGTATTATGTTCGTCGTCATCCTGAGTCTGCCCATGTGTGTCAGTATGGTCGTTGTTGTGATTTTCACGTCGAATATTATTTTGATCATTTTCCACTACGGCATTAGGTCCAAGTTCGCCTGTTTCATTGGAGCCCGTTTTTGAGTCGAAGTTAGTTCCGTCATTCTGTCTTCGGAATGTGATTGTGGGAGGGGTTGGTGCTTAGCTCCTATGGGCCTAGCTACCTCCTGGTTAGTTTGGTCGGTCTTGTCGGTTTTACCACGCTCCGATGTCTCGTCGTCTGGGCTGAAATGTGGTAAGTCGTGGGAGTAAATTGTGACGCTTGTGTAGTCGGTTTGCGTAGTGAAAGGTCTATTTCGCAGACCGTGTCCCTGCATTTGGTTGCTGCCGTTTATGTCCCATAACGAGACAAATTTGTTGTCACAAGAGATCGGCTTTGATGCCTTCACCTTATGGATAGCAGCTAGTGATCAGCCCATCTACCTTGACCTAGCTCTCGGTCCCGGCACAAACAGTTGACTACCTCGCTAGAACTCTAAGCTGTACGCCTTGAGATTGGTCAGCCATCTTCCGTCTATACCAGAACCGAAAGTCGCTTCGCAAATCTCAAGCTACCTCGCGAAATTCCCTGGTTTTGGCCTAAGAATCGGACAGCCGCCTTCAATCCGTGTTGAAATCAAAAGCGTAACCAGAGTATTTGAACGAAGAAGAAGATAGGATAGTAGAATTTATAAAGCAAAGGTATTTAAAAACGCGAAGTCAGTTGCAAGTCCAAGGTGATGACTTTCCTTATAGAAAATCACCCCCTTGGAGTCGCAATCGGACTAACCGGTAAAAATCGTTGGGCGCCATTGTTGTGAGCTAGAGTAGGCCACAGCGGCAGCTTCGATGCAGGTGAGGAGGGCGCAGCACGCTTGCAGTTGCTCGGCTCAGCTCATGTGACGGGGTAGTTCTCGCCCCCTCACCATACACCACCTACTCAACACACATTTTGTTTCTTGCCAAAGTAAACAATTGAAAAAAAAGGATGAATGCTACGTTAATCCGACTACGGACGGATCAAAATGGACAAGAAAATAAGAGGAGAAAATAGAAGGAGAGAAAATAAAGCGCCAAAGCTAATGAGAGAGAACGGGAAGTCACCACGAAGCTTACTCTAAATAGTCTAATCTAAATCTACTCTAACCTAAAATTAAAAATAAACCCTAATCTGGGCCTATTGTAACTTAAGACTAACCTTCAGCTAACTCTTCCCTAATAGTACTTCCCTTCCCACCGTCTCTCAAAAGCAGTGGTTCGTCAAGAACCCGAGACATGCCTGATGATGTTGTCAAAGGTTGGCCTGCCCTCCCTTCGTGTCACAAACACAACCGAATGCTACCACTCTAGCCGAAATTGTGAGTAATAGCCCCAAACGGTTCTTCCCAGCCATGATCTACGACCTCATCTGAGAATAGTTGGTCTAGGTCATGTTCTGTCGTCAAAGTCAGTAGATGTCATGTCCTGTCTACCCAATGAAGGACGGCCTGTCCATAGACCACACACCGAACGCGAAACAATTTTATGCGCACATATTTAATCATTTTATTAAAAAAAAGAAAAGGAAAAAGCTAATACTATAAAATTGTGCCCTTAATATTATCAAAAAAACGAACTACCCTAATTCAAAATTCAAATCAATAACTTATTACTATTACTTACGGTTGCAAAGACGATCCCCCGTTGTCCTGGCGCCAGATTGGCAATGGACCTTAACCGCGAGAAAAAACTAAATACTAAAAGCAGGCTGAAGAAAAATCTACTTAAACTAATAATCCTAACCTTACTTTAATTCACAAAAAAATCAAAAAAAAAACAAAGCTAAACTTATGTCTATTACAAACTCACTAAATTCAGAAAAAATAAATATTAATTTTATCGAATTGCCGATTTAATATGGGTCCCAGCAGCAAAATGGCTGAAGCGGGTGGAGGCGGAGCACCAATTTGTGTTGTTGTATTTTTTGTTGGGTTTGGTGGGGTGGGAATTATCCCTCCACGTTGGGGAATATATTCCCTTTGTCCAGGGATCGTTGGATTTTTCCCCGTTTTTGTTTTTGTTTTGATTTCCCGCTTGCAATGAGATATGTTGCGGTACGTTTCGATGCACCGCTAGTGACTCCAACTGTTTGAACCACCGGTTGGATTTTTCCAAAAGAATCCCTGGACAACGCCCTGTCTTTCCTGGCCACACTGTGGAACAGGAATTCAGAGATGCATACGTACTAAGGTGGGGAAAGTTAGAATATTCACCGAAATGGAATTGCTTAACGTACCTCAATTTATTACAATTCTCCGTTTAAATCTCATGCCGTAAGGCTCCCTGTTTCCTGGCTAACTTGCACTTTTGGATGACCGCCTGCTTTTTCCTACACAAATATTTATTAAACTACACACATTTTTTTAAAAAAAAAAGGAAAACGATATTATTCGTGCGCGAATAAGAATTTTAATAAAAGACACTTTTATTTATTTGATTATTTTATTTTACTCCCAACAGATATGGTCCCTTCAATTTCTAAATATTTTCTGTCTATTTACATAAAAATGCGTCTATTTATAGTCGCCGGTAAACAACTTGCCAAATGTTGGTCCGTTACTTGCACTTGAAAAAGTTGATGATGTTGCAGGTGTATGTAGGTCATTTGCGGGATCTTGTTTAAGGCAAATGGTGGTCCGCTATTTTTATTTGGGCTGTTGTTTTGCTGTTGGTTTTTTGTGGTCATTCGCCATATCGTGTTTACGTGTTGGTCCGTTACTTGCACTTGGAGCTGTTGATGATGTTGCAGGTCCTTGCAAGTAGATCATTTGCCAGATTGTGTTACGTGGCAAATGTTGGTCCGTTATTTGCACTTGGAAATGTTGTTGATGACCTGGATGGTGCTGTTATGTAACTCTTCCCCTCAAAGAATGAACTTAATGAGATTATTGAGTTAAGGATCATTTTAGCGAAGCTATACTAGAGTTTTATTAATATTTTTTGCTTTGTGCGAATGTTAAGACCACAGGTATTGCTGATACCACAATGACGATGCTTTCTAACAAGATTTATTCAAGCCTCTGATACCTCCATAACAAACGATCTTATGATAGGAATTCTAGGAAGGAAATTTCGGGTATGGGAAAGTGAGCAGCTCTATAGCTACGTTTTTGTTGCACCTAATGTAATAAAGTAACTTGGAATAATAGCGATCAACTCTGTCAATACCACGAGTAATACAAAGTTTTAAATTCATTCAAACACACTCTCCGTTCATGAATAATGTGGATTTACCTATTTTTGACGTTTTTTCTTCACTTTTTGTTTGTGAACTTTGCGTTTATTTGTTTGAATAGTAATTTTATTATTTTTAATAACCTTATGGGTATTGTATCTGGGAGCTAGCTTATTCCTTCTATCATCTGCTTCAAATACAAGTTCACCAGTTAAAAAGTCAGGGGGATCTATTCGTAATTTATTGCGTTTCTCAATTATCCATTTTTTATTACTTAAAGTTCTTTTTTTTTACTAATCCTGCTAACTTTTCATATTCATTTATATGGTTCCTTAAATAGTCCTGCTCTGTTTGGAAGCTTTTTTGATTGGCAAATGGTTTTTTCATATTTATGTGACCGGTAAGTAGTTCAAAAGGAGTCAGGTTTGTGGTGGAATGAATGGAGTTATTGTAAGTGAGTACAGCTTCATCCATCGCTTCACCTATAGGTTTATTTTTATTCTGATATTTTATAATGCGAATAAGTTTGGTGAGAGTTGAATGAAACCGCTCTACTGGTGAATTTCCAGTCGAACTTTTTGCACAAGTGTTATGCAGTTGTATACTATAAAGTTCTAAAAATTCCATAAATAAGGTTGACACAAACGCAATGCTGTTATCTGTGATAACTTTTTTTGGGAATTACGTGATGTGAAAAAAGGTGCTTCAAGGATTCAATTAAATTTATACTATTTCTGGCAGTGAGCAGATATACGCTTTAGAATTTGCTGAATTTATCAACAACTGTCAAAAAGTTTTCTTTATCAATGGAATATATATCCATGTGAACGATTTGGAAAGGTTTAGATGGGGTTTCAGTTATTTCGTATTTCAACTTTTCTTGGTTACGTTCGTATTTGTTTACATTGCATACGTCACAATTATTTATAATTTTTCGTATTGTGTTTTTCATGTTTGGAAACTACGAATTCCTTTTGATGTGGAGATAGCTTTCCGTTATACCTCTGTGGTTGGACATCTCTCACTATTTCCTCTTGTCTATCTGTAATGTCTTCTAAAATTATATTCGATCTTAATAATTTGAGACAACCGTTATTAAAGTACTTAGAAAATACCGATTGCACTGTGTTAAATATTTCATCGTCCGCTAGGATTGCAGTAACACGTTTATTCAAGTATTCTTTGAAAACTACAATCATAACGTCTTCATTACCGATGTCAGTATGCTCGATGGTGTATCTTTTTTTTCTCTTGAAAAATATTTCAGTTTTTACTGATAGAGACGATTTTTTCACGTTTCTACTGAGAACAATTTGGTTAGAAAATTCATTGATGGCACGTTCAGTAATTGGTATACCATCATTCGAATTTTCAATTGCAGAGTGTATAGTTGAAAGGTTATCTGAAACACTTGTATTGTCTGAAATGTCGAAATTATTTTCCATGGACTCGAAATCAAAATCATCTGCGTCTTGTTCTTTTTCATAGAGGATCGCACCAAAAAAGCATACGTGGCACTATATGCCTGCAGAAGGGCATTCGGCAACACATGGGGATTCAGACCACACGTGGTGCACTGGATATACACAGCCATAGTGCGGCCTATCCTAACATATGGTACAACAGTGTGGTGGAAGGCTATTGAGAAGAAATACAATTTATCAAGCCTAACCAAAATACAAAGGGCAGCATGCATCGGGATAACGGGATCCTTACGAGCCACCCCCACCACAGCCATGGAGGTGATGCTAAACCTCACCCCTTTGGACATCTACTGCAGCAGTAAGGCGGCTAAAACCGCAATCATGCTAAGAGAGTCTGGACTATGGTCATCTAAACACTACGGGCACGCTTCAATTGAATCCCAATGGAGCGGGGCGAAGGAGAAGGTGACTACAGATTACCTACCCCCCACTCTCGTTTTCGACAGGAGATTCAATACTAGAATTCCAAACAGAAGCGAATGGGAGCTCGAAGCAGTAACTGAAGAAGAGGAGTTAGCCCTATATACCGACGGTTCCAAAATGGATATCGGTACAGGAGCAGGCATCTTCAGCGAAGCACTAGACCTGCGAGAATCATTTAGAATTAACGATGATTGCAGTGTCTTCCAAGCAGAGGTAGCCGCTATTACCCAAGCGGCGAAGGTACTTAAGAGACGCCACACTGTCGGTAAACAAATCACCATCTACTCTGACAGCCAAGCGGCCATAAAGGCCATGGAGTCAGTCGTGATGAAGTCAAGAACTGTAATTCGCTGCAAGAAATATCTGGACGAAATATCACAAGCCAATGCGGTGACCTTATGCTGGGTACCAGGGCATATGGATATTCCAGGTAATGAACAGGCGGACGAGCTTGCAAGAAACGGGTCGAAAATACATGCTTCTATGGCCCTCAAATGAGTAAGAACTCCGCTAAGCACACTTGCAAGGAAGATTGACACTGAATCCTGGAGTAGAACTAACCTACGATGGACCAACCTCATTACCTGCAGGCACACAAAAGAACTATGGCCAGAGGTGAGCAACAAGAGATCTAAATACATGATCGGACTAAGCCGCAAAGATATTCGCATACTCACGGGGGTCATTACTGGACACTGCGTGATAGACGTACATGCGGAACGGCTGGGCATACTGCATAATGACTTTTGCAGAAGCTGTAGGGACGTAGAAGAAATAGAATCTGTTCGCCACCTACTGTGCGAATGCCCAGCCCTTAAAAATAGCAGACAGAGGATTCTCAATAGTTACTTCTTCGATGACCTAGATGATCTGAAGAATGTCGATATCAAGGTACTCCTGAGATTCATACTCAAATCTGGGTGGTTCCAGTTGATAAACATACTTCATATCATTGGCTACTCGTAGGACGAACTAGAGAGGATCATGACACAACGGAGCTTCAAAAGCCCAGGAGATTCATACTAATCTATATGTGGCGCCAATATGTAGCGGTTTATTTTCTTGTCTTTCAATAGGTCACACTGGATGGTTACCGTAACTGGACACAATGGACCCAACTGATGGTCTAAGCGAAGCTGTGGCAAAAGCGCTACAAGAGCACCCATTTACCTATCTACCTACCTTCTTCTTCAAAAATTTCATTTGCATGGACTTCACTTCGAGACAAGGCATCAGCGTTAAGATTTTTTTTCCTTTCTTCTAGGTCACATAACAATCGTATTCCTCCAATCTAAGCCTCCATCGAACAAGCATTGAATTTGGTTCTTTTAAAGAGAAAAGCCACGTCAAGGGCTTGTGATCGGTGATTATTTGAAATCGTCGTCCGAACAAATAGGGAGGAAAATATTTTACAGACCAAATGATTGCTAGCAGTTCCTTCTCGATTGTACTATAATTTTGCTCTGATTTTGATAAGGTCCGACTTGCAAAGCAAATTGGTTTATCTGATCCTATGGTGTCTTGTGACAGTATAGCATCTATAGCAACGTTACTAGCATCGGTAGTAAGGTTAAAAGGTTTAGTGAAATCGGGATACTGAAGTAAAGGTTCGTTAGATAAAATGGACTTACAAGTTTCGAAGCATTCTTCATACCTTGAATCTAGTTTTATTTTATTTCCTTTTCTAAGACATTCTGTCATTGGCTTTGTAAGGTGTGCAAAGTCCTTGATGAACTTTCTGTAATGTCCTAGAAGGCCCAAGAATGACTTAATTTGTTTAGCTGTTTTTGGTATCGGATAGTGTTTTATAGCACTTATTTTGTTTGGATTGGGTTTAATTCCTTCGGGTGTTGTAATATGTCCAAGAAAGGAAACTTCTTTCTTAAGGAATTCGGATTTTTCAATTTGTATTTTCAGATTCGCTTCTCTTAATTTATTAAACACAGCAAAAAGGGTTTTGAATGTGTTCTTGTCGTGACGTGGAAAAAACTATAACATCATCCATGTACACTAAACATATTTTGCCTTGGAGATCTTTTTAACTTCAACTTTAAAATTCATTTTTATTTCTTTCTTTCTTTAAGCTTACATAGTAGCAAAAAACGATTAAATCTAATTTAAAACTAACATGTATCTTATTCTAGCTTACTGGCTCGAAGCGAGCACTCTAAACTTATAAATATCCTTAAAATTATTGCCTTTCGGCCTTAAATTTATCTATTTCTATGATTTGTTTTGTTTTTTTAATTTTCAAGAAACTTTAGAAAACTTGAACTCTTTATTATTTGTTTGTACTTACAACTACTTAAAACTACCTAAGCTACTTAACCTAAATTACCTATAATCAGGTTGGTGAGCAATCTCATCGATTGGTCACCATCCTGATCGCGTTCATGGGCGCCTGACAGCCGCCCACATGGGTTCATCAGTGCCACCGAGACTCGAGCGAGGCTATAAGCGTCGTTCGAGACTTGTCAGCACTATCATGTTGGCTAGCACGGCAACTCCCAAAGACCCCCTACTCTAAGCCTAAACCTACAAACTTAATATCTAGCTTAAAACTAAGGAGGATGCTACGTAAGTAGCGCACCGGCCCGGGAGAGCGTATCCACCCTGCCTTGGAGATCTCTAAGAATGTTGTCCATAACACGTTGAAATGTTGATGGAGCATCTTTGATTCCAAATGGCATCCGAAGGAACTCATAGTGCCCATTGTCGACTGAAAATGCCGTTTTATGGACATCATCGGCTGTTACCTCAATTTGGTGAAATCCGGAAGCAAGATGTAAGGTATTAAAATACATGGATTTTCCAAGTTTGTCAAGAATTTCTGTTATATTGGGAATTGGATACCTATCGTCTATCGTTTTCTCGTTGAGTTTGCGATAATCTATGACTAATCGCCATTTTTCCTTTCCACTTAAGTCCCTTTTTTTAGGTACAATCCAAATCGGAAATGACCACGGGGAGAAACTTGGACGTATGATACCCTGATTCAGCATATCGGTTATCTGATTTCGAGTTCCATTTTTAAGAATGTAAGGATATCTATAGGATTTGCAATATATGCGTAAATCATCTTTAGTTGAAATTTTGTGTTTTACCATGTTTGTGAACGTTAAAAAAAATTTCCTCATATTTTTTGCAAAGATCCTTGATATCCTTTTCCTCTTCGTTGTTAAGGTGATCTGTTCCTATAAATTCACAGATGCTCCTACCTCCTAAATTTTCTTTATTATTTATACTAAAGTTATGTATTTCAAAATGAGAATTCGAATCGAAAACCTAGCTTCAATTGGTTGTTCAGCTCTAAAAAGTTGAGGATTGTTTGAAGTATGAACAACTTCCACAAGCGAATACCAATCGATGGCTTTGTATATTCCTTCAGATATCGTTAGGTTACTCATAAAAGATGTTGGTTTTATGAATATGCTTGCCGATTCGATATCAACGGGGAGACAACAAATTACCTTACTGAGTCCAGGAACTGTGTATAATTTAGACATTGGGTTTAAGTAGGTATTGGGGCGATTGAGACTGGGAATTCCGTGCTAGAGTGAGAGGGAAGATATGACCTTGGAGTGAGTGTGTTTGCTTTGTCGGAAGTGTGTTATCTGGATATGTAGTGTGTTTGAGGCGCCGTGTCGTGTGTTTGAAGTGCCGCCGCCGCAGCTGTTGGTTGTTAGTTTTTGTTATCAGTTTTGTGGGTGGTGTTGGAATTGTTTAGAGATGAGGTAATTATTGGTATTCGTGTTGGGTTGTTGTGATGATAAAAATTAAAAAAGAGTGAGTCGTATGTTATCGGTATAGGTGTGGATGGTGTGAGATGTATGTTAAAGTGGTAAGATATGTTGAAAGTTTTTGTTATCAGTTTTGTGTGGTGTTTTGTGGTGGGATGGGTGGGTGTTGGAATTGTTTAGAGAGAGAGATGAGGTAATTATTGGTATTCGTGGGTGTTGTAGGTTATCGCTATAGCTGTGCGGATGCTGTGAGATGTATGTTAAAGTGTTTGAATATATTGAAGGGGGGTCCGCCGCCGCCGCGATGGGTATTGTGAGACGGGATGGTTATGGTGAGCCGTGACGGTTATTGTGTCTGTTGATTTGTATGGTGGTTCGTAGCCATGGTCGCAGTGTATGTTAATTAGATGGGGTTTTTGGTATGGTTTATTTGACCGAAGAAGAGTAAAACTAGAGGTATTATTATGAAAAAATGCGATAAGAAGTCATGGTTGAATTAGCTTTGTGTAAAATGAGATGATTAGCTCATAGAGTTGAGTTGGATGTAAACAAATAGGGATGGCGGCGTAGAAATGAATCATGCTGTGTTTGAATTAATGGTTAGTGATGTGGGGGGAATATTTTATAATCTTGGGGGCAACAACAGCTACAACTGAAATCGTCAAGGGTTTTTGGTATGGTTTATTTGATCGAAGGGAAATGGTCTTGATTTATCATATTTAATGTATAAGTAGGAATATTAAGATGGGTTGTTATAATTGGTAATCTTATTCATTGTATAAAAGAAGCTAAGTTAATGAGGAGAGGTCATACATTAAGTAATGTTGTATGAGAATAGAACACAGGAAGTTCATGTGAAAATATCAGGTGATAGTTCAGTTCATCGATCAAAGAGACATTTTAGGGAGCATTTAGTAAGGTTCAGATTGACAACGAAACCAATAAGAAGGGGTCTTCAGATATTATTGAATATACTTGTAAAAGCGAAATGTTTTGGTGCGAATCATTGATAGAAGGTGATAATCTATGTATTTGTGAAGTAGGATGGACGGAGATAAATTTCTCTTACATACAATTTCATAGAACGACTTGTGAGCTTTATATGACTCCTGAAGATGGAAATAGTTGTTTAATTTTTCGCTTAAGAAATGGAGAATCAACATCTTCTTTAGCTAGTTTTAAAATAAAACTTCACAGATTTCAACATATCAAAATGTATGTTGTTGGTGGTGAATTGACAATGCATGGAATAGTTTCATCAAAGCCAAAAAGGAAAACCAATCGGTTTCCAGCGGATTGTCCCTTTGGTGATGATATTGAAACATTAAAATTGGTCTTATCTGAAGGCAAAAGAACCAATACTCGAAAAACTAGGGCAACGGAGAAGGAGGAGGAGGAGGAGCAGGAAAATGCTGTTGTAGAAAATACTTTATAAATGAAGGATATAATTCGCAGATTGTGATATTAATTTATGATTTAAAAGAAGTTGTTGTTAATTATTCATTTCAGTGATATCCTCTGACGAATTAAGACTTATTTAATACGAGAATGTTTTTAATTGTTTTATCGATTTTCTCAATTTTTCCATTATTTCTCAATGGATTACCGCTTGAATTTGACTTAAGAAATATAAATTCTATGGAAAATGTAACTTTTGCATTGAGTTTGCCCAATAACGACACAGTAGAAGTTGGATTATCGTTTCGCTTATTGACGGTTTCAACATTAAAAACTAACAACAACAACACTACTGCAAACCCATCTCTAAATAATGACATCATTACACCAACAACAGAGAGAATCGAAGGGAAAAAATTTGTTACTGTGCATGAAGCAATCGAAGGATTTAGGCAAGATTTGATTAAAAAAGAAATCGAAATATCAGGGATAATCGAGAGCAAAGAAGTTTTTTATAGACATTTTAAACTGCAGTTCGATGACAACAAGGAATTAGCTATTCGCTGCACATATGATAGCAATTATAAGCTACGATCTTTGGGTATTTCATGCTTCGAGTATCGAGAATATGAACAGGAAAGGATTTTAAGTAATGGTGAAATCGAGTTCTTTACAAATCAGGAATTGAGGCATGAGCCCAACGTGGAACTAGTGAATCTCAAATCGATGAAACAAACATATAGAATGGCCATTTCATAAAATTGTTATTAATTTTTAGTAAAATAAAAAAAAAAAAAAAAAAAAAAAAAACCATTAAAATAATTGTTTTTTATTAATCTATGAATTGTTAATGGATGAGAAAATCTAAGCATAGCATTACTCCATTTCATAAAATTGAACTGTTCATATATAAAAACACCACTAACTATATCTAGCAAGAAAGCTTGTATTAATATAAAAAATATCGATAATGCATGCTTTGCATGGGCTGTAGTATCTGCGATAGGCCAACAAGTTACCCGCATTATAAAAATGTATTAAATTTAGATGGTATAACTTTTCCAATGTCTTTAATTTTGGTACCAGTATTTGAAAAAAAATGGCAAGAAAGCTGAAATATACCCACTTAAATTATCACAATTAACGTGTAAAGAAAAGAGACATATCAATTTATTGTTATTAGAAGAACATGCAAGCAGTAATTTTACAGTTTTGAAACAGCATTTCATATGGATTAAAAACCTTTCTGCCCTAGTTAAAAGTTCTTTAACTAAAAATAGAAGTAAGCTACACATCTGTAATAGATGCCTTCACTATTTTTACTCTCAAGAAAAATTAGATATTCATATAAATGATTGTGCCAACCAAAATAATTGTAAAATTAAGTTACCTACGCCAGAAAATAAAATACTATTATTTAAGAACTTTAGAAATAAAATTATGACACCATTTGTAATATATGCAGACTTGGAATGTATCTTAAAAGAAATTGATGATGGTAATAAGTATCAGGAACACATACCCTGTTCTATAGGGTTTTATGTTAAAAGTTCATTCAAATCTAGTTACACAACATATGGATCACTTCGAGGGGAAAATTGTATAGATTGGTTTATGTATGAGCTAAAAACTTTAGTAACGCTTCTGGATTCTGACTTTTCATACATAGTACCAATTGAGAATCTATCCATCGAGCAACAGAATAGTTTTAACTCAGCATCCAAATGTCATAAATGCGAAGAACATTTTTTACCAAATGATATCAAGGTGCGTGATCATTGTCATTTTACTGGAGTTTATCGGGGCCCAGCGCACAGTTACTGTAATTTAAATTATAAAGATAATCTAACTATTCCAATTATTTTTCACAACCTAAGCGGCTATAACGCCCATTTTATAATTAAAGAAATACATAAAATTGGAGCTGGTGATGTGAATGTGCTGCCATTAAATAAAGAAAAATATATTTCATTCACTAAAGTGCTTTCTAATCAAAAAATTAATTTCAGATTCATAGACTCTTTTAGGTTTTTGAGTAGTAGTTTAGATTCGCTATCATCTTTATTAAATGAATTCCCAATACTTGAATCTGAATTTGGCTATTTAACGCAAGAGCAGCGAGATCTATTGAAGCGTAAAGGCGTTTATCCCTATGATTATTTAAATAGTTTTGAAAAATTTTCTGAAGAGTGTTTGCCTGAAAAACATTTGTTTTACAATAAATTAAATAAGGAAGACATAAGCAGTGATGATTATTTACATGCTCAAAATGTATGGCATTATTTAGGGCTAAGAAATTTGGGGGAATATTCCGATTTGTATTTAAAGACAGATGTTCTTTTATTAGCTGATGTTTTTGAGCAATTTCGCTCTAATTCTGTTAAAACACATAAATTAGATCCAGCTCATTATTATTCTCTCCCAGGTTATACTTGGGATGCAATGCTTTTCTATACAGGAGTAAAAATGGAACTTCTTGATGATATAGACATGATTATGTTTATTGAAAGAGGTATCCGTGGGGGACTTAGTCAATGCTCAAAAAAATATTCAGAAGCGAACAATGAGTACTTAGATAGTTTTGATGGTAGTAAACCAAACACTTTTCTAATGTATTGGGATATAAATAACCAATATGGTTATGCAATGAGTCAGTTATTACCAACAGGAAATTTCAATTGGGTTATAAACATTCATGAATTCACTGTGGATAAAATTTGTTCTCTCTTGGATAGTTCTCCCAAGGGCTACATTTTTGAGGTTGATTTAAGTTACCCAACAGAATTGCATGATTTGCATTGTGATATACCATTTTGCCCAGAACTTATGTATCCTCCTAAATCTAAGCAAAAAAAAATTATTAACAACCTTAACAGATAAAAGCAAATATGTGATTCATTATAGAAATTTACGTCAAGCTTTATTGCATGGTCTCAAATTAAATAAAATATATAGAGTTCTCGAATTTGATCAATCCGCATGGCTTAAACCATACATTGATCTAAATACACAATTAAGAACTATAGCTACAAACAAACTTGACATTGAACGTTATAAGTTATACAATAACGCAGTTTTCGGAAAATGTATGGAAAATGTTAGAAAATATAGCAATGTTAAATTAGTTTCAAAATGGGAAGGGAGGTATGGAGCCAGAACAATGATTGCATCACCTTTTTTTAAAAACAGAACAATTTTCAATGAAAATCTGGTTGCAATTGAACTCCAAAAAGCTGAAGTTTACTTCAACAAGCCGATATATGTAGGATTATGTATTCTAGATATTGCGAAAACATTAATATATGAGTACCACTATGATTATATGAAAATAAAATTTGCAAGAGCACAAAACAATTTTTTTTTTTTGGACAATACTGCTTACTACATGTTTTTGTGATTTTATCAAATTTTTTTCAACAGTTTTATTATTATTATTAACTAAGCAATCTAAGAAATCATTAAAATAAATTTCTTTTTTAACAACATTTTTCTTAACGCCTTTGATTTTTTTTTACTTTTTCCTTATTTTCTACCTTAATCGAATACATTTTTGACCTTAAACCTACAAAATGGGATATAATATGTCCATTCATTTCATCCCTGTCGGTTCCTATCCTGTCGGTTCCTATCCGTTCGGTTCCTATCCTGTCGGTTCCTATCCGGTCGGTTCCTATACAGTCGGTTCAGGTGTGGGACCATACTGATTTGCTTGCTTTTAATGAATTGAATTGATTATTAGTGTAGGATATTTGATTCACGTAATTCTTCTACAATTGAGTTAACCTCATTTTTAAGATTATTATTGCCGGCTCTTTGAGATGCAAATAAAAGCCTTAATCTATTGACGAGTTCATTGGGGCTATCCCAATACACATATTCGATGGGTTTATTCGAATAACTCATATCAGATGAATTACTATTGTATGCTTTTCCAATTTTCTTTATGCCTCTCTGCGTTAGGTGTTGAAGTAAAGGTTGGATTATATGTTTGTACTTATAACCTCTGTTGCCTTTAACTTGTAAGTTACTATCATAGTTTTTCAAGTATGTTTTTGTTTTTTGTAATATCTTTAGATATTGATCCAAGTCTTCATTGGTATAATGGTATATCGATCTTTTCTAGGTTTTTTCCGCAGGTATCTGGCCCATCTTTACATAAATCCGAAGACCAGGAACAGTTCATAAAATGGCAACCATGAATGGATTCCGTTGAAGGCACATTCTCAAACATTCTTAAGAAATTAATACAACTAATGAGTTCATTGTAATGTTCTTCAATTATAATGTTCTGATATGATTTCATAAAATCTAAAAGCTGGCCGAAAACTGCAGAGTTATTTAAACTAGACATGTCTTCAGAAGCGCTGTCGAATGTTGACTAGACTGATTTAAATGATTTAAATAGGTGGCCCTGACCAGCCGATTTTTTTCTTAGCAATAGTTTCATAGTCCTCTTTAAGTTTTTGCAAATCATCAAGAAAATATTTTCTGAACTTATCAAGCAATTCAAGTGCATTTAAATTAAGTTGGTCAGCGTACAATCTCAAAGATTTATCAGTTTTTTCTAATTTCCCATCGATTGCTAAAAGACACTTCTTAAAGACATCATTAGCTACGCCATCAACATACTGTTTCGTAGCTGCATCATCATCATCTGTTGGTGCTTTAACCGATGGGGTTCTCAGAATATGCCATATCATATGATTTGCTAATTTTTGATGTGATTCTTCAAACATATCTTTAAGGCATAATAATTGTTGCATACTTTTGGTTGCGATTACCCTTTACTTGGAGATTACTAAATTTTCGTCGATATTCATATTCATTATTGTATATGAAACAGGTTTCATACAGGGCAGTTCCATACAGGGCTGTTTCATAACAGGGCAGTTTAATAACAGGGCGGTTTCATACAGAGCTGTTCCATACAGGGCTGATCTAAGGCTGATGTGTTTATAGAATGTAGCCTACATTACCCAAGAGGATGATTAGAGAGTGTACAATATCCCAGAAGACTACATCACATTCCTGAAAGCAATATTCAAACCAGTGAATTCATGAATGTTTATAACCCAATTGAAATTTCCTGTTGGTAATAACTGACTCATTGCATAACCATATTGGTTATTTATATCCCAATACATTAGAAAAGTTTTTGGTTTACTACCATCAAAACTATCTAAGTACTCATTGTTCGCTTCTGAATATTTTTTTGAGCATTGACTAAGTCCCCCCCACGGATACCTCTTTCAATAAACATAATCATGTCTATATCATCAAGAAGTTCCAGTTTTACCCCTGTATAGAAAAGCATTGCATCCCAAGTATAACCTGGGAGAGAATAATAATGAGCTGGATCTAATTTATGTGTTTTAACAGAATTAGAGCGAAATTGCTCAAAAACATCAGCTAATAAAAGAACATCTGTCTTTAAATACAAATCGGAATATTCCCCCAAATTTCTTAGCCCTAAATAATGCCATACATTTTGAGCATGTAAATAATCATCACTGCTTATGTCTTCCTTATTTAATTTATTGTAAAACAAATGTTTTTCAGGCAAACACTCTTCAGAAAATTTTTCAAAACTATTTAAATAATCATAGGGATAAACGCCTTTACGCTTCAATAGATCTCGCTGCTCTTGCGTTAAATAGCCAAATTCAGATTCAAGTATTGGGAATTCATTTAATAAAGATGATAGCGAATCTAAACTACTACTCAAAAACCTAAGAGTCTATGAATCTGAAATTAATTTTTTGATTAGAAAGCACTTTAGTGAATGAAATATATTTTTCTTTATTTAATGGCAGCACATTCACATCACCAGCTCCAATTTTATGTATTTCTTTAATTATAAAATGGGCGTTATAGCCGCTTAGGTTGTGAAAAATAATTGGAATAGTTAGATTATCTTTATAATTTAAATTACAGTAACTGTGCGCTGGGCCCCGATAAACTCCAGTAAAATGACAATGATCACGCACCTTGATATCATTTGGTAAAAAATGTTCTTCGCATATATGACATTTGGATGCTGAGTTAAAACTATTCTGTTGCTCGATGGATAGATTCTCAATTGGTACTATGTATGAAAAGTCAGAATCCAGAAGCGTTACTAAAGTTTTTAGCTCATTCATAAACCAATCTATACAATTTTCCCCTCGAAGTGATCCATATGTTGTGTAACTAGATTTGAATGAACTTTTAACATAAAACCCTATAGTAGAACAGGGTATGTGTTCCTGATACTTATTACCATCATCAATTTCTTTTAAGATACATTCCAAGTCTGCATATATTACAAATGGTGTCATAATTTTATTTCTAAAGTTCTTAAATAATAGTATTTTATTTTCTGGCGTAGGTAACTTAATTTTACAATTATTTTGGTTGGCACAATCATTTATATGAATATCTAATTTTTCTTGAGAGTAAAAATAGTGAAGGCATCTATTACAGATGTGTAGCTTACTTCTATTTTTAGTTAACGAACTTTTAACTAGGGCAGAAAGGTTTTTAATCCATATGAAATGCTGTTTCAAAACTGTAAAATTACTGCTTGCATGTTCTTCTAATAACAATAAATTGATATGTCTCTTTTCTTTACACGTTAATTGTGATAATTTAAGTGGGTATATTTCAGCTTTCTTGCCATTTTTTTTCTCTATGTAATGCTAAAATATTTATGGAAATATTGTTATTTTTCAAATACTGGTACTAAATTTAAAGACATTGGAAAAGTTATACCATCTAAATTTAATACATTTTTATAATGCGGGTAACTTGTTGTCCTATCCACTTTTTTCTGCAGGAAACAACGCAGATACTACAGCCCATGCAAAGCATGCATTATCGATATTTTTTATATTAATACAAGCTTTCTTGCTAGATATAGTTAGTGGTGTTTTTATATATGAACAGTTCAATTTTATGAAATGGAGTAATGCTATGCTTAGATTTTCTCATCCATTAACAATTCATAGATTAATAAAAAACAATTATTTTAATGGTTTTTTTTTTTTTTTTTTTTTTTTTATTTTACTAAAAATTAATAACAATTTTATGAAATGGCCATTCTATATGTTTGTTTCATCGATTTGAGATTCACTAGTTCCACGTTGGGCTCATGCCTCAATTCCTGATTTGTAAAGAACTCGATTTCACCATTACTTAAAATCCTTTCCTGTTCATATTCTCGATACTCGAAGCATGAAATACCCAAAGATCGTAGCTTATAATTGCTATCATATGTGCAGCGAATAGCTAATTCCTTGTTGTCATCGAACTGCAGTTTAAAATGTCTATAAAAAACTTCTTTGCTCTCGATTATCCCTGATATTTCGATTTCTTTTTTAATCAAATCTTGCCTAAATCCTTCGATTGCTTCATGCACAGTAACAAATTTTTTCCCTTCGATTCTCTCTGTTGTTGGTGTAATGATGTCATTATTTAGAGATGGGTTTGCAGTAGTGTTGTTGTTGTTAGTTTTTAATGTTGAAACCGTCAATAAGCGAAACCATAATCCAACTTCTACTGTGTCGTTATTGGGCAAACTCAATGCAAAAGTTACATTTTCCATAGAATTTATATTTCTTAAGTCAAATTCAAGCGGTAATCCATTGAGAAATAATGGAAAAATTGAGAAAATCGATAAAACAATTAAAAACATTCTCGTATTAAATAAGTCTTAATTCGTCAGAGGATATCACTGAAATGAATAATTAACAACAACTTCTTTTAAATCATAAATTAATATCACAATCTGCGAATTATATCCTTCATTTATAAAGTATTTTCTACAACAGCATTTTCCTGCTCCTCCTCCTCCTCCTTCTCCGTTGCCCTAGTTTTTCGAGTATTGGTTCTTTTGCCTTCAGATAAGACTAATTTTAATGTTTCAATATCATCACCAAAGGGACAATCCGCTGGAAACCGATTGGTTTTCCTTTTTGGCTTTGATGAAACTATTCCATGCATTGTCAATTCACCACCAACAACATACATTTTGATATGTTGAAATCTGTGAAGTTTTATTTTAAAACTAGCTAAAGAAGATGTTGATTCTCCATTTCTTAAGCGAAAAATTAAACAACTATTTCCATCTTCAGGAGTCATATAAAGCTCACAAGTCGTTCTATGAAATTGTATGTAAGAGAAATTTATCTCCGTCCATCCTACTTCACAAATACATAGATTATCACCTTCTATCAATGATTCGCACCAAAACATTTCGCTTTTACAAGTATATTCAATAATATCTGAAGACCCCTTCTTATTGGTTTCGTTGTCAATCTGAACCTTACTAAATGCTCCTTAAAATGTCTCTTTGATCGATGAACTGAACTATCGCCTGATATTTTCACATGAACTTCCTGTGTTCTATTCTCATACAACATTACTTAATGTATGACCTCTCCTCATTAACTTAGCTTCTTTTATACAATGAATAAGATTACCAATTATAACAACCCATCTTAATATTCCTACTTATACATTAAATATGATAAATCAAGACCATTTCCCTTCGATCAAATAAACCATACCAAAAACACATCTAATTAACATACACAGCGACCGAAAATATCACAATTTCTTTTCAAACAATATGGTCAGTAAGATAAGAGTAACATGTTCCATCGTGCTACATTAACCCCCCTTCGTTCAAATAAACCATACCAAAAGCCCTTGACGATTTCAGTTGTAGCTGTTGTTGCCGAAGATTATAAAATATTCCCCCACATCACTAACCATACTTCAAACAGCATGATTCATTTCTACGCCATCCCTATTTGTTTACATCCAACTCAACTCTATGAGCTAATCATCTCATTTTACACAAAGCTAATTCAACCGTTACTTCTTATCGCATTTTCATAATAATACCTCTAGTTTTACTCTTCTTCGGTCAAATAAACCATACCAAAAACCCCATCTAATTAACATACACTGCGACCATGGCTACGAACCACCATACAAATCAACAGACACAATAACCGTCACGGCTCACCATAACCATCCCGTCTCACAATACCCATCGCGGCGGCGGCGGACCCCCCTTCAATATATTCAGACACTTTAACATACATCTCACAGCATCCGCACAGCTATAACGATAACCTACAACACCCAACACGAATACCAATAATTACCTCATCTCTCTCTCTAAACAATTCCAACACCCACCCATCCCACCACAAAACACCACACAAAACTGATAACAAAAACTTTCAACATATCTTACCACTTTAACATACATCTCACACCATCCACAGCTATAGCGATAACCTACGACTCACTCTTTTTTAATTTTTATCATCACAACAACCCAACACGAATACCAATAATTACCTCATCTCTAAACAATTCCAACAACACCCACAAAACTGATAACAAAAACTAACAACCAACAGCTGCGGCGGCGGCACTTCAAACACACGACACGGCGCCTCAAACACACTACATATCCAGATAACACACTTACGACAAAGCAAACACACTCACTCCAAGGTCATATCTTCCCTCTCACTCTAGCACGGAATTCCCAGTCTCAATCGCCCCAATACCTACTGGTTTATATTTCAATGGGGTTTGGACATTTTTTATTTCTAAAAATGCATTTTCTAAATCGATTTTAATACCTAGTTCCTTCATTATATCGGTGCCGATGAGTCTCTCAAAATAATTATGAAACTTAAATATTAGAAAAGATAAGGGTTTATCCGTACCAAGTTCCGGTAAACCTTTGATAATTGTTTTTTTATTAATAATTCGTTTATCGAATAGGGTTTTTATTTCTACTGGGTCGATATGAACGCATTTCAGATTGTCTACTATATCCGGACTAAGAAACGATTTATTACTACCCGTGTCAATAAAAAATTTGTGTTCGTTGTAGTCGTGTATACTTTTAACAGTTATATAGGGCAACAAGTTAGTGTTACTGTTATTAATGAACCCGATTGGTTTTGTGAGGCTTGTGCACAAAAATTTGTCTCATCTATTTCCTGTTCAATGTTAAAATTTTCAGAAGTGTCTAAATTTTGGTAATATGTTTTTCGTTCGTGGTCTGTTTGAGGAGTGTTATTACAATTGTGGCAACAACCCTCAATGTTTTAAAGACTACCCTGTCCCTGATTTTGTGGATTATGTCTGCGAGAGATGGTATTCCCGGTAGAAACATCCATATTCTCAGGTGGTGGAAATCTTGTGCCAGGATTATTAGCAGGTTGGGAGTTGTTGTAATTTTGTCTATAGTATGATTGAGAATTCGATGGTGTTTGTCTTTAAGAGGCATTTTGATATTGGTTTCTATTGTTGTGCCTATACATTTGTTCATGGGGTGTCTGATTAAAAGATCGCTGAGGCCTAATAGATGGTCTATATGATTGTTGTGAGTAGTTATTGATTCTAAGTTGGTTTATTTTTGCAGATGGTTCGTGTAACAACTTTTGATTTCTAAAATAATGAGAATTTTGCTCCTCGAGACAATAATTGAATGCATCAATAATTCCACATGGCCTCATCGACCTAATGGTTGATCCTAATGGTTCCTTTAGCCCTGACAAAAATGTATTCAAACACATTTCGTTATATAGTGACTGTTTTGCATTTATAACATTTGGATCTTCTTCGTGAACCCTTACGTAATTCATCATGGTTGACAATATCTCTATAATCTTAGAGTAAAATTTTTCCATGGTATCCTGATTTTGCCTCAGTTGATGCAAGTCCCGAATTAAACTGGTTTCGTTTCGCTTATCAGAATAGTGAATTATTAAATTATTCTTAATATCCTGCCAATCTAGAAGAGTCCCATACATGTTAAGAATCTCATTTGCCTGTCCTATTATTTTATTACGAATAGCTCTCATAATAATTTTCCTCATACCATCAATATTTGGCATTACACTTAATACCTCTTCCACGTTACATAAGAAATCGTAGAGCAACCCAGGATTTCCATCGAATGTTGGTACATCCTTAACGGCATCCGGAATTCTAAGTAAATTAATATTTCGTTTGCGGCAATATCAGCATTATTCTTAATGGAATCGTTGTTTGGATCAACAAAAATAATAATTTCTGAACTATATTTCTGTGTCGTAACGCTAATATATGCGTTAGAAACAGAGCTGGTCGCCAAGTCTACGAAATCACTTTTATTTAAGTCTTAGAACTGACGTCTCGAAATTTTAACACTTTTGCGGATTGGCCTACTAAAGCTATTAATCTCAATAATTTTGTGCTCATTGTGTTTGGTGTTGGAGACATAAGATCGTTATAAAGGAAGCAGAAGAATGAACTCACCCTGAAATATTTGCAGCAGAAAGTCGTCAGCAGTTTCTTGATCCTGTATCGTTGAAGGCTTTGAAACGTCGCACACTCACACTTCGCACAGAATGTCTACTTTATATTTACACTTTTTTTTTATTTGGGTTCGATTTTATTCGTTAAAGGATTAAGATCCAACACTCCGATAATCCTTCGAAGAGTACGAACTTGGCTTTTCCAGCAACAATATTATTTACTTATTATTCAATTTTTCTGTTAGAAGCTGTACTTAGCACATCCTACCGACTGCGCCAATTAGAATTTTAATAGAAGACACTTTTATATATTTGATTATTTTTGCTTCCGCTGTGGTCAACTTTTTGGTATACCCTTTTTGAACGTAGCTCTTGATGATGTTCTTATACGTCACGGCATACTCAGGATCCGTTTCCAATCTGCTTTCCAGGTTCAAAAACCGTCGCTTCGCCATCTCGTAACTATTTATATGGAAGTTCAGGGCTGTATTCTTTCCAAAGAAGACCCGTTTGGTAACTGCCGTTGAGTTTCTTTGTTGTAGTTAACAATGTCTGTTTCGCTCTTTTGTCTGCAGAAGAGATCAGCTGTTCCTTCGGCTTTTGAGCTCCACAATTTTCTAAAGCGAAGTAATCCTCCAACTCCTTGTCCACAAGCGCGTCCTGCTCTGGACTGCATTGACTGCTATGCAGGACTACATCATCTTTTGGCTCTGGTACGGCTACTGTTGACGTTTTCCCATAAACAATCCACCCAAGTTTGGTTTCCGCTATGATAGGTCCAGTTCCTTCCGTCTGGAGAGTGCGTATTGGTGCACCCAAATGGCATTGTCGAGCCCAATGAATATCTCTGGCTTGGCATTCTTATAGTGTTCAAATGGAATGACGTCTAGATGAGGGTTCAGCAAATGTAGTTCATCCGTATTGACTGTTTTGGACGGTAGGTTCAAATCGGCGACGGTCTGTATACCTCGGATCCTGTATTTCTTTGCACTTTCTTTATCTGCACTTATATCTGCATCCACAATGAGTGATTCCGTTGCAAGAGTCTCCTTTCCAAATCATTGGAGCCTCAATTTTCTTTGGCGGCCATTCAAGCACAGTCGTTTACTCAGATCTATACTCATTATAGTGACTGAAAAACCTTCATCGAATAACGCATAGGTTGATATAGTCATGTTATCGCCATAAATTCTAACAGGCAGCACTCGAAACAGAATCTTGGCTTTGGAATGAACGTGACAACTAAGCAATGGTCTCGAACATCCGACGTCGGCTGGTAGATCCGCATCAACGATTGGCTTCGACGGCTCGTGTAGCAATGGATGATGCATTTTAGCACACTCATCAATTCCACACTTCTTCCTGGCTCTGCACGAGCGAACACTATGACCGTACCTTAGGCAGTAAAAGCACAGTCTGTTTTTCCTAACAAAGTCCCACCTTTCTGAGACATCTAGTTTGATGAAAGGATCGCACACCGCGACTGGGTGCTGTTTCTTATCGCAATAGTGGCACTTGCTTCTGGTTGAAGCGTCCTGTCCAGATACATGGAGGATCTTCTTGGGACCATACATCTGCTCTATATGGGCTGGCGGCAATAAAGAAGTTGATGTAACCAAGCAAACAAATCTCGCGACCTCGGTCACCCACTCAGCAAAATGTTTCACTGTTGGATATGGCACTATACTGATACTCCGTTGAACCCATTCTAGTCTCTTGCTCATAGGCAGCTTAGCTATTAGCTCATCCATTAGCGTTGGGTTTGCCAGATGTTGATGCAAACCACTAGCCTCCAAAAACGTCGAAAGATTTTGCACCACTGTGGCAAAGGGTACCAGCATCTCAAGTTTTCCTTCCGCTATTTGTGAAATCGCCCTAACATTGGCTTAAATTCTAGGGCAGCTGATCAACATTGTCAGGGTGGATGAGAAATGATTCCACAACTGCCCGCGCTTCTTGTTTGATGGATTTTTGGAGACGAAGCAGATTCTCAACCTTCGAGTAGTTATACATCGCAGTTGATTCTCGAAACGCAATTGAGAACATTGGCCATTCCTCAGGTCTACCTGTGAACTGAGGAAAATCTTGTAGCTTGCGAATATGTACATTGCTGGCATTTTCGAATTGTTGAGAGGAACAGCTTAGTTGCAAATTAGGAGGTGGCGTGAAGGATTGCATTGGCGTAAACTGCTGGCTAATATATGACTGCGATGCACCAATCGGCGGCAAGAATGACGGCACTGCTTGTGTGTACGATGTGCATGCTGCTGTTGTTGCAGTTCGAAGGGGCTGCGACGGCTGGTACGCTCCAAAGGGGGTTGTGTACATACCATATACAGCAGGTGCACTAACTATCGTTGTTTCGGACAAACTGACACTTGTTGAATATGAGCTGCGGTAGCGGCTACGCATGGTGTTGTTGGTATTGTTGACGTGTGAGCAACCACTGGGACAATGGAAGCAATTGTTGCAGCTGTTAAAGATGTTGAAGTGTTTGGAACTTGATTAACAAGCTCCTGCAGGCGAATGCGCCCAGCTTTTTCTGTTGCGGCATTGGAAGTGACTACTTCCAGTTGTGAACGCATTTCACGTATCTGCTTTAATAGTTCTTCCATTGTTTTTGCTGTTGCCGATTCTTCCATGTCGGGTGTACCGATGATAGTATTGTTGAGGTCACTTTCTACTGAATCACTATTGTGGTATTCGTTTGGGCTTCTTCAGATTTGCCCTCAGATTTCAGATTTCGTGTGCCTAATCGAACATAAAAACGCTCTTGCTCTTTTTTGTGTTGATATTCGTGCGACTTGAATATGTGTAGTCTTCGACACTTTTTTATGCGCTTTCCATTCACTGGTTAAATTTTATATTAAAACATTCGAAATTTCCGTCCCGATTGATTTCTAAATATTTGCACATAAATTATTTACGAAAATAGATTCACCCGATGCACTGACTTTCTTAGCTGTAGAAAAAATTCACGCAAATGTAAAAAAACTCGAACAATTGTCAAACTCAAATGCACTTGTATTGGTAAATCTGAAGCAAATCTGAGAAAATATCTAGATTCGCAAAAGTGCTCGGAAATCTGAAAAAGATTGCTTTTTTTGTACTAGTACAATATTACTTAAAAAATTCTTGAACGATTCAAACCAATCACTTACTTCACTCTATTACTTGTACTTATTTATCTTCACAACCGATTACTATCCCGAACTTTAACCAATCACTGATAAAAATCAACTGTCCCCCTGTTCTAAAACCTTTCCTTTTATATCTGCTCTGCCATCTCTTCGAGAACTTTCTAGCTAACTCCAATTGGTTCTACAATTGGCTCACATACCTTTTCCCGTTTTCAGCAATTGATAAATTCCCAGTTAATTTAGTTTAGTGGGGAATTGACAGATTCCAATCTCCAATTGGAAGTGGAACTTGTTTGGTGACTAATGGGGGTTGTTTTCATTTCACCACGATTCATTCCACGCCAAAATATCCCCCTCTTAAACTTGTTCGTCCCGAACAAACTCGTTAACATTTGCACCATTATAGCGATGAAGACGATCCACATGAACGACTTTCAGCTTGCCTCTTCCTCGTTGAATGCGATAGACAACGTCGTTGATGCGCTTAACGATTTTATAGGGTCCTTCCCAGTCTTGTTGCAACTATGGTGATAAACCTTCAATGAAGGTTACATAGCCATACCAGATCTCCTTCCTGGAATCCTGTAGTTGTCGTTTTAGTATCGTACCTCGTTTTCATGCGGTCACTGGCTATCTTAATGTTAGCCCTAGTCCCTCGATGCACGTCCCTGATAATATCCCTGAGATCTGTAACATAGTCCTTCTCATTCTTGGATTCTTCGCATGGAGATCCAAACATTAACTCGCTAGGTAGGTGGACTTTTCGACCAAATAGGACTTCAGATAGAGTATGTTCTGTGGTGTTGTGCACTGCACTCCGATAGGCCAATAAAAACATGGGAATGTGTTTGTCCCAATCTCTCTGGTCATCGCCAACGACCTTAGAGAGGTGTTCATTCAGCGTTCTATTGAAGCGCTCCACCATCCCATCTGATTGTGGATGAAGCGGTGTTCTTCTTGTCTTCTTAATCCCGAGTAACTGGCACAGTCCTTGGAAAATCCTGGACTCGAAGTTTCGTCCTTGGTCCGAATGCAGTTCCATAGGTACACTGAATCTGCTTACCCAGTTGAAGACGATTTGCTCCACCACAGTCTTAGCTTCTTGATTTGGGATAGCGAATGCTTCAGGCCACTTACTGAAGTAGTCCATAACAACAAGGATGTAACGATTTCCATTGTTCGTTTCAGGAAACGGTCCCGCAATATCAACGGCTATCCTTTCGAAGGGGGCTCCAACATTATATTGATGCATCTTGCCTCGGACTTTCACTCTCGGGCCTTTGCTGGCCGCACATATTACGCATTTCCTGCACCAATTCTCAACATTCTCCCTTGAATGGACCCAGTAAAAGCGTTCTCGCACTTTTCCGAGTGTTTTGTTTATTCCTAAGTGGCCTCCAGACACTCCATCATGCAATTCCCTCAGAAATTCGATAACTTTTGTCCTGGGAACAACAAGCTGCATTACGTACGACTTTCCTTCCGGGCTTTCCCATTTTCTTTTTAGAATGCCGTCTTGTACATGAAGGGAATCCCACTGCGCCCAGTATGCCTTCAGCTCGGGACTCCTATTGGATATCTCCTGCCAGTCTGGTTTTCCCTCATGCTCCTTCCAGGTGAGGATGGGTTCGATATCCGGATCTTCCTTTTGAGCCTCCCGGATTTCCCGTGCACTCCAGCCACCAATGGGCATAGCTCTCACTCTTTGAACAGATACGACATCTTTTTCCTCGTGTCGTAAGCAATGTTTACAATCTGCTTTGCACGGTCGACGGGAGAGAGCGTTTGAGTGAAGACTTCCCTTTCGATGTTGTATTTCGTAGTCGTACATTTGCAGCTGTTCGATCCACCTTGCGACTTGTCCTTCAGGATTCTTAAAGTGTAGTAGCCACTTTAAAGATGCATGGTCTGTGCGAAGGATGAATTTCCGCCCATAGAGATACTTATGGAAATGTTTTTTTGCCAGTACCACAGCAAGGAGTTCGCGTCTGGTAACACAGTAGTTTCTTTCTGGCTTTGAGAGAACTTTGCTGAAGTATGAAACTACCTTCTCTTGGCCCTCGTGCACCTGGGAAAGGACGGCTCCAATACCCACATTACTAGCGTATGCATCCACAATAAATGTTTTTCCAGGGGTGGGGTACGCTAATATGGGGGCGTCGCACAACTGTTGCTTGAGTTCTTTGAAGCTGTTTTCGCACTCACCTGACCATTTGAATTGTTTACCTTTTTCTGTCAGTTGATGCAAGCTCTTTGCGATCCTGACAAACCGTCTGTAATAGGTCGCAAGTCCCAGGAAGCTTCTCAGTTGATGTTTGTCTTTGGGAACCGGCCGGTTTTTCTGACTCCCTTGGAAGAGATGATGTGTCCGAGACACTTCTGGTCGGAATAGAGAACACTTCTTCGGGTTCAGCTTTAACTGTGCACTTCGTAGCCTTTGGAACACTTCCTTAAGGTTATTTCGATGTTCGTTGAACGTTTTACCAACCACGATGCCATCGTCCAGGTACACCAAACAGGTTTTCCACGTCAGTCCCAGCAAAACACGCTCCATTAGACGTTCGAAAGTTGCTGGAGCATTGCACAGTCCAAATGGCATTACTGTAAATTGCCAAAGTCCATTTCCTGCTGTGAATGCTGTTTTCTCGCGGTCTTCTGGATGGATCTGTACTTGCCAGTAGCCACTCTTCAGATCAAAACCATTTGGCTCCGGATAGTGTGTCCAGGGTATCGTCAATTCTTGGCAGGGGGTAGCTATCCTTCTTAGTGACGTTGTTTAGTGGGCGATAGTCCACGCAGAATCTCGTACTTCCGTCTTTCTTTTTGACCAGGACGACCGGTGATGCCCAAGGACTTTTTGAGCTCTCAATTAGTCCCTCCTTTTCCATCGTCGACACCATTTCTGCAACCTCCGTCTGCTTGGCCAATGGTAGTCGTCTGGGAGGCTGACGAATTGGTCTTGCATCCCCGGTGTCAATTCGGTGTTGCACGAGATGTGTTCGGCCATACTCGCTACTCTGCGAAGCAAATATATCAGCGAACTCGTCGATTAGACTCCCTGCCATGGCCCGCTGCTCCTGATCCAGCTCGCACTCTCCGAGTATATTCTTTTTCATTTCCGATATTTCCGTAGGTCTAACCGGTTTCGCAGGACTTTCATTTGACAACTTTGTGACTGCAGAAATTGGTACGCACTTTCCGATCACTTCCCCTTGCTTCAGCTTTACGCTTCTGTGTTCCACATTGAGGACACGAACGGGAACCAAGTTGTTTTTATGTTCAACAAGCATCTTTCCGACGATATAGCTCTGATAGTAGTTTTCTGGATCTGGCTCTATTAGGCAGAATCGGTGGCTCCCAGGATCACCTTCCAGCTTTGTCCAAATAAGTGTCTCTGACGAAGGTGGTAATATTTCGTCCTCACTTACTTAGAGCTGCGACGTTCTCGTTCCCGTAAACCATTGGAATCTCGACGTTTCTGTACTTTAGAACTTGCAAACCGATGTCGAGTACTACGTTATGCGTCGTCATAAAGTCGATTCCAATGATGACGAATACATATATCGGCAACTAAGAATGCATGGGAGAAGACTATTCCTGCTAGATTTATCGTCAAGAGTACCTCACCATACACCTTTGCCGTTGCTCCAGTTGCTGTTTTCAGACAGTAGCTGCTGGTGTTGTGCAGCCATGATTGGCGAACGATGTCCCTTCTGATTATGGAAGCGGTGGCACCTGTATCGATTGTGGCCACACACTTTTTCTGACCGATATGGGCTTCCACTGTCAGGCTCCTATTACATCGTTTGGTCTGTGAAACCTGAATTGTGGTCATGGAACGTCGATTCCAGAAACCAGCTTCTGCCCCGCGAAGTTGGATGGCTATGTGAGGTTCCATCCGCCAATTGTTCAGATGTCTCGTCGTTTCGACTCCTAGTTCTGCAATGTGGACAACTGCCCTGTCTACGTTCAGCTCTGCACTGTCGTTGAAGATGTCCAATTTTGTTGCAGTTCCAGCAACGGATCGGTCCCCTGCGAGCACTGTTCCGGTCTTCTATATCTGTTCTCTGGCATGAGCATTCGACGGATGTTATTTCTCTCACTCGGTGGAATCCTTGAGATGCTTGGTCCGCAGCTTTCATAGTTAAGGCAAATGCGTTCCAGCCATTCGTAGAGCCATCTGAAGTTGTCTGTCATCTATGGCTTGTGTAAATGCCTCAATAGCCATTTCGTTGATGACATCTTTGCCGGCATTGGGATATGACAAGTGCGCTAGCCGTTCTATATCCGCTTGCAGCTGCTGGAGTGTTTCTCCCCTCTTCTGAAATCTACTGCGCAGTTGCACTCTATACAATTGATGCATATGGTCGTCACCAAATCGCATCTCAATAGCCTTAACCAAAGCATCATAGTTGCGTTGTTTTTCTTCTGAGATAGTTTGAAGCAATTCTGCAGCTGTACCTCGTAATGCGAGCGTTAATGCAATCGACTTTTCCTCAGCAGAATATTCCCGAGCCTTCTGTTTCTTGACTTTTTCGAGCTCTTTAACTATGTTCTCGATATTTGTTCCGAGTTCTTTAGCTACGTTCTCGATGTTTGTTTCGTGTCTATGAAGAGATTCATTAATTTCCTCAAACTTGGTTTCATGTTTGTTTAATTTCTCATCAATCGCGACGATTTTTACATCTAGAACATTCTTAAACTCTTCCACGGCATCTTTTTGTGCGGCGGCAATGGAATTTGTCTGTTCTTCAAGGGAATTCTTCTGTTCTTCTAGAGAATTCTTCTGTTCTGCGAACTTCGATTCCATAGAATTCTTCTGTTCTTCCATCTTGGCAAGAAGTAATTCCATCATAGCGCTAATATCCATGCCTGTACTTACTTGTTCTTCTGCCACGTCGAAAAGCATGGTCTTTGGATTTTCTCCCTCATTTTGGACAGCCTCCTGCAGACGAAGTATGAGGTCACTTTCCCTCCAGGAGAGATTCCTCTTTTCTAATTCACTTTTCAATTGGGGTATGCTTAGTTGTAGCAATACACGACCCATTTTGTTTGTCTCTTATAATTTGAAAATTCACAAATTCACTTAATTTTTTTTTAATGTTTCTTTACAACACACGCTTTAGCACAGAATAAGTTTTATCCCACTTCTGACACCAATGTTACATTTGAGCGGGGGTTCGAAAAGATAAAACACTATTCTGCTAAACTTTTCTAGTCAAAATCACTTTTATTACACTTTCATGGATTATTCACTTATTAAGTACTAGAACAATATTACTTAAACAATTCTTCAACGATTCAAATCAATCACTTATTTCACTCTATTACTTGTATATCTGCTCTGCCATCTCTTCGAGAACTTTCTAGCTAACTCCAATTGGTTCTACAATTGGCTCACATACCTTTTCCCCTTTTCAGCAATTGATAAATTCCCAGTTAATTTAGTTTAGTGGGGAATTGACAGATCCAATCTCCAATTGGAAGTGGAACTTGGTTGGTGGCTAATGGGGGTTGTTTTCATTTCACCATTTTAATTTATTTTCATTTCACTACGATTCATTCCACGCCACGGTATATATGCGAGTTACCCGCGAACGGCGGATTTGGCTGTGACTTCTAAACGGCAAAATAATTTCTCCTGGCTGGAGTTTGTTGCAGGCGGCAACTGAATTACGCTGGAGGAGCAAGATATTCTTCTCTTCTTAAATGGATTTTCCTCATAAAAAGAAGAATAAAGTTTTGTCGCTCCATCCACCGGCAATGGACGTCGGATCGGAGGGAATCGCTTTCTGGAATAAAACACCACGTTAAGGAAATGCAAGCACCGCTGTTTCACAATAGGAACGGGTTTTATTGGGTTTATTCTCTGTTGAAGTACATAGTTTTAAATCTGGATTAAAGTAATAATATTTCCGACTTACTCTTTTTAGCAATTCCTTGGCACAGGTCCAATTCAGACGACAAATGAGTTGGTTTTGGCGCGTATTCGAGAACTTTTCGCGGGATATTTGACAACTGGGTTTCATGAGCGCGTTCAGCTTATTTAATTTGTCAGATTGATGGCTAGCTACGTTTGTTTTGGAATCGGACCTGCACCTCGGCTACATTTTAAATTTACTTATAAAAATCTACGACATCACGAGAAGGATTTCTCCTAGATTTTGAAAAAAAAAAAACGATTTTTTCATTTTAAATTCATTTTTTATTGAGCTTTTTTAATAAACTTACATCCTAGACAAAAACGATTAAATCTAATTTAAAACTAACATTTTTCTTTTTCTAGCTTACTGGCTCTAAGCGAGCGCTCTAAACTTATCAATATCCTTAAAATTATTGCCTTTCGGCCTTAAATCTATCTATATCTATGATTTGTTTTGTTTTTTAATTTTCAAGAAACTTTAGAAAACTTGAATTCTTTATTATTGTTTTATTTAAAACTACTTAAAACTACCTAAGCTACTTAACCTAAATTACCTATAATCAGGGTAGTGAGCAATCTCATCGATTGGTCACCATCCTGATCGCGTCCATGGGCGCCTAACAGCCGCCCACAAGGGTTCATCAGTGCCGCCGAGACTCGAGCTAGGCTATAAGCTTCGTTCGAGTCTCGGCAGCACTATTCATGTTGGCTAGCCCGGCCCTTCCCAAAGACCCCCTACTATAAACCTCAACCTACAAACTTAATATCTAGCTTACAACTAAGGAGGATGCTACGTAAGTAGCGCACCGGCCCGGGAGAGCGTATCCACCCTCACCTGTTCCTCAAGCCACCAAAATTCGGTGAACTGCTTGACCGTATCGACCCTGTCCCGTTCCGCAATTTCGGTACTAAAACGGAGGAGCTCCTGAGCATTGGCGGCGTACCCGTCGTGGATGAGCCGCTTATCCCTCGCGCCGCGGTGGCTGTGGTACAATACCGGCACACCATCTTTTATCTGGACTAACCCTTTCATGTCTACATGAAGAAATGCCTCAGGCGGGATTAAGCCAGACCGAAGCGTACTCCCGTGGTGCATTAAATTGGGGTAGTAAGACCCTGTGATTTGGTTATTATCGCTGGCCATCGCCCTTGCGACGTGCCTCCGAATCACCTTAATAAGGAAATTGTCAATCCTGTTCAGTCGAGCCCCATTGTATAGGGTCCTGTTGGGATAGTATTTTATGTACTGAGATTCAGGAGTTCTAAACAACCCTAGACAGGCCCTGAGACATTGTCTCTCAAACACCCGAATCGTTTCCATATAGGACGGCGCTATATTGAACTACTTGGGACAGCCATAAGCGAGGATAGGCCTTATAAGGGTCACGTAGCAAATGACCTTCACCCTGTAATCAAGTTGACTGCTGCGAAACAGTCTCCTTGTCAGAGCGTTGGCCCTCTTAGCCCCAGCAAGACAAGCATCTATATGTTTGTCAAAATACAGATACTGGTCGAGCCAGCTGATGCCAAGATACCGGACCACGTTTTTCCCCGCCAATGGTCGCCCCTGCTGTCCAATAATTGTTAATTTATCCAGTTTTTTCTGGTATCCCCAGAGGCCCCAGCCAATGGAGTTCGGAACAGGATTGTTTCCGAATTTTGGAAATTGATTTTCAACTTCCAACCATCGCAATACCTCTTAATTTGCTCGAAGTCACGCTGCAGAAGGATCTTGATGACCTCGATTTTTGGTCCTGACCTGTACGCCACTAAATCGTCTGCGTACACTATAGCATGTCTGAGGAAACCCACCAGATCACTTGTGTAAATATTAAACAGGATCGGAGAATTCACTGCTCCCTGTTGTAAGCCGTTTTTAATTTCGAAAACCTTGCTTGAAGTCACGTTGCCAGCTTTGACAACGAACTTCTTTCCCATAAGCATGTCATAAATTATATACAGCAAAGGTTTTTGAATGCCCAATCTAGTCAGCTTATAGAAGAGCCCTTCCAACCATACCCGAGGGATAGTCCGCTCCATTGTCTGTTTGATGACGACATTCATTTGCCGTAAATGACTGTCGATCTGATCGTTCGTTAAGTTCCTGTTTGTCGGTGGGTCGATCTCGCATGAGCGTATGCCGCGCTTTAAAACTCTGGAGAAGCGCGACCACTGCGCTTTTCGGTAATTGAAAGAACGCACTTGGTCGTACTGCTCCAGCTGCGTCTGCTCTTTCGGGATCCATATTACGGCGTCCAGTCCGTAGTGATCACTATCGTACTCAACCCTTCTTAAACAGTTCCGCGTGCTTAGATCAGTGTTCGTCAGTTCCAGTCTTTCGTCAACTAGCGCTATGTCCAAGAAAGAACCGTCTTTAGGGAAAGACGGGATATCCGTCGCGTACAACTCGAGTTTATACTCAATCATATTATGACGCCACCAGTCGTGAAACTGGTTGCCTCTAGGGTTCGGAATATCATTTCCCCATGCCGCATGTTTAGCATTGAGTTCTCCGCCCAAAAAGTAATAATTATCTTCCAATTGAAGCTCTAAGCAACGAAAAAGCGTCTCGATCTCATTTAAAAATTCAATGCGTCGAGGAGATTCCGGTGCGTAAAGCGACACCACATACATCCGCCTCTGGCTATTGAGGGGAATGCATACGATGCATGCTTCCAACACTTGGAACCTGCGCACGTTTCCGCTATATATAAAAAACGATGGTTATTAAGGTATTTGGCATTTTGACAAAATTAAATCAAACAAAACAAAATTTTATAAACTATAAAAACTTTTAAACTGAACTGCGATGTGAACGCCGTGTAACTAAAAGGTACCAAACATGTCGAACACAGTCGCCCCCACTTAAAATTCCACCAAAAAAAAAAATGGCCTCGCGATTAACATGAAGTCCCTCCATAGGATTTCCAAAAAATTTGTGCGGCAGCAATGGCGCTCCTTTGATTTGTACTGGCACTAATACTTAGGAATTCCTATGCAGGGCAGGCTGTTTGTAGGCAAATGTACCGTTTCTTCTCTCGATAAGTGTAACATTACCTTTACCATCGTTTCGTTTTTCTTTTTTTATGACATTAACTACATCTATAAGTTTTAGTCC
The DNA here is from genome assembly GCA_963082955.1 of Cheilosia grossa. Classification (NCBI taxonomy): domain Eukaryota; kingdom Metazoa; phylum Arthropoda; class Insecta; order Diptera; family Syrphidae; genus Cheilosia; species Cheilosia grossa. Next base: position 41,866,059 of record OY720144.1, on the reverse strand, counting down.
CTTTTTTTTCCTAGGTATACCATTGAATCTTGACTTCATTAAATTTTTAGTCAGAGCTCTATATGAACCGGAGTTAGTGTTGAGGACTTTCCAAACTTTATTGTTCAATGGCACAATTTTATAATTTTTACTGGTCAAAGAGCTCATGATTGCTTTAACTTCCGAAAAAGTTGTAATACCATTTCTTCCTACTTATAGCGGTGCTTTATTCGCCCTCATTTACAGATGAGGACGGCTCTCATTTCTTTTGTTACTCTCTTTCTCATGGTTATTGGAAGAATCAACTAGGTCGCCATGTGGTGAAGACACGGCCTTGCGTTTTCTTCTAGGCCTGTTGTTCCCTTTCAGGACCCAGTACGTTTCTATTTGTAAATCATATTCATATGGTAGCCTTGACCATCCATGTTCTCATTTACTTCTCTATTTATTTGAAATGTCTTTTTAGGATCTTCATTTTCTTTAGTTAGTGTTCTCACCTCTTCATGTAGGCGGGTAGTAAGCTTTTCGATGTTGCTGAGTTTATCTTTCAGTTAATGGTTTTTTTTTTTTAAATTGGCCATATCGGTCGCCATTTTTTCCGTGTATCTCTATGGTTGATGTACAGCCGAAGACGAAATTTTATCTTTTGTTTTGTTAGATCCCGATGGTGGTAATGTGCTAACCCTTGTGTTTTTTTTCTGAACGGGTTAATTAATTGCAATAATTTTCCAGTAAACATGTTCGCCACCTGGGGTATTTCTTCCTGTTTCTTTGTTGATTGTATGTTTTTTTTTTTTTTTTTGCAAAAAGTTTAAGAAAAGAGGTTTGACATAATTAACCTTTCGCGACAGGCCTGTCAGCACCTAGGGAATATTCTACCACCCCAATCCTGCAGGCGATTTTGGCCTTAGAGAAGATGATACCTGTAAACCATGCCTGGGTGAATCTGAGACAGCAGTAGGTACACATATTGTGTTAATTTCCGGCGTTGGCTGGGATCTTCGGTCGAGGCGCAGTTGATGAAAAAAAATCTCCCATAAACATATGGAAGTGTTAACATTAGGAATCGTGCCCGGGGAAGAACTCTGGAAACATGCAGAGATAGATTTATATTGCTAGAGAGACAAAGGTGACCTGAACATCTCTCTTAAATATATTACCCCATGCAATATTTTAATCTTCTAGGCCTAGTGGTATAAGTGTCTAAGGCTAAGTCAGTAAACTTCCTTTTCTACAGTTTGAGGGTTTTTTTTCATAAGTAATTAAATTTTTTTTTTTTCATTGATTTAAAGATTCAATACTGATATTCTGTTCTTTGACTAGTGTTCTGTAGAGTGCGGTGTTGGAACTCGAAAGAAGGAGTTTTACTGTGCCATGGTATACAAATCGGAGCAGAAAGGTTCTCGGAGAAAACGATTACCAGTCGACTCAAATTTTTGTAATAAGCTTAAAGTACCAACACCGAAGCGATCAAAGAAAACATGTAAAGTTAGCTGCAAATGGGTAGCAGAAAATTGGTCAGCCTGTGCTAGTGATTGTAGAAACGGATTTCAAATTAGATCTGTTAATTGTGAGACTATTCATGGCCGACAAATATCCAGCAAGTACTGTGAATTCAGTAGAAAGCCGCTTATGAAAAAAATGTGTTCACATTGCTTTCGAAGGGAATACAAAATAACCAAGGTAGGTGCATTTATTTAACAAGCTGTTGTAACTTATAAAAATTAATTCCCAATGAAAATAGTGTAACTGCGAAGGCTTTAGACGACGACGTCTAGTCTGCAGCGATGCGTATCAGAAACGAATTCCATGTCCAAATAAACTGAAAGTACTTAAAGAAAAATGTCGAATTCCGGGAGATTGCTTACCAAAGTCATGTTCAGATATTAAACGCTCTAACAAGCGGTTCTATGACCAGGAATATACAATTTTCGTTCAACAAATGCGAATAAAAATTTACTGCCATAATATGAAAGTGGAGCCGACTGAATATGTCACATTAGATCCCACAGAAAACTATTCAGTATATTACGGTAACAAGACAAAATACCCAGATATGTGTCCTCCCGAATCAAGAGCTATGGAGTACAACGATTTTAGTATAAAATATGGTCGCACACATTTCCGAAAAGTTGGAATTAATATAAGAACTCTACAAGTTAACGAAAATGACTTCACATTCGCTGATAGCGTGGGTAATCCTCAGCCGTTTGGGTCTGCTGGTGATTGTTACAATCGAAACGGAGACTGTCCTCAAGGATATTTTTCGATTAATTTCAATATGACAGGACTTGTAATAAAATCTGGAACTAGATGGGATATGCTTGGTAATAACATTGCGATGAAAGTTTCGAATGAGGTAAGCTACGCATTTAACTAACTAACTGGTAATTTTAAATAAATAAGTGGTGTGTAAAGTTCTTCAAAAAGTTTAATTACAAATGCGGATTGTGCGTATTTTATTGAGCTTCTATCTCAGCAAAGCAAAGTAAAGTAGGATTTTCAGTACGCAATTACAACAACTACTGTGAGTCCTCGAAGTGCTGGAAATCCTACTTTACTCTTTATTAGATAAGAGTGACAGCTCAAAGTGAAATCTCCCTATTCTTATTTGAAAACAAATCACACCCTCGGAATCCTTGAAATCTGGTCGCACACATTTCCAAAAATTTGGCCGACCGAGCTAAAGTGATCACCATTGGTAGCCGCCGCAGTTATCTCGTCCGACTGTGGGGATTCGATAGTAACATCATCCTATATAATGCGCGGTTGTAGAGATACGTGTTAAGTCGCTACAGCTAATGAAAAATTGTAGAGTTGAAGTCTCTGCTTTTATAAGAATCGAATCATACAACTTTGTTGCTATATAAGGGCATAAGACTAAAGTGCATAATTTTTTTCTCTTCCTGCTGCTTCTGTGATAGTTTTTTCCACCGCCCGGAAACCTAATAATATCATCAACATCAGGCCCATCTACGCGCACCACAACACAAAAAGATGCAACCATTTCACATATTATGGTCTCTCAGTCACCATCAACCAATCTACAAAAAAAAATAGAAAGGAAGAACCATTAGACCAGAATTTAGCATCTAATCAAAAATTTATTTAGGAAATGGATAAAATGGGAATTGAATTTTTCAACAAAATTGAAGAAGTCAAAGAAAGGTGGGCTCTAGGTTTTGACAGTCCGAATAATGCGATCTCCACCATCATCGCACCTATTGATTAAATGGAAGAACACACCTCTGCTACTGCTCAAAGGCAACATGGCAGAATACATAATGTCAACCATCTATTTTTAATCTGCCAAGTTAACGTCAAGCCAGCAGAGTTATATCGTCAGAAAATAAAAGAAACTTAAAAAGACCATATTGATTTCTGATTTATGCACTTTTTTTGTGGTAGTTTCCAGCTTCGTAGCTCAAGTTCTTTAGCTGTAAATCCCATTGCAAGCCTCTATTCTAATAAATTCATAGAAAGCTGTTAGCGCAAATCCTAAAAATGGATAAAAATAAAAAAAAAGCACATACATACGTCTGATTTATATGCTTTTGAGTTGCTACGATTAAGTCATTATGTTTTGTGCTGTCCTTATTAAGCCTCTAATCCAACTCTTAAGCCTTTAACAGCTCTGTTAAAAATGTCAGCGTTGTCGACATTGTGGCGGAAGGCATAGCAAAAACAGCATTTAAAAATAGAAATATATATTTCCACATTTTAAGGCAGATACAATTCATATAACCAGGCCCAGAGCAATTGTAGTGGGTATAGGTATATGCAAAACCCAGCCAAATGTTGTGGCTAGCTGGATGGGTACTGGGTAGCACTGCATGGAGGAAAAGGAAAACAAAATGTGTTAATCTGTGATGGTGAGGATATTCGTTGAAAATTAAGTTACCGTAGGTTGTAAATATTATATTTACATGGTATAATAATATTGATAGCCTCTCAATGAGGATCGACATTGTGGTGGCTTAAAAATATCTGGTGCATACAATAAAAACAAACTGGTCAATATGTTCTTCATAATTGTTAAAATTGTCAACAATTATACCTATATATGATCGATTGTTTACAATAACGATAGACTTTTTCGTAGAATTGCTCTTTACTGTTTTTCTTGAAAATGACTGTGGATGACCACACTCAAGATCGGTAACGATTGACATTGCGATTGTAGACCCGTTTTTGCCTTTCTCTTTTTTGTTGAATTTTTTTTATGAATGATGGACTCACCAATCTCTGCACGATGCGAAAGTTTGTTTTGATTTGACAGCCAACAAACAACTGAGTCGGTGTCATGCTAGCAAGTGGTATTGTACTATTTCCAGAATGCGATAAGTATCCTCATTACTTTGTTATTATCATCAGTAAATTTTTCAAACTCGTGAGAGGTAAACGTGCTTATCGCGATCGTCCGTTGGATATTCAGAGCGGTGTTCGTCAAAACGCTGACAATATGAGCTGAAGTTTTGCTTGTTATGCATTCAGAGCCAAACAAGAAAAAGAATCAATTATGGCAACAAAATCACAGCCAGCGTATTCGTAGAGATCCACTGCAATTCGCTGCCATCGATATTCAGGAAGTTCGTCTTGAATCAAAGATTCTTTTTGATTATTGTGTTTGTATTGTTCACAAATGAAGAAATCCTTTGCATCTGCTGTAATGTTGTTCGCCATACCCGGCCAGAAACAATGTATAAACGAGTAGCGTGTAGGTTAGGTTATGTTTCTGGGTGGATACAGAAGAGCGAGCAGCACCCCACATAGATCCATGTGGATGTTGTTGGCGATGATATTGTCCCCTCTCGGTTACATCAGCCATCCTGATGTGTTTATGAACCTGTAAAGGTTATACAAAGATTCCTCCGAAAGTTCCTGTATGTCATGGAAGGAGTATCTTCTACGTGTTTTGTTCCTCAAGTGACAGAGACTTGGACATTGGCAGAGGAAGTGAGGTGTGTCCTCGAGTACCTCCTCGTCTCCACAACCCCTGCATATATCGTTATTCTTGAGTTTCAATTTCATTGTGGTTTCGTAGGAAGTTGTGCAATTTAGGGCCCCTTCCAGTTTATATATCGACGTTCTATCAAACCGCATCAGCTTATAAGTCCGACTTGTGTTATGTTCTGGTCATAACTTCCGAGCTCATCAAGCTCTTCTCTCCCAAGTAATTCTTCAGAATCTCTGCCTGTCCCATTTTGTAGGGTTTCCAGCTTTTAGTTTGACTGATCCTGCCTGCAGATTCTTGTATGTATAGGTCTAACGGTGTCAAGTTGAGGATGGCCTCCATTCCAGCAGTATAGGACTATTCACATGAGAGCGACCAACTACCTACGAACGAACGAATATTCGCAAGTTTTGACAGTATTCATTCACATGATACATTTTATTTGGTCGCAGATACCCGCGAATCCAATGTCAGTCGCCGTCATTTGTCTCTATTTTTTTAATAAAAAAAACTCGAAAATTCAAGTTTGAGGCGAGTTTCGAACGAATGTTTTATTCGCTAGTTTGTGAAACGCGAATTGAATGATGTGGATTGTGAATAAACTTTGACATCTAGCGCCAAGAGTGTTTTCGTTCGCCGCAAAAAGTTTGGAAATCGAAATTACATTATTTAAACTGTTTATTAACTTGTTGTCTTAATACATTTAGATGGGATTATTAATCATCCTACTCTTTGAATAGTGAAATGTGCAATTTGCTGTTCATAAATGCATCAAAATTGGTTTGTTCGCATTTCAGCAATTCGTTCGCTCGCTCTCATGTGAATAGTCCTTAAGATGTGAAGCGGCATGTTCTTTAGGACAAGTCATATGAGAGCCAACTGAGATTCTGACATTTCTTGCAAATGAAAACTTTTTTTAGTCGCAGGTACCCGTGAATCTGTTTCATTGTTGAAGGTTAAAGGAAAGGAATTGGTGAACAAAACAATTTTGATACATTTATGAACAGAAAATTGTTTGTTTGAAAGTTTAAATAATGTAATTTGGAATTAGAAACTTCTTGCCGCGAACGAATACACCCTTGGCGTGAATTGTCAAAGTTTATTCACAATCCACATTATTCAATTCGCGTTCCACAAACTGGCGAATAAAACATTCGTTCGAAACTAGCCTCAAACTTGAATTTTCGAGTTTTTTTTATTAAATAAATGGAGACAAATGACGGCGACGGTCTTTGGATTCGCGGGTAAATGCGACCAAATAAAATATATCATGTGAATGAACTATCAAAACTGGCGAATATTCGTTCGCTCGTAGGTAGTTGGTCGCTCGCATGCGAATAGTCCTTATGTGTTTTCTTTATTGCGATAGTTGCACCTATACATGCTAGTCTTTGTATTTTGGTCCTTAGTTTGAGATTCGATGTTTTGAATTTAGATATCAATTTAAAATTTCTATGATTTCAAGATCTGTAAAATAATTTTTCCCAAAAGCTCGTAATCTAAATTCCTTAAGAACTGGGCTGTTGCAAAGTAATGCACATTCCTAACAAACAATGCCCAAACCCATCCATAATAAAAATGGCATCGATGACAGCCTAATATATTTACATAAACAAACAAATATTGTAAAATTATTTTGACTAAAACTATAAACATGTACAAAATTCATTATATAATTTAAAACAAATAACATAATACATAGATTGGACTTAGTTTATGAACTTAGTGTACAATAAATTTTTAGCATTCCAATAAATTCTTTATAACGTTGTGAACGTATTTGGTCTTTTGCTACTCTTTATTGGTTTCTTTGTTTCACCACTAAAAACACATGTCATTACAGGGCATTTGCCTAAAAAATGTTGTATCGTTTCTGTCTCACTTAAATTGCACAGCGTACATAACTTCACGTCATTTGGATTGTAACCATTTCCGTCCAACCAGATCAGATCGTAGCACGCTTTCAGAGAAATATTGTTGACCCCTAGTATAGTCCAAATATTTTTAGATTCGAGCACTACTCCCAGCTGCTTTTCCCAACCTCTATTGATGGTGTCTCTGTTTGAGTTGTTGACCGATTTCCACATTTCTGCTTTCCCATTCTGCTCGTGAGGCAGTTTCTTCCGTCCATTGTATACCGACCCACCATTTGAACATTTTTTTTTTTTCAGCACAATATTGTATTTGCTACTATCATATTGGAACATAGTTTTCGTAATGTTCTTGAGATGTAATTCAGTTGTAGAAATATGGCTGTCTTCAACTCCTGTTTCCAATATCACCGCCTAATTTGGCGTGAACTTTTTTAAGAAAATAGAGTTGTCCACGTCCTGCATATGTTTTGGAATATTTCTTATTTCCACATGTGTGCTAAAAGACATTTTTGGTTTTACCCCTAGATATTTCGATTTACTTTCCATTAAAAAAACATTTTTCTTGCATTGATAGCCTGCCTCCGTTTCGAAAGACCATGATCTTTGATTTGACCAAATTCACTTCCAGGTTCCATTTGTTACAGTACTGTTCCAGTCGTTTTATCATGTTTTGCACAGTTTCAATGCCATCGGCTATTACTACCATATCATCCGCGTACAGCAAATGTCTTATAGTTAGACCATTTACATCTCCTAAATATTCATGCAGATCATTAAGATATAGATCAAACAGAAGAGGTGGCATCAAGCAGCCCTGTTTTACACCTGATCGTGTCACGAAGTACTCCGAAATTTCTTCGCCCGTCCGTTTACTAACTACAAGAGAGTAAAAGCAGTAGAAGTATTAGGTGAAGTATTATGGACGAACACGGCATATAATGAAGGAATCCCAATCATCTTGACATTTATTTATGAAACAGCGGAGGTAGGACCAGTGCCGGCTCCAGCCAAACTAGCGCCCTGTGCAAGATTTACAGAAAGCGCCCTTTTCTCACATTTGCACAAATGCATAAGTCTTTTCCACATCACCCAGGAGGTAGACTTTCAATGCGCTTTTTTTATTGAGGTATCCCCGGTAGGCCTAATCCTCAGTAACAAAAAATGATTGTAAATAAATGTATTTACATAAATAAAAAATAAATACATACTATTTTTAATAAGATCATGAGACACATTTTCCCAATTGTTGGGATCATTGAAAAAAATCATCCGTTAGGACTAAAGGTACTACCTCGTCGCCTGGGCCTAATGTGTCTCCTACCTGCACCTCATCGATATAATTTAAATTACTTATATTATCTACATTTTCCACCATTCAATTTTCTTTATTGTCGGCTTCAACAATCCTTGGCCTTTTCCTAAATTCTGCCCCCGAAGGTTTTTTTTTGTCCATATAGGAAGAAAAACTCAACCAATCTGCACCAGAGTATATCTAATAGTGACGGACAGTGACACTTTCAAGCTTCAAAGGCACTGCAGTGGAAGAGAATACTATATTTTCATATTCAATCATACCTGTGCGCTGTGCCTGTGCTGAATTATTTCTTGCACATTAACTCAAGGAAGAATCTAACTCAAAATATCGGAATAAAAAATCTCATTAGACCCATGCGGGCTCATTTCTTACCTACTCAATCTCAAAATATTCCTCCCGGTTCGTGACTTTGTGTAGGTATATTTCTTGCACTTCCCCTTACATTTTACAAAAGAGAATATAGTACAAAATACTCAAACCAAAAAAAAGTTCCACCTTGTATCGTATGTGCAGGTTTTATTTCTTGCACCTTCACTCACAAAATCTGCATGGAAAAATTTCCAATTTCCAATCTTTTGTAAAATGTAAGGGGATGTACAAGAAATATACTTACACGAACAGGGAAGAACATTTTGAGAATAGGTAGGTAAGAAATGAACTTGCATCGGTCTAATGGGATTTTTTATTTTTCGATGTTTTGAGTTAGATTCTTGAGTTATTGTGCAAGAAATAATTCAGCGCAGTTGTGATGGATGTTGGTATTTTGGGTTTATTTGAACAAGTTTTTTTGTTAAAATGCAAATGGCAGTATTTCTTCGCTCAAGATAAAATTAATTTTTCCTTCCTAGCAATGCGCCCCCAGAATTTTGCGCCCTGTGCATTTGCACATCTTGCACATATGGTTGGTCCGGCCCTGGGTAGGACTCATTTGATTGAGGTCGGTAAGCTGTTTTAAGTTTATTAATCTTTAATAGTTTACAAACGCATTTAAATGTGTCTGTTTAGGAATACTATTTGCTTTATATTGTTCTAATTGTTTGTATTACATTGTTCATTCATGTATTGTTAAATTCATTTAAATTTACCTCTCAGCCAGATCAACAAGAAAAAAAATTGGTAACAAAGTTAGGTGTTGGGTTATACGATGCATTCTCTTTTTTTTTAGTTCTTCTTCCTTGCATTTCCTTTGAAGGTTATCTGCTGTCGGTAGGAAATTAAACAAAATCATCGATATATATATATATATACAATGGGCCTTACCAATAAACATTTTTAGTTTCGAATCTTAAGTAGTTCACAGTGGCTTTGTTTTCAATACAAATTTTGCTATTGTGAGCTTCCGTAAATTTAAAGTCGAGACTTAAATTGGTTATTAGTACGGCACAATGTCACTAAGGAAGTTTTGACCTTGGTCGGATAAAACATACTTAGGAGTACCGAAGCGAAAGATTATAGCATCGATGTATTTAGTTATATCATCCATGAACTTTAAAAGATATTTGTTGTGGTTGTAAGTGGTTAGATATGGGCCAACAATGTCAATGGATGTCTTTTCAAAAGGATATTTGGCAGTAGAAGTTATTACCATAGGTTGGATGGTGTATTTGGTGACTTTGTTTTTCTGGCAAGGTTCGCAATTTTTGATGTATGCATATATATCATGGAACGTATTTTTCCATTTGAGATATAGGTAGTTCTCCGTCTCCTTTGGAGCGCGCCGACCACTTTCCACTTTTGCAAATAAAAAAAAAAAAAGAAACATTTGTTGTTGTTGGAAAAAGCATTATGCCAAAACAAACCCAACATTTATTATTCTACGTTAAACATCACACTTTACTCTTTCCGACTTTCTAGGTCTTCCCCTAGTGGACTGTATTCTTCGACTGACTCGTAGGTCATAAACCAGTAATGCTTTCGTGCTTCAAGTACTATAGTTGTCTCTTTCTAACTATGACTGCCATAGCAAACATTATCTAACATAGGATAAATACATTAGCATTACTATAATACAAAAAACACAAGATGAAACTACATGTTTCCGCATAAAAAACTTGTAGCGTGAAACGATATGATGCAGTGCCAGCTGAAACTAACAGTTTTATAAATACAATGATTGACTTAATTCTATTCGATGTCTCTTTCTCGGCTTTCGTCTATCTTCTCTGGTTCCACCGGAACGATGCATACTTGGAGAAGCTCATTCGTTACTGTCTGGATGACGACTTGTGGGTTGGCGAAACAGGGGGAACCTGCACCTCCGCACTTAGATCAATGTAGATCCGTTGTGATGCCCATGGGGTATTAATGACCGCCATTCTGTGGAAACCTATGAAACCGGGTAGTCAAGCCAACCCGAAAATAATACAAATCTATGTAAGTCTTTGATAGACTTCTCAGAGAGGTCCTCTAAGTCTTCGACAAAAATGTCTTCCAAGAACACTGTATCTGATTTGGCAGAGTGCCGAGCAGTGAAAAAGAAACTGTGGAGTGTCCTCATGCACATCTTCATCTCCGCATCGTCTGCACAGGTCAGCAGTAGATATTCCCATTTTCTTGGTATGATACTTCAGCATGCTGTGGCTTGTAATAATGGATACAAGAGAGGATAACGGTTGTTTTCCCATTTGTAGAATTCTGTCTGTCTTCTGTTTGCTATAGATTGGCCACATTTTCCTGGTTATGACACAGGATTCGAGTTTACTCCATCTATCGTTCGTCCCTGTCAGTATTTTGTTCTCGATTTCCTGTCTGAGATTGCAGGGAAGGGTTAATACTATGGTAACGGCCTCGTTAAGTTCTAGTGAAGAACCTTTTCTTACCAGCTTATCAGCTTTCTCATTACCACAAAGAGCACTCCTTTGTGTCCGGGAACCCAGCAGATTCTTACATTGTGCTGAGCGCCAAGAGCCCGAAGCTCTTCGCGACAGCGAATTACAAGCTTAGATTTTATTTCAACGGCAGAGATAGCTTTTGTGGCCGCTTGGCAATGAAGAAAGTGATATCTGCATGAGGTAATGGCCATCATTGCAACTTGTTTTGCAGCTGTTGTCACTGCCAGAACCTCAGCCTGGAACACGCTGCTGTAATCAGGAAGTCTGATTGAACTGGATAGACCAAGTATTTCAGAGTAGAATCCCGCTCCGACGCTAACATCCATCTTGGAACCATTGGTATAGATGTGTATTGTTGATTCATTTGTAAGCGATTGGTAATTTTGCCATTCCTCTCTACTGGGAAGGTAAGTGGCAAAAGTTCGTTCAAATTCTAGGGTAGCTGTATAGTCTGTGCATACATTGTTTCCCGCATGAGAAACAATGTATTTTTTCCCGCATACTTGTTGAGAATCTGCGTATGACCCGTTTAGCTGTGTTACCAGCTCTTAGCCTTGCTTAGTCGAAGGGCGCCTGAAGCCTGAAGTCCCACTGTGGGGTTGGTTCTCATTACCCCCGTAGTACCAATAATAGCCATATTTTGGATCTTCGTCATAGTTTACAGGTTGATGGTTTTAGAGAGCGCCTGTCACCAAACTAGACTACCATGAGTAAGTACTGGTCTTACTATCGCCATGTAAAGCCAGGTACGGCAAAATATTCTATTGCTGACATAAAATGCTACCATAGCTTTTTTTGCCCGTTCCTTTGTGTTAAATTTACGATCTAGGATTACACCAAGATACTTGGCGTGTTCAGAAATTGTTAGAGGAATCCCTTTAATTGAAAGCAGGCTAAATTCCAGTCCGCAGTTCTTTGTCCATCTGTTTATGTGGATAGAGCTCCTGTTAGTTGGTCACTGATAGTGGAGAGAAATTTTCCAGTTGCAAGCAGAGCAAGGTCTGCGTATGCGATTGCTTTGACTCCACTAAGCTCTATCTTAATCAGGATCTCCGTTACTACAAGAACCCAGAGAAGGGGGTAAGACTGCCAACCCCACATTGAGGAGGAGGAATTTAGACATCTCCTAGTTCCCAACGCATTAGTCTGGTTTTCAGCATGCACATTATACAATTGTTAATAGTGTTGATCACTTTAAGGTTGGCTAGTACTCTTTGGATTGCTTCTGATCTGACATTATTAAAAGCTCCTTTAATGTCCAGAAACGCTTCGAGAGAGTATTCACTTACTTTTAGTGATTTCTCCATTATGCTGACTACATTATGGATTGCTGTTTCTACGCTTTTGCATTTTATATAAGCGTGTTGAGCCTGAGATATATCATCCTGTCTTAAATGATTTCGGATGTTGATATCAATAAATCTTTCGAATGTTTTTAGAACAAATGAGGTCAGGCTTATGGGTCTAAAGTCTTTGGCGGTTGTATAGCTAACTACTAACTGAACTACAGAGTTAGACCGCAGATGTGAAGCTATTTGCCTTTCGTATTTTTGTAGCATCTTTGGAAAGATGCCATCAATACCAGGGGATTTATACGGTGAGAAAGAGTTAATTGACCAGATTAATCTCTCTACTTTTATAATTTCCGCTGGAAAAGCATGGTAAATGAAGTTATCTGCTTCTAAATCGCTGTTCCCATAAGGCATAAAGCCCGGAAAGTATGAAGTAGAAGTTCGAGCGTCTCATTGCACGCTTCTGTCCATTCTGACCATTAGAGTCTTTAATGGACACCATGGCGATGGGGTCTGTTGCAAGGATTTTTCGGAGCCTGGCGGATTCTGTGGTGGTTTCCATTTTATCAGAAAAGGTTCTCCATGCACATCGTTTTGCCCGTTGCGTCTCCGCCTTGAATGCTCTTTGACTGGATTTATGTCTTTCCCAGTCGTTGTATGATCTTGTGTGCTTTGCGACATTGAAAAGTTGTCTTGTTTCTTTTCTTAATGTTCCCAGCTCCTTTGTCCACCATGGAGAAAGTTTTTTGCATAGTCTTATTATTTTTAACGGACATTCCTTTTCAAAACATTTGCCGAGGATACTAGCTAGATCCTCAGTTGCTTTGTCCAAACTTTTTAATTTTGTTTGTTTTGTTCGTTATTGTTGCTTTTTAGTTGCTGTTGCTGTTTTTGTTGTTCATATTTGTATCTTGTTCCCACGATTATGGGGGAAGAGAAGGTCGGTCTGCACTCTGGAGGTCACCAGGTATCAACAATTAGCTATCCGATTTTTAAACTTCCCTTCTCTTTCCGCCATTTCTTTCTTCCTGTAGAGTAGTCAAATACTCTTCTTTCCATATTTCCCAAATATCCCTTATCATAAACATTGGTTCTTTCAGTAGTTGGTTGATTATCTGAATCAAAAGAAGGCGTACCCACCATCGGTTCACCAATCAAAAAATTACCAGGTGTAAGCGCTTGCATGTCACATGGATCATCGCTTAACGGATGAATTGGTCCCATATACCACCTTGGTGGGGAGCTGCCGGTGCTATAAATATCCAATCTGTCCCTTTCCTACTAAAATGATTCAATGCATCATTATCTGTCCACCTACCTAAAGCCTTCCTTAGTTCCGGCCCCCACACAAGCACTACCACTATCGCTGTACATCCTATCACACCTATCCCTCCTAGTTATAAGCCGTACGTAGCACGCAATAAATGCTGTAGATGTCAAATCCATGACTATGTCCAAGTGGATCGCTCGGGTTATATTGTTAATTGCTTTCCGGCTCTATCGATTACTTTAAACTCGAAGGCTCCCGCATAATCAACCCTGGAGCATGAAAAATGATTTCCCACCTTTGATCTATCCATTGGAAGCTTGTCCAATACGCAATGATGTGGAATATAATAAATAAATAAATATTCCACCTTTCCATCCGCTAATCTTAAGTGTCCGATAGAGATCTCATCCCGCATCTTCTTCACATACCTTTCCTTCAATTCCTTAGTTCTTTCCATTCCAAGAAAATGAATCTACGTAGGGCCATCCCTCTAGATTCCCCAATGTTCCTAACACTCTGTTTGAGCGGTACAAAAACAACAAATAGACCTTGTTCGTATCTTCTTTACGTCTTAGTGAAATGTTGTTGCACCATCTCTTCTTATGTTGTTCTTTCCGATGTATTTTTCATCTCATCCATTACCCATAATCTGGTCAAAAGTCTATCCAACTGTTCGCTGTCCCAGTACTCGATAGCCGAATAGGCCTCATTAATACCCTCATTCGCTGTACCTTATTTGATCATGCCGAACCTTGTCTCGAGCATCCCGCTCGTTGGTTGAGGAACGATTGACTCCACTATTCTTGCAAATGCCTGCACAACTGATAGAACCTGTACCTGGCCAAGACTAAAATATTCCGGGTCAGGCAATTTTACATGACCATCACTTTCCAGCGGCGTCTCCAGGCTAACCGTCGGAGTGACTGGCTATGGGTGTACCTTGCCATCTCGTCCGTTGGAACAAATAATGCGAAGTAATATTCAGCTAAGCACCTGTGTCCATAATTGCCCTAATTGGACCAAAGAATATACCCTGCCACGATGGTAGGTAGGCAGTTAGGAAAGTGGGTGCTCTTGTAGCAAATTTGCCACAGCTTCAGTTACGGGAACCATCCAGCGTGACCTGTTGAAAGACAAGAAATAACCCGCTTTTAATTTTGATAGATTAGTATGAATCTCATGGGCTCTTGAAACTCAGTTGTTACATGATCCTCTAGTTTGTCTTACGAGTAGCTAATGATATGAAGTCTGTTTATCTGCTAGAATCACCCAGATTGGAGTATGAATCTCAGGAGTACTTAAAGATCGACATTCTTCAGATTATCTAGGTCATCGAAGAAGTAACTGTTGAGAACCCTCTGTCTGCTGTTTTTAGGGGCTGGGCATTCGCAAAGTAGGTGCCGAACATATTCTAATTCTTCAACGTCCCTACAGCTTCTGCGAAAGCCATTATGCATTATCCCCAGCCGTTCCGCATGTACGCCTATCGCACAGTATCCAGGTGTCCAGTAATGACCCCCGTGAGTATGCGAAGATCTTTACGGCTTAGTCCGATCATGCATTTAAATCTCTTTTTTTTTTTTTAAATTTATCCCGCATGACACTGCGACCTAAAAGATCTATTGTATCAATGGGGAGAGGTTAATCTAAGAGACGTGCAACCTCCCTAATGAGCTCAATAAGTCCTTAGTAGCAGAGTGAGCTATGTCTGCTGGTGTTCGACACGTTTTCTTAACCAATGAAAAGCTTGGCATTCACAGAGGATGTGTTCAGAGGATTCGATATGCTCCAGACAGAACCTGCATTCTGTTTCCGGGCAGACGTTCATTTTGTTTAGGTAATATCTAATGCCACAATGACCTGTGAGGAAGCCCGGTAGCTTTCTTATATTATCCTTACTGAGATTAAGGATTTCCTTATAGGAGTAGGGCTTGATTAATTGTTTTGAATATCTTAGACCATGGACATGTTCCCAGTCTTCAAGACGAATTTGTTTTTCCCAATCGTTAATTTGCCTTAACGCAGTAGTCCAATTGACTGTGCAGTAGGGTTGTGGTCCACAATGAGCAGATTCGGAACCAGCCCCAGCTAGTTTGTCGGCATGTTCGTTGCCTGCAATACCCTGATGACCCGGCACCCAGCCAAGCCCCTTCCTTGTTGTGTTTGGCTAGGGATTTGAGAGCATCGTGACAGCACTAAACTGTTTTGGAGTCCATCGTATTGGGTCCAAAGACACCAGCTCCAACTCCTGAGTCCATATTTTATTCGTCGGTGTACGATACTAAGCTTTTTGGGTTGAGTGGCGGAACGCCACTGGTCCAGCTTGCGCGTTCAAGTATTTCTACCTCGCATAATTTCTCGAAACTGTAGTCCCTAACCAAAGTGTCCGGAACGGAGCAGAACATGTCCAAGTTTGAGATTAGGTTAAGTATTTTCGGATGTCCCACATAGTCAACAGATTTAAACCTGTATTCTAGCTGCAGTTTAATGGCGCATCTAGCTGAAGTCTTCATAATAAAGTACTGCAAAGGTGAGAGCCCAATGATGGCCTCAAGTGCTGTTGTTGGACAAGTGCGCATTGCACCTGTGATACCGACAGGCAATCCTTTGAGGCTTCTGTAGCTTGTTTGCCGTGGTTCGTTCAAGTACTTTTAGCCACCATGCGAATGGGTCTTACCATGATGGTATACAACCAATGTATCATTCTGGGATTAAGACCCCAAGTTCTGCCGTACAGACACACGCCGTAGTAGAGCATTCCTCATTCTAATATAAATGGTAGCGCAATACTTTCTACTAATAATAATTGCCAAATCGTCGACATATCCGATGGCATCATAACCTAGATTATGCAGACTGGCTAGTAAGTTATCTATGACGAGTGACTACAGCAAAGGGGAGAGCACCCCCCTTGGGGGCAGCGTTTGACTGTTGTCACCGACACAGCCACTCCTCCTGACGAGAATGTTATTACTGGACTTTCCAGCATGGCTCGGATCCAATGGTTAGTCGAGTCTTCGATACCTTTACCGGTATTGTCGAAAGGGCAATTTCCTTTTCTACCTTTTTTAAGACATGGTGAAGAGCACCCTCAGTGGACTTGCCCTTTCTATAAGCAAACTGATTTGAGTGTAGAGGGTTAGATACTAATATCTGACCTCTCATATGAACATCAATTAATCTTTCTATTGTTTTAAGAACAAAGAATGTTAGACTGATAGGTCTATAGGATTTTGGTAGTTCGCTTGGCCTGTTGCCATTTTTGGGTATGAATATAACGTTCACCTGTCTCCAAGTGATAGGAATGCATCCCCAATTGTAACTAGCTCTAAATAAGGTTGAAATTGCTGGCAGTATTACGTCAATAACAGGCTGAAAAAGGGCTGGGAATATGCCGTCACCACCAGGTGCTTTAAAAGGTTTGAAAGAACAAACTGCCCATCTAAACTCATCTGGACTAAATAGTTTACTCGTCTGGAAGCAGAGATCCTAGGATCAGTGTAGGATGAGTATTCGTGAGATTCACGGATGGTCGAACCCGGGAAGTGAATCTGAAGTAAGGTTTTTAATTATTTCGGTACGGTCCGTCGTGTAGGTTCCATCTGTTTTCTTGAGTAGGCCTACACAGTTTGAGTGATCTTTTCTCAGGGCCTTGTGGATACGAGCTGCCACTAGCATATCTAATATGGCTTCACAGCATTTCCTCAACGAGGCCGTTTTAGGTTGTTATCTGTAAGAGCGGATCTATATTCGTCGCACACTTTGTTTGTTTTATCTCGATTGAAGAGTTTTCGAACCTTCCTTCTGAGTTTGGCTAGTTGGTCATTCCACCAGGGAACCTTACGTTTCGGTTGGTACTTTTAAGAGAAGGGTCGCCAAGTCTTTTGTGATGATAGCTGGAATTGGAAGAAAGTTGACATTTTTGTCAATTAAGCAAGCCACTCTTGGCGTTGGTCTTCCCGTTTGTAAATAAGCTCACCTGCTTTATTTCCAA
The DNA here is from genome assembly GCA_963082955.1 of Cheilosia grossa. NCBI lineage: Eukaryota > Metazoa > Arthropoda > Insecta > Diptera > Syrphidae > Cheilosia > Cheilosia grossa. Next base: position 41,848,550 of record OY720144.1, on the reverse strand, counting down.
GACCTTTTATATGTCCGCTGATAACCCATGGTTCTTGGATGAGGCCAAGGGCTATCTTTTCCTCGGCAAACCTTTTGATAAGGGTAGCGGACGCGCCTTTTTCAGCTCAAGAAGTTTGGCCATGGAAGCATCGTCAATTGCCAGACGACCCTCCAGGTGTTAGCCTTTAATGGGGCATTTTGAGCTGTCAGGCCCACGAGGGCCGACGCGTGAAACAAAAGGTATTACTGACCCATTATTATGTTTCGAGAAATTTATAACAGATGAAATAATGGAAGAAATCGTAAAGTGGACAAATGTAGAAATAGAGACCAATAAGCTGAACTATGAAATAGAAAGTGCCACTGTAACTTTGACGAATAGTTCTGAAATAAGAGCTTTGATAGGGGTTTTTGTTTTGACAGCCGCTCTAAAAGACAATCATCTGTCAACAGAGGAACTTTTTGATTGCTCCTACTCTGGAAACAGGTACACTTCCACAATGAGCCAAGCTCGATTTAAATTTCTTGTCAGGTGTTTACGCTTTGACGATAAATCAATGAGACAAACCATTATTACTGACAAATTTGCACCAATAAGAAATTTGTGGGAAATGTTTCTTCAGGCATGTCGCAGAAACTATACTTCGGGTCTCTATATGACTATAGATGAACAACTTTTGGCATTTCGGGGCCGATCATCCTTTCGCATGTATATCCCCAACAAGCCGGCCAAATATGGCTTGAAAATTATTATGATGTGTGATAGTGGAACTAAATACATGGCGGATGCAATCCCATATTTAGGAAAAGGTACAAATACTGGTAACCTACCGCTTGGGGAATACTGCGTAAAAGAGATTACCAAAAGCATTCATGGCTCAAACCGAAATGTCACGATGGATAATTGGTTTACTTCCGTTCAACTCGCAAAATCCGTTCTCTGTGAGCCATATAAGCTAACACTGGTGGGAACCATGCGCTCAAACAAAAGGGAATTTCCGATCGAAATGGCCAAATCTAAGGCTCGGTGACGTGGAACATCAATGTTTTGCTACGACAAAGAATAATTGACGCTACTGTCTTATAAGCCAAAACCAAATAAAATGGTTTATTTATTATAATCTTGCAATGAGGAAGGAACCGTAAATGCAAACACTGGCAAACCTCATATGGTTGAGTTTTACAATCAGACGAAAGGAGGGGTGGACACATTCGACCAAATGTGCAGCAACATGTCATGTTCCCGTAAAACAAATAGATGGCCCATGTGTATGTTTTACGATATTATGAATATGGCATTTATAAACAATTATGTAATTTACGCCCACAACGTAATTACTAAAAATGAAAAGCCCTTGAAACGTATGGATTTTATGAAAAAACTGCACTCGAGCCTTGTAGAGTCTTGGATGAAGAACCGGTTAGAGGCCCCAAGCTTGCAAGCCAATTTAAAGGCAAATATTAAGAAAAATCTCACAGATAATACCGAAAAAATAAGAGAGGAAACCCCGAATGAAAGAAAAATAAAGAAGAGGAAAATTTGTACTTATTGTCCGTACACTAAACGGCGCATGACCAAATCAACGTGTGATAAGTGTAAGGCGAGCATTTGCGGGGAGCACAAAGTTGAGCTGTGCAACAAATGTTCAAAATGAATTTGTTTTTTTTGTGATATTTTTTATTTATGTGCTCTGATGAATTAATTTTTATTTTTCCATGTTTTTATGCAATTTTTTTTATTTTTTATTTTTTTTTGTAAAAAACAGATTGAATTGATCTCAATAAACCGATGTTCCAAGATTTTTTTTCAGAATAAAGACTTAACTTAAAAAAAAAATACAAAATTATGTATTTTTTATAAAAAGAAATAGACAACAAACATTATCTATTAGAGTTCAGAAGAATTTTGTGCACACTTTTCGTAAAAATTGGAGTAAAATATTACTTCGTCGATTCGACGAATGATTACCTTTAATGTATCAAAAAATATGATTACCTCTCTAGGGTTAACTACGTTCCTTACTACTTTAGTTTGGGAGACTTGAATTTTTTGTAAATTTGTTTGGCATGTGCATGCCCACAATTGGAGCCCGTAGGTTCATATTGGTTTCAAGAGTTGCTTGTATAGCAGTAATTTATTGTAGTTGGACAGGGATGAGTATCTCCCAATAAGCCAACACATTTTACTGTATCGCATGTTCAACTCATCTCTTTTTTTCTTTACATGCGCTTTCCAACGCAGTTTAGCGTCTAGGATCATGCCCAGATATTTAGCTGTATTTGAGTATATACGTAAAATTAATATGGACTGGCTTTAGGTAATTCAATCTAATCTGCCACTTTTTAGTCCATTCTGAAATACTGTTTATTGCCATTTGGAGTTTTTTTTTGTTGCTATTTCGACGGTTGCTCCAACAGCAAGTACAGCAGTGTCATCTGCAAAAGTTGCTATAGCAGTTTCTTCACTTTCAGGTAAATCGCTAGTAAACAGAAGGTTTATCTTGTGGTACACCAGCTTTTGTTATGGTCACCTGCAATACAAATGAATTGGTTATCGGTGGGACATGTAATTAGGCATGTTTGACGAGACTTACCCTACCACAGGTATCCATTAAGGATCCACATGCAGAATTAATTATGTAGCCTGAAATTGAAAGCAAATTATTAGTATAGGTGCCTAAAATAAAATAAATAAAAGAAACAACTTACAAAGAGAAACACGCGTCTTTAGGTTTTTGCTGGCTGAAAATAAACAAAAAATGTATTGGCTGACAGAAAGGCGATTGTCACCGACGTTCAGGTGTTGACTTTGACAGTTCGGAACAAGGGCCTGTTCACAATCCTAGGGGAAGTTCAGGTAGGCATAATAACTTTCGCGTAGCAAGGGTTAGAACCTAAGACTCAAATGATGAGAGGAGCGGGATATTTGAATCGTTGGCGGGTGTTGATTGGTAAACCCGACATCGAAAGATTTTTGGTGAATCTCCCAGTTAGCGGGTGTTCGAGATTGTTGTTGCCAATACCTCGGACGAGGGTCCGTTGCTTCCACTGGAGGCAACACTCGGCATTGTCCGTACAGTCGTCGGTAAGGCCACATCCTAGTCCGTAATAGGTAAAACCTCAAAAAACCGAAGAATAAAAGAAACAATACGATAGTCGCAGTGACGAGAAAACATATATTTAAAAAGAAAAACAAAATATAACAAGAAATGCGGGTGAAATAGTGTTCGATTAAAATAGGGAAAGTGGCATGTTTAAAAATAAGAATAAACATTGAAATAAAAGACAGATTAAATAATGAACAGTGAATGAAAAGAACACAACAAATAAAAACCATATTGGTAACCGAAAAGAAAAATTTAGGCGCGAGTTACGGAGCCTCTAAATACAAAAAAAAAGGAAAACTAAAGAAAAGAAATCGTACTAAGTCTAGAAAATTATTGTTAGTAATTTGAATTTCCTTGTTGCATGTAGGTAACCGCACAGCCCAAAGTCATTTGGCGGTCATTGATTGTCCATTCGCCTAGATAGGAAGTCGTGGCCGCCAACCCTTTTTTTGATTGACCGACAACTTCATAGCTGTGTCACCCATTCATCTGGTTCAATTTGGCATCCCCAAAAGCCGCTTGTTGCAAGGAAATATTTCATCCGCCGCACGAAAGTACGGCAGCAGCGTGCAAGTGCGTTTAAACGCAAACCATTTTTTTTTTTGTTCGCTGCAAAAAAGAAAAAAAGGAAACAAATTTATAATCTGTAGTATTAAGTCCCTTAAGTTAAGCGTGAACTTTTTTTGTTGATTAATTCTTTTTTATCTTACAATTATATTTTTTTTGCTGTAATTCTCATGTGTGCACCAAGAACAATTTGGGGATAGAGTTGACGTTTGTAGTTTCTGTTGTTGTTGTTTAGGTGGATTTTGTTTTTGTTGGTGAAATAACAACTGGTTTAGTTCCCACATTTTTTTTTTTGCTTTTTTCTCAGGCACCCCATATCGAAACCTATACCGAGCTCGATCTAGGTTGCAATTCGGCAGATTGTAAGGGCTTGGAAAGCATCGGGTGGGGACAAAATTAAGTTAGGAAACCCATAAAAAAAAAGAGGAAAGAAAGTTATCACCTGCAGTAAAGTGTAAGGTCCGAGTTCCCAAAGTGTTCGGAAATAATTTTGTTAGCGCCTTCGTTCATAATTTGTTTTTGTTTAATTTTGCCCTGTTTATATTTTCTTGCTTTATTTGAATTCGTTTGTAATGTTATAACACAAAAATTTAAATAAATAGTACACTCACGCTCAGGAAAGCTTTGATGTTTTTTCTTTTTGTGACACATGAGCCCATAATGTCTTTTTGAGTTCTAAGTTTTCAGGGGGTGGAGTAAGGTGAGCTATATCTTCTTTCGGCGGATGGCTTGATCTGGATAGACATACACTTCAACGGGGAAGTCTTAGGCCATGGATTTCCAGGCAGGGTGGATATTGGCCGCGCTCAAAACACCAACGAGCGCTTCTCAAAGTGGTAACCGTCCGTCCGATGTCTGTACAAATAAAAATAATTTTTTTGGCATGATTTATGTTTTGTCGTAGGTTCGGTTGAGTTTGTGGGCAAGATCCACCCCATTTCCGGCGAGTAAAGTCGAGCATCGCAAGCATGCCGCGTCCCTCGCACTCAGCTATCCCTCCCTTTCTATTTCCTTTCCCTTCCTTAGGTCCCATCCACATCCTCATCTCCTATCTAGCCTATTACAAATGGCGCCCAACGTTTGTTTGTCCTTGTCTTCAGTCCTTTATGTTGTATTAGTCCACAATTGTATTCGTTGTCAACCCCAGGGAACCCGTAAGTCTTCAGTTGAGAAGTCCCTGACATGTCAGATGAATTGCGATGAGTTCCTTGACGTTGACATCAAAAACAATTGAAACCCTGTTCGTATTACGTCTTTTCTACTTCTATCTCTTTCACATTACTATTTTTACTTTTCTATGACAAATTTCATTTTCCATTGTGTATTGTCATCTTAGCTTCATGTGCACAGTTGCCTGGTTCGGTGAGGATCATCGTAACTTGTAGCACTATCATATCCTTTAGGTTCTACTTAGTGTGTTGTTGTCTTCTTCTCCAAGTCTTCCAGCAAAAGTCCCTAGGATAGACTGGAATTGCGGGAGTAGAGGAAAACAACAGTGTGTCCTTGTTTATCGATGTAACTGATTTACCACTTTGAGAAAAAATATGAGAATTTTAGTCCGTCTGCAGTCCAAGTTTTTTTTTTGTACGTCCACAACAGTTCCAGTCTTCGCCAACAAATACCGCCGAAGACAGCAACCCGAAACACCCCCGACAGAATACATGCAAACACAAACCTAAATTGATTTTTGAAGGTCGTTTATTGCTTCATTTATTACTTCGATAATACTACAATCTACACTCACATAACTCCCAGCAAGGCATATACTTAAACATAATTTTTTTTCTGTACGTTCTGTACGTCACTTAATAGTTACGAATACAACATTTCAATTTTCAAATTTCCAACTATACTTATAGCAACACACATATCTCCATTATTATATACCCTATTGTTTATATATATATAGTTGGCGCAACAGGTCTGTAGAGACCCAAGGCCTAGCTTCTCACAATCATTCGTTTTTTTTTTTTGTGTGAGTTTCATTTTTTTTTGGAACGAATGGAAGGGATCTACAATTTTATGCCGATTCCAAACGGCTAATTGAGAAGCTCTTAAGACAGTTATACTCTCGGATGTTTGTCAGACGTTCGCGAGAGGCGGCGCAGTGGAAAAAACCCTAAGTTGGAATTTGGGTTTTTGCGGGATTCGAACCTGAGACCCCTCGCTTAGTAGTCCAACACACTAACCACTAAGCCACTGCGCCACACACCCTATTGTTTATAGTTACATATATTATATACATTTCTTTAACATATCTATACTAAATATTTTTTTTCCAGCTTATGTTTAATATACCCTATTTATTTACTCATATTTACTTCCCCAAATACATATACTACTTAGTTATAGAGATATACATATACTAGATATTTCCTTTCCCTTCCTTAGGTCCCAACCACATCCTCATCTCCTGTCACTCTCTCACTCCTAGCGCCCTCTAATCCTCCCCTATCTAGCCTATTACACTTTAATTGCTCTTAGTGTTGAATACTCTGTCCCTTGTTTAATTCTGAAGAATCGATCTGTTATATATGACTCCAGAATTGGCGAATACTGCTTCGGCAGTTGCCTTCGTAATTTATGGATCAGTCCCTTATGCCCGACTTTATCGAAAGCGTGTGCTATATCAAGAAATATTGTAGAAAACACATTTTTCTCTTCGAATGCTTTTTCGATTTTATCTGTGATTCTATGCACCTGATCAATTGTAGAGTGCTTGTTTCTGAACCCAAATTGATGAATTGGAACTAGCGATTTTTCATCAATTATTTTTTGCAGACGTTTTGTCAGCATTTTTTCGAATAGCTTGGACAACATTGGTAGTATCGATATTGGGCGATATAAGGTTACTTCGATAGGTGGTTTACCGGGTTTTGGTATCATTATTATCTCCGCGACCTTCCACATGCTTGGCACATATCTCAACTTAAATGCAGCATTTATTATCTGCCGTAGTTTATTTAAACCTTTTCGAGGAAATTGTTTTAAAATTTCCCCTGTGATTAAATCGAACCCTGGGGCTTTTTTTATGTTTATGCCTTCTTTGATTTCTTTGGCAAGTTCTTTAGCTGTCACCGGCCGAATATGTCTGTCTTCTTCGCACCTTTCTGCGTTTCCTTGATAATCTTTATCTTCATAAGGTTTGAAGACGTTCTCAAGGTACTCTGCAAAAGTATTTGCTTTTTCTTGACTGCTTTTTGCCCAGTTACCTTCTCTGGTTTTTACTGGCGGAATGTGAGCTATTGGCCTGTTCATTTTCTTTGTTGCCTTCCAGAGCGAGTAGTCGGTACTAAGCATCATTTGTAAGACTGATAAGATATGTTTTTAAAGACTCGTTATTAAATTCTCTTATAGATTTTCTGAGCTTATTATTTAAGTTGTTCAGTGTGGTTTTGTTGCTTGGCGCCCTTGTCTGTTGCCAACGTTTTCTAGCTTTCCTCTTTTCTGTAATAATTTCACATATTTCACGAGGATAAGAGTTTTGTTTAATCTTGTTTGTTCTTTTGGGAGTTGCAGCCCATGCAGCTTTTTGTATATCCAGTGTAAATATTTGCACTGCTTCTTCTAGTTGATCTTCTGTTTGAATAGCTGACGATAGTTGAATACATTCTTCCAACATCTGCCTGAAGTGGTTCCAATCAGTCAGTCTATTAACTAGTTTATGTTCTTTTATTATTATTCTATCACCAAATGTAAGATTTTTGGATATAAAGAAGTCGACAAGATCTGGGGTTTTATTCCTATCTGTAGCCCAGTAGGTTGGTTTCCCCCGACTTCTTTAATAGTATCATATAATTCTCTGCCTCTAGTATTTGTTAATCTAGATGTTTTATGTGGATTGGGAATAAATGGACAGTTATAGCGGCACGGCAAGAATTTTGAAATCGCTGGAAAAATGGTTGTTATTGTAAATTTAGCTATTTAAATCAATTGAGACGTACTTTTTGTGTAGATAAGTAGTTAGACTAATTAAATATAATGCTTTTGTAGTGAAATAAGTAGCTATTTTCAATTCATAAACACAGCTAAATTGATTTGTTCGCAATTCGCCTATTCACTTTTTTTTTAACTATAAAAATTCATTTTTTATTTTTCTTTCTTTAAGCTTACACACTAGACAAAAACGATTAAATCTAATTTAAAACTAACATTTATCTTATTCTAGCTTACTGGCTCCAAGCGAGCGCTCTAAACTTATCAATATCCTTAAAATTATTGCCTTTCGGCCTTAAATTTATCTGTTCCTATGATTTGTTTTGTTTTTTAATTTTCAAGAAACTTGAGAAAACTTGAACTCTTTATTATTTGTTTTACTTAAAACTACTTAAGACTACCTAAGCTACTTAACCTAAATTACCTATAATCAGGGTGGTGAGCAATCAAATCGATTGGTCACCATCCTGATCGCGTCCATATGCGCCTGACAGCCGCTCACAAGGGTTCATCAGTGTCACCGAGACTCGAGCGAGGCTATAAGCGTCGTTCGAGTCTCGGTAGCACTATCATGTTGGCTAGCCCGGCACCTCCCAAAGACCCCCTAGTCTAAGCCTAAACCTACAAACTTAATCTAGCTTAAAACTAAGGAGGATGCTACGTAAGTAGCGCACCGGCCCGGGAGAGCGTATCCACCCTCACCTGTTCATCAAGCCACCAAAATTCGGTGAACTGCTTTACCGTATCGACCCTGTCCCGATCCGCAATTGCGGTGCTAAAACGGAGGAGCTCCTGAGCATTGGCGGCGTACCCGTCGTGGATGAGCCGCTTATCCCTCGCGCCGCGGTGGCTGTGGTACAATACCGGCACACCATCTTTTGTCTGGACTAACCCTTTCATGTCAACATGAAGAAATGCCTCAGGCGGGATAAAGCCAGACCGAAGCGTACTCTCGTGGTACATTAAATTGGGGTAATAAGCCCCTGAGATCAGGTTATTATCGCTGGCCATCGCCCTTGCGACGTGCCTCCGAATCACCTTAATAAGGAAATTGTCAATCCTATTCAGTCGAGCCCCATTGTATAGGGTCCTGTTGGGATAATATTTTATGTACTGCGATTCAGGAGTTCTAAACAACCCTAGACAGGCCCTGAAACATTGTCTCTCAAACACCCGAATCTTTTCCATATAGAACGGCGCTATATTGAACCACATAGGACAGCCATAAGCGATGATAGGCCTTATAAGGGCCACGTAGCAAATGACCTTCACCCTAGAGTCAAGTTGACTGCTGCGAAACAGTCTCCTTGTCAGAGCGTAGGCCCTCTTAGCCCCAGCCAGACAAGCAGCTATATGTTTGTCAAAATACAGATACTGGTCGAGCCAGATGCCAAGATACCGGACCACGTTCTACACCGCCAACGGCCGCCCCTGCTGTCCAACAATTGTTAATTTTCTCCAGTTTTTTTTTTGTATCCCCAGAGGCCCCAGCCAATGTAGTTCTGTACAGGATTGTTTCCAATTTTTGGAAATTGATTTTCAACTTCTAGTCATCGCAATACCTCTTAATTTGCTCGAAGTCACGCTGCAGAAGGATCTTGATGACCTCGATTTTTGGTCCTGACCTGTACGCCACTAAATCGTCCGCGTACGCTATAGCATGTCTGAGGGAAACCACCAGATCACTTGTGTAAATATTAAACAAGACCGGAGAATTCACTGCTCCCTGTTGTGAGCCGTTTTTAATTTCGAAAACCCTGCTCGAAGTCACGTTGCCAGCTTTGACAACGAACTTCTTTCACATAAGCATGTCATAAATCATATATAGCAAAGGTTTTTGTATGCCCAATCTGGTCAGCTTATAGAAGAGCCCCTCCAACCATACAGTATCGAAGGCCTTCTCAAAGTAGACTAGGCAGGCACCCGTGCATTGTTTCTTACTCTTATTCCACTGAATGTCGGAAACCAGTTTCGACGCGGCATGAATAGTGTCATGCCCCACTCTGAAGCCAAACTGGTTGTCCGGAATGATCTTATTTTCCTCAGCCCATTTCAAAAGAGATCTATTGACGACTTTCTCGAATACCTTGCTAACATTCCTAATTAGGGTTAGGGGTTGGAAATGATTTATGTTTCTTGTACCTAAATGGAGTTATAAGATTTCAGGACGGTAAATATTTAATTAACTTTAGAGAATCTGGGAAAATAAAAGACAAATATTAATCCATCCATATTTGCCCGTATTCATAAGCGATTATAACCTGCCTTTGTAGCACCTACTCCATTTCAAAAAATGATTTACAAAAACAATTAACGGAACACAAATTGACTTGTAATAATTATGGCAACACTTAAGGACCATTCACATGAGCACGAACAGCGAATAGGCGAATTGCGAACAAATCAACTTAACTATATTTATGAATTGAAAATTGATATATGTTTTACCATAATAGCATTATATTCAATTAACTGACATCTAATCTAAAAAAAATGAGCTATACGATCGTGGGGTTCTCCGACCGTCAACCTCGAGTAAGGACTAGGTAGATCCTGGTTGTTGCATTGGACCGATTGTCAAACGGATGCGAAACTTTCGAATTTGCAATAGAACCTCGTCTATTTTTGAATAAGCAGCAGAACTACAGCGAGTTTTTGAATGCGCCAACGAGATCGAGAGCGAAATCAAAAACGATGGTTTTCCCCGAAGGGTTTTCAATAATTTTATGGAGTGTTTATATAGAGGATAAAATAACAGGTTTTGTTTCGCTTGAGAGAGACATTTCGTTATATTAAAATGTTTCAATTATGTGGCGAAATGGCAAAATGCAAAAAATATGGTAACTGGTATAATTTAAGGCGCCAGATTCAAATATACACAATCAAATATTAATTAATTATTATGACGATGATGATGGCGAGGAGGATTACTCAACATGAGCCTTAATTGATTAAAAAAGCGAAATTTACAATTACAGCAATTTATCTGTAAAATTGTCGCAATTGGCTCTCATGTGAATGGTCCTTTATTTCTGACATTAAGTACTGTTACATTTGGGCTGTAACAAGATAAAACACTATTCTGTTAAACTTTTCTAGTAAAATCACTTTTATTACTCTTATATCCCTGCAAATATCTCTTATTGACTGCTTTTCCTCCGAGTTGAGGTGATTAAGATTTAGCTCGGCTTCTATTTTGTTTAACCTGTTTTCTATAACCTGGTCAATTTTAGAGGTACATAAGTTATGGATGTAGTATTTATTTGAGTTGAGACACTCAAGGTTTAGATTTTCTATTTCGACTTCATCTTCATTTGTGTTTAAAATGGATATGTACACGTAACCGTTCTTGGGCGAAGTAATGGCCGCTGATGTGTAGACTTTCGGAGCTATTTCTTGTGAGAAATACAGTCGAACTTCGATAACTCGAACCACCACTTGCCACAAAAAAAATTCGAGTTATCAAGACTTCGAGTTATGAAGTAAAATACAAAATTGATATAAATATGTACATATATGTATTTATTTGCGAATATATAAGACAAAAAAAGTACAGGAAAGGAACATATGTATTTATTATTTAAAATAGTCTGTTATATTTACATGACTGAAAAGTATTTTTATTTTGGTGTTCAAAAAAATCTTCAATAGAGTTTAAAATATTATAAACAGAATCGGTTGTTCTTTCATTAGTCTTTAAAAATACACGCAAAGTGCTTAATGACTTTGCAACCAACTCTTTTGAAGGTGGTTGAATCAAATCATCCTCCAAATCGTTCTCCATTAGGTAAGTTCTGCCTCCTTGTCAATTTAAACCATTCTAAGACGGCTTTGTCCACATTTTCGTATGTTGGTTTTTTAAGTCTCTTGGAATTTACACTTACAGCACCATTTTCGATTGCAGTGAAAATACTTTCTTTATTTTTTAAAATGGTAGACACTGTACTTGCCGGAACACGATACTTCACAGCCACATCTGCCTTACCGACATATCAAGAGATAATGTTTTTAACGTACGCCTTACCGACATATCAACGTTAACAAATGTAATGAACTTTCTCTAAACAACTAACAATATCTACACACTCCACTGTTTATACGAATCTTCAACTCTGTGTTTTGTTTTGTCTTCCTCTTATTTTTTTAAATACCTAATTCAAAAAAATATAGCAACCTGGAAGAAATTTGAAAATATTTACTCACACATACGAAAATTACGATTTTCTACACGGTATGTATAAGGAACATTCAAACTCAGTGCCCCCGAAAGCGATGCATTATAAAACGAACTTGTTAAAACACGCAGAATTAGGGAATTCCCTTTCAGAATTTGGGATTTCCCCCTTTAGAATTCGACTTATCGAAGGTAACGCCAAATAATCTCTTCGAGTTATCAAGACATTCGAGTTATAGAAGTTCGAGTTATCAAATACAAATTACATGCAAATTTTAGTGTTAGCGCTATTGCCAACCAATTTTATTCGAGTTATTAAATATTCGAGTTATCGAAGTTCGACTTATCGAAGTTCGACTGTATACTTTTTCAGTTTCATGTGCTACTGGACCATATTTAATGAATTTTTCGGTCCTGCCCGGAATTGTTAGGATTTTTCGCTCATTGATAAAATCCACAGAATATTGTCTGTCCTTAAAATGGTATTTAAAAACATTATTTCTGTAATCCACCATTGCGTCGAATCGTCTGAAGAAATCTTCTCCTATTATTCCATCTTGTCTGATTGGGAAACTATTTGGAATTACGTGGAATAGGTGTGTTATCCTCTGACCACTTATGAGTTCAAGATTTAGTTTAGTGGTGCCTAGCGCAGATGTAGGCCTGTCGCTTATTCCCGTTAATTTGGTGACGGTGTCCGTATTTACCCATTTGTCTGTTTTAAGCGTTTTCAATTTAATTAGGCTTATAGCGGCACCGGTGTCTAAAAGCATTTGTGCGATTTGGGAGTTGAACTCTCTTGACGACAATTTGATCTGACTTTTGAAGCTCGAAGTCCTAGTAATAGCGCTGAAATTTGCGATGGATTCGCGACGCTTTCCGATGCCTGTGCCCTTACAAGTTGTTTCAATTTTTCTCTTAGGACTCTGGGTATTGTTTACACAGGCGGTATTAACCGTGGGCTTGGAATGAGTGGCAACAGGTTGATTTTGATTTTTAAGATTCGGTGAAAAAGTCTTACTTGAAGATTTATTTAAGAATTCTTGTAAATTGTTTATTTGTTCAGGACTTCTATTTTGACGATGGTTTTGATTTAAGTTTGAGTTAATTTTCTCAATTTCTTGTTGTATTTCGTTAGGGTGCTTACTTTGATATCTGAAATTTGAACTAGTAATTTGGGGTATTTTGCCCCGATTTATTGATATGTGGATTTGACTCTTAGAGGTATTTTCTCGTTTTCGTTTCGGAAGTTTCGCTTCTTCATTCTTGAATGGGTTTATTTTCACCTTTGAAAAAGTGTACTAATGAGTCTGAGACAGTGGTTTTGGTGTTTGTCGAGAAATCTTCTCTAGAACAGAATCGCATTTGCAACTAGAAGATTTGGAATTTGGAATTAATGATTGCGATTTCCGCTCTTGAGAATTGTTTTCTTGATTTAGTAAACCTTTAATGTTTGGATACAGAAAGTTTTCTTTTTTATTTTGAGACAGTGGATTCAGGGAATTCGATTTTTCATTTTGAGACAGTGGATTCAGTGAATTTAATTTTTTATTTTGATACAGTGGATACAGTGGATTCAGTGAGTTCGATTTTTTATTTTGATACAGTGGATTCAGTGGATTCAGTGAATTTGATTTTTTATTTTAAGACAGTGGATACCGTGGATACAGTGGATTCAGTGAGTTTGATTTTTTATTTTGATCTTGCAATGTTTTTATACACCTCAATTCATGTACCTTACCTGGCTCCGGGTGTTGGACGGGCCAGGTCTTTAGTAGTTTCCCGTACTTTGAGGAGAACGTTGAGATGGGTTTTCAACCCATTCCATATATCTTTTTCTGCACTGGTCTATTGTATGCCCCAGATTTTTGCAATATCGACACGATAGAGATAGAGTATTTTGTAAGTTATTAATTCCCGCATTCTGACCAGTATTGTTGGTTTGACGGTTTACTCTGTAGCTATTAGAATTTCTGGTATAAGGGTTTTGTTGAAGACGAAACTCGTTTGTGTTATGCGTCCTCGTGCGGCAGTTATGGCAATATTTGCTTACTTCTGACCTAGCACAGACCAGAAGTTTCTCTTCTTCCATTGCTATGCCGATTGCCTCGTCCAAATCTTTGCATCTAGCACTTTTTACTAGTATTTTTATTTGGGGTATTAAGCCGTTACAAAAACTGCTAAGGATCATTGCACTATTTAAGTTTCTGATGGCTGTATTTGCAGTTTCATCATTGGTGTTTGCGTTTGCGTTGTTGAGCTCGTCAAAAAGCGCATTAGCTCTTTCCGCATAGGCACTTATTGGTTCTTTGTAGTTTTGTTTAAATTGGAAAACTTCGGTCTGTATCACCTGTATAGACCGGGTTTTCCTGAAATTTTTAACAAGAGCCTCCTTTAAATCCTTCCAGGTATCGTAATTGTTATATTTAATGATAACATTATATGCCCGGAAAGTTAATTTAGATTTGACGATATCAACGAGTTCGGCCTTTTCAAAATTAGAGGTAGTTTTGTTACTTTGCAAGTCAACGAGTTGAATGAACCTGTCTAAATCTCGAGCAGTACCATCGAACTCAGGTATGAGCTTAATAGCCTGTGTAGAGTTAAATGCAACTGCCATAGTGGTTTGTTTGGCTGGTTCCGAAAAAAATAAAGATCGACCAAGGGTTGAAGGCTTTTCTTGGTTAGGCAGACCAAATTCGTTTAGAAACGATGGGTTAGTTTCGTTAAGAATGTGGGGCGGTGAATTTCGTTCACTAGACGGGTTAGATTCGTTAAGAATGTTATGCGGTGGTGGAGAACGTCCCACTGGCATTTGTCTATTTGACGACTGAGCTACGGGCACTTCACTTTCTGAGGAGCTACGAGAGCGTTTAATTTTTCTATTTCTTAGGGAAATATTTAGGTTAAGGTTAGACATTAATTATGTCATTTAAATTAATGGTGTTAGTTCTGACACAAGAAATAAAACTGGATTTGGGTTTAGAATAAATGCACTTATGGGAACAAAAAAAAATTCGGGGATATAAAAGTACATAAACGAATAAAAAGTTAATGACTTAAACTAGCTTACACGGCGAACATGATGATGATGGAGTGAGTTGAGTTGAGTAGGGTTTCTTCCTTCCTTCCTTCCTTTTCTGTTGACAACAGGAATTTGGATACCTCTGTGGCTTTTTAGACGGCTTGTTATTAAATATATATATTTTTTTTTTCACGGCACTTTTTTTTTTTGTTCTTTTTCTACACTTCACTTTTAACTTTTTTTTTTTTGGGAGTTAAGCCAGATGCCTTAACTTAACTATCCCACCGCTGCCACCATTTGTAGAGTCTAAAACGGACTCTAAAATAAAAACATAGGATTGTGGTCGTATGTACGTCTCTGTTTCAACTGCTGTCTGTGTATCGTCTTCGCCACCTTGTTGCCTCCGATCGTCACCAGTTTCCAGGTCAGCCACGCAAAATGACTCGTACCCTTGGCACAGTGTATTTCATAGGAAATGCAACACATGGGTCCCAATTGGTTACCTCACGCTGCGGTGGGTCAGTATTGCTTATAGGTTTGCAATGTGACGCCGTAGTGTTTTGTGTTGCTTTTATTCGTCATACGTATGACGCAATTCAATAGGCACTTAATCGTTTTACGATGCAATTCTATGAATTAGCGTTCTAGGGCACAAGTGGCCATGTGTGTCATGTGTTGTAGGGCGAGTATCTAGGGCGTGTGTTTGGTCTCTGTTTTGAGGGCACAACACGGTTCTTAAGTGCTAAAAATCGGATTACACCTCTCTAAGTAGATGGATACAGCGAAATAACATTGCCCAAATTGGAATTGACAGCCGCTCTTACAGCCTCACGTCTCCATTGCTACATAACCAGTTGCACAATGAGCTGAGTGTATGACATCAGCACACACAACTCTCTTCTCTTTCATTCAACTGGTTTACCTGGCATGCTGTCTGCCTTGCTCACCTTTTCTGTAAAATATACTTGGTACATGGTTATTTGCTGTATGGCTCGATATGATTTTTTCAACATCTTACTTTGATTTCCACTATTCATTTACAAAAACTGATTAATTAATACCTACATAAATTATTGCAAGTAACATAAATGAACTTTAGTTAAGTACATATAATATACTGAGTCCACCATATTACGAAAGAAGAGGTACCTATGTTATGACGGGTGATCATTATTGTGTATATCCAGTTTCCAGTGTGAATAAAATACATATCTACATAATAGATAATGTATAGCACATGCATGCATGCATAAAATAATTTTTAGCTACATGATTGTATTTGTAAAATGGTCAGGTAAAACTCAAAAATTGGTCTGGGAAAGCCAGGATACATTATTTCGAAAAATAGTGTCAACTCTTGATTTTGATGTCCTTGGAGAAAATCTCTGCACTTGCACACACCACACTAACCGAAATACCGAACCATTGGCGATAGCTACCGTGAAACCGAATGCGATGAAAATGAGTTTTAATAAGACTGCGGTATTGATTACAAGTTATTATATTAGTTTTCTTTTATTTGTCACTGTTTTTTACTGCATAAACGCATGTTTGTTAAAATGTTTTTTTCGCAGTCGAATAAATTGTTGTATGGCAACATGTTCGGATTGATGTTTTTTCACTTGACAACTCGGGAATATTCGGGAATGTTCGTCGGGGATCAATTTTCGATCAATTTTTCCTCTGCTCCAAATATAATGCAGGTCTGAACGGAGCTTTCCAATTACAAATTTTGCAGTTTGCATGTCCCATCTATATCAATAATTCGAAATTAGCTAAAATTTGTCTGCTTTGTACACATAAGTGGTTGCTGAATTTTAGCACTTGTAGAATACTATGTTTTTTTTTAATCAACTTTTGATTGAATCTTATTTACTTTTCGATGTTTTTATTGCAGTATCGAATACAATAGTTTAATTGCACATTTGTTGGCTAATTTAATTTGCCTTCCTGACTTAAATGTTCAGTAAAGCAGACCCACTGCTATACAACAGCACTGAAATTCTGTTACGAATTAAAATCATATATTGTTAACTATATACTAGAAATTAATTGCTTTGTTTTCTTTTCTCTATTCTTAACAGTCTGCTACAAGTCGGAGAGCTTTTTGCGGAGGTTATTGTGGACGCTGTGTTATATCTACAAATAGTGGTCTAGTCTTGGCAGTGCAAAAATGATCTTCTAGAACCTATTGCTTAGTCACTAAAGAAAAAATTACGAATATGACCATCTTTAATAATAAAATATGTTGCTTTTATATAGTTGGCGCAACAGGTTGCTTTTATTAGCAAAATATATAGCATTATGCAAATAATATTATTTTTAAGCTATTTTCATTATTTTAAGCATCCAAACCAAAATGCATTGTGCATTACAGAGAATATTTACATAAGCAATGGATATAATATATAATATTGTACTTATTTCTTAAATTGTCTAAATCTAATAAATTAAACAAATGCAAAAGTATACATTATTGAACTTTAAATTTCAATCTGATTATACTTTTTATGTTGTAGTATCGTAATGCTGAAACTCATTTCTTATTTCCATTTCTGAATTAACATAACTTTCTCTTTCTAATATACTCAAAACATTGTAAGGTTTAATATTTTTTAACTTTACTTGTGATTTTAATAAGTTATCCTCCTAATCCTATATACGAATATATTATAAATGTTGTTGCTAAATAACTCAAAAACTATATAGATTTGATGATAATACCATCGTGGGAAGTCGCTAAAATCTCTAAATATCTTCTTCTTTTCCATGTAAGAGTAGCGTGACTGGGAAAAGGGGGCTAGTCTCCAAACAAGTTACACTTCCAACTGGAATCTGTCAAATACGTGTAGAGTTCAGTGAGCTAATTCTTAAATTAATCGGAATTATTTCATGGTGCGGAAACCCGGGACAAACAAAATCAAAAAGAACGATTAGGGATTACATTTAAATAACGAACGTTGATATGGAAAACCCAAGTCGAGCGGCATATAGAGGATAAGTAACTCGCGTAGTCAATAATGCAAATGATTATCTACGGACTCCAATCCCACTTCTACGAATGGGGAAAGTTGGGAAATTAAAGAAGTATAACTTCTTGTGTTTCTTAACCGATTAAATGTTACTCATGACGGGCTTATCAAAGCTACATTATAAAGAATTTTTTCCTAGTGATAATCCTGAAAATATTTTAAAAGACATGGATTTAGCTGTCGATTATGAGGATAAACCAACGTTCGTTATCGCCTTAATATTGTGGTGTGGAATGTATCGTGGAACCTAAAATGATGAAATGAAAACAACCCATTAGTCACCAAACAAGTAACACTTACAATTGGAGACTGGAATCTGTCAAAAAAGGGTAATTCCCCACTAAGCTAATTCTAGAACCAGCCGAAATAAACGGTAAACTTTATCGATAGATGGAAAGTGGAACGTTAAGTGAGCTAATTGTAGAACCAATTGGAATTAGCAAGAAAGTTCTCGAGTGATGGCGGAGCCGATATAAAAGGTTTTACAACAGGTGATTTTATTAGAAAAGTTTAATAGAATAGCGTTTTATCTTATCGAGTCCCAGCCTGGATGTAACATTGGTGTCGGAAGTGGGATGAAACTTATTCTGTGCTAAAGTGTCATTAAGACAAAAAAAAAAAAGTGAAAAAACATTGGCGAGGAATCGACAGGGCCTTACACTGATCGCAACGATAAATTCTACGAGAGATATTATGAGTGGATTCGCTTCCTCATCAGAGGCAGAGAGGAATTCAATCATAATAATAGTTAAAGTGGCATGCTTCCCACAGACTGAAGACACCTTTCCACAATGGACGAGATGGAAGTCTTCAAAATCGTAGCCCGACAGAAGGCCATAATAGAGGAGCTTCAAAGGCTGAAATTTAATACAGGCAAGGACGGCCCCGACCGCAAGACTGCCGCCCATAAGAAAAAAAAGGGCGATATTCTAGAAGCATTATGGCTAGAGTTCCATTGGAATCACGAAAAAATCAAGAATATTGTAAAACCAGACACAAAACTATCGCACCGAAAATCCACGAGTAATGCACGAGGAGCCATTACACCCGCTCAAAGGTGCGCTGTTCACGCTGGAGGAGTCATCGGGCCATTTTTTCTTGAGAACGCCGCTGGTCAAACGGCAACAGTGGACGGTGCGAAATAAATTGAACAAAATATTATTTTTAAAAAATATATATTTCTTTTATTCTGAGCCGATCTGCTCATTTTCTTTGACAAATCTAAACTGAACTAATTTACAAATCTACTCTTATTTATACTTAGATTTTAGGCGGCGTCCATAATAAATCTCATGATGATAACCAAAGGCGTCGGTCATAACTCACAGAGTTTATTGTTTGCAACTGATGATAACCAAAGGCGTCGGTCATAACTCGCAGAGTTTATTGTTTACAGCTGAGGATGAAAGTGGACACTTGTCCTTTCCCTGATTACAGGAATAGTCGCCCCTCCGCTGGTGTCATATTACTCGTGTTGATAAGTTCGGCGTCAGGGTTGTGTGTTCCTAACATAACTCCTCCTCCCTTAGCTTGTTGTTTCTCCTGGAACAATCTTTTATACAATGCTACAATTATGATAATGATTACAATAATTAAAATTCCATGTATACTAAAGTGAACTTTTGAATGATTTGAATATTTTTCCATTATTTGATCAATATTATTAATTTTTGTAGTATTCCAGCTTATATTTTTATTAGCTATTGTTGTTAGATTTAACATTTTTTCTAAGTCAATACTAATTGGTTGTTTTACAATATTTCTTTGGTTCTCATATTCTTCATTATTAATAACAATTTTACAATTTTCAAATTGAATAAGTACATTTCTTTTTATTGCTATTATTTTACGTTCGTCACAAGAACTGTTAATTTTTATGTTACTATTTTTTATTAATAATACGCCTTTTCTTAATTCTAGAATTACATTATTTTCTTTATTAATTTTCGTCTTACAATCTTTTTTCTTTAAACAGTTTTTTTACAGGTTTTAAGTGTCTGAGTTCTTTATTATTTTCAAATTTTAAAAAAAGGTATCATTATTTCTTATCATATCTTCCTCTTTAGTGTCTATTTCCATAAATTTTTCATTCGGAATTGGGGTGTACAAATATTTATCAAAGGTAAATATTCCATCCGGTATTTGAATTATAAAAATTACAAGGTCATCTGAATATTCTCCAATCGAAAGTTTAATGTTTTTTAATTTACTTAAATCTATATCAAAGTTTTGAATTTCTTCCGTTGTTAGTAAGCTTGTTGTCATAATTTGTAATCGGCTAGCTAAGATAATATTTTGTATTTTTTCTGTTAACAATTTAATTTTGTCTATTTTACGTAAGTATTCTAACACTACTAGTCTTTTCTCGACCATTTGAAACTCTAGCTGAAATCCTAATTCATGCTGGGTTTTTGTTAAAATTGCGTTTCTTAAAATTTCTATTTCATTTTGAATCTGGCTATTTATCTTCAATTGATTATTATTGTTTTTTATTCACGTCTTTATTGTTTGACTTCCGAGATTGAACTGCGTAAAGTTTTCATCGTTCTTCGATTGAGTGACTCTTTCCTTTTGTATATTCGTTGGATGCTGATTGTTGAGTTTACCGAACTTATATCTTGATTGCGTTTTATGGCGGTCTGCTCTTGAGTTCTTTACAAAGCCTTCGGTTCGGTTATCATTGTACTCTTCTCTATTTTTATTATGATTATTTATGACTTTTTCTTTGTTTTTGAGCATGAGTTCATAAAGTGGTTTTTTAATGATTCTTACGTTTTGATTATCGTATGGTTTTTGTTTGGTTGTTGCATGTATGGACGTGTTATAAAAAAGGTTTGCTTTATGCACTGATTTTCGAATTTCATGTACAGTTGGGTTAACTTTTCCGTTATGTATTGTTCTTACTTTCTCCGCTAATGTTTTGATGTCAGAATTCCCTGTGTGACTGTTTGGTTTGGTAAAATGAGTTTCTATTTCGAGGTCTTCTAATAATTTTATTATCCTAGGGAAGTTAAATTCACTATCCATTACGAATCTTTTTACTTTTCCGTTTACCTACGGCTATTATCTGTAAAATAGTTTCCTCTAAAGTTTCATGTGAAACATAAGGAACATACCTGGTTGTAGTTAGCTTACTAAATCTATCAACTGAGTTGAGAAATTTTATTTTGGCTATACAATAGATATCTATGTGTACAATTTCATTAATATCTTTAGGGGTCTCCGTTAGATGGTATTTTTACTTTACAGGTCTTCTGTCGTATTTTGACTGCTTACATAATAAATTGCAGCTGTTAATGACGTCATTTATTAATTCTCTTAAGTTTTTGAAATAAGTTTTAGTTCTAAGTCCTCTGTAGTTTTCTTCTATACCAGAATGTCCTGTTTCTTTTTCGTGGTACAGGTTTATTTATTTGATAGCTTCTTCTTCTGATTTCATATCTTTAGCAAGGTATTGACATTTATGGAATTTTATTCTTGTTCCAAATAATTCTATCAATTTTTGTTGAAGTAAGTTGTATTCAGTGTCTGACAGATCTGTATATATTCCTGTGTTTTTGTTGTCTATTAAAGGAATTAAACGGTTATTGAATTCGTTTTTGTTAATTTCATTTATTACTTTACATATTCTGTTATTTCCTTTTCCTTTTCGAAGTCCGTTTCCTGCTTTCAATATTATTTGCTGTTTAAATATGTTTACTGCACTATCTTTAATAGGGAAATGATCATTCGCTTCTTCTTGTTGAGAATGTATTGTAGGTTGCATTGATTCTTCATTTTCTACCATGTTTATTACTTCTGCATTTTTTATTTCTCTGCTCAAGAGATCAACTACAGTATTGCTTGTACCTTTTAAATATTCTATATGTATATCGTATTCTCCTAACTGGAGTACCCATCTCTGTAGTCGTGGTGAAATGTCTCTACCTACATTTTTTATTTGTAGCCACTTAGGTGGTTGATGATCTGTTTTGAGGCCAAAGGGTCTACCGTATAAGTAGGGTCTTAAGTACTTCACTGACCACACTATTGCTAACAATTCTTTTTCTGTTGTAGAATTGTTTTTCTTGTGATCATTTAATGTTCGGGAAATATAGGTTATTGGACGTCCCTCTGGGAAAGGACGGCTCCTATTGCGTAATTGCTAGCATCTGTCGTTAAGACGAATTTCTTATTGAACTCGGGATATGCTAGTATGGGTTGTATTATGAGAGAATCTCTGAGTTCTTCGAATGCTTTTCTGAATGCAGAATCGTTTACACCGATCTTTGCATTCTTTTTCAGATTCCTAGTCATTGGCCCCGCTATTTTAGCCTAATCCTTTATAAATCGACGATAATACCCTGTCAGTCCTAGGAAGCTTTAAATTTGCTTCTGAGTTTTAGGTATTTCTATTTTTTGGATGGTGCTTATTTTATCTGGGTTTGGTTTTACTCCGTTGGAAGTAATTGTGTGTCCAAGGAATTGGGTTTCTTTCCTAAGGAAGTTACATTTGTCTATTTGGACTTTTAAATTAAGTTTTTTTAATGTTTTAAAAATAAGATTTAGGTTTATTAAATGTTCTTTTAATGAAGTGGAAAATATAAGAATATCATCTAGGTAAACTACTCAGATTTTTCCTATGTATTCACCTAAGACTTCGTTCATCATACATTGGAATGTCGCTGGAGCATTCTTTAGACCGAAAGGCATCCTTAGAAACTCGTAGTGTCCGGATGGTGTCGAAAAGGCTGTCTTTTCCTGTGGATGCATTCTAATTTGGTGGAAACCTTTTGCTAAGTCCAATGTTGTGAAATATTGACATCCACCTATTTTATCTAAGAGTTCATCTATATGAGGTATTGGATGTTTATATTCTATTGTTTTTTCGTTTAACTTTCTATAGTCTATAACGATTCTCAATTTTTTCTTACCTGAGTTGTCTTCTTTTTTGGGCACAACCCATATTGGGGATACGTATTGGGAAATACTTTTCTTTATTACTCCGTCTCGGAGCATTTGTGATATTTGTTTATCAATTTCTTCCTCGTGGATTTTGGGATAACGATATATTTTTGTAAAAACGGGTGCATCATCAGTTGTTCTAATTTTATGGGTTGTTTGAGTAGTTGAACTAAGGGTATCTCCTTCTTTGTAGAAGAGATCTCTATTTTCATGTAAAAACTCCTGAAGTTCCCTTTATTCTTCATGGTTTAAATCTTTAGGTATAAGGTCTTTAATACTTAGATGATTTACGTTCATCTGAGTTTGTTCGGGCGTTGAACAAAGAAAAAAAAAGATTTGCATAAAGAAAAACTGTAAGAACGCTTTAAAAGAATTCCGCAAAGTTAAGCAACCGCTTTTCACAAACGTTATAAATCAATTTATTTTTACTGTCGGTTATCTTTCTTTATATAATAAAAACGTTGTTTACATAAATAGTTTGACATTGATGTGACATAATTTCCCTTTGGGAAATTTCCGATTGAGTGGGTGCGTGGCATTAAGAGCATTAAGAGCATAGTGCACTTGTGCATTGTTGTTGTTGTTGATAAAAACGAAGACGAACTTCAGTGCAGCTGTTGTTGGCGTAGAACGAAAACTTGCTTTGCTTTGGCGATGGGTGCATTGAAGACGTGTGTTTAAGTGCATGTGCGATTGGAGGGAAATTGATTTATGATTGTGTGTATTCTTATTGAGTGGTGTTCGATAGTAAGAGAGAGTGAGTGCGTGAATGAGTGGACTGTATTCAACGTGTTTTTTTTTTTTGGTTGCGCCAAGGGATGTGGTAATCTTCGAAAGATGCGGTAGCCCGTGCCACCAACATGCACGATTCGCAAACCCTAATAATCGATGCCAGGAGTGCGCCTACGTACTAATCCACACCCGACACACTTCAACCACTATCCTCGCGGGACTGCCGTTAGGTATTACTTCGCGGGGCTGGTTGGCATTCAAGCTATTCGTGTTGTGTCACCTGCTGCCGAGGTTTCTGTTGCTTCTTCTGCTTTCCTTAGTCTTTCTATTCTCCGCAGCTCATTTTGTAGAGTTGTTATGTAGTCACTTATTGCCGTCCAATTCTCTTCCGACTGCAACATGTGGTCGATGAGTAGCGACGGGATGGGCAGAGTGATTCTCCATGCCGTGAAGCGTGTGCAATAAAACACTGCATGCTCCGTATCTTCATCTTCATTTTGGCATTCGGGGCAAGATGGGGAGCTGTCGTGTCCGAATCTGTGGAGATATTTGCGGTAACCACCATGACCAGACAGAAACTGCGTAAGATTGTAGTTGCAGTCTCCATGCTTACGACTTATCCAGTTTTGGATTGTCGGTATTAGCTTGTATGTCCATCTGCCTTTCGTTGTATTGTCCCAACGAGCTTGCCACATAACCGCTGACACTGCCTTTTCCTCAGTTTTGATTGCCTTTATACCATTGGCGTCGGTTTGGTTCAAGGCTCTTCTGTTATATACTCTCAACACCTCATCTGCAAGGATGGGGACCATTCCAGCTATAACAAAGGCGGCCTCGTCTCAGATGGTTCGAAAGCCGCAGATTGTTCGTAGCGCACATAGTATGTATGTTGATGTTAGTCTCCTTTTAGTCTCCTTGATCCTTAATGCCTGCGCCCAGACTGGGGCCGCATATAATAAGACTGACGTGATGACTCGCGAGAGTAGTAGCCTTTTTTCATATCCAGGACCTCCGATATTAGGCAGTATGCGCGAGAGGGCTCCCTGCATTTGCGATGCTTTCCTGGTTAAGTAGTCTACGTGTGTTTTGAACTGGATTTTGTTGTCCAGCATTACTCCAAGGTATTTAACCGCTGCTTTAGACCTGATTGTTTGGTTACCAACCTGAAGGTTGGCAAACTCTACCGTGTTCCGACTGGTTATGAGGACAGCTTCTGTCTTATGGTCGGCTAGTTCCAGTCCAGCGACTGCTAGCCACTCCTTTATTCGGACAATTGCTTCATTTGTAGCCGATTCAACTGCACAAATCTGCTCAGCAACTGTCACGACGGCAATGTCGTCAGCGAATCCAATTACCGTAACTCCTAGGACAGATCCCTGTGGAACTCCTGCAGTGACGTTGTAGTATTTTACCCCTTCGTCTGTATGGTATCTCAACTTCCTGTTGTTAAAATAATTGATCAATATACGCAGGAAGTAATACGGTGTATCCATTCTAGCAAGTGATCTTCTAATGAACGACCAGTTTGCAGAGTTAAACGCGTTTTTAACGTCCAATGTTACTACTGCACAGTACTCCTTTGTGCCGTATAGCCATCTTTCCCCTTCGATAGCACCTCTTGCGATATCGACTACAGCCCTTATGGCGTCAACAGTAGAACGCATTTTTCTGAACCCAAATTGACGGTCTGAGAGAGCTCCTTTCTCGTCTGCCACTGCGAGTAATCTATTATAGATTATCTTCCCGAGGATCTTTCCCATTGTGTCCAGTAGGCAAATTGGGCGATAGGACGATGGTTCTCCTGGAGGCTTCTTTCCTTTTGGTAGCAGGACCAAATGTTGCATTTTCCATTTTTCAGGAAAGGTTCCTTCTTCAAGGCATCTCTGCATAGTCGTAATGAAGAGGTCTGGTCTCT
Organism: Cheilosia grossa; assembly: GCA_963082955.1. Lineage (NCBI taxonomy): Eukaryota > Metazoa > Arthropoda > Insecta > Diptera > Syrphidae > Cheilosia > Cheilosia grossa. The sequence goes on along the minus strand of OY720144.1, from coordinate 41,823,137 downwards.
TTTTTATGGCCGCCTTTACTGACTTATTTGGGATGCCGTCGGGTCCGGGTGCCTTGGTGTCACCTATCTTGCTGCATGCCTTTAGCAGCTCTTCCAATGTAATTTGTGGAATGTCCGTTGGACTGACCTTTCTTACGATATTGCACATAGTAGCTGGTATATGGGGGAAAAGGTGTTCTACTATGGATCTCAGCATTATTGGACATGTTATTGGAGGAGTCTTATAGCCCTTCAATTTGGTCATTACCATTCTGTATGCCGAGCCCCATGGGTTAATGTCGGCTTCCTCACAGAGGCGTTTGAAACATGTGTTTTTGCTCTCCTTGATGGCTCTAGTTAAGTTGCTTCTTGCCAGTTTAAAAATGTCCAAGTGTTGTTGGAAGTCTGGTCTCCTTCTTGATCGCCGGACATGGAGGCATTTTTTCCGGAGTGTCCTTATTTCTTCGTTCCACCAGTAACACGGTGCTGTCTTCCTTTTGTTTGATCTTCTAGGCATGGATGCATCGCACGCTGTGGTGATGGAGGTTGTAAGGTGATGTGCGAGGGTCTCCGCTGTTCCAGTTATTGTTAGATCTCCGTTCAACATATCTTCGAATGCATCAGTATCGAAAGATCTGTCGTTCCATTTTGGCCCGTAAGTTTTGGGGGCAGGGCTGGTTTCTTTAATTTCATTTCCATTATTACTACTTGGTGGTCCCTGTGTGAGTATTCCTCACTAACCCTCCACTTTATGGTTCTCAGGATGGAGTTGCTCACAAAGGTGATATCAATGATAGAGTCTATTCCAGCCTTCCGATAAGTAGTTGCACGACCCTTGTTAGCAATACCTATCGATAGGGGAGCGAATGTTTCCAGTAGGGCTTGTCCTCTCGTGTTGGTGAGTCTGCTGCCCCATTCTGTGGCCCACGCATTAAAGTCGCCTCCTATAACAACTGGTGCTCTCTGGAGCGCATCTGCCGTCAGATTGTCCAGCATTAGTTGGTACTCGCTAGCCGTCAAGCTGGGTCGGGCATAGCAGCTATAGAAGTGGATCCCATTTATTTTTGCACGCACGAAGCCTTCTGTTTGGCAGTTTATTTCTTGGAAGGCATATCTTCCACACATCACACATTATTATTCCCTTCGGGGCATTTATAGGGTTCGCTTATCATGATGACGTCCGCCCTTTCGTCCTTGGCAGTTTGTGCTAGGATATCCTGGGCTATTCTGCAGTGATTTAGATTTATCTGTAATATCTTCATGGTCTTTTACTTGTAATAGCTCTCCGGAAGACTGGGCATCTGGCACTGCCAGCTACATGTTTGGCGTCGTTTGGATGGTCTTTCTTGCAGCACATGCAGGATGGTGCCTTGTCGCAGTTCTTCGCTATGTGGCCTTCTGTTCCACATCTCCTACATAACTTGGAGCGGTCTTCATCGCTTTTGCATTGCCAGGCTAGGTGACCAAACTCTAAACATTTGAAGTACTTTCTAAGCAGGCACCGCTCGCGCATGCGGCAGTTAACCCATCCGATTTTAATTCTTCCAGCTTCTAGCAGCTTTCCTATGTCCTCTGTGGGGAGGCTAATCGTTGCTGTTTGGGTTCCTCTGTACGCTTTTCGCAGGAACAAGGTGTCTGACAGTGAGATTTCCACTCCAAACTGAGTTTTGATGGCATCGATTACGTCTTCCTTAGTAGTGACTTCATCTATGTCTTTGATCTCGAGGATAGTGCGGTGCGCAAGTGACCTTACATTCGCTTGTTCCGCTAAAACTTCACTGAGGATGCCTTTAAACTCGGTGGTCTTACTTCCCGTCTCCTTTAGTTGTATTAAGAGATCTCCCTTCTGTGTCCTCCTAATTCAAGACACTGCGTTTCCCACTGACTCCAGTTTAGTATCTGCCTTCACCTTGCGTAGTATCTCCGCGTAAGAGAGGGTCCCCGTCGTTTTAATGACAATAGCGTCCGGTCTATATTTGGGGTTTTTTGCCTCTTGTTGATTCGTTTTGTCGTCCTTCTTTTTGGTGGTATTTGACCCTTTTTTTCCTCTCGCCTGTTTATTGTTTGTGGCTGTATTTTCCTGCTTATCTCTGGTCACTGGGGTCTCAGTGCCGGATGTCGCATCCTTATCCTTGGTGTTTAGCAAGGCTGGGTGTTTTTGCTTACGCTTCGGCTCCGGGGGTTTGCCGTCCTTAACCTGTCTTCTCTTGGGTTCCGATGTCGCTTTTAACCACGGTGAGGTTTGTGAGGAATTGTTCTGGCGAATCACTTCCTTTGCTTTCTCATCGTGGAGCTGGATCGCCGAGAGCTCGTATAGAGCTCTGATGCTTTCGATAGCATCTCGCATCGGTTGGTGGATCGAGCGTCTTTTGCCATCTTCCAGCATTTCTACCAGGCCTCTAATTTGCTCACCTAGCTTGTGGAAATCAGATTGCCGGGTAGGTGGTTCGACCGTCAGCTTTCGTATTGCAGGTGACTCGCGTTGCTCCGTGTACATTAGTGATGCTGCTGGTTGGCCCACTGGTGACCTCAGCATCCTCGACCCCCCCTGGAAGGGGTTCACCTCGTTCTCCTCCATTGTTCCTCCGGGGTTTTTGTTTGGATTAGTTGTTGTCATTTCTATTGGGTCCCCACTCAAAGCCGCTATCAATGTTCGAATGTGCAGTCACCTAAGGATCCCATGGTTGTCTTTGCGAGCAGTGAGGCCGTGCGAGGGTTGACGCAAGCCCTTATGGGGTTTTGTACCAGAGCCGGATCGATGCTAACCAGGAATATTACATCTGGACCTACACCACCAACTAAATGGTGACGAAACATTGAACGTACTTTGAGTTTTGCCAATGTTTTAACGGGACGGGGGCGCTTGCAGCATTAGCCTGAAAGCCATTTCCGCAAAATTTCACTCTTGCTTACTCAGGTAACAGAATACTACAAGCGGCAGCCCTCATAGCTGTCATTCCAATTCTTTTTCCAGTATGCCATAATTAAGACCTTACTGGGCTCAGTCTTAATGCCGAAATAAAAGGGTTGTTGTCGGTCCGTTGAAGGAACGTAAAAGTTATTAAAAAAAAATAGCCACGACTATTCCGTCGTGAGCAGATACGTCTCGCCGCTGTTTCGATATTTCTGTATCCCACGTTGTGGGTCTCGCCAATTACATTATTCAGTATCCACCGTAGCCACCTTGAGGTGGGGGGCACTTTATTACAGACGGTGCCTATGCGTCTTGTCACAGAAAGTTCACAGGGGTTCCTGTGGCCTTTTTCGCCACGCCCTCCTTCTCTGCCGCTCTTGGTCGGGGACTGCTTATTGGGTATTCGCAGCTAACCTACATATCTGTAGGCCGTTCACCATCAGCCACCAGTGACCCCACAGTAGCCTGAGCTCGGCCCTTCCATCCTTGATGCACCGGCCCATCTGCCAAACTCCGAAACATAGTCAAGACTACCTCACGACTACTTCACGGAGCCTATAGCATGATGTGGTGGTATTACACCGGATGACAAGGGGATGGGTCCCTGTCTACCACCTGGGGTATTCAACGTGTGTGTGTGGATGTTTGTGAAATTGTGTTCAGTGCTTTTGATTTAGTTTTGAGTGGGTATGAATTGCTTGTCTGATGACAGTGGTGCGAAAAAGTTTTCTTTCGTGTGGTTGATAAATATTTTAAGTGTTTTGTGGTTTATGTATTATATTTCTTTGTGGATTATTATTTATGTGTTGTGTGTTTGTGCTGTTGAGAGAAGCGGTTGGGTAACTAATTAATATTTTAAATTTTTTTTTTTTTTTTTTGATGAATGTTTTAATATATGTGTAGATGCGTGGAATTTGTTTTCAATTAGTGACGGTTTGTGTGGTAGTTGTTTTTTGTTGATTTTGGGGTTGTTCCTGGTTATTGTTTTCTGTTGTATGAGGTTCGTTTATTGGTAGTGGACAAAGTTTTGCTATTGGTCTTTTAAGAATTCCTCGTTGCGTTTTTATTGTTACGACGCGGGTAAGGTTGTCTGATCCTGGGTGAGTTTGTATGATGCTGCCACTCGGATAAGTCGTGTTAGAGTTGATGTCCTGTGAATTAATTGGGTAAGTACATTTTCTACCAGTCCTGTACAGTGAACCTGAATCTTTCTTTTGCCTTCCTGTGTAGCGAGATTTGTTGGCTGCGTCGGCAACTTGAAGATCCAAGACGATAGCAGAAAAATATGTGAGTGTCCGTCAGTCGCTGAATTTCACCTATTCGATTCCTGATGAATGTCTCCCATCGTGATGCCGGCGAGAGAATCCATGCCAGTGCTATGGTGGAGTCCGTCCAGGCGTGAATTGTGATGTTGTTGAGCTCGAGTGTGGTTACTACGTAATGTAGCAGTTTAGCCAGGATAACAGCACCGCAGAGCTCCAGACGTGGAAGACTAACCGGTTGCACTGGTGCGACCTTAGACTTGGATATCAAGAGGTGCATATGTACATTCCCTTCGCTGTCTTCTGCCGAAGATAAACTGCTGCTCCATACGCCTTCTCCGACGCATCACTGAAGCCATATATCTGCATCAGAAAATAGATCGTCGACATACATTTCGGAACGAATCATCTTTGCAGCTCTTGGATGCTGGGTTTCTGCCGCCTTAGCCACTTCCATCAATGTCCGAATGGCTAGATAAGGAGCTGAAGCCGTACCAAACGTTACCGTTTTGAGGCGAAATACCTTTAATTGGTCTGCTGGATGATTGTGCCAAAAAATCAGTTGGTAGTTTGGGTCCAACTCGGTTACCCATATCTGCCGGTACATTTTTTCTATGTCCGCTGAAAAAGAGAAACGATACAGACTCCAACATAGAGTCACATCAGTGACGTTGTGTTGCAGCGACGGGCCAGTCATCAGGTGATCATTTAAGGAAGATCCGTCAGATGTCCTGTATGATGCATCGAAGACAACTCTCAGTCGCGTAGTGGAGCTTGTTTCCTTAAGGACGGCATGATGTGGAAGAAAATAGTGACCTCTGTTGAATATGTCGTCTTTGTCAACTTCACTCATGTGGCCCAGCTTCAAATACTCCTCAATGCAAGAAGCGTATTGGTCATGCAATTGTTGATCTGCTGCTAGACGTCTCTCCAGGGACCTGAAACGTTGAAGAGCTCCTTCGCGTGATCTACCTAGTACGGGATGAACATTTTCTTTGAATGGTAGTGCTACTTGATAGCGTCCATCTACCATACGCTTAATGTGTTGCATAAAATGTCCCTCACAAGCAGTGTCTTCAGTGGTTTCGTGGCGTGCGAATGGAGTTTCTTCAAGTTCCCAGAATCTTCGAAGTTGCGTGTCAACATCGGATGTTTGGAAGAAAGCCCTGATGGATCGAGGAGCAACTGGTGATCTGCCGAACAAAATCCATCTCAGTCTGGTGTTTTGAGCAACAGGAACGTTTTTATCTGGGTGACGTGACATCTCCGGCAACATAATGTCAGCTAATACGTCGCTGCCCAACAAAAGATCGATTTTAGCTGGTTTATAAAACGATGGATCCGCTAATTGTTAACCGGTGAGGTGCCTCCAATCCCCAACGGATAGGATTTGGGTTGGAAGATGCCCAGACAGTGACTGGAAGATTAACGCCTGCGTGGTTGTTTCGAAGGCTGTATGGTACGAAGCAAACGTTATGTCCACAACCTTTTTACAAGTGCCACTGCTGACCAAACCCAACCCGGACACCTCGACATCAGTAGATTTTGTTTTTAAGCGGAGAAGTTGCACGGCGGACTCCGTGATAAAAGATGCTTCAGATCCAGAATCAAGCAATGCCCGGAGTGGTATGCTATTTCCGGATGACGTCTTTACCTTCACAATTGCTGTAGCGAGTAAAACCTGTGTGTTGACATCATGCATTGAGTGATGGTTTCTCACGCCGGAACTGGTTGAAGACTGCTCTTCGATGGATGGATGGAAAGCTGGAGCTTCACTATTAAAAATTGAGGTACTATATGTTTGTGTTGGATGTGGTGGTTGAACATTTTGAGTGTTGGGTGGAAATGAATGTGAAAATTGATTTGTGTTGTTTGTATTGTAAAAATTAGAACTGTATGGGTTATTGCGAGTAGTGGAGGGGTTTTTAGAAGGGTTTAATTGCGGGAATGAGTTTTGTAAATGAGAAGCATTATTTGTACTATTGTGTAAGAGTGAATGATGTGGCTGACGAATGACTGTACGCTAAACAATTAATACATAGACCTAATTTATTCACATTTTGATATTTATCAGAAATGCTCATTTTTAGAAATTTATTACATTTCCTGATAGCATGCTGACCTTTGTTGCAAAGCTTGCAAGTGAACTTCGAGGTGGTTTGTTGAGAATGGAACGAATTTCGCTGTGATGCCTTTTTGGATGGATCTAACGATGAACGAGCCTGTTGATAGCTCACCGCTTCCAGGGTACGGAATCTAGTCTTGAAGAACTGGGTGAATTCCGCGAAAGTGGGTAGCTCCTTACTGTCCTTTTTGGATCCCAGCTTTTCCTCCCAAAGCTGCTGCGTTTTCGACGGAAGTTTTTGCAACAGTGTTGAACGGGCACAATTCGTGCAGAATTCGCTACTTCTCCTTGGATTTTGTGGCATATGATGAGGTTCGCCAATGGTTGGTAGGCAACATCAAGCAGGTCGTATAAATAACTCACATGGTTTGAGAAATTTATAACGTCCTCGTTGGATCCTTCGAATGTGGGGATCTTTTCTAGTCTATTGATGATTCCTGTTTGTTCAGCGTTCGCCATATTGAATGTTCTTCTTTTTTTTCTCGTTACTAGTATATTTTTGTCAGTTATTGACAAGAACTACTTTATGTATATCAGGTGTGATATATTTGTGTGAAGAAGAAAAAAAAATATTTTTCTTTTCGTGGGTTTTCAGGTTGTTTGTTCAGTGTTCTCCTGGAGAATTTTTGCATAATATTCTTTCGAATTTTGAACACCACTTTTCACAATTCACTCGCGATTCACAAATTTTCTTTTAGGAACTTTGGTCCTGCAATTAATTTATTTTTAATTGCGGAGCTTAGTTCGATCACTTGAATCCTTTCAGGGACATATATTTTACTTGTATATGTTTAATAAGGATCCTACCGACTGCGCCAATTAAATTGAACAAAATATATATTTCTTTTATTCTGAGCCGATCTGCTCATTTTCATTGACAAATCTAAACTGAACTAATTTACAAATCTACTCTTATTTATACTTAGATTTTAGGCGGCGTCCATAAAAAATCTCATGATGATAACCAAAGGCGTCGGTCATAACTCACAAAGTTCAATGTTCGCAGCTGATGATAACCAAAGGTATCGGTCATAACTCACAGAGTTTATTGTTTGCAGCTGAGGATGAAAGTGGACACTTGTCCTTTCCCTGATTACAGGAATAGTCGTCCCTCCGCTGGTGTCATATTACTCGTGTTGATAAGATCTTCGTCAGGGTTGTGTCTTCCTAACATAACTTGCGCACTATAGGGTCATGTTAACCGAGTTTTTTGCCGCAATTGGGCGAATTAGGACTGGAGGTAATGTGGTTCCAACAGAACGAAGCTACGGCACAGACTGCGCGAGCCACAACCGATATTCTGGGGGCAGCGTTCCCGGGTCGGGCAAGATCGCCCGATTTAACCGTTCCAGACTTTTTTTGTGGGTTTTTTTGAAGTCCCTTGTTTACGTGAACAAGCCCAAGATCCTAGAAACCCTTAAGGACAACACTCGACACGAGTGCGAGAATCTGTCGCTCGAAGTTCTCGCCGAAGAGGTGAAAAATGCCATAAAACGAACGAGATCAATTGTGACGGCGTCGATTTGGCCGATATCATCTCTCGACTTGACCAGTAAAATTCTAATGTGGTATTCGATTGGGCGCTCTCAGAGCACTTTTTTGCCCTCAGAGCAATTTCTATGTTCGTTTGGTCAAAAAAATAGCAATCTTTTTCAGATTTCAAAGCACTTTTGCGAATCTAAATATTTTCTCAGATTTGATTCAGATTTACCAATACAAGCGCATTTGAGTTTGACAACTGGTGGAGTTTGTTTACATTTTCGTGAATTTCTTTTACAGCAAAGAAAGTCATTGCATCACTCGATGCTCTATTTTTGTAAATTATTTATGTAAAAATATTTAGAAATCAATCGGGACGGAAATTTCGAATGTTTTAATATAAAATTTAACCAGTGAATGGAAAGCGCATATAAAAGTGTCGAAGACTGCACATATTCAAGTCGCACGAATATCGACACAAAAAAGAGCTATAGCGTTTTTTATGTTCGATTAGGCTCACGAAATCTGAAATCTGAGGGCAAATTTGAAGAATCTCAAACGAATACCACATAAGGATTCAAATAAACATAATCAAAAAAACAGAATGGAAGTTTTTCATTTAGAAAAAAAATTAGAGCCAAACAACATCGGATGACTTCTTTTGGCCCACCTTGTGCATAACATACTATCAGATACGGCCCACATTTTCGATTCACTGGGAATTGTTGGTCCCGTAATAGTTTGGCCAAAATATTCAATCAATGAACTATGGGCTTTAAAACTGGATTGGGACGCAGCATTACTGAGGAGAACCTTATCTTTCAAGATCACAAAACCAAGAGAAAAAACAATAAACGTTCAAAGTCAAATAAATTTTATTTATGTGCGCTTCGTGCGGAGATACAAAAAGAACTAAAACAGTTTATTCGTGAAAGCAAAAATACAAGAGGAATAATGACAGATGCATGTACACATTCACATATGTACTATCATTGGAATTATCAACACCCTTCCTCAATGTGAACCTCTATTTTTATATATTTAATTACATTAACATTAATTAATTTAAACTCATTAATTTTACAAAATGACAATGCTTCTGTTTCGACAGATTTTTAGGGAGTACATCGGCTATCATGTCATTTGTTGAAACGTATTTCAGCTCGATGTCGCCACTTTGAATTACCTCTCGAACGAAATGGTGCCTGATGTCAATATGCTTTGACCTGGCATGGTAAACAGGATTTTTAGCCAGATTTTGTGCGCTGAGATTGTCACCATATAAGACTGTCGGTAAACGGGTATCACCACAGCCGATGTCAATGATGAAACGCCTTAGATGCAGTGCCTCTTTTGTAGCTGACAAGGCCATATACTCGGCCTCTGTGCTACTCAAAGCCACACAATCCTGTTTTTCTGATTTCCACGAAATGGGACCGCCTGCTACTATGCCATTCTGCTGTATCTTACTCTTCATACATGTCCTACACTGCAGGCAGTCTGCGAAATCCACGTTTTATATACCAAGCACCATCCTGTTTTTCGCAAGATTCATCAAACTTGCATTATTTAAATGGCCATATCTGTTATGCCTTATGCCACACTTTTGCACTAGGCTGCGTCGCACCAAAACACAAGTTGCGTTTGCCGTCGAACACAAAAAGTTTATTTCTTTTCTGCGCTGTCAATATCTGTGCACCTTGTTGACTTACGAGCGCATTCTTGTGGTCGAAAAACACTGTGCAACCAGTCTTGCTTTGCTTGAGGTAACATAGCTGTGATGGCTTCACGCTTAAAGTAATAATTGCCAACGCCTTTTCATCAAGTAAATTCCACTGCGTAGTTTCTGTCACCGGCCGAATTTCTTTCGACCACCTTCCACACCTCTGAGTGCACCAACACGCTGCGCATCTGAATGCTCTAGGTGTCATAGTTTCCTTCATCTAACTTCTCGATCTGATACATTGAAGCCATGATAACCGCGCACAATCCGAAATAACCGCGTAACTCGTGAAATCTAGTTTATCAATAAACTACTTTAATCACTCTTGTGAGTCTCGTCCTGGGTCAAATAAATTTTATTTATGTGCACTTCGTGCGGAGATACGAAAAGAACTAAAACAGTTTATTCGTGAAAGCAAAAATACAAGAGGAATAATGACAGATGCATGTACACATTCACATATGCAAAAATGGATGTACTATCATTGGAAGTATCACCAATTACCTATGGACAGGTTCACAAAAAAGACAGCCTTTCGGAGAGACCTTGTAAAATTAAACAATCTTAAGATTCCTCGCCACATGATAGTAAAAGATGCAACCGATATCGAGCTTCATGCCTTCTCAGACGCCTCGCAACGAGCCTATGGTGCTGTGGTGTATTTAAAGTCAACCAATACAAGGGGAGAAGTCAATGTTGAATTGGAGTGCGCTAAAACTCGAGTCGCACCAATTAAACAGCAAACCGTTCCTAGTCTGGAACTCTGTGCTGCCAAACTCTTGGTACAGTTAGTAAAAATGGTAAAGTAAAGCCTACCCATTAAAATTACACAAACAACGTATTTGACAGATTCACAAATTGTATTGGCCTGGATACATACATAGTCGCCACTTAAAACCTTTGTAGCCAATCGCATTACAGTATTCCAGGACGAAACATCAAAAACACAATGGAAGTTCATTCGATCACAACTGAATCCAGCCGATCTACTATCCCGACGCGTTTTTCCTCAGCTTCAGGTTTCAAGGCCCAGAATTTCTAAAGAATCCCCAATCAGAATGGCCAAACCAACCATTAAGGGAACAATAAGAGGAAGTCCCAGAAATAAAAGTTATTAAAACCATTTTACGAGCCATATCCTAGGATCATTTTCTTAAACGAGTCAATCATAAAATCTCGTTTAAACTTCTACAACGGGTGACGGCATATGTTATACGTTTCATCAGTAATCTCAAAAGAGCAGAAAACTACAGACATCTAGACAAAGGGCTAACTGCACTCGAACTTAAGGCAGCAACAACAACGATTGTGAAACGTGTCGAGGAAACCGCTTTTCCAGAGCATTTATCATCCCTAACTAAATCTGGTTATGTTCTTCAAAGCAGCCATTTGAATACTCTCACACCGTTTCTTGATAATAGAAATATAATAAGACTCGGAGGACGATTAGAAGCCTCTAATTTACATCTTGAACTTGTTATAGACCTTACAACTCAAACATTTCTGGGAGCGTTAAAACGGTTTGTAGCAAGACGAGGCTGTCCAGCAAAAATATTTTCGGACAATGCGACGAACTTCATGGGCGCTCGTAATGAACTCAACGAGCTATACTCAAAAGTTTTCACGGAAGTAGGCCAGACATCTATCCAGACGCATTGTGCCGGAAACCAATTCCCCCACGCTCGCCCCACTTCGGAGGTTAAGCAGCTATTAAGCCCGCTAAACACCACGTGAAGCGGATATTTTCGGTTGCATCCGTGACACAAAAAGAATTAACAACGGCGCTTGCTCATATAGAAGCGGTTCTAAACTCTCGACCATTAACACCTATGTCATCCACCCCTGGACATTTTCTAATTGGAGCAACACTAACTGCAATGGTTGATCCAGAATTCAAAAAATTACAACTTACTCATGTTGCTAGATGGAATCCAGTAACATCGCGAATGGACTAACGAATACGTGCAAGAAATACAACAAAGGCAAAAGTGGAAACATCTCCAAGAAGATGTCCAACCAGGAACACTAGTTCTAATTAAAGAAGATAATCTACTTCCTCTTAAATGGATGATGGGGCGAATTTTAAGAACGATCCCTGGTGATGACAGGTAACCCTCGAGTGGTTGATATTAAAACCGCTACAGGGGAAATAAGACGATCTATCGCTAAAGTACGCCCGCTTCCTACCGAAATTCAACCAAACAAACCAGTTGAATCCTCTAGCAAACCTCTGCCTACTGCAGCTCAACGTTCACCGTAAGAAAACGACTGAAGCTACTAACCAACCTCACAGCTTATAAAAGGGAAAAAGGTTCACGCACCCACTACCAATACAAAAGCAACAGGAATCCATTGACAAACCTAATCGCAAACGAAGTAATCCAGAATCTCCTCCCGTGACGCACCGAAAAGTAAAAGTAAATCCAATCAAAATGCATCTTATGGGTTTTATTTCTACTAGGCACTGCCTTGCGACAAACCACATCAGAACCAAATACAGTAAAAATTCAGCACTTTGGATAATACTTTGAAGAGATCAGCTCATTCTAGAAAGTAATTGGGAATTAAGGAGTTTCGCGGAGGGGGGAATTTAAGCGGTTAGGGCAAAAGAAGGAGACCAAATTAAAGTATTGCTGTTTTAACAATTTTTTTCGTGTAATTTTTAACAATTTATTTTATTTTCCATTCAATTTCATTTAAATATACTCAAAATTTCTAGTTCTTAAATTCAATTAAATTAATTTAAACAAAATTCTTGAAAATAAGTTAACTGGCTCAATCAACGATTCGTCACATAACAGGATGAATTATTTAATTTTTCCTTGACAGTGAACTATAAAGTAGCATTATGGCATTTTAAAATAATTTTCAGGGGGTGACATAGGGTGGTCCAAAACTTTCGGAAGACGAGCTGATCGTGCTGAGATATCCATATTTGGGGAAGTTCACAACTGGCCGCCGAACTTCCAGGTAGGGTGGGATAAGTTATGGCCGCGCTGAATCTGAAAAGAATTTTCGGAAATTCAATGTAGGCACGATATATGTTTTGTAAATAGGTATTGTTGGTGTGTGAGGACAAGAACCCTCACCATTCCGGCGACTGAAGTCAAGCAAAAGCAAGATTGCCCTGCTCCTCGCACCCAACACTCCTCCTTCTCTATCACATCTTATCCAGCTGTCAATTCCTCATCCAATTTCCTGTCATTTTCAAATCCCAACGTCCTTCAACTCCTAATACATGCCTATTACAAAATGTTTGAGGGAAGTGGGGCTCATGATCGTAAGGAAAAACAGATTTTGCTGCAGAGAGATCATATATTTAGGCTAATTGTCGGCGATGGATGCTTGAGAACAGGCACCGACAAGATAACGGCGGTCGAGAAGTTTCCAGTACCAAAAACTCCAAAGCAGCTCCGTCGGTTTCTGGGGATGACAGGGCGGTACAAACGAATCCTACCGAACTTTACAGCACTAGCTGCACCAATGACCGACTGCCTTAAGAAAGAAAGGCAACACATTTTCCATGACAGACGATGCACTTAACGCGTTTACAAAGCTTAAGGCGACTTTGGTGTCCGCACCAGTGGCGATTCCTCTCAGTTAGCTAGTTTAGCGGCGCTAAACCAAGAAAAATTCTTTGAAATACAAACGTTAAGGTTAAAGTAATTATGAAGATTATTAATTGCAATAATCAATCACATACTAAATAACAAAACTACCTATTTACAAGTCATATTTTCCTACACAAACACATAACACAATCCTACCATACAAATAGTTACCTTTTCTTAAGCGTTAAAATTTGCGATACCAAATTCCCTGCCTGTACACCACACACACGATCCGAAACTCTCATAAGAAAAGTCTCCCGCTTGTAGCATGTAGCATGTGACAATCCTCCCATACAAAAAGTTTCCCTTGAAATATTCTTTAGCGTTAAAATTTGCGATACCAAATTCCCCGCCTGCACACCACACACACGATCCAAAACTCTCATAAAAAAGTCTCCCGCTTGTAGCATTTTAGCGCAAAAATTTGCGCTACCAAATTTCATACAATTTATATAAGAATGTGCCATCGAAGCAAAGCCCAGTAAAATAAACTGAAGGGTTAGCGCGAACAAAAGCGATAAAACTTGAGGGTGGATTGTAAGCAGTTATAAATTTTGTGCGTTCTCTTTTTTTGTACTTTCGTATATTTCTCTTTCCAAGGAAATTGTAGCAAGAAAAGTAAGAAATTGTCGTTATTTGATTGAGTAAATAGTGTTATTGACCAACAGTTCAGTGCGAATTTTTTTATAATATTACCTATTTTATATTTGCGTGGATTATTAATGTAAGTAAATAATATATTTTTGGTGCTTTGGAATATGAGAGTACACTCTTGTTTTTTTTTTTTTTTTTTTTTTTTTTTTTTTTTTTTTTTATTTGTGAGAAGTGATAATATGAAAGTAATGCAAAACCCCTAAAAATAATGTTAGGCAGATTATAAATTTTTTTTGTTTTAAACTTTCCGTAGCTAGCCCAATGCTTCAGACCAGGAATCGCCACTGGTCCGCACCCATTTTGACAAATCCGGACTTTAAGAAACGATTTTTTTTTACATTTTAAATTCATTTTTATTGAGCTATCTCTTTAAACGCAGGGGCTTAGTGGTTAGTGTGTTGGACTACTAAGCGAGGGGTCCCAGGTTCGAATCCCGCAAAAACCCAAAATTCCAACTTAGGGTTTTTTCCACTGCGCCACCTCTCGCGAACGTCTGACAAACATCCGAGAGTATAACTGTTTTAAGAGCTTCTCAATTAGCCGTTTGGAATCGGCATAAAATTGTAGATCCCTTCCATTCGTTCCAAAAATGAAACTCACACAAAACGAATGGTTGTGAGAAGCTAGGCCTTGGGTCCCTACGGACCTGTTGCGCCAACTATATATATATATCTCATTAAACTTACATACTAGACAAAAACGATTAAATCTAATTTAAAACTAACATTTTTCTTATTCTAGCTTACTGGCTCTAAGCGAGCGCTCAATATCCTTAAAATTACTGCCTTTCGGCCTTAAATCTATCTATATCTATGATTTGTTTTGTTTTTTAATTTTCAAGAAACTTTTGAAAACTTGAATTCTTTATTAATATTTTGTTTAAAACTACCTAATCTACTTAACCTGAATTACCTGTAATCAGGGTGGTGAGCAATCAAATCGATTGGTCACCATCCTGATTACGTCCATGGACGCCTGACAGCCGCCCACCGAGACCCGAGCGAGGCCGTAAGCGTCGTTCGAGTCTCGGCAGCACTATTCATGTTGGCTAGCCCAGCCCCTCCCAAAGACCCCCTACTATAAACCTAAACCTACAAACTTAATATCTAACTTAAAACTAAGGAGGATGCTACGTAAGTAGCGCACCGACCCGGGAGAGCGTATCCGCTCTCACCTGTTCGTCAAGCCACCAAAATTCGGTGAACTGCTTGACCGTATCGACCCTGCGGTACTAAAACGGAGGAGCTCCTGAGCATTGGCGGCGTACCCGTCGTGGATGAGCCGCTTATCCCTCGCGCCGCGTTGGCTGTGGTAAAATATCGGCACACCATCTTTTGTCTGGACTAACCCTTTCATATCTTGTAACGTAATTATCTTTTGCGTGAGTTAGGGAAAAACTATTTATTACACTTCTTTGCCCCACGCTGGCAGTCCCTTTTTTGGGGCCCCACGTTGGGCGCCATCCTGTAACGTAATTTTCTTTTGCGTGAGTTAGGGAAAAACTATTTATTACACTTCTTTGCCCCACGCTTTCAGTCCCTTTTTTGGGGCCCCACGTTGCGTGTCATCCTGTAACAAATTATTTTTGAGTGATTATAGGGAAACGAAATTTACACATTATGGCCGCGCATTCGGCGTCACCCTGTAACAAAAATAACCCTTTAAAAAAAAAATTTACGCATAGTAAATTCCCTGGCCGTGTATGTAACCTACGTATTCTAAAATCACACGGCGTTTGCTTCTAATAACCTCCAGCCATCGAACAACCCTTATGACCATATCACTACAGGAACCTCCTATGGTCAATCCAGGCTGCCTAGCAGAGGGTGTTCGGACACACAGTAGCGTCAGGCATGCTAGCTAAGCTCCGTCCTAAGCTCGTCGGAATGGGGGGGATCTTGCTACTTAAGGCCGAACGGTGTCACATTGTATTTCATGCCTGTCTCGAGATGTCATTTGAGAAGAATATTCATTCGAAAGAGAGCGAAGCCCGAAAATTGTCTGAGAGTAGTCCATGGGTTGATGTAAGTCAACTTGCGATTAGCTAAATCATCTTGAGTTGCAACCGTTGGGTGCACGGGAGAGAGAGCAAGGTGTAAGGGCTCCCACGAAGTGTTTACCCACCCCTATGGTGGCACGGACGATAGTCCATAAGACCACCACCATTGGTAACTATGTCACTTCAAACAAATTTCGTAGTCACCCCTTAGCAAGAAAAGAGAGGGTTTAACCTCTCTTGTACGAACCTAATCCGTCTTGTCCACAACGATCATCACATCCAAGTTCCAAAACCGTTTCTATCCCATAATCATACTACTCAATGTCTTCAATACAAACAAAAGAGAATCGAGGTTTACTATACAAAATTCAATAAGTTATCTTTATTGTACCCAAAAATAAACCTAGATAGACTACGCAAATTCTGGACGTCCTACGCCAGACGAATAGCATTTAACTAACTAAAGGTTTTAACAAACTGAATGACTTAAAGCTACGCTCAAAGATAATTAAAGAGTAAAGGGGGTTTATAAACAAAAAAAAATCAGCGTCTCCGAAAATATTCTCAAACTATAAATACAATTTTCCACCATCTCATGGGATGGTCGGTTTCATCTAATCAGAGTATTTCTCTAAATACGTTAAAACAAACGAATTTATTTATTTATTTATTTATTTCATATCATCTACTAGCTAAGCTATACAGATTACAATATAAGTATAAAAATTATATAAAGACAATGTACTTAATACTAAGATAATGCTGCCAAATTAAGTATAACACTTTTGAAGCGATCACGTGAATAATAAAGATCAACAAAAATATAAACATCGTTGAATGAAACAATAGCTCTGGACATGGGCTCATTATGGCCGTAATTAGTTCTATGAACAGGTCGAAGAAGAAGGTTTCTTTCCCTTAAAGGTCTAGTTGGGGCATAGATTGGCACTAAGCTTAAAAGAGATGGACATTTAATGTGATAGCATAATAAATCCCTTATTAGCATGATGTCATGGGCTTTTCTTCTAGAACATAAAGTTGATATGCTCAACAATTGACATCGAGTCCGGTAAGAAATTTCAAAATCCCAGCTCATTTTCCGGAAAATATATTTTGTGAAACGCCTCTGGATCTTTTCAAGGCGATCTGAGTCAATTTCATAAAATGGGGTCCATATAACATCAGCATATTCAAGCAACGATCTAACCAACGTAATAAAAAGCGAAATAAGGGTATGCGGATCCGAAAATTCCCTGCTATTTCGTATTATAAAACCACAAAGCTTATTTGCTTTGGCAATTACGTGGTCAATATGAGATGCAAAGGTGAACCTCGAATCAATTATAATGCCAAGATCTTTCACTTCATCGACTCTGTTTAGTCCAATAGTGTCGATTTCGTACTGAAACTCCAAATGATAAGAACTTCTGTAGAAGGATATTACACAGCATTTTTTAATATTCAAGTGTAGACAATTTTTGACGCACCAGACAGATAAGTTTCTTAGATCATATTGTAAAAACTCGCAGTCAAGTGAAGTTTTGATTTTAAGAAACAACTTTAAGTCGTCTGCACACATCAAGCAGTGGGAATATTTTATTGCACACGATATGTCATTGATAAAAATTATAAACAGGAGCGGACCCAAATGACTACCTTGTGGTACTCCCGAGCTGCACCCAAACGATCGTGAAAAGTAATTATCTATTTTGACTCTTTGAATCCTGCCAATCAAATAAGATCTTATCCAATCAAGCATTGCTGAGTGAAATCCGAAACATTCAAGTTTTCTTAGCAATATTAGATGATTGACGGAGTCAAATGCTTTACTGAAGTCAGTGTAAGCACAGTCGACTTGATAACCATCTTCGATTACATTGATGGTATAATGGGACAAGCAAGCTAAATTAGTGGTAGTGAACCTACCAGTGACGAAACCATGTTGTGTATCACAAAAAAATTCCTTAACTGAAAATTCAATTTTCGATTTAACCATACTTTCGAAAAGCTTAGGCAAAGCGGATAATTTGCAAATTCCTCTGTAATTTTCAATATCGTTTTTGGATCCAGATTTAAAAATTGGAATAAGAAAAGACGATTTCCATTCATCAAGAAAAATACCGGAGGACAGAGACATGTTAAAAATATGATGGAGGGGGGTGAAAATAGCTTGGGAACACTTTTTAAAAATAATTGCAGGAATACCATCGGGACCTGGAATTGAATTGGGTTTAAGATTATCAAGAGCCAATATAATTTCTTGAGGACTAAGTTGGATGAGGCCGATATCAATTCTGCATTCGGTAGCAGGTACAAAACTAGGTGTATCAGGCTTTGTATAAACAGATTGAAAGAATTTAGCAAAAAACTCTAGTGTTGTATTAACATCTCTAGATTCAATGTTTTTATAAAGCATGGATCTCGGCAGACCAGTCGATTTTCTTTTGCTATTTATGAAGGTCCAGAAGCGTTTGGAGTCAGTTCTTATTTGATTTTCAATTTGAATAACGTAATTTGCCTGTAGAAATTTGCTTAAGGCAAGAAAGTCCTTACGCAGTTTGTCAAAATGAGCATAATCCACAGGGCTGTTGGATATTTTGAAATTTTTGTGAGCCTTGTTTTTAAGGTTCTTAAGGTGAGAGAGCCTTCTATTGTACCAAGGAGGCTTAGAAGGGACAAATGTCTCAGATTACTGTTCCAATCTATGCTACGAAGGTAATCATTCAAACCATTAAAATCAGTTTTTAAAAAATTAAATGTTTTAACCAGATTGCTGTCAGTTTCTAGAAAATCGTACACCTCAATTTCAATCGAAGTCTCATTATGGTAAATAGAATTGTTTAACAAAGAGTATGGGGCTTCAAAAGTATTTGCCTTAATCTCATCACAGCAGATAAAAACAAGATCAAGTATTCTATTTTGTGAATTTTGAATTGAGCTTATTTGACACAAATTATGGGATATTAGGAAATCAATTAAAATAAATTCAATATCTTTCTTTAAGTTACATGGAACAAGCATTTTATCGTCATCGGACCAAGACCAAACAATGTCTCCAACATTGAAATCGCCCAAAATACATACACTGTTGGCGATATTATCGCACGAATTTGTACGTCACTAGGCCAAAAATTAGCATCAAAAATTAAGTTAGCGAATCTGAGAGGGACACCAATTTTAAAATTTACAAATTTCAGTTTGGATATATCTTCATAATTTTTTATAAGTTTAGAACACAAGAAACTAGACTTGTTTACTTTTAACGTTGAAGAAATGTAGTCAATTATATTTCCAGAAGTGGTATTAGGATGAAAACTTGAGAGATGATACCATTTAAGCTTACGAACGACATGTAGATCGGTTGCTACATCATTCGTACCAACAACACGAGGTGGACGACTAATAGCATCAGCAGCAACAATAGTAGAAGGCGGTTGATGACCGACCAAGACGGGGCCGGCATCAGCATGAACATCGGTGGCCACTTAACTTCTGCCTCTGACCAAACGAAAGGAAAAAAAAACAACTCCCCCTCAACCAACACAAAATTGTCTCGCCACCTCGAAGCACGCACCAAAAAAAATATATTCGTGGAAAAGTACTGGGTACGCCCCCAAGCCACTTTTTGTCGAGATCGTATGACTCTTAAACAACGGCAGTGCGAACAAAGCCAACAAGTACCGCTCAACCCTATATGTGTAATACACCGCGAATGCAGCTGCCTATACCTCATATACCAGGGGTAGCGAACCCGTGGCATACGTAGCAAGGGTGGCACGCGACGCGACGGCCTACTAGTGGCACGAAGATCTAAAAAAGGTTCGCGAGCCCTGTCTGCACGATACTATGGTACAGGTACACTGCTTGCGACATACAAAAAAAAAACTACCACGCCATACCTCGTCATTGCCGTGGTGTGTTCTCCCAAATTCTTAGTTTCATTTCTATTGGTTCACTTTTTTGTTTCTTTTGTTTTTCTGTATTCCTCTCATCCTTTGCCGCCGCCACCATAGCCATGATGCCATCTATGAGCGGATAGTTTCGACAATATCCCAGACGCATGAGGATGCCCCTTATCTAATATACCAACAATCCTACAATCTATATGAAGAAATGCCTCACGCGGGATAAAGCCAGACCGAAGCGTACATTAAATTGGGGTAGTAACCCCCTGAGATCAGGTTATTATCGCTGGCCATCGCCCTTGCGACGTGCCTCCGAATCACCTTAATAAGGAAATTGTCAATCCTATTCAGTCGAGCCCCATTGTATAGGGTCCTGTTGGGATAATATTTTATGTACTGAGATTCAGGAGTTCTAAACACCCCTAGACAGGCCCTTAGACATTGTCTCTCAAACACCCGAATCTTTTCCATATAGGACGGCGCTATATTGAACCACATGGGACAGCCATAAGCGATGATAGGCCTTATAAGGGCCACGTAGCAAATGACCTTCACCCTGGAATCAAGTTGACTGCTGCGAAACAGTCTCCTTGTCAGAGCGTAGGCCCTCTTAGCCCCAGCAAGACAAGCAGCTATATGTTTGTCAAAATACAGATACTGGTCGAACCAGATGCCAAGATACCGGACCACGTTTTTCACCGCCAATGGTCGCCCCTGCTGTCCAATAATTGTTAATTTTCTCCAGTTTTTTATGGTATCCCCAGAGGCCCCAGCCAATGTAGTTCTGAACAGGATAGTTTCCGATTTTTGGAAATTGATTTTCAACTTCCAGGCATCGCAATACCTCTTAATTTGCTCGAAGTCACGCTGCAGAAGGATGTTAATGACCTCGATTTTTGGTCCTGACCTGTACGCCACTGAATCGTCCGCGTACGCTATAGCATGTCTGAGGGAACCCACCAGATCACTTGTGTAAATATTAAACAGGACCGGAGAATTCACTGCTCCCTGTTGTAAGCCATTTTAAATTTCAAAAACCCTGCTCGAAGTCACGTTGCCAGCTTTGACAACGAACTTCTTTCCCATAAGCATGTCATAAATCATATACAGCAAAGGTTTTTGAATGCCCAATCCGGTCAGCTTATAGAAGAGCCCCTCCAACCACACGGTATCGAAAGCCTTCTCAAAGTCGACCAGGCAGGCACCCGTGCATTGCTTCTTACTCTTATTCCACTGAATGTCGGAAACCAGTTTCGACGCGGCATGAATAGTGTCGTGCCCCGCTTAAGCTTTTAATTAATGCTTGTTTTAAGCTATGATATGTTCCATATCATTGGAAGATAGCAGAATTTATAGTTATACCTAAACAAGGTAAACCTCCATCAGAAGTCACCTCATACAGGCCAATCTCACTTTTACCTGTAGGTATTATCAAAACTTTTTGAGAAACTGCTTCTTAAAAGACTAGACAGAATAATAGAACAAAGAAGGCTTATTCCCACCCACCAGTTTGGGTTTAGAAATAAACACTCGACAATAGATCAAGTACATCGTATAACAAATATTATAGAAAAATCATTAGAAGAAAAACAAGTTTGCTCTACACTATTTTTAGACGTTGCTCAGACTTTTGATAAGGTCTGGCATAAGGGCTTAGAGTATAAACTTCATAGGGATCTACCAAGACAATACTATGAGATACTTAAATCTTATATTTCAAATAGATTCTTTAGAGTTCGCTACGGTTCAGCGTATTCTGAACTCAAAGAATTGCAAGCAGGAGTTCCACAGGGAAGTGTTCTGGGACCAACCCTGTACTTATTGTATACTAGTGATATACCACATACAAACGATGTGATGATAGCTTCATTCGCAGATGACACTGCTCTTCTATCAACTGATAGATGCGTGACTAAATCCACAGAAAAGCTACAGAATTCTGTTAACGAGATATGTGATTGGGCTCAACGATGGCGAATTAGACTTAATGAGTCAAAGTCCACTCATATCAATTACAAATAAAAAAATAACGAACGCTCCTGTGGTTATTAATAAACACAGCTAAGTATCTGGGCATGAATCTAGATGCTAAACTGAAATGGAAGGAACATGTGAAAAAGAAAGTAGAAGAGTTAAATATTAGGTATAGAAAACTGTATTGGTTGCTAGGACATAACTCTGAAATGTCCACTGAGAATAAAATCTTAATATATAATCAAATACTAAAACCTGTTTGGACGTATGGTATCCAATTATGGGGTTGCACAAAGAAAACAAATGTACAAATAATACAAACATTCCAAAACAAAGTCCTTCGGGGAATAGTAAATGCCCCGTGGTATATTAGAAATAATGACTTGCATCGTGATTTGCAGATTGATCTTGTAACGGAAGTAATTAAAAAGTACGCAATTCGTCACAATGACCGTCTGCAGATGCATATTAATCCTGAAATAATAGACGTCTTAAATGTACGATATAATATTCGTAGATTAAGAAGAACTAAGCCTCACGAACTTATAATCTAAAAAATATGAGAACCCGTATTTAAATTATAATACCTTCTCAAACGCAACTGCACGTTGAAAGTAAAATCATTTGTCGATCTTTCTTTGATTGGTCATGATTAAGGAGGTGTTTTTAGTGCGGTTAGAGTCCCACACTACTCTGGGTTTCTAGCCCCATTGTGTCTTTCGAGATTTTCACCTCCAATAACAAAAAAAAAAAAAAAACAAAGTGCCCCGCTCTGAAGCCAAACTGGTTGTCCGGGATAATCTTATTATCCTCAACCCATTTCCAAAGAGATCTATTGACGACTTTCTCGATACCTTGCTAACATTCGGGAGCTAACTAATTGACCGGAGTTTAGCAGGGTTTGTCCTATCTTTATCCTTTTTCGGGATAGGGTGTACCACCGCTATTTTCCACTGCTCCGGATAATATGCATTATTCAGCGCATTGTTAAATAGTGTGGCGAAGATATCTATCGCCTCTAGCGGCAGGTGTCTTAATACGACGTTTGGGACACCGTCCACTCCCGCCGACTTATTCTTATTCTCTAAGCAACGAAAAAGCGTCTCGATCTCATTTAAAAATTCAATGCGTCGAGGAGATTCCGGTGCGTAAAGCGACACTACATACATCCGCCTCTGGCTATTGAGGGGAATGCATACGATGCAGCTTTTGAACACCTGGAACCTGCGCACGTCCCCGCTATATATGACCTTATGGCGCAAGCCTTTACGTACTAAGATAGCGACATCACGTCTCTGTGTGGAGTTGGGCCGTTGTTGTTGTTGTTGTTGCTGCTGCTGCTGCTGTTGTTGTTGTCTCTGCTGCTGCTGTTGCTGCGGCTGTTGTCTCTGCTGCTGCTGCGGTTGCTCTTTTTGCTTCTGTGTCTGTTGTTGTTGCAGTAGCTGTTTGTGTGCCAGCTGCTTTTTCTGTTGCTGTTGCTTAAGCAGTGCTTGTTGTTGTTGCTGCTGCTTAAGCTGTTTTTCCTGTTGTTTGTGTTGTTGCTGCTCAGCTTGGATTTGCTTCAGCTTTTGTTGTTGATGTTGCAATTTTTGCTGGCGCAGTTTCTCCCTCTTTTCGTCTACGGAATCCAGTAACTCTTGGAAAGTGTTACCTTCGCCCACGTACCGACCTTCGCCCCCTTCAGACTCGTACGAGTAGCTCTGACCATCCTCGTCTGGCTCGGCCTCTGTCAGCATCGCCGCTCCGTCTTGTTTTTGACTTCCTTTTTGCTGGTAACTTTTGTGTGGATTTCAGCTTTCGTCGCCTCTTTTCGACTTTTGTCGGTTCCTGCGACTGTACCAATTCATGCGTTTTTGGTGCTGCTACTGCTGCTTGCGTTGTTGTTGGTGGTGCTGCTAGTACTGCAGCACTTGTTGATGCTGATACTTCTTCTGTTGTTGTTGTTGCTCCCATTTGCTTCTGGTGGACTTGCCTTAAGAAACGATTTTACGTACAATGTGACGCTTCGACACCGGGAGTAGGAAGTATTCACTTCCAGATGGATGCTGCAAACAATGAGCATTGATGTCCGAGAAGCTTAATTCTGCTCAATGGAATAAGTGTGACGGGGCTTGAATGTTATGCGGCAGTTCTATCAGCAAAGAAATTCAGTGCCTAAATTGAGGGCCTACCTTTTACTGTAATTACAGATCACGCGAGTCTTAAATGGCTGATGACCCAAAAGGATTTGTTTGGTCGACTGGTCAGATGGAGCCAAAACTTCAAGCATTCGACTTCCCAATTGAACACAGGAAAGGTTCCCAAAATGTGGTCCCTGGTGATACTCTATCGCGCGTCCATATGGAAGAGATCAGTTCCGAAAGCGACACACTACAGATTCTCCTCAGAGGAATACGGGGAGTTGAGAAGACCATAAACAACAATCAGGACAGACTTCCAGACAGTGTTTCAGAAGGATTTGTCTATAAACGAACCCACAGACGAACTTTATAGCGCATTCAGCCTGACTCCTTCTCCCACTATCCTCTACACTTCCAGGACTTAATATGCGATGTACCTTACACTGGAGACGTGGTACAAGACGAGAGGGCCTAGAAACTCTGAATGCAGAAGGAGTGGCGAGAGAACCTGGTACAAGTAGCGCACAACTCACCATCATCGGGCCATGGAGGGATACACAAGACCCTTGCTAAATTGAGGCCGATGTACTATTGGCCTGGAATCGGAATGGCCGCTGATGTACAAAGATGGGTAAAATCATGTGACATATGAAAATGCTCTAAGTCTGGTAACATGATTTCTCGGCCGCCGATGGGGTAGCAGACAATAACGGAGCGGCCTTTCCAACGTTAATATATCGATTTCATACCTTACCCACGGACATGGCGTTAGACCATTTTTCCAAATTTGTATTCTTAAAACCCATTAGGAAAGCAACAGCAGCGGAGGTAGTGACTTGGAAGAAAACATATTCCATATCTACAGCGTGCCAGAATTTCATCCAATCGGATAGTAGCAAACAATTTGTCTAAGAACTGTTTGGCAGTATTTTACAAAACTATGGGGTTGTTCGCACCTTGTTCTACTCGTAATGCGTCAGAAACAGTTAACAAGTCGTCCTAGCCAAGATCAGGTCGTACCTAAAATATAATCAAAAGAACTGGGACCAACATGTTAGCGAAGCAGCATTTTCCCTGAGGAGTGTGGTTCACGATGCGATCATGTTCGATCAGTGATATACCCATGTATACCAATGTTTTTTTTTTTAAATGAAAACATCTGGCCCAGCTGACGATACTGATGTTTGTACAAACGTACTCGACGAAGATCAAAACAAAACACAACAAAAATTACATCATAAAAATGATATACACAGCACAGAGAGAACGGCACTCTATGCACTTTATTTGGAATCACACATTCACATTTATAGAACTACACAATAATTTGTTTTCCTATCGGTGTTATGTCAATTATTTAGAATCCGTGTGAGGTTAAAAAAAAAAAGCAAAATAAAAAAAAATGTGAATTTGTTTTGACAGAAGTCGATTGACATAATGTCAAAATGTGGAAAAATTGTATTTTTCCTCCAACAAATTAAAAAAATTTTATTTTTCGCGTATTTTAAGTATCTGAATTAATAATTAAATACATTTGTCTTACAGCTGAGGAAGAAGCCGACGTTGAGGTGTTCGCTAAGCGTACCAGATATAATGGGTCGCACTGGAGACAATAATTTATACGACTATTTATACCAAATGGCTACGAAGAATATCAATCGGAATCGATATAAGTAAGCCATACTATTCAATGAATTTGTCTGGCAATATATATTTAATTATTATTCTGTCTTCAAGGTTTGTTAAATCGCCAGCTCCTACTCAAGATGGCGGAGAAGATCCTGGCCTGGGAACCGTAGGATAGTCCTCCGGCAACCTAGGCTTAGCTAAGGCCGAGGAAACATATTGTTTTGATTATTCGGCTTTGGAGCGAGCTCCTGAAGCTGCTAAGTCATTGGAGAAGTCCAGTAAGTTCTAGATCATTGATTTTGCAATCGCTTGAACACCGATTCAACCCATGACCCTTAATTTGTTTTCTTATCGCGCAGGTCATGCTATAGAAGCCCTTGATTTGTCCAAGCTGCAGGACAACACACGCCAGCAAGAATGTATGGACAAAGTCAAGGAATACGAAGCACATATAGAACAGGCGAAAGTTGAAAAAAAGCGTATCGATCACGACGAGCGTAGGAAGACCCTGATTGTAAGTAGATTTTAACTAACATGAACCTGACGAGGAATTGCTAACCATTTGTATCCACTTCTAGGAAGAGACCAAGCAATAGCAGCAACGTGTCCAATATCAGGACCATCAAGACCAAGCAAAGGAGGGAGTCACAGCTATTCAACAAAACATGAGAGTCAAACAACCAGAAAGGCCGCGTAAACTTTTCCTCACTCCTAAGAACAAGGCGTCGAAGCGCTTCACAAAATGTTTCCATGGCTGGCGTGTACACAAGGCTCCACAAAAATGGAGAGCAGATTCGTTTCTTCTTACATATTTATAACACGTACTGATAAAGTTTTACATGATACTTACTTAATATTCAATACACATAATAAAATGTCTTGCAACAACAAAAAAACAAGATTACAGGTGTTGGCCCAATTAAAGACTTTGCAAGTTATTTTATTATGTGTTCAACTCAAATTTTGTGAATAAGTATATTATCTCAGTACTTTTTCATATTAGTATAGATTTAGATGAAGAATTCTTAATGAGGACTAGTTTCTTTACAGGTGAACTCAGGCATATGTCCTTCGTTGTTGCATGCCAATATTGAAATTCACAATCTCTAACACACCACTCATATGCCCGAGCTACCACTTAATGTTTTCTGTTACTACTAAAGTACGCTCGTGCTGATATTCTCGTCAGTTACACACAAGTGAAACTCTGTGAAATTGTAAAATTAACTTCCCGTTGAAATAGATCGGTTGAAACGGATAAAGTTTAAGAAAACGCACGGTTATTTTCTCACAACGTTATAAGTCTTCGGGTTTTATTTTTCAGATGACAGTCAGTCAAAATCACCATAGAGGTTTAATTTTCTGATAATTTAAATAGTTTATATCTATCACACACTAAAATTTCACTTGAATTTGTTCATTATAATATGTAATTTATTTGTAATTCGGCTCGAATGGACCAAATGTTTCGTCCAAAAACTGTATACTTTTCGTCACACAAGTGAAACTGTGTGAAACTGAGACATTAACTTCCCGTTGAAAAAGATCGGTTGAAACGGAAAAAGTTATGAAAACGCACGGTTCTTTTCTCACAACGCTATAAGTGTTCGGGTTTTATTTTGTGACTAATGATGTATATAAAAATGTTTGACATTTATACTTTAGTTATCTTATGTACAATATGTGGAGACTTTTATTGACAAATGTCATTTAAAGCTTAAGGCTATATTTACAATATTATTGTTAACATTTACACGACACAATTTTACTTTATAAGAAAAAACAAAAAATTAATTTTTATATTATATCCGGAACACGTTCATCTTCACCACGGAGGGAATCGTTTCATCTTCACCCTGCGGAAGGTATCGTTTCATCTTCACGACGGAAGGGATCTTTACCATGAAAGGAATCTTTGATGGTTCCGACATAGGGCACTCCTAAAGTTGAACCAAAGTCATGGGTGCGCATACGTATGTACATATAAATAAATGGCAAACTCACTGTATTTTACTTGACCTTCTGCTTCATGTCAGCAGAAACTCCGGGCGAAGATATGTGATTTATAGCTAAACCTACCAAGTTTCGGCGAACAGCCTGAAATTCATTAACTCAGTTTTTTTTTACTAAAGTAATTTGATTTTCAAATTTATTTTCGAACCATAAAAGAGACACAAAGAAAATAAATGGCGTATCAACTTCAAAATTCATACAAGTAATATAGGTATACATTAATATTTTTGAATTCATTTCAATAACCAAGTACTTAGGCTTTGAGCATAATACAAAAAAAAAAGATTCAGTTGCTGTCAAAAGTGTAAAAACATAGTTGATGTTGAATTGGGAATATTAATTTGTTTTTGTTGAATTAGTTTAGTTCTCGTTATCGGATATCGCGTTATCTTGTTGTTCTTCTTCCGGTATGCATGAAAATGATCCGGAATTCCATCGAAAAATCATCTTGACTGATGAGGCCCATTTCTACCTCGGTGGCTACGTCAACAAGCAAAATTGTCGCATCTGGGTCTCGGAAAACCCAAGAGTTATTGTTGAGAAGCCTCTCCATCCTCAACGTGTGACTGTTTGGTGCAGTTATCTCAAAAAATTGCATTTTTCTTTGAATACCAAAATAACACCTCGTTATTTACATTTAAGCCAACTTCTTCGAACGATTTCGATGAAAGCATCGGCGTGTAACATTTGAGATGCTGGTCTATAGTTCAGTTCTTGTTCTCTTCACAGACAGTTCTTTACTTTCTCTCTCTATTGTTTTTGATTTTTCATTATGGATGTCTTATGTTCGGAATGTAATTTCTTAACTTCTAAAAGCGATTTGTTTCTTTGCGGTGTTTCCGGTTTTCATTTTAAATGTACTAATATAAGTGAATCCATACGGGCTACGCTTGAATCAAACGAAAATATTTTTTGGAAGTATGGTACATGCACAAACATTTCTTTCTTAAGTTGCATACCGAAAATTAAAGATGTAGATCGTTTCTTTGTTGACAATAAATCGGAGTTCGATAATCTTGTGAAACCTCCGCGCTTAACTCGCTCTCAGGCTAAGTCGACGGCTGTTGAACCTTCATATATCAATAAACAATTACAGCTGTTAACTGGAAAAAGTGTTCCATCTTCATTTGCCTTTGCATGAAAACTCCCCCGCTGCATCTCCTGCGCTTAAAAGTGGTAACAATAAATCTCTTATAAAAAATAGCAAACCGATATCCACGTCTAAGCAAAGCACAAAAACAACAAGCATGCCACACTCTTCCACACAGAGTGTTGTTTTTTCTAATGCTGCTCTCAGTGCGAAGGCTTCGTCTTCGTCTTCTAAACGGTTTGTTGTGACCGCTGCTGGTGTGCTGCCTGACAGAGCTAAATCTGATATTGAGGTGACCTTAATTCCTAGCTTAATCTAAACTGATTCATGTCACGCTGATCGTAGTGAGATTGTTGTTTTTGATGATGATGTTCCTGCTATGAAGGAGGTTGTTGTTGTTGCTAATAGTGATGCTTCTGCGAAAGAGGTCGTTGTTGCGTTTTCGGATAATGCTGCTGCTGAAGTGGGTGATGTTGGAGCTGTGGGCAATGTTGGGTTAAACATTTTTAATGGTGATGGCGCTGCTGCTCTCGTCGATGGGGATTGCAAGGCTGCTGAGACGAATGCTGATTGTAATAACAGTGTTGCCAATGTTGCCGCTGCTAATCATAACCTTCATAATAATACAAATATTCCTAAATCTACCATTAATAATACTATAACTAAAAGATCAATATTGTATGGTACAGACTCTTTTTCATCCCTGAACTACGCTACGTTTACTCGTTATAAGTGGTTCCACCTGTCCAAATTCAGGGTTGATACGGATCCAAATCTTCTAATCGATCATATTGCTTCTAAAACTGAAATTCCCATAAATGATATAATGTGTTTTAAATTAGTGAAAACAGAAAAAATTTATCTGATTTGAAATATGTAAATTTTAAAATGAGTGTTCCATCTAACATGCTTTCTATTGCCATGGATCAACAGCTTTGGCCTAGATCTGTTCAAATTAAAAAGTTCATTTCGGGTAAAAAAAACGAAGCGCTACCGGGGATAACCGAAACAACGTAATTTCGGTCCCTCTAGTCCCTCCTGTTACTCACTCTTCATTACCTTCTAGATTAAATAACATTTTTATATATTACCAAAATGTGGGTGGCTTACGAGAAAAAATTAAAAATCTTCGTCTCAATACAGTATCATGCCAATATGAAATCCTAACTTTTACTGAAACTTGGCTTACTAATAAGTATCATAACTCTGAACTTTTTGATTGTAATAAATATTCAGTCTTCCGCAAAGACAGATGTCTCGAAAAAACCATCCAAACAAGAGGCGGGGGTGTAATGATTGCTAACAGTTCATTTTCCTGTTGTGAAATTAATCTTCCTTCAGCATCTTCAACTTTACCATCGTGCTTTGACGTTGATCAATTAGCAGTGAAAATTATTATCAACAAGAAGTTCGTAAGTTATATACCACCAGGTAGTTCTCTTGATTTATTTAAAATACATATAAAAAATTGTTGTGATGTTATTAATTTATTAAATTGTAATCAACATGTGATTTTTCTAGGTGATTTTAACCTTGGTAATATAAACTGGGTATGGGATCCTGATGAAAGTTGTTTATTTGCATCTAATATAAGTAGTGAATGCGAGTATGAATTATCAGATTCTCTTTCGGAACTAAATCTCTCTCAAATAAATAATTGTAATTATCCTATTTTTCTGAATAGTATTCATCACCTAGCGTTAAGTATTAAACTTAGTTTCTATGATTATTTTAAACCTGTAATGGGAAGATTAGTCAAATATGATTTCAAAAAATCAAATTTCTCAGGAATAATTAATCATTTAATTTCGGTTTTTTGGTACAATATTTTTTCAAATTACCAGCTCGCGGATGCATATAATTTATTGCTGGGGATAATTCAATAAGCAATTAACTTATTTGTTCCTAAAGTCCTTGTCTATAAGAATTCAAAGCCTCCTTGGTGGATTAAACGTTTATCTAACTTAAATAATAAAAAGAACAAAACGTATAAATTATACCGAAATTCCGTTAATGATGTTGGACTCCGGAGTAATTATTTACGCCTTCAGAAGGAATTTGATTTTTTACATAAATTCTTATATAAGGATTATTTGTATCGTACTGAATCTAGTTTAAAACAAAATAGTAAGCATTTTTGGTCTCATATAAATAACAGAAAATGTTCAAATGGGATTCCTAGCTGCATGCAGTATTTGGGGACAACATCAACTAATACAAATTCTATTTGCAACTTATTTGCTAACTTTTTTCAATCGGTATACTCCCCTCAATATGTTCCTCAAAATTTTTCATCTATTGTGAGTGATAATTTCATCAATATAGGCAGCTTAAATTTAAGTTGCAAAGATGTTGAGTTAGCCTTAAGTGATCTGAATGATGACAATCCTCCGGGACCTGATGGTGTTCCACCAATTGTTTTGAAAAACTGTGCTGTTGCTCTTTCTGTGCCATTAACTCTATTGTTTAATGTGTTGTGAGCTAGGGTAGGCCACGGGGGCATCTTTGATGCAAGTGGGGAGGGCACGGCACGCTTGCGGTTGCTCAGCTCAGCTCGTCGGACGGGGTGGTTTTTGCACCCCCCCACCATACACCACCTGCTCAACACACATTTTTACATCGTGCCAGGTGTGAACAAAAAATCAAAAAAAGGAGAGAAAGCTACGTTAACTAGACCGCAGACGGACAAAAGGACAGGAAAGTGAACAAGCGAGTTCAAAAGGGAGAAAAAAGGAAAGGCTCAAGTACTTATGCCAATGCAGATGAGAGAGTACGGGAAAGCTACCTGCGAATCTTATCCTAACTAACCTAAACTACAACTATTCTAGCCTAAATTACCAAATAAGCCCTAATCTAGGCCTATTCCAACTTACAACTAACCTACAACTACATCTTCCCTTACCGCAACTCCCCTTCCAATAGTCTCTCAAGTGCACGGGTTCGTCAAGAACACGCGACATGCCTGATGGTTGTGGCAAAGGTCGGCCTGCCCACCCTTCGTGTTACGAACACAACCGATTGCTACCACTCTGGCCATATTGTGAGTGGTAGCCCCAAAAGTTCCTCCCGGTCACGATTTACGACTCTACCAAAGAGAATAGTCAGTCTAAGTCACGTCCAGTCGTCAAAGTCAGTGAAGGTCAAGTACTGTCATTGTCTACCCATTGAAGGACGGCCTGTCCTATTTCCACACACCGAGTGCGAACGGTTTTAAGCCCACATATATATAGTTGGCGCAACAGGTCTGTAGAGACCCAAGGCCTAGCTTCTCACAACCATTCGTTTTGTGTGAGTTTCATTTTTTGGAACGAATGGAAGGGATCTACAATTTTATGCCGATTCCAAACGGCTAATTGAGAAGCTCTTAAGGCAGTTATACTCTCGGATGTTTGTCAGACGTTCGCGAGAGGCGGCGCAGTGGAAAAAACCCTAAGTTGGAACTTGGGTTTTTGCGGGATTCGAACCTGAGTCCCTCGCTTAGTAGTCCAACACACTAACCACTAAGCCACTGCGCCTTTAGCCCACATATTCGATAAATTAACCACGATTTAAGCAAGAGAAGAAACAATCATTTTTATTCAATAAAAAAAACTAAAAACTACTAAACTTCTGCCCTTAATACCATGAAGAAGTTTATGCTAAGTGAAAATTCAAATTAAATACCTTATTTACTATTACTCACGATTTAAAACGATCCCCCGATGTCCTGGCGCCAGCACGAGGAAGGACGATGAGTTGGTGGCAATATACCTTAATCGCGATCAAAAAAAAACTAAATACTAAAAGCAGAAACAGAACTACCAATAATTACCCTAACCTTACTCTACGTTAATTCACAAAATCAAATTTCAAAATTCAAGGCTAACTTAAAGTACTAAAAAAATTCAAAAAAAAAAAATAAATTCACTAAAATCCAATCATAAATTATTATCGAGTTGATTTGCGGAGCACCCTCTAACTCTCTGTGTCGGCGCTTTGTGTTGCTGATCGTCCTCTTTCCCCCGTAGAAATACTAATTCCCTTAGGAATTTTCGGGAATAATTTTTCCCTTCTGTCCAGGGATCGTTGGTACCTTATTCTTTGTTCTTTGTTGGAACCTTGAATAGACCGGTGGCTGTTGGAGTCAGGTATACGGTTAGTGCGCTATGTGCAGGTTGCTTTCTGGTATATACCGCTAGTGACTCCAACGGATGGGACCAACGGTTTCCCCAAACGATTCCCTGGACCTCACTAATCTTTGCGCAATGCCTCTAAGTTGCGAACAAAATCCAATTCAGTACCTATACACAAAACGGGTGGGTTAAAGTCACAATCCGTTCGCCTATATGGAATTTCATAGACATACCTTCGAGCCTATGATTTTGTCTCTTATTAAAAGGCAGCTTAAGAAATCTTAATTATGTAAAATGGGGGGCCCCGCACTACGCCGCGCCTCACACACTCATTTAAGTGCCAATGGAAAACCTACACAGAAAATATTTAGACCAAATTAAAACAAAGAATTAGACTCAGACTTACGCGTAACTATTATTTTTTTTTTTCTTTTCAAAAAAAAACTTCTTGTGAGCGACACTGTATTTGTCTAAAATTCACTTTTCTCGATTATGCAATATCTTGCATACACGGGTCAACGACCTTGGAGAAACCAAAAAATTCGATAATGAATTTTTCTTTTCCCCAGTACTTCTTTCCTTGCCCTTGACTTGACTTTTGCCATTTCCCCCTTCCTTTATTTCTTATGGTTCCTTCCTTCTAATTGCATTTACCCCTTTATAGTTTTGTCATTCTGCCTCTTTCTTTCGTTCATTCATATTGTTTTTTTTTTCTGTTTTCGTCAAGTCGGACATGAACAGTCGTCAATAACTAACTTTTTTTTCTTTCTTGTTTTTAAATATCTATACTTAACTTAATATTCCTATTGTTATGACTACCTAGCTTAAACCCTTAACATCCCCTGAAATATAACATTGCACAATTAAATAACTCGACCAAACATAATATGACCATTAGCCAACGTGACGTCACTCAATTCATGTTGATGGTGAGTATGTAAGGCGTATGGGGCATGTCCACCACAATATGATCTTTAGCAGGTAGGGGAAACTAGACGAAGAAGGAACTAGGAAAATGGAAAAGGAACTGTCAAAATAGCTGAGTTAACTGCAGCATGGTGGTCGTCTGTTTTACGAACTCCATCAATCCCACCATTAAAACCCGCGTTGCAATTCACACTTCTTTCGTCTTTTATCCGGTGTGATCGATATTCAATCGCAAAATCCTTGTGTGTCTGTTCAAATACCCAATCGTGTCCGTATCGTCTGTTGTTTTGTGCGTTTTCAATTGGTCGCTTGTTTGTTTACTTTGATCGTTCATAGCCAACTCGTATTATAATCTGGCTTTGAATTTTATCTGACGGAGGAGTTGTCTGAATTCACCGTGGCGGGTGGAAGTGCCGATGGCCTGCCGCAACAGGATCGACGACGGTTGGGGAATGGTCGCGAAACAACCGGCCTCGTAAAAAGGGTAGGCCATCCCGGATATTTGTTTACAATTTCCTGCCGCGAGCGTGTTTTCCTCCCAACGTGTGGTAAGGGCCCATGCTCTGAGATAACTCTACCGTAGTAGTTAGTCGGGCAAGTTTCTTAAGACTATATATGTTCATAATTAAATAAATAAATAAATACATAAAGTACTTGGTCATCAATTATCACAGGTTAGATATCACAGTTTTATCACAGTGTGCTATGTTGTGCGTTTGTTTGCCTCCGGGCATGTCCTATTTGCATGGATCCGTACACAGAACCACCCGTTATGCTGTCCATAGCTTTTTGTAGGGATGGATATCCCTATATCACAGATAGTCTTAGGTAACTAAAGTAAATAAATAAATAAATAAAATCTCTACTATAACTATATAAATAAACTCTGTAAACAATAAATAAACTCTGGAAATAAATAAACTATGTCAATAAATGAACTCTATGAATAACACAATACGTACTGGGTAAATAACATAGAGAAATACTTATATCACAGATGTTTTGGCAACGACAACTGAGTGCGTCAGGTTAGGTGTGCAAATCTTTTGCGTGAAATACACCTACTTTCATCCCGTTTTGGTCACCTACCTCGTATAGGGAGTTTCCAATCGGTTTAAGTATCACTGACTTTAGGAATTTATGGCCTAATTTGGCGTTGTAATTGGAAGGTAAACTACTCTGTTTAAAGTTTCGCCGATAGACTATTTGCCCCTCTCTATACTTAACGGCCCTACTTCGGGTATTATAAATTCGAGTTGCCTTGTCATGTGCAATCTTTAGGTTGTCGAATATCTTTTTTCCTATGAGCTCTAACTTGTCGTTCTTGCAGATCACTTCTGTATCCCTATCTTTGATGACCTCTAGTTTTCTCAGCACGTCATATGCTTTGGCGTGCTGTATCATATGTGTGTCGAACACCGCATAATAGGGTTCAAGCATTGTCGCATCGTGGACTACGCTCCTCAATGAAAATGCCGCGTCGCTGACATGTGCGTCCCAGTTCTTTTGGTCATCACTTATGTATGACCTGATTTTGGCCAAAATGGACCGGTTGACCCTTTCAGATGCGTTGGCTTGAGGAGAGTAGAACGCGGTACGAATGTGCCTGACCCCATACTTTCCTAAAAAGCTGGCAAACAGTTCAGAGATGAACTGCTTGCCATTGTCCGAATGTATGTATTCCGGTACACCAAAGATATGGAATACGCTCTCCTCTAAATACTTCACTACCTCAGCTGCCGTTGCCTTTCTAATTGGTTTCAAAAACACATACTTAGAGAAATGATCTAGGACTATGAATATGTGCGTATGTCCGTTTCTTGTTCGTGGGTAGGGTCCTAGAAAATCAATGTAGAGTCTCTGAAAAGGCCGCTCCGTTATGGTTTGTTGTCCCATCGGCGGCCGAGCAATCATGTTCATTGGTTTGCAGCCTTTGCAAATTTCGCAGGATTTGACGAAATCTTGGACATCTGATACCATTCTGGGCCAGAAGTACATCTGTCTCAGCCTGGCCAGAGTCTTATGGATTCCACCATGCCCCGCGGCTGGTGGGTTGTGCGCAGATTCGACCAGGCTCCCCCGCAACTCCCTCGGGATCCAGAGCTTCCACGCCCTGTCGTCTCGTATAACGTCTCCAGTTCGTATATCTGTTCTTTTGTAGACAAATCCGTCTGAAACGCATGTGTCGGGAAGTCGGTCCTGATTGTCGTCGACGGTCTTCCTCAGCTCACCATACTCCTCGGATGAGAAGGCCGGTGAACTGAGGTCGACCTGTAGTATTTCAGTTTCGGGTCTGAGCTCCTCCATATGTACGCGGGAAAGAGTATCAGGGACCACGTTTTGGGTACCCTTCCTATGTTCGATCTGGAAGTCGAAGCCTTGGAGTTTGAGACTCCATCTAGCCAGACGACCAGACAGATCCTTTTGAGTCATGAGCCACTTAAGGCTCATGTGATCGGTAATGATCGTGAAAGGTAATCCCTCCACGTAAGCCCTGAATTTCTTAACCGACAGAACAGCCGCGTAGCACTCAAGCTCCGTAACGCTGTAATTCCGTTGAGCGGAGTTAAGCTTCTGGGACATGAATGCTATCGGCCGCTCGTTGTTTTCCGCATCCATCTGAAAGAGCACACTCCCTACACCTGATGTCGAAGCGTCGCATTGTACGTAAAAGCGTTTCGAAAAATCGGGATTTGTCAGAATGGGTGCGGACACCAAAGTCGCCTTAAGTTTTGTAAACGCGTTCAGCGCATCTTCTGTCATGGAAAAGGTTTGTGCTTTCTTAAGGCAGTTGGTCATTGGAGCGGCTAATGCTGCAAAGTTCGGTATGAATCGTCTGTACCACCCCGTCATCCCTAGAAACCGACGGAGTTGTTTGGGGGTCTTTGGAACTGGAAAATTCTCGACCGCCGATACCTTGTCGGGGTCTGTCCTTAAGCATCCATCACCGACGATGTACCCTAAGTATTTGATTTCTCTGTAACAAAATTTGCTTTTCTCGACGTTGATGGTTAGACCCGCTTCCCGTAAACACTTAGATATTTGTTCTAACAACTTGACGTGGGTCTCGAAGTCTGGAGAGCAAACCAAGAGGTCATCGAGGTAGACAAAGACACTTTCTCGTAACCGGGAGGGTATGACTTTGTCCATCAACCGACACATTCTCTGGGCGGCGTTGCACAATCAGAAAGGCATCACCGTGAACTGATACAGCGGCCGCCCAGGGACTGTGAAGGCCGTCTTCTCCCTTGATTTCCTCTCCAGCGGAATTTGCCAGAAAGCGTCTTTTAAATCGATCCCTGAAATGTATCGGGTATCTTGTAGGCGGCTGAGTAAGCCTTCGATGTGGGGCAGCGGGTAAGCATCTTTTTTTGTTACAGAGTTAACCTTTCTTGAGTCCAGGCATAGTCTGTTTTTGCCGGGTTTCCGCACAAGCACCACTGGGGAGCTCCAAGGGCTTTTGCTCTCCTCTATAACTCCGAGCGAGATCATCCGGTCGAGCTCGTCATATAACAGCTTTTGTATCGCGGGTGAGATTGGGTAGTGACGCTGTTTTATGGGAATTTTCTCGTCTTCCACCTCGATGATATGCTCCTCGAGGCCGGTCTTCCGCAATCCCATCACCGCAAACGACGGAAACAGTTTCTTGATTTGCTCCAGCTGCTGTGCCTGTGCGGGTGACAACGCCTGGACTGGAGAAACCCCTTCCGTTGGTGATGGAGCGTCTAGTTCGTCGATCACGTTCGGAGCGACCTTAAACAGCCTCCAAAAATCTACCCCTAGATACAGTGCCTGTTGCAAACTTGGGACAATAAATATTTCGACTTCGTGAGACTTGCCACCCCAAGTTACTGTCGTCGTGAATCGCCCAAGTATCCGTTGGTGATTCCCGTCTGCTGTTTTAACGTCCGTCGTCATCTTCGTCATCGAAATATTATGCTTTTCTAAGAATTCAAGTGCCCCATTTCCCAGACAACTAATGGATGCTCCACTATCTAATAGAATAGGAGCTCTTCCCCTTCTATCTTAACTTTCGCGTATGGTCTATTATCGTCATTTATATTTATCACGGACGCTAAAATTTTGCCCATTCGTTGTCTAACTATTGCACTTATTTTCCTAAGCCTACGAATTTTAATATATTTTCTGGTTTCTTTCACCGGACATGTCACTTCTTCTGCGAAAATCCTTCGCCTTACTTCCTGATAGTGCAGTAGTCTTTAGTGAAGCGTCTTCCTAGTGGATACCCCGCCGAACGTCAGGTTTTCCTGGCATGAGGAGCAGCTGAACTTTATGTTACCCTGACCGCAACTGAAGCAAGTCAGGGTATGGAAATTTGAAGGACATACCGGTGAAGTCGTCACTGCACTTTGGGCCAACTTCGCGTCTGGTCTGTTTGAATTGTTCCTATCCCTCCTAAGCGTTCTATCAATACTTTTGTCGTTTATCTGCCTGTTCCCTCGGTTATGTTGTTGTTGGAGGGCTGCGATCTCCATTTCCTCGTGTTCGTCCTCTAAGTAGTCCCGATGGCCACCTACAGCTCTGGGTGCCATTTGTTCGTTGTCGATTTCTGTGATATTTCGTCTGAACTTTTGTTCCCTAACGGTCAAATGTCGCTCCGCTCGTCGACACTCCTCTCGGAGGTCTTGAATGCTCTTAATGGAGCATCCGAAAATTAGCGTAGCGACTCTGTCTTTTACGTTTTGTCTTAATATGTCCACCAGGTCTCGTTCGTGTGGTCGGTTTGTCATTTGCAGGGCCAGCGATCGTATGTCGCTGTAGAATGTGTCAAATGTCTCGTGCGGTTGTTGTCTCCTGTCCATTATGGCTCTGAGAATCTCGTGGTCCCTTCTATTATTCCTGAACTGCTTAAGTAACTCTGCCTTTAAAACAAAATAATTTAAGCCCTCATCGCTCTCGTTTTCCTGCAAAAATTGCCAGTACCACATTTCGGCAGGACCTGACACTAAAGTGTGAAACTGGGCGAACAGCTGGTCATTTGAAATGCTGCTCTTCCTTTGAAGGGTTTCTATTCGGAAAATGAA
This sequence comes from Cheilosia grossa, assembly GCA_963082955.1. Classification (NCBI taxonomy): domain Eukaryota; kingdom Metazoa; phylum Arthropoda; class Insecta; order Diptera; family Syrphidae; genus Cheilosia; species Cheilosia grossa. Next base: position 41,784,576 of record OY720144.1, on the reverse strand, counting down.
ACTTTCCACAGACATTGTTTTTGGAGTGCCATCAAACTTTACCCCCCATTTGTGTATAGGCATTTCGGTCTTTCTGCCCATTTCGGGTTGAAAATATCTTTCAGACCTAATGTCGGGTCTTGTGTCGGGCTCCGTCTGTTGTGTTCGTTCAAGCTTTCGTTCTCTTAACGTACTTTGTCGTGCGTTAGTTGCCAGCGGGTCTCTTGGTGCTGTCACTGAATGTTCCAAATTGCCAATTTTGTCGTTGATAGACTGGATGTTGTCCTGGAAGGTCAACAACATGTCCCTCATGGTAACCGCTAGGGCTGACATGAGGTCTGCTGGATTATTCCGTGCGGCACATGAGACTTCTTCCGGTATTTGTTGCGTGCTATGTTCATTTTCTTCCTGGGTCTGTCCACGTACGCTCCTATCGTCTGTGTTGTTGGCAACGCTTTGGGTGCAGATTTGCTCTTTCCCCACTACGGTACTTGGTCCTTGTTCGTCTGTCTTAAGAGGGATTTGTCCCTGAATCACTTCGTCTTGTCTTTTCATTGGAGCCCGTTTTTGCGTAGAAGTTAGTTTTGTGATTTTGTCGTGTTTTGCGTTCTGGTAGTGTTTTAGTTGGAGGGATTGATGCTCTGGTCCGATGGGCAGAGCTACCTCCTGGTTGGTATCGTCAGTCATGTCCGTCCTACCCCATCTCGGTGTTTCATCGTCTGGGCTGAAATGTAATAAGTCGTGCGAGTAGAACGTTAAGTCCGTATAGTCGCCTATTTCAGTTGCCGTAGAGGTGGCTCCTTTTCGGTGGTAGTGTCCCTGCGGTTGGTTGCTACCGTTTGTGTCCCATAAAAGGGAAAACTTTTTGCCTTTCGAGGCAGAACTTCCACCCCTATAGCCGCTCTCGGTGTCCGTTTGGGCGGACATTGCCCCCTTTGGGACTGCTCCTAACTTTTTGGCCTTATTGTCCATTGTGGACTGGAATTCAGAAGCCAAAGTAAAGGGTTTCGCAAAAATCAAAATAATAATTCAGAATAAAAATTAAAATAAAAGAAAACACTAATAGGGATTTTAAAAGGTTTTGGAAAAATAAATTCAAATTCAAATTATAAAATTTCCTTAATAATAATAATAAATGGTTAAAATTTTCGAAAAAAATGGTTTCTAAGAAAGCTGAGGGCCTATGTGATTGTTTCCCTTAAATATCGCGGTTGATTAATTATGCTCGGGTTGGTTATTAATATTAAAACTCGCTGTGGTGTGTGGATTTCGGATAGGTTTTCCGCTTACTCTTCAATGGATTATAGTCAGTTTCGTAGATGTTCGTGGAGTGGTTCTCTTAAGTACAATCCGACCGTGACCAGTATCGCGTAATCTTGACGAGTGTTGATGCCTAACCCTTCTTTCCCCGCCACTACTTGCTATCTGGCTAGACCAAATACAAGGTTGGTTGGGGCCTCCAAGGTAGACTTCAACACGGCCAAAGTTTCAAGACCAGTACCCACGCCTCACGCCAGTTCGGCATTGACGCCTTTATCCTACGGATTGCAGATAGTGACTGGGCTATCCACTTCGACCTAGCTTTCGATCTTGCCCCAAATAGTTTGCTACCTCACGGGATCCCCTGCCGATAAGCCTGGGGATTGGACAGCAGCCCCCGTCGAAGCCATAGACGAAAGCCGCTCTCGCTTTGCGTACAGATCTCAGGCTACCTCACAAAATCCTCTGGCTCTTGGCCTCAGGATCGGACGGCCGTCTTCGATCAATACTCAAGTCAAAAGCGTAACCAGTACTTGAGCGAAGAAGATGACAGAATAGTTAAATTGAAATCAGAAAAAAATTATAGAAAGGGGAGGCAATTACAAGTCCAAGGCGATGACCTTCACAAACGAAAATCATCCCCGTGGAGTCGCGATTAGCCTAGCCGAAAAATCGTTGGGCGCCATTGTTGTGAGCTAGGGTAGGCCACGGGGGCATCTTTGATGCAAGTGGGGAGGGCACGGCACGCTTGCGGTTGCTCAGCTCAGCTCGTCGGACGGGGTGGTTTTTGCACCCCCCCACCATACACCACCTGCTCAACACACATTTTTATATCGTGCCAGGTGTGAACAAAAAAATCAAAAAAAGGAGAGAAAGCTACGTTAACTAGACCGCAGACGGACAAAAGGACAGGAAAGTGAACAAGCGAGTTCAAAAGGGAGAAAAAAGGAAAGGCTCAAGTACTTATGCCAATGCAGATGAGAGAGTACGGGAAAGCTACCTGCGAATCTTATCCTAACTAACCTAAACTACAACTATTCTAGCCTAAATTACCAAATAAGCCCTAATCTAGGCCTATTCCAACTTACAACTAACCTACAACTACATCTTCCCTTACCGCAACTCCCCTTCCAATAGTATCTCAAGTGCACGGGTTCGTCAAGAACACGCGACATGCCTGATGGTTGTGGCAAAGGTCGGCCTGCCCACCCTTCGTGTTACGAACACAACCGATTGCTACCACTCTGGCCATATTGTGAGTGGTAGCCCCAAAAGTTCCTCCCGGTCACGATTTACGACTCTACCAAAGAGAACAGTCAGTCTAAGTCACGTCCAGTCGTCAAAGTCAGTGAAGGTCAAGTACTGTCATTGTCTACCCATTGAAGGACGGCCTGTCCTATTTCCACACACCGAGTGCGAACGGTTTTAAGCCCACATATTCGATAAATTAACCACGATTTAAGCAAGAGAAGAAACAATCATTTTTATTCAATAAAAAAAACTAAAAACTACTAAACTTCTGCCCTTAATACCATGAAGAAGTTTATGCTAAGTGAAAATTCAAATTAAATACCTTATTTACTATTACTCACGATTTAAAACGATCCCCCGATGTCCTGGCGCCAGCACGAGGAAGGACGATGAGTTGGTGGCAATATACCTTAATCGCGATCAAAAAAAAACTAAATACTAAAAGCAGAAACAGAACTACCAATAATTACCCTAACCTTACTCTACGTTAATTCACAAAATCAAATTTCAAAATTCAAGGCTAACTTAAAGTACTGTTACATTTGGGCTGGGATTCGAAAAGATAAAAACACTATTCTGTTAAACTTTTCTAGTCAGAATCACTTTTATTACACTTTTATGGATTATGCACTAATTAGGTACTAGAACAATATTACTTAAACAATTCCTCAACGATTCAAACCAATCACTTATTTCACTTTATTACTCTGCACTTATTTATCTTTACAACCGATTACTATCTCGAACTTTAACCAATCACTGATAAAAATCAACTGTCGCCCTGTTCTACAACCTCTCCTTTTATATCTGCTCTGCCATCTCTTCGAGAACTTTCTAGCTAACTCCAATTGGTTCTACAATTGGCTGACATACTTTTTCCCCTTTTCAGCAATTGATAAATTCCCAGTTAGTTTAGTGGGGAATTGACAGATTCCAATCTCCAATTGGAGGTGGAACTTGTTTGGTGACAAATGGGGGTTGTTTTCATTTCACCACGATTCATTCCACGCCACAATATCCCCCTCTTAAACTTGTTCGTCCCGAACAAACTCGTTAACATTTGCACCATTGTAGCGATGAAGACGATCCACATGAACGACTTTCAGCTTGCCTCTTCCTCGTTGGATGCGATAGACAACGTCGTTGATGCGCTTTACGATTTTGTAGGGCCCTTCCCAGTCTGGTTGCAACTTAGGTGATAAACCTTTTCTTCGATGAGGGTTATATAGCCATACCAGATCTCCTTCTTGAAAGCCTGTAGTTGTTGTTTTAGTATCGTACCTCGTTTTCATGCGGTCACTGGCTTTCTTAATATTAGCCCTATTCCCTCGATGCACGTCCCTGATGATATCCCTGAGGTCTGTAACATAGTCCTCCTCATTTTTGGATTCTTCGCATGGAGATCCAAACATTAACTCGCTAGGTAAGCGGACTTTTCGACCAAATAGGACTTCAGATGGAGTATGTCCTGTGGTGTTGTGCACTGCACTTCGATAAGCCAATAAAAACATGGGAATGTGTTTGTCCCAATCTCTCTGGCCATCGCCAACGACCTTAGAGAGGTGTTCATTCAGCGTTCTATTGAAGCGCTCCACCATCCCATCTGATTGTGGATGAAGCGGTGTTGTTCTTGTCTTCTTAATCCCGAGTAACTGGCACACTCCTTGGGAAATCCTGGACTCGAAGTTTCGTCCTTGGTCCGAATGCAGTTCCATAGGCACAGCAAATCTGCTTACCCAGTTGAAGACGATTTGCTCCACAACAGTCTTAGCTTCTTGATTTGGGATAGCGAATGCTTCAGGCCACTTACTGAAGTAGTCCATAACAACAAGGATGTAACGATTTCCATTGTTCGTTTCAGGAAACGGTCCCGCAATATCAACGGCTATCCTTTCGAAAGGGGCTCCCACGTTATATTGATGCATCTGGCCTCGGACTTTCACTCTCGGGCCTTTGCTGGCCGCACATATTACGCATTTCCTGCACCAATTCTCAACATCCTCCCTTGAATGGACCCAGTAAAAGCGTTCTCGTACTTTTCCGAGTGTTTTGTTTATTCCCAAGTGGCCTCCAGACACTCCATCATGCAATTCCCTCAGCACTTCGGTAACTTTTGTCCTGGGAACAACAAGCTGCATTACGTACGACTTTCCATCCGGGCTTTCCCATTTTCTTTTTAGAATGCCGTCTTGGACATAAAGGGAATCCCACTGCGCCCAGTATGCCTTCAGCTCGGGACTCCTATTGGATATCTCCTGCCAGTCTGGTTTTCCCTCATGCTCCTTCCAGGCGAGGATTGGTTCGATATCCGGATCTTCCTTTTGAGCCTCCCGGATTTCCCGTGCACTCCAGCCACCAATGGGCATAGCTCTCACCCTTTGAACGGACACGACATCTTTTTCCTCGTGTCGTAAGCAATGTTAACAATCTGCTTTGCACGGTCGACGAGAGAGAGCGTCTGCATTTGAGTGAAGACTTCCCTTTCGATGTTGTATTTCGTAGTCGTACATTTGCAGCTGTTCGATCCACCTTGCGACTTGTCCTTCAGGATTCATAAAGTGTAGTAGCCACTTTAAAGATGCATGGTCTGTGCGAAGGATGAATTTCTGCCCATAGAGGTACTTATGGAAATGTTTCGTTGCCAGTACCAAAGCAAGGAGTTCGCGCCTGGTAACACAGTAGTTCCTTTCTGGCTTTGAGAGAACTTTGCTGAAGAACGAAACTACCTTCTCTTGGCCCTCGTGTACCTGGGAAAGCACGGCTCCAATTCCCACATTACTAGCGTCTGCATCCACAATAAATGTTTTTCCAGGGGTGGGGTACGCTAATATGGGGGCGTCGCACAACTGTTGCTTAAGTTCTTTTAAGCTGTTTTCGCACTCACCTGACCATTTGAATTGTTTGCCTTTTTCTGTCAGTTGATGCAAGCTCTTTGCGATCCTGGCAAAGTCCTTTACAAATCGTCTGTAATAGGTCGCAAGTCCCAGGAAGCTTCTCAGCTGGTGTTTGTCTTTGGGAACCGGCCAGTTTTTCACTGCATCGATCTTCTCCGGATCAGTCTTGACTCCCTTGGAAGGGATGATGTGCCCGAGATACTTCACTTCTGGTCGGAATAGAGAACACTTCTTCGGGTTCATTTTTAACTGTGCACTTCGTAGCCTTTGGAACACCTCCCTAAGGTTATTTCGATGTTCGTTGAACGTTTTACCAACCACGATGACATCGTCCAGGTAGACCAAACAGGTTTTCCACGTCAGTCCCAGCAAAACACGCTCCATTAGACGCTCAAAAGTTGCTGGAGCATTGCACAGTCCGAATGGCATTACTGTAAATTGCCAAAGTCCGTTTCCTGCTGTGAATGCTGTTTTCTCGCGGTCTTCTGGATGGATCTGTACTTGCCAGTAGCCACTCTTCAGATCAAGAGTCGAAAACCATTTGGCCCCGGATAGTGTGTCCAGGGTATCGTCAATTCGTGGCAGGGGGTAGCTATCCTTCTTAGTGACGTTGTTTAGTTGGCGATAGTCCACGCAGAATCTCGTACTTCCGTCTTTCTTTTTGACCAGGACGACGGGTGATGCCCACGGACTTTTTGAGCTCTCAATCAGTCCCTCCTTTTCCATCGTCGACACCATTTCTGCAACCTCCGTCTGCTTGGCCAATGGTAGTCGTCTGGGAGGCTGACGAATTGGTCTTGCATCCCCGGTGTCAATTCGGTGCTGTACGAGATGTGTTCGGCCATACTCGCTACTCTGCGAAGCAAATATATCAGCGAACTCGTTGATTAGACTCCCTGCCATTGCCCGCTGCTCCTGATCCAGCTCGCACTCTCCGAGTATATTCTTTTTCATTTCCGATATCTCCGTAGGTCTAAGCGGTTTCGCAGGACTTTCTTTTGACAACTTTGTGACCGCAGTAATCGGTACGCACTTTCCGATCACTTCCCCTTGCTTCAGCTTTACACTTCTGTGCTCCGCATTGAGGACACGAACGGGAACCAAGTTGTTTTTAGGTTCAACAAGCATCTTTCCGACGATATAGCTCTGGTAATAGTTTTCTGGATCTGGCTCTATTAGGAAGAATCGGTGGCTCCCAGGATCACCTTCCAGCTTTGTCCAAATAAGTGTCTCTGACGAAGGTGGTAAAATTTCGTCCTCATTTACAACTGTTCTTAGAGCTGCGACGTTCTCGTTCCCGTAAACCATTGGAATCTCGACGTTTCTGTACTTTAGAACTTGCAAACCGATGTCGAGGACTACATCATGCGTCTTCATAAAGTCGATTCCAATGATGCATTCGTCACATATATCGGCCACTAAGAATGCATGGGAGAAGACTATTCCTGCTAGATTTATCGTCAAGAGTACCTCACCATATACCTTTGCCGTTGCTCCAGTTGCTGTTTTCAGACAGTAGCTGCTGGTGTTGTGCAGCCATGATTGGCGAACGATGTCCCTTCTGATTATGGAAGCGGTGGCACCTGTATCGATTGTGGCCACACACTTTTTCTGGCCGATATGTGCTTCCACTGTCAAGCTCCTATTACATCGTTTGGTCTGGGAGACCTGAATTGTGGTCCTGGGGGCGTCGATTCCAGAAACAAGCTTCCGCCCCGTGAAGTTGGTTCTTAACTGATGGCTTTGTGAGGTTCCGTCCGCCGATTGTTCAGATCCCTCCTCGATATGACTCCTAGTTCTGCAATGTGGACAACTACTCTCTCTACGTTCAGCTCTGCACTGTCGTTGAAGATGTCCAATTTTGTTGCAGTTCCAGCAACGGATCGGTCCCCTGCGAGTACTGTTCCGGTCTTCTTCATCTGTTCTCTGGCATGTACATTCGACGGATGTTATTTCTCTTACGCGGTGGAATCCTTGAGATGCCTGGTCAGCAGCTTTCATAGTTAATGCAAATGCCAGTGCCTCAGGAAGAGTTCTCTTTCCAGCCATTCGTAGAGCCATCTGCAGCTGTCTGTCCTCTATGGCTTGTGTGAATGCCTCAATAGCCATTTCGTTGATGACATCTTCGCCGGCATTGGGATATGACAAGTGCGCTAGCCGTTCTATATCCGCTTGCAGCTGCTGGAGTGTTTCTCCCCTCTTCTGGAATCTACTGCGCAGTTGCACTCTATACACTTGCTGCATATGGTCGTCACCAAACCGCATCTCAATAGCTTTAACCAAAGCATCATAGTCGCGCTGTTTTTCTTCTGAGATAGTTTGAAGCAATTCTGCAGCTGTACCTCGTAATGCGAGCGTTAATGCAATCGACTTTTCCTCGTCGTCCCATCCATTGGTCATTGCAGCTGCTTCGAACTGTCTCTTATAGATCGGCCATGATGTTTGACCATCAAAAACGGGTGGTTGCATCTCCTTCCTTCTTGGGCAGTCAGTAGAATATTCGCGAGCCTTCTGTTTCTTGACTTTTTCGAGCTCTTTAACTACGTTCTCGATGTTTGTTTCGTGTCTATGAAGAGATTCATTAATTTCCTCAAACTTGGTTTCATGCTTATTTAACTTCTCATCAATCGCGACGATTTCTACATCTAGAACATTCTTAAACTCTTCCACGGCATCTTTTTGTGCGGCGGCAATGTAATTTTTCTGTTCTTCAAGAGAATTCTTCTGTTCTTCTAGAGAATTCTTCTGTTCTTCTAGAGAATTCTTCTGTTCTGCGAACTTAGATTCCATAGAATTCTTCTGTTCTTCTAGAGAATTCTTCTGTTCTTCCATCTTGGCAAGAAGTAATTCCATCATAGCGCTAATATCAACGCCTGTACTTACTTGTTCTTCTGCCACGTCAAAAAGCATGGTCTTTGAATTTTCTCCCTCATTTTCGACAGCCTCCTGCAGACGAAGTATGAGGTCACTTTTCCCTCCAGCTGTGGAGAGATTCCTCTTTTCTAATTCACTTTTTAATTGGGGTATGCTTAGTTGTAGCAATACACGACCCATTTTTTTTTTTTTTTTTTTGTGTCACTTGTAATTTCGAGATTCACAAATTCACTTTAATTAAAAATTTTTTTTTTTTTTTTTTTTTTTTTTTTTTAATGTTTCTTTGTAACACACGCTTTAGCACAGAATAAGTTTTATCCCACTTCTGACACCAATGTTACATTTGGGCTGGGATTCGAAAAGATAAAAACACTATTCTGTTAAACTTTTCTAGTCAGAATCACTTTTATTACACTTTTATGGATTATACACTAATTAGGTACTAGAACAATATTACTTAAACAATTCCTCAACGATTCAAACCAATCACTTATTTCACTTTATTACTCTGCACTTATTTATCTTTACAACCGATTACTATCTCGAACTTTAACCAATCACTGATAAAAATCAACTGTCGCCCTGTTCTACAACCTCTCCTTTTATATCTGCTCTGCCATCTCTTCGAGAACTTTCTAGCTAACTCCAATTGGTTCTACAATTGGCTGACATACTTTTTCCCCTTTTCAGCAATTGATAAATTCCCAGTTAGTTTAGTGGGGAATTGACAGATTCCAATCTCCAATTGGAGGTGGAACTTGTTTGGTGACAAATGGAGGTTGTTTTCATTTCACCACGATTCATTCCACGCCACAGTACTAAAAAAATTCAAAAAATAAAACAAATTCACTAAAATCCAATCATAAATTATTATCGAGTTGATTTGCGGAGCACCCTCTAACTCTCTGTGTCGGCGCTTTGTGTTGCTGATCGTCCTCTTTCCCCCGTAGAAATACTAATTCCCTTAGGAATTTTCGGGAATAATTTTTCCCTTCTGTCCAGGGATCGTTGGTACCTTATTCTTTGTTCTTTGTTGGAACCTTGAATAGACCGGTGGCTGTTGGAGTCAGGTATACGGTTAGTGCGCTATGTGCAGGTTGCTTTCTGGTATATACCGCTAGTGACTCCAACGGATGAGACCAACGGTTTCCCCAAACGATTCCCTGGACCTCACTAATCTTTGCGCAATGCCTCTAAGTTGCGAACAAAATCCAATTCAGTACCTATACACAAAATGGGTGGGTTAAAGTCACAATCCGTTCGCCTATATGGAATTTTATAGACATACCTTCGAGCCTATGATTTTGTCTCTTATTAAAAGGCAGCTTAAGAAATCTTAATTATGTAAAATGGGGGGCCCCGCACTACGCCGCGCCTCACACACTCATTTAAGTGCTAATGGAAAACCTACACAGAAAATATTTAGACCAAATTAAAACAAAGAATTAGACTCAGACTTACGCGTAACTATTATTTTTTTTTTTCTTTTCAATAAAAAACTTCTTGTGAGCGACACTGTATTTGTCTAAAATTCACTTTTCTCGATTATGCAATATCTTGCATACACGGGTCAACGACTACCTTAGAGAAACCAAAAAATTCGATAATGAATTTTTCTTTTCCCCAGTACTTCTTTCCTTGCCCTTGACTTGACTTTTGCCATTTCCCCCTTCCTTTATTTCTTATGGTTCCTTCCTTCTAATTGCATTTACCCCTTTATAGTTTTGTCATTCTGCCTCTTTCTTTCGTTCATTCATATTGTTTTTTTTTTTCTGTTTTCGTCAAGTCGGACATGAACAGTCGTCAATAACTAACTTTTTTTTCTTTCTTGTTTTTAAATATCTATACTTAACTTAATATTCCTATTGTTATGACTACCTAGCTTAAACCCTTAACATCCCCTGAAATATAACATTGCACAATTAAATAACTCGACCAAACATAATATGACCATTAGCCAACGTGACGTCACTCAATTCATGTTGATGGTGAGTATGTAAGGCGTATGGGGCATGTCCACCACAATATGATCATTAGCAGGTAGGGGAAACTAGACGAAGAAGGAACTAGGAAAATGGAAAAGGAACTGTCAAAATAGCTGAGTTAACTGCAGCATGGTGGTCGTCTGTTTTACGAACTCCATCAATCCCACCATTAAAACCCGCGTTGCAATTCACACTTCTTTCGTCTTTTATCCGGTGTGATCGATATTCAATCGCAAAATCCTTGTGTGTCTGTTCAAATACCCAATCGTGTCCGTATCGTCTGTTGTTTTGTGCGTTTTCAATTGGTCGCTTGTTTGTTTACTTTGATCGTTCATAGCCAACTCGTATTATAATCTGGCTTTGAATTTTATCTACCCGTTTTAATTTGTTTATTGTCGGTGGTAAAAGCAATCGCAATGCGACCCGTTTTGTGTTGTGTTTCATATGGGGATTTTTCAGCCCCTTGGCGGAGTTCAATTCTGTGGGTCGTCTGACGGAGGAGTTGTCTGAATTCACCGTGGCGGGTGGAAGTGCCGATGGCCTGCCGCAACAAATGTTTCTCTTGAAAAAGGCCTTTTCTTGACGATTGGAAAATTTCCTATATTATTCCTATACATAAATCTGGGTCCAAACAAGATGTTTCAAATTACCGTTCTATAAGTAAATTTTCTACCATTCCCAAGATTTTTGAGAAAATTGGGTATGAAAACCTTTATTCTTTCATGGTTTTATAGCTGGTAGATCCACTACGACAAATCTAGCAATTTTTTGTAACCATATAACTAAAAATCTTGAAAAGGGTTTTCAAACTGATGTTATATTTACTGACTTTTCGAAGGCTTTCAATAGGGTCAATCATTTTATTTTAATAAAAAAGATGGAATGCATTGGCTTCCATTCTTGTATTTTAAAATGGTTTGCATCGTATCTCAACGGTAGAACACTTATTTTCTAGAGTTATTAATGTAACGTCCGGTGTTCCTCAAGGCAGTCACTTGGGGCCCCTTCTGTTCCTATTGTTGATCAATGACATACCAACCTTCATCAACAATGCTCTCTGCTTAATGTTTGCGGATGATATCAAAATTTTCCATTGTACAAAATCTCCGGACGATTGCCTTTTACTTCAAAGTGATCTTGAGCGCTTATCGGAATGGTGCATTGCTAACCAGCTCTTTTTAAATGTCTCCAAATGCCAATCTTTATCTTTCTCTCGTATTCTTAGAAGTATAGACTTTGAATATAAAATTGACAATACAAAGCTTATTAAACTTAGAGAAAAGAAAGACCTTGGTGTAATATTTGATTCCAAACTACGTTTCACCTCCCACATTGATTTTGTGGTTGCTAAAGCGAATAGTATGCTGGGATTTGTGTTTCGCAACTCTAAAGAGTTTATGGATCCATTTACCCTTCGATCACTATTCTATGCAATTCTATGCGTATGTAAGGTCTCCCCTCGAATATTGCTCAGTAATTTCGAATCCTTTTTATAAAAATCACTGTTAAAGGATTGAAAAGATCCAGAGAAAATTTTCGCGGATTGCAGTACATCGTTTAAACTGGAATATTGAAATGCCTTCTTATGAGACCAGATGCAAACAGCTTGGTCTACAACCGCTCGATATCCGCCGTCGTTATATCTGTATTGTATTAATACGCGATGTTATTAAGATCTCTTTTATTTTGTGTAAGCTTGAGTGAATTGAAATATAATCGAAATCGTTGAAGGCTTTCGACAACGGCCAGTGCTTCCAGCTCGTAACTGTGGTACTTTTTCTTCAATTCGGTTGTCGCTCGACTGAAAGAGGAAACTGCTTTTCTTTCGCTTCCTTCCTCAAGTTGGATAAGAACGCCAGCGAGACCGGAAGAACAAGCATCGGTGTGAAGCTGATGGTTTCTTAAAGGATTATAAATTGTAAGAATCGGAGGTATAGATAACTTCTTTTTGAGCTGATCAAATGCTGCTTTCTCAGTTGTGTCCAAATAAAGGTTACCTCTCTTTTTAGAAGCGCATTAAGGGGTGCAACGATAGTGGCATAATTTTGAACAAATCGTCGGAAATAACCCGACAACCCAACGAAAACGTGCTTTGTTTTACTGGGAACCGGAAATGATTTAACTGTTTCCGCTTTTGCAGTTTCCGGTTTTATTACTTCGGCACTGATTTCGTGTCCCAGGAAAGTTATTCTGGGCTATCGTGAACAAAATTCCCCCCGGAATATTTCGCATTTTTCAAAAATAGGTATCGCCAATAAATTTCGAAAAGGGAAAAAATTCCCCCCGGAATAAAAATTCCCCACGGAATTTGATGGAATTCCCCTCGGAATATTTCCTTTCCAAATTAATTTGGAGGTGGGGATTCAAAACGTTAGCAGTTTCTACGGTTTAAAGTTGGAAGTTTGCAGTTTTTGGCGTTTTGTCTTTATTTGTATACTTCAAACAACAGAATAAATTTCAGATTGAAAACAAATAAACGGATATATAATCAAATTTCATGTGTGTTTCTGTTTTAAGTGGAGAGCAACAGTTCTTAATCTTACTTAGGTGGCGCTACAGTCCGGGGTGGACCTGGGCCTCAACCAATACGCCTCTCCAGTTAGCGCGATCTTTGGCTAACTGCCTCCAGTTGCGCACTCCAAGTTGGTTGAGGTCCCCTTCCACTTGTGCGAGTTAAGTATTAGTCATGAAACCATACTATACTCGTCATCAACCATGCTTGCTTGCATTCACCTTATTAGAGTAATATGGAAGTTATTATCGTCATCACTTTTATGGTGACCCGATATGTATAGACCGATAATGAGGCCAATAAAATATGCTGACCCCGGGTAACAAATAACGTGAAGGCAAGCAAGTCAATGGAAGATGTCGCAATACGAAGAACCTTTCTGATGGCATTCTTTTTTAAAGTTAAGTTAGTTTTTCGTCATAAGTAAAACTGAACGGTGCAGCCCTGTTTCGACAGCGACCGTTACATACTCAACCAAATTGATTCAATAAAAATAACTAAAAATTGTTGTACTCAATCAAATAATAAATAAAAATAGGTGTACTTATTTTTATTTTTTGGTTCAATTTTTATCTGGCGCAGTCGGTAGGATCAGGTACAACTATCCTGATCCAAACGTGAAAGTTCGTTACGTAGATCCTTAAATCGCGACGACACGACAGTTCGATTAAACAAATTCGTGAAGTGATTTTTGTGCAATTATATACAAGTCAACTCAATTAATTATTTGGCAAAGTACCAATAAGAACAATTAATTATGGCACAGAATCAACGGGAAATGCCAGAAGTATCTAATCGAGACATTTTGAATAGACATGTATTAAGAGAAATCCAACATCTACCTGAATTCGAAGGAGATAGTAGAACGCTGACACACTTCATAGCCATGGTGGAAAACCACCTCGCAAATACCGGAGAGGATCAACAAGCAACCTGGACGATCATTCAGCAGACGAAGATCAAAGGACGAGCAATGGACCTACTCCTAGTTAATGGCGTGACGACATGGTCCCAGGCAAAGGAACTCTTCAGACAGCACTACAGACCCGTCATCAACAGCGCAGACCTAACCAAGGAAATATCCAATATGAAAGTAAGCTCAATTCACGATTTAACCAATAAATTAGAATATGTTTTAAGTAAAGTCAACACGTATGTGGTGTTTTGTCAGAACCAAGAACAAGAAAAATTACTGCATTATAATATTATAATAAATAAATCCGAGAAGTAACAATAGGGAATTTAGCTCGAGAAATAAGAAATCTTTATGACATAGGTACATGAGATAAAAACAATTTTATATTCGTACATTGGCTATGATAATGGGAACATCAAGATAAGTGAGACAAGTAGGCATCCACCCAACCAAAATAATCAACAGAGGAATCCTAGATATAGTTGCCCTAATGATAGGAATAGCAGGCCACACTATAGTGTGCTAGTGGACAGAGAGCTGGGGGAAATTATAGGAACTCAGGGAATTTTAGGAATGGGGGCGATCAAAATGTCAGACCTTCAGGAAATGCCAGGCAGGATCAGTTCGCAAGACCCCAAACCATGGACACTAACAACATACAAACGGACCAAGAACCCATCAGACATGAAATTAATTCAGTAGAACCGCCGGTTTTTCTGAATGGAGCCTCGGACAACTAATGACCATAGCAACTACTCTTCAAAATCAACGTCATTACATTTTAATAGACACAGGTAGTGCCATGACTATTGTTAACACTAACAAACTCGACATGACACTGTACCCAATTTTAGAAACCCGACAAGTTGAAATAAAAACTATTAATAGTATAGTAACTCAGAATACTAATATAATTCAATTCCCCGTGCCAACAGAATTTGGCTACAGTAGTAACACGTTCATCAAAGCGTACGCTTAAAGCTTAGAGAAAAAAAACTATGCCATACTTCTAGGTATGGATGTTCTTAAAGGTAGAATTAAAACTATTGATATCGATCAAGGAAAGATAACGCTAAAAAACAAGACTACTCTAAAGATAGAAGCGGGAAAAAGGGCTAGCCTGCAATCATCTAGAAGAAGATAACCCTGACTTCGGCAGCCTCAATCGCGAAGAATACTCAGCATTGGCCTCCTTACTAGACCAGTTCCGAGACATCCAATATCGGGACGGCGATCAGTTAACCCATACCTCGACGATCAAACACGAAATTCGCCTTAAAGAAGATAAACCAATACACTCCAAGCTGTATAGACTGCCAAAAAAACACGAAGACGAAGTCGTTAAACAGATTGCAGACATGGAGCGACAGGGGATAGTTCGGAAGAGTATGAGTAGATACGCTTCACCGATCGTAGTTGTTGCAAAGAAACCAGATATGGATGGTCAAGCACAATATCGCCTTTGTGTCGACTACAGAGCATTAAATGCACTCACCGATGATGACCGGTTTCCTTTACCAAACATAGACAACCTCTTTGATAAGTTAGGGAAAGCCATTTATTTTTCCACTCTGGATTTAGCAAAAGGGTATCACCAAATATTGATGCATCCAAACGATATAGCAAAAACTGCATTTATAACTCCACAAGGATTATACGAATATGTCCGTATGCCTTTTGGGCTTAAAAACGCCCCGGCTACCTTTCAACGATTAATGAATCACATATTACGGGAATACATAAACAAAACCTGTGTTGTCTACTTAGACGACATTTTGATATTCCCGACTTCTCTAAAAGAACATTTGAAAAATCTAAAAGACATAATCTAAAGTTGCAAATTGGTAAATGCTCATTTCTCAAGAAAGAAACGAAGTTTTTAGGCCACATCCTGACGGAAGAAGGCATGAAACCGAACCCTAACAAAGTAGATACAATTAAAGATCTTTCACTCCCACAAACGGGACAACAACTTAGGAGTTTTCTAAGAGTCTCAGGGTATTATCGGAAATTCATACGGGATTATGCAAAAATAGCATACCCAATGACCAGGTATCTTAAAAAAAAAACACAAAAATAAACGTCAATGACCCAGAGTATGTGAATGCATTCGAAACCCTTAAACTTAACTTGATAACACACCCAATCCTTAAGTTTCCGGAATTTGAGAAACCATTTCAACTATACACTGATGCAAGTAATTTCGCCATTGGAACTGTTCTCACACAAGATAAACAACCGGTTTGTTATATTTCAAGGACTCTTAACGAGCATGAAAGAAATTCCGTGACGGACAAAGAATTTTTAGCTATCGTGTGGAGTGTGTCTAAGTTAAGACCATACCCTCAAATGTTCAAAATCACTACTGACCACCTTCCTATAAAATACCTGAACAACAAATAACGGGTGATTTTTTAGCTGGTTTGGTTTTGGCAACACTGGTTTTGACAGCTGACGTGTGTTTAGTACCTTGTTTCACTGTCAAACAGCTTCAGTTTGGTTTGCAATTTAACCATGGATCGTCTTACAAATGAACAACGCTTGCAAATTATTGAATTTTACTATCAAAATTCGTGCTCGGTTCGAAATGTTCATCGCGCGCTGTTCCATTTTATGATCGGCATTCTCGACCTTCTGAGCAGTCTATTCGGAAGATTGTGACCAAATTTCGCACCAAATTTACTTTGTTGGACATTAAACCACCAACACATTTACGTACTGTGCGTAGTGAAGAAAATATTGCGGCCGTATCAGCTAGTGTGACAGAAGACCGCGAAATGTCGATTCGGCGCCGTTCCCAGCAGTTAGGCCTTTGTTACAGCACTACGTGGAAAATTTTGCGGAAGGATTTGGGCGTAAAGCCTTTTAAGATACAGCTGGTGCAAGAACTAAAGCCAGCCGACCTACCACAACGCCGAATTTTTGGTGAATGGGCTCTTGGAAAGCTGGCCGAGGATCCGCTTTTTTATCGAAAAATTGTGTTAAGCGATGAGGCTCATTTTTGGTTGAATGGGTACGTAAATAAGCAAAATTGCCGCATTTGGAGTGAAGATCAGCCAGAAGCATTGCAACAGCTACCAATGCATCCCGAAAAAGCCACTGTTTGGTGCGGTTTATGGGCCGGCGGCATTATTGGGCCATATTTCTTCAAAGATGATGCGAATCGCAGCGTTACTGTCAATGGTGAACGCTACCGAGCGATGATAACAAACTTTTTTTTGCCCGAAATGGAAGTTCTTGACTTGCATGATATGTGGTTTCAACAAGACGGTGCCACATGCCACACAGCACGCGAAACAATGGCGCAATTGCGAGGCGAGTTTGGTGAACAGTTAATTTCACGTTTCGGGCCGGTCAATTGGCAGCCTAGATCGTGCGATTTGACACCATTAAATTATTTTTTGTGGGGGTATGCCAAGGCTAATGTGTATAGGGACAAGCCCGCTTCGATTGACGCACTGGAAGCCAACATCCATGCATTCATTCGTGAGATACCGGCCGATATGTGTGAAAGAGTATGCCAAAATTGGACTCAGCGGATGGGCTACCTGAGACGCAGCCGCGGTCAACATTTGCATGAAAATATCTTTAAACATTAAATTGCAAGGTTCAAACTATCGATTCAAATAAATATTTCATTCATTTTTTCGAATTTTTTGTGTTTTTTTTTAAAAAAAGTTCTAAGCCTCTTAAAAAATCACCCTTTAATAGTTTAGTGCGTTTTCTGGTGTCGGGCATAGTCTAAGTTAGTTTAGGGATTATATCCGGAAGCATCTGACTATCCACCCTTGTCTCTCGGTACAGGCAGAAGTTCAATTGAGTATTTCTTTTCTTCTTTCCTATCTTTTCTTCTCTTCCCTTTCGTCTATAATTTTAGTATGTGTAATAGTAATCTTAGATCTCCTACTATCCCTCTTAGTCTATTTCATGGCACGAATTTTTTTGTGAAGAGTAGGTGGCTGGTGTGAAGGGGAGACAAGAACTACCCCGTCCGACGAGTTTAGCCGTGCAACCGCGAGCGTGCCTCAGTCCTCCTCCGCCATGCCTAAGATGCCTCTGTGGCCTGACCTAAGCTCCTAACAAAGTGTTTTATCTTTTCGAATCCCATCCCAAATGTAACATTGGTGTCAGAAGTGGGATAAAACTTATTCTGTGCTAAAGCGTGTGTGATAAAGAAACATTAAAAAAAAAAAAATAATAATTGAAGTGAATTTGTGAATTTCGAAATTACAAGTGACAAAAAAAAAAAAAATGGATCGTGTATTGCTACAACTAAGCATACCCCAATTAAAAAGTGAATTAGAAAAGAGGAATCCCTCCACAGCTGGAGGGAAAAGTGACCTCATACTTCGTCTACAGGAGGCTGTCCAAAATAAGGGAGAAAATCCAAAGACCATGCTTTTCGACGTGGCAGAAGAACAAGTAAGTACAGGCGTGGATATTAGCGCTATGATGGAATTACTTCTTGCCAAGATGGAAGAACAGAAGAATTCTCTAGAAGAACAGAAGAATTCTCTTGTTACCGCACAAAAAGATGCTGTGGAAGAATTTAAGAATGTTCTAGAAGTAAAAATCGACGCAATTGACGACAAATTAAACAAACATGAAACAAAGTTTGAGGAAATTAATGAGCCGTTTCATAAACACGAGAACATAGCTAAAGAGCGCGGAACAAACATCAAGTACATAGCTAAAGAGCTCGAATCAAACATCGAAAACATGGCTAAAGAGCTCGAAAAAGTCAAGAAACAGAAGGCTCGCGAATATTCTACTGACTGGCCAAGAAGGAAGGAGATGGAACCACCCGTTTTTGATGGTCAAACATCATGGCCGATCTATAAGAGACAGTTCGAAGCAGCTGCAGTGACCACTGGATGGGACGACGAGGAAAAGTCGGTTGCATTAACGCTCGCATTACGAGGTACAGCTGCAGAATTGCTTCAAACTATCTCAGAAGAAAATTCCAATGGTTTACGGGAACGAGAACGTCGCAGCTCTAAGAACAGTTGTAAGTGAGGACGAAATTTTACCACCTTCTTCAGAGACACTTATTTGGACAAAGCTGGAAGGTGAACCTGGGAGCCACCGATTCTTCCTAATAGAACCAAATACAGAAAACTATTACCAGAGCTTTATCGTCGGAAAGATGCTTGTTGAACCTAAAAACAACTTGGTTGCCGTTCGTGTCCTCAATGTGGAACACAGAAGCGTAAAGCTGAAGCAAGGGGAAGTGATCGGGAAGTGCGTACCAATTACTGCGGCCACAAAGTTGTCATATGAAAGTCCTGTGAAACCGGTTAGACCTACGAAAATATCGGAAATGAAAAAGAATATACTCGGAGAGTGCGAGCTGGATCAGGAGCAGCGGGCCATGGCAGGGAGTCTAATCGACGAGTTCGCTGATATATTTGCTTCGCAGAGTAGCGAGTATGGCCGAACACATCTCGTACAACACCGAATTGACACCGGGGATGCAAGACCAATTCGTCAGCCTCCCAGACGACTACCATTGGCCAAGCAGACGGAGGTTGCAGAAATGGTGTCGACTATGGAAAAGGAGGGACTGATTGAGAGCTCAAAAAGTCCGTGGGCATCACCGGTCGTCCTGGTCAAAAAGAAAGAAGGATAGCTACCCCCTGCCAAGAATTGATGATACCCTGGACACACTATACGGAGCCAAATGGTTTTCGACTCTTGAACTGAAGAGTGGCTACTGGCAAGTACAGATCCATCCAGAAGACCGTGAGAAAACAGCATTCACAGCAGGAAACGGACTTTGGCAATTTACAGTAATGCCATTTGGACTGTGCAATGCTCAAGCAACTTTTGAACGTCTAATGGAGCGTGTTTTGCTGGGACTGACGTGGAAAACCTGTTTGGTGTACCTGGACGATGTCATCGTGGTTGGTAAAACGTTCAACGAACATCGAAATAAGCTTAAGGAAGTGTTCCAAAGGCTACGAAGTGCACAGTTAAAGCTGAACCCGAAGAAGTGTTCTCTATTCCGACCAGAAGTGAAGTATCTCGGGCACATCATCTCTTCCAAGGGAGTCAAGACTGATCCGGAGAAGATCGATGCAGTAAAAACCTGGCCGGTTCCCAAAGACAAACATCAACTGAGAAGCTTCCTGGGAGTTGCGACCTATTACAGACGGTTTGTAAAGGACTTTGCCAGGATCGCAAGGAGCTTGCATCAACTGACAGAAAAAGGCGAACAATTCAAATGGTCAGGTGAGTGCGAAAACAGCTTCAAAGAACTTAAGCAACAGTTGTGCGACGCCCTCATATTAGCGTACCCCACCCCTGGAAAAACATTTATTGTGGATGCAGACGCTAGTAATGTGGGTATTGGAGCCGTCCTTTCCCAGGTGCACGAGGGCCAAGAGAAGGTAGTTTCGTACTTCAGCAAAGTTCTCTCAAAGCCAGAACGAAACTACTGTGTTACCAGGCGCGAACTCCTTGCTTTGGTACTGGCAACAAAACATTTCCATAAGTACCTCTATGGGCAGAAATTCATCCTTCGCACAGATCATGCATCTTTAAAGTGGCTACTACACTTTAAGAATCCTGAAGGACAAGTCGCAAGGTGGATCGAACAGCTGCAAATGTACGACTAAGAAATACAACATCGAAAGGGAAGTCTTCACTCAAATGCGGACGCTCTCTCCCGTCGACCGTGCAAAGCAGATTGTAAACATTGCTTACGACACGAGGAAAAAGATGTCGTGTCCGTTCAAAGGGTGAGAGCTATGCCCATTGGTGGCTGGAGTGCACGGGAAATCCGGGAGGCTCAAAAGGAAGATCCGGGTATCGAACCTATCCTCGCCTGGAAGGAGCACGAGGGAAAACCAGACTGGCAGGAGATATCCAATAGGAGTCCCGAGCTGAAGGCATACTGGGCGCAGTGGGATTCCCTTCATGTACAAGACGGCATTCTAAAAAGAAAATGGGAAAGCCCGGATGGAAAGTCGTACGTAATGCAACTTGTTCTTCCCAGGACAAAGGTTATCGAAGTGCTGAGGGAATTGCATGATGGAGTGTCTGGAGGTCACTTGGGAATAAACAAAGCACTTGGAAAAGTGCGAGAATGCTTTTTTTTAACTTTAAAAATTCATTTTTTATTTTTCTTTCTTTAAGCTTACACACTAGACAAAAACGATTAGATCTAATTTAAAACTAACATTTATCTTATTCTAGCTTACTGGCTCCAAGCGAGCGCTCTAAACTTATCAATATCCTTAAAATTATTGCCTTTCGGCCTTAAATTTATCTATTTCTATGATTTGTTTTGTTTTTTAATTTTCAAGAAACTTTAGAAAACTTGAACTCTTTATTATTTGTTTTACTTAAAACTACTTAAGACTTCCTAAGCTACTTAACCTAAATTACCTATAATCAGGGTGGTGAGCAATCAAATCGATTGGTCACCATCCTGATCGCGTCCATGGGCGCCTGATAGCCGCCCACAAGGGTTCATCAGTGTCACCGAGACTCGAGCGAGGCTATAAGCGTCGTTCGAGTCTTGGCAGCACTATCATGTTGGCTAGCCCGGCACCTCCCAAAGACCCCCTACGATAAACCTAAACCTACAAACTTAATATCTAGCTTAAAACTAAGGAGGATGCCACGTAAGTAGCGCACCGGCCCGGGAGAGCGTATCCACCCTCACCTGTTCATCAAGCCACCAAAATTCGGTGAACTGCTTGACCGTTTCGACCCTGTCCCGTTCCGCTATTGCGGTACTAAAACGGAGGAGCTCCTGAGCATTAGCGGCGTACCCGTCGTGGATGAGCCGCTTATCCCTCGCGCCGCGGTGGCTGTGGTGCAATACCGGCACACCATCTTTTGTCTGGACTAACCCTTTCATGTCTACATGAAGAAATGCCTCAGGCGGGATAAAGTCAGACCGAAGCGTACTCTCGTGGTACATTAAATTGGGGTAGTAAGCCCCTGAGATCAGGTTATTATCGCTGGTCATCGCCCTTGCGACGTGCCTCCGAATCACCTTAATAAGGAAATTGTCAATCCTTTTCAGTCGAGCCCCATTGTATAGGGTCCTGTTGGGATAGTATTTTATGTACTGAGATTCAGGAGTTCTAAACAACCCTAGACAGGCCCTGAGACATTGTCTCTCAAACACCCGAATCTTTTTCATATAGGACGGCGCTATATTGAACCACATGGGACAGCCATAAGCGATGATAGGCCTTATAAGGGCCACGTAGCAAATGACCTTCACTCTGGAATCAAGTTGACTGCTGCGAAACAGTCTCCTTGTCAGAGCGTTGGCCCTCTTAGTCCCAGCAAGACAAGCATCTATATGTTTGTCAAAATACAGATACTGGTCGAGCCAGATGCCAAGATACCTCACCACGTTTTTCACCGCCAGTGGTCGCCCCTGCTGTCCAATAATTGTTAATTTTCTCCAGTTTTTTTCTGGTATCCCCAGAGGCCCCAGCCAATGTTGTTCTGAACAGTAATGTTTCCGATTTTTGGAAATTGATTTTCAACTTCAAATCATCGCAATACCTCTTAATTTGCTCGAAGTCACGCTGCAGAAGGATGTGCGAGAACGCTTTTACTGGGTCCATTCAAGGGAGGATGTTGAGAATTGGTGCAGGAAATGCGTAATATGTGCGGCCAGCAAAGGCCCGAGAGTGAAAGTCCGAGGAAAGATGCATCAATATAATGTGGGAGCCCCTTTCGAAAGGATAGCCGTTGATATTGCGGGACCGTTTCCTGAAACGAACAATGGAAATCGTTACATCCTTGTTGTTATGGACTACTTCAGTAAGTGGCCTGAAGCATTCGCTATCCCAAATCAAGAAGCTAAGACTGTTGTGGAGCAAATCGTCTTCAATTGGGTAAGCAGATTTGCTGTGCCTATGGAACTGCATTCGGACCAAGGACGAAACTTCGAGTCCAGGATTTCCCAAGGAGTGTGCCAGTTACTCGGGATTAAGAAGACAAGAACAACACCGCTTCATCCACAATCAGATGGGATGGTGGAGCGCTTCAATAGAACGCTGAATGAACACCTCTCTAAGGTCGTTGGCGATGACCAGAGAGATTGGGACAAACACATTCCCATCCTATCGAAGTGCAGTGCACAACACCACAGGACATACTCCATCTGAAGTCCTATTTGGTCGAAAAGTCCGCCTACCTAGCGAGTTTGTTACGGAGCCATACCTGGGGGCACAATACTTTAGTGCAATAATCCATGTATCAAGTAGAAATAGTTGAAATTTACCTGCAAAGAAAAAAAAAATAAATTAGGAAAACGTAAACAAACTCTGGCATTGGAGTTTGGCCGCTCAACCGCATAGTTAAATGCTCGTTGAGTGAACAAACCCCAATGAAAGAAGGATAAACTCACCTGTGCAATATATTAGACATCTTCTGAAAAGATAATAAGACGAATTAATTACAAACAATGAAATAAAATAATTTCTTACCATAATTACGTCCGTCTGTTGCACCTCCCAAATTGATTTTGACGTTTTGTCTTGTCAATCGTTTCTCTGTCGTTAAAGTTTTCTTCGTTCCATTTCATTGTGTTCCAAGTTAGTGGGTGATCGTAAAGATGTAGTTGAAGTTTTTTTTGTTGTTAGTTACGTTATTCTTTTTATGTTAAGTATTGTTACTTGATGCATGTGTGTAATTAGGAGATATAGAGAGACAAGACATATATGACTTGACGATTAGGAATTAAGAGACCCCTCGCTCTCATTCCAAGAGAAAAAAAAATATTTTGAGAAAACGAAGGGGAAATAGAAAAACAAAAGGAAAAAAAAGATAGAAAGAGGAAATAGGCAGGAAAAAGAAAGACAGGGCCTGCGGAGATTTTGGGAAACAAAGGAAGGGGTAAAATACATGCACCGCAAATGCAAGATTGGTTTGCCGACAGGCCTTCACAATTATCGGTAACTGACAGCAAGCGGTCGATGCCCTCTTCTAAGTCAGCTGCAAATTATTCTTTCCCTTTTGTGGTTTGTCGTACAGTGACGAAAGATAAAAAAAAAACCAATTTAAGAATTACTGGGTGAGTTAGCGGAATTACATTAGTTTTTTTTTGCGAAATTATAATTATATTTCCTCATAGGGCAGGTGACCATATACATTGGTAATAAAAAGGTAGCCAAAACGAACCGGAGAGCCTTAACTGGCGTAGTGGAGGTAGGCAAATTATCCGACATTGTTTTTTTGTTATCTTGACATCTCGTCCATTTGGGTACAGGTTACTTCTCAGCGCCAACGTGACTCGGGCCGCCGTTAAGGATAACCTAAGCCGTGCTAGCAAAATATCTGTGGGACCGTAAAAGCGAAAATTCTGCCATTGGACTGCTAGCGACACGCCAACACACCGCCAGCCAACGGCCACTAAAAACGCTAACGGGTCCAAAGCCCACAGTTGCGGCACAAAGGCGCTTGACAGGCCCGAGTTTACGCTCCCAGTCAAGGGAATTTTTTTTATCGGGGTGCAAGAAAGCCATTGAGCTTTTCCCCCCTCCCCCTCTGAACAACGAAAACCCAAAGCCATTGGCGACAGCAGGGTGCTTCGCCACCACATCACCAAGTCCGTCAGCGGCAACTGCGCTCACAGTGCATCCCCAAACATCAGCAGCATCATCAATAGTGAATTTTTTTTTTGTGAAGTGCCACTATAAGTTTTATAGTTATGAATTTAGTTTTTTTTTGTTTTCTTTAATTTACCTCTTAACGTAGCTTTTAATTTTTAATTCGCTTTTGCTTTCCATTGAACCTGCTTTTAGTGCTTTAGTTTTGTGCGCGTATTTTAGTGAAAATAGGTAGTTTTAAGCCAAAAAGTTGCAGATTAATACAGCCCTTCTTGTGCTGGCGCCAGAACAACGGGGGACGTGAAAGACCGTGAGTAATTTTAGTTTATTTTGTTATATTTTTGAATTTTAGATAATTAGTAGTTTAGTTTTTTTATAGTATTAAGAGCAGAGGTTTTTTTTTTGTTGTTTTTTTTTTTAATTTTAATTTAGTTGTATCCATAAGATACAATTTTCCTTGAGTTTTAGTTTTTTTATTTTTTTCTTTGGTTTGGTTCTTTCTTTTTATTCCTTTTTTTTACATAGAGTTAAGTTTTTGAATTTCCTTTTTCCTTTTTTTTTAAATAAAAGTGGCACTATTTGTCAAATGTATTTCATCCAAAAGTTTTCGTGTTTAGATACATTTTAAATATGAGCGGCTAGGTTGAAAAGCTCACGGTGTGTGGTTACTTGGGAAGGCCGTCCTTTTGTTAGATCGACGATGACAGTACGCGACTAACAGACGACATGACTTGACGCTTTTCAGCGTTGTCTTTACGCCTTTTCGGCTTGACTAGGGTTGTGACTGGAGGGTTATTTAGGGGCTATCTCTCACAACATCGGCCAGAGAGGGAT
This sequence comes from Cheilosia grossa, assembly GCA_963082955.1. NCBI lineage: Eukaryota > Metazoa > Arthropoda > Insecta > Diptera > Syrphidae > Cheilosia > Cheilosia grossa. The sequence continues at coordinate 41,759,491 of OY720144.1, read as the reverse complement.
AGTCATTGGATATGTCTAAAGACTTGAAGGGTGGGTTGGCCATCCCTTGCCATTAACATCTGGCGTGTTTCGAGGTCATGACGAACCTCTACCTCCAAGAAACTACGGAGGGACAAGTTGCGTCTAGGGTTAAAGTAGATAGGTTAGATTTAAGTTATAGTAGGTATAGTTTAGGGTTTAGTTTATTCCTCTTAGGTTAGTTTAGACATAGATTAGACTAGATAGGTTAGTTCCGCGGTGTCTCTTCCGTTCTTTCTTTGGGGTATTGGCAGAGGTCCTTGGACATTCTTCCTTTTCCACACTATTTTTAATTTAATTTGTCCGTTTGTCAGTCCGAGGTCAAAGTAGAGTAGCTTTCTCCTTTTTTTTCTCTTTTGTTTCATCACCTGGCATGATATAAAATGTTTGTTGAGCAGGTGGTATGTGGTGAGAGGGCAAGAACACCCCCCGTCCGACGAGCCGAGCCGAGCAACCACTAGCATGCCGCGCCCTCCTCACCTGTACCGAAGCTGCCCCTGTGGCTCGACCCTGGCTCACAACAATGGCGCCCAACGTTCTTTTTTCGGCTAGGCCGATTGCGACTTCAAGGGGATGACTTTCCTCTGTGAAGGTCATCGCCTTGGACTTGCAACAGTCTTCGCGTTTTTTTTTTGGTTTACATCTTTTATTTTTTTTTACTTTCCTGTCTATCTTTTGTTCAAGGACCGGTAGATCCTTTGGCTATGAAGCAGATTGAAGGCGGCTTTCCGATCGCTAGGTCATAAGCCTGGAGATTCAGTGAGGTAGCCTGGAGTCTGAAGAGTAGCTAGAGGAAACTTTTGGTTTTAGTATGGATTCGTGGCTGCTTTCCAATCCCCAAGAGCGTAGCTAAAGGGATGGGTGAGGTAGTCGGGGGTCTTTAATGGAACTGAAAGCTAGGTCAGGTTGGCTAGACTTCACGCTTACTGCTATCCATAGGTAAGGGGGTACACTCCGAGCCTGTGTGAGGCGTGGGTGGGGACCTGGAAAACCTGATCAGGTTGGAAAGTATGCCGGAGACTCTGCTATCTTGGTATTTGGTACAGCCGGATAACAATTGTGGCAGAGAGGAAAGCATGTGTTCCAACCTTCGTCATGAATTCGAAACACCAGTCACAACTTGACAATACATAGGACGGACTTTAACAGACTCCACACATACTTACATACGTACTAACTGATCTACAAAACGGTTTTGCGGAAAACACCTTTCCTAGTATTCACACACCAAAGCAATCTTACATATCTAAACACCTATAGTTAAATCTAAACACAAACAGAAAACACTGAAAACATTTATCACAGCGATACACAACTACTCATCATTTAATATAATACAAATACAACATTGAATTCTTTAACACACTTGAATAATTGATACCTTCAGAAAGTAATAGTTAGGACAAACTTAGCTTAGGAATTTATTTTTGAAATGGAAAAGGGGCAACCAAATCCAGGAGCCGTCCCAAAGAGGACCTCGTTCCAAGAATCCGGAACTACCGGAAAATCCCTTGGATATTCCACTATGGGGAACAGGTCAGGTCCAAGCCAACAAAAAGCCTCGTCTCTCAAGCCTCCTGCTACGGGGACGGACAGATTTGACTTTACGGACTTGTCAACATATTCGGCTGACTTTTTACAGTTTAGCCCAGGCGACCCCAATCAGAACGCCCCAACTAACGCGACGACAAACTTGAAGGTAGCTCCACAAAAGCAACAAGCCCTTCCAATAGGACGCGACGATGTAGACGACACTAACGAACACGTGCAACGTACTTCGACACAGAAGCGTTTGCCAATTCACCGCCAATTAGCGGTACAACAACAAGGACAGAAAACCCTGCCAACGAACGAACTTGGTGCAGGAGCTGTAGCAGGAGGGGAACAATACAACGAACAGGAACATTCGTTCCGCGAAGAGTACCCCTACGAACGACATCAAATGGTGGAAGAACAAGGACCGACATCTCAAGACATGCCGGAGGAAATCTCTACTGCGATGGGAGGTAACCAGGCTGAAGTCCTTGCCGCTCTAGCGCAAACCATGAAAGCCATGATGACTACCTTCGAAACCAGCATGAAGGCTATAAATAATAAAGTTTCCAGCCTGGAACTTTCGATCGCAGAACAGAGAGGACCAAAGGATACAACTGGACACCGACAGGACGAAACCTACAAACAGATGACTCAGCCCACCGTAACACCACAACACAACTACCATCAAACACCACATTTACTAGACCTCGACAATGAGAGACGAGGGCCTGAGCAGTTTTACTCGCAACATTCAGGAGGAAGGGTGATGACGCCTGTACACAAATGGGGGTTGAAGTTTGATGGCACCACGAAAGCAATGTCGGTGGAAAGCTTTTTGTTCAGGGTAGAAACTCTACAACGCCAGAGCGGGCTCTCCAGTAACCACCTGTTATCACAATTTCACCACCTAGTAACAGGGCCAGCAGAGAAATGGTACTGGCAGTTTTTGCAAGAAAGCGAGGATTGTGGGGGCCTGAGATACTCCGACCTCAGAAAGGAGTTGGTAAACCAGTTTAGCAAAAATAGGCGGGACCATGAAATCCTTAGGTTGATTATGGATAGGAGACAGCTACCCCATGAGTCATTCGACGACTTTTACGGCGATATTCGCTCGATGACCCTACAAATGACGAACAGACCGTACGAACTAGACCTGGTAGATATTCTTCGCCAAAACATAAAGGATAAGGTCGCCACTCTAATTTTCGGGTGTTCCATTAGGAGCATCCAGGACCTCCGCGAAGAGTGCAGACGAGCCGAAAAATATTTATCGGCAAGAGAACAAAAATTTAGACGACAAGTAACAGAAATTGACGATCATGAAGTGTATAGGGACCGCAATGAGCAGCTAATAACTTTTGACGACGAACAGGATAGCCTGAACCTTGCCGCGCTGCAACATCATCGGTCGAATAGACACGCAGGTCAAGTTAGGACAGAACGTAGGGTTGAACAGACGAGTTTAGGCAAGACAAATGTAGCTACGAAATCAGAAGGCACCTAGCCGACATGCCCTTCCAATTTTCATTCCCTGACTTGCTTTAATTGCGGTCAGGGAAACATAAGCTTCCACTGTGCCAAGTGCCAGGAAAACTTAGGAATCGGCAGTGCACCCGGGAGTCACCAGCCGATGAAGCCAGCTTTCCCGGAGAACAAAGTCCACCCGGACAGCTCAAAATTTTAAAGAGGGACACGGTTAGGGAACCCGCCTCCGCGAATAAGGAGATCCCTCAGCGAAAAAGTCTACATGAAAGGCTACAATTTTACAATGAGACTAGGAAGAGGATTTTCGGTGAGGAAGTGGCATTGCCGGCCAGAAAAACAAGAAACTATAGGAAAATTAGTAGGCTTAGGGAGTTATGTGCAATTAATAGACGACGAAAGAGAAATATAGTAGCATCTGTGATAACGATAACTGACGACAATAGGCCCTACGCGAAAGTCTGGATGGCAGGAGAGGAGCTCTTGGGCCTATTGGATAGCGGAGCATCAATTAGCTGCCTTGGAAAAGGAGCGCTAGAGTTTCTAGAAAAACACAAAATTCAAATGACAAAAATGAAAACAGACATTAGGACAGCAGACGGAAACCACCAACACATTCATGGACGATTCACAACAACAGTCTCATGGGGTGGCAAGTCACACGAACTAGAGGTATTTGTAGTCCCAAGTCTCCAGCAGGCACTTTATTTGGGGGTTGATTTTTGGAGGACATTTAAGGTCGCTCCAAACATTATTGACGAACTTGACGTTCCATCGCCGACGGAGGATCGAACACCAGTCCAGGCACTCTCACCAGAACAACATCATCAACTGGAGAGAATCAAGCAGCTGTTCCCCTCCTTCGCTCGGTTGGGGTTAGGTAAGACCGGACTCGAACAGCATATTATCGAGGTGGAAGACGACAAGATCCCCATAAAACAAAGGCATTACCCGATCTCACCGGCGATCCAAAAGCTCTTGTATGACGAGTTGGATCGAATGATCTCCTTGGGGGTCATCGAAGAGAGCAACAGCGCATGGAGCTCTCCGGTTGTGCTGGTGAGAAAACCAGGCAAAAATAGATTGTGCCTGGACTCCAGAAAAGTCAATGCGGTGACAAAGAAGGACGCATACCCGCTTCCACACATAGAGGGGCTTTTGAGCAGACTGCAAGACACCAGGTTTATATCAGGCATTGACCTGAAGGACGCGTTCTGGCAGATTCCACTGGAGCACGGATCAAGAGAGAAGACGGCCTTCACAGTCCCTGGGCGGCCTTTGTACCAGTTCACGGTGATGCCATTCGGGCTGTGCAATGCCGCACAGAGAATGTGTCGGCTTATGGACAAAGCCATACCCGCTCGGTTGAGAGAGTGTGTCTTTGTCTACCTTGATGACCTCTTGGTTTGTTCTCCAGACTTCGAGTCGCATGTCAGAACGCTAGAAGAGGTAGCAAAATGCCTTCGGGAAGCGGGGCTGACGATTAACGTCGAAAAAAGTAAATTTTGTTACCGCGAAATAAAGTATTTAGGGTACATCGTCGGCGATGGATGCCTACGAACTGACCCAGACAAGGTATCGGCGGTCGACGGTTTTCCGGTTCCCAAGACTCCCAAGCAACTCCGGCGGTTTCTGGGGATGACGGGATGGTACAGGAGGTTCATTCCGAACTTTTCTGCATTGTCCGCTCCAATGACAGACTGCCTTAAGAAAGGACTAACTTTTGCAATGACAGACGAAGCGCTACACGCATTTAACAAGCTTAAGGCGACTTTGGTGTCCGCACCCATACTTACAAATCCCGACTTTACGAAACGCTTTTACATTCAATGTGACGCATCGACGACAGGAGTAGGGAGTGTGCTTTTCCAGATGGATGCGGAAAATAACGAGCGACCCATAGCATTCATGTCCCAGAAGCTGAATTCCGCACAGCGTAATTACAGTGTGACGGAACTTGAGTGCTATGCGGCCGTTCTCTCGGTTAAAAAGTTCAGGGCCTATGTGGAAGGACTTCCCTTCACGATTATTACGGACCATGCCAGCTTGAAGTGGCTCATGACGCAGAAGGATCTATCTGGTCGTTTGGCCAGATGGAGCCTGAAGCTTCAGGGATTCGACTTCGACATTGAGCATCGGAAGGGAGTTCAGAACATAGTCCCTGATACTCTATCCCGCGTCCATATGGATGAGCTCATTCCTGAAACAGACATACTCCAGGTTGACCTTGACTCACCATTCTTTTCCTCGGAAGAGTATGATGAGTTAAGGAAGACCGTGAACGAACAACAAGACCAACTCCCTGACATTTGCGTTTCAGACGGATTTGTCTACAAACGAACTGACATACGTACAGGAGACGCAATACAAGACGACAGAGCCTGGAAACTCTGGATTCCGGTAGAGTTGCGTGGGAACCTTGTGGAATCCGCCCACAATTCGCCATCGGCAGGACATGGTGGCATTCACAAAACATTGTCCAGGTTACGACAACTATACTTTTGGCCTGGCATGGCCACCGACGTGCAGAACTGGGTGAAAGCCTGTGATGTCTGCAAGTGCGTCAAGCCAGTAAATATGATCTCGCGACCGCCGATGGGACAACAAACGATTACGGAGCGACCTTTCCAAAGACTTTATATTGATTTCCTAGGACCTTACACACGAACGAAAAACGGAAACACACATATATTTATTGTCCTAGACCATTTTAGTAAATACGTATTTTTAAAACCCATTAGGAAAGCAACGGCTGCAGAGGTAGTTAAGTATTTAGAAGAATCAGTGTTTCATATATTTGGTGTCCCGGAGTATATCCACTCTGACAATGGCAAGCAGTTCATTTCCGAATTGTTTGCCAGCTTATTATCGAAATATGGGGTCAAACATGTTCGAACAGCTTTCTACTCTCCTCAGGCAAACGCCTCAGAAAGAGTAAACCGTTCCGTCCTAGCCAAAATAAGGTCTTACCTAAAGGACGACCAAAGGAACTGGGACCAACACGTATCCGACGCGGCGTTTTCCTTGAGGAGCGTGGTTCATGATTCGACCTTGTTTGAGCCCTACTACGCAGTGTTTGGCACTAACATGATTCAGCACGCAAGTGCATATAACATTCTCCGACGCCTTGACACGATTAAAAATATGAACACGGAAATTGTAACACGAAACGACAAACTAGAGCTAATTAGGACTAAAATACTTGACAATCTAGGGCTAGCGCATCAGAAAGCAGAAAAAACGTACAATACAAGATGTAGGGACATAAAATACAAAGAAGGACAAATAGTTTATAGGAGAAATTTCAAACAGAGCAATCTAGTGGACAGATACAACGCCAAGTTGGGTCCGAAATTTATAAAATGTATAGTGCTGAAAGCAATTGGCAATTCACTATACGAAATAGGAAACTTAGCAGGAGAAAAAGTTGGAGTTTATCACGCCAAAGATCTCCACACTTAACAAAAACCATGACGCACTCTTGCATGTCGTTGCTTGATTATCTGTGATATTATATGTTATTTATTTATTTATTTATTTATTTATATACATAGTCGATTTATTTACAGAGTCATTTATTTATATTAGAGGTTTATTGATTTATTTATTTATTTATATAGTTAAGTTAGTCTGTGATATTAAAATAGGTCCCAAAAAGTGATAGTAAGACTGTGCTATAACCGATCAGTTCGGTAATCATTACAATCACTTCGCACTTTCACGCACCTTCTCCGCCTGAAAGTTAACAAAAACAAACACAGACAACATTGAGAAAATGAAAAACTAATCGCATCTCAATCAAGTAGGAAAGATTCAATCCGATTTATTTATTATGTAGTAAGATCACCAAAACACAACACTAACTTTAAACTATTAACACTGCCCGGCTAATAAACGTAAAAAAAAAGCTATCTCAGGGTATGGGCCCTTGCCACACGATTGGGCGAGATCAATAAGGTCGAGCCAAAATGTGTTCATCAGCATCCAAGATTGCCCTATCCAGGATGGCTAAGATTCTTACGAGGTCGTTAGCCTCCCGACCACTCGGCGAACGCCGTCGAGCCTGTTACGGAGCCATACCTGGGGGCACAATACTTTAGTGCAATAATCCATGTATCAAGTAGAAATAGTTGAAATTTACCTGCAAAGAAAAAAAAAATAAATTAGGAAAACGTAAACAAACTCTGGCATTGGAGTTTGGCCGCTCAACCGCATAGTTAAATGCTCGTTGAGTGAACAAACCCCAATGAAAGAAGGATAAACTCACCTGTGCAATATATTAGACATCTTCTGAAAAGATAATAAGACGAATTAATTACAAACAATGAAATAAAATAATTTCTTACCATAATTACGTCCGTCTGTTGCACCTCCCAAATTGATTTTGACGTTTTGTCTTGTCAATCGTTTCTCTGTCGTTAAAGTTTTCTTCGTTCCATTTCATTGTGTTCCAAGTTAGTGGGTGATCGTAAAGATGTAGTTGAAGTTTTTTTTGTTGTTAGTTACGTTATTCTTTTTATGTTAAGTATTGTTACTTGATGCATGTGTGTAATTAGGAGATATAGAGAGACAAGACATATATGACTTGACGATTAGGAATTAAGAGACCCCTCGCTCTCATTCCAAGAGAAAAAAAAATATTTTGAGAAAACGAAGGGGAAATAGAAAAACAAAAGGAAAAAAAAGATAGAAAGAGGAAATAGGCAGGAAAAAGAAAGACAGGGCCTGCGGAGATTTTGGGAAACAAAGGAAGGGGTAAAATACATGCACCGCAAATGCAAGATTGGTTTGCCGACAGGCCTTCACAATTATCGGTAACTGACAGCAAGCGGTCGATGCCCTCTTCTAAGTCAGCTGCAAATTATTCTTTCCCTTTTGTGGTTTGTCGTACAGTGACGAAAGATAAAAAAAAAACCAATTTAAGAATTACTGGGTGAGTTAGCGGAATTACATTAGTTTTTTTTTGCGAAATTATAATTATATTTCCTCATAGGGCAGGTGACCATATACATTGGTAATAAAAAGGTAGCCAAAACGAACCGGAGAGCCTTAACTGGCGTAGTGGAGGTAGGCAAATTATCCGACATTGTTTTTTTGTTATCTTGACATCTCGTCCATTTGGGTACAGGTTACTTCTCAGCGCCAACGTGACTCGGGCCGCCGTTAAGGATAACCTAAGCCGTGCTAGCAAAATATCTGTGGGACCGTAAAAGCGAAAATTCTGCCATTGGACTGCTAGCGACACGCCAACACACCGCCAGCCAACGGCCACTAAAAACGCTAACGGGTCCAAAGCCCACAGTTGCGGCACAAAGGCGCTTGACAGGCCCGAGTTTACGCTCCCAGTCAAGGGAATTTTTTTTATCGGGGTGCAAGAAAGCCATTGAGCTTTTCCCCCCTCCCCCTCTGAACAACGAAAACCCAAAGCCATTGGCGACAGCAGGGTGCTTCGCCACCACATCACCAAGTCCGTCAGCGGCAACTGCGCTCACAGTGCATCCCCAAACATCAGCAGCATCATCAATAGTGAATTTTTTTTTTGTGAAGTGCCACTATAAGTTTTATAGTTATGAATTTAGTTTTTTTTTGTTTTCTTTAATTTACCTCTTAACGTAGCTTTTAATTTTTAATTCGCTTTTGCTTTCCATTGAACCTGCTTTTAGTGCTTTAGTTTTGTGCGCGTATTTTAGTGAAAATAGGTAGTTTTAAGCCAAAAAGTTGCAGATTAATACAGCCCTTCTTGTGCTGGCGCCAGAACAACGGGGGACGTGAAAGACCGTGAGTAATTTTAGTTTATTTTGTTATATTTTTGAATTTTAGATAATTAGTAGTTTAGTTTTTTTATAGTATTAAGAGCAGAGGTTTTTTTTTTGTTGTTTTTTTTTTAATTTTAATTTAGTTGTATCCATAAGATACAATTTTCCTTGAGTTTTAGTTTTTTTATTTTTTTCTTTGGTTTGGTTCTTTCTTTTTATTCCTTTTTTTTACATAGAGTTAAGTTTTTGAATTTCCTTTTTCCTTTTTTTTTAAATAAAAGTGGCACTATTTGTCAAATGTATTTCATCCAAAAGTTTTCGTGTTTAGATACATTTTAAATATGAGCGGCTAGGTTGAAAAGCTCACGGTGTGTGGTTACTTGGGAAGGCCGTCCTTTTGTTAGATCGACGATGACAGTACGCGACTAACAGACGACATGACTTGACGCTTTTCAGCGTTGTCTTTACGCCTTTTCGGCTTGACTAGGGTTGTGACTGGAGGGTTATTTAGGGGCTATCTCTCACAACATCGGCCAGAGAGGGATAGTCATTGGATATGTCTAAAGACTTGAAGGGTGGGTTGGCCATCCCTTGCCATTAACATCTGGCGTGTTTCGAGGTCATGACGAACCTCTACCTCCAAGAAACTACGGAGGGACAAGTTGCGTCTAGGGTTAAAGTAGATAGGTTAGATTTAAGTTATAGTAGGTATAGTTTAGGGTTTAGTTTATTCCTCTTAGGTTAGTTTAGACATAGATTAGACTAGATAGGTTAGTTCCGCGGTGTCTCTTCCGTTCTTTCTTTGGGGTATTGGCAGAGGTCCTTGGACATTCTTCCTTTTCCACACTATTTTTAATTTAATTTGTCCGTTTGTCAGTCCGAGGTCAAAGTAGAGTAGCTTTCTCCTTTTTTTTCTCTTTTGTTTCATCACCTGGCATGATATAAAATGTTTGTTGAGCAGGTGGTATGTGGTGAGAGGGCAAGAACACCCCCCGTCCGACGAGCCGAGCCGAGCAACCACTAGCATGCCGCGCCCTCCTCACCTGTACCGAAGCTGCCCCTGTGGCTCGACCCTGGCTCACAACAAGTTAATGTTTGGATCTCCATGAGAAGAATCCAAAAATGAGGAGCACTATGTTACAGACCTCAGGGATATCATCAGGGACGTGCATCGAGGGACTAGGGCTAATATTAAGATAGCCAGTGACCGCATGAAAACGAGGTACGATACTAAAACAACAACTACAGGCTTCCAACAAGGAGAAATGGTATGGCTATATAGCCCCCATCGAAGAAAAGGTTTATCACCTAAGTTGCAACAAGACTGGGAAGGGCCCCACAAAATCGTAAAGAGCATCAACGACGTTGTCTATCGCATCCAACGAGGAAGAGGCAAGCTGAAAGTCGTTCATGTGGATCGTCTTCATCGCTATAATGGTGCAAAAGTTAACGAGTTTGTTCGGGACGAACAAGTTTAAGAGGGGGATATTGTGGCGTGGAATGAATCGTGGTGAAATGAAAACAAACTAAAATGGTGAAATGAAAGCAACCCCTATTAGTCACCAAACAAGTTGCACTTCCAATTGGAGATTGGAATCTGTCAATTCCCCACTAAACTAAATTAACTGGGAATTTATCAATTGCTGAAAAGGGGAAAGAGTATGTAAGCCAATTGTAGAACCAATTGGAGTTAGCTAGAAAGTTCTCGAAGAGATGGCTGAGCAGATATGAAAGGAAAGGTTTTAGAACAGGGCGACAGTTAATTTGTATCAGTGATTGGTTAAAGTTCCAGATAGTAATCGGTTGTGAAGATAAAATAAGTGCAGAGTAATAGAGTGAAATAAGTGATTGGTTTGCATCGTTGAAGAATTGTTTAAGTAATATTGTCCTAGTACTTAATTAGTGAATAATCCATAAAAGTGTAATAAAAGTGATTTTGACTAGAAAAGTTTAACAGAATAGTGTTTTATCTTTTCGAATCCCATCCCAAATGTAACAGTATGCTTGAAATTATGCTTAAAACTAACCATCCTGCCCCTCGCTGATGATCCTCGGATTATCAGAACCAAGAAGGAGTTTCTTGGTTTTGGTATTGGTTTGGCTGCTCTCCTTTTACAACCATTTTGTCTATGCTGCCATAGTATGTACAGCATAACTGCGACCGCTAGGAATATTCCGCAGGAACTCACGATGGTATGCTGGATGTTATGACGATGAAGCTGGTTAAGAAGTTCTGTTTGTTGGGCATTAATCTGGTCACGCAGGCCTTGAATTTCTATGATCTGCGTGCTGATGTTGGTTGCGTAATGATAGGTGCTGCCAAGCGTGTCACGTTTGGCAGACTTGTAGCTTGGAAAAATCTGGTTTGTGATACCCCAATATTGTTAGTATATATGCGATGAGCTTGCAGCGTTTAGTAGTTTTACCTTACGACGCAGGTTGGTTGTAGTTTTAAGAGACCGGTTCCACTGATTGTGATGAGCGATGGTCGACTGTCACATACTACGTTCAACAGGGTTTCGTTGATTACGGCATATATCCATTCGTTGGTGTTTGAAATTTTTGACCAAACTGGAGACTTCTCAATGATTTTTAATCTACATGCTGACAGCAACTTTATATTATTGAGCAGGTTGACTTCGCACAAGCTGACATTTGATCCTCGGCGGTAGATGGGATGGTTTTGGGTGCACAGATACCTTTCGTTCGTCATAATGGTGCATAATGAAAGGTCATCGTTGGATAATGGATAGTACTCATCTTGGTGAGCGTTTACTGCAATATATGCGGATGATGGTTCTATGGCGATAAGAGTATTGTTTATAATCGCTGGAATTGGAATAATCTTAAAAATCGTGAATGTTCTTAAACATCGTGAACTCTATCAAATCGAATGCTACTGGCCTCGACCTAATGGAACCTAAGTTTGTTAAGTTATTGCTTCCCCATATACTGCGCTTTATAGCTTACATATTCAATAGCATCTTGACTACATCCGAGTTTCCTTCAGAATGGAAGAAGGCTAAAATTATTCCCGTTCCTAAAAAGCAAACGGGTATTGCTACGGAGCTCCGACCCATTGCTATCCTCCCGTTTCTATCAAATATATATAGTTGGCGCAACAGGTCTGTAGTGACCCAAGGCCTAGCTTCTCACAACCATTCTTTTTGTGTGAGTTTCATTTTTGGAACGAATGGAAGGGATCTACAATTTTACGCCGATTCCAAACGGCTAATTGAGAAGCTCTAAAGACAGTTATACTCTCGGATGTTTGTCAGACGTTTGCGGGAGGCGGCGCAGTGGAAAAAACCCTAAGTTGGAAATTGGTTTTTTGCAGGATTCGAACCTGGGACCCCTCGCTTAGTAGTCCAACACATTTTTTTTTTTTTTTTTTTTTTTTTTTTTCATTTTAAAATTCATTTTTATTTGTATTCTTAATTAAACTTATATACTAGACAAAAACGATTAAATCTAATTTAAAACTAACATTTATCTTAATCTAGCTTGCTGGCTCTTAGCGAGCGCTCTAAACTAAACCATATACTTAAAATTATTGCCTTTCGGCCTTAGATCTATCTATATTTAATTTTGTTTGTTTTTTATTCTTCAAGAAACTTTGAAAAACTTGAATTCTTTATTATTTTAATTTTATTTGAAACTACTTAAAACTACCTAAGCGACTTAACCTAAATTACCTATAATCAGGGTGGTGAGCAATCAAATCGATTGGTCACCATTCTGATCGCGTCCATGGGCGCCTGATAGCCGCCCACAAGGGTTCATCAGTGTCACCGAGACTCGAGCGAGGCTATAAGCGTCGTTCGAGTCTCGGCAGCACTATCATGTTGGCTAGCCCGGCACCTCCCAAAGACCCCCTATTCTAAGCCTAAACCTACAAACTTAATCTAGCTTAAAACTAGGGAGGATGCTACGTTAGTAGCGCACCGGCCCGGGAGAGCGTATCAACCCTCACCTCTTCCTTAAGCCACCAAAATTCGGTGAACTGCTTTACCGTATCGACCCTGTCCCGATCCGCAATTGCGGTGCTAAAACGGAGGAGCTCCTGAGCATTGGCGGCGTACCCGTCGTGGATGAGCCGCTTATCCCTCGCGCCGCGGTGGCTGTGGTACAATACCGGCACACCATCTTTTTGCTGGACTAACCCTTTCATATCTACATGAAGAAATGCCTCAGGCGGGATAAAGCCATACCGAAGCGTACTCTCGTGGTACATTAAATTGGGGTAGTAAGCCCCTGAGATCAGGTTATTATCGCTGGCCATCGCCCTTGCGACGTGTCTCCGAATCACCTTAATAAGGAAATTGTCAATCCTATTCAGTCGAGCCCCATTGTATAGGGTCCTGTTGGGATAGTATTTTATGTACTGAGATTCAGGAGTTCTAAACAACCCTAGACAGGCCCTGAGACATTGTCTCTCAAACACCCGAATCTTTTCCATATAGGACGGCGCTATACTGAACCACATAGGACAGCCATAAGCGATGATAGGCCTTATAAGGGCCACGTAGCAGATGACATTCACCCTAGAGTCAAGTTGACTGCTGCGAAACAGTCTCCTTGTCAGAGCGTAGGCCCACTTAGCCCCAGCAAGACAAGCAGCTATATGTCCAACACACTAACCACTAAGCCACTGCGCCTTTATATCAAAGGTGTTTAAAAAATTATGAAGCAGATACAAACATATCTATCGATTAACAATCCGTTAACTACTTGTCAGTCCGGTTTTAGACCAAAGCGCAGCTGCAATTATGCCCTAATTTTTATTACTGACGAAATAAGAACCGCAATGGACAAGGATCATACTACACTTCTAACGCTTTTAGACTTTTCAAAGGCTTTTGACACTGTTAACCATTCAATTTTATGTAAAAAACCCCGTAATTTCTTTGGGTTTTCTATAGAGTCCTGTAAGTTGATTCTCTCGTACCTTACCGGAAGGCAACAATGCGTGGTGGCAAATGGTCAATCATCGATCTTTCTCAATGTTTTGAATGGAGTGCCACAGGGATCAATTCTTGGCCCAATTCTCTTCTCACTTTACATAAATGAGCTTCCGAAAGTTGTTAAACACTGTCTAATTCATCTTTACGCTGACGATGTGCAGCTTCTGATAAGTCGACCGTTTGGGGAAAAGAATGATGCCGTTGCATTAATGAATGAGGACCTTTTTCTCATTTCTCGTTGGTCTAAGAGAAATCATTTGTGCCTAAACCCTGTCAAATCAACAGCTCTCCCCATCTATCGCAAAATCTTTGATTTATCAGTCTTAAGACCACTGAATCTTGAAAACGAAATAATCGAATATGTTAGCAGTGCTAGAAATCTTGGAATGGTTTTCAATCGTTCCCCCATATGGAACGACCACCTAATTAAAGTAATTGGCAAAGTATATGGTAGTCTCCGTATTCTCCAAGTCACTCGAAGTTTCATCCCCACAAAAACCAAACTTCTTCTTGCCAAAACGCTTCTACTACCCATTTTGTTATATGGATGTGAAATTTTTTGCAACTTGGACTCTGCCACTACCGCAAATTAAATGTCGCATATAACAACATTGCCCGTTATGTCTATAATCTACGTCGCTATGACCACGTTTCCTCTTTTGCTGTTCGCATTTCTGGCTGTAGTCTAGACAATTTATTAAATTTTCGCTCACTTAGCTATGTGCATGAAATCATTCAAACAAAGCAGCCTGATTATTTACACGGTAAGTTGAACTTCCCTCATTCAACAAGGTCTTTTGCTCTTATACAATACAATTTTCGATACAATTTTCTTATTACTGAGCGTCAATTCTTTGTCCATGTTATTCGCCTTTGGAACTCCCTGCCCATAAGTATGAGAAGTGTAAAGAGCACAAGAAGATTTAAAGGTTTACTTTTCAACTATTTGGCAAATCATTGATAATTTGTATGTATTTATTAATCTATTTTTTGTTTTATTTTTTTTTAAATTTCGATTTCTTTTAATAAATAAATAATGATGTAAATAACTTTATAAATACATTAAATTCTAAATTCTGAAATTAATTTAAAGGCTTTCAAAATTTATAAGACTTTTGTCCTACTTTTTAAGCGATTTTTTGAATTAAATAAATAAATAAATAAATAAATAAACTCTTCTCCTCCTAATCAAAGAGGATCTAAACTAGAGGTCCAACTGAGAGCAGAAACGGTACATTTGCCTACAAGCTGCTTTTCCTGCATAGGAATTCCTTAGTGCCTGTTAAAATAAAAGGAGCGCCATTGCTGCCGCACGCATACTTAGGATATCCTATGCAGGCAATTAATGTCAATCACGAGGCCATTTTGTAAGTGGGGGCGACTGTGTTCAACATTTTTGGTACCCTTTAGTTACACGGCGTTCACATCGCAGTTCAGTTTAAAAGTTCTTATAGTTTATGAAATTGTTGGAAAAAGGAATTCCTGATATAATTTGTTCACAATGCCAAATACCTTAATATTTATAATCATAGTTTTTTTTTTTTCAGTATCTAGCAGAAATCTATCTCATGATATTAATCAGAGAAAAATCAACTTAAACGGTACTTCCACTTTACTTAAAAGAGATTTTGTAACTTCAAGCTTTTATTGCAGGTATAATTTAAAGAAAAACAAATTGTTCTTCGTCGACAAACTCCACCAGTTGTCAAACTCAAATGCACTAAAATTGGTAATTCTGAAGCAAATCTAAGAAAATATCTAGATTCGCAAAAGTTCTCTGAAATCTGAAAAAGATTGCTTGTATCTTGTATTGTATTGATTGATTGTACCAAACGAGCATAAAAATTGCTCTGAGGGCAAAATAAGTGCTCTGAAATATCATTTCTTGCACTTGTATTTGTTAATTAATAATTTAGAGAGGCTTACAAAAATATCAGCGTACATTTCAAAATACAATGTTATAAAATTTGCATAAGCACATTATCTATAGAAATAACAAAACAATTTAGATTCTTACGTTCGATTGAATACGCAAAATCTGAAATCGGATCAAATTAAACACCACATTATATTATCTTTTTGTTAGGAGTTCAATCATATGTACTCGTTTTTACGAATTTACTTTCCGAGAATAATATTTTTTTTTTTAGATATGAATAAAATTTCCTTTTTTTCTTTTCCTTAGTAACATCAACACTGTTCACTCTTATTAAACCACAGAATTCCTTATCATGTTTTGATTTTGTACAAATACGGTGCTAAAAAATCAAGTTGAAAACACCCACCAAGAAATGTATGCAATGTTTGCGAATATTTTAAGGAATTCAGTTTTGCCGTAGTGAAAACTTGGGCTTAACTTGTATGGTATTAACCTATTTTTGGAACAACTCCCCAAGGTAGCTTCATGAATTTTGCCGTAAAAAAAAATTGAAATATGAATGAATGAACATTTTTTGGCGCATAGGATGGATAGAGAACAACTAAAGCTATCTAAAAATCCATACTCAACATTTATTCCTTTTACATTTATTGTTATAAATTCATTTACAAATTGTTTGTTATTGGAAAAGTTCCACTCGGCGGCCATTAATAACATGTATTCACAGACAGGAGAAAAATGAGCGCGCGAGAGAGGGCTGTCATTCAAAATTTGCGGGGAAAATCGGGTAGGTGCACGGGAGTTGGCCCTCTAGTTTAGATCCTCTTTGCTCCTAATAGAAGTAGGCTAATTCTGAACAGTACGTGGTTGCTCATGAGTCGTCCTTCAGTTGTCATAAGCTAGTATAGCGCCCGTATATTGTTAGACCAAACGGGAGGTGAAGATTTGATGGTAGATAATTTTTGATTTTGATGGCTTCTTCCTTCAATTGGTGCCGTGAAATCAGTAAATAATTCGTTTTCTTATGATTAGTATCTGCTAGTACGGTGAAAATAGATGACTGTGTCCGTTGTGTGTTAGTAATGAGGAGTGTAGTGTATATAGCCCATGATGAGAATAATTGCTGAACCCTTATTTGATATGAGCTTTCAGTGATTTTTTTTCCATAAGCTTTGCAAAAATCGTTTTGCAGTAATAGTAACTGGACTCATTATGCCCAACGGGTCGAAAACATGAGCGATGTCAGATAGGACAGTCCTTTTTGTTATCCGTTTTGCATCTAGGCCGGAGGTTTTAGAGTTTCCTTGATTTCCATATACAGTTGTTCTACTTTTCTGAGCATATCCCCTTCCAAATAGGGGGTGTCATGTTTGACTGTATCACTTATCGATTCATGGTTGGCCTTGAACTGCTTCCACAAGAATTAAATGCGCTCAAGCCTATCTTGTTGATATTGTTTTGTTTTTCTTGAGGCACTATCCTTTGCAATGTTTATCTTCAGCCTTCTTAGGTCGTCTGCTACGGCCTTCTGCCTAGCAACGATGATGCTAACATCCGTTTCGTTCATCTCGGTTCCTCTATATGAACTCGTCCCGTGTAGACTATGTATTTATGATTTTGCCAGTGAAAGCCCTGGCAAACGCTTCACCAGTGTTTAGCCCTGGTGAACGCTGTTATTAATGTGTGTGATTGCTAAATGCCCTTACCACTGGTGGGGGGAAGCAAATGAATATCACCAATGTTTTTTTATATAGCGACTTGCAAACTAGCAAATCGCTACACTTAACCAGAGTACAAAAACCTTGCTAAATGTTGTTTTATAAATTGCCCGAGTGCAAACCCGTTGTTGTTAGAAAGACTGGTTATTTTACTGTCTTACACCTATTTATATTATCCTAAAATACATGAACTTATCATTAAATTGCGCTATCGCATCGTCAGCGTCTAGCGCGACTTGAATTGCGATACCTTACGGGTACGCGCGTGCACCTGTGGGAACGGTGGGAAGCATTGGATGGGATTGAAATATCATTATAGTGGTGGGAAAATTTGCTTGTGGGAACAAAGTAAAAAATGTGGAGTGATGACAAAAAAATAGAAAATGTGCAATTAAGTTATAACTTAACACTGCGGCCAATAATCAATAATGTCTTAGTGATTGCTTTACGCAGAGCAAAGAAGAGTTGATAATTAAAAACGACAATCAATAAAACGACAATGAACCAGGGAGGAATGATTAAAAGAGGTGGATATCTTTCGTACGTCTATCCCCCCAAAATCCATTTGTTTACATTGTTGTTTTTGTAATTTCAACCCCCGTCTCTGAATACGTGTGATCAACAAAAAAGCATGTTGCTAATGGCCGACCGCGAATCATCTTGCTTTTATGAGCATCGGTGTTTAGTTGTTCGGTGTATTCTATTGAATTTGTCTGGTTTTTGTGGAGGTTTTGAATAAAATGAAAAAAAAAGTGAAATACACAGTAGAGAATACCGAATTCTTGCATTAAAGTCCAATTCATGAACTCACATATTCTAGAATAGAAATAAGCAAGTGTGTGTGACTTCATGAATTTTTCTGGAAAACAGCTTGCAGGCAGCCGCCTTTCCACTGGAAAGTTATATATCTCAGTATTCTATTATCTTTGCAATGAACTATCACCTCAGCCAATTCCAGCCCTGGTTTGAACCAGAAGTGTATGCTGGTTTTTTTCAAGTATGTGTGTGCCTCCCTTTGAATAACATGGCACTAATCCATGAATTCAAACTGGGCTACATTCAGTGATATAACATGTAGGGAAAAATCCCTACATGTAGGGATATTCGATCTGAAAAAGCCACCGTAGGGAAAAAAGGACAGATTAAAGTAGCGTAGGGATATTTTTAAAAAAAAGACAATTCAGTCGATTTTTCCGAAAAATCGTCCCACACACCCTTAATAATGTAATAATGTGTATTGTGTAACCGTCTTAATGTTCGAAACTGATGTGGTATTCGTTTGGGCGCTCTCAAAGCACTTTTTTTGCCCTCAGAGCAATTTTTATGTGCGTCTAGTACAAAAAAAGCACTTTTCTAGATATTTTCTCAGATTTGCTTCAGATTTACCAATACAAATGCATTTGAGTTTGACAACTGGTGGGCTTTGTTTACATTTGCGTGAATTTTTTCTACAGCAAAGAAAGGCATCGGGTGAATCTCATTTCGTAAATTATTTATGTGCAAATATTTAGAAATCAATCGGGACGGAAATTTCGAATGTTTTAATATAAAATTTAACCAGTGAATGGAAAGCGCATAGAAAAGTGTCGAACACTACACATATTCAAGTCGCACGAATATCAACACAAGAGCAAGAACGTTTTTATGTTCGATTAGGCACACGAAATCTGAAATCTGAGGGCAAATCTGAAGAAGCCCAAACGAATACCATATGAAATTCGGTGTCAATAAGTCTCTTTCACTATCTCTTTTTCGCCTGCGCTCGGTGCACCAAACACCACGCACGGTCGAGGCGATAGCGACAATATTCTTGTATTAGCCGTATTTTAATATCAGCGTGATCTGATCCGAATCAGAAATAGAATACGAAAAAAAAAAACAATACGGATCATAGCTAAATTTCATTTTGGAGTTGTGGCAACAGTTGCTTTCAAAACACGACTGATAATGTATGAAAATGACAAACTTCATATTGCCACCAGCCATATTGCAAACATTCTGTACAACGTGACGTCACATGGTGTGTTTTGTTTCTAAGAGGAAATGTGTTTACCTATAATCAGTTCAAAATGTAATGGAAATCTTAACGCAGTTTGCACCTCTGGTCCGCTCAGATTGGAATTCTTAGACAAAGTAAATGACAGCGGTTTAGGCACGAAATTCCAGAAGAACAAAATTAAGTTAGAATAAGATTTTTCTGTAATAAGAAAGAAACGTGTTTCACAATAACTAGGTTCGAAAACAATTTAAATTTATGGAGGCAGCTTGTTTCGATTTTTCATTCTTCCAAGATTTTCTGGACATCTGTATTTTATATTAAAAGAACAAAAAAACACCTGTGAAACAAATTATTGCGAAACATTTCATTTACTTAAATATTTCGCTGGAATACCTTTATGGTATGAAAAAGCTAAATCATCTCGAAGGCGGGAAATTTATTGTTATGAAGTGTGTTGAATATTTTAGTCTGGCAACGTGACTGTGTAGCTTGGCTATCGTTTACAGGCACACCAACATTGAAAAATGAAACAAGCCACCTAGTAATATAAATTTTCAGATCATGATTCGTGATCTCGATGAATAGCAGGATCATGTGCTGTTGTTCTAAGTGCATGTATTTCGATGATCTATATGGATCATGGCTGATAATAAAAAAGGGCTAATTGTACCTACTTCGATTTGTTTTTCGTGTTTTGTTTTTGTGGTTGTGTCTTCTGTTTTGTGTACTTGTGAATTGTGGTTTGTTTTTAATTTAATTAATTTTCTACAACCAACTCGTCAGTGGTGCTGGTGACATATTTTCGGTAATATTACACATATTTCTTACGAATTTCTCATTTATTTGATTTAATTCCTCGATAGTTCACAATGTGCTCCTCAGACTCAAAGGAGTCTTTTATTTCCGGAGGGAGCAAGAAATCAAAAAAGGCAAAACCGCTACACCTAAAAGCGAAAAGTATAGGAAGCAAAAATTCAACGATTCTTGGTTGCAACTAGATAGCAGAGACCCCCAACTCGCAATCCTCTTGCCGCTGGCACCCTCAGTTTTTTTTCAAATTCGCCATTTTGTTTTCCTATCGGTGTTATGTCAATTTAGAATCCGTGTGAGCTTCAACAAAAAAAAAACAAAATAAAAAAAAATGTGGTGAATTTCTTTTGACATAAGTCGAGTGACAGACTGTCAAAATATGGAAAACAAATTGTATTTTTACTCCAACAAATTGAAAGAATGTAAGTTTTCGCGTGTTTAAATTAATAATTAAATACATTTGTCTTACATATAAGGAAGAAGCCGACGTTGAGGTGTTCGCTAACCTTACCATATATAATGGATCGCACTGGAGACAACCATGAATATCAATCGGAATCGATATAAGTAAGCCATACTATTCAATGAATTTGGCTCACTATATATATTTAATTATTAGATACTTCTTCAAGGTTTGTTAAATCACAGGCTCCCACTCAAGATCATGCTAGAGAAGCCCTTGATTTGTCCACGATGCAGGAGAGCACACGCCATCAAGAGTGTATGGCCAAAGTCAAGGAATACGAAACATATTATTGAACAGGCGAAAGTTGAACACAAGCGTGTCGATCACGAAGAGCGTAGGAAGACCCTGATTGTAAGTTGGATTCGAATTTACATGAACCTCACGACGAATTGCTAACCATATGTATCCACTTCTAGGAAGAGACCAAGTAAAAACAGCATCGTGCCCAATATCAATACCAATTGGCAAGGCGCCGCTATGAAGATCAATTGTCGCAGCAGCAACATATCCAGGAGGACAATTTCAAAAAGTAAGAATATAGTAAAAGTTGTCTGAATTGATTCTTTCAACGGTAAAACTTACTAGGCAAGAGGAAAGTGTCGCACTCCAAGAGGCAATGCGCCGGCAAACCATCCACGAGATCGGAATGAAGGAGAAAAACCGTCTTAAACTACTCGAGCACGAGATGAGAACTAAAGCCAAGGTTGAGAGGGAGAATCGTGACATCAACATAGAACAGATTCGTCTAAAGGCACTGTTGCTGGTCTGCCAAGGGAGCAACTGGGCGTCACAACTATTTACAAAGTTTTCGATTAGGCCAACAACAGTAATCGTAGTTTGTTGTTGTTCCAAAACATTTTATTATATATATTGAATATAAAATAATTTACATGTAAAACTATCAGTACGTGTTATAAATATGAAAGATAAAACGAATCTTCACTCCATTCTGGTGGAGCCATGTGTGCACTACAGCCATGGAAACATTTTGTGAAGCGCTTCGACTCCTTGTTCTTCAGAGTGAGGAAAATTTTTCGCGCACTTTCTGATTGTTTGATAGATGTTATGTTGATTACCTGGAATAAATGTTAATAAATTCACATTTGTGTAAACTGAAAGAGTTTCTGTCGTCGGCTGTGTGACTTACTTGTGCGGTTTTCTAGTCCAATTTAATTTCGACTTCACTGCATATGGAGCCGAGTCGGGTGAATCTCATGTATCAGGGATGGGATTCCCTCAAAATCCAGTTTGCTGTCAATCAAATACCGACGGCGTATGTTCATCAGCTTCAAGATTGATGAAGGTAGAGCTGTCAGCTGGTTGCGCGACAGATTGAAAATCTTCAGCTTTTGCCAAAACTCGACCCCGGATCATAGTTCGCTTATTTCGTTATCGCGCAAGTTGAGACGTTCCAAGTTGGGCAAGTTGTATAGGCAATCGGTACCTGGCAGCGAATTTCGCGACAAATCCAGTTCGGATAGGTTGACAGTTGTCAGTGTCAGTGTCAGCTTTCAACCGTGGTGAGCTGTGACAGTGTTCAGAAGTACAGCTTTTTTTAAAAGAAGTTCAACTCAAATTTGGTGAATAAGTATATTATCTCAGTACATTTTCATATTAGTTTTTTCATAACATTCTGTATTTCTATTCAACCAAAGTACTCATTCACCATTATAGTTCCATTATAATACCAAAACATACGACTTATAAGTAACATACATGTAGGCTTTGAAATACGAGACACGTAAAAATATAACAAATACACAGACGTATACTTTATTTTAAATTATATTTAGACTAACAGAGAAACTCTTAATTTAGGTATACTTAATAACAACAACGATATTAATCTTGGTTTTTATAAATTATAACTAAACTCCAGAAGTATACTAAGCGATGTTTGTGATAAACATAATATTCTACTCGATTTATGTTAAATGCCTTACAAATTAATGTTCGCTAAAAATGTCTTCATTTGTTTATTATTCTACAGAATTGCTCATCTTCTTTTTATTTCACATAAATATACAATTATTTTATGAAATTAATCACTGTCCACACAAAATTTAGTTGTAACAATTATTTTCCAATTTAACGGATAAAATTCTATGAACGCTGATAGCAACTTTGCCCACAGCGGAAGTGGCTCTGAAGCAACTTTGCCAGCGGAAGTTGCTTATTTTAGGTGCGAGTGTGTTGGTGAGCCGGAATTTTTGAAGTTTCGTGACATTTGTCAATACGATTTTCTATGTAACAATAGCCGTATTTTATTATCACCTCGATCTGATCCGAATCAGATCACGAAAATAAAACAATACGGATCATAGAAAAATTTCATCTTGGAGTTGTGGCAGCAGTTGCTTCCAAACACGACGGATAATGTATGAAAATGGCAAACTTCATATTGCCACCAGCCATATTGCAAACATTCTGTACAACGTGACGTCACAATATATGTTGTCAATTGACATGAGATTTCATTTGCTTGTCGGGGGTGTTACCATATGAATCAAATTAATAATTTTTATTTTTGGATATTGTTTTTAAAAAAAGTAATTTAAAATTCTATGTTCAAAAATGCAACAAATAAACAATATTTTGCTACTGTATTTCGGTTTTCGGTGTACTTATGCGAGCGCATGATTTTTTTTAAACATTTATGAAATGTTCTCGATTTGCTTCAGAAACATTTCATAAACATTATTTGTCAAACATTTCTGTTTTTGTCGGTATATACGCCGATTAAGTATTTATTAAACGTGTATGAAATACTTTTTACTGTCGGAAATTCACGACCAGAGGCTCGAAAACAACAACACGGCTTCCGTAATATGGTGTGTTTTGTTTCTAAAAAGAAATGAGTTTACCTACAATCAGTTCGCAATGTAATAGAAATGTTTCCCAATAACTAGGTGCGAAAACTATTTAAATTTATGCAGGCAGCTAGTTTCGATTTTTCATTATTCCAAGATTTTCTGGACATTTGTATTTTATGTTAAAAGAACAAAAAACACCTGTGAAACAAATTATTAACGAACTGCGAAACATTTCATAAACATTTTTTTTGTTAAATAAATGTTTATGAAACATTTACTTAAATATTTCGCTGGTTTGGACATACCTTTATGGAATGAAAAAGAAAAATCATCTCGAAGGCGGGAAATGTATTCGATTTAAAAAAAATGGTTTTTGATTTTTTGTGTTATGAAGGGTGTTGAATATATTAGTCTGGCAACGTGACTGTGTGGCTTGGCTAATGGCTATCGTTTACAGGCACACCAACATTGAAAAATGAAACAAGCCACCTAGTACAATAAATTTTCAGATCATGATTCGTGATCTCGATGAATATCAGGATCATGTGCTGTTGTTGTAAGTGCATGTATTTCCATGATCTATATGGATCATGGCTGATAATAAAAAAGGTCTAATACTAACGCACCTTTGCAACCCCATGGTAATATAGCTTGTAGGCAAGTAACGGAAAATCGGCCGGAGTTGGGGGTCTCAGTATTGTCTCTGCTAGATAGTTTCAAAGCTTGGTTGTCCAAATTAAAAGACGATGAATACAATTGTAAGTGCGAAGCATGTAATAAAATTTTAAACTGTGGAAAGTCAGATCTCTTAAAACACGCAGCCACTAAGTTGCACCACAAAAATGTTTCGTCGGTTACTCGGTTACCTTCCAGTAGCTTACTTAAGGAAAAAAAATTATCGAAGGTAAAACCTTAGGGAAAAAATAAGACTCCAGAAGGAATAGTAGGGAATTTGAAATACTGCTGTAGGGATTTTATAAAAAATCATGTAATATCACTGGCTACATTCAAGGTCAAATTCAGCTTGTAGGCAATCCCCCTTTTTTTTGCTGAAGGTAAGATTAGACGGTATGCCAAGTGGTCATAAAATGCCAATATCTGACAGTTCTCCTGTCAAAATATGGTCATACAATGTAATGGGCATATCTCATATGCTCTAATGACCTGAATGCCACATATGACCAGGCTGATTTTGACAGATAAAAATGCCCAAATAGCATATGGTGTAATGGGACAATAGGTACGAATGCCAGCATATAGCCTTGTATGCCCATATGCTTTTAATTGAAATTTCGTTATGGCATTAATGGCATTTTTGATGGAACAGGAATTATTTTGTTGTCATCGGTGTTTGATTTCGTAGAATTGTGATTCATTTTAATTTTCGTTCTCTTTTTGGTAATAGATACCAAATGCCTCAAATGACAATCATGTCAAATATGACCCTATTGGTAATTTTGGTCATATAGTCTAATATACAGTTTTGATAATCCTGGCATTTTGTTCATTTGACAGCTAATCTGGTCATTTGCCTTTTGGCATTCATATGCTAAATTGGCATACAGTCTAATCTTAGCTTGAGGCTGGCAGTGGTCAATCTATTTCATACTAAGTTTATGATTCCCCTTCCCAGTAACGCACTTAATTCGGCAATAAACCAGATTACAATTAACGATATAGTAAAGCTGAGTTGTTTTATTTTGCTTTTTCTCGTTATCAGTATGTTGCACTAGGCTTTTGTTTGATCCGTCATATAAATGTTCGCTTTTACCGGCGGCAAAATAGAATCCTGTTCGGCATTTTTTTTTAGTTCGAGTGTCCTTGCGATACATTGTGCGTTCATGAATGGGACTTTAATACAAGAATTCGAAACAAAACAATTAAAAACTGCTATGCGCATAAAAGAAAAATGAATAGCTGCCGGCCATTAGCAACATGTTTTTTTGTTCCTCACATGTATTCACAGACGGGAGTTGAAATTACAAGAGCAGATGGGTTTTAGGGGGGAATAGACGTACAAAAGATATCCATCTCCCTTAATCGCTCAATGACGTGAACCCTTTCCGCATTCGACATTACGCCATTGCGGAAGTAAACCGCACAAAGTCAAGGCACAGCATTCGCATATTTCCATAGCCAAGAAAATTGAGAGCGCATTTCAAAGAATTATCTTTCCAAAATTTGCGGGAAAAAATCGGTACACGGAAGCTGGTAGTGTAATTGCATATAGTTTTTGGTCAATGGTTTGTCTCAGCGACCAGAGAGGAAGTAATTAAAATTGATATTTTTCGTACGTCTATCCCGATCCCCCCAAAACCCATTTGTTTACATTGTAATTTTGTACTTTCAACCCCAGTCGGTGAATACGTGTGAGCAACAAAAAAGCATATTGTTTATGGCCGACAGCTAATCATCTTCTTGGTGTTTAATTGTGTTGTGTTTCCTATTAAATTTGTTTTATTTTTGTGGGTTTTGATTAAATTGAACAAAAAATATTGAAATACACATTCGAGAATACCGAATTCTTGCATTATAAAGTCCAATTCAAGAACTCCCATATACATACTAGAAAAGAAATGAGGTAGTGTGGGTGACTTCAATGACTTTTTCGGGAAAGTTATATAGTTCTGTAATTGCATTATCTTTGGTTTGTAGTAAAGAGCTGTTTACTTTCCATTCCTTTCAACTTCATTGGACAATTTTGCATTACATATATTTGAAATTAACAAATATAAATTAATTTAAAATGTCGTTCAAAGTGGGTATTACAAATCAATATATATAAAATTATTGTAAGGACGATTTCCTAATTATAGCCCATCGAGCCAAAGCGTGATGAGTTCCGCAAATACCTCGAACGCTGTGGGGTTATCGAAGCATTAACAAAAGTATTTTCCAAACTTATTGCTGAAGAAGAAAGGCCAGAAAATCCGTTAGAATATATCAGAGAGAATCTTGGCGATACCGTACTACAATCCGACAACATTGCGCATCTAAATGCTGAATTGGATGCAGCCAGACTTGAAATAAGAACATTAAAAAGCTTAGTAGATCACAAGCAAATTCGAAAGATCTCTAAAACAGCGAATACTAGTTTAGAACCAAATAGCGAAAGCATAGAGGAGAAATGTGTTGCACCAAGTAGAGATCATTCTCCAGAAAGCTAGGTTTTTAAGCAAGACGCCATACTAAAAACTTTACATTTGTCATTTAATTTAAACATGAACGTTTAATACGAAGTTCACTTGTAATTTAATAACAACAAAAAACATTATTTTTATAGCTTATTTTTATTTATGTACATAATGTATAAGCAAATGAAATTTGCGCTTTATTTCCATCGAATATACAGAACAATACCTTTAAGCCGAGATGCCTGCCCGCGCTAAATTGTAGCTCATACAAATCTATTGATCGAGAAAACAACTGCGTGTGACAAAAATTCACTTGTTCTTTATTCCAAAGTAAAATTGTTAAAGAAAATAGGTCTGTTCCCTTACGCAAAAGTTAGGTAGAAGTGAAAGAAGTTTGCCTAATGTATTCGAATGCATTATCGTAAGGGAATAGACCTAATGTTTAATCATATTTGTCCAAATTGTGCATTATGATTTCTTGTTGGTCAGTTGGTCGATCAGCTTTCACGCATACTGTATGTGTATGAATCGTCTACATGTTGCTCAGTTGGAGGAGCCCACTAGACAAACTAGTCCTTTTTTTTACATGGTTTTATCTCTTGGCTTCTCTGATGCGTGTTTTGGTCATTGGTCTGCTGCTACTCTTCTGATTGCCCAAATCTGCCTTTGGGTACTATATCGCTCGATTTTATTAGTAAGCCTTGTATATTATTTCTGTAGTTTCTTTAGTGTATTTTTACTTCCTGTGGTTCATACGCGCAACCAATCCTAACCAATGAAATGTTAAAGAAAAAGAAGAGATTTTCTAGGTACTTATCTTTGAGTTTTAAAATTTTTTTTAAATATAATTTCAACTACGCAACTATATTTTTTGTTTTTTTTTTTTTTTTGTTTGGGGGTTCGCTGGAAGGAAAAATCATCGAAAGACATTGCAGAGCAAGTACGCGAGGGATGCTTCTGCAATAGTGAGGGACTCGAACAACCTCTAAAAAACCTCCCGGGAGAGACTGACTGTCGTTATCCCGAATGGGATTGCACCTAGTCGTTCGACTAATCGGCGATTTATTTTTAAATTATTTGAAAAATTCAAAAGAAGAATCCGCTGGTTGTCGGATTTCGAAACTTTTTTGTTTGAAGATATTACCTAATCTCTTGGCCTGGGCTAACTGTTATAGATCAAGAGGTTTTACCCGCCTCAATTTTGAGTATTCCGCTATATTGTTATTAATGTATCCTGGAATGTGTGGTACGTTTTTATTTATGTAAAATAAATATGGACTGACTTTAGGTCATTCAATCTAATCTGCCACTTTTTAGTCCAGTTTTTTTGTTGCTATTTCGACGGTTGCTCCATCAGCAAGCACAGCGGTGTCATCTGCAAAAGTTGCTATAGTAGTTTCTTCACTTTCAGGTAAATCACAAGTAAATAGAAGGTATAGCACTGGATCTAGGACACTACCTTGTGGTACACCAGCTTTAATTGCTCTTAGTGTTGAGTACTCTGTCTCTTGTTTAATTCTTAAGAATCGATCTGTTATATATGGCTCCAGAATTGTCGAATACTGCTTCGGCAGTTGCCTTTCTAATTTATGGATCAGTGCCTTATGCCAGACTTTATCGAAAGCTTGTGCTATATCAAGAAATATTGTAGAGCACACATTTTTCTCTTCGAATGCTTTTTCGATTTTATCTGTGATTCTAAGCACCTGATCAATTGTAGAGTGCTTGTTTCTAAACCCAAATTGATGAATTGGAACTAGCGATTTTTCATCAATTATTTTTTGCAAATGTTTTGCCAGCATTTTTTCGAATAGCTTGGACAAATTGGTAGTATCGATATTGGGCGATATGAGATTACTTCGATAGGTGGTTTACCGGGTTTTGGTATCATAATTACCTCCGCGACCTTCCACATGCTTGGCACATATCTCAACTTAAATGCAGCATTTATAATCTGCTTTAGTTTATTTAAACCATTTCGAGGAAATTGTTTTGAAATTTCCCCTGTGATTAAATCGAACCCTGGGCTTTTTTTTATGTTTATGCCTTCTTTGATTTCATTTCTAAAAGAAAATTCTCTCTCAAATTTCCTATCTGTGAATACGTGTGAAGCAGTAAACAAAAACAAATTCTAAATGGAGGGAGTAGGTATAATGAAATGCTGACACTCAACAGTTATCCTACATCGTGGAATTTCTACCTTTTTGTACACGTTGATGCCCGAAAACCTTCCGTGCAAAACAGGAATAAAGCATTGTTCAGGTATGACCCGAATGCGATACGGCTGACCTCGCTCCGCACCCCTCTACACTCAATCATCCTCCATAGGACGCGCAACATCAGCATTCCACCGTTGGAATGTTCGGCCAGCAACAAGATACCACAGTGCATCAGAATGGCATACCTCGCTACATTCGACTCTGGGTCATCACCGCCTCATCAACATAATCGCTGATATGGGACACGGCAACCAACTCATCGTTTGGATTGAGTCGTCGTCCACTGGCCATGAACTTGGAAACCCGACACCTCGCGCCAAACTAATTGCCCATTACTATGGGAATAAATACCGAAGCGACGATGGCCATGGGCTACAGTAGATACACGACACACAAGCAGATAAGGAAAATGTCCTACGTGGTCGCAGAACAACCTTGTTACATTGGCTTTTCTTCCGACTTGGTCGGCCAATAAAGTTAATACGCTTAACTCGTGTGACGCTATTTAGTTCTCTGGACTTTCAGATCTATTCGTACCGGAAGACTTATTCCCGGACATTTTGGTGCCTCCTGTGAGGAATAATTTGTAGTTGAACGCTTGCGATTAAGTGACCCCTCGCGGTATACAACCCCTAGCGGTTTAGAATTAACCCCTCGCAGACCCCTCGCGGTATAGAACATCTCGTTGTTTAGTAAACATATATATGTACAGCGGTAATTGGCTTTGTATAGCCGCTGGTTTGGCCGCAGTTTGTGCGACAATAGCGCTAAGTGGTGCGCTCAGTGTTCTGTGTTGTGATCTGATCCTGTGAGCCTTCCACCCCATTCCCATGAGTGCGAATTTTGCTGTTCTCTGGTGTGCAAGTTCTCGGGTCCAATGGCGGAACTAAATCTTCGGGCGACGGCGATCAACGCCATCCAACGGGTCCACGCGCGGGTCATGGCCGCCGACCTGAAGGACTGCGACGAGGCCCAGATCGAGCAAGAGCTACGGGCATTAAACGGACGTTTCGCAAAGTTTGCGATGAATCAGGATTCCTTGGTGGCGCAAGCCAAAGCAGACGAACTGGCTCTGCACGAGCTCCTGGCGCAACGTGTGGAACACCAGTTCCATGAGGTGAGTGTGTTGCTACACCGACAGCTCAAGGCGCTGACGGCACCTGGGCCGTCAGGACACCAATCATCGACCTCAGCTCCAGCCACTACGGCGACAACGAGCACTACCAAGATGGACATGCGACTGGATCCCATCTCCATCCCGACCTTTGATGGACAGGCGCAGAACTGGCTCGCCTTCAAGGACGCCTTCGTGCACTTGGTGCACACGTCACTGAATACCCCGAGGCATTCAAGCTTCAACACCTGCGGGCGGCAGTACGCAATGTGGGCCTCATGGGAAACGTCTACTCGGGTGGCTACGACGAACTATGGAAGGAGCTCAACGCCCGGTACGACAATCCGAGAGTACTGGCGAAGACGCATGTGGCGTGACGATTCTCTTCAACCTCCAGGTGGCTCAGATGGAGAGCGCATCTACCCTACACCGTATCGTAGATACCGTGCAGGAGTCGCTTCGAGCATTGCGGGTGATGAAGCAGCCCGTCGATCAATGGGATACCTTCATGGCCCCTCTGGTGGTCTCCCGCCTACCAGCAGTGACGCAGCAAGCTTGGCGCATGAGCAGCCCCGCCAAGGAAATACCTACTCTGGCCTACCTCATGGATTTCTTGCTACAGCGAGCCCACAGCCTGGCGACGCAGATCGTCGTCCCTTCTACTCCACGCCGACAAGAGGTCCGCTAGGCAGCGTCCCACCGTGCGCGCTATGGCTGCTGCGGTGGACGGGAAGCGGTGTGTCCTTTGTAAGGGAGCGCACCGCTTGTACCAATGTCCATCATTCAACAACATGGACGTGAACCAGTGCCTCAAGGTCACCAGGAGCACTGAGGTCTGCTTCAACTGCCTGACTCCCGGGCACAACGCGACGAGCTGCCCATCAACCGTTGCTTGCCGGAGGTGTTATGGCAAGCACCATACATTGCTGTGCCGTTCGACAGCTGCTCTTCAGCCACGGCAATCGCACCGGAGAGAGTCCGGCCCCCGACGGGGAGAGACCGACGCGGAATCCAGCGAACCTAGTCATGCCAGATCCTTCGTGCTGGCAATCCTGGCAGGATCGTCTTCATGGTCCTCCAGATGTCTTTATGGAAGACGAGCATTGACTCGTGCGTAGCAACACCACCGTACTGTTGGCAACGGCGCTTGTCCATGCGTACGGGGCTACCTCGGAACATCACGAGTTCGTCGGAGCCCTCTGTGATCCCGGGTCGCAGGTAAGTTTTGTTACCACCAGACTAACAAACTCTCTCTCGCTCAGCAGATCCCGGCTAGAAGTGGCCATCCGAGGCATAGGCGCCTCCAACCTAGACCAGATCCAGAACGCTGTCACTCGGGTCCGTCCGGACCACCTTCTCCATCGAAATACGGGCCTTGGTTATCCCGATAATCACATCCATGCTGCCTGGCGACCGTCTGGATGTCACACAATGGCCACACCTGGGTGGCTTCCCACTGGCAGATAGACGTTTTGGCACACCTGGGGCCATCGACATTCTTCTGGGCGCTGATGTCTGGGGCCTCCTGGTCCAAGACGAGGTCATTCACCGCTTGGACTGCATTCAGACAGGGTCTGCTCGCACTCAACCGAGTTCGTATACCACGTTGGCTGGGCATGCACAACCAGCATGTCCCCGCGATCCATGGGTTTTGCGATGCTAGTGTCCGAGCCTTTGCCGCGGTCATCTACCTGAAGACGACTCATGCTGATGGACGAATCGAGGTCTCATTGCTTACCGCCCGCACTAAGGTGGCCTCACTCAAGGGCGCTACCATCCCTCGCCTGGAACTGTGCGCTGCGAGGCTGCTGGCTCTACCCTGGACAACGTACGCACTGCGTTAGGGCTACAAGCAGCTCCTTATTGTCTTTGGTCCGACTCCAGTATTGTTTTGTGTTGGTTACGGAAGGTGCCCTCCACACTCAAACCGTATTCAGGAGTTAACAGCACCCGAGCGTTGGCATCACGTGCGATCCGCTCAGAACCCAGCTGACCGCGCGAGCCGAGGAATAGGCGCCGCAGAACTGCTGCAGCACTCCCTCTGGTGGCAAGGTCCCTCTTGATTGGCAAGCGGACCGCTTCCCCTTAACCGGGCAGCTCCGGGACGAGGAGCACGCTCAGGTAGCCACTGAGATCCGGCAGTCCACCTTCACAGGTGTTGCCATCACCAGGCCTGGCTTGACAACCCGGCGTCGAGATGGGGTCGTCATCCCACCGACCGAGCGATTTGGATCGCTACGGCCGCTATTTAGGATCGTTGCCTACATGCTCCGATGGCGGAGCACTTCTCGCCATCTCTTGAGGAAGCCTGTAGTCCGAGCAGACGAGCTCGATCATGCCATGGAACGGCTTGTCATCATGGAACAGGTCGCACACTTTCACGCCGAGGTTCATCAGTTGCGACGCCGGTCCCCGGTGGCCAGCTCCAGTCCTCTGCTCTCGCTGAACCCATACCTGGACGCCCGAGGCGTTCTCCGAGTCGGAGGTCGACTCACGCATGCCTCGCTACGGGAGAAATACTGGATACTGCAGGGCAGGCAGTCCGTCCGCACTATAATCCACAAGTGCACCACTTGCCGACGACACCGCGGAGCGGTCATCAGACAGCCTCCCTCCCCGGTCACCGAGTCAACGCAACACGCCCGTTCCTAGCTACCGGCGTGGACTACAGGGGGCCCTGCACGGTCCGAGTGGGGATGAAGCAATCCCGGTCCACAGTCAAAATTTACTTGGCGATCTTCATCTGCATGGCTACGAAAGCGGTCTACCTCGAGGTCATTGAGGACCTCTCCTTCCAGGCGTTCTTGGATGCTTTCACCAGATTCACCAGCAGGCGTGGCCCCTGCCTCCACCTCTACAGCGACAATGGACCACGTTCCTCGGAGCGAACCGATTACTGAAAGACGATCTCAAGACCTTTCAGTCCCACTACAATCTGCAGGCTCTGGCCCATGCCGGTGTTGTAAAGTGCACCACTTGACGCATACCAAGCACTTTACACTTCTTACTTTGTATGCAGATGTTTAACCCAACGATCAATGTTGCAACTTCGTAACAATATATTGATTGTCCCAAATAAACATCCTCCCAAATTGCTATTTCAGCTTACCACTTCCAGCGTCAATGCCCAACACTTCCGACCTAAATAAACAATGCTTATTTATGGTCTTTCTTTATTTTTCATTGCACAACTAAGTACACAAGTCAATTAACTCGTTATGCTGATGTCGCACTTCGCCTTCCATACGAACCATCGCTTTATGTATCGATCGTATGCGCGACAAAGTAACATGAGCCACTTGACTTGTACGGGAATCCCTTTCCGGATTTCCCAATTCTTTTGGCTTTCCATTTTCGTTCATCGAACCTCGAATTGAATGATTCAAAGTAATCTTAAAATTCCAATTCCTAAGTTGTTGCAAAATAATCTTAAAATTCCAATTCCTAAGTTGTTGCAAAATAGTCTTAAAATTCCAATTCCTAAGTCTTGAGCAATATAATTTGTGCTAAAATAATCAATTATAATTGTTTAAAAATTCTTCCTAAGTCTGAAATAATATAACTAGTGTTACGATAATTAAGTGCAATAGTTTAATAAGTTTACTTTTACATTAATAAAGTTAAATAGACTAAAGTTTACTGTGTGTTTCATTGTTTGGACATACTAAAAAACACAACACATCAAGGTAAGACCCAACTGAGAGTAGTGCCTCTCAGTATAAAAGACAAAAAGCACAACATAAAAATTGGTGTCAGATGTGGGGTCTACTTAAAAAAGTGTTAAAAAGTCCGAACAAGTGAAAACTATATTCAAGTGACAAAAATAGACAAATAGACAAAATTAGAAAGCAACAGAACTATCCAGTGAATAAAAAAAAAAAAAAAAAAAAAAAACTATCCAGTGACAAAAGAAAAAGGGAACTACCCAATGAAAAAAAAAACTATTCAGTGAAAAAAAAACACTTCCCAGTTTAAATTGACGAGCCCATCAGCTGGGCCACCTGATCGTACAACAACTGTCATCCAACTTTAATCCTCATCTTTAATCTACCCCATATTTATTTCACATCATCTTTAATCTACATCTTCAACATCGTCGCAGCAACAGTAAATATTATACCTACTTTACTATTATCTTTTCTACTAATTTTTTCTTCTTCTCATTGTCTGAGTACTAGAAGCTAAGAATTTTTTTTTATATACTTGTTAGAATTTAAGAGTTTGTATAATTAACGCATTCCCATCCTATATGTCCTCTGACAATAGTTTAGTGTCCCTACCTGATTCTGAAGATTCTAGCACAGTGCATAATTCTTCTTCTTCCGAATTTAGTAATAGCGAACAAGAATCTCTTCCTGACATGGCTCCAAAACTAGACAGATCTTTCGCTTTCAAGCTCATCCCTGAGTTTGATGGCAACCGTGCCAACCTACATAATTTTTAAATGCCTGTGATCTGCTAGCTCTAGAAACCTCCACTGCCGAATTGCCCCTTTTGATGACCATCATTAAAACCAAACTAAGTGGTCCGGCATACAATATTGTTAATTACACCGAATTCGAGAATTGGGCAAGTTTAAAAAATAAACTGTTGCAACAATTCCTCGAAACAAAATCGTTGTCTCAGCTCCAATTGGACTTAATCCAAATCAGACAAAAAACCAATGAGACTGTCCGCAACTATGCCAATCGCCTGGAGCAAATCCTAGCAAATTTAAATGATGCTTGTATAGCAAGCGAAGGCAACGATAATGACGAAGTGATACAAAGCCTCAATCGTAAAACCGCTCTTAAGTCCTTCGAAAGAGGTTTATCCCCCAAAATCAACCTTATTATAAAAGCCTACCCGTTCGATTCCCTCACAGATGCTATTTAAGCAGCTGTTCAAGAAGACAAAAACTCCTATTATATGCATAACCAAAGTTCCTCTAATTCGTCTTCTACCAAAATGAAGACCATTTGTAATTATTGCTCTAAGCCCGGTCATACTATTGACCAATGTTACACCAGGCAGAATAAGGAAAAACTCCCCACTATAAAAAGTGAAGTGAGGACTGTCTCCATAACTTGTAGTTACTGCAAAAACTGGACATCATATCCAAGAGTGTAGGAAAAGAGAATACAACAATAGACGTCGTCGAGAAAACTCACAGAATCAAAATCAAAATCCAATTCAAAACCAAAATCAAAATCAGAATCGAAATCCGCCCCCGCGGAGTCCCAATCACCATTCGGAAAACCACTCGGAGGCCGGAACCAGTGGCAGGGTCCGGACCAACAACTAGAATCTCCGCGCCACGTTCTTTGTATAAATCTCAATAGTAAAGTTAGTCGAGTAGATTCTATTGAGATTTCTTCATCCACCTTACTAAATCTAAGGCCTTCCAAATTTCTCATCGATGGCGGCAGTGAAGTTTGCTTAATAAAAATCGATAAATTGAGGCCAACAACTCCAATAGACTCCAATATTATCCATTCCCTATCTGGTATTACCGAAGCGGTAAAGGAGTCGTTTTCCTAGACATAAATCTACCCGCAAATGTTACTATTTCCTACCCTTTCCATGTAGGATAATATTATCCAACCATCGAATAGTCCATGGAATTTTCCTCTTATCGTTGTCCCTAAGAAGCCTGATAGGAATGGTAATAAGAAATGGAGAATCGTAGTCGATTTCCGTATGCTCAACGACAAAACAGTCGGTGATGCTTACCCTCTGCCCAATATAACTGATATCTTAGATCAGTTAGGGAGTTCCAAATTCTTTTCCACCCTAGACCTCGCCAGTGGATTCCACCAAATCGAAGTGAAGCCTGAAGATAGAGAGAAGACAGCCTTCTCCTCGCCTTTTGGTCAATACGAGCTCATTAGAATGCCTTATGGATTAAAAGGTGCCCCCGATACCTTCCAGAGGTTAATGAAGAACGTTTTGACTGGTCTTCAAGGTATAAAAACTTTCGTATACATGGATGACATCGTGGTCTATGGAAAAACATTAGAGGAACACAATTCTATGGTCAGTCCGGCATTTCCGTCCCTATCTGTATGGAAGAAAATTCCTCCTTATCACAGATCACAAGCCACTCATCTACATCCATAATTGCAAAGATATTAGCTCCAGATTAATGCGAATCGTCTGCAACTCGAAGGGTTTGATTATGAAATCATTCATAAAAAAGGCGAACAAAATACGAATGCCGATTGTCTTAGCAGAATTGCTAAGATGACTCTTCGACCCTCTACCAATTCTCATCATTCAAATTCGTCTCCTAAATCGTCAACTTCGTCCCCTACATCGTCTACTACATAGTTTACTAATTCGTCTACTACATCGTCTGCAAATTCGTCTACTACATCGTCTGCTAATTCGTCTACCACATCGTCTACTAATTCGTCTACTATATCTTGTTCCAAATCGTCTTCTAAATCGTGCTCCAAAATCGTCTTCTAGCTTGTGCTCAAAATCATCTCCTATATCGTGTCCAAATTCTCCTACTAATTCGTGCACTAATTCTTCCAAACCGTCTACTAGTTCATCTACCAACTTAACTCCTATATCGTCTCTTATTTCGTCTACCAACTCTTGTTCCAATCCGTCTACAAGTTCGACTCTGACCACTTACTCATCTCCTACTTCTTCGCCAAATCAGCCTACCATTTCGTCGTCTAATATAACTACCCCGTTACAAGATCCGTGTACTTCTTCGCAACTCATTAATTCATTAACTAATTCCTCCCCTAGTCGTGAACCAACTCGTGAGGAAATCCAAATTATTCTTAAGGAATTCCACCTAAACCCTATTGGAGGACATTGTGGTATAAATCGAACCTTCAAGCGAATAAAACTATATCACAAATGGAAAAATATGTTCCAGGATATAAAGGCTTACATCAAAAACTGCGAACTATGTGAGAAAAACAAAGTCACTAAATACACTATGGAACCTATGGTAATAACTTCTACTGCCAAATATCCTTTTGAAAAGATATCCATTGACATTGTCGGTCCATATCCTACCACTGCCAACCACAACAAATATCTTCTAACTTTCATCGATGATTTAACTAACTACACCGATGCTATCCCATTACCAAATTACGAAACAGACACAAAATTAAACTTTATCTCGTCTGCAATTCCCATATCAACTCCAAACATTACCAAATTTCATTTCACTAAACTACCTACCATAGAAACCCAAACATTTACCATTCGCAACCAAATTAATGATCTAAACGCTATAAGTAAGAGTTTAGATGATATAAATTATCAACAAATTTCACACCCCATCGTAAACAACAAACATCTCACTACTGTTTATATTCTCTTGGCCGTACTTTTCCTTATGATGTCCATCGTTATCGCTCTCTTAAGAAAATTATATAAACAAAAGGAGATACGCAAAGATCTTGTGATTTCTGACCCTCTGCCTCTACCAAAACCACGATCATCCACAAATCTTTCGCCTCCATTTCTAACCCCACGTAAATCGTCATCAAATCTCTCTCGTTCTCTTCCCTTACCAAAAACTCAAACCATTAATGGTCCGTCTTCTTCTTCGTCTTCAACCGAAACTCGTACCAACCCTAGGTACAAGTTTCGTTCTTAAGGAGGGAGGTGTTGTAAAGTGCACCACTTGACGCATACCAAGCACTTTACACTTCTTACTTTGTATGCAGATGTTTAACCCAACGATCAATGTTGCAACTTCGTAACAATATATTGATTGTCCCAAATAAACATCCTCCCAAATTGCTATTTCAGCTTACCACTTAAGATTGAATGATTCAATTCGAGGCTATATATATTGGCCACTGGACAATGACGCGATACTCATAGTAGTGCAGACACTCAGTCCTCAACAATCACAAAACTCAGTTCTATCAGGCTCGTATTTTCAATATCGATTCAATATCCCGAACTCTGTTGCAAAATAATCTTAAAATTCCAATTCCTAAGTTGTTGCAAAGTAATCTTAAAATTCCAATTCCTAAGTTGTTGCAAAATAATCTTAAAATTCCAATTCCTAAGTTCTTGCAAAATAGTCTTAAAATTCCAATTCCTAAGTCTTGAGCAATATAATTTGTGCTAAAATAATCAATTATAATTGTTTAAAAATTCTTCCTAAGTCTGAAATAATATAACTAGTGTTACGATAATTAAGTGCAATAGTTTAATAAGTTTACTTTTACATTAATAAAGTTAAATAGACTAAAGTTTACTGTGTGTTTTATTGTTTGGACATACTAAAAAACACAACACATCAAGGTAAGACCCAACTGAGAGTAGTGCCTCTCAGTTCACCGGGTTCAATGACGACAACCGTGCAAACGGCACAGTCGCCGATGAAAATACTCATCTGTTCGTGAGTAGAGATGAACTTCGGTGCATCTTTGAATCACTTAAAAACAAAAAGTCGGCGGGAGTGGACGGTATCCCAAACGTCGTATTAAGACACCTGCCGCTAGAGGCGATAGATATCTTCGCCACGCTATTTAACAATGCGCTGAATAATGCATATTATCCGGAGCAGTGGAAAATAGCGGTGGTACACCCTATCCCGAAAAAGGATAAAGATAGGACGAACCCTGCTAATCTCCGGTCAATTAGTTTGCTTCCGAATGTTAGCAAGGTATTCGAGAAAGTCGTCAATAGATTTTAAAATGGGTTGAGGAAAACAAGATTATTCCGGACAACCAGTTTGGCTTCAGAGCGGGGCATGACACTATTCATGCCGCGTCGAAACTAGTTTCCGACATTCAGTGGAATAAGAGTAAGAAGCAATGCACGGGCGCCTGCCTGGTCGACTTTGAGAAGGCCTTCGATACCGTATGGTTGGAGGGGCTCTTCTGTAAGCTGACCAGATTGGGCATCCAAAAACCTTTGCTGTATATGATTTATGACATGCTTATGGGAAAGAAGTTCGTTGTCAAAGCTGGCAACGTGACTTCGAGCAGGGTTTTCGAAATTAAAAACGGCTTACAACAGGGAGCAGTGAATTCTCCGGTCCTGTTTAATATTTACACAAGTGATCTGGTGGGTTCCCTCAGGCATGCTATAGCGTACGCGGACGATTTAGTGGCGTACAGGTCAGGACCAAAAATCGAAGTCATTAACATCCTTCTGCAACGTGACTTCGAGCAAATTAAGAGGTATTGCGATGGCTGGAAGTTGAAAATCAATTTCCAAAAATCGGAAACAATCCTGTTCAGAACTACATTGGCTGGGGCCTCTGGGGATACCAGAAAAAACTGGAGAAAATTAACAATTATTGGACAGCAGGGGCGACCATTGGCGGTGAAAAACGTGGTCCGGTATCTTGGCATCTGGCTCGACCAGTATCTGTATTTTGACAAACATATAGCTGCTCGTCTGGCTGGGGCTAAGAGGGCCTACGCTCTGACAAGGAGACTGTTTCGGAGGAGTCAACTTGACTCTAGGGTGAAGGTCATTTGCTACGTGGCCCTTATAAGGCCTATCATCGCTTATGGCTGTCCTATGTGGTTCAATATAGCGCCGTTCTATATGGAAAAGATTCGGGTGTTTGAGAGACAATGTCTCAGGGCCTGTCTAGGGTTGTTTAGAACTCCTGAATCGCAGTACATAAAATACTATCCCAACAGGACCCTATACAATGGGGCTCGATTGAATAGGATTGACAATTTCCTTATTAAGGTGATTCGGAGGCACGTCGCAAGGGCGATGGCCAGCGATAATAATCTGATCTCAGGGGCTTACTACCCCAATATAATGTACCACGAGAGTACGCTTCGGTCTGGCTCTATCCCGCCTGAGGCATTTCTTCATGTTGACATGAAAGGGTTAGTCCAGACAAAAGATGGTGTGCCGGTATTGTACCACAGCCACCGCGGCGCGAGGGATAAGCGGCTCATCCACGACGGGTACGCCGCCAATGCTCAGGAGCTCCTCCGTTTTAGCACCGCAATTGCGGATCGGGACAGGGTCGATACGTTGAAGCAGTTCACCGAATTTTGGTGGCTTATTGAAGAGGTGAGGGTTGATACGCTCTCCCGGGCCGGTGCGCTACTAATGTAGCATCCTCCCTAGTTTTAAGGTAGATATTAAGTTTGTAGGTTTAGGTTTAGAGTAGGGGGTCTTTGGGAGGGGCCGGGCTAGCCAGCATGATAGTGCTGCTGGGACTCGAACGACGCTTATAGCCTCGCTCGAGTCTCGGTGGCACTGATGAACCCTTGTGGGCGGCTGTCAGGCGCCCATGGACGTGATCAGGATGGTGACCAATCGATTTGATTGCTCACCACCCTGATTATAGGTAATTTAAGTTAAGCAGCTTAGGTAGTTTTAAGTAGTTTTAAACAAAACAATAATAAAGAATTCAAGTTTTCTAAAGTTTCTTGGAAATTAAAAAAACAAAACAAATCATAGATATAGATAGATTTAAGGCCGAAAGGCAATAATTTTAAGGATATTGATAAGTTTAGAGCGCTCGCTTAGAGCCAGTAAGCTAGAATAAGAAAAAATGTTAGTTTTAAATTAGATTTAATCGTTTTTGTCTAGGATGTAAGTTTAATGAAATAGCTCAATAAAAAATGAATTTAAAATGAAAATGAAATGTAGTGCCTCTCAGTATAAAAGACAAAAAGCACAACATAAAAATTGGTGTCAGATGTGGGGTCTACTTAAAAAAGTGTTAAAAAGTCCGAACAAGTGAAAACTATATTCAAGTGACAAAAATAGACAAATAGACAAAAATAGAAAGCAACAGAACTATCCAGTGAAAAAAAAAAAAAAAAAACTATCCAGTGACAAAAGAAAAAGGGAACTACCCAATGAAAAAAAAACTATCCAGTGAAAAAAAAAAAAAAAAAAAAAAAACTTCCCAGTTTAAATTGACGAGCCCATCAGCTAGGCCAACTGATCGGACAACAACTGTCATCCAACTTTAATCCTCATCTTTAGTCTACACCATATTTATTTCACATCATCTTTAATCTACATCTTCAACATCGTCGCAGCAACAGTAAATATTATACCTACTTTACTATTATCTTTTCTACTAATTTTTTTTTCTTCTCATTGTCTGAGAACTAGAAGCTAAGAATTTTTTTTTATATACTTGTTAGAATTTAAGAGTTTGTATAATTAACGCATTCCCATCCTATATGTCCTCTGACAATAGTTTAGTGTCCCTACCTGATTCTGAAGATTCTAGCACAGTGCATAATTCTTCTTCTTCCGAATTTAGTAATAGCGAACAAGAATCTCTTCCTGACATGGCTCCAAAACTAGACAGATCTTTCGCTTTCAAGCTCATCCCTGAGTTTGATGGCAACCGTGCCAACCTACATAATTTTTAAATGCCTGTGAACTGCTAGCTCTAGAAACCTCCACTGCCGAATTGCCCCTTTTGATGACCATCATTAAAACCAAACTAAGTGGTCCGGCATACAATATTGTTAATTACACCGAATTCGAGAATTGGACAAGTTTAAAAAATAAACTGTTGCAACAATTCCTCGAAACAAAATCGTTGTCTCAGCTCCAATTGGACTTAATCATTAATCAGACAAAAAACCAATGAGACTGTCCGCAACTATGCCAATCGCCTGGAGCAAATCCTAGCAAATTTAAATGATGCTTGTATAGCAAGCGAAGGCAACGATAATGACGAAGTGATACAAAGCCTCAATCGTAAAACCGCTCTTAAGTCCTTTGAAAGAGGTTTATCCCCCAAAATCAACCTTATTATAAAAGCCTACCGGTTCGATTCCCTCACAGATGCTATTTAAGCAGCTGTTCAAGAAGAGAAAAACTCCTCCTATTATATGCATAACCAAAGTTCCTCTAATTCGTCTTCTACCAAAATGAGACCATTTGTAATTATTGCTCTAAGCCCGGTCATACTATTGAACAATGTTACACCAGGCAGAATAAGGAAAAACTCCCCACTATAAAAAGTGAAGTGAGGACTGTCTCCATAACTTGTAGTTACTGCAAAAACTGGACATCATATCCAAGAGTGTAGGAAAAGAGAATACAACAATAGACGTCGTCGAGAAAACTCACAGAATCAAAATCAAAATCAAAATCAAATTCAAAACCAAAATCAAAATCAGAATCGAAATCCGCCCCCGCGGAGTCCCAATCACCATTCGGAAAACCACTCGGAGGCCGGAACCAGTGGCAGGGTCCGGACCAACAACTAGAATCTCCGCGCCACGTTCTTTGTATAAATCTCAATAGTAAAGTTAGTCGAGTAGATTCTATTGAGATTTCTTCATCCACCTTACTAAATCTAAGGCCTTCCAAATTTCTCATCGATGGCGGCAGTGAAGTTTGCTTAATAAAAATCGATAAATTGAGGCCAACAACTCCAATAGACTCCAATATTATCCATTCCCTATCTGGTATTACCGAAGCGGTAAAGGAGACGTTTTCCTAGACATAAATCTACCCGCAAATGTTACTATTTCCTACCCTTTCCATGTAGTTGACAAACACTTCCCTTTAAACTACCGATGGAATTATTGGTAACAATTTCATAGACGATCATCATGCCAATACAGATTACGGTACTAAAATTCTAACTCTTTCTACACAAAAACATATCATCGAATATGACCTAATTCCTTCCAACTTCGTTAAGATTCCTGCTAGAACAGAAGTATTACTTCCTGTACTAAAGGAAACTAAAGCCGACAGTATTTGCCTAGCTCAACAATTTTGTAATGGATTGTATATTGGCAACAGTTCTATCTCGTATATATCTGTCATTAACTCCTCCGAATCTGATATCGAGTTTGATACAGAAAATATACTTTTTGACGAGATTTCTAACTACAATATCTTCCAAATCCAACAACATCCTACTTCATACGATAGAATCCAAGTTATCAAAAAATTAGTCGTAACTGACCACATGACTAAAAATGAACGAGAATCAATTCTAAATCTTTGCCTCCTGTATAGTGATTTATTCTACCTAAAGGGGGATAAATTAACTCATACTACGTCCGTTCAACATTCTATCCATACCCCCGAATCTACCCCTACTTATATCAAACCTTACAGATTACCTGAGGCGCAGCGCCAGGAGGTAAATAAACAAATCCATGAGATGATGGACGATAATATTATCCAACCATCGAATAGTCCATGGAATTTTCCTCTTATCGTTGTCCCTAAGAAGCCTGATAGGAATGGTAATAAGAAATGGAGAATCGTAGTCGATTTCCGTATGCTCAACGACAAAACAGTCGGTGATGCTTACCCTCTGCCCAATATAACTGATATCTTAGAGTTCCAAATTCTTTTCCACCCTAGACCTCGCCAGTGGATTCCACCAAATCGAAGTGAAGCCTGAAGATAGAGAGAAGACAGCCTTCTCCTCGCCTTTTGGTCACTACGAGCTCATTAGAATGCCTTATGGATTAAAAGGTGCCCCCGATACCTTCCAGAGGTTAATGAAGAACGTTTTGACTGGTCTTCAAGGTATAAAAACTTTCGTATACATGGATGACATCGTGGTCTATGGAAAAACATTAGAGGAACACAATTCTAAGCTAGTCGAAATCTTTGATCGTTTGAGAATACACAATCTCAAACTACAACCTGAGAAATGCCAGTTCCTAAGATCGGAACTTATTTACTTGGGTCATGTAATAAACGAATCTGGTATTAAACCAGATCCTCAGAAAATTCAGTGTGTTAAAGATTTCGCTCAACCCAAAAACGCCAAAGACATAAAAAGTTTTTTGGGTCTTGCTGGATACTATCCGTCCCTATCTGTATGGAAGAAAATTCCTCCTTATCACAGATCACAAGCCACTCATCTACATCCATAATTGCAAAGATATTAGCTCCAGATTAATGCGAAGAGTTTGATTATGAAATCATTCATAAAAAAGGCGAACAAAATACGAATGCCGATTGTCTTAGCAGAATTGCTAAGGTGACTCTTCGACCCTCTACCAATTCTCATCATTCAAATTCGTCTCCTAAATCGTCAACTTCGTCCCCTACATCGTCTACTACATAGTTTACTAATTCGTCTACTACATCGTCTGCAAATTCGTCTACTACATCGTCTACTAATTCGTCTACCACATCGTCTACTAATTCATCTACTATATCTTGTTCCAAATCGTCTTCTAAATCGTGCTCCAAAATCGTCTTCTTGCTCGTGCTCAAAATCATCTCCTATATCGTGTCCAAATTCCCCTACTAATTCGTTTACCAACTCATCTACTAATTCGTGCACTAATTCTTCCAAACCGTCTACTAGTTCATCTACCAACTTAACTCCTATATCGTCTCCTATTTCGTCTACCAACTCTTGTTCCAATCCGTCTACAAGTTCGACTCTGACCACTAACTCATCTCCTACTTCTTCGCCAAATCAGCCTACCATTTCAGCGTCTAATAACTACTACCCCGTTACAAGATCCGTGTACTTCTTCGCAACTCATTAATTCATTAACTAATTCCTCCCCTAGTCGTGAACCAACTCGTGAGGAAATCCAAATTATTCTTAAGGAATTCCACCTAAACCCTATTGGAGGACATTGTGGTATAAATCGAACCTTCAAGCGAATAAAACTATATCACAAATGGAAAAATATGTTCCAGGATATAAAGGCTTACATCAAAAACTGCGAACTATGTCAGAAAAACAAAGTCACTAAATACACTATGGAACCTATGGTAATAACTTCTACTGCCAAATATCCTTTTGAAAAGATATCCATTGACATTGTCGGTCCATATCCTACCACTGCCAACCACAACAAATATC
This sequence comes from Cheilosia grossa, assembly GCA_963082955.1. Classification (NCBI taxonomy): domain Eukaryota; kingdom Metazoa; phylum Arthropoda; class Insecta; order Diptera; family Syrphidae; genus Cheilosia; species Cheilosia grossa. The sequence goes on along the minus strand of OY720144.1, from coordinate 41,714,810 downwards.
TTCTAACTTTCATCGATGATTTAACTAACTACACCGATGCTATCCCATTACCAAATTACGAAACAGACACAAAATTAAACTTTATCTCGTCTGCAATTCCCATATCAACTCCAAACATTACCAAATTTCATTTCACTAAACTACCTACCATAGAAACCCAAACATTTACCATTCGCAACCAAATTAATGATCTAAACGCTATAAGTAAAAGTTTACATAGATGATATAAATTATCAACAAATTTCACACCCCATCGTAAACAACAAACATCTCACTACTGTTTATATTCTCTTGGCCGTACTTTTCCTTATGATGTCCATCGTTATCGCTCTCTTAAGAAAATTATATAAACAAAAGGAGATACGCAAAGATCTTGTGATTTCTGACCCTCTGCCTCTACCAAAACCACGATCATCCACAAATCTTTCGCCTCCATTTCTAACCCCACGTAAATCGTCATCAAATCTCTCTCGTTCTCTTCCCTTACCAAAAACTCAAACCATTAATGGTCCGTCTTCTTCTTCGTCTTCAACCGAAACTCGTACCAACCCTAGGTACAAGTTTCGTTCTTAAGGAGGGAGGTGTTGTAAAGTGCACCACTTGACGCATACCAAGCACTTTACACTTCTTACTTTGTATGCAGATGTTTAACCCAACGATCAATGTTGCAACTTCGTAACAATATATTGATTGTCCCAAATAAACATCCTCCCAAATTGCTATTTCAGCTTACCACTTCCAGCGTCAATGCCCAACACTTCCGACCTAAATAAACAATGCTTATTTATGGTCTTTCTTTATTTTCATTGCACAACTAAGTGCACAAGTCAATTAACTCGTTATGCTGATGTCGCACTTCGCCTTCCATACGAACGATCGCTTTATGTATCGACCGTATGCGCGACAAAGTAACATGAGCCACTTGACTTGTACGGGAATCCCTTTCCGGATTTCCCAATTCTTTTTGCTTTCCATTTTCGTTCATCGAACCTCGAATTGAATGATTCAATTCGAGGCTATATATATTGGCCACTGGGCAATGACGCGACACTCATAGTAGTGCAGACACTCAGTCCCCAACAATCACAAAACTCAGTTCTATCAGGCTCGTATTTTCAATATCAATTCAATATCCCGAACTCTGTTGCAAAATAATCTTAAAATTCCAATTCCTAAGTTGTTGCAAAGTAATCTTAAAATTCCAATTCCTAAGTTGTTGCAAAATAATCTTAAAATTCCAATTCCTAAGTTGTTGCAAAATAGTCTTAAAATTCCAATTCCTAAGTCTTGAGCAATATAATTTGTGCTAAAATAATCAATTATAATTGTTTAAAAATTCTTCCTAAGTCTGAAATAATATAACTAGTGTTACCATAATTAAGTGCAATAGTTTAATAAGTTTACTTTTACATTAATAAAGTTAAATAGTCTAAAGTTTACTGTGTGTTTTATTGTTTGGACATACTAAAAACACAACACATCAAGGTAAGACCCAACTGCGAGTAGTGCCTCTCAGTATAAAAGACAAAAAGCACAACACCGGGACGACATGGCATTTCATCACAACAGCGGCTCCTCACCAAGTTGGCTTGTGAGAGGCTGCAGTCAAATCCGCGAAACACCATTTGGTCCGATTGTTCGGATCACAACCGCTTTGGTATCAACAACTCCACACGTTGGCCACTCGCATCGAAGCTTGCCTCAACTCTCGTCCACTGGTCCCACTCCATGATGACCCGGACGACAAGCTGGCTCTCAAGCCAGGCGATTTCCTCATCGGTGCTCCTCTCATCGCCGTACCGGAGCCACCGATTGAAGGGGTAGCCCTGAACCACCTGAAGCAGTACCAATGGATCCAAAGGGTACATCAAGACTTTTGGCGTCGATGGAGCGAGGCGTACTTGGCGACTCTCCAGACTCGCAACAAATGGGCAAGGCATGAGCCCAACATCCAACTCAACGACGTCGTCCTGGTTCGACAAGAAAACCTTCCGCCCACCCATTGGAGACTGGGTCGGGTCATCGCGGTGCACCCGGGCAGGGACGACTTAATCCGCAACGTTACACTTTGGACGCCGGCTGGTGAATGCCGACGCCCAGTACAAAAACTGGGCCGCCTCTTAGAGGCAACGGCCTAACTCATCAAAACAAACCCTCCCCCCGGTATGGACTTCGGTCCATATTCAGTAGATATTCACTCTCTTTAGAGACGCAACACGTCTGTTCAAATTACCTAGCGAAGTATGAGCGATATGTGCACGACTTGGATTTTGCTTCGTTTCCGACGCGCTGGGAATTGATGATGTGCCAACTTCCCATAGTATTAAGTTATAGTTTATAAGTGTAATATAATATGTAAGGAACATACCGATACGTAATCTTTCACTAAATTCTAAATTCACATTATCAGCGATTAATACGCTCTCACGCTCGAAAACCAGCTACTATGCATATTGGTGAAAGAATGCGCATCGGTGAATGGGTGAGCGGTAGGACAGGGCCAGTCGACAAAGGGCCGGAAAAGTGGGCAGTCTGATATTTGTATTAAACAAAGTGTAATTTTGACATAAAATATAAAGACTTAACTGATATTTGTATTAAAAGGTTTAATTTTGACATAAAATATAAAGACTTAAGTGATATTTGTATTAAACATTTGGCGACCGTGACAGGACCCAACTAAAAGAGTTTAGTGGCCTGTGCGAATAAAAAAAAAAAACCAAACCAAAGGAAGGTGTGTGTAAAGTGTATTTGTGATAATGGAACAACTCACCGAACGACAAGAGAAGACTGTCAATGAAATTTGTGTGCTTTCTCGCAACTACAGAAAAGATGGGCGTGATAGAAAGGGCCCCGAGTACTTGTAGCAGCGTTGGATGAAGCTAGATCCACTGTGGGAGGAGTTCGACAAGATAGACAGCCAAATTAGAGATAGTTACCCGAGTGAAACGGATCATCAATATTTCGCAAAGGATTACTACAATGAAGTGAAAAGGATATACGAAGTCATGAAAGATGACCTTTTCAAACGTTTAGCTGATGCCGAGCAAGCCGAGCAACAGATGGACGTAAACATGGTAAGAAATTATATTATATAATTTCTTGTTATTTATTTTTTTTTATTTCATTCTCAGATATTCTCTTACTTATTGCACAGGCACAGGTGAGTTTATCTTCCTTTCATTGGAATTTGTCCTTTCAACGCGCATTGGATCTGCGGTTGAGCGGCCAAACTCCAGTGTCGGACTTTGTTTGAAATTTAGCCTATCAAATTAATAATTTTTATGTCCATAGGTATGGCTCCGTAACATCTATGGCTTGTGTAAATGCCTCAATAGCCATTTCGTTGATGACATCTTCGCCGGCATTGGGATATGACAAGTGCGATAGCCGTTCTATATCCGCTTGCAGCTGCTGGAGTGTTTCTCCCTTCTTCTGGATTCTACTGCGCAGTTGCACTCTATACACTTGCTGCATATGGTCGTCACCAAACCGCATCTCAATAGCCTTAACCAAAGCATCATAGTCGCGCTGTTTTTCTTCTGAGATAGTTTGAAGCAATTCTGCAGCTGTACCTCGTAATGCGAGCGTTAATGTAATCGACTTTTCCTCGTCGTCCCCGTCCCACCCATTGGTCATTGCAGCTGCTTCGAACTGTCTCTTATAAATCGGCCATGATGTTTGACCATCAAAAACGGGTGGTTGCATCTCCTTCCTTCTTGGGCAGTCACTAGAATATTCCCAAGCTTTCTGTTTCTTGACTTTTTCGAGCTCTTTAACTATGTTCTCGATGTTTGTGCCGAGGTCTTTAGCTATGTTCTCGTGTTTATGAAACGTCTCATTAATTTCCTCAAATTTTGTTTCGTGCTCGTTTAATTTGTCATCAATTGCGTCGATTTTTATTTCTAGAACATTCTTAAATTCTTCCACGGCGTCTTTTTGTGCGGCGACAAGAGAAATCTTCTGTTCTGTGAACTTCAGTTTCATAGAATTCTTCTGTTCTTCTAGAGAATTCTTCTGCTCTGCGAACTTCGATTCCATAGAACTCTTCTGTTCTTCTAGAGAATTCTTTTGTTCTGCGAACTTCTTGGCAAGAAGTAATTCCATCATAGCGCTAATATCCACACCAGTACTTGCAGCCTCCTGCAGACGAAGTATGAGGTCACTTTTCCCTCCAGCTGTGGAGAGATTCCTCTTTTCTAATTCACTTTTTAATTGGGGTATGCTTGGTTGTAGTATTATCCGACCCCTTTTTTATGTCTCTTGTAATTTAGAAATTCACAAATTCACTTAATTTTTTATTTTTTTTTTAATGTTTCTTTACAACACACGCACAGAATAAGTTTTATCCCACTTCTATCACCAATGTTACATTTGGGCTGGGATTCGAAAAGATAAAACACTATTCTGTTAAACTTTTCTAGTAAAATCACTTTTATTACTCTTATATTGATTATTCACCTACCAGAACAATATTAAATAAACAATTCTCAAACGATTCAAACCAATCCCTTAATTCACTCTATTACTTTTCACTTATTTATTTTCACAACCGATTACTATTTCAACCAATCACTGTTAAAAATCAACTGTCTCCCTGTTCTAAAATCTGCCCTTTTATATCTGCTCTGCCATCTCTTCGAGAACTTTCTAGCTTATTCCAATTGGCTCACATACTTTTCCCCTTTTCAGCAATTGATAAATTTCCAGTTAATGTAGTGTGACAGATTCCAATCTCAAACTTGTTTAGTCACTAATGGGGGTTGTTTTCGTTTCACCATTTTAGGTTCCACGATTCATTCCACGCCACATTATTAACGGCATACCTTACTCTTTATTATGAAATAAACATCCGATCATTTATCTCAAAAAATGACATTTTTCTTTTAATACCAAAATGTTTTGTTGCCAGTACCAAAGCAAGGAGTTCGCGCCTGGTAACACAGTAGTTTCTTTCTGTCTTTGAGAGAACTTTGCTGAAGTACAAAACTGCCTTCTCTTGGCCCTCGTGCACGTGGGAAAGGACGGCTCCAATTCCTACATTACTAGCGTCTGCATCCACAATAAATGTTTTCCCAGGGGTGGGGTACGCTAATATGGGGGCGTCGCACAACTGTTGCTTAAGTTCTTTGAAGCAGTTTTCGCACTCACTTGACCATTTGAATTGTTTGCCTTTTTCTGTCAGTTGATGCAAGCTCTTTACGATCCTTGCAAAATCCTTTACAAACCGTCTGTAATATGTCGCAAGTCCCAGGAAGCTTCTCAGTTGATGTTTGTCTTTGGGAACCAGCCAGTTTTTCACTGCCAAAGCCCGTTTGTTTGCCTTTTTCTGTCAGTTGATGCAAGCTCTTTGCGATCCTTGCAAAATCCTTTACAAACCGTCTGTAATAGGTCGCAAGTCCCAGGAAGCTTCTCAGTTGATGTTTGTCTTTGGGAACCGGCCAGTTGTTCACTGCATCGATCTTCTCCGGATCAGTCTTGACTGCCAAAGCCCGTTTCCTGCTGTGAATGCTGTTTTCTCGCGGTCTTCTGGATGGATCTGTATTTGCCAGTAGCCACTCTTCAGATCAAGAGTCGAAAACCATTTGGCTTCGGATAGTGTGTCCAGGGTATCGTCAATTCTTGGCATGGGGTAGCTAACCTTCTTGGTGACGTTGTTTATTTGGCGATAGTCCACGCATAATCTCGTACTTCCGTCTTTCTTTTTGACCAGGACGACCGGTGATGCCCACGGACTTTTTGAGCTCTCAATCAGTCCCTCCTTGCTTGGCCAATAGTAGTCGTCTGGGAGGCTGACGAATTGGTCTTGTATCCCCGGTGTCAATTCGGTGCTGTACGAGATGTGTTCGGCCATACTCGCTACTCTGCGAAGCAAATAAAGGGTGATTTTTTAGCTGGTTTGGTTTTGGCAACACTGGTTTTGACAGCTGACGTGTGTTTAGTACCTTGTGTCACTGTCAAACAGCTTCAGTTTGGTTTGCAATTTAACCATGGATCGTCTTACAAATGAACAACGCTTGCAAATTATTGAATTTTACTATCAAAATTCGTGCTCGGTTCGAAATGTTCATCGCGCGCTGCTTCCATTTTATGATCGGCATTCTCGACCTTCTGAGCAGTCTATTCGGAAGATTGTGACCAAATTTCGCACCAAATTTACTTTGTTGGACATTGAACCTCCAACACGTTTACGTACTGTGCGTAGTGAAGAAAATATTGCGGCCGTATCAGCTAGTGTGACAGAAGACCGCGAAATGTCGATTCGGCGCCGTTCCCAGCAGTTAGGCCTTTGTTACAGCACTACGTGGACAATTTTGCGGAAGGATTTGGGCGTAAAGCCTTTTAAGATACAGCTGGTGCAAGAACTAAAGCCAGCCGACCTACCACAACGCCGAATTTTTGGTGAATGGGCTCTTGGAAAGCTGGCCGAGGATCCACTTTTTTATCGAAAAATTGTGTTCAGCGATGAGGCTCATTTTTGGTTGAATGGGTACGTAAATAAGCAAAATTGCCGCATTTGGAGTGAAGATCAGCCAGAAGCATTGCAACAGCTACCAATGCATCCCGAAAAAGCCACTGTTTGGTGCGGTTTATGGGCCGGCGGCATTATTGGGCCATATTTCTTCAAAGATGATGCGAATCGCAGCGTTACTGTCAATGGAGAACGCTACCGAGCGATGATAACAAACTTTTTTTTGCCCGAAATGGAAGTTCTTGACTTGCATGATATGTGGTTTCAACAAGACGGTGCCACATGCCACACAGCACGCGAAGCAATGGCGCAATTGCGAGGCGAGTTTGGTGAACAGTTAATTTCACGTTTCGGGCCGGTCAATTGGCCGCCTAGATCGTGCGATTTGGCACCATTAGATTATTTTTTGTGGGGGTATGCCAAGGGTAATGTGTATAGGGACAAGCCCGCTTCGATTGACGCACTGGAAGCCAACATCCATGCATTCATTCGTGAGATACCGGCCGATATGTGTGAAAGAGTATGCCAAAATTGGACTCAGCGGATGGGCTACCTGAGACGCAGCCGCGGTCAACATTTGCATGAAATTATCTTTAAACATTAAATTGCAAGGTTCAAACTATCGATTCAAATAAATATTTCAGTCATTTTTTCGAATTTTTTGTGTTTTTTTTTTTTAAAATGTTCTAAACCTCTTAAAAAATCACCCGTTATATCAGCGAACTCGTTGATTAGACTCCCTGCCATGGCCCGCTGCTCCTGATCCAGCTCGGACTCTCCGAGTATATTCTTTTTCATTTTCGATATCTCCGTAGGTTTAACCGGTTTCACGGGACTTTCATTGGACAACTTTGTGACCGCAGTAATCGGTACGCACTTTCCGATCACTTCCCCTTGCTTCAGCTTTACGCTTCTGTGTTCCACATTTAGGAAACGAACGGGAACCAAGTATCGATTGTGACCACATACATTTTCTGGCCGATATGGGCTTCCACTGTCAAGCTCCTATTATTTCGCTTGGTCTGGGAGACCTGAATTGTGGTCCTGGTGGCGTCGATTCCAGAAACCAGCTTCTGCCCCGCGAAGTTGGTTCTTACTCGTTTTCCGACTGATGGCTTCGTGAGATTCCATCCGCCGATTGTTCAGATGCCTCCTCGTTACGACTCCTAGTTCTGCAATGTGGACAACTACCCTGTCTACGTTCAGCTCTGCACTGTCGTTGCAGATGTCCAATTTTGTTGCAGTTCCAGCAACGGATCGGTCGCCTGCGAGCACTGTTCCGGTCTACTACCTCTGTTCTCGGGCATGAACATTCGACGGATGTTATTTCTCTCAAGCGGTGGAAACCTTGAGATGCTTGGTCAGCAGCTTTCATAGTTAAGGCAAATGCCAGTGCCTCAGGAAGAGTTCTCTTTCAAGCCATTCGTAGAGCCATCTGCAGTTGTCTGTCATCTATGGCCATTTCGTTGATGACATCTTCGCCGGCATTGGGATATGACAAGTGCGCTAGCCGTTCTACGTATATCCGCTTGCAGCTGCTGGAGTGTTTCTCCCTTCTTCTGGATTCTACTGCGCAGTTGCACTCTATACACTTGCTGCATATGGTCGTCACCAAACCGCATCTCAATAACCTTAACCAAAGCATCATAGTTGCGTTGTTTTTCTTCTGAGATAGTTTGAAGCAATTCTGCAGCTGTACCTCGTAATGCGAGCGTTAATGCAATCGACTTTTCCTCGTCGTCCCATCCATTGGTCATTGCAGCTGCTTCGAACTGTCTCTTATAGATCGGCCATGATGTTTGACCATCAAAAACGGGTGGTTGCATCTCCTTCCTTCTTGGGCAGTCAGTAGAATATTCCCGAGCTTTCTGTTTCTTGACTTTTTCGAGCTCTTTAGCTATGTTTTCGATGTTTGATTCGAGCTCTTTAGCTATGTACTTGATGTTTGTTCCGAGCTTTTTAGCTATGTTCTCGTGTTTATGAAATGTCTCATTAATTTCCTCAAATTTTGTTTCGTGCTCGTTTAATTTGTCATCAATTGCGTCGATTTTTATTTCTAAAACATTCTTAAAATCTTCCACGGCATCTTTTTGTGCGGCGACAAGAGAAATCTTCTGTTCTGTGAACTTCAGTTTCATAGAATTCTTCTGTTCTTCTAGAGAATTCTTCTGCTCTGCGAACTTCGATTCCATAGAATTCTTCTGTTCTTCCATCTTGGCAAGAAGTAATTCCATCATAGCGCTAATATCCACACCAGTACTTGCAGCCTCCTGCAGACGAAGTATGAGGTCACTTTTCCCTCCAGCTGTGGAGAGATTCCTCTTTTCTAATTCACATTTTAATTGGGGTATGCTTCGTTGTAGTATTATCCGACCCATTTTGTATGTCTCTTGTAATTTAGAAATTCACAAATTCACTTAAATTTTTTTTTTTTTTTTTTTAATAAATTTTTCTTTACAACACACGCACAGAATAAGTTTTATCCCACTTCTGACATCAATGTTACATTTGGGCTGGGATTCGAAAAGATAAAACACTATTCTGTTAAACTTTTCTAGTAAAATCACTTTTATTACTCTTATATGGATTATTCACCTACCAGAACAATATTAAATAAACAATTCTCAAACGATTCAAACCAATCCCTTAATTCACTCTATTACTTTTCACTTATTTATTTTCAAAACCGATTACTATTTCGAACTTCAACCAATCACTGTTAAAAATCAACTGTCTCCCTGTTCTAAAATCTGCCCTTTTATATCTGCTCTGCCATCTCTTCGAGAACTTTCTAGCTAATTCCAATTGGCTCACATACTTTTCCCCTTTTCAGCAATTGATAAATTTCCAGTTAATGTAGTGTGACAGATTCCAATCTCAAACTTGTTTAGTGACTAATGGGGGTTGTTTTCGTTTCACCATTTTAGGTTCCACGATTCATTCCACGCCATATTATTAACGGCATACCTTACTCTTTATTATGAAATAAACATCCGATAATTTATCTCAAAAAATGACATTTTTCTTTTAATACCAAAATGTTTTGTTGCCAGTACCAAAGCAAGGAGTTCGCGCCTGGTAACACAGTAGTTTCTTTCTGGCTTTGAGAGAACTTTGCTGAAGTACAAAACTGCCTTCTCTTGGCCCTCGTGCACGTGGGAAAGGACGGCTCCAATTCCTACATTACTAGCGTCTGCATCCACAATAAATGTTTCCCCAGGGATGGGGTACGCTAATATGGGGGCGTCGCACAACTGTTGCTTAAGTTCTTTGAAGCTGTTTTCGCACTCACTTGACCATTTGAATTGTTTGCCTTTTTCTGTCAGTTGATGCAAGCTCTTTACGATCCTTGCAAAATCCTTTACAAACCGTCTGTAATAAGTCCCAGGAAGCTTCTCAGTTGATGTTTGTCTTTGGGAACCGGCCAGTTTTTCACTGCTGTGAATGCTGTTTACTGGCGGTCTTCTGGATGGATCTGTATTTGCCAGTAGCCACTCTTCAGATCAAGAGTCGAAAACCATTTGGCTTCGGATAGTGTGTCCAGGGTATCGTCAATTCTTGGCAGGGGGTAGCTAACCTTCTTGGTGACGTTGTTTAGTTGGCGATAGTCCACGCATAATCTCGTACTTCCGTCTTTCTTTTTGACCAGGACGACCGGTGATGCCCACGGACTTTTTGAGCTCTCAATCAGTCCCTCCTTGCTTGGCCAATAGTAGTCGTCTGGGAGGCTGACGAATTGGTCTTGTATCCCCGGTGTCAATTCGGTGCTGCACGAGATGTGTTCGGCCATACTCGCTACTCTGCGAAGCAAATATATCAGCGAACTCGTTGATTAGACTCCCTGCCATGGCCCGCTGCTCCTGATCCAGCTCGGACTCTCCGAGTATATTCTTTTTCATTTTCGATATCTCCGTAGGTTTAACCGGTTTCACGGGACTTTCATTGGACAACTTTATGACCGCAGTAATCGGTACGCACTTTCCGATCACTTCCCCTTGCTTCAGCTTTACGCTTCTGTGGTCCACATTGAGGAAACGAACGGGAACCAAGTATCGATTCTGGCCGATATGGGCTTCCACTGTCAAGCTCCTATTATTTCGTTTAGTCTGGGAGACCTGAATTGTGGTCCTGGTGGCGTCGATTCCAGAAACCAGCTTCTGCCCCGCGAAGTTGGTTCTTACTCGTTTTCCGACTGATGGCTTTGTGAGATTCCATCCGCCGATTGTTCAGATGCCTCCTCGTTACGACTCCTAGTTCTGCAATGTGGACAACTACCCTGTCTACGTTCAGCTCTGCACTGTCGTTGCAGATGTCCAATTTTGTTGCAGTTCCAGCAACGGATCGGTCCTCTGCGAGCACTGTTCCGGTCTACTACCTCTGTTCTCTGGCATGAACATTCGACGGATGTTATTTCTCTCAAGCGGTGGAAACCTTGAGATGCTTGGTCAGCAGCTTTCATAGTTAAGGCAAATGCCAGTGCCTCAGGAAGAGTTCTCTTTCCAGCCATCCGTAGAGCCATCTGCAGTTGTCTGTCATCTATGGCTTGTGTAAATGCCTCAATAGCCATTTCGTTGATGACATCTTCGCCGGCATTGGGATATGACAAGTGCGCTTGCCGTTCTATATCCGCTTGCAGCTGCTGGAGTGTTTCTCCCTTCTTCTGGATTTGTTTCGTGCTCGTTTAATTTGTCATCAATTGCGTCGAGTTTTTCTTCTAGAACAATCTTAAATTCTTCCACGGCATCTTTTTGTGCGGCGACAAGAGAAATCTTCTGTTCTGTGAACTTCAGTTTCATAGAATTCTTCTGTTCTTCTAGAGAATTCTTCGGCTCTGCGAACTTCGATTCCATAGAATTCTTCTGTTCTTCTAGAGAATTCTTTTGTTCTGCGAACTTAGATTCCATAGAATTCTTCTGTTCTTCCATCTTGGCAAGACCATTCTCTCTAAGGCCTATCTTCCTTAAGTGATACCCGATATTACCAGTGTTCCTTGACTCATGCTTAGAACTCTTCTTTGAGTGGAGCAAGACGGCCACTTAATTGCCATTTTATTCGACATTGTTCCACGGTTGACCACCTTCTCAGGTGTTCTGCTGTGATCCATTTGTGAATCAGCTGTTCAACCATTCCTCTGCCAATTGAAGGGAATGGTTCTGGTCCCAGCTACTTTTCAGTTGACCCCTGTTTTGCAATGGAGTGTGCCTTTTCGTTGCCTTCGATCCCTATGTGTCCTCGTACCCAAGTCAGTGTTACTTCATTTTTAGATGAACTCTTATCGAGCTTCAATACACATTCCAGTGCCAATGATGTTCTAATGTTTGCTTGTTCCATTCGTTTGATCACGGCCTGATTGTCCAGTGCTATAAGGATATTTCTTCCCTCCACCTAACTCTCAAGCAGGTATTCCAACGCATGCAGCAGTGCAATCATATCAGCCTGGTATACTGAAGTGTATTTCCCGAGGCTAACGTGACGGGCTAGTTCCAGCTCTTCTGTTTAGATACTGGCACCCGCTCCGCTATCCATCATGGATCCATCTGTGAAAATCACTATTTCACCACTCCTTTTTTCTGGAAGTAATCCGTTCTCAATACGAGTTTTGTGATTATTTTCCAAAATACTCACTCTTGTAATCCATCCATAGGCATGTTCAGCTCCCTAATCTCGTTTTTGACAACTTCCAGGATCTTCCTATGTCCATAGATGGTACCACGATTGTGCCATTTCGCATCTCGATGCAAACAAAGTGCCATAAGGGCTGCTGTTTTCTTAATAAATAAGTCTAGCGATAATATCCCCAGGATCACTTCCAATGCGCATGTTGGTGTTGTCCGTATTGCACCTGTAACTCCTAAACATGACAAGCATTGGACCCTATCCAGGTGCTTTCTCACAGTTTTCTGGGAGGCTTTCGCCCACCATACAACCGAGGCATAGGTGATAATGGGTCTAGTTTTCATCGTATACATCCAGTATGCTGACATAGGCGAGAGACCCCACCTCTGTCCACACACACGTTTGCACTGACGTAGTACCCTTTTCGCCATCCTGACCTTCTCCTCAACATGGTAGTTCCAAGTTAGTCTAGTATCTAGATAGACTCCCAGATACTTAACCTTCTTGGTCGCTGTTAGTTCCGATCCGAAAAGTGTTAAGGGCCGAAATTCCAGATTTTTCCTCTTCCTAGTGAAGACTTGTAACGAAACGTCCCGTTCGTCACACTTTCACAATCAGCAGCAGACACTCCCTTTTGTGACATTGAGACTTTGAATTATGCACTTAAAAGTCACACTCTCTTCGTTGTGGGAAAACCAGGAATACCCGAATGAGATTGTCATTCGGGGAGACTTGTCTTAGTGTGATTCGTACCAATCTTGTGTACCAGATAAGGCTCCCGCTTGGAAAGTGACTTTGGTCTCTGTTTCAAATTTTTGGCAGCTGAATTCCCTTTGGGAAATCGGCCTTAAATAAGCAGTGCCGGAACTTGTTGCTCCCCGCTCCTCATCCTAGTAACCACGCTGTCGTCCGGCCGCTAAGGAACCACGCCGTCGTTAGGCCTCTCCCCCCTCATTTCCCCAGGAACCACGCTGTCGTTGGGCCGCTAAAGAACCACGCCGTCGTCGGGCCTCTAGGAACCACGCTGTCGTTGGGCCGCTAAGGAACCACGCCGTCGTCGAGCATCTCCCCCTCCTTTCCCTAGGAACCACGCTGTCGTTGGGCCGCCAAAGAATCAAGCCGCCGTTGGGCCTCTCCCCCTTCCCTAGGAACCACGCTGTCGTTGGGCCCCTAAGGAACCACGCCGCCGTCGGGTCTCGTAGTTAGACGTAGCTTAGTCCATATTGAAATATTGTTAAGATTACGTAGCTTGTGTAGGGATATGAAATATTGTACAGTATTAAGTAAAGTACCGCAACTAAAGAGTACCTCTTAGCCAGATTTTGGTGTTTCTTTGGTAAACCTTGGATCCGGCGAGCGAAACCCCATCCTGAGAAAAAGCACATCGCAGACTATTAGATCTGTTTTCTCTGCATTAATGGAGAGCCCTTGTTCCAGACACCACCGCTCAACCACTCTGAGTGCAATTCTCATGATATCTGCGGTAACGTCTATGAATTTACCTCTGGCCGTTATTGCTATGTCGCATATTTTATCGAAACCACTTTCAATGTTTATTATAGTCGTCATCGCAGTGCCCCCGGTATTTAGCTCTTCCTCCGCAACGCGTACTACTTGATGTAGCGCTGTTTCTGTACACATGCTGTTTACTATTTAAAGGATACATCCTAAGCTCAGTACTCTCCACATTTGTCTCCCTCCATGTAATTGGGATGTAGCCTGTAGCTAGGCCTTGGTGCAATTACGTCTACTCCCCATTGCATTAGACCTGCCGTCGGATCTCCTGAAGGGTGAGGTTTAGCCCGTAGGTAGACTATTTATATATCAATCGGGCATAACCAATGGTACGGGCCATTGGTATCTTTTGAAGATTACTCACCTCCTGGCGCAACCCAAAAAAAATGTATGCAAACTCCGTCTGCTTGGCGAATGATAGTCGTCTGGGAGGCTAACGAATTGGTCTTGCATCCTCGGTGTCTATTCGGTGTTGTACGAGATGTGTTCGGACATACTCGCTACTCTCCAAAGCAAATATATCAGCGAACTCGTTGATTTGACTCCCTGTCATGGCACGCTGCTCCTGATCCAGCTGGCACTCTCCGAGTATATTATTTTTCATTTCCGATATCTCCGTAGGTCTAACCGGTTACGCAGGACTTTCATTTGACAACTTTGTGACCGCATTAATCGGTACGCACTTTCCCTTGCTTTAGCTTAACGCTTCTGTGTTCCACATTGAGGCCACGAACGGGAACCAAGTTGTTTTTAGGTTCAACAAGCATCTTTCCGACGTTATAGCTCTGATAATAGTTTTCTGGATCTGGCTCTATTGGGTAGAATCGGTGGCTCCCAGGAACACCTTCCAGCTTTGTCCAAATAAGTGTCTCTGACGAATATTTCGTCCTCACTTACAACTGTTCTTAGAGCTGCGACGCTCTCGTTCCCGTAAACCATTGAAATCTCGACGTAACTGTACTTTAGAACTTGCAAACCGATGTCTATTACTATATCAGGCGTCTTCATAAAGTCGATTCCGATGATTCATTCGTGATATATATGTCGGCCACTAAGAATGCATTAATGAGAAGACTATTCCTGCTATATTTATCGTCAAGAGTACCTCACCATACACCTTTGCCGTTGCTCGAGTTGCTGTCTTCAGACAGTAGCTGCTGGTTTTGTGCAGCCATGATTGGCGAACGATGTCCCTTTTAATTATGGAAGAGGTTGCTCCTGTATCAATTGTGGCCATATACTTTTTCTGGCCGATATGGGCTTCCACTGTCATGCTCCTATTACATCGACTGGTCTGAGAAACCTGAATTTTGGTCCTGGGGGCGTCGATTACAGAAACCAGCTTCAGCCCCGCGAAGTTGATTCTTACTCGTTTCCCGACTAATGGCCTTGTGTGGTTCCATCCGCCGATTGTTCAGATGCCTCGTCGTTACGACTCCTAGTTCTGCAATGTGGACAACTTCCCTGTCTACGTTCACCTCTGCACTGACGTTGAAGATGGCCAGGTTTGTTGCAGTTCCAGCGACGGATCGGTCCCCTGCGAGCACTGTTCCGGTCTACTACTTCTGTTCTCTGGCACGCGGTGGAATCCTTGAGATCTTGGTCAGCAGCTTTCATAGTTAAGGCCAATGCCAGAGCCTCAGGAAGAGTGCTCTTTCTAGCCATTCGTAGAGCCATCTGCACGTGTTTGTCATCTATGGCTTGCGTAAATGCCTCAACAGGCATTTCGTTGATGACATCTTCGCCGGCATTGGGATATGACAAGTGCGCTAGCCGTTCTATATCCGCTTGCAGCTGCTGGAGTGTTTCTCCCTTCTTCTGGATTGTACTGCGCAGTTGCACACTATACACTTGCTGCATATGGTCGTCGCCAAACCGCATCTCAAAAGCCTTAACCAAGCATCATAGTCGCGCTGTTTTTCTTCTCAGATAGTTTGAAGCAATTCTGCAGCTGTACCTCGTAATGCGAGCGTTAATGCAATCGACTTTTCCTCGTCGTTCCATCCATTGCTCATTGCAGCTGCCTCGAACCTTCTCTTATAAATTTGCCATGATGTTTGACCATCAAAAACGGGTGGTTGCATCTCTTTCCTTCTTGTGCAGTTAGTAGAATACTCCTGAGCTTTCTGTTTCTTGACTTTTTCGAGCTCTTTAGCTATGTTTTCGATATATATATATATTTTATCAGAGTTTGGGGAAAGCGTTTTCTTTTATTGTGGGAAAAAAGATATTTTAATTTTAGCATAATTTTTAATCTATAAATGGTACGTAAAATGCACACTTGCACAATAACGTATTCAAGTATATTTGTTATATCCCATTTTTTTTTTCCGTTTTCTGGTAAATCCCACGATACAAAAAGTCTGTATAGATTTTTAGAAAGTATTGATAATACAACACACACTTCAATTCAATTCCTTAGGGACTTTCTTATGTGGTATTCGTTTGATATTCGTGCGACTTGAATATGTGTAGTCTTCTACACCTTTCTATGGGCTTTCCATTCACTGGTTAAATTTTATATTAAAACATTAGAAATTATTGATTTCTTAATATTTGCACACATATAATTTACGAAAATAGACCCACCCGATACAATGCCTTTCTTGCTGTAGACAAAATTCCCGAGAACCTAAACAAACTCCAAAAGTTGTCAAACTCAAATGCACTTGTATTGGTAAATCTGAAGCAAATCTAAGAAAATATATAGATTCGCAAAAGTGCTCTGAAATCTGAAAAAGATTGTTTTTTTTTTGTACCAAACGAACATAAAAATTGCTCTGAGGGCAAAAAAAGTGCTCTGAAATATCACTTCTTGCACTTGTTTTTGTTAATTAATAATTTAGAGAGGCTTATAAAAATATCAGCGAACATTTCAAAATGCAAAAGCACATTATCTATAGAAATACGGGATCTGAAAATTAACAAAACAATTTAGATTCTTACGTTCGATTGAATACGCAAAATCTGAAATCGGATCAAATTAAACACCACATTATTTATTATCTTTTTGTTAGGAGTTCAATCATATGTACTCGTTTTTACGAATTTACTTTCCGAGAATAATATTTTTTTAGATATGAATAAAATTTCCATTTTTTCTGTTCCCTAGTAACATCAACACTGTTCACTCTTATTAAACCACAGAATTCATAAACATATTTTGATTTTGTACAAATACGGTGCTAAAAAATCACCAAGAAATTTATGCAATGTTTGCGAATATTTTAAGGAATTCACTTTTGCCCTAGTGAAAACTTAGGCTTAAATTGCATGGAATTACCCTATTTTTGGAACGACTCCCCAAGGTAGCTTCATGAATTTTGCCGTCAAAAAAAAATCTTCATGTAAAAAAATAAATAAAAATCCTGAAATGTGAATGAATAAACATTTTTTGGCGCATAAGATGGATAGAGAACAATTAAAGCTATCTAAAAAACCATACTCAACATTTATTCCTTTTACATTTATTGTTATAAATTCATTTACAAATTGTTTGTTTGTAATAAGCTAATATGAGGATCAATAGAGGGAGTTAGGATGTGGACCGGACTTTAGGATGGGATGGGAGATAGACCAGGGTAGAGTGTAGAGAGTTAGGAGCGTGGCATGCTTGCATATTTGCACGACTTAGCTCGCCGGACGGGGGAGTTCTTGTCCTCACTACTCCACAAAACCTATTACAACTCATATAACATGCCAATATACTGTTACATTTGGGCTGGGATTCGAAAAGATAAAACACTATTCTGTTAAATTCTTCTAGTAAAATCACTTTTATTACACTTTTATGGATTATTCACTAATTAAGTACCAGAACAATATTACTTAAACAATCCTCAACGATTCAAACCAATCACTTATTTCACTATATTACTCTGCACTTATTTATCTTCACAACCGATTACTATCTCGAACTTTAACCAATCACTGCCATCTCTTCGAGAACTTTCTAGCTAACTCCAATTGGCTCACATACTTTTTCCCCTTTTCAGCAATTGATAAATTCCCAGTTAATTTAGTTTAGTGGGGAATTGACAGATTTCAATCTCCAATTGGAAGTGGAACTTGTTTGGTGACTAATGGGGGTTGTTTGCATTTCACCATTTTAGTTTGTTTTTCATTTCACCACGATTCATTCCACGCCACAATATCCCCCTCTTAAACATGTTCGTCCCGAACAAACTCGTTAACATTTGCACCATTATAGCGATGAAGACGATCCACATGAACGACTTTCAGCTTGCCCCTTCCTCTTTGGATGCGATAGAGAACGTCGTTGATGTGCTTTACGATTTTGTAGGGCCCTTCCCAGCGTTGTTGCAATTTAGGTGATAAACCTTTTCTTCGATGAGGGTTATAAAGCCATACCATTTCTCCTTCTTGGAAGCCTGTAGTTGTTTTTTTAGTATCGTACCTCGTTTTCATGCGGTCACTGGCTATTTTAATACTAGCCCTAGTCCCTCGATGCAAGTCCCTGATGATATCCCTGAGGTCTGTAACATAGTCCTCCTCATTTTTGGATTCTTCGCATGGAGATCCAAACATTAACTCGCTAGGTAGGCGGACTTTTCGACCAAATAGGACTTCAGATGGAGTATGTCCTGTGGTGTTGTGCACTGCACTTCGATAGGCCAATAAAAACATGGGAATGTGTTTGTCCCAATCTCTCTGGTCATCGCCAACGACCTTAGAGAGGTGTTCATTCAGCGTTCTATTGAAGCGCTCCACCATCCCATCTGATTGTGGATGAAGCGGTGTTGTTCTTGTCTTCTTAATCCCGAGTAACTGGCACACTCCTTCGAAAATCCTGGACTCGAAGTTCCGTCCTTGGTCCGAATGGAGTTCCATAGGCACTATAATCTGCTTACCCAGTTGAAGACGATTTGCTCCACCACAGTCTTAGCGTCTTGATTTGGGATAGCGAATGCTTCAGGCCACTTACTGAAGTAGTCCATAACAACAAGGATGTAACGATTTCCATTGTTCGTTTCAGGAAACGGTCCCGCAATATCAACGGCTCCCACATTATATTGATGCATCTTGCCTCTGACTTTCACTCTCGGGCCTTTGCTGGCCGCACATATTACGCATTTCCTGCACCAATACGCATTTCCTGCACCAATTCTCAACATCCTCCCTTGAATGGACCCAGTAAAAGCGTTCTCGCACTTTTCCGAGTGTTTTGTTTATTCCCAAGTGACCTCCAGACACTCCATCATGCAATTCCCTCAGCACTTCGATAATTTTTGTCCTGGGAACAACAAGCTGCATTACGTACGACTTTCCACCCGGGCTTTCCCATTTTCTTTTTAGAATGCCGTCCTGTACATGAAGGGAATCCCACTGCGCCCCCAGTATGCCTTCAGCTCGGGACTCCTATTGGATATCTTCTGCCAGTCTGGTTTTCCCTCATGCTCCTTCCAGGCGAGGATGGGTTCGATATCCGGATCGTCCTTTTGAGCCTCCCGAATTTTCCGCGCACTTAAGCCACCAATGGGCATAGCTCTCACCCTTTGAACTGACGCGACATCTTTTTCCTCGTGTCGTAAGCAATGTTTACAATCTGCTTTGCACGGTCGACGGGAGAGAGCGTCTCATCCACGACGGGTACGCCGCCAATGCTCAGGAGCTCCTCCGTTTTAGCACCGCAATTGCGGATCGGGACAGGATCGATACGGTAAAGCAGTTCACCGAATTTTGGTGGCTTAAGGAAGAGGTGAGGGTTGATACGCTCTCCCGGGCCGGTGCGCTACTAATGTAGCATCCTCCCTAGTTTTAAGGTAGATATTAAGTTTGTAGGTTTAGGCTTAGAGTAGGGGGTCTTTGGGAGGTGCCGGGCTAGCCAACATGATAGTGCTGCCGAGACTCGAACGCTTATAGCCTCGCTGGAGTCTCGGTGACACTAATGAACCCTTGTGGGCGGCTGTCAGGCGCCCATGGACGCGATCAGGATGGTGACCAATCGATTTGATTGCTCACCACCCTGATTATAGGTAATTTAGGTTAAGTAGCTTAGGTAGTCTTAAGTAGTTTTAAGTAAAAAAAATAATAAAGAGTTCAAGTTTTCTAAAGTTTCTTGAAAATTAAAAAACAAAACAAATCATAGAAATAGATAAATTTAAGGCCGAAAGACAATAATTTGAAGGATATTGATAAGTTTAGAGCGCTCGCTTGGAGCCAGTAAGCTAGAATAAGATAAATGTTAGTTTTAAATAAGATTTAATCGTTTTTGTCTAGTGAGTAAGCTTAAAGAAAGAAAGATAAAAAATTAATTTTTAAAGTTAAAAAAAGAGCGTCTGCATTTGAGTGAAGACTTCCCTTTCGATGTTGTATTTCGTAGTCGTACATCTGCAGCTGTTCGATCCACCTTGTGACTTGTCCTTCGGGATTCTTAAAGTATAGTAGCCACTTTAAAGATGCATGGTCTGTGCGAAGGATGAATTTCCGCCCATGGAGATATTAATGGAAATGTTTGGTTGCCAGTACCAAAGCAAGTAGTTCGCGGCTGGTAACACAGTAATTCCTTTCTGGCTTTGAGAGAACTTTACTGAAGAACTAAAGTACCTTCTCTTGGCCCTCGTGCACCTGGGAAAGGACGGCTCCAATTCCCACATTACTATCGTCCGCATCCACAATAAATGTTTTTCCAGGGGTGGGGTACGCTAATATGGGGGCGTCGCACAAGTTTGAAGCTGTTCTCGCGCTCACCTGACCATTTGAATTGTTTGCCTTTTTCTGTCAGTTGATGCAAGCTCTTTGCGATCCTGGCATAGTCCCTTACAAACCGTCTGTAATAGGTCGCAAGTCCCAGGGAGCTTCTCAGTTGATATTTGTCTTTGGGAACCGGCCAGTTTTTCATTGCATCGATCTTCTCCGGATCAGTCTTGACTCCCTTGGAAGAGATGATGTGCCCGAGATATTTCACTTCTGGTCGAAATAGAGAACACTTCTTCGGGTTCAGTTTTAACTGTGCACTTCGTAGCCTTTGGAACACTTAACTAAGGTTATTTCGATGTTCGTTGAACGTTTTACCAACTACGATGACATCGTCCAGGTAGACCAAACAGGTTTTCCACGTCAGTCCCAGCAAAACACGCTCCATTAGACGCTCAAAAGTTGCTGGAGCATTGCACAGTCCAAATGGCATTACTGTAAATTGCCAAAGCGCGTTTCCTGCTGTGAATGCTGTTTTCTCGCGGTCTTCTGGATGGATCTGTACTTGCCAGTAGCCACTCTTCAGATCAAGAGTCGAAAACCATTTGGCCCCGGATAGTGTGTACAGGGTATCGTCAATTCTGGGCAGAGGGTAGCTATCCTTCTTGGTGACGTTGTTTAGCTGGCGATAGTCCACGCAGAATCTCGTACTTCCGTCTTTCTTTTTGACCAGGACGACCGGTGATGCCCACGGACTTTTTGAGCTCTCAATCAGTCCCTCCTTTTCCATCGTCGACACCATTTCTGCAACCTCCGTCTGCTTGGCCAATGGTAGTCGTCTGGGAGGCTGACGAATTGGTCTTGCATCCCCGGTGTCAATTCGGTGCTGTACGAGATGTGTTCGGCCATACTCGCTACTCTGCGAAGCAAATATATCAGCGAACTCGTCGATTAGACTCCCTGCCATGGCCCGCTGCTCCTGATCCAGCTCGCACTCTCCGAGTATATTCTTTTTCATTTCCGATATTTCCGTAGGTCTAACCGGTTTCGCAGGACTTTCATTTGACAAGTTTGTGACCGCAGTAATTGGTACGCACTTTCCGATCACTTCCCCTTGCTTCAGCTTTACGCTTCTGTGTTCCACATTGAGGACACGAACGGGAACCAAGTTGTTTTTAGGTTCAACAAGCATCTTTCCGACGATAAAGCTCTGGTAATAGTTTTCTGTATCTGGCTCTATTAGGAAGAATCGGTGGCTCCCAGGATCACCTTCCAGCTTTGTCCAAATAAGTGTCTCTGACGAAGGTGGTAAAATATCGTCCTCACTTACAACTGTTCTTAGAGCTGCGACGTTCTCGTTCCCGTAAACCATTGGAATCTCGACGTTTCTGTACTTTAGAACTTGCAAACCGATGTCGAGTACTACATCATGCGTCTTCATAAAGTCGATTCCAATGATGCATTCGTCACATATATCGGCCACTAAGAATGCATGGGAGAAGACTATTCCTGCTAGTTTTATTGTCAAGAGTACCTCACCATACACCTTTGCCGTTGCTCCAGTTGCTGTTTTCAGACAGTAGCTGCTGGTGTTGTGCAGCCTTCTTATTATGGAAGCGGTGGCACCTGTATCGATTGTAGCCACATACTTTTTCTGGCCGATATGGGCTCCCACTGTCAACCTCCTATTACATCTTCGGGAAGTGGGAGATTTTTTGGCGGTCCTAGCTTGCCGGTAAAGCTTGACTTTTGGATTTTTTGCCCATACCTATCACCGATTTAATTGCTCTGGAGAAATGTAATTTTTTTTTAATCGGAGAAGCCGTTTGCACCACGTATCTTAAAAGAATTGTACATTTGTGGGATACTACTGGATTCAATCAAGTATTTTGTCGCTCTTCTCTAAATAGGGACAAAAAGGTGAGATAGACATACCAAAAACAAAAACTTTGAAAAATAAAAAAAAAATAGTTAACGTTCGAATTCCACATATATCAAAAGAAGCGCTGATTGCGAGTTGGGGGTCTCAGTATTATCTCTGGTTTGTAGAAACCTTAATCAGTAGCCACCAAATCATGTTACCAATTGCAATTTTAGAGATTTCTTCAATCCCCATATTGGATTAACAAAAATAAGCACTCCGTATAACTAGAAACACTATCGCATCTTACTATTTTATGATCTCTAAGTTTTATCAACCAAAGCCTGATGTCAAATGAGTTTCAGTAGCGCAAATAAAATTGAACTCTTGTTTTAACGTCTCCACTTCTAATTGCGTTAAGTTTGACCGAATTCCACCGATATTCAAACATAGACACTTTACTGATCACGTTAATTGCTTTTAAAAGTTCGGCCGGACAGCATTTCGCCAGGTGAAATGTTTTCCGGGCGAAACTCACAATAAGGCTGAATAAGATTTCTTTTCACATTCTACTATTAATTTGTACTGTAGTGTACGACAGCATTTGTCCCTGAAAGCATGATTAATGTCAATATCACTTAAATTAAGTTGTTCTTTACAATTGACACATGACTTAGCCTCATTTGAACTGTTTTTGACCGAATGGCCTTCCTCTCCACATAAAAAATGTAAAGTTTCCTACTCGTTTTTTTTTTTTTTGATTATTTGTTTCTTTAGTTTTAAGAAGCGTCGCTGCATAGAAGGACGAGAACAGCTCGTCAGCTTTACGAGCAAAAAAGGAGGGAAGAACATCGGCTTCTCCGGAGAAAAAAGAGAGAGCATGAGAAGCGCGCGATCGAGGATATAGAGAGGTGTTACTCCAGGAACAATGTTCGGAAGTTTTACCAAAAGGTAAAAAGAACGTGTCATGCCAACAAGACCCGAACGGAGACCTGTAGAGACGAACAAGGAAACCTGGTAGTAGAGTCACAGTCGGTGCTGAGGACATGGAAAAACCATTTCTGCAGATTGCTAAACGGCGAAGATGACACAAATTCCGCTGTCAGGCAGAACGAACCATTCAACCTGGACGGTGAAAGCCAAGATTACCGTCCACCTGACCAAAATGAAGCGAGGATAGCAATATCTAGGCTTAAATTCAACAAGGCTGCTGGACCGGACGGCTTAACTGCCGAGCTGTTTAAGGCAGCGGGAGATGACCTGGTAGAGAGCATACACCAACTCGTCTCCAAGATCTGGTCAGACGAAAGTATGCCTGATGAATGGAACCTCAGCATCGTTTGCCCGATCCACAAGAAAGGAGACTCTCTAAACTGCGCCAACTATAGAGGCATCAGTCTCCTGAACACTGCATATAAGATCATGTCTGCTGTACTGTGTGAACGCCTGAAACCATTCGTCAACGATCTGATAGGTCCCTATCAGTGCGGTTTTAGGCCCGGCAAGTCCACGACCGACCAAATATTCACACTACGGCAGATCCTGGAGAAAACCCATGAAGTCCAGATCGATACTCACCATCTTTTTATCGATTTTAAGGCCGCATATGACAGCATCTATAGAGACGAGCTATACAGAGCCATGTCTAGTTTTGGCATCCGTGCCAAACTTGTCAGATTGTGCAGAATGACGATGGAGAACGCTCGCTGCTCCGTAAAGGTCGGAAACAATCTCACCGAGACCTTTGATGTCAAAAAAGGATTTAGACAAGGTGACGCGCTGTCATGTGACTTCTTCAACATCATTCTTGAGAAAATTGTGCGAAACTCACAAGCCAACACCAGAGGCACAATTTTCCAAAAGTCTGTGCAACTGCTTGCATACGCTGATGACATTGACATTGTTGGCAGAACACAGCGAGCTGTCACTGGTGCGTTTGCAAGTATTAGTACAGAAGCGGCAAAAATGGGATTGGTGGTGAATGAGGGTAAAACAAAATATATGCTGTCAACAAGAAGGGACACACAACACCGACGAATCGGACAGAACGTCACGATAGACAGCTATAACTTTGAGGTAGTAAAGGACTTTGTCTACCTCGGCTCCGCTATAAACTCTGACAATGACATCACAACAGAAATCAAGCGAAGAATCACACTTGCCAACCGCTGTTTCTTTGGCCTAAGACGGCAATTGATTAGTAAGGCCTTGTCAAGAAGCACTAAGGAGATTCTATATAAGACCCTCATCATCCCTGTCCTGCTCTATGGCGCAGAAGCATGGACCCTAGCAAAGACGGATGAGGATCTTCTTAGTCGCTTCGAACGCAAAATTCTTCGAGTGATTTTTGGTCCCGTTTGCGTTGACTGGCTTTGGAGGAGAAGATTTAACAGCGAACTCTACGAGCTGTACAGCGACATCGACCTGGTCAGAAAAGTACGCATTAGTCGTCTAAGATGGCTAGGACATGTAGAGCGAATGGACACCAACGCTCCGGCCCGAAGAGTCTTCGATTCCAACCCGGAGGGACAACGCAGTAGAGGAAGACCTCGCCTTAGGTGGCGCGCGCAAGTGGAAGGGGACCTCAACCAACTTGGAGTGCGCAACTGGAGGCAGTTAGCCAAAGATCGTGCTAACTGGAGAGGCGTGTTGGTTGAGGCCCAGGTCCACCCCGGACTGTAGCGCCACCTTAAGTAAGTAAGTAAGTAAGTTTTAAGTTTTATTGATTTAATTATTGTTAAGTTTTCTAATGACGTGATACCCAGATTCGTCATTATTTTCCTTAATTGTAAAGATTTGCAGTTTCAAGTGTGATAAGCTTGAAATTTTTGAAATTCCCCCCATTTGTTTCTGATTTGGTTCGCGAAATCCTTAGAACCTTTCTTGCTTTTGAGACCCACATACCCATAAAGAGCTATTTTTTCAGATCTACACATACTGCCACAATACGAATATGGTTTGCACAGCTGTTTTACGTCATTTTAAGAAGTTTGTTTTCAAGCCAAATGCGCAAAGTGTCGTGAAAACCAAAGTAACGATATACATAAATTGCCATGGATATAATTTTGGAGGAATTATTATCTTCATAGTCTTCCTCGTCATCTGAAGACTACGAATCACCAAAAATACTAAATTTGTATCTACAACAGGGAAAACATTTTGGAAGTCGATATCCATTTGCGGTTTTTGCAAAAACAAATGCTATTTGAACAGCTGATATTGCTGCCAAATAACGCACTAATACATTTATAAAAGCATGTCAATTTCGTTGCGCGTTCCATTAGCAGCGTAAAATCTGAGATCTGAAAAAGATTTCTGGTGGTCCCAGTGGAAAACGACATAAATGTTAAATGTGGGATGGTGAAGCCGAGTTTAGTTGATGTAAAATTTGTTTTTGTTGTATTACATTAATTGTTGTTAGTTTCTTTTGCTTATTGCAAATTTGGAATTTCAATAGTTCTCATGAAATGAATCTGCGATGTCTTATATCCTGAAACACCAAAAATAAGTGTAATCACGTGTAAAGTTGGCTGGTCCCGGACGCCAACTTACTTGTTCTGGGAAATACCTTTGGCTTCCCACTAGTTTAGGCTATTGCGCCTTCAACTAAAACCCTTCGGCAGTTTCCTACACACAAGGCGGGTTTCCCAATTTTACTAAGTATCACCAAGCAGATCGCAGCTCGTAAGCTAAATAAAACTCGGTCTTGGCTTTACTGTGTCTAAAGTGGTAATTCATTTATTCATTGAAAAGAGTCTCTATTTATACTACAGAAAGTTGTTATCGAATTATCCACTTCGATATCGATACCCCGAATTTATGCCTTATCAGCATGTTCGCGTGACGACCAAACACTTGCGTACAATGCTTAGTTGACACTTTTAGTGTCTTATGCAAATGCACCCCGGCCGTACCCACGATCCAATATCACTTTGACACTATGCACAACTCGTGTATTCATTGCCTCATGCACCGAGTGTGCCATCAGAGTAATATGACTCTCTCAATTCATGGTTCGTTCCATGAGTGTATGTAGTTCATACCGCCCTGATGTTTGAAGCAAAGTTTGGTACAATTTACGAGACGGGTTCTTGGTATCATATATCGAAGTAGATTTGTGGGAATTAATTAAGTGGCCGCTGGTGCGATCCCTTCACACCACCCTTCCTGGGGAAAAAGGAGAAATCATGATACAACTTGATTTCTTCTTTTACGCGTCACTTTTACAATATGGGAGTCATTAGATGTGTATATTAATGTGAATCAATTGTTGGTTTCGTTGTTATACATTTGGTTGTTCTTAATTACAGAATTTTTTTTTTTTTTTTTATTTCAACAAAATAACTTATCTTAGGTACGTTAATTCATTTAGTTTGGTTTATGGGTTTAATGTAATTAGCAAAATTATTATTTATTCTTACTTTTATCAACAACTTTACTTATTTCTGCTTTACAATGTTAACTTATTATATCGCTTATTTATTAATGTATATGAGAAAAATCCTGTCATTTAACTTACGTATGTTGTGTTTGTCCTAATGACTTGCTAAGCGCAAGGTTTCAGGGGTGCGGTATGTTTGGCGAATAATCCTTGGCCTAAAATGGGCACAGAGCTTCAAGGTCGGGAGGACAACGGCTACGCTGCAAAGTAATCAGCAGCTACTCTCAGAGTGGTGGATGTCCGTCCGCTGCCGGTAGAAATGCCAAAGTAAGTACTCGTTTGTATTTTTTTGGTATGTTATACAGTGCGGTTCGCTTGTTTTGACGCACCAATATTTTTTTCATAAGTTTAAATTATTTCATTTGTGTTTGTTTTAATTACGAAGCGATTGCATTTGTAAGAAAGATTATTTAGTTCTCAATGCTTGGTGAGAGACACTTCACGGTAATTTCGTTCTCTTTCTTCTTAGTCATGTAAAAACAAGGGCAATTTCTTGGTTCATTTGATTATACGCATTGATGAATTCAGTTAATTGGTAATTACCTGTTACGCGAATTTAACTCAATTGCAAATTTTAAGCTTCAACAAGTGTGTGCCATTCATTTTAAGTGGAAAAGTTGTTAACAGTTGAAGAGATGTCAAAAATTGAGGCTTACCACTCGGAAGGTCTTTCAATGCGTAGTATTGCGAAAAAAAAATTTGGACGGAGTGATCATGCAGTTCAAAACTACATACATAGATACTGTCTCATATGGAAAAAACCACAAAGGACGGACCAAAGCAGCTTTGTCACCGCAAGAAAAGCGAAAAATAATTCGAATGGCATCAAATTCCGCTCACTCCACGAGCAAAATTAAGGAATTAGCAGCGGTTAGTGGCAACAAATCAACTGTTCGTCGAGTGATCTTAAGTGCTCAACACTTAAAATTAAAAAAATTACAAAAGAAACCCCCACTTAACAGCGCAAGAAACCAAGATCGCTTGGAATTCGCACGTGCTCATATGACATGGGATACGCAAGTTGGAAGTGCTGTAAATTGGCAAAAAGAAGTGTTTTCCGACGAAAAAAAAATTAATTTGGATGGCCCTGATGGGTATAACTATTATTTCCACGATCTGCGAAAAGAAGAATGCTTTTTGAACAGTCATCATTCGAGGCAAGGAGGAGTAATGGTGTGGGGGCCATTTCGTACTATGGTGCATTTGAAATAGTTTTCGTGTCGCATGAAATGACGGTAGTTTCTTATAAAGCTCTTTTTGCAATTCCAACAAGAAAATTCTTTAAAAAATAGAATTTTCGATGGAATTTTAAATCGTGGAGGTTGCACAATATATTGAAAATACGAGAAATTTTGATTTTTGCGAAATTTTGCAGGTGTGTCTAATCAAATGAACCAAAAATTGCTCTTGTTTTAACATGACTAAGAAGGAAGAGAACAAAAAAGCCGTTAAGTGTCTCTCCCCAAGCATATATTTCTGTTCTTTTTCCACTGAGAACTAAATAATCTTTCTTATAAATGCAATTGCCTTGTAATTAAAATAAACACGAAGGTACAAATTTATAAAACAAAAAATTGTATATTGTATGTGTTGTAATAGGTTTCGTGGAGTAGTGAGAACAAAGATTCCCGCGTCCGGCGAGCTAGGTCGTGCATATAAATACAAGCATGCCACGCTCCTAACTCTCTTCACTCTATCCTTCTCTTTCACTCAGCCTATCCTAAGGTCCCGTCCACATCCTTACTTCCTGTCATAATTCTGAACTCCTTACTCCCTCTATTCAACCCTTTTATCTTATTATAATATGTGCTTTTTTCTTTGTTCGGCTCGGATTGTCCGCTCTTTCGTTTTGAGGTAGCAATCTCCAGAGATTTAAAGGGGGTTTCCACATCTACTTCATTCGGGGAACCGTTGCCTATCTTACTAGTTCCACGGCGTAAGAGGATTTCTGTTTTTAATATCATGTTGAACAATGTCCACTGGAACATAATGTATCGACTCCATTCTGTATTTTTTTTTTTTTTTTTTTGTAAGGGTAGGCTAATCTTGTAAGTTCTTATGGAGCAGTTTAGACTTTCTTCCGATATGGACCTTTTTTCTCGTCGGAGAGGATTTTTGTTATAATTAAATGTTTGGAAATATTTTCTAAATTTCACTTATGCCTTAGTTGAAACTTGGGTTTAACTTGCATGTTGTTAACTCATTTTGGAACGAACAACTCCAAGGGCTTACATTTTGGCAGCTTCATGAATTCTGGTGTCAAAAATTAAATTCATATAAGGCGTTTTTGTTTTTTAGTTCAGAGCATAACCTGAACTTTTATACAAAATGTTCGTGTTTCTTTTTCAGCTCAGAAACATCAGAGCTCAAATTTGTGTTTCTTTTTTTGGTCAGAGCATGAACAGAGCGCGCTCTATGAGCTCAGAATAAATTGACCGAGCAGTCTGAGGTAAAAGCTGATTAAACATATGCAAGCACACTTCCAGTCACATTTAACAGAAAAAAAACAGGAAAAACAAAAAAGAACATCAGAACGATCTGAGCACGCTCGGTTCAGAGCGCGCTCATAATGCTGGAACTCTGTTCAGTGCTCAGCTCTGAACTTAAAAAGAAAAACGCCTATAATAAATTAAAAAAAAAGAGAAATTTGAATAGATGAAATTTTTTTGGCGCCGAAGATGAATAGAGAAGAAGTAAAGCTATCTAAAAAACCTTGACTCAAAATGTTTGTTTCTACAAATTGTGTTGTGATCCACACAACATTACCCCGACCATGACCTATCTTCAATCTTCCAACCAAACCATACGTAATATGTTCTGCATATGTATCTAATATCATTCCCAAGCGCCACGGCTATTAATCGGTCACTCGCTTTGTTTTCGTTTTCCGAATGCATACCCAAACACAATTGGATCGAGTGTCACGGGTACACACACAATACAACTCCGATTCCTCAGCGGCACGCCAACATATGGCAAAACTGCAACGAGAGCATATCGGAGGAATATTATGATACGCAACCACTTAAATTGTTTTACGATTTATGAACGGGTGATACTTGATACCAGTGCAGAGGCAATTGACACCAAGATGTCGATTGGGCATTTCTTAATTGGGAACGGAAATCAATGAAGCAATACCCAAAACAATGAATAGGTACGCACATATGGGAACTATTAAGGAAAAGTATGGTATATGGAGGGCGAAGTTAGAAGTCAGGTCATAGCTAAAATTATGTATAAAAGGGCATGGTTTTGGAAGGAAAAGGCAGAGAGAAGTATCAACATCCAAGTATAAACGATCGCAGCTTAGCATTGAGACAGCGGGTCTAACCTTTCATAAAAAAATAAAATAAAATACATTATTGGTCGCAGCCCTTCCTAAGACAGCGGGCCAGTAATAACGAAAATTATAAAAAGACTTTTTCTCTCCGGTTCTCACTCTTCCCTTGGAAACAAGGAAGCACGGTGAAAAACCGATACAACATTGGTGGCAGCGGTGGGATCCACGAAAAAACGGTCCCAGCTACCCAACCAAAAAAACGAGAATTAAAAGAATCTCGATGCGTGATAGAGGCTATACACTGTCAAACTAAAAAAAAAAGGTTCAGTGATTACTACGTTAAAAGTGATAGCGTCTCTGGGGCTTACACCAGATATAGTGTAAAGTGTATCAAAAACAGCAAGCAGTATCAGCAGCAGTGAGCAGAACCAAAAGCGACAACAGCAGAACAGCCGCAGCAGAGCAAACCGCAGAGAGCAGCCGAAACAATTGTCATAAAGTAAATATTATTTTTATATTATTACACACTCTTTTACACACTCATATCCAACCATCTATTTTACATTCCCAACATTTTTACCCGACGAAACGTCCACACTTTAGAGCTTTTTAAAGCCCTACCCTTCTCAGACTTTCCGACTCGACCAGACCCCACACCACAAAACTCACCCACTATGAGCGTCAAACTCTCGTTGAACGATGTCTATAGCATCGTCCCCATGTTCGACGGTAGACCCGACGAACTATGTAAATTTATTTCGTGTGGCAACACACTATTCTGTTTCATCACTGACGACTCCCAACACCGGCTATTCCTCAGTATTGTAAAAACCCGACTCCAAGGTCCCGCCTTCGAGCTTACACAGCACAAGGACCTGGCTACTTGGAAAGACCTGGTGGCGGAACTGGAATCCCAGTTCAAAGAACGTAGGTCCCGCACTTCGGCGCAGAACCAGCTTCTCGCAGCCAAACAAAACACGCGAGAAACTATAAACGAATACGGCGATAGGCTATCTCACCTACTTCTTGTGCTCGATTCAGCTACATACGATAGCTCAAACGAGAAAGCTGTTCAAGATTTTCTCATTTTAGAAAACCACAAACTTGCGCTACAGACTTTCGAAGATGGAATCAAGAACCTCGACTTGAAATTACTGGTAAAAGCCCGCAGCACAAACCAACTCAAAGAGGCTATATCCTACGCCATAGAACAATCCCTTCGTGTAGACCATAACCACCTTCACTCAAACCCTTCCACATCTTCGGCGAGAAATAGTGCACCTCGACCCATCTGCCAAACCTGCAATAAGGTAGGCCACACTTCGGCGACGTGTTATCAAAACACAAGACTGCCAAACTTTGTCCCCCATCCGGTAAAACGTGAAGCGCAATGTAACCTACAAGTTGTCAGATGTGGTTACTGCAACAAGCGCTATCACACAGAAAGCGAGTGTCGACTCAAATTGTATCATGCAAGACAAAACCAACAGACTGCTCAATACCACAATAATTACCAACCCCCGTCTGGAAATCGAAATAATAATCACCAACCGAATAATCAAGGCCGACAGGTAAACTTGCACCATGTGCAACAGCATCTACCTCCTCAAGGCAATAATTCGGGAAACGACCCTCGTCGAGAGGAAGTAGACGGCAATTCCTCCCGACTGACAGTCCAAGCCGACGTTCACCACTAGAAACATTCTCAATAAAAATTTGCCTCATTCCCAACAATAATCTGTCCATGATACGAGTCCCCTTCAAGGATGGAAAAAACAGGGAATTAGTCATAGACACTGGAGCCGAAATCAGCATCATGCGAGGTACCACCAATTCGCCCTTACTAAATCTGTGGCGCAATAACTTAAAGTAGCTTATGTCAATTTTTGTAATTTTAATGTGAGCAATATTATCTTGTGCTTTATAAATCAATTGTATTACATAGTCTCACTAAACTTAAGCTGTTCAGTTCTCTTCAGATTTAACGATTTTTAATGGAGAGTAAGTGGGACCTGGACTAAAATAAAAGGAGAAATTTGTAATGTAAAAAAACTCGAATTTGGCTTATGTCGACATAAGCTCTTTCAACTTATTGCCACAGAAATAGTGACATGATAATATCTACTATGAGCGGCGAAAAGGTGACAAGTTCTAACGTGACTACTGAATCCTTGCTTTTCCAAATGGAAGAAGATTCGATCATGTTATCGCACCCGTTTCATATTCTGGATCACCAGGTGCAACAAAATGTTGACGGTATTATTGGGAACGACTTCTTAAAAAAGTATGAATGCCACATCGACTATCGCGATAATCTTTTAGTAATAAACCCCTTCGTAAATGATTCACCAGCCATTATATACGGGTTAGGAAAGGTATTCAACGAATATCCTCCTCCTCAAAGTATCTCAAGACAAATAACGAAAACCTCGAATACCAACCAATTAATCCTCCTAGAAAAACTTCAAGAAGCTACACCTTCCGGGGTGTTACCTACGGGTAATGCTGAGAAACACGGTAGCAGAGCAGAAAGGTTCGACCTAAGGCAACCAAACACTGACTCAACTTCCGGTAACTTCCAGCCTGCAATGGATGGGTTCAAACATATCAATTCTTGTTCTACCAAAACCATGCGCCATAAAGACACTGGGGTAAGAAAAGAATCGACATGGGAACTGATGTCTGACTCCGCATCTCAAAACGGCAGCTCAGTAGTTCCACAAAAGCACCCACAGCAAGTCAGGAGCAAACCAATTTCCAGTAAGCTTCGACATTTGACGGATAATCTAGACGAGATAATTCTGGTATCACCAGAGGAAATCGAATTTAAAGACCCAGTTAATAGTAAGACCAAGGTAAACGACAACCTGGCAGAAATTAAAACTGAGGTTACACACACTCCGGCAGACAAAACGACTAAGATGACAAAATCCTTAGCAGAGCATAAGACCAAGATTAAAGAAAATTATAATAAACAAGGGAAAACAAAAAATTCATTAATCACATTAAAACAAAGAAGTCAACAGATAGTCGAAATTCCTTTTAATCAAGTTACCTCCTCAAAGATAGTAACAAGAAAAAAACAAATTGTTCCAGGAATTTACCTAGGCGAAACGGTAGTCAAACCTAACAATGAAAAAATTAAAATACTTCTGTTGCACGCATTGGAAACAGATCAGAAGATTAACGTAAACACAATAAATTTAGAGTGGGATGAAATAGATAACTTCAATATAGTCAGAGGAGAAGAATTTAAAAACCCCATAAGAAAACGTTTAAATAAATTAAACACATTAGTCGAACTAGATCACTGCAACCCCGAAGAAAAAAGGTCTATTCTTAATATTTGTCGCGAATACAACGACCTTTTTTATATTGAAGGAGACAACTTGACGCCTACAGACTCAATAAGACATAAGGTGATAACTGAAGAAAGTAAGCCCCCGTTATTTACAAGACCCTATCGCCTCCCTGAAAGTCAAAAGGAGGCAATTCATAAACAAATTAATGAAATGTTGGAGGATGGCATAGTAAAACCAAGCTATAGCCCGTGGAACTCGCCTTTGCTTTTAGTTCCTAAAAAGTCCGCCAAGGATGGAACAAAACGGTGAAGAGTAGTGGTAGACTTCAGAAAACTGAACGAGCTGACCCTTGGAGATGCGTACCCACCAAACATAACCGACATCCTCGACCAGCTCGGTAAGTCAAAGTATTTTAGTACGCTGGACCTGGCCAAAGGTTTCCACCAAATCTTAATGGATAAAAACGACGAAAACAAAACGGCTTTCAGTACTCCGTTCGGGCATTACGAATATAATCGTATTCCATTCGGATTAAAAAACGCACCCGTAACATTTCAGAGGTTGATGAATAACGTATTAACGGGACTGCAGGGCATCGAATGCTTTGTTTACGTAGATGACATAGTCATTTATGGTTACGACCTTCACGATCACAACTCACGGCTTATAAAGGCCGCTTATAAAACCGCCTTCGAGAACACCATCTTAAATTACAACCCGACAAGTGTCATTTCGTCCGAAAAGAGCTTACTTACTTTGGACACGTTATTTCTGAAGAAGGAATAAAACCAAACCCTGAGAAAATCAAGGCAGTAAAAACATTCCCGGTTCCAAAGAAGCCAAAAGGCGTCAAGTCGTCCCTCGGTTTCGTTGAATACTACAGAAAATTTGTACCTAATTTCGCATATCTGGCCAAACCCCTAACCAAACTTTTAAAGAAAAACGCTGTTTTTAAGTGGGACGCTTTTTGCGATGAGTCATTCAGGCAATTAAAGAAAAAAATCATAAAACCCCCTATTCTGGTCTACCCTGATTTCAGCCAAGAATTTATCGTCACCACTGACGCAAGCGATATAGCTTTAGGAGCAGTACTCTCTCAAGGTCCGATAGGAGAAGATAAACCGATTTCTTTCTCGAACCTTTAACGACGCCGAGACGAGATATACAACTTCTGAAAAGAGTTACTTGCCATTACTTACGCCCTGCAACAGTTTCGACCGTACATTTTCGGATGAAAATTTACGATCTGCACTGACCACAATAATCTATTATGGTTAATTGGACAAAAGAATCCCACTTCAAGACTTTTACGCTGGCGTATCTTGATGGAAGAATATGAGTTCAAAATTGTGCACAAGTCCGGCAAAAGCACTGTCATCGCTGACGCTCTCAGTCGCGTACGATTAAGTAACAAGGAGTAACACGCACTATAAACCGAATAAAACAGAGTTACTACTGGCCAACCATAACTAAGGACACAAAGGAATACATCCGCAAATGTGAATCCTGTCAGAAGAATAAACCATCCAAAAATCCGAAAATACCTCTGAAAATAACAACTACAAGTAAGACTCCATTCGAACGAATAGCATTGGACATCGTAGGTCCCCTACCTGTAAGCCACGACAACAACAAATACATTTTAACTTTTATAAATTTAGCGAAGCTATCGCAATACCCAATGCAGAAGCTAACACAATAGCCCGAATGCTAATAGAGCGAATAGTCTGTCGATTCGGAATTCCGGACTCAATACTAACGGACCAAGGTACGGACTTCCTCAGTACACTCTTCAAGGAAGTATGCAAGATCTTAAAGACAAAGAAGCTACAAACCACACCGTACCATCCTCAGACTAACGGCGCACTTGAACGAAGTCACAAGACCTTAACAGAATACTTGAGACATTACGTTAATCAAGACCAACTCACTTGGGACTCATGGCTTCCATACTCCATGTCCGTCTACAACACGACTCCACACACCAGTACGACTTTTAGTCCACATGAACGACTATACGGTTATCCACCAAAGATACCCAGCTCACTGAACAGAAACCCACAGATCTCATATAACTATGACAATTACGCTAACGAACTCAAAGCTCGATTGCAGCATGGCTATAAAATTGCCAGAGAACATCTGCACGACAAAAAAAAGAAGACGAAGCTACAATACGACAGGAACAGTAAATCCAAGAGATTTAACGTCGGTGACAAAGTCCTCATACGGAACCAGACAAGACAGAACAAACTTTCTACCCTATGGGATGGACCATACGAGGTAACAAAAATTCTCTCCGATGAAAACACAGTAGTCCAGGTCGGAAGAAAATCAAAACTACTTCATAACAACAATATACAGCACTTACAAAATTAGCGTGCTCTCACAAAGAAAATTTAGCGAGATTTCCTCAAATTTTACGAACTCCTACGTACCTCCCTTAAACATTTCACACATCATATCCAACAGTTTACCAAACTATACATCTAACATAGCAAGCCAGAATGACTTGAAACTGATTTCCCAAGACATAAACTCCCTAAAAATTGAAGAGTCAAAACCTATGCTTACACTAGACAATCATAATCTTCACCATTACACATTAATTTATCTGATAGTAGCACTAACACTAGTTCTATTTTGCTATAAACGCTATCGAACTTACATAGTTAATAAAGACAAAACACCTGACAACCACAGAGATAACAAAGACATGACGAAAACTCAATTACCCACACAAACACCAAACCCTGAATTTAGACTGAGTATTATAGACGGCTAAGTGTTTAATAATAATAATAATAATTAAAACAAAAATATATATATACATATTATCCTTATTACCTAGGTACTTAGTTCTTGCACATAAATGCCTCTGTAATTTTATAACAATTGTAAGAATATTATCTATAATTCTAAGAACAAACAAGAAACATATGTTTAGTAAAATGTAATTTTATGATGATTGAAATATCAATAGTCAAACAAAAAAAAAATGTTTTTATTATAATTATATCAAAGACTTTTTCTCTCCGGTTCTCACTCTTCCCTTGGAAACAAGGAAGCACGGTGAAAAACCGATACAACAATTGTTACGAATTCGTTAAAAATTTGTTTTTTATTGAAATAGTTCCACCCGGCGGCCAATAGTCACGCGAATTCACAGACAGGAAGCTGTTCAGTATGGAACAATAAGAAAGAAAACTGTTCGCATTGCAACTGTTCTTTAATACAGAATAAAACGTTTTTAAAATCCGTAAGAAAGAAAAACCACCGCTTGTTTCAAACGTTATAAAATAGGTAAGTGATTTATTAAAAGTTCAACGATCTTTTTATGTATATAGGTTTGTTTACAAAAAATGTGACATTCGACGAAGAGACAAGAAATTATTATAATTGTTTACATATAGACAAAACAAAGAGAAACAGTAAGCTGAACGAAATGCTATAGTCCGTCCCATAGTAAAAGAAAGATCCCAACATGCGCAGTAGCAATTTATTTAAGGGATATTTTCTCTTTTAAGGTATTTTTGATCTTATGAAATTGTTAATGTTTTTCTCTACTTTATCTTTTTTGCAGCGATATTGGAAAACGTAATTATCTTGTTATTGAACGTGTTTTAACTGTCATCGAGTTTCACCAATTAATTATTGTAGTAACTCATGAAAAAAGTTGTATGCACGAAGTAAAACATTACAATCAAGAAAATGAAGAAATCATGAAAAATAGCACAATTGACATAAAATAATTTAAAGCAAAGAAAATGAATACGTAACAATAAAAGATATTGTTTGAAAAAATAAATATTTGAGATTTTATTTGCAGTTAGCTACTGTTATAAATAGTGTTTTTTTATAAATAGTTATTTGTTATATAAATAGTAGATAATATTAATCGGAATCCGATTTGTCGTTTTCAAAGTCATCTCCATCAGATGAATCATCTGATGGGTGTTTAATAATTCTTTCAGTGATTCTATCCCATACAATTTCTGCGTGGTGATATTCATCTTCTGTGCGTATTACTTTTACACAAACAGAGTTCCAATTTTCCGGAGTTATTTTGTTGAATTCTTCTTCCGCAATATTTTTGACATCGTCCAGTTTAAAAGTTGTATTTCTTGCTGCTACTCTGCTTTTTACTATTCCCCATATATTTTCTATAGGATTTAGGTCCGGATGATAAGGGGGTAATCGTAAGACTTCATGGCCTGCACTCCTAATGATGTCATCAATTTGAAGCTTTCGGAAGGACTTGTTTTGTTTTATTAATCCATATAGCTGTACTTTGCAGCTGGCTGGTTGGTGAGGTATTTTGTTTTCGGATAGCCATTTAATCATTGTTGGGTCACGCTATTAATTAAATTTGTATCATGATTGAATATAAAGGGTGATTTTTTAAGAGGTTTAGAACTTTTTTAAAAAAAAAAACACAAAAAATTCGAAAAAATGAATGAAATATTTATTTGAATCGATAGTTTGAACCTTGCAATTTAATGTTTAAAGATAATTTCATGCAAATGTTGACCGCGGCTGCGTCTCAGGTAGCCCATCCGCTGAGTCCAATTTTGGCATACTCTTCACACATATCGGCCGGTATCTCACGAATGAATGCATGGATGTTGGCTTCCAGTGCGTCAATCGAAGCGGGCTTGTCCCTATACACATTAGCCTTGGCATACCCCCACAAAAAATAATCTAATGGTGTCAAATCGCACGATCTAGGCGGCCAATTGACCGGCCCGAAACGTGAAATTAACTGTTCACCAAACTCGCCTCGCAATTGCGCCATTGTTTCGCGTGCTGTGTGGCATGTGGCACCGTCTTGTTGAAACCACATATCATGCAAGTCAAGAACTTCCATTTCGGGCAAAAAAAAGTTTGTTATCATCGCTCGGTAGCGTTCACCATTGACAGTAACGCTGCGATTCGCATCATCTTTGAAGAAATATGGCCCAATAATGCCGCCGGCCCATAAACCGCACCAAACAGTGGCTTTTTCGGGATGCATTGGTAGCTGTTGCAATGCTTCTGGCTGATCTTCACTCCAAATGCGGCAATTTTGCTTATTTACGTACCCATTCAACCAAAAATGAGCCTCACCGCTGAACGCAATTTTTCGATAAAAAAGCGGATCCTCGGCCAGCTT
Source organism: Cheilosia grossa (assembly GCA_963082955.1). Classification (NCBI taxonomy): domain Eukaryota; kingdom Metazoa; phylum Arthropoda; class Insecta; order Diptera; family Syrphidae; genus Cheilosia; species Cheilosia grossa. The sequence continues at coordinate 41,676,511 of OY720144.1, read as the reverse complement.
TCCAAGAGCCCATTCACCAAAAATTCGGCGTTGTGGTAGGTCGGCTGGCTTTAGTTCTTGCACCAGCTGTATCTTAAAAGGCTTTACGCCCAAATCCTTCCGCAAAATTTTCCACGTAGTGCTGTAACAAAGGCCTAACTGCTGGGAACGGCGCCGAATCGACATTTCGCGGTCTTCTGTCACACTAGCTGATACGGCCGCAATATTTTCTTCACTACGCACAGTACGTAAACGTGTTGGTGGTTTAATGTCCAACAAAGTAAATTTGGTGCGAAATTTGGTCACAATCTTCCGAATAGACTGCTCAGAAGGTCGAGAATGCCGATCATAAAATGGAAGCAGCGCGCGATGAACATTTCGAACCGAGCACGAATTTTGATAGTAAAATTCAATAATTTGCAAGCGTTGTTCATTTGTAAGACGATCCATGGTTAAATTGCAAACCAAACTGAAGCTGTTTGACAGTGACACAAGGTACTAAACACACGTCAGCTGTCAAAACCAGTGTTGCCAAAACCAAACCAGCTAAAAAATAACCGTTTAGTAATTTTAAATTCCTATCATTGAAAATCTGTGAGCCACTGTACTTGGTATACCCAAACATAAAAATATCCCCTTAGTTTGAATTTGGCGCTATATTACCAAGGGTCGCCATATTATCGACTCTCTTTTCTATCTAAACTTATGTATTGTACCTACTCAAATTTTTGCATATTCGCTCTCCTATATAAGGGAGTGACAATAAAGAAATTATTATAACGTTGTAACACCGCCTACACTTCTTTTCGTTAATCTGTTCTTTTCAATTTCGCTAGTCACTGCAAGCTGGGAACGTGAAGTTTATCTCGCGAAAATATAGTGCAATAGTTCGCTGGTCGAGAAGACAAGAAAAACTTCCCACTTGCCGGTCGTAATTCGTGCGACCGTACAATCATATCAGCCTTTAATGATGACGAGTTGGGGACAGTACCATCAATTTTATTGTGATATGTTGCATTGTCCATTACAATAACTGACGGTTCTTCTAAGTTACAAAGAACCTGTTCCCTTAACCATTTTGTTTTCGTAGTTCATCTCATTATGGTAGTCACCAGTCTTACTTCCAGATTTAAAAAGCAGTAGTCCATTTCTAACAAATCCTCCTTTTCCACCAGCATGAGCTATAATCAAACGTGATCCTTTGGAAATGTTTGACTTTAAGCCCTCCAAGCTGCCATCTGTCCAAGTATTGGGTCGAGTATGTACCGCTTCTTTCATACTCTTTAAAAATCCTCCATATTGAGCCTGTAGATACTCCTGTTATTTTGGATGTTTCTTCAATAAATTTCCAGCTCTGACCTCTCAAATGTGTTTCGGCCTTTTCCATCTTATGTTTTATAACGTTGATGATAATCGCTCGTGCTTGCTTACTTATTGGTTTTCCTTTGCCAATAGAATCCATAATGGTGTTTTAAGGACTATTTTGGTTTACTGACAAAAAATGAATGGTTGCTAAAAAATCTATTACTTGCCTTTTTATACAAGTTTGGGATGTTTCCCTGCATTTGAAAAATTTCATATGAGGTTTTTTAATTTATAATAGGTATAGTGTGGTAAACTTGTATGACACAAGTCATAAAAGAAAAGAAAAAATTATAAATTCATGCAAAAACACGTAAAAATATACCTATTATGCACTTGAAAAAATGGGTTATTAACTGAGGGTAGACAATTGGACACTTAGGCCTTTCCATGAAAGTCGTATCGGGCGAGGCAGGTCAATTTTAAGTGTGTAGAAAAGAGACCCATCTTTTCTAAACTAACCTTAAAATCTACCTGTCTACCTGCGTTCGTGTGAAGTAATGCGTGCCCATGCACAAAGTATAACGGAAATTCCATTTCAACCCTTTTTAATAGTTACTCAAAACTCTGGCTTTCATTACTAAACACATATTCGAGAAGTACAACACCCAGAAAATTTCCCTTTTCTTTGGGGTGGGTAAATGTGTATCTTTTCCATGCGGCAACGACGGTTTTGTGTGGATGAGGACAATCAAATCAGTCATGTCTCGATCATAAACTAAGTATTAAATAGACCGCCAGCTCCCGTGCACCTACCCGATTCCCCTCGAAAATTTTGAAAATAAAATTCTCTCTTAAATTTCGTATGCGTGAATACGTGTGAAGCAGCAAAAAAAAAGAATTCTGAATGGAGGGGGTATAAACAAATAATGACACTGAGCAGTCATCCAACATCGGGGTATTTCTACCTTTTTGTAGAAATGTTGACGTCCGAAAAACCTTCCGTACAAAACTAAAATTAACCATCAAAATTGTGGAAATATTAGGAATCTGACGAAAAAACCTTCGAACTACATTTTAACACACTAAATGTCCATAAAAAAGGGATTTAACTTTTAGTAAACATTTCTAGTACCAAGAAACAATCATAATAATGTTAACAAACTGCGATTTTTATACTGAAGGTTAATTTAATATTAATTTCTATCCGAATAATACTAATTTTACTTATACGAGAAACATTTTTTCATAAGGAAATCGAGGGAATTTCAGTTCGGTGCAATGGGAAAAATGCCCACGCCTCGTGGGAAAAATAAAGAGACAGTGTTAAGCACAGTGACTGACAGTAGGGTAGTTGGTGAGTTTCTATCAGCTGATGGATGCGTTCCAACAGTTTAAATTGGTTGTTTTATTTCACCACGAAAACATTTATTTTACAAAATGGTTAATAACTAATGTAATCAACGTATTGTTACATTTGGGCTGGGATTCGAAAAGATAAAACACTATTCTGTTAAAGTTTTCTAGTCAAAATCACTTTTATTACACTTTTACGGATTATCCACTAATTAAGTACTAGAACAATATTACTTAAACAATTTCTCAACGATTCAAACCAATCACTTATTTCACTTTATTACTCTGCACTTATTTATCTTTACAACCGATTACTATCTCGAACTTTAACCAATCACTGATAAAAATCAACTGTCGCCCTGTTCTACAACCTCTCCTTTTATATCTGCTCTGCCATCTCTTCGAGAACTTTCTAGCTAACTCCAATTGGTTCTACAATTGGCTGACATACTTTTTCCCCTTTTCAGCAATTGATAAATTCCCATTTAGTTTAGTGGGGAATTGACAGATTCCAATTTCCAATTGGAAGTGGAACTTGTTTGGTGACTAATGGGGGTTGTTTTCATTTCACCATTTTAGTTTGTTTTCATTTCACCACAATTCATTCCACGCCACAATATCCCCCTCTTAAACTTGTTCGTCCCGAACAAACTCGTTAACATTTGCACCATTGTAGCGATGAAGACGATCCACATGAACGACTTTCAGCTTGCCTCTTCCTCGTTGGATGCGATAGACAACGTCGTTGATGCGCTTTACGATTTTGTAGGGCCCTTCCCAGTCTGGTTGCAACTTAGGTGATAAACCTTTTCTTCGATGAGGGTTATATAGCCACACCAGATCTCCTTCTTGAAAGCCTGTAGTTGTTGTTTTAGTATCGTACCTCGTTTTCATGCGGTCACTGGCTATCTTAATATTAGCCCTAGTCCCTCGATGCACGTCCCTGATGATATTCCTGAGGTCTGTAACATAGTCCTCCTCATTTTTGGATTCTTCGCATGGAGATCCAAACATTAACTCGCTAGGTAGGCGGACTTTTCGACCAAATAGGACTTCAGATGGAGTATGTCCTGTGGTGTTGTGCACTGCACTTCGATAAGCCAACAAAAACATGGGAATGTGTTTGTCCCAATCTCTCTGGCCATCGCCAACGACCTTAGAGAGGTGTTCATTCAGCGTTCTATTGAAGCGCTCCACCATCCCATCTGATTGTGGATGAAGCGGTGTTGTTCTTGTCTTCTTAATCCCGAGTAACTGGCACACTCCTTGGAAAATCCTGGACTCGAAGTTTCGTCCTTGGTCCGAATGCAGTTCCATGGGCACACCAAATCTGCTTACCCAGTTGAAGACGATTTGCTCCACCACAGTTTTAGCTTCTTGATTTGGGATAGCGAATGCTTCAGGCCACTTACTGAAGTAGTCCATAACAACAAGGATGTAACGATTTCCATTGTTCGTTTCAGGAAACGGTCCCGCAATATCAACGGCTATCCTTTCGAAAGGGGCTCCCACATTATATTGATGCATCTGGCCTCGGACTTTCACTCTCGGGCCTTTGCTGGCCGCACATATTACGCATTTCCTGCACCAATTCTCAACATCCTCCCTTGAATGGACCCAGTAAAAGCGTTCTCGTACTTTTCCGAGTGTTTTGTTTATTCCCAAGTGGCCTCCAGACACTCCATCATGCAATTCCCTCAGCACTTCGGTAACTTTTGTCCTGGGAACAACAAGCTGCATTACGTACGACTTTCCATCCGGGCTTTCCCATTTTCTTTTTAGAATGCCGTCTTGGACATAAAGGGAATCCCACTGCGCCCAGTATGCCTTCAGCTCGGGACTCCTATTGGATATCTCCTGCCAGTCTGGTTTTCCCTCATGCTCCTTCCAGGCGAGGATTGGTTCGATATCCGGATCTTCCTTTTGAGCCTCCCGGATTTCCCGTGCACTCCAGCCACCAATGGGCATAGCTCTCGCCCTTTGAACGGACACGACATCTTTTTCCTCGTGTCGTAAGCAATGTCTACAATCTGCTTTGCACGGTCGACGGGAGAGAGCGTCTGCATTTGAGTGAAGACTTCCCTTTCGATGTTGTATTTCGTAGTCGTACATTTGCAGCTGTTCGATCCACCTTGCGACTTGTCCTTCAGGATTCTTAAAGTGTAGTAGCCACTTTAAAGATGCATGGTCTGTGCATGGTCTGACCATTTGAATTGTTTGCCTTTTTCTGTCAGTTGATGCAAGCTCTTTGCGATCCTGGCAAAGTCCTTTACAAATCGTCTGTAATACGTCGCAAGTCCCAGGAAGCTTCTCAGCTGGTGTTTGTCTTTGGGAACCGGCCAGTTTTTCACTGCATCGATCTTCTCCGGATCAGTCTTGACTCCCTTGGAAGAGATGATGTGCCCGAGATACTTCACTTCTGGTCGGAATAGAGAACACTTCTTCGGGTTCAGTTTTAACTGTGCACTTCGTAGCCTTTGGAACACCTCCCTAAGGTTATTTCGATGTTCGTTGAACGTTTTACCAACCACGATGACATCGTCCAGGTAGACCAAACAGGTTTTCCACGTCAGTCCCAGCAAAACACGCTCCATTAGACGCTCAAAAGTTGCTGGAGCATTGCACAGTCCAAACGGCATTACTGTAAATTGCCAAAGTCCGTTTCCTGCTGTGAATGCTGTTTTCTCGCGGTCTTCTGGATGGATCTGCACTTGCCAGTAGCCACTCTTCAGATCAAGAGTCGAAAACCATTTGGCCCCAGATAGTGTGACCAGGGTATCGTCAATTCGTGGCAGGGGGTAGCTATCCTTCTTAGTGACGTTGTTTAGTTGGCGATAGTCCACGCAGAATCTCGTACTTCCGTCTTTCTTTTTGACCAGGACGACGGGTGATGCCCACGGACTTTTTGAGCTCTCAATCAGTCCCTCCTTTTCCATCGTCGACACCATTTCTGCAACCTCCGTCTGCTTGGCCAATGGTAGTCGTCTGGGAGGCTGACGAATTGGTCTTGCATCCCCGGTGTCAATTCGGTGCTGTACGAGATGTGTTCGGCCATACTCGCTACTCTGCGAAGCAAATATATCAGCGAACTCGTTGATTAGACTCCCTGCCATTGCCCGCTGCTCCTGATCCAGCTCGCACTCTCCGAGTATATTCTTTTTCATTTCCGATATTTCCGTAGGTCTAACCGGTTTCGCAGGACTTTCTTTTGACAACTTTGTGACCGCAGTAATCGGTACGCACTTTCCGATCACTTCCCCTTGCTTCAGCTTTACGCTTCTGTGTTCCGCATTGAGGACACGAACGGGAACCAAGTTGTTTTTAGGTTCAACAAGCATCTTTCCGACGATATAGCTCTGGTAATAGTTTTCTCTATCTGGCTCTATTAGGAAGAATCGGTGGCTCCCAGGATCACCTTCCAACCTTGTCCAAATAAGTGTCTCTGACGAAGGTGGTAAAATTTCGTCCTCACTTACAACTGTTCTTAGAGCTGCGACGTTCTCGTTCCCGTAAACCATTGGAATCTCGACGTTTCTGTACTTTAGAACTTGCAAACCGATGTCGAGTACTACATCATGCGTCTTCATAAAGTCGATTCCAATGATGCATTCGTCACATATATCGGCCACTAAGAATGCATGGGAGAAGACTATTCCTGCTAGATTTATCGTCAAGAGTACCTCACCATACACCTTTGCCGTTGCTCCAGTTGCTGTTTTCAGACAGTAGCTGCTGGTGTTGTGCAGCCATGATTGGCGAACGATGTCCCTTCTGACTATGGAAGCGGTGGCACCTGTATCGACTGTGGCCACACACTTTTTCTGGCCGATATGTGCTTCCACTGTCAAGCTCCTATTACATCGTTTGGTCTGGGAGACCTGAATTGTGGTCCTGGGGGCGTCGATTCCAGAAACAAGCTTCCGCCCCGTGAAGTTGGTTCTTAACTGATGGCTTTGTGAGGTTCCGTCCGCCGATTGTTCAGATCCCTCCTCGATACGACTCCTAGTTCTGCAATGTGGACAACTACTCTCTCTACGTTCAGCTCTGCACTGTCGTTGAAGATGTCCAATTTTGTTGCAGTTCCAGCAACGGATCGGTCCCCTGCGAGTACTGTTCCGGTCTTCTTCATCTGTTCTCTGGCATGTACATTCGACGGATGTTATTTCTCTTACGCGGTGGAATCCTTGAGATGCCTGGTCAGCAGCTTTCATAGTTAATGCAAATGCCAGTGCCTCAGGAAGAGTTCTCTTTCCAGCCATTCGTAGAGCCATCTGCAGCTGTCTGTCCTCTATGGCTTGTGTGAATGCCTCAATAGCCATTTCGTTGATGACATCTTCGCCGGCATTGGGATATGACAAGTGCGCTAGCCGTTCTATATCCGCTTGCAGCTGCTGGAGTGTTTCTCCCCTCTTCTGGAATCTACTGCGCAGTTGCACTCTATACACTTGCTGCATATGGTCGTCACCAAACCGCATCTCAATAACCTTAACCAAAGCATCATAGTTGCGTTGTTTTTCTTCTGAGATAGTTTGAAGCAATTCTGCAGCTGTACCTCGTAATGCGAGCGTTAATGCAATCGACTTTTCCTCGTCGTCCCATCCATTGGTCATTGCAGCTGCTTCGAACTGTCTCTTATAGATCGGCCATGATGTTTGACCATCAAAAACGGGTGGTTGCATCTCCTTCCTTCTTGGGCAGTCAGTAGAATATTCCCGAGCTTTCTGTTTCTTGACTTTTTCGAGCTCTTTAGCTATGTTTTCGATGTTTGATTCGAGCTCTTTAGCTATGTACTTGATGTTTGTTCCGAGCTCTTTAGCTATGTTCTCGTGTTTATGAAACGTCTCATTAATTTCCTCAAACTTTGTTTCATGTTTGTTTAATTTGTCGTCAATTGCGTCGATTTTTACTTCTAGAACATTCTTAAATTCTTCCACAGCATCTTTTTGTGCGGTAACAAGAGAATTCTTCTGTTCTTCTAGAGAATTCTTCTGTTCTGTGAACTTCGATTCCATAGAATTCTTCTGTTCTTTCAGAGAATTCTTCTGTTCCTCTAGAGAATTCTTCTGTTCTGCGAACTTCGATTCCATAGAATTCTTCTGTTCTTCCATCTTGGCAAGAAGTAATTCGATCATAGCACTAATATCAACGCCTGTACTTACTTGTTCTTCTGCCACGTCGAAAAGCATGGTCTTTGGATTTTCTCCCTCTTTTTCGACAGCCTCCTGCAGACGAAGTATGAGGTCACTTTTCCCTCCAGCTGTGGAGAGATTCCTCTTTTCTAATTCACTTTTTAATTGGGGTATGCTTAGTTGTAGCAATACACGACCCATTTTTTTTGTCACTTGTAATTTCGAAAATCACAAATTCACTTTAATTAAATTGTTTTTTTTTTTTAATGTTTCTTTATAGCACACGCTTCAGCACAGAATAAGTTTTATCCCACTTCTGACACCAATGTTACATTTGGGCTGGGATTCGAAAAGATAAAACACTATTCTGTTAAAGTTTTCTAGTCAAAATCACTTTTATTACACTTTTACGGATTATCCACTAATTAAGTACTAGAACAATATTACTTAAACAATTTCTCAACGATTCAAACCAATCACTTATTTCACTTTATTACTCTGCACTTATTTATCTTTACAACCGATTACTATCTCGAACTTTAACCAATCACTGATAAAAATCAACTGTCGCCCTGTTCTACAACCTCTCCTTTTATATCTGCTCTGCCATCTCTTCGAGAACTTTCTAGCTAACTCCAATTGGTTCTACAATTGGCTGACATACTTTTTCCCCTTTTCAGCAATTGATAAATTCCCATTTAGTTTAGTGGGGAATTGACAGATTCCAATTTCCAATTGGAAGTGGAACTTGTTTGGTGACTAATGGGGGTTGTTTTCATTTCACCATTTTAGTTTGTTTTCATTTCACCACAATTCATTCCACGCCACAGTATTAATAAAGGAATAAACTGAGAAATATTCATTCGCAGGAATAAAATAATACATTTTTATACCTACAGTAATTCTTTTGTTTTCGTTTGTTGTTTTTGGCGAAAAATTATTTCGCCGGCGAATGTCGACAGAAAAAAGGCAACGAATTCGAATGGAAGAATTGATTAGGAATATTCAAATTTAAAGTTCGTTGGGGTTCAGGTCAGAGATATGAACATTTCTGAGCGGGTACCATTTTTGAGTTTTGAGTTAAAATTTTTTCATGAATTTTCCAGAAAACAAAAAGGCAAAAAAATTATTACAAAATTTCAACAATTTAATAAACAAAAGTATTTCAAACTAGCGAAATAATTAATGAAAACACTTGAGTCAGCTGAGAACAGCCATGAATAATGTTTACTTAGAAAACAACTTTTTTGTCCTATTCTTTGGGCTGTTGGTTTTCGTACTATTTTGGTGCAGATTTCTTTTCGAAATGTTACCTTCAAAACGATATACAACTTTCATAGGACATGACAAACAAATTTTAAGAATTTCTCATGACGAAAAAGTGACTTTGGCTGACGAAAAAAAAAAATCTTTCAACTTTTTAAAATTATTTTATCTAAATTTTCATCGCAAAAAATGTCTTATAAATGCAATCAACGAAAATGAATTTATTTTCTTTATACTGTACGGGAAAGAACTGAAACTTAAATATATAGCTATCAGTAAAATTCCAAATAATAATTTGTAGATAGGTACTGATTTTATTTTATTTTTGCAGATGATCCCTATAGTTTATCTATTTCCATTGTTTACAACCACAATGTTAACATCCTGTATTGTATGGATTATCTAGGTAAAATAAAATAAGTCCTTGTAATATTCGTTTTAATAAAATAGAAATTGTTACTAAATTCACCACACCATACACACCGTTTTTCAGACACATCCCGATAACGGCCAATTATTTGAATTATTTGAATTTTTTCCAATGTCACCACAGAATGAGTTGTCAGTCATCTGTCAGGTTGCTATGTGCAAATGTATGCGTGCGTCTTATGGACTTTAACATGGCACACATACTTTCGCACATAGGAACACGGAAAACAGCTTGTAGGCAAATTCTCTTAAGTTGGAAGAGCTGACGGTCTATTTAATACTTAGTTTATGGTCTCGATCGTCGATCGAGAGAGATGTTTTCGCAAGCAGGGGTATGCGCACATATTTTTTTTAGCTGTAGTTCTGGTTGGAAGAGTAGTTTTGTTGTCGCTAAGAGAATAAAATCCCTGATGTGAAGAGACCTGCGCAAGAAATTTTCTTTTACTATGGGACGGGCTATACGACGGCATTGGCAAGCAAATGTTACACGAAAACCTGTTCCTTTGCTTTCGTTTTCTTGTTGCCGCTGACGATTGATGAAAGCAGTGCATCGTGCCGGTGGTGGTTTTGTGTATTGCCTTGGCTTGCAATACTGTTGTTGCTGTTGTTTTTGCCGACGACGTCAAAGACGATGACGATGATGATGCATGCAAACCAGTTTTTTTGTTTTGTTTTGCTCGTTTGCTGCGTCCATCGACTTATGTGTGTGTGACTATTGCTGTGGTTGCAACGAGAGCGTGAGAAGTGTTGTGTGTGTGATTTGTGTTGTGTTATCTGAATTGGTTTTTCTCTTGTGTTGTGTGATTTGAATTGGTTTTTCTCTTGTGTTGTGTGATCTGATCTGTGGGTATTTTTTTTATATTATTATTGATTTGAATGGGATCTGATTTGGTGTTTTGAAGTGATAGCAGAGAGCGGAAGCGGACTGTATTTTAATTGAGTGGGTTGTGTTTGAATCTAAAATATATGTGTGCAAGAGTGAGTAAGAGGAATTGATCCCATTTGATGTTTGAGTGCTTTTAATGTATGTTTGTTGTGTTGGGTATGACGACAGTAGTGTGCATGAGTTTTCATACTGTCTTATTACAATACATTTTTTTTTTAGTTTTTGATGTGTTTTATGTGTAATTATTTGTGTGCTTGTTGATTTAGAGGGTTGTTAAAATTACTTCGTTGCCATTTTTTGTGATTAGATGTTCGCGTGTAATGAGTTTTTGTTTGTTTTGTATTCTCTTGTTGTTCTGTCTCGTTAATTGGAAGAGGGCAGAGTTTGGTGATTGGACGTCGGAATTCTGCTTGTCGAGTGTTTACCTTTACAACCCGTACGATATTATCTGCCCCGGGGTAGGGTAGCGATCAATGTAGTTTTGCTTGCCTATGGTTAAATCTGGTTCAGGAACTTTGAAAAGAGTCTCGCCTATCAGGAAGAGGTCTCGAATTTAGACACTCTTCGATTTGGCTCAGAAGCGTGGCGAGCTCTTCGTAGGTTGGTGTCCCGTTTGCAACAACCTTTTTAAGGTGGAACTTAACACTCTTCACTCCTGCTTCCCACAATCCTTCGAAGTGGGGAGTAGCTGGTGGAATGAAGTTCCACTTAGTTCCATGGGTTGCTGGAAGGTCCGCGATATCTTTCCAATCCTGGAGTCCACTTTTCATGAGTCGCCGTTTTTCTGCTTCAGCTCCCACGAAGTTTGTGCCGCAGTCGCTGTACATCTGGGCGCAAACCCCACACCGAGCAGCAAGCCGTCGAAAATCGGCAAGAAACGCGTGGGTGGTCATATCGGTGACGGCTTCCAGGTGCACCGATTTGCTAGGCAGATAAAAATGGCCAAGTAACCTTTGTGGCACTTAGCTCCGCGACCTTTCCACGCTCGTATACTTATCGGCCCTGCATAAACGATGCCGGTGTGAGTGAAGGGTTTCGACGCTGTGACTCGAGGTGCTGGCAGTTCTCCCATTAACTGCTTAACTGTCTGGCTCCGAAATCTATAGCAAGTGGTGCAGCCGTTGATGTATTTCTTCACCGTTCTCTTTAGCTGAAAGATCCAATACTTCTGTCGGAGATGGGTCATCACTAGTTGTACTCCTCCATGTAATGTGTTTACATGTGAATCGCGAATAATTAGTTTTGACAAGTTGTGGTTTGGATCTAGTATGACCGGATGCTATTGGTCAAATGAAATGCTTGCATGTGTTAGTCTTCCGCCAACCCGAATAACACCATTGCCATCTACAAAGGGGTTCAGTGATGCAATACCCCGTGCCTTGGTGATGCCATCTGGAAATATTTCCGTTTACGCATTTTGGATCAACATTTTCGTTGCTTTGTCGAGTTCTACTGGCGTAAAAAGGTGTGCTTTTTGGTTTCGATGTTTGAGCCCTCGGATGTAGCGACAAAATTTAGGGTAATGTTGTTGAAAACTGTTGCCGAATCTGTTTGAGTAAGCAACTATCCTTACCAGTTTCTGAAATTTAGAAGCTTTGTTGATCAAGAGAATAATTGGATTTTCTTTTACCTCCAGTCCGTGAACTCGTATTTGGCCTTCATCGGTTGATAAGTCAATTGGTTGGTTCGGAATTTCAAAATTCCAATACGATTAAAGAAATGAAGGTGCATTCCACCAAAGCCGATCGTTTATTAGCACTGAGGGCAGTACTCCTCAAGATGCTAAATCGGCTGAATTATGCTGTGTGGGTATGTGGTTCCAAATGCAAGAGTCTGTCAACCGTTGAATTTCTCCAACTCGGTTTGCAACAGATGTCTCCCATCGAGATGGTGGCGACATTATCCAGAAGAGAGTTATGGTTGAATCGGTCTAGTCATATATCTTCTTGTCATCGAGATTGAGGAGTTTTACGACGTGATGTAGGAGCTTTGCCAAAATAACTGCTCCGCAAAATTTCATTCGTGGAATGCTTACTGGTTTAACTGGGGCGACTCTGTTTTTGCGAGGAGCAGATTCATGTGGATTTTTCCCCCTTCATCTAGAGCACGGATGTAAACAGCAGCTCCAAATGCCTTTTCGGAAGCGCCATAGAATCCTTGGACTTCCACGTTGTCGAATCGTCCTCCAGTCTGCACATATCGAGGTAAACGAATGCTGTTGATAGCGCCCAAATCTTGAAACAATAATTTCCATTTCCTTATATTTTCTTCGTCGACTGGTTGGTCCCACTCTAACTTTTTGACCCAACGGATCGAAAAGTCTGGCTATTGTGGATAAGATGGCCCTTTTCGTTGCTTGTGGATGATTTGGTGGTGTGTAGCTGTAAAGAAAACTGTCCTTATTAGGGAGCCAGTGAATACCAAGCGTCTTGAGTTGGCTCAAACCTTCGGAAGGTAGAGAAAACTTATCCTCTTCCTCTTCCATTTTCGTAAGTTCAGCCCCGCTGCTTCAAGTGTTGTCTTTACCTCCCTAAAGCCTGCTCTTCTTTTGTCGTTTGCGCAGTGCGACGCTGAGATGCGTAAGATGGACCTGGCCGTTCTATATTGGGTGGTGTAAAACTTGAGCATCGGGATTTATTGCTGAGGTAAGAACATTTTTATTTTTTAAACATGATTGTTGTAACGAGTTTTGACTACAGGTTATCAAATTACAATTATGAGACAAGTGATTTGGGCGCGGAGCGTTAAGTGACGAATTATGCAAAAGGGAATGGTGTTGTTGCTGACAATAGTAACATCTACGGGCAGACACATAACTGTAAGTTAAGCAATTCCTACACAGACCTAGTTTACCTATACTTTGAGAACGATCATTAATGCATTTGGGGCATTTAAAAAACATAACAATTATCTCCTTTAAAACATAAATACTGGTATATACTTTGAAGCAGATAAAAATAATCCTAGCCATCGTTCACGTTTCATCCACCGGATAGTTTTTTACAACTTACTTATTATTTTTTATTCTTAGTGTGTTAAATCTAAACAGGAAAACCTCAGATATTAGTTATGGAAGTTAATAGGCTAAACTCAGAGGAATTGCAGTACGAGTTGAAGATCAGGGGGCTGAGGGCATCCACGGTCGTAGATATGAGGAAAATGCTAAGGACTGCTCTTAAAAGAGACACAAGTTTCCTGCTGCCGGATTATCCATACACCTTTGATGAGGATAAGTCTGCAGTGGTCTCAACATTGGAAGAGATAGAGGCATTAGTTAGGGCCTTCTCCGGCGATGATCGATGTGGGGAGTATATTAAAATAGGAGCTAAATCGGAGTGGCTGGTAAGACGTCTGGGTAGAATGATAGCGGTAGAGAAAGACGAGCAGGAATTTGTCTCTGATAGCAGGAACAAAGTAGTGGAACTGTTAGCTGAAGTCGATGTTAAGGCCAATGCTGTTGATTGGGAGGGTACTGAGAAAGCACAGGCGACGACAAATCCGGAACAACCAATCCAGGCAACCGATAGCCAGACAGAACCTCCTGCAGTTGCCCAGCTGAACCTGATTGATTTGCATCTTCAAGCCGCGGATGCACGGGAACCGTCCGCTCACGCCTCCACCCAAAATTCACCAGATATCCAGATCCAACCACAGGCGACTTCGTCTCCACTTTTGTTTCACGCAAAGAGTGTACCTGTTATGAAGTGAGGGCTTAAATTCAATGGTGAGGCGGGGCAGTCGGTCACTTGTTTCTTAGAAAAGGTTGCCGAGCTTAGGGAAGCAAGGAATTGCACGGAAGCAGAGTTGTTTAGTTCAGCATTCGATTTATTTGAGGGGAAAGCGAACGTGTGGTTTAGGGCAAACAGGCCTTTGGTTCGGAATTGGAAGGATTTGGTCGAGAAGCTTAGAGCTAAATTTCTGCCACCGGGGTATGATGACCGTTTGTGGGAAGAGATTCGACATCGCACGCAGGGACGTTCTGAAACAATAGGAATGTATGTTAGTGTGATGATTGGGCTGTTTTCAAGACTGAGCGAAGGATGTCCTGACAGCATGAAATTGAGTATTATTCGGAAAAACTTATCGCCATTCTACCAAACACAACTAGCCCTAATCAATATCACTTCATTAAATCACCTTGTTGAAGTAGGCAGAAAACTCGAAGCTACAAGATACTTAGTTGAAAGTTATACTCCTCCTCCCTCTAGAAGCCAAGTGCATCTCTTAGAACCAGACTTGTCCTACGTGGAGGTAGCCGACGGTTCGGCTTTGTCGGCAATCGCTAGTGGTTCCCAACCCGTTCATAGACCAGTCACTTGTTTCCGTTGCCGTAGACCAGGTCATTGCCGCCACATGTCCCCAGCCTCCTCGCTGTTACGGTTGTAATCGAGAGGGAGTGATAAGGAGCGAATGTCCTCAGTGCTTATCTGCGGGAAACGATTGTACAACTCAACCAGCTGCGGGACGTTGAGTTGCGTGCGTAAATTTCCCGCAAGTTATCGGAGATATTCGGATAGTAGAAAAGTGAGTGGGGGGAAGGACGGGGAGGACGAAGGAGTTAATGTAGATAGTATTTTCTCAGCTGATTATATGCTGATTCAGAACGGAAGTGATAGGCGGCCGTATTTGGAAGTCAACATCTATGGGTTGAAGATGTTGGGATTGCTCGACTCGGGGGCATCTAGCTCTATACTTGGTGGTCCGGGGTGGGCCCAACTAAGTGTTTTTAATCTGGAGCTAAATAATTTTAGGTCAGTAACGGTCGCGAATGGGGAGAGAGTTGAGGTATCGGGGGTAATCCAAATCCCTATAAATGTAGAGAACCAGATTAGGTTAATCGAGTTTCTGGTGATTCCCTTATTCTGGGTGCTGATTTCTGGGAAGCCTTCTCAATTATTACCGACCTGAAAAACCGATTATGGCATTTCGGTGACGTTGCGTGTTCCATTGAGGAGCATGGCCAACTTTCAAAATATGATAAATCGGCCTTAGATGAATTAGTCCAAAAGGTTTTTGCCGACATGGGTACGGAATTAGGCCGCACTAGTTTGGTCGAGCATACCATAAAAACGCACTCGGAGCCAATAAAACAGCGGTACTACCCGGTATCACCTATTGTACAAGCGAGTATCAATAAGGAGGTGGAAGCTATGTTGGGAGCAGGGGTTATAGAACCGTCAACAAGTGCTTGGTCATCCCCTATCTTACTGGTTAGGAAAAAGGATGGAAGTTTTCGATTTTGTGTCGATTTTAGGAAGCTAAATAGGGTAACCGAACGTGATGCTTATCCTATCCCTTACGTATCCGCCACGTTGGACAAATTACGCAACGCAAAATTTTTGTCGTCACTGGATATTAAATCCGCGTATTGGCAGATACCGTTAGCGGAATCCTGTCTATTTGGATGATATGATCATCGTAACAGATACATTCGAGACGCATCTGTCAGTGCTGCGAGAGGTGTTAAGTAGGTTGAAAGGGGCTGGCTTGGTTCTCAGTAAAGACAAGTGTGAATTTTGCAAGGCCGAGTTAAGGTATTTGGGGTATATTGTCAACGATAAAGGCCTTCTGGTAGACCCGGAAAAAGTTAAAAGCATGGTAGACTTCCCGCGACTAACAACAGTATCAGGCCTACGACGCTTCGTAGGGATGGTCTCGTGGTACCGCCGATTCGTACCGAGCTTTTCCGATTTACTAGCCCCAATTACTGCTCTGTTAAAGAAGAAAAAAAAGTTTGTATGGAGCGATGCTTGCGAAGATTCTTTTCGGATATTAAAAGAGAAATTAGTAAGTGCGCCGATTCTTGCTTGTCCAAACTTCGATAAACCTTTTATTGTTCATACGGATGCATCATGTACGTCCCAGGTTACCAAGTATCAGATCAGAGGAAGAGAAGTGGAAAATTGTGGTAGCCAAGGATCAACGAGCTAGTTTATTAAAAGAACATCACGATGATGTATTAGGAGGCCATGATGGGGTTAAGAAAACCGTAGATAAATTGTCCGCCCAGTACTTCTGGCCGAAAATGAAAAGGGAGGTAGCCTCATACGTGCGGCAATGCAGAGTGTGTCAGATGGTTAAGCCAGATCTACACAAACCTGCGGGGCTGATGCTTTCGAGGGGAAATGTAACCAAGCCGTGGGAGATGTTGTGTATCGATCTGGTAGGACCACTACCGCGGTCAACCAAAGGCTACAGTTATATACTCACCGTCGTTGACTACTTTACGAAGTTCCCTCTTTTTTTTCCACTACGCTCGGCTACGGCAAAAGCAGTAGTTGCCATAATGGAGGAACAAGTGTTCTTAGTTTTTGGCGTACCCCGATGGATAGTGTGTGACAATGGGGTACAATTTAAGAGTAGAGAATTTTTGAAACTAGGGGAAACATATGGAGTGACACTGAATTTTACGGCTTTTTATCATCCTCAAGCCAATCCTGCTGAAAGGGTGAACCAGACACTGAAAACCAAAAGTGGAACAGGGGAGTTGTCAAAAAGAGTTCGGGACGAGCGGGTGCTACGAGAGAAATCAACCAGACTATTAATCGTGATTACGATAATTTCGGTTCCATAGCCCAACTGTGTTTTTTTTATGAGTGTTTTCCTCTAATTGTGTCGAAAATAGAAAAGTGACCGTCGCTAATTCCCTGAATGTGGCCTAATTGAATATTGCATGTACATGTACACAATAGATAGGCACATCCGAAAACAAAAGAACATAGTGTCGTGCAGAGTTTGTCCAACTAAGACACCTATTCATGTCACAAACCTAATTTTTGTGCCGACACCTCCAAAAATAAAAGGTGCGCTTGGTGTATCTGGTGTTCGTGGGTCCATATCAATTAGAGCGTGCTCTGAGCATTTGCCTATTTAAGAGAGAGACATATCTGAGGTTTTCCTGCTACTCTCACATAAAAGCTGAAGAAGTCCGAATTGCGGATGAAAGTTCGAGGCCAAGTCTGGCGAGAATTCTGAAGTCGGCGTGGTAAACGGTGGCCTGGAGTATACAGTAATACAGGAAACTCGGGCTCGAGTCCAAGACTGAGTCCTATCACTCTGTTTATTTTTTTTTTATTTTTATATATTCATTTTTTTTTAACTACGTTTCATTTTCCTTTACTTCATTTTACTACTTTTCTTTCTTTATTTAGTAATATTTAATTTTATTTTAAACAACTGCTAGGAGAACCGATTTTAACTGAGGTAGGTTAGCATTGTTGGTTAAAATTATCCAGGTGTGAACGAAGGGGTGGCAACGTTGCGGCGCTTTTGGGGATGGATTCATATTGCAGAATCCGAGGGTAGAAGTTTTTTTTGGTTCCTATATCTTTTGCTTTGAGTGAGGTTGGTTCTCCTTCCTTTCCCCATCTGGGATCATTTTGTTTTTTTTTTTTGTGAATTCAAATTATATAATAATACCTAGTAGTAATAAATGAATTAGTTGTAAACATTGTCGGTATTATACATTTATCGTACGCGAATATTTCTGACGGTCGCGATTCCTTCAGGAAAGTATCTCAGGGCAGTAAGGTAAATCGCGTGGCGCCCATTCTTAACACCTATTTTCCCACGACCCATTTCCATTGGGTCGGCCGGCCCTTATTGTCCTGAAGCGCGAAACTGGAACGTAACAATTTTTAAGAAACGGTTGCAACGACGGATGGCATGTTGACCCTTATTGCAATGCTTACATGCATACTTTGGTGTGTTAGCTTGCGCATGGAAAGAATTACGCTGGTGTACCTTTTTTGGCGGCTCTGAATATGTTTTCCCTTGCTGGTAGCTCATCGCTTCCAGTGTACGGAATCTCGATTCAAGAAACTATTTAAATTCAGCAAAAGTCGGTAGTTCCTTTGTGTTGGTTTTCGACCCTAGTTTCTCCTCCCAAAGTTGCTGTTTTTTTGTAGGTATTGTATTTTAGCGAAAATAAATTAACACCACATTCCAGTGTTCGACTGATACTTTTAAATTATATAACTATGAACTATTTCGGTTGACGTATCCAACAATTCCTTTATAGCTTCAGATCGCTCCAGAGTTATTCAAGGCTGATTAAAAAGGCACTTCATTTGGGTGTCATACCTATCTTGCAAAATATTCCAAGCCTTTGCATAATTTCCATTGGAAATTGATAACTGCTATAAAATTTTATCTCCCTCGCCTGACACACTAGTCTTTAAATAATGCATTTTCTGTATTTCAGACAAAGATGCATTCTGATGTACAAGAGAAACAAACAAATCATGAAATCCTCGCCAAGATTCATAATTTCCGGAGAAAACAGGCACTGGAATATTAGTTAATTCAACATCTGCATTATGCGACCCGGTTATCTCTTTTAACTCCGCTTTCTCGATATCACTTCGAGCTTCCTTAGCTTTAACCTTGTCCATGGCATCAAGAAGTGATGTTCTGTAGTCCAAATACAACTCGCGCAATTTATCGAACACTTGCTCTACTTCAGAACTATCATACCCATCATCCTGCCCATCTATCGATTCTTCGTATACCTTTTCAGCTGTCTGCATTGTTTCTTTCAGCATTAGTAAACGGCCCGACAAGTAATTTGCCGTTGGAGTACTGGATCCCCCTTTGCCGAAATTTTCAATATCTTTTTCTAATAAGGTAAGTATGCCTTTTAGCTTCCCCGGCTTCTTAATTTAAATTCTACCTTATTTGCAGATGCACACAAAGAAATAATACAAGTGCAAGCTATGTACTTACTTGCAAATCATCCGGAGAATCGCACACAGAAGTGACACAGTCCAACGCAGAAACTGATCAGATCGGCTTGTCTATCAGTTGCAGTTGATGGTGATGATGATTTCCGTTGTGTCGCAGTAAATCCACATCCAGGAATAAATTTGCACAAATTGAATAAATTATATGAAAAAGAACAATGGAATGTTGCAATGCAAATATTTATGATGGGATATAATAGTAATCCGGTTTGAAGAGACCAATATGTTCAGTATGGAATGATAGGTTTGTTTGACTGGTTTAACACTAATGTGTTCGATATAGCACTGAACTCGCCCTGGTACTGAAAACCTGTGTTTGAAATGGCTTCAAGGGCGCCCTAGTTCTGCCCTGAACTAACCCCATTTAATTTGTCGGGGCACGAATTCAGTGCTGAGTTGCGCTGTCATTTCGCTCGCTGTCATTCACTTGTTTATAGTGATAAAGGTAAATACAAATAAATTTGGTATTCAAAATAATTGAGTTCACTCGTTTTTAACAATAAACAAAAAATTGTTTTGTATCTTCACACTTCGTTCACCAAAAGATAAATATTTTTCAAATACTGACAGACTTCAGGGCAACATATTTTGCGTTCGATATAGTAGCCGAGTTTTCAGGGTTGTGAAGGGTTTTTAACAGGTGTCGATATCAGCTGATATTTCTCAGTGCGCACTATTGGGCACTAGTGCTAGGCACGTCAAACAAACCTAATAAGAAAGAAAACTGTTCGCATTGCAACTGTTCTTTAATATAGAATAAAACGTTTTTAAAATCTGTAAAGCAAAGAAAAACCACTGCTTGTTTCAAACGTTATAAAATAAGTGATTTATTAAAAGTTCAACGGTCTTTTTATGTATACAGGTTTGTTTACAAAAAAATGTGACATTTGACGCTTTATTGAATTTCCCTTTGGGGAAATTTACGACTGCAGTGGGTGTCTAGTGCACCTGCACCTTTGTGGACTTCATCAACAGAAGCTGACCGTTTAGTTTGAAAAGTCTTTGCCTCTGGTCCTATATGGAAATGTTACGCTTCTTTACTTATTTATTGAGTGTAAATAAATATAGTATATTAAAACAAGTGATGAGTCTTTTTTTTATTTATAACACTTTCGTATATCTTAAACATCCGATTTTTCATTCAATATAGCATATCCCACTGGAATCTTATTTAGTTCAGACTTCAAACACAGGAATTCCCCTCCTATACACATTATAGCACATGTAACCATATTAAGGAGCCACCATGACAAATTAGACGGAAATGATGAGTTGTACCACCAACAAATAAGAAGATGAAGTCCATGGAATGTACAGCTGCAAGAAATTACACGTTTTAATAAAAATAATACAAATAAATCATTTTTACTTTTACAGAATAATAAGACGAATATTGATGTATGTATACGTTTTTTTTGTTGGTCCAAATTAATTATAAATTGAAATATTCAATAAAATCTCTCAAAATAAATAATTTGTCGTTTTAGCAAAATCGTTTGAAGTTGAATTATGTGAAAGCCAAATGAAAATTTGATTTTACTATACCGGAAACTTTAAACCAAAGTCCCAACCCAATCGAACAATACTTCTTGTTACTAAATTTCTACCTAGGCAGTTTTATCTAATGAGTTTCTCTACGAAATTTGTTGGTTAATAAATCGTCGGGTAAATGTACCTAAGCAAACATATTTCGTTTCGGAATAGCTTTCTCGCTCGCTTATAGGGCTCGCTTATGGTGTAATTTTCAAATGGTTCTAGCTCATAATCTTACGTTCGGAAAATTCTTATTCCGCTTTAATGAATTAAGTTGGATTTGCTACTAACGCGTAATTAATTAATACATCTTGAGGTAAAGATTTCCACCCAAGACAGATTGAAACATTTAACCATAATCTGAGTGAAAAATATGGCCGCCCATTTGAAGTAAAAGTGCGTAACTGCTCGTGTTCGAACTGTTTAGTAATATTTCTTCAAAAAAAAGCAGTTCCAAAGAGAACAAAAGAAAAAGGTAGGATTGAATAATTTCAATTAAATCAATGTTTATTCAATATAAAACTTTATGATAAATAATAACTTGCCTGGCTGACGGTGGAATCTCAAGTGAGGTTTTAACCAAAGGGAAATAGGAATGAATAGGAATTGAAGATAGGGTGACAGCTGAGTGGATCAAATGTGGGTGTGGACTGTGGATAGTTTGGACGTAAATCTGATTTCATGTTTTTCTACGATATACGCAGTGATGCCAAATATGAAATTAATTGTACATAAAAAATAAATTTAAATGAATATTAAACAGCTCGCTAAAGTTATAGGAAACGCGATATTACTCCAGCGCTTCCCAAACTTATATTTCCTATTCTTCGAAGTCATACACTGTTTTAGACGGCGTGTTGCTTGAATTCGTTGATGTTTATGGTTTTGGTGTAGGGTGTCTGTATATATCTCCTCCTTATATACGGCATGTGGCTAGAATGCGTTGCGTGTTAAGTGTTTGTATGTAAAAAGCGCGCCACCTAAGTCGAGGTGGTTTTCCTCTACATACCCGTATCCAAAAAAAAATATCAACACCGATCGGGTTAGCAAAAATAACTTCATCTGTGGGAAACTCCGAATAATTTTCAGAAATAAAAACTAAGCTTTGAGTTGGTATCGACCAATATAACAACCTAGTAATGTGTGCTCTAACCCCTACTAAATCAAAACTTGCCTACAAAAACAAAATAACCCTCTGATGGGTACTTGGCCACGTAGAAATAGAGGGGAATGAAATGCCCGACTCCCTAACAAGAAAGGGAGCATTATAAACTTTCAGAGGTCCTGAACCATTCTGCGGAATAGGGGATCACACCAGCACAAAAGGATGCAATATCGCTCAACCGTTTCCCATTGGGACAGGGCGGAATCGCACTCATAGTAAACGCCGTTACGCTGGCAATATCCTAAAGGTCTTCGGAGAAAATTTGAAGGCTGATAGTACCGCTGAGCAAAACAGCAAGAGATCAGAGATCCTAGAGGGTGTCCTCAGGAGGGTTTCCTCTCGCCCCTCTTATGGTCCTTTGTCATTGAAGATTTACTACTTCAGTCCTTGACAAATCAAGGGATCTATGCCATAGGATATGCCGACGACGTAGCAATCGTTATCAGTGGCAAATTCGAAAGCACGGTCTCAGAAATACTGCAATTCGCCTTATCTGCTGTTCAGAGATAGAGTAATAAAGAAGGTCTTTCTGTAAATCCAAAGAACACAACGATAGTCCCCTTTACAAAACGGAGGAAAGATCTCCTTATTCGCCCTACCATGTTCGGCGAAACCATTAAATTCTCTCGGGAAGCCAAATACCTGCGAGTTATCCTTGACAGCAAACTATCATGGAATCGGCAGATTGAACGTACCGTAAATAGAGCCACCAGATCTTTATGGATCTGTCGTCGCGTCGGCGGTAAAAACTGGGGTCTTAGACCCCGGATGTTGTACTGGCTTTATTGGCTCGTCGTAAGACCTGCGGTCACCTATGCTGCCGTGGTCTGGTGGACGAAGACTAACGAAGTCACCACAGTACAAAAAGCTAGAACGAGTTCAACGTATAGCCGGAAACTGCATGACGGGCTGTTTACGCTCCACTCCGAACATGGCACTAAATGTCATTAAAGGACTAACACCTCTTCAAACGCACATTCAAATGGAGGCTAGACTACGTATTCACCGTCTTTTCCATTCGAATAACTTTGACCCCTATTGCTATCAGGGAGGTCATCTGTCCTTACTCGGCACCATGGAGCCTTCAAGCCCATTCAGCATGCCTCTTGATGACATGCTACCGGAATATGGCTTTCATAAAAACTTCTCCGTAATCAACCCCTCCTAGGGAAGAATGGGAAAAATATAAACCCAATCCATCACGACTTGATATCATCTGGTACACAGACGGTTCCAAGATGGAGTCAGGGACTGGCTCTGGAATCTACGGTGAGTCGTCCCAGGTGAACTTGTCAGTCAGCCTTAGGAAAAACTTATCCATATTCCAGGCTGAAGTCCTTGCAATATACCATTGTGATAGAATAAATCTAAGTTCTAACACACGAGGAAAAACCACATTTATCTTTTCAGACAGCCGAGCAGCTCTCAAAGCTCTTGACGCATCTGTCATAAATTCAAAACTTATCTTAGAAACATTCTTAGCTTTCCGCGAACTTTCTAAGTAAAAACTTATCCATCCACCATTGGATCCCAACGCACAGAGGATTTGAGGGTAACGAATCAGCTAACTCGCTGGCTAAAATCGGAGCTACCACTCCACTTATCGGACCTGAACCCTTCAGCAAAAACCATTTCAGGAACTACATTAAAAATCTATTTTGCATCGAGTCGAACTAGATTTGGAAAAATACAGATGGGCAGATCTGCACCAACAAATTTTTTCCATAACCTCCCCCAGAAAATCGCTCTTCCTGATTAATCTGGACAAAAATAATCTCAGGATCCTTACAGCAATAATGAAAATGGCCATGGTCACGTGAAAAAACACCTCCACCGCATTGGGTCTCACCGGATCCTATCTGCAGGCTCTGTCTTGAGAGTGATGAATCCTCTCTTCACATACTCACAGCTTTTCCGGCTCTATGTCACTTTAGAAAAAACATCCTAGGGAATGAGATTGTCGATCCAGCAACTCTTGCTGACCTACACCCAGAGAAGATCGTTGTATTCCAGAATGCCTTTAGAGTGAAAAGATGGGTCCAGGAACCTACCTGGGAAGGCACAATAGGCTACTCGTAGAAGCCGCAGTGCCAGAGCCCTTTGAAGGCTCTCCCGTCTTTTAATTTAATCTAATCTAATCTTCACATGGGAGACGATTCACCCAGTGGGGAACAGTACGATGCATGTTAAATACGGTGGTAAGGAAGCAAGGGCCAATATTTACATTATGCCGGGCAAACTGGATGTAATTTTCGCCAGAGAATGGTTTGAGGTGTTTAAGGTTTAATTACCTAATTTACTTCAATTGCATGAACACAATTCTCACATTAAAAAAGTAGAGACATTACGTGACCTAAAGACCCAGTTCAGCCACGTATTCCAAAATGGCTAACCGGGCAAATGGTTAGTGTCAGCCACGGATTTTAGATTCTTGCTATTCTTGATCATTTTATTATTATTTTTTTTTTAGATTTTTAGATTTATTTTCATAAATATCTTTTATATATATATATAAAAGAAAGTGTCCGAAGCCGTGTAATCCCATAACTCGAGATTGGCCGAACCGATTTTGATGATTTATACTCTGTTGGAAAGGTATTTCCGCAGTACGGGTTTTCAAAAAAAAAAAAAAAAATAAATAAAACAAAAAAAAATCAAAATTTCAAAATTTTTTTTTTTTGTTTTTTTTTTTTTTTTTAATTTTGTATTTATTTATCTTGGCAACAATCAAAAAAAGAATCAAATTTGAATGTAATATATCGTATCACAATTGAACTGTCAAAAAGACACGCAACGTAACGCCATCTATTATCGACCAATGGAGAAGCCAATTTTGTTTCATGTGTGGTGGCGCTGTCCACGTTGACAGTGGACCATTTGATTCAGTTGCGCAGTTTCTTCATTCGTTGCTGTTTCAGCGTTCATATTGCACTTTGCGAATTCGTGTTTTGTTCGATCGAAAAACGTTTGCCGGCCATTTCACATTATAGATTCGGATTTCTTCCATATAAAAAAAAAATTAAGAAAAACAACAACAAATACGTAGGCGCCTATGAGCGTGTGCGGTATGTATACTGTGTGCTGACTTCATACACATGGTAAATACACGTTGTAGCGCATACACGCATACACATTGACAGCTGTCAGTGAGTGATCATTTTAAGGTTCATTTTCATCGACTTCGCATTGTGGACAGACGTAATCGGTAAGCGTCGCATTTGATTTTTTTTGTTTTATTTTTTTTTTTCATATTTTCAGCTATAAATCATCAAACAATTCATTTGTTTTTGTTTAATCGTTTGAATACAAACAGGCAGCAGTGTATATACGCTTTCCATTTTCATTTGCTGGTAGGTATATAAAAGAAAGTGACGTTAGTATCTAAGCTTATAACTCAAGAACGCTTGGACCGATTTCGATGATTCGCACCAACTCGGACTGGTATCCGGCCAAACAAGAAGAATACCCAAGAAAATTCCCGAACAATCCCCGACAAAATAATATAAAGAAAATTCATTTGCTGATACATTTTGTATGGAGCGATTTTACAACGCCAACTTCAACTTCACGTTTGTGTTTACGTTACGTTGTGACAATTTTTTTTTGTTTTTGATTATATGCATCGCTTCAAGGTTTAAAAGTTTAAACGCGGGCAAAATAGTCGTTGAAAATCGAGTTTGAATAATTTTTTGAAAAGGTCAAGATGCGCAAATATTGGCCGAAGTCGACAGAATGGGAATGGGACGTCGCATAAGACCAGATCAATGATACCAATCCGAATCGAAGTTTTTGTGCATAACAAAATTATGTCGTTTTCAAAAAAATTATGCCGTGTTTTTTTGAAGTTGTCCAGAGGCACATATTCACTCCGAACAGTAGCGCCACCCAAAATAAAAATAATCCAAGAATCCCACTTTGTTGTATATAATTTTGTTTGACCTCAAGTAAGTCAAGCTAAGAATTGGAAAATAAGCATGACGCACAGTTACGAATGAAAATGATTTGTAATAACATTTTACAAAACTGTATGCTCATACTCATAATTATGCCTTATATCATGTTCCCACTAACGTGATTTAGCCAACGTGATTCATAAATCACTAAATGCGTCTCCACTGACATTCAGGAGAAAGAATTCGTCCACTTCAGACTTTTGTTTTGTTCCCATACCTTCCGAAAATAAAACAATTTATGATTGCACCTTTGTACTTAGTAATAATACCAAAACTCACCGAAACACGAATAAATTTTTTTTTTTTACAGTTTTGTTTTTTGTCACTGTCAAAGTTGTGCCTCGTTTGGCATCACTGGCCCAAAGCCAAGCAATTTGAGATTGCATTTAACGAGAACTGCGTCAAATCGTACTGCGAGAGAGAAAACAAGTTCAAATTGAAGAGTGGCAAGACGCGCATAGTTGCCGATATTCGACTAAAGGTATATAGACCCAGTGATACCAGATTACAAGATATATCTTTTTTTTTTCAAGATTATTGAGCTCCAACATATGTACAAGACTTTTTGCCTAAGACTCATGAAATTTCAAGATTTTTGAGTGCGCTTTAATCAACCGAAATGCTATGACCTTCATATTAGCTAAAATATATAACATTTATGTCATTTATAAATTATGTTCCCAAATTTCCAAAGAAAAAAAAACAAAAATATTCATTTTTGAACACAGTTTTTTCAGCGATATTAAAGTAATTTATGTATTACGTATGTATATATCTGTCTACTCTAATTTTGAGAACAAATAAATATAAGTTGCACAATTTTAAAGTATGTATACAAATATTTTGAAAAAATCTGGAAAAAAAAGAATTTTTATTTCGGAAAAACGAGATTTTCAGGTATTTTATCTGACAACGCTGTATACACCTTGCGAACGACTGAAAATACATTTATGTATGAACCAACAGAAAATCATAACAATTTTTGTTTATTAAATTCACATTGACGACTACTTGAATCTAGCCTCTGGTGAAAAAACAAAATTGATTCACAATAGCTAGCAGAAGTTGACCTTTGTAAAATTTCATTCACTTCTATGAAATGATTGGTGGACTTTACGGGTCACTTGCAAGGGCGGACTTTGGAACTGATTTTTTTTCTATTTCTAAGGGTCGTATTTAAAATAACTTTTGAATAAAGAATTTTAATTGACCGAATTACATAAAGTAGTTCGTGTATTGTGCATA
The DNA here is from genome assembly GCA_963082955.1 of Cheilosia grossa. Classification (NCBI taxonomy): domain Eukaryota; kingdom Metazoa; phylum Arthropoda; class Insecta; order Diptera; family Syrphidae; genus Cheilosia; species Cheilosia grossa. The sequence continues at coordinate 41,649,527 of OY720144.1, read as the reverse complement.
CTCGGAGTTATTATTTGCATTACATTAACGAATTTTGGAGGAACGAAGCTCGCTGGGTCAGATTGTTATAAAGGGTGATTTTTTAGCTGGTTTGGTTTTGGCAACACTGGTTTTGACAGCTGACGTGTGTTTAGTACCTTGTGTCACTGTCAAACAGCTTCAGTTTGGTTTGCAATTTAACCATGGATCGTCTTACAAATGAACAACGCTTGCAAATTATTGAATTTTACTATCAAAATTCGTGCTCGGTTCGAAATGTTCATCGCGCGCTGCTTCCATTTTATGATCGGCATTCTCGACCTTCTGAGCAGTCTATTCGGAAGATTGTGACCAAATTTCGCACCAAATTTACTTTGTTGGACATTAAACCACCAACACGTTTACGTACTGTGCGTAGTGAAGAAAATATTGCGGCCGTATCAGCTAGTGTGACAGAAGACCGCGAAATGTCGATTCGGCGCCGTTCCCAGCAGTTAGGCCTTTGTTACAGCACTACGTGGAAAATTTTGCGGAAGGATTTGGGCGTAAAGCCTTTTAAGATACAGCTGGTGCAAGAACTAAAGCCAGCCGACCTACCACAACGCCGAATTTTTGGTGAATGGGCTCTTGGAAAGCTGGCCGAGGATCCGCTTTATAATCGAAAAATTGTGTTCAGCGATGAGGCTCATTTTTGGTTGAATGGGTACGTAAATAAGCAAAATTGCCGCATTTGGAGTGAAGATCAGCCAGAAGCATTGCTACAGCTACCAATGCATCCCGAAAAAGCCACTGTTTGGTGCGGTTTATGGGCCGGCGGCATTAATGGGCCATATTTCTTCAAAGATGATGCGAATCGCAGCGTTACTGTCAATGGTGAACGCTACCGAGCGATGATAACAAACTTTTTTTTGCCCGAAATGGAAGTTCTTGACTTGCATGATATGTGGTTTCAACAAGACGGTGCCACATGCCACACAGCACGCGAAACAATGGCGCAATTGCGAGGCGAGTTTGGTGAACAGTTAATTTCACGTTTCGGGCCGGTCAATTGGCCGCCTAGATCGTGCGATTCGACACCATTAGATTATATTTTGTGGGGGTATGCCAAGGCTAATGTGTATAGGGACAAGCCCGCTTCGATTGACGCACTGGAAGCCAACATCCATGCATTCATTCGTGAGATACCGGCCGATATGTGTGAAAGAATATGCCAAAATTGGACTCAGCGGATGGGCTACCTGAGACGCAGCCGCGGTCAACATTTGCATGAAATTATCTTTAAACATTAAATTGCAAGGTTCAAACTATCGATTCAAATAAATATTTCATTCATTTTTTCGAATTTTTTGTGTTTTTTTTTAAAAAAAAGTTCTAAGCCTCTTAAAAAATCACCCGTTATATAATTCAACAATTTTTTTTTTTTTTTTAGATTTTAAGATTTATTTTCATTAATATCTTTATATATCATATGAACAATAGTTTAAATTAATTTATGAAATTCATTTGACATTTTATATTTAATATATCTACTGTATATAAATAAAATAGTGTTGAATGCCAATACACTTATATATAGTTGGTGCAACAGGTCTGTAGAGACCCAAGGCCTAGCTTCTCACAACCATTCGTTTTGTGTGAGTTTCATTTTTGGAACGAATGGAAGGGATCTACAATTTTATGCCGATTCCAAACGGCTAATTGAGAAGCTCTTAAGACAGTTATACTCTCGGATGTTTGTCAGACGTTCGCGAGAGGCGGCGCAGTGGAAAAAACCCTAAGTTGGAATTTGGGTTTTTGCGGGATTCGAACCTGAGACCCCTCGCTTAGTAGTCCAACACACTAACCACTAAGCCACTGCGCCTGCCAATACACTTAAAATATAAATTTAATGCATATCTAAAAGTTATAGTATGTGGGTGGGGTGACCCTTAAGAAACAAAAAAAAAAAAAATACATATTCATTTTATCAAACAAGATTAATCAAACAAACAGAAGTTAATTTCAAAGCATAAAAATCATCAAAAATTTATATTTTAAGTTTCAGGTAGTCAGAAAGAACAGACTCTATGCCAGCGAAATAAAAATTGAAAAGCCATTTTTTTACAAGTTTTAGAAACATACCAGGTATAGAGATAGACTTGTACGACTGAGGAAGTTTATTGAAAAGACGAACAGACGATATATAATAAAAATTACGATAAGCAGTGGTATGGAATTGAGGAACGGATACTGAATATGAAAAGTTTCCATGTAAACTATAGTATACGGAAGTTGCGATTACCAGATTTCATAAAGAAAGTCTTCAAAACTTTAAAACGGTACAAATGACGCATAGGAAGAATTTTTAAGTCACAGAACAAAGGGTAACAAGGATGCCTAACAGTTTTTCGGCATACTTTTCGTTGGATATATTTATGTATTATCAAGAGCAGCTGAATTTTATTTTTATAAGAACCTCCCCAGCATATAATTCCATATTGTAGTTTTGAATGAACAATGCCATTGTAAATTAGTTTTAGTAAGGAAGTTGGACGAATACTGCTCGCATAAAAAAATGCGGATGCGTACAATGAAAATAAGTCCTCAAAGCCTCTACATGATTCGTGAAGCTCAATCTTGAATCTAATATGATACCCAAGTATTTAAATTCATTAACTTTCTCTACCAGGAAACATTTATCATTGCAGTTCAGGCTACTATAAAAAGTAGGAGAAGAAGAATCAGACCGACAACTGCAACATGCAAGTTTGACTCTCTGGCATTCAGGTGCGTGACATAAATATTCACATTAAAATCAAGTAGAGACGACATGCTAAAAATCATAATTTTAGTCTTGGAGCTAATAACCAATTTGTGTTTCGAAAACCAGATTCTTAAAAGGCTTAGATCCCAGTTTATGTCGGAAACTAGATCAAGGTGACTAGCCGAACCCATAAGCGAAACCGACGTCATCTGCAAAAGCAGTTGGAATACCTTTTAAGTCAAGTGTAAAAAGGGAGTCTATGTAGATAAGAAAGAGAATCGGACCTCTTACAGAACCTTGGGGTACCCTTAGGTTGATAATCATTCTATCACTCCTTATGTCATCAATATTAACACTTTGTGAAGCCACGAATTCCCGCTTTTTCAAGTTTTTCCAGGTGAATGTGATGATCGACCATATCGAACGCTTTGGTAATATCAATAAATAACCCTGCAGAACACTTTTTACCATCAAGGTTTGACATTAAATTGCTACAAAACTGTAAAAGTGCATCTTCGGTAGATTTACCCTTTTGAAAACCAAATTGAGTTGCTTTAAAAAATTTAATTTTCATGATGTATTTCACTAACCTGTTTTTCACAAGTTTTTCAAAGACTTTACTTATTACTGGAAGAAGTGACATAGGCCTATAGTTACATATATCTGCGGCAGAACCCTTTTTGAACAGTGGAACTACAACTGCACACTTGAGCTTCAAATATACACTGATTAAAGATGTGGGATAGCACATCCATTACAAAACAAGTAATATTTTTAAGCAATATATTGGAGATACCATCAACACCACATGAGTAGGTATTTTTTAGGGTACCGATAACTTTAAATACCCCAAGCGGAGTTAAGGGTTTAAATGTAAAACTATTAGAAAAATTTGGTTTAGGAAAACAACCAGTGGTCGAGCAATTTCGACAAAAAAGTAAAATAATCGTTAAAAGCATCTGCAATACAAAGTTTGTCAGATACAACAGTCATTGACACGAATATCAGACGGTTTATTTGTAGAAGAGTTTTTGTTTAAGATATTATGCCATTCATTTTTTAAGTCCCTCTAGCAGAATTGAATTTAGAGCGGTAATAATTATCTCTGCAAATTTGAATTTCTTTTTTAAGTTCAGTGCACAGTTTTTTTGTAGTTGTTTTTAAAGCTCTGTTCAGACGATTGCCAGATCTAACAATATTGTCAGGTCTACAAATGCAAAAATTGTCCCAAACGTGAACTGGCAGTTTTGTCTACCAATATTTGCATAAAAGTCATTTTCAGATAATTGCCAAACCGCCATCTGACAATGAAATCGTCCGGTATCTGCCAATCGTCTGAACTACCAATTTTATCACTGTCAGACCTTTGACAGATGTTTAGGACTTTTGCTATTTGCAGATGTGCTGTTGTTACGACATCTGTAAATTTTTCATTTTTAGACAAATATTTTTCATATTTGAACGAACAAAACGAAGTTTCGGTGTTTTTTTCGTTGCATTTTTCTGTAGATTGGTGTTAAATGTGTGAATTATATAATTTCAAATATGTACGTGGACAAAGAACGAAAAGGATCTAGGAAAGTTTATAACCCTTTCCTTTTTTCATGATACTTCTAAAAGGATCTAGAAATATTTATGATCGTTTCTAATCACTTTTGGTTCTAGGTATATTTGGCATTTATACTGCTCTGCTAGCTATAGACTAAAGAAAAATGATTTTAAAAGTCTTTTCCGGATATTTCACAATAGACTGATCGCGGGAGGGGATTTTAATGCCAAGAATAAATATTGGGACTCTAGATTAACAAATACTAGAGGCAGAGAAATGAAACTGTTAAAGAAGTAAGCGCCAAATATCACTCAACGGGAAAACCTACCTACTGGCCTACAGATAGGAATAAAACCCCAGATCTTGTCGACCTCTTTATATCCAAAAATATATCTTGAAATAAAATAAATATAGAAGAAGGCCCTGATCTTCAATCAGATCATTCCTCAATACTTCTTACACTTGGCGATAGAATAATAAAGAACATAGCCCTAAACTAGTTAATAGACTGACTGATTGGAAACACTTCAGGCAGAAGTTGGAAGAATGTATTCAACTATCATCAGCTATTCAAACAGAAGATCAACTAGAAGAAGCATTGCAAATATTTACACTGGATATACAAAAAGCTGCATAGGCTGCAACTCCCAAAAGAACAAACAAGATTAAACAAAACTCTTATCCTCGTGAAATATGTGAAATTATTACAGAAAAGAGGAAAGCTCAAAAACGTTGGTAACAGACAAGGGCGCCAAGCGACAAAACCACTCTCAACAACTTAAATAATAAGCTCAGAAAATCTATAAGAAAATATAATGACGAGTCTTTAAAAACGTATCTTACCAGTCTTACAAATGATGCTAGTACCAACTCCTCGCTCTGGAAGGCAACAAAGAAAATGAACAGGCCCATAGCTCATATTCCGCCAGTAAAAATCAGAGAAGGTAACTAGGCAAAAAGCAGTCAAGAAATAGCAAATACTTTTGCAGAGTACCTTGAGAACGTCTTCAAACCTTATGAAGATAAAGATTATCAAGGAAACGAAGAAATGTGTGAAGAAGACAGACCTATTCGGCCGGTGACAGCTAAAGAACTTGCCAAAGAAATCAAAGAAGGCATACACATAAAAAAAAAGCCCCAGGGTTAGATTTAATCACAGGGGAAATTTTAAAACAATTTCCTCGAAAAGGTTTACATAAACTAGCGCAGATTATAAATGCTGCATTTAAGTTGAGATATGTGACAAGCATGTGGAAGGTCGATACTACCAATGTTGTCCAAGCTATTCGAAAAAATGCTGGCAAAACGTCTGCAAAAAATAATTGATGAAAAATCGCTAGTTCCAATTCATCAATTTTGGTTTTGAAACAAGCACTCTGCAATTGATCAGGTGCATAGAATCACAGATAAAATCGAAAAAGCATTCGAAGAGAAAAATGTGTGCTCTACAATATTTCTTGATATAGCACAAGCTTTCGATAAAGTCTGGCATAAGGGACTGATCCATAAATTACAAAGGCAACTGCCGAAGCAGTATTCGACAATTCTGGTGTCATATATAACAGATCGATTCTTCAGAAGAAGAAAGTTCCCCACACTAAGAGCAATTAAAGCTGGTGTACCACAAGGTAGTGTGCTAGGTCCAGTGCTATACCTTCTGTTTACTATCGATTTACCTGAATGTGAAGAAACTTCTACAGCAACTTTTGCAGATGACACTGCTGAGCTTGCTGTTGGAGCAACTGTCGAAATAGCAACATAAAAACTCCAAATGGCAATAAACGGTATTTCAGAATGGACTAAAAAGTGGCAGATTAGATTGAATGACCTAAAGTCAGTCCATATTAATTTTACATATAAAAACGTACCACACATTCCAGTATACATTAATAACAATGTAGTGGAATACTCAAACACAGCTAAATATCTGGGCATGACCCTGGATGCTAAACTGCGTTAGAAAGCGCATGTAAAGAAAAAAAAAGATGAGCTGAACATGCGATACAGTAAAATATATTGGCTTATTGGGAGATACTCATCCCTGTCCAACTACAATAAATTACTGCTATACAAGCAAGTCTTGAAAGCAATATGGACCTACGGGCTCCAATTGTGGGCATGCCCATGCCAAACAAATTTACAAAAAAATTCAAGCCTTCCAAAATAAAGTACTAAGGAACGTAGTTAATGCACCTTGGTACATACGCAACGCTGATCTACATAGAGATCTAAATATTGAAATGGCTGAAGAAGAAGTTAAAAAAGTTGCCCAAAGGCACAGAAGTAGGCTTCTCAACCATGTTAACGTAGAACTTACAGAACTATTAAATACTGACAATAATAATCAGAAGATTGAGGCGGGTAAGACCCCTTGATCTATAAGAGTTAGCCAAGGCCAAGAGATTAGGTAATATCTTCAAACAAAAAAGTTTCGAAATCCGACAACCGGCGGATTCTTCTTCTGAATTTTTCAAATAATTTAAAAATAAATTGCCGATTAGTCGAACGATTAGGTGCAATCCCATTCGGGATGACGAAAGTCAGTCCCTTCCGGGAGATTTTTTAGAGTTTGTTCGAGTCCCTCACTATTGCAGAAGCGTCCCTCGCGTACTTGCTCTGCAATGCCTTTCAATGATTTTTACTTCCAGCGAACACCCAAACAAAACAAAAAAAAAATAAAAAAATATTTGGTATTTTCCGTTTTATGATGCTTGTAAAAGTATCTGGAAATGTTTATGGTCCTACTTAATTACTTTTTATTTTGTCATTTGTATTCTTCCTTTTTATGACCCTTGCAAAAGGATCTAGAAATATTTATGATCCTTTCTCCAATGCAGTTTGGAAACTGCCAAAGTTCGTAAACTTCGTTGCAAGAGTATCCCAGGCCTCTGGTGTTCTCGGCATCTAGGACTCAAATTGTGCTTTGTGTAAGTTAACACAGTTTACGTTGAACACAACACGCTAACATCGCTTCACATGTTTCAGCGATGGAATTAGCTTATATTACGATTATTCGCTGACGTTACGACGACAGCGATTGCAGCATAATCGCAATACGATTCCTCGTCATGATCAGACCCGCATTCCATCACGTACAACGGGATATCTAATAGCACCTGTGGGAACATGTCGCCGCTGGACGTTTCGCCTCTGTCAGCATTAGAATGGTATTTAAGATGTAGGTTTATATAAAATTTTGTTCAGTATGTTTGTTGGTAGAATCGCTGCCAGTTCGTTTTTAAAATAAAAAGGCTAAAGGAAATATAATTGGCGCCCGAACAGGGACAGGTATCGAAGTGCGTGAAGTAATAATAAATAGTTGCGGGATCGTGAGTAAGCCAGTGCCCTCAAAAAGTGACAGTGCTACCACGTAATCATATTGCCAGTGCTCTCAAGAAGTGACCGTGCAATATCTAAACAGCCAGCGCCCACAAGCAGTGCCAGTGCTACCGCGTACAAAAAGATACCTGTTCAGTGACATTGAACCCCAGACAAAATTCAGTGACCGCGTAATATAGTATTACCAGTGCCCTCAAGAAGTCACCGTGCAATATCTAAACAGCCAGCGCCCTCAAGCAGTGCCAGTGCTACCGCGTACAAAAAGATACCTGTTCAGTGACATTGAACCCCAGACAAAATTCAGTGACCGTATTTCCAGTGCCCTCAAGAAGTGACCGCGCAATATCTAAACAGTCAGTGCCCTCAAGCAGTGCCAGTGCTAAAGCGTACAGTGACATTGAACCCTAGTGTCACCGAACTCTGGACAAGTGCATCACATTGGTTATTGGTTATTCTGAGGAAACGAGGCCGCTAGTAGCCTCCGAAGTGGGACAAACGGGAGACACCACCACGAGACTGTCAGCCGCCCAGATGCCAACAACAATCCTAATGTAGGATAGATCTTGTGCTTTAAATATATAAGTCTAAAAACATAAAATTATATTGAATACGAACGATACTAATAAGGCAAAATCTTATCAAATATGAAACTATATCAACAAGAAGAAAATCATATCGAATACGAAACTATATTAATAAGAGATAAAATATATTGAATACGATATTATATTAATAAACTTAAATAAGAAACTAGAATTAGAATCTTAGAATTAGGATTAATCACATTGCCTAGCACTTCACACCAGGATATACCTCAACAAAATGTTAGAGGAACTCCAGAGCTAGACTCACTTATTTCCAATATTGTGTGTAGGATATTTGAGCAACAAGGACGAGATTTAGTTCAACATGCACTGAATCCTGGTGCTGATAGGATTTCAGGTGTAGATCAGACCATTGCCCTAGAACATAGGGCAAACCTCACTGATTTAGATAAAGTCCCTGATGTAGTCCGATGTTTAAGGGATTTTTCGGGAGATCCAGGGAAAAATAGCGTGGACCGGATCCTTCAAATCTATGATCCGATTAGGGGCACCCCGAAATATTACGGTATCTTGAGCGTCATCCGTAATAAAATTGTAGGGAGCGCTGATATAGCCCTTGAAAGTTACAACACGCCGCTAGGTTGGGATAGCATCTCCCGATGTCTGATGATGCATTACGCCCATAAGAGAGACTTGGGTACCTTAGAGTACCAAATGTCTTCATTGGTGCAGGGGAATAATTCGATTCAATCATTCTACCAAATGGTATACTCTCATGTAGGTACAGAATCCATGAACTTGTTAACAAATACCTATAGGGACAAGCGTTTTTACACGTTTGTCGGTGGACTCAAGGGTGACCTTCCTAAGCTTCTCGCGATAAGGGAACCAATAGATTTACAACAAGCACTTCACCTGTGCTTAAAATTGGAAAATCAAAATTTCAGGACAAGCTACGCACACATTGTTCACCACAATTCAAGGAGACCAAATATTCCACCAGTTCCAAAACCCCATCAGAACCAAAACACTTTACCTAGCTTCTATTCGACGCCTCCACAGAACCCATATTTGCAGCAGAGGCAACAATACCATAATAACACTAGATTCTCTAATCCTATCCCACCAAGGCAAAATTACTCCCAACTTAGTTCACCAAACTTACAATTCTGGAATAGTGCCCCACCTGGCAATTACCCTCCACCGAGACCGGGATACTCTAATAATATCAAAACAGAGCCTACGGGTCAAAGCACTCAGATGAGAACACAACCAAATCACTTCCAGCAAAGAGGCCAGACCCCAAGACCACAACAACATGCCCCTAGGCCACAATATGAGCACGAACAGGCTATGGCGTCAGAAGATGACAGATATGACGAAAGCCTAATTGATTACATGCAGGCACTAGATATATCGGAAGGAGACACACATGAAGGCGGTGAACCGATTTACGAAAGCAGCAATCTGAATTTTTTAGATTAGAATCCTCTTCGTTACCATACTTCAAGTGTGAAACGAAGAGTGGCGGAAAATACAAATTCTTAATAGATACGGGCTCCAGCCGAAACTACATACAACCTGAAATAGTACCAAAACCAACCCCAAACGAGAACTCTTTTTATGCTAAATCAGTAGCAGGTGATGTAAAAACTAGTCACCACACCCTACTCAATCTTAAGGGTATCAATCTGAAAAGATATCAATCTGAAATTCTTCTAAAGAGGATCTAAACTATAGGTCCAACTGAGAGCAGAAACGGTACATTTGCCTACAAGCTGTTTTTCCTGCATAGGAATTCCTAAGTATTAGTGCCTGTACAAATCAAAGGAGCGCCATTGCTGCCGAACGCATACTTAGGAAATCCTATGCCAAAAACCAATTAAATACAGTGAAGTCTCACTTATATGAACTCTCAGTTATATGAATTATTCCAATATATGAACCACAGAATTTTTGTACTGGAATTCAGTTATATGAACTGATACTCTTATAAATGTACTGCAGTGTCATATAAGTGAATTTGTGTTGAAATTTTTCTGAAGTAAAAACAGTTATTTTGTCTACAGATTTTTTTATGTTTTATTTTACTTATTTGTATTTGGACGTGCAAGTCAGTTCGTGCTCATTTTCGAAGAAGCAACATCGGTTCCAGCAACATCCAGAGGATAAAACAACAAAAAGAGTTCAGCTTGGGGAGGCAATGAAAGCTCTTAACACACTGATGGATTGGGCTTCAGAAAATGAGCGTCCTTACGAAGAACTACTGATGCTGAGAAAAATGCGTGAAGGAGCTATTGAACTTGGATTTAAAAAAACTGCTCGAACAAAAATATACAACTACTTCAAACGAGTTTAGCTCAACAAAATTAAAACGAATTATTTTCTGTATTGTAATATGTAATTTAATTTCATTACATTAACCGTTTCAATAAATTATATTTTTTGCTACATAGTTCCAATATATGAACTTTTCGGTTATATGAACTAGCCCAACAATCATTAGTTCATATAAGTGAGACTTCACTGTATGAATAAAATGTCCATTTTTTCTGTTCCTTAGTAACATCAACACTGTTCAGTCTTATTACCACAGAATTCCTAGTCATATTTTGATTTTGTTATTTATATGGAACTTCTAGCGTGAAAATTTATACAGACCACCAGCCCTTGACTTATGCTTTAAGCATTAAGAATAACAATTCCAAAATGAAACGCTGGAAAGCGATTCTTGAGGAATATAATTACGAGCTGAAATACAAGCCAGGAAAAAGTAATATAGTGGCAGATGCTCTGTCCCGTCCTCCACAATTTTCTCAAGTAAATCTGATTGCCACCCAACATAGCGCCGAGTCCTCTTTCCAAGAGCTGATCATAAGCGTCGAGGTACCCATCAACGTTTTTAAAAATCAAATACTCCTGCAGACGGGTACAATGTCAGACCACAAATTTCAAATAGTTCTCCCAACGTATCATCGGCAAACGGTAACAGAAATCGAATATACCCCAGAGATTTTAAAGAAATTCCTCAACCCATCAGTCGTAAATGCCATTAGAACTGAAGAGCAAATTATGGGTATGATACAAGATATTTATCCCAGCAACTTCAATAGTTATAAAATAAGGTTCACACAAATACAAGTAGAATATATTCTGAACGAACAAGAACAAGAAACCATTATGATAGAAACCCACAATCGCGCTCACAGGAACGCGAAAGAAAATAGACTCCAAATTCTTGAAAAATGCTATTTCCCTTCTATGGCCCAAAAAATTAACGGATTCACGAAAACCTGTTCCATATATAAACAAAACAAGTATGATCGAAACCCTGAAAAGCCCCAGTTTCAACCAACCCCTATCCCCGTATATCCTGGACTAATTGTGCATATAGACATTTATTTTACTGACGGAAAAATAATCCTAATAATAATCCTAGACAAGTTCTCTAAGTATGCACTAACGAAAATTCTAAAGTCCAGAGCTGCCGAAGACATAAAACAACCACTTAGGGAAATCATATTGGCCTTTGGGGTACCAGAAATAATAGTAATGGACAATGAGAAATCTTTCAGTTCAAGATCTATTTCACTTATGTTAGAAAACCTTTTCAAAATTAAAGTATTTAAGGTCCCTCCTTACACAAGTTAAGCTAACGGACAGGTGGAACGATTTCATTCCACGCTCTCCGAATTAATGCGTTGTGTTAAAGCCAAGTAAATTCACAGCACTTTTTCAGAACTACTGGATATGTCGATTTATGAGTATAATAGGTCGATTCACTCTACGACAAAAAGAAAACCTATAGAGGTTTTTTTTCTGAAAAAAACAAACTAAATAACGCCGAGCAAATCGACTCGGAAAAAAAAGAAATTACAAGAAGAATTAAATGTAAACAGGGCGCAGATGTAGATTATCATAATAAGAGAAGATTACCCCTGAAAAATTATTCTGTTGGAGATAAAACTTACGTTAAAATAAATAAGCGAATAGGTAATAAACTCTCACCATGATATAAAAAAGAAATAGTAGGTGAAAATAGAAATACTAGTGTTATAACAAAATCAGGAAAAGAAATACACAAAAGCCTTATAAAACGTTAATTTCCCCAACAGGTTGTTACTGCCTCTGTCCATAGCGGATATTCAGATCTTGGACTACTCGAATTCGAATCTGGTCACTCTGAGTCTAGGTGTGTCAATATTGCAGACTGGTATGTTCAACCTTATACACGTCATAGATCTGAAATTGTATTCCAAAGTTATAGAAGACATCAGTTTTATCATTCGCTATCGCATGAGCTACCCACTATATCCTCTATTATCCCATGAAATCTCCAACCTTCAGAATCTCCTCATCCGACTTAGGCCAAAACCAAGGCAACAGAGATCATTAAACTTTATCGGCAGTGCGTGGAAATGGATAGCCGGTAATCTAGACCACGCAGATTTTCAAATAATCAAGAATGAATAACCTCTTAATAAATAATGACAGGCAAATAGTTATTAATAAATTAACGAACGAAAGAATGAACGAAATTACAAATATTACGAGCAGTATTGTTACAGCAATTAAAAAGAGTTCAAGCCTAAAAGACGAATATTGAAAGGATATAATGAAAGAAAAACTAACCAATATTAACTATGTCTTACACTGGGCGAAAGCAAGTGTTGTAAATTCATTTATTTTATCGAATTCAGAAATAAACTTAGCAAAAGAAACCTTTGAAAAGAACGACATACCATACTTAAATTTAGAGGAGGCATTCGAATTTGCAGATGTCAAAATAGCTACCAATATGTCAACTTTACTTTATATTATTGGTATACCCGTTACCCAATCAAAATCATGTCGAAATGTAATGATTAAACCCATTAAAAGAAATAATATTGTAACAAAAATATCCTTTAACTATATATTACAATGTAATAATCAGATATACGGTATCAAGGAAAAATGTAAAACATATAATAACCTAACTTTTTGTAAGCGTAACCAAATCGTAGATATAAGCGGAAACGAACGTATCCCAAATCTATTAAGGAGTCGACAAGCGAATTGTACCGAGATCAATTACCAACACACACCCAGCGTAGAAGAAATACTTCCTGGAACTATACTTCTAAACAAATTCAAAAGACAACCTACACTTGTTAACCAACTCCAGTTTCATCATCATCATAATAGTAATAACTGTAGTCGTGGTCACAATAATGTTCAAGAAGAAAAGACAAATCAATATTACAGCCAATCTAAATCCAATACCAACAACACCAATACCTATGACTCGATCGGTGGACAAAGAAGCACCTGAGATCCATACCGAAAATCCTGCAAGATTACCGAAACAGCCGCCAACACTCAAGCCAACCAGGATCAGCCAGATACCCTTCTTCTAAAGCTCAAACGAGGACGTTTGAAACTAAAGGCGGAGGAGTTAACACAGTTTACGTTGAAGAAAGCACGCTAACATCGCTTCACATGTTTCGGCGATGGAATTTGCTGATATTACGATTACTCGTTGACGTTACGACAACAACGCTGCCAGTTCGGTTTTTGAAATAACATTTTTTTTTTTTAAATAAAAAGGCTAAAGGAAATTTAATTTGTACATTGAATTAGGTAATGAAATAATTTTCCTGAAGATATTTATCAGCGAGCATCCAGATTGCATCCAGAATATCTGGAATGATGGACGAGACCGTTGACCAAGGAATGCGGAACGGATATTGCAGGGACCGAAAATGTTCCCCGGTAGCTAGGTATCTTACAATCAACACATAAGCCGCTCAGCCGCTGAAATGATCGCACTCATATTTGTTTGTGACTTTTGGATATGCGGGGTCACTAAAGCAAGACGATCATCGAATTGTTTGGAATACATACTCAAACAATTGCGATACAATTGTGGCTCCTCAGTTCTTTTGGTCGGGCAACCCTAATATCCTTCGTGTAAACACGTTATGTGGCAATTCATCCTCACTGATCTCAAATACGTACACGGCCAAAACAATCGCAATTGCATCTTTTTGTGCCATTTCATTTTTTGTTGTTCTATTATAACGTGCATCTCAATCAAGACTTCACCATCGAATGAAAAAAAAAAACTATTTCTAATTTGTCTGACAATGCCTGCAAACGGATCTGCAAATATTTTGTGAGCAACCATCTGCCCACCGTGTGAACTGTAGGTGTTAAACACCAAATTTTCCGTTAATAAAATTTGAGTCTTTATTGTTTGAGTTCTTAATTCCAACTGAAGTATCGAAGATCGCTGCTATGCACACGAAGGGTCCCATGCTTATCTTTCGCGTCAGCATAATTCGCGACGTTCGCAGAGGATGTTTATTTAGATATCATATTACCCTTTGGGTCGACGTTGAACACTTGAACAAACATACTCCGCAACAAAGTATATGACAAAGGAATATTGATGACCACCCATCGTTATGCATAACACCTCCCTTCATAAAAATAAACAATATGTTTATAAAATTATTGTTTATAATCTATAAAATACAATATTGCATAACAAAAATATGCACGACATTTACACATTATATATTCATCAATCTAATTCAGTTTCCATTAATTTTCTTCTTCTATATCGAAATTATTAACTTTAAAAACGTTGGAATTAGGTCTTTTTATAACCGTTCTCCTTTTCTCATTATCATAGTAATGAACAATTTTTTCTTTTTCTTTAATAGGGTTTCTTATTTTCTTATTAAAACAATTTCGGAAAATAGTTATCCCATTTCCTTTTATTAATTTCAGAGTAAAGTAAGTTATGATTGCAATAATAAGTATTCCACTTATTCCTAACACTGCACCTTGAGCGTGAGGTGGTATATTTCTTAATTTTCTAGTAATATAACTTTCTTGATTTCTTATTTCAATTGTTAAATCTTGCAATTCCTTTAGATTTTGAAGTCTTATTTTAGGCATATTAATGTTCTCTTCGTTTATATCATTTAATTTTATATTTAAGCAACAATCCTCTGGAGCGAAACGGTATATATCTTTATTTTCAATTAATAACTCCGAGTCATGTGTTACAATTCTTGATTCAATTGTTTCAAAAGTACAATTTGCGTTTAAATTTAAAATGCCAATATTATTAATAAGACCTTCTTCATTATCTTCTTCTTTTCTGCATTTACATTTATATTTAGTTTCTTCGCTTAACGTATATAAATATTTGTTATCCGAAATTTTGTGAAATATTTCAACATGATTTATTATCTGTTTAAAATTACAATTATTATCTCTTCTGTTCATAAAAATCGTTAGCTCACAATCATTACTAGCAATACTGTTTTTAAATTCTAGTTGATTACATATATAATGATTTTCAAGTTTCTTACAATCGTTCATTAAATTTTTACTTAAGAAATACTCATCTTTATGTTCTTTTATTATAAAGTAATTCATTTTTTGTTCGATAACGTACATCATTCCATTGATTTTATAAGGTGTATTAATCATTTCATAAACTTCTGATTTTGTGCTCTCAACTACTGGTACTGATAAAACAACTACAAGTCTATTATCCTTTATATAGTATACAAGATTGACTTCCTGTATTATGTTATTATATGCTTCTAGGCTTGGGGTATATAACATTTCCTCTTCTTTGTCGCTATTCTTTAGTAACTCTATAAACTTTTTTGGTTCTATTATTATTGGATGTATGACTTTGTCCTTCAAAAATAAAATTGCTTCAATAATCTGATCGATAATCATTTCTGTATGGTTTATAAGGAAATAAATTTTAAGTTTCAATTCAATGAAATATTCTCTTATAATAGTGCTTTTTCTTTGTTTGTTCATGGTACCTATCAATTTTTCTAATTCATTATTCATTTTAGAAGTTAGGTTACCCAAATCCAAATATGCTTCTTTCATTATTTGATTCTGTTTGTTAAGACTATCAATTATTTTTATTTCTTCTTGTTGACTTTTATGGATAAATTCACTGTTCTCTTTCGTTGTTATAATTGCTTCTTCGTAATACTTAGCATCTTCACTATCTAGAGTTCCGAATAACAGTTTAAATCCTGAGCCAACTATATTTATAAGACCTCTTTTAAATCGTCTTTCAACTCCTAATAACTGGTATATAATTCGTACACTTTTCTTTAATTCTAAAATTTCTAGTTTGGTTTTTCTTATAAATTCCACGCATTCAGGAATTTCCAATATGCAATCTTCGTTCATATTGAGTATGAAACGAGAAATTACATATGTTTGCTCTTCAATTTGATTTAGATCAATATTTGTGATTATGGAGACTTTTCCCGTTATTTGCCGTAGTTCTCCGATGTTCTTGTAGTATATACCGTTGGTTGGTATATTTTCCCATTGTATAGACCTAACGTAGTTTATTAATGTGATTCTGTGAATAATATTATTTGTTAAATAGTTTAATTTTCCTTTTATTATATTTCATAGGTCTATTGTTACGTTTAATTATGACACAATCGTCTAGAACCTTAATAATTTTGTAAGGACCTACATATTTTTCTGCAGACTTGTCCCTTTTATCGTTTTCTATTAAAACTTTATCATTAACCTTATATTCTTTTATCCTAGAACCTAATCTCTTATCGTATCTTAATTTAGCTTTTTCTCTCATATTCAACATATTCCTTTTTACATCAACCTCTAGTCTAATAAGTTTCAACTGCAATTCCTGTACATAATCACTATAAGTTCTCATTTTTAAACTCGATTCAGATGGTACATTTGCTTTTCTTCCAAATATTGATTCATGTGGAGTAAATCCAGTGCTACTATGAACTGTCGTGTTGTGACAAAACGCAGCATACCTAAATAATTTAGCATATTCTGGTTTTGATTTGTCTTTTATCATTAATCGTAAATATTCTCCCAATCTAGCATGCGATCTTTCAGCAGATCCATTTGCTTGTGGATAAGCATTGCTGGTTCTTAAATGTTTAATTCGGAATAATTTACATAATTCTTTCATTAAATCGTTTACGAATTCTCCTCCATTGTCAGTTAAGATAAATTTTGGAATACCAAAATAAAGTATCCAATTGTCGGTAAAAGCTCTTGCGACTGTTTCGCATTTTTTATCATTAATTGGAATATAACTAATGTACTTACTCAAGTCATCTTGAATAGTTAGACTATAAATCGTTTTATTCCCTTCCTTATAAGGACCTGTCAGATCCATTGATACCTTTTCTAAACTGTGATCTACGCTTGATACAATTTTCATGGGATTTTTTCCTGGATGCCTATTTATTTTCTGCTTCTGACATTCTGGACATTTGTTAACAAACTCAATTACGTCACTATTTAAACCCTTCCAATAATATTTTTCCCTGATTCTGGAAATCGTGGCTTTTTGTCCTCCATGCCCCCCAATCAAACCATCATGATTCTCCTTGATGATTCGTTGCTGATCATTTCTATCATTGATAACTTCGACATCCGTTTCAGATTCATTTTCTGAGACCTCCTCGTCTTCAATTTCATTCGTAATCGTATTTTGGTTGCTAGTATGACTCGTACTAGGTAGATTCCTACATTCTTTATCATAAATGTTTCTCAACAGAGTTTCATTCTCTTCTTCTTCATCATAGAAATCACTACCAAAAATATCTTTTATATTTCTTCGAACTTCTGTGTCGACAGTGTTGGCTTCTATAGGGTATACGTTCCTACTTAGTTCGTCAGCTACTACGTTATCTACACCTTTCTTATATTTTATCTCGTACTCATACTCCTCTAATTTCAATCGCCATCTAATCAGACGAGAACCTGGATCCTTAACATTGAATAACCAAGTCAATGGTCTGTGATCAGTTTTTATAATAAATTTCTGCCCGTATAAATATGATCTAAGTTGTTGTATTGCCCAAACGATAGCTAGACATTCCTTTTCCGTTGTGCTGTAATTAATTTCTGCTTTATTTAATGTTCTACTCACGAAGTGTATTGGTAATTCTTTACCTAAATGTTCCTGAGATAGAACTGCGCCTATTCCTAAATTACTAGCGTCCGTCGTTATAACGAATGGTTTATCGTACTTGGGATATTGTAATAGAGTAAATTCTTTCAGTAACCTTTTTAATTCGTTGAAGCTTTGAGATTGTTCTTCTCTCCATACAAACTCGATATTTTTCTTTAATAGCTTAAATAAAGGTGAAGCAACAATGCTGAAATTTCGTATAAATTTCCTATAATAACCTATCATTCCTAAAAAACTTTTTATTTCCTTTGGATTCTTAGGCTCTTGTAACTTGTCAATTGATTTGACCTTTTCTACATTAGGGAGTAAACCTTTACTTGTAATGAGATGTCCTAAATACTCGACTTCCTCCTTTAGAAATTCGGACTTGTCGATTTGTATCTTTAAATTAGCTTTTTTCAGTCTATTGAATACGTTTTTAAGTCTTTCATTGTGTTCCTGTAAACTACTACCATATACTACTATATCGTCTATATAAACAAAACATTGTTTACCTAATAGATCTGATAAAACAGTATTCATCATTCTTTGGAAGCAAGACGGGGCATTTTTGAGACCAAAAGGCATCCGAGTATATTCGAAATGACCGTAAGGTGTCGAAAATGCAGTCTTTTCCATACTATCTTCGCTGAGTGGTATTTGGTGAAATCCAGATTTCAAATCAAGGGTAGTAAAATACTTCGCAGCTCCTAGCTGATCTAGTATTTCATTTATGTTCGGAATCGGATAACAATCTGAGATTGTAACATCATTTAGTTTCCTAAAATCAATGACCATTCTCCACTTGGGTTTGCCACTAGCATCTACCTTCTTCGGTACAACCCATAGGGGACTAGACCACGGTGATTGGCTGTGTCTTATGATTCCTTCTTCTAATAGTTTCTTAATTTGCATATTCACCTCCTCCTCATGTACCTTTGGGTACCTATACGTTTTCGCATTTATTGGTATATCATTTATAGTGCGTATATGATGTTTGATGACTGACGTTTCTGTCAGCTTTTCCTCTTCTAATCCGAAAATATTAACATTTTCCTTTATTAATTCACTAAGCGCTTTTAATTCAAATTCATTTTTGATGTGGTCAACTCTCAGTTGGTTCCATAATTTATTGAACTTTTCAATACTTTCAAATGCTTTATTTGAGGTAACGTTTCGTTGATTTTTATATGATTGATTTTTTGTCATACATCCTTGACATTTTACTAAACTAGTATGTCTCGGGTGACAATTATCAATTAAATCTTGTTTACATTCAGTACTTTGGTTCTTTCCTATTTTATTAGAAACGGTAAGAGCTCTATTTTCCTGAAGTTTATCTTCATCCTCATTGAAAACCAAAACCATTATAATTTTATCATTATACATGATTTTCCGCTTTAAATTTATACAGAATTCTGATTCCTTTAAGAAATCAATTCCAAGAATTCCATCGTAATGACCTATAACATCATCCGTTACTACATGAAAATATATGTCAATCAAAAATATGTCGCTGTTTTCCTTATCTTCATACTCTGCTGTAATATTCGTACTGCCTATGCTGCATCTATTGGACTTACCAATACCTTTAAAATTCATTGTGTCTTCAAAGTTTACGTCATTTTCAAATATACATTTCGTTTTTATTAGGCTAATGCAAGCACCTGTATCCACTAAAAATTTAAAATTTTTATTATTATATCTCAAATTTACATGAGGGCTTTCATTATAACTGGAGACAATGCCCTCGTTCATTGCTCCTTTTGTCGAAAATTTATATTTTTCCTTGTGCTATTGTTCGAATCTTTTTTTGTTTCTTTTCTATCTTCATTATTTACTTTTGTATTGTAACCTTTAGGATCCGAGTATTTATTCCTATTTTGGCTACCTTGATTTTCTCTTCGATCTACTTGTTGTCTTTTAGGTAATCTGCAATCCCTACTAATATGACCAAGTTTATTACAATTATAACATTTTATTGCGTTATAATTAATTTTTATTAGGTTCTTTGCAGTGTACTCTCGGTTGTTATAACCGTATGTTGCTCTTTTCCCTATCAACCTAGTTTCTTCCTGTATGGCTAAAGACGAAGCCTCGGCTAGTGATGATGGTCTTTGGCTATTAGCAAATGTTCCTATTTCCTCTTTTAAGCCATTAACAAATGCGTTTAGAACATCTTTTTCTATCATATATAGTTGTCCGTCAAACAACCTATCGTTTTCATTATTTAGAAATATATCTTGAATACGTCGTCTTTGAAGAGTTTCGACTCTTTGAATATACTGTATGACCGTTTCGTTCTTGCCTTGTTGCAAGCGGGTCATTTCTAAATGCAGTTGCATGGGGGAATATATCTCCTTGAACATTCGGTTCAATTCGATTTTCAATTCCATCCACGAATTAAGTTTCTTGTTCATTAGTATTGTTTCAGCATTTCCCGAAATCTTACTTTTTATGAACGGTAAAAGACAAATCTTTTGTCCAGCCGTTGCTAAGGACATGGCATTGTCAATATTTGTTACAAAATGATGGAGTTTATTTGGATCACTATCAAACGGCGTTATTAATTTGCAAAGCAAGTCTAAGCTCATTTGTGGTACACTAGTTTCCATAATTTCCCTTCCATGA
The DNA here is from genome assembly GCA_963082955.1 of Cheilosia grossa. Lineage (NCBI taxonomy): Eukaryota > Metazoa > Arthropoda > Insecta > Diptera > Syrphidae > Cheilosia > Cheilosia grossa. The sequence goes on along the minus strand of OY720144.1, from coordinate 41,628,759 downwards.
TTATTTACAGTTACGTTATGCGTATCGTCTATTGATAATGTTTTAATATTATCGTCAATATTAAGTGTTTTCTTTTTCGGAATTGTTCCTGTTGTATTTAAATTCCTATTTCTATTAATTTCATCTCCTAATTTATCCATACATTTATCGTTTTGTTTGTGCATCCTACTAGTTTCAATCTCATAGTCCCTAAGTTTCTTAATAGTTTGTTCTACTGATGGTAGTTGTTCATTATTTTCACATTCCTCTTCTAATACGTGTAAAAATAATCGTCTACGATAAGTTCTATTCTCATAATACACTAAGTAATCTTCCTCAACATCGTCTACACTAATTCGGTAGTTATCTAGTATCTGTAATAATGAAAGTTCTGTTACTTTTCCACTTTTACTTCCAATACACTTAAACACTTTACATAATGTTTGTTCATCGAACTGGAATTCACTTATATCCGTCAATACGGTTGCCATTGTAATATTTTATTTAATTATTATTTGTATTCGATATATAATATACTTAAATGCACATAACTTAACGCATAGCTTACAGTATTATATTGTTCAATTGGAGATTCCGCATCCTGTCTTCTGATCGTATTCGTCTTAGAGATGATTAGTAATAGAGTAAACGTTGTAAATACTTTTAGGCACTTTATTTTCAGTCAACGTTGTAAATATTTTTAGGCACTTTATTTTCAGTCAACGTTGTAAATATTATAAAACCACATTTCGAGTTTTTTCGACTATCTTTATGTAGCGATAGTATGTTACTTGGCGTTTTTTTTTTTTTTTTCTCTTTTTCGAATTACTGACATAAAAGAGAGTATTTTACTTTTATGTCTCGAAATTTTGTTTGTATTCTACCGTTTTCGAATTATTAACGTAAAAGAGAGTATTTTACTTTTACGTCTCGAATATTTTTTATTCTACCGTTTTTCGAATTATTAACGTAAAAGAGAGTACATATTTTACTTTTACGTCTCGAATATTTTTTGTTCTACCGTTTTTCGAATTATTAACGTAAAAGAGAGTATTTTACTTTTACGTCTCGAATATTTTTTATTCTACCGTTTTTCGAATTATTAACGTAAAAGAGAGTATTTTACTTTTACGTCTCGAATATTTTTTATTCTACCGTTTTTCGAATTATTAACGTAAAAGAGAGTATTTTACTTTTACGTCTCGAATATTTTTTATTCTACCGCTGCCACCAATTGTTAAACACCAAATTTTCCGTTAATAAAATTTGAGTCTTTATTGTTTGAGTTCTTAATTCCAACTGAAGTATCGAAGATCGCTGCTATGCACACGAAGGGTCCCATGCTTATCTTTCGCGTCAGCATAATTCGCGACGTTCGCAGAGGATGTTTATTTAGATATCATATTACCCTTTGGGTCGACGTTGAACACTTGAACAAACATACTCCGCAACAAAGTATATGACAAAGGAATATTGATGACCACCCATCGTTATGCATAACATAGGCATGCAAATGAAATTGTTAGAGTTTGGGGTAATACCTGGCAACTGTGTTAACTGGCAATTTGGTATTGTAAAGTAGTTTGCTATTGTCTGATCATTTGCAGCTCATTGCTATATCATTTATAGACCTGACAATATTGGCAGATCTGGCAATCGTGTGAACATAGCTTAACACTATTTATTGCACTCTTTCTCACAGCTTGTGTAAAATGAAACTTGCTGTACTTCAAAGTCCTAATAAATATTGTCTCCAGAGGTTTCACTTTGAGTTTGGAAAAATAGATTCTATAGTCTCACTTAGTTTTAAATCATAACGAACTTTAACGCATTATTTATATCTATTCTTGTGCGAACTTCAACCATCTGCTTACATAACTGTCCACTAAACATGTACTCAAGTTCTTTTCCTAGTCAGTCAATATTAAAGACTCCTACAATGAATATGTCATTAGGACTTGGTGATCTATATAATGTTAGGAACACTGTTTGGTTATTGTCAATTGTCACTTCCACTAGTTATATCCATAAACTAAAATCTATTTGCACTTTCTTTAATAATTTATACGTATAACTATCTTTTTGAAGTTGTTGGACAACTAATTGTATTAAATGATGTTATATTTCTGTTGCCACGAGCATAAACAGCTAAAGTCGAGTTAAGACGAAATGAGTTTTTGATACAATTAGATTCAGCATGCCCAAATCTTCAAGATTCGTTTTTTCCAGCTTTTTATCTTCAAAATTGGAATTTTAATGCCGACGACTTTTAATAGATAGTTTAGAACCATTTGTCATTTTAAGCTTTTTAGCAAAACGTTAATATGCTCTCCTGAAAAATTATCAAATTCGACTTTAGCGGTTTTTCCTTGTTGCAACAGATTTATTTCTCCATCCTTTATTTCGTGTTCGTATTGTTACATTTGGGCTGGGATTCGAAAATATAAAACACTATTCTGTTAAATTCTTCTAGTAAAATCACTTTTATTACACTTTTATGGATTACTCACTAATTAAGTACCAGAACAATATTACTTAAACAATTCCTCAACGATTCAAACCAATCACTTATTTCACTCTATTATATATATATAGTTGGCGCAACAGGTCTGTAGAGACCCAAGGCCTAGCTTCTCACAACCATTCGTTTTGTGTGAGTTTCATTTTTGGAACGAATGGAAGGGATCTACAATTTTATGCCGATTCCAAACGGCTAATTGAGAAGCTCTTAAGACAGTTATACTCTCGGATGTTTGTCAGACGTTCGCGAGAGGCGGCGCAGTGGAAAAAACCCTAAGTTGGAATTTGGGTTTTTGCGGGATTCGAACCTGAGTCCCTCGCTTAGTAGTCCAACACACTAACCACTAAGCCACTGCGCCTGCTATTTCACTCTATTACTCTGCACTTATTTATCTTCACAACCGATTACTATCTCGAACTTTAACCAATCACTGATAAAAATCAACTGTCCCCCTGTCCTACAACCTTTCCTTTTATATCTGCTCTGCCATCTCTTCGAGAACTTTCTAGCTAACTCCAATTGGTTCTACAATTGGCTCACATGCTTTTTCCCCTTTTCAGCAATTGATATATTCCCAGTTAATTTAGTTTAGTGGTGAATTGACAGATTCCAATCTCCAATTGGAAGTGGAACTTGTTTGGTGAATAATGGGGGTTGTTTGCATTTCACCATTTTAGTTTGTATTCATTTCACCACGATTCATTCCACGCCACAGTATCTTAGATGCGTTTCCGTTAATATTATCATATCAAATCTATTTTCATATATTAAATTACTTAATTTCTAAAAGTTGTTCATTAGCCATTGAATGCTTCAAAAATGCCAAGATATAGCGATTTCATGCCTATCACCGATTTTTAGGAGCTCTTTACGCGGTCATGAAATCTTGAAAGATTTCAGACCAATCAGTCTGACCTCCTTTGTTCTGAAGACTCTCGAGCGACTTCTAGACAACCATCTGCGTGGTACAATAGAAATATCAATTTCCAAGGCACAGCACGCCTACCTTAAAGGAAAATCGACAGAAATGGCTCTTCATGAAATAGTGCGAACCATCCAAAAGTCAATGCGTTGCAAAGAATACACTCTAGCAAACTTTCTAGACATAGAAGGGGCTTTCAATGATGTACATACTGAATACTCGTAACTTTAGACAGAGAAAGAGGTCGGATATGTGGACGATTTTGTGATACTGGTGTCAGGGAAGTTTCCTTCCGTAATTAGTGGAATTATAAAAACGCTCTAGGGAAGGTTAGTACATGGTCCAGGAGGTGTGGTCTTGGTGTCAACCCGAGCAAAACCGAACTGATGCTTTTCACCACTAAAACCAAAATACCCGACATCACACTTCCTCGCCTAAACGGCCACCAGCTATCCTTATCCACCAGTGCTAGGTATCTAGGAGTGATCCTGGATCCCAAGCTCAACTGCAAACTGAACATCGAACAACGGGTAAAGAAAGCATGCATAGCTTTTTATGCCTGCAATGCAGTCCTTAGCTACGGGTCAATAGTTTGGTGGCCGGCTCTAAGAAAAGCTTACAATATAATCAAACTAAACAAAGTATTTACGGCATGCACACCGTCAGACGCCCTTACAGTTCTTCTGCATCTGTTACCTTTAGACCTTCACATTAAAAACATCACAGCACATAGCGCGATCAGACTCAGAGAGTCGGGGAGCTGGTCTGCGAGACTCTACGGCCATAGTAACATTTTGTTTTCTGTATCAAGAGAACTCATACCACCCTCAACGGACTATATAACTCCCAAAATGCTTTTCACTAAACGTTTTAAAGTAGAATTCCCTTCAGTGTCCAACTTACTCTCTAGCCGATAACATCGAACCTCAGTGTATTGTGTGATTTTTCTTCTTATTCCCAGACCTCCGTTCACAAGGCAACTCAAAAAATCCTGGATTTATTATATCCCTTAGTCCATTCCTTCTCAAATAAGCGGTTGATAGTATCAGCAAAGATTATGAAAATATAAGCCAACTTCGTGACGGTAGTTTATTAATTTTTGTGAAATCACAAAGAACAGCAGACCTTTCCCTTAAAGCTAAAGACCTTGCTGGTGTGTGCCCAGTAATAGTAAAACTGCACGATCGCCTTAACCAACCGAAAGGAATAGCGTCCGTACCATGCCTAATAAACGTCGCTTAAACAGACGTTTATTGTTACCGAAATTAAATCCCAAGGTGTGACGGAAACTTATTTAATTCGTAAAAAAATGAGACGATGGAAAGCAACGAGCAACAGGTCTCCTGCTCTTCACATAACAGTTGATATCGGTTTTTACACTGCCAAAATAACCGAATACATACCAAACCCCATGTGTTGCCGTTATTGTCAACTACTTGGCCGCACAATCAAGCCACCACATACACCAGAACCATGCACTAGGGTAGGGTTTCCATAAAGCAAATTAAAAAAAAGAGAACATTTTCAATTCACCTCGATCCAATCCATGGCCCACCTACCTCCGCTTCCTCCAAACTCACAAATAAAAAATTTCAAGCAACATTTCTTTAATAAATTATTGATTTATTAACACAGTCAGTTTCTGTTATAAATGTAGGTACACTTGTTACTAAAAAAATAAATATATTAGGTACTTCAGTTAATTTTTCGGAATCTTGTATATAATTCCAAGGAACATCAATTAATAAAACACAAAGGATTTCATTCGAAAAAATAATAAACATGAAAACTTTTAAAAATTATCCCTCTTCCTCGTCTGATGTTTCATATTTAACAGAACTTCGTATCTGCGATAAAAATTTCTTTTCATTTAAAAATTTATTATGAAACTGTTAAAAGTTTAAATCTTTTAGATTATAAGCTACTAGCAAAATTGATTTAATGCTTCCAACTTTTAAACGGTTCCTTTCCTTGGTCCAATGAGAACCCATCATAGAAAAAATTCTCTCAACGTTAACATTTTGTCCCGGTATACAAAAGTAAAATTGACAAATTTTCAATATTTCTGAATAAAATTCATCATTATTTGAAGAACGAAAAAAATGAATCCATTTTTCAACACAACTTTTTTTCTTAAAATCTTCAGAACGTAGCTCACGCTCTAAAAAGTTTTTAAGGTTGCAAATTTGGTCGAAAAGTTTAGCATCGTCTATTGCAACATTTTTTGAAATTAAATATTGGCAGCAATTTTCTACATCTGTCCATACTGTTTTTTCTTCCAATTGCATCCAATGAAAACATTTGAATTCTTTAAATTGATCTGTCCATTTTTCAATATATTCGAAACATTTCTTATAACAAATGAAACATTCTTTCTTGAAGCATTCTACTTCACTTTCAAAACCGTTTTTTGTTAAAGTGTAAAGAATAGATTTAGTACTCAAAGGCAGAAAAGACTGATCATATCTATTTTTTAAATTTATTTGTAGGGAATCTAAAATCGTTGAAATTTCTAAAAGTGAATTTTTTTCTTTTTCCATCTCTTTAGCTTTTTCAGTGAACAAAAAAGCAAGAGAATGCACAAAACATAAAAACGCTTCAGATAAATTTGATTCAAAAACCTTTTTCAAAAGAGCGGGACAATTTTCATTAGATAAAAAATATGATTTTAAAGCCGGATATACTTGCACGATCCTATTAATAGCGGGAAATAAAGATAGCCATCTAGTGGTACAATGCCGAAGCAAATCCTTGTATTCAACTTCAAGCGAAGCACAAAATTCTTTCAAGTTTTCTGCTCTTATTGTGTATATCGCGAAATAATTATATATTTTGATAACAGTTATTTCAATGTCAATTGAAAATGTGTCGAAGCCATGTTTAGCTGCATTTGATATTATGTGAACAGGACAACCGATGCCAATTAAATCTCTCTGCATTCCAGCCTTAAGTCTAGAAAATACGTTTTTCACTCCTGCTCTTTTTAAGCCCCCAAAATTTGTATTGCAATTATCCGCACTGAATGCAATACACTTTTTATCTATATCTAACTTTTTTAAGGAACCCAAGATAAAATTTGAAATTGTCTCTGAATTTTCATTTGACAATTTATCCAAATGAATTAGTTTGGTTTCGATGCCGGTTTTTTTGTTGAAATATTGCACCAATACAGGAAAAATTTTTATGTTACCATGATTGCTTCCATCTGTTGACACTGATAAGAATGGCGTTTCGGCGATAGCATGCAAAACACTTTCCATGCAAAATGGGGCTATGATATGTTTTTGTATTGCCCTGGTTTTTGTGTGAGCTGATGAAATGCGTTTGGCTACATCGGAATCATTAAACAATTCTTTAAATAATTTACTTGAACAATCTGTTGACAGGAAACTGTAATGATGCTTGAGAGCATGAAAAGCTAATGTTCCCTCGGCAGCAGCAACTTTGTCCTCGAGTTCGGTATTTCTTGGAACAAATAATGAAGGAAGTTTTGTGGACATTTCACCTGCTTGCACTGCACTTTTATGTTTTTTTGATGATAAATGTTGTTCCAAATCATAACGCCCTTTGTTGGCTACGGAAACTTTCGTTTTGCAAATAGTGCAAAATGCTTCATGTTTTTGGTAGTTTTCTTTTGCCGTGAATTCTTTGAAGTGCTTTTGAAGCTCTTGGTTAAATATACACTTTCGTTTGCTCATCACCTGTTAATTTAATTGTATTTGATTTGAAAAGCTACTTCAATAATTATATTTTTCACAAATAAACTTACGAATTAATTGTTTTCACAGAGGACAAGAACGATACACCACAAAACAGGTAGATACATACATATGTGTGGTAGTCTGGTACTGGTTACAGTGGACGTAGATCAAGCGTAATCGGGAAAGTCCCGTCTTTCTGTTTCTCTGCCTGTCTTCTATCTACTCTAGCTTATTTTCGTCAAGTAGTAAATACATCATTTATATGCAATAGTTGAGGGTATGAGTTTAGTTGAGTTGTAATTACATCTTGTGTGGAAAAAATTGTTGCCGCATGGAATTCAATTTGAACTCTTGTTCATTTTATATTTTGGAAATATATAGACTAAATAGAGGACATAAAACAAAAAGAGGATAAAAAAAGAATTTTTGGAAAAAAGAGAGTGCAAAATAGATCTGAGTTCAGAAAGAGAACATGTTCTCTTTTAAAGAGATGTTCTGGAAACCCTAACTAGGGTAATGTGCGCAAACTGTTCCCTCCCCCACCCATCATCTTTCAAAGCATGCCCTGCCTACAAATAAGCGAAAGAGATTATCAGGATCAAGACATCAAAAAATGCACAATGATGGAAGCTAAACGGATCTATAGTCAACATAACTCAGTTCAAACCCCTCCGCTAACCGAGTCCTACGCCGAAAAGATTAAGAAAACTTCAAATTCAGAGGTTCAAAATAATTCCCCTCTAATCTCATCTTCCCTGCCCACACCAAACACAATGATACAAAAGAAAAAAACACAACTAGCGTTAAAGTAAATACCAACACAACAGAAAAAGTTCGAAACATAAATAAAACGAAACCCACACCATACTCAAACTCAAAAGTAAAAACCTTCAAGCCCAATGCAACTCTAACTGCAACTCAATCTGCCCTCACATTATCAAACTCACCACCCACTCATTCCAAATCATATTCAAACTCGAGCGACAAACCAATTACTACCACAGCGACATCAAACTCTTACATTCCCTCCTCAGGCCATCTCTCCACAACCTCACTTAAATACCAACACAAATAACCAATTCTCACCTACTCGAACCACAAACAATAACTCTAAACCCCCATCCGCACCCACCTATTCCCCTTTATCAACTGTCACCCAAACACTTTTGGAGAACAACGATTACTATATTTCAAATAACACAGAAACACATGATGTTGACATGCAATTATAAAAATATTAACCAAAATCTTGACTCTGAGATTCGAGAGTTGAATCAGTCAGGCTCCTAACGGAGCTCTAAATATTCTGCAATGGAATATGAACGGTTTCACTAATAACCTTGATGAGCTTAATATCATAATCAAACAACACTACCCCAGCATTATATCAGTGCAGGAAACACGCTGCCCTTTCAATTACACCCCGCTCTACCCAAGAGCCTATAAAGGCTACTTTAATAATCTATCAATTAATGACACACGCAATCAAGGTGTAGCCGCAAATGCCTCCATCCCTCAAACGGCCCAATAAAACGTAGTCACGTTACACCTTGGTGGAATTCCGAGTTAACAGCACTACGGAAGAAAAAAAATCTCATAACTTACAAAAAATCAAGTGCTAAATTTCGAAGATTGCTCAAGGAATCTAAAGCAAAAAGCTTATACGAATTCACCTCAACTATAAGCCCCAACTCCTCCCCTGCTAAGGTTTGGCAAAATATTCGCCGCCTGACTGGCAACTCCACTTCACTCTCAATTAGTAGAATTAAATCCACAAATGGTATTATAACAGATCCCCCTGATAAATGCGATTTTATCGCACAAACTTGGTGTAAGATTTCGGAAAACAAGAATTTTTCCGATACATTTATGGATGAAAAATCCAATAACAGTACCCCACCTCAACATCCAACCAACCCGACTGCTCGACGCATTGAACAAAACATATCGTTTCTTGAATTTGAAACTTCAATAAACAAAATGAAAGGCAAAACTCGAAGTTGGGATAGGATATCCTACCCCATGCTGAAAAATCTCCCTCAAGATACCAAACAAAGAATTATATGCCTAAACACTGCTATTATCCCCCAAAACCTGGAAAGCAGCTACAATATTAGCTATCCCAAAAGCCTTCGATAGAATAGGTCTTCACGTTATCCTAAAAGAATTGACAAAATGGGGCATTGGAAAAAAAATATATAGCTACGTTTAATCATTTTTAACTAATAGAAAATTCTGCGTCAAATCAAATAATACCTACTCTCGGAACTACCCTTTGCACAACGGCATCCCCCCGGGATAACCTCTATCGGTGGTCCTATTTGTAATTGCTTTTGACGACATCAGCGTAATTTTATCAAAGCTCCAATTACTAGATAACTGCATTTACGCGGACGATATATATATTTTATGTAAAGCTAATGAGATAAATAGAAGCAAAATTGCATTTAAACTCGCAATCGAAGACATCTTACACTGGTCAATAAGATCAGGCGCCAAATTCTCAATCCAAAAATGCAAATTGCTTCATATCTGCCGAAAACAGACATGTCCTCAACTTAACATAAATATAAACGACACACTAATCGAAAATGTTAGTAATTTAAAAATTCTAGGACTAGTTTTTAGTAACAAGTACTCTTGGAAACAACACTGTTTAGAACTAAAGAAATCCCTAGCTGTAAGAACCAATATTATAAGATATTTAGCCTGTAAAAAAAAGCAATGCTCATATTAACACCCTAATAAACATAACGAAACTGTTAGTTTTAAGTAAAATTGATTATGGGTTATATATATACGGGTATTTTCCACAATCAACATTAAAAATAATAAAACCCCTATACCACCAAGCCGCCAGAAGAAGCATAAACGCGTTCCCTACGACTCCAATAAAAAACATTTTAGTAGAAGCTGGAGTAATGAGCATTGAGGAACGAAGAGACGCCATCACATTAAAACTATCGGCGAAACTAGTTTTCTCCAAAAACTCAGAAATCGACCAGGACGCCATCCGCCATAGCTACCATACTTGAAAAAGCATCTCTGCTAGACATCCCATTAAGACGAAATCAGATCGCTAGCCCACGATATCGCCCATGGTTAATGAGCCCAGGATCTATCATATTGACCCTTGCCAACTACAAAAAAGCAAACACCAGCAAAACAGCGTACTGTCAACTCTTCACCAGCATCTCCTCAGAGTTAAAATCAGATGGGTGGAACCTTATCTTCACTGACGGATCAAAGACTACAGAACACACATCATTTGCTGTCTCCATTGAAAATGTATCCATTATCTCCATTCGTAATCTTCCTGAATTTGCTCAATATTCACAGCAGAAGCCTTCACTATCCTTCAAGCCACTAATATAGCAACGAATCGCCAAGGAAAACATATCGTATGCTCCGATAGCAATAACCCTAACAACAACACTGAGCTCATATCAAAAATCAGACTACAACTTATCAAATCACCAAATAAAATCAAGCTAATGTAGACTCCTGGGCATGTCGGAATCCAAGGAAACGAAAACGCTGATATCGCAGCTAACTCTGTCTAAAACGCCCCGGTATCCAGATTTGACATATATACCAAAATAGACTGGAGTCTACACCACCATGACTACAAAAAAGTAAACCCTGAGAGAGTGAACCCGGTATACCCCACAAAAATCCCCAAACGTCAAATTTCAAACTTTGTGCGATTACGACTCGGACACACTTCAGCTACTCATAATTACCTCCTGACCAAAAACGACCCTCCAGCCTGTACCCCCTGCAAAACGAAACTGAACATAACGCATATCTTGGACAACTGTACCGAATTGAGACCAAACATCAATAACATATTCAAAGACAACCCAATATACGAAATACTCAGTAACCCTAATCCCGCTAATATTGAAATGATATCAAACTTTGTAACTACAGCTAACCTTTCCATATAAACACTTCAACTCAGTAACTTCAATATTACCATGTAATTTTAATTACCTGTTAATAAATAATAATAATAATAATAATAATAATAATAGAATTCCCTTCAATATCAGATTGGCAAGATGGGCGGGGGAACAGGGATACGAATCTAGCAATCCACACAGACTGTTCGAAGATGGACTGTGGAGTAGGTGCAGGTGTTTTTCTGAGTCTCAAAATATCTCAAAATCCTTTAGGCTTCCGGATATGTCCAGTGTGTTTCAGGCGGAATTACTGGCTATCCGCGAGGCCTGTCGTCAAATCAAACTACACCCAAACATAGCTCCGAGGCAAAAGATAGACATTTTCATTGATAGTCAAGCTGCCATCAAGGCTATCGCCTCAGTCAAAATAACCTCAAAATTAGTTCTAGATTGTCGTAAGGAGCTGGCCTCGCTTGACAAGTTCAAGGTTACCCTGATTTGGGTTCCAGGTCATAGCAACGTTTACGGAAACGAACATGCTGACGAGCTGGCCAGGCAAGGCTCAGCTCTTCACTGCTCACTTGCGGAATCGGTTCAGGTACCGATCAGAGCAGACAAAGCAAAGATCTCCTCAGTATTCTTATCGAGGGCGAACATCAGATGGACGAACTGTATCATATCCAGAAGGATGTGGCCAAACTACAGCACGGAAACAACAACCTACCTATAACAGCGATAACCACAGGCGATTAGGCATCCCACAATACACACTGCCGCAGCTGTAATGACGCAGCCGAAAAAGAAACACTCACTCTCTACCTTTGCGCCTGCCCAGCACTAGCTAGGGTCAGACAACGATCTCTGGGTAAACCCTTCTTCGACTCCCTTGAGGTCTCGAAAAGTAGTATTTGGGAATTGATAACCTTTTTGAATTCCACAGGCTGGATCTAAACTCTCCTATTCGATAATCGTAAATAACCAGGTCGTAAATAACCAGCAGGCGCAGTGGCTTAGTGGTTAGTGTGTTGGACTACTAAGCGAGGGGTCTCAGGTTCGAATCCCACAAAAACCCAAATTCCAACTTAGGGTTTTTCCCACTGCGCCGCCTCTCGCGAACGTCTGACAAACATCCGAGAGTATAACTGTCTTAAGAGCTTCTCAATTAGCCGTTTGGAATCGGCATAAAATTGTAGATCCCTTCCATTCGTTCCAAAAATGAAACTCACACAAAACGAATGGTTGTGAGAAGCTAGGCCTTGGGTCTCTACAGACCTGTTGCGCCAACTATATATATATATATATAAATAACCAGGTCAAATGAGTTGTGGTAAAAAAACGGCACATAGTGCTACTTGGGTTTTTAAAATATAAAAACCGCCACTCCTACCTGCCTACCTAGTCATTGAATATTCAGATATTAATATTCAAAATTTGGTTGCTAATAATTAACCTTTTGTCTTTCCATCTCCATTCTCCTCTGATACACAGGGCAGTCGTCATGTTCAGCATCTAGAGGTAGACGAAGTTTTTCTTTTGCCTTAAGACAATTTGTACAATTCAGTTTTTCATTTTTGCTATCCCCTTCTTTATATTCTTCGCTACACTTAGGACAGAACTTTATTTTTACAAATTTTCGCATTATGGTTGAATCCCCAACAGTTATAACATCTTTTAACATTCAACTTATCAAATAAAGGGTCTGCCATCTAACTTTTTTTTTTCAGCAAGTGCTTATTTCGCGAATGGTAACACTTAGCTCATGTCTGATTTGACAGATAATTAGTTTTATCCTTCCGCTGAACGAATATGGTTGTATATACGCTTGAACAACGCTGGGAAATATTGCGACATTACTTTGAAAATCATGGTAATGTTGCAGAATGTGTGCGAAAATTGCGTACAGAATTTGGAAGAAGAGAAGCACCGTCAGCTCCGTATGTTCGTTATCTTGTGAAAAAAGTGAAAGATACTGGCATCCTCATCGATAAACCAAAGCGTGAAAAGCCAAAAACAGTGCGTACACCCGAGAAAATTGCTTCTGTGGCAGAAAGTGTGCGTGAAGCGCCATCAACATCAATTCACCGTCGTTCTCAACAATTGAACATTTCGGAGACATCAATGAGACGAATTTTGCATAAAGACCTTGGTATGACGCCATACAAAAATTGAAGAGGAGGATATTGGCAACATTTGGTTTCAACAGGACGGCGCTACGTGCCACACAGCCGAAGCTACACTCGATGTTTTGCGCCCTGTTTTTGAAGATCGCATTATCAGCCGCAGAGCTGATGTCGTTTGTTCACCTCGGAGCTGCGATTTGACACCGTTGGGCTATTATTTGTGGGGTGCCTTAAAAGATAAGTGTTACGCCGACAAGCCAGAGACAATTGACGCTTTAAAGGACAATATTCGTGAAGCCATTGGTGAAATACAGCTGCACACAATCGATAATGTGCTTAAAAATTGGACCGATCGTGTAGGCTACTGCATGGCCAGCCGAGGCAGCTATTTAAACGAAATTATTTTCCATTATTAACCGGAAGGATTGTACTTTCAAATAAAAAAAGAAATTTGAGCATATTTATAGCATTTTAAATAAAAAAGTTATTTGGCGGACCCTGTACAAAACATTTATTCCGTTCTATATTAAAGTCGTTTTCCATTGGGATTTTCAGATTTTGCTCTCAGATTTCAGATTTTTCGTGCCCAATGGAACATAAAACGAATTTTTCTTTCTTTGTGGTGGTGCGTGTTTTAAGAGTCAGCTGTTCTTAACTTGTTATTTATGCTTATACAAATTCACTCAATTTATGTTGATATCCATTGCAGCGGCCAAATGTAAATTTTTCAATATTTTTCACAGACCTTAAATTGGGACGATATCGCTTACTGCCTTTCAACGCACTATGCTGACAAGCGCGATATTACCACCTTGGAGTACCAAATGTCCAACTTAGTTCAGGGAAATCATAGTATTCAGCAGTTCTATGAGGCAATAAACTCACAACTTACCCTTATAATAAATAACACTTCCTGCATGGAAATCGGCCCAGAGGCAACACGAATCCTAACCCAACGTACCGAAGTAAGGCTTTGGAGACATTTATAAGAGGTTTGAAAGGCAATCTGTCCGACTTATTGGGCATGAAAGATCCTGTGGACTTGCCACAAGCGTTACATCTTTGCCTTAAATATGAAAACCAACACGCCAGGTCCCATTCCCTCCAAACAAATCAAGGAGGGATAAGGAAAAACTTTAGTCCACAACCTCCACGCCCACAACATTCTTTTCCCCAAATCCCACCAAGGAATTTTAATCCTACCTACCCATCCTACCCTCATTATCCTGCATATAATCCACCGGCGCACCAACCGACTGCTGTTGGGTTTCAATCATCCAATAATCCCAAACCTAACTATTCTAGTAATTTTCGGCAGTTTCAACCTCCAGGCCATATCAAAATCAAATTCAAGTCAAAAAAGAACCTTTAACGCAAGGACGAAATAACTACATTAGGGGTATAAATAATCAGAATAATAGAGCGTATTTTGGAACAAACCAACAAGCACCGAAACCATCTTATCAACAAACTTCGGCATATATAAACCAAAGTATAGAGCCTTGCGAATTACCGTCAACGTCGCAAGCTGATGAAAACGTCAAATCCGAAGAAGACATGTATGCCCAAATCTGCGAGGAATTCGCTCAAAATGTCAATTTACTTCAAAGCGACAATTCCCCAGCTGAGTTCCGAACCGAATATTCGGAATACCAACCCCCCATGGATCAATCGCTAGAATAGAGTGATATCCATTTTTTAGATTAAGTCAGTCCTCATTACCCTACTTTGAATGTAAGGCGAGGACTGGAGAAATTCTTAAATTCTTGATCGATACTGGCTCCAGTAAAAATTACATAAAACCTGAGCTGGTCAGTAAACCCCTTTTAAATAAAAACGTATTCTATGCTAAGTCAATAGCCAGCGACGTAAAAATCAGCCATAACACTTACCTCAATATTTTTGGACTAAACGATGTCAGCATTAAATTCTTTATCCTACCAACACTAAAAACATTCCATGGTATTCTAGGCAACGACAGCCTTAAATCTTTAGATGCTGTTATCTATACACAAGGTAGCCTCATGACCATTCGCAATAAGGTGAACATCTAAATTAAACAACTCGAATCTCACTCAGTTAACTCAATAGCGAAAAACACCGAAAATTTGACAATGACTCAAAAACATATGTTAAATTCAGTTGTAAACAAACATCCAAATTTATTCTCGGAGCCGGAGGAAAGACTAACTTATATTTACAACAGCAGTTGTAGCAGACATAAGAACATCAACAAACGATCCCGTATATACTCGTTATTACCCATTTCCAAGGTCGCTGAAATCAGAAGTAGAAAAACAGGTAATGCAATTGCTTGATGATGGGATAATAAGACCTTCACGGTCTCCTTATAACTCACCAGTATGGATAGTCCCGAAAAAAGCTGACTCCACTGGTGCCAGTACAGAATGGTCATAGATTATCGTAAGCTCAATACCATCACTATTGCTGAGAAATATCCCATACCTGATATCAACGAAGTAACCGCACAATCGGGAAAGAATAAATTTTTCACGGAGCTTGATTTGAAAAGTGGCCTCCATCAAATTCCTCTAGAGGAATCTGATATTGAGAAGACAGCTTTCTCAATTAACAACGGCAAGTACGAGTTCACGAGACTCCCGTTCGGCTTGAAAAACGCGCCTTCGATTTTCCAAAGAGCTCTCGATGACATACTTAGAGAGTACATTGGAAAGTTACGTGAACATTGATGACATCATCATTTTTAGCGAATACGAGACACAACATGCCAAGAATATTGATCAAGTTTTCAGTACACTCCGTAGAGCTAACATGAAGGTCCAACTTGATAAATGTAAATTTTTCAAGTCCGAGGTGGAATTTCTGGTTTTCTCATTTCATCCGAAGGCATAAAAACGAATATCGAAAAAGTCAAGTCCATATTGGATTTTCCCATTCCAAAAACCTTGAAGGAACTAAGATCTTTTCTAGGATTGTCCGGTTATTATCGGCGATTCATAAAAGGATACTGGCAAAACCCCTGACAATCCTCTTAAGAGGTGAGGAAAGACGTGTGTCCAAGAACCAATCCGCCAAAATGCCAATAAAATTTGATCAGGAAGCTTAACCTCTTTCAATAAAATAAAAGATTCGCTTGTTTCAAAAAACGTAATTTTAGCATACCCCGATTATAAGAAACCGTTTGACCTCACAACTGACGCCTCGAATATTGCTATCGGGGCCGTCCTTGAACAGGATAACACACCTCTAACTTTCATTAGCAGAACACTCAACAAAACGGAAGAGAATTATGCTGCTAACAAGAAGCAATTACCTTTAGGGTCAAGCCAAAGTTAGAATTTTCACTGATCACCAACCACTCACGTTTGCGTTGAGCAACAAGAACAACAACAGCAAAATCAAGAGATGGAAGGCTGCACTCGAGGAGTACAACCATGAGTTAAGATACAAACCTGGGAGAACGAATGTAGTCGCTGACGCTTTATCCAGGGCTCCCCTTCTATCTAACGTTAACACTTTATCCGTAACCCAGCATAGTGAAGACAGTTTATCGCACAGTGACGACAGTTCATCACATAATCTTCTACCTAGCGTCGAGGTCCCAATAAATGTATTTGTCGAAACGACAAAACAAAGATCCATTGTTATTATGTAAGGTAGAGCATTATGTAATGAATAAATGGTAACAATAGGTCGTCACCACAAGTAGTGTTAAGATAGGCACAAGTAATTTAGGTTAAGCGAATTGTTTACTATAACTGCGGAAGTAGGTTAACGCACATATTGCAAACCAAGCGGTTACAACGGGCACAAGCTGGCTACCAAAGTGCAAGGTAAACAAGTCGGTAGTAACTATTTAAGGTAGCGATAAATCAATAATAAAGGAATTGGAATCAATCAGCCAGTCTGATTAAACATTGGCGATCCTGCCAGGAGACCTGAAGCTTGAAGAGTTTTCAAGACACAAGTATGGACGCGCTTTTGGACGAGCAGAGCGCAACCGGGAAACAGATCGAAAGCATCTGTTCCAACTTCTCCAAGGACGGCCCACGGCGATGGACCCAGATGTATCTGGTGCAGAGGATGAGCACCCTTCAGACGGAATGGAACCAGTTCACGAATCGACACAGTCAGCTCGAGTTAAAGAAGAACGACCATCCCACGGAAGAATATTTCAAGACAAACTATTTTGAGAAAATAGCGGCATTATACTCTAAGTATTCGGAGAAGATGCTAACTGCCTTGTCATCCATACAGGCAGCAGAAAACACGCCTGAGCCAACAGGAGGCTCATAATTGATCAGGCACCAACGGGCATCAATCAAGGCGATGAAACGTCTTGCCGAACAAGCGGCATTAGCAGAACGTCAAACGAAGGCGTTCTACGTCAAGCAGCTAGAGGCCTTAGACAGGTATTGGACCAGCATCGCTCAAAGTCATTAGGAAATCATGTCGCAAGAGCCCACTAGCGAGTATCAAGAGGAGGAATACTTCAGCGCTGAGGACGATTATCTAAAGGCTTCCATCCGCCTCCAAGATGGAATGGACCAGCTCAAGGGCAGCGTCAATGAAGGAGCAGGAGAGGTAAAGCTACCAAGAATTACCCTACCAACCTTTGATGAACAATACACCAAGTGGACTGAGTTCAAGGATCTCTTCACTGAATTAATACACAAACGGGCTATGAACGGGGCGCAGAAGCTTCATTACTTAAAGGCTAATCTACATGGAGAACCTAGCAAGCTCCTGCAACACTTTGCTACAACGGATCATAATTACCAAGCAGCCTGGGAGACGCTAGTGGACCGATACGAGAACAAAAGGTTGATCGTCACATCGGTATTAAACAACCTGTGTCAGCAGAGTTCTATAACCAACGAGACCGCTGGAGCAGTAAAACGCCTGCTAGACACAACAAGGGAATGTCTAGCCGCAATATCGAACCTTGGGATCGACATCAGCAACTGGGATCCACTAGTGTTGCATTTAATAGTTCAAAGACTAGACAAGGAAAGTCGGAGACTATATGAACAGTCACTCAAATCGAGCAAGGAACTCCAAGGACTATCTGACTTTTACGAGTTTCTGACTTCACGCTATCAAACGTTAGAAGCGATCAACGCGAAGAGTGACCGATCACGACAAACGAGCCTGATGACTTCGACTTCCCAAAAATGTGTAGTGTGTCACACCAATGGACACACAATTCTGGCTTGTAGACAGTTTGCTCAGAAAGAGTGGAACATGACGCACGTTGCCAGTTAGTAAAACATCTGGAATTATGTTTCAACTGCCTTCAAAGGGGTCATAGAAGCGGCAACTGCACGGCCCAATCCTGCAAACGTTGCAGCAGTCGTCACCATACGATGCTTCATCCCGAAGCCGGAACAAGGAAGTCGAGCAACAGTGCGCTTAAAGTCAACACCTCACCAAATGGAGATCATGAGGTCATCTTGGCGACAGCAATAGTAGACGTAGTCAACGTCCATGGAACCTCGATGCCATGCCGGACTCTGTTGGATTCAGGATCTCAGATACACTTTATCTCTGAGAAGGTTTGCCAGCAACTCGGACTACCAAGGTCAAAAATTAATGTGCCCATTGCGGGAATTGGTGACATCGAAACAGCAGCGAAATATAGCACGACTGTAAGACTACAGTCTCGCGCCACCTGTTTTCAAACGGTCATTGAGGCTGTCGTCCTGCCAAAAATAAGCGAAGCACAACCATCGGCGTGCTTGCAAACTGAGGAGTGGAACATACCACCACACACGTCATTAGCAGATCCTGACTTCCACCGACCCCAAAGGATAGACTTACTGCTAGGAGCGGAATTATACCTGAAGCTCTTACTACCGGGACAAACAGAGCTTGGACCCTCACTACCTACACTTCAAAATACTCGCTTAGGGTGGATAGTAGCAGGAAGAGCTAATACATGTCGACCATCTGATCATAAGACGCGAACCTGCAACATCGCCATCAAAAATTCAACTAGCTCATTGGAAAAACAAATCGAGAAATTCTGGTTGCAAGAGGAAGTAGAATGTGAAACTCATTACCAAGACACGGTGAAGCGAAACAAGGATGGTCGATTCATAGTCCAACTACAATTTAAGCGTGATCCAGAGACGGTAGGCCACTCCGAAGCAATAGCAATGAAGCGGTTCCTCACTCTAGAAAAACGGCTGAAAACACAATCCGACCTGCCAGACATCTCAACTACCAAACTCCGAGTGGTGTTCGACGCATCGGCAAAAACTGCCAGTGGAACATCATTAAACCAATCAATGATGATCGGACCGACGGTTCAATCCGATCTCTTCTCCATTTTGGTAAAATTTCGACTGAACCAATATGCGTTTGCAGCCGACATACGGCAAATGTACCGGCGAATACTTGTGGACGATTCACAACGCAAGTATCAAATGATTTTCTGGAGACCGACTACCGCCGAGCCGATCCGGGCCTGTAAACTGAACACGGTCACCTATGGAACGGCTGCAGCACCATATCTCGCCACAAGATGTCTGAAACAATTAGCTGAGGAGAACAGCACTAAGACTCCAAGAGCAGGTCAAGTTATCATCGAAGAAACATATGTCGATGACATCTTAACCGGCGCGGACACTGAAGAAGAGGCAATAATGTTACGTGACCAACTGATCAAGACACTGGCAAAGGGAAGATTCCAATTACGCAAGTTTTGTGCCAATAAGCCAGTAATACTCGGCGGTATTCCCGACGAACATCAAGAGAAAACACTATCAATTAATCAACGAGACGTAGTCAAAACCTTGGGACTAATCTGGGAACCATCAAGACATTTTCTTTTTCTGCTGCCCAGACAACTTCAGTGACTCGAGCCAAATGACAAAACGAACCGCGTACGCTGAAATATCACGGCTTTTTGACCCCTTGGGCATCATAGGCCCAGTGGTTGTCTTGGGAAAATTGTTCATGCAAGAACTCTGGAGATCCAACTCAGCGTGGGATGAACCATTGCCTACAGAACAACGTGCCAAATGGGAGGCATACAAGGTGATACGCATTAACTAAGGTTCGCATCCCCAGATGCATACTTCTACCACAAGCATCAGTCATCATGCATTCTCAGATAGCAGCATGGCAGCCTTCGGAGCATGTTGTTACCTAAGGTCGATAGACAACCTGGGTAACATTCAGACATCATTATTGTGCGCCAAGTCCAGAGTAGCACCACTGAAGACTACGACACTGGCACGACTGGAGCTGTTTGCTGCAGTGTTAATGGTCGAACTGGTAGATCGTCTAATGAAGCTACTACGCATAACAATCAACAAGGTTAGTTATTACACCGACAGGACTACAGTGCTCTCGTGGATCTCTTCACCTTCCTATACATGGGAGACTTTCGTCGCAAATAGAGTTGCACGCATCCAAGCCTTGTCTAATCGAGAACAGTGGAGCCATATAGCGGGAAAGGACAACCCGGCCGATTTGATCTCGCGCGGACTACCAGCCGCCCAACTATTGGACGCCTCAATTTGGTTTCAAGGCCCAAAATTTCTTGAGCAACAAAAAGCCTCATGGCCCATACGCTATGCCTACGAGATGGAAGAGGTACCTGAGCGAAGAGCTGTTAAGTCCGCACTTACTAGCACATGGAAGAATGTGCAGATATATGAATTATCCACTCCAATTCATAGACCAGGATCATTGCTATGAATGCAGAGAATCTTTGCCTACTGCTTGAGATTCATTAATAACACCCGAGCACTGAGCAAGGCAACCTACGAGGCAGTACCAACGGAAGACGAAATCAGAAATGGGTGGATAGTTCTCTTACGAAATACCCAACTAGTCGCATTTAAGAAAGAATACCAGCAATTAAGACAAGGACTATCCATTGATCATTCCAGTAAATTATTGACGTTACAACCATTCATGGATGACCACGGGCTAATACGAGTGGGAGGACGGCTCAGGCATTCTGAGCTCGGTATAAATAGTAAACACCCAATCTTACTTCCAAAACGAAGCCAAGTGTCTCAACTAATTCTGGAAACCTTGCACAAACAGCATATGCATGTGGGCCCACAGGGAATGGTGGCATTATCGCGGGATAAATATTGGATCATAGACGCGAAGAGAGCACAGAGATCGTCCACAAATGCATCAGATGTTTCCGTTCAAGGCCACAACAAATACATCAACTAATGGGAGACCTGCCAGGCGATCGAGTAAAACCAGCACGAGCGTTTTATCACACTGGTGTAGACTTTGCGGGTCCACTGAAAATTCACTCGAGGATTCGGGGACGCGCGCCCAATAAAGGATACGTTGCGGTATTTGTGTGCTTTACAACGAAGGCAGTGCACCTAGAAGTAGTCTGCGATTTAACGACCAAGGCTTTTCTAAATGCTTTAAAGAGGTTTATCTCACGGCGAGGATGTTGCTCCACAATATCATGTGACAATGCCACCAATTTCGTAGGAGCCAAAGGTGAATTAAGCCGCTTAAGCAACTTGTTTGAGTCGCAGCAACTGAAGAATGGCCTTCAACAGTACTGCCAAGAAAAAACAATTAAATGGAGATTCATACCCCCCCGGTCGCCCACACTTCGGAGGTCTGTGGGAGGCAGCAGTTAAATCTGCAAAACAACTATTAATT
Source organism: Cheilosia grossa (assembly GCA_963082955.1). Classification (NCBI taxonomy): domain Eukaryota; kingdom Metazoa; phylum Arthropoda; class Insecta; order Diptera; family Syrphidae; genus Cheilosia; species Cheilosia grossa. The sequence continues at coordinate 41,606,977 of OY720144.1, read as the reverse complement.
AGATACACCGGGATGGCAACATTGACTTATGAAGAATTAAAAACCACGTTAGCACAGATCGAGGCAACGTTAAACTCTAGACCCATCACACCCATGTCAAATGATCCCAATGATTTATAGGCATTAACACCAGGACACTTCTTAATCGGAGAACCATTATGTGCGTTGCCAGAACCCAGTGTCACAAAAAAAAGGATTGAACACCTCAAACGCTTCCAATGGTTACAATTAATCCAACAGCAATTCTGGAAGAGATGGTCCGAAGAGTATCTGACTCAACTTCAAGGCCGATCGAATTGGAAGGATGGCAGCAGGGAGTTATCACCTGGAATGATGGTTCTGATGATGGAGGAGAATCAACCACCACTTAAATGGCCGATGGGTAGAATTCTTAAGATCTATCGAGGTGTAGACAAGGTGGTCCGGGTAGTGGAGGTACGAACAAGTAATGGAATATACAAGCGAGCTGTAACCAAAATCTGTCCATTCCCACGTGAAACCAACGCAAACCTACCAATGGAGCAACTAGCAGTGAAGGAGAAGGAGGCACCATCATCATTGGTTACAGCAACATTGAAGCGCAGCAAAAATACAGAAATTGACAGCACCTTCCCCATCGACACCAGGCGCCAGACCCTAGGCACACGAGCTGCCAAAGCAAGACGCATTCACCCAATCAACGCCAATTGGCTAGCCAATCCACTTGCCATGAAACGTCGCACACCAGCACCGCAGCTAACAAAAACAACGACAGGAAGGATGCTGTTGAACACACTTTTAATAGTGCTGTGCTGTATATGCCCCACAACAGCCACAGAACCAAGGGCACCCATTTCAATCAAGCAGTTAAACTCAAGTGCCGGAATCTGTTTTGAAAGACTGGGAAGGACTAAGTTAATCACTGACGCATGGAACATCGTAGTATATCATAACACAACCACCTATTTCAGGGAATTGGAAGTCCTATGCAAAAATACTCTATATTATACGACCAACTGCCGAACAACGTTAAGCGAAGTGGAGTACCAATACCAAAATGCGATTCAAATGAATGAAGTAATGCGCATGCAAAACCACGAACGAAACATACGATCACCGTTGGATATGTTCGGTACAGTGGCCAACAAACTTTTTGGAATAGTAGATCGAGACCAAGCTGACAAATACAATGCAGACATCAAACAACTAGGTGAAAGTCAGAAGTACCAAGCGGAATTAAATGAACGCCAAAAAACGGTACTTCAGTCAACACTCAATATCATCGAACGAGACGAGAAGCACACAAATAGCCAGCTAGAATCACTAAACGAGCATATAGCTCACCTCCAACGAGCATGGAATGAGAGGACAAAGACATTGGATGAAACTAGAGCGATGCTATTGTTTAACTCAATGGTAAGCATCTTAAGCTTGAGCTTTGCACGATATCAAAGGACTCAAACCGCACTAATCGACGCCATCATGGATGCACATCATGGGAAGATCAGCACTCGCATCCTGACACCGTCAGAACTCATACATCAACTAGACCTCATAAAGCCACATGTTCCTGCCAACACGGCACTACCATCGGAAAGGCTCAGCACTATCTATTCCGTGGCTCGGATTCAGACCAGAGTCATGGAAGATGGAATTATATTCAACATCAAGGTGCCCTTAGTATACGACACCCCGTTTGAGATTTACAACGTGATACCACTGCCAACACCGAAAAACGAAAGGCTGACATTTGTGAAACCAACGACACAATACATAGCCGTAACGCCACATCGGGATCAGTTTGTTAAATTCACAACGAACGACTTGAAGGAGTGTGAGAAAACCGAAGATCAAATGTACATCTGCACAGGAAAACATCCAATATATACATACAAGGAAAACAACGCCCCATGTGAATTGGAATTCTTTAACCATGCGGAAACACCATACCAACATTGTACCTTGATCACCATCAACGAAAACCAGGTTTGGATACAGTTACACGCATCTAACACCTGGATCTTCTCTACACTACTCCCGCAAACAATTAATGCGATATGTGGAACCCAAACCTATCCAATTCAATTTAGCGGGCAAGGAAAGCTAATCATAACAGAGAAATGCGTTCTCGAGACTAAGATTGCATTTATATACTACACAGCCTTACACTAGTGAACACCAGCAGTACTGTTCCATTCATACCATTTACCAACATCTCACATGCGCCGCCCAGTCGGAACAGTGCCAATAATGAAGGCCACACAGCCACTGGTATTCGAAAGGAATCATCCGTTCAACGACCTAAGGGATCAACTAGCTGAAACACCAAAGCCGCCGGAAATGTCAAGTCACGACATACATCAATTTTTGATATCATACGCAGTTGTGCTCCTAATGATCAGCTACATAATCTTTCGATGTTGGAAACGAAGACAACAGCAGATGAAAACCAAACCCGTAGCACCTCGAATGGCCAAAGTCGACGAGAGATTTACGGTGAACTAAACTTCAAGGGTGGGAGTATGTCGAAACGACAAAACAAAGAACCATTGTTATTATGTAAGGTAGAGCATTATGTAATGAATAAATGGTAACAGTAGGTCGTCACCACAAGTAGTGTTAAGATAGGCATAAGTAATGTAGGTTAAGCGAATTGTTTACTATAACTGCGGAAGTAGGTTAACGCACATATTGCAAACCAAGCGGTAACAACGGGCACGAGCTGGCTACCAAAGTGCAAGGTAAACAAGTCGGTAGTATTTAAGGTAGCGATAAATCAATAATAAAGGAATTGGAATCAATCAGCCAGTCTGATTAAACAGTATTTAAGACCCAAATAATTCTACAGATAGGCGAAACGTCTAGCCAAACCTTTCACATAGTATTTCCCACATATCATAGACACGTTATCACAGAGCCAGAATTCAATCCAGAAAACCTCAAACGAATCCTAAAACAACTTTTAAATCCCTCTGTAATAAATGGCATTAAAGCCGACGAACATACTATGGGCATGTTGCAATCATATACGTTTCTCATTTCAATAACTACAGGGTCCGCCAAACAACTTTTTTTTTTGAAAATGCTATAAAAAAAAACTACTGAATATTTTCTCAAATTTCTTTTTTATTTGAAAGTACAATCCCTCCGGTTAATAATGGAAAATAATTTCATTCAAATGGCTGCCTCGGCTGGCCATGCAGTAGCCTACACGATCGGTCCAATTTTTAAGCACATTATCGATTGTGTGCAGCTGTAGTTCACCAATGGCTTCACGAATATTGTCCTTATTGGCAACACCGATACCGCAATACCCCGGACAGATCGTACACATAGATATATTTTCCACTGAGAATAACCTCGTCTTAACGTCCATAGATAAATTTTCTAAATATGCACAAGCGAAGGTTCTCAGATCCAAAGCCGTAGAAGATGTACGACAACCTCTAAGGGACATTCTCTTAGCCTTCGGCGTACCCCAAACAGTCGTAATGGACAACGAAAAAGCTTTTAATTCAGTCTCTATTGGATTCATGTTAGAAGATGAACTTAAGATTAAGGTCTTTACAACACCAATGTATTGTGTAGCGTCAACGGGCAAGTCGAACGCTCATTAAGATAATGAGATGTTTGAAGACAGAAGGCGTTCACCGTTCTTTCACGGAACTATTGGAACGGGCAGTATATGAATATACCTGTTCCATCCATTCCACTACCGCAAGCAAGTTGTAGAGTAACCTCCGATCCCGAGTCATAAGAGACGACACGAAAGAGCAATATTAAGAAAATTCAACTGCACCTAAATCGCCTGGTTTCGAAGACAAAAACTAAAAAAAGATCCATAGAACTTTTGGGCTCTGCCTGGAAGTGGATCGCGGGATCCCCAGACAGGCACGATTTCCAATTAATTAATGAACAATGTATTAGTTAACAATAACCAACAAAGGGTTATTAATAACTTAGTGATAGGTAAGATAAATGAAATTAATAATATAACAAATCACATTTTAAAAAATGTAAAAGCGAACGAAAAAATTAAATTTGAATTCCTACTAGATTTAAAGTTCAAATTAGAAATACTAAAGAAAGAGATAACTAACGTGGAATATGCAATACAATGGGCGAAAGCCGGAATTGTAAACACGTATATTTTGTCTAGCATTTAATTAAACAAATACTAAACAAAGAAGATATGCCTTACAACAACCTAGTAGAAGCAGTAGAATTTTCAGAGGTTAAAATAGTCTCAAGTGACAAACTGTTATTGTATATTTTAAGTTTACCAACTACAGGCAAAGAAACCTGCAATAAAATGATAATTAAACCCGTAAAGAAAGGAAAAAATATTGTTAGAGTAGATTTGAACGAAATACTGAAATATAAGCAAACAATGTTTGGCAAAAAGCAAAAATGTAAAACGTTCTATTCTCTTTCAATTTGTAAACAAAATTGTATTCTAGATTTAAGTAACGATAAGTGCATCAATTATCTACTATCAAGCAAACCCCACTCGTGCATTGAAGTCAACAATCAACATGTTCCTGCTGTTGAAGAGTTAGCTCCTGGAATCATTCTGCTAAACCAATTTGATGATAAGATCGAAATCGATGAAAACGAGGTCCCTTTGAATGGAACATACAGTTTCATAACACTACCATCAAAGCGCGGCAGTACACCTTTACAGAAACGGAGGCCACTGAGCATAAACCTACCAGCCTTGCTACAACCCACTGCGGTCAAACCACAGATCGAAGAGTTGCTCTTTCTAGAGATTATTTGGAAATAGCCAACGAAAGGAAATCCATAGCCATGCTAGTACTCCTAACGCTAGCGATCACAACACCCGCATTCATGGAAGACCAATGCCCTGTTACAACCCAAGGAGGAATTCAATAAAAGAAGAAAGTCCCATGGATGAACTAAATATGGAAACAAGAAGGTCAAGCAGACCCATTCCATCATCCAGAGTAATAGGAATAGATGACCTACCCCAAAACCTAAGATCAGTTGCATCGAACGAGGCCGTCCGATTTTAAAGGGCGGAGGAGTTAACACCAGAAAGATTCTGTTTCCCCAAGCGCAAGTCTACACCAACAAGATTTGTTTTCCTGCACGCGAATCTTCAATCCGCTAACTTTGTGTCATCGTGAGCGCATTTCAACACGTTCGCGATGCGGTAACTGGAGAGCACCAGTGGGAACGAACGACGAACGAGTCAGCACATCGGTGGGAGCGAATGCCTCAATGCTGCGAGCAGTAGATTAGTTTTTAAGCAATGCTGTAAATTAAGTCTTAAGTTAGTAACTGAATAAAGAGGTTCTCCTCTGGAAAAAAATATTGTTTTATAAATTTCGGTGAATAGAAAATTAATTTATACCAATTTGTTTTTTTTTTATTATTTCAATAAACTTATTCTCTTTTTCACTCACATCAATTCCAATTACAACAATTTTTGGATTAATCAATTTAGGGACACTTACATTATAATTATTTCCACAATTTTCTTTAGTTTCTTTTTCACTGTCTTGTAAACTTTTTCTTTTCCATTGTCGCCAGCCCAACTTCACTCACATTTTTCGTTTCAATCCCGCTTATTTCTTTAACACATTTCATAAGTGATTTAATTTCTTCTTCTTGTTTATTTAACGTAATTTTATTTTCACTCACTCCTTTTAATATGCTCTCCATTTTAACCGCCAAGCTATTTACGTATTTTACACAATCATCACACATATACAAAAGGTTTTTATGTTGATTTACTAATTCAATACCATATTCACTAATATCGGCACATCTTTTATGTATCATTTTAGAGCAAAAACCATTGCAACAAAATCCAATTTCGTTTCGAATTGGCTTTTCGCAATTGATGCGATCATCACTCATTCTCAAGGTAATTCTATCCGTGTTACGTATTCTTGCACTCGTTTGTTTATGCAAGTTGTCGCAAGAATACGAAACATTGAATTGAATGCCTTGTGCCCTTTTCGTTATTGGGACCACAGTACCAGCATAAGTGGTTGCACGGTTGCAATCGGGGCACTTGATTGGGTCAGTGTTACATTTTAAATTCTTTTTTATTGAGCTATTTCATTTAAATTACATACTAGACAAAAACGATTAAATGTAATTTAAAACTAACATTTTTCTTATTCTAGCTTACTGGCTCTAAGCGAGCGCTCTAAACTTATCAATATCCTTAAAATTATTGCCTTTCGGCCTTAAATCTATCTAAATATATCCATGATTTGTTTTGTTTTTTAATTTTCAAGGAACTTTAGAAAACTTGAATTCTTTATTATTGTTTTGTTTAACACTACTTAAAACTACCTAAGCTACTTAACCTAAATTACCTATAATCAGGTTGGTGAGCAATCAAATCGAATGGTCACCATCCTGATCGCGTCCATGGGCGCCATACAGTCGCCCACAAGGGTTCATCAGTGTCACCGAGAACCGAGCGAGGCCGTCGTTCGAGTCTCGGCAGCACTATTCATGTTGGGTAGCCCGGCCCCTCCCAAAGACCCCCTACTATAAACCTAAACCTACAAACTTAATATCTAGCTTAAAACTAAGGAGGCTGCTACGTAAGTAGCGCACCGGCCCGGGAGAGCGTATCCACCTTCACCTGTTCATCAAGCCACCAACATTCGGTGAACTGCTTGACCGTATCGACCCTGTCCCGTTCCGCAATTGCGGTACTAAAGCGGAGGAGCTCCTGAGCATTGGCGGCATACCCGTCGTGGATGAGCCGCTTATCCCTCTCGCCGCGGTGGCTGTGGTACAATACCGACACACCATCTTTTGTCTGGACTAACCCTTTCATGTCTACATGAAGAAATGCCTCAGGCGGGATAGAGCCAGACCGAAGCGTACTCTCGTGGTACATTAAATTGGGGTAGTAAGCCCCTGAGATCAGGTTATTATCACTGGCCATCGCCCTTGCAACGTGCCTCCGAATCACCTTAATAAGGAAATTGTCAATCCTATTCAGTCGAGCCCCATTGTATAGGGTCCTGTTGGGATAGTATTTTATGTACTGAGATTCAGGAGTTCTAAACAACCCTAGACAGGCCCTGAGACATTGTCTCTCAAACACCCGAATCTTTTCCATACAGGACGGCGCTATATTGAACCACATGGGACAGCAATAAGTGATGATCGGCCTTATAAGGGCCACGTAGCAAATGACCTTCACCCTGGAATCAAGTTCACTGCTGCGAAACAGTCTCCTAGTCAGATCGTAGGCCCTTTTAGCCCCAGCAAGACAAGCATCTATATGTTTGTCAAAATACAGATACCTGTCGAGCCAGATGTCAAGATACCTCACCACGTTTCTCACCGCCAATGGTCGCCCCTGCTGTCCAATAATTGTTAATTTTCTCCAGTTTTTTCTGGTATCCCCAGAGGCCCCAACCAATGTTGTTCTGAACAGGATTGTTTCCGATTTTTGGAAATTGATTTTCAACTTCCAATCATCGCAATACCTCTTAATTTGCTCGAAGTCACGCTGCAGAAGGATGTTAATGACCTCGATTTTTGGTCCTGGCCTGTACGCCACTAAATCGTCCGCGTACGCTATAGCATGTCTGAGGGAACCCACCAGATCACTTGTGTAAATATTAAACAGGACCGGAGAACTCACTGCTCCCTGTTGTAAGCCGTTTTTAATTTCAAAAACCCTGCTCGAAGTCACGCTGCCAGCTTTGACAACGAACTTCGTTTCCATAAGCATGTCATAAATCATGTACAGCAAAGGTTTTTGAATGCCCAATCTGGTCAGCTTATAGAAGAGCCCCTCCAACCATACCGTATCGAAGGCCTTCTCAAAGTCGACCAGGCAGGCACCCGTGCATTGCTTCTTACTTTTATTCCACTAAATGTTGGAAACCAGTATCGACGCGGCATGAATAGTGTCATGCCCCGCTCTGAAGCCAAACTGGTTGTCCGGAATAATCTTATTTTCCTCAACCCATTTCAAAAGAGATCTATTGACGACTTTCTCGAATACCTTTCTAACATTCGGAAGCAAACTAATTGACCGGAGATTAGAAGGGTTTGTCCTATCTTTATCCTTTTTCGGGATAGGGTGTACCACCGCTATTTTCCACTGCTCCGGATAATATGCATTATTCAGCGCATTGTTAAATAGTGTGGCGAAGATATCTGAGTGGGTCAGTGTTGTGTGGTTCCCATGTGTTCCAGTTTTGATGACACTATATGTTTGGGCACAACATTGTTGTGTGTGAGCTTTGTTTGTCGTTGTTGCTGTTGTCGGTCAACAAGGAAAGTGAGTTAAACCATAGACACATTATTACTAGATGGTGCATTTCATACCCCGACCTGGAACAGCGTATGCCTCACACTTTTACTCCTAATAGATGGCGTCCCAATGCAGTTGGTCAACTTATAAACCTTTTTTGTGTCGATTGGTGTTTGCAAGATACACAAACATGTTGCAGAGGAGGAAGAAAAATAGCAAATGAAATCGATGAGGAGATGGAGATCGAGTTCTTTTTGCCTGTGGTAGGGCTAACGTACTTTTAGCGTGACAATACTGATGACGATGGGGATGGAGTATCTTATGAAGACAACAATGTGGAAAGAATGTGTCTATGGAAATGTGAAATAATTAGGTAGTTATGTGTGCATATTCCGATATTTTATTGGCAAAGGTCATGATTAAGGATTATGATAAATTATTTAAAGTAGACAGGTATATACTTCCTTGATTGGGAAGTGAATGGAAGAAAATTAAAGATACCAACTGAATGATTGACTGACACAGCACTTTTTTTTTAATTCCACTTATTCCATTGCCACTAGAAAAATATTGCGTTTATGTTCGAACTTTTATTGAGATACATTTTCAGGTTTCATATTGGTAGGTACCTACCTATGGATTTCGCTTGAAAGTCGAAATTAAAATGTCAATTATTATCATATGTTTTTACGAGTGTAATGTACATTTCTCGGAATCTATAATAATAATAGTTGGCGCAACAGGTCCGTAGGGACCCAAGGCCTAGCTTCTCACAACTATTCGTTTTGTGTGAATTTCATTTTTGGAACGAATGGAAGGGATCTACAATTTTATGCCGATTCCAAACGGCTAATTGAGAAGCTCTAAAGACAGTTATACTCTCGGATGTTTGTCAGACGTTCGCGAGAGGAGGCGCACTGGAAAAAACCCTAAGTTGGAAGATAGAGACGTTGTCAAGAGTGGCAGGCCCCGGAGCGCCCGTTGTGCCGAGAATATCGCCGCTGTTGACGAGCTGTCGCCGGAAACATCGACCAGACGCCGTGCCTCGCAATTAGCCATCAGCCGGTCGCCCCTAATGCGAATTTTGGTCAAAGACTTGCGCGTGTTCCCGTACAAAGTCCAGTCCGTGCATCAGCTGCTGCCTGTCGACCGCCAAACGCGTCTAACCTACGCCCAAGCCATCCTCAATCCCTAGGACGTAGTGGAAGATTTTTCGACCAAAATCATAATGAGCGATGAGGCTCATTTCCACCTCAGCGGGTACATGAACAAGCAAAACTATCGCTTCTGGGGCACCGAAAATCCACGAGTAATGCACGAGGAGCCATTACACCCGCGCAAATTTACTGCATGGTGCGCTGTTCACGCTGGAGGAGTAATGGTCCCATTTTTTTTTTCGAGAACGCCGCTGCTCAAACGACAACAGAGGACGGTGCGCGCTATAGGGCCATGTATAGGGCCGAGTTTTTTCTTCCGCAATTGGACGAATAAGGACTGGAGGACATGTGGTTCCAACAGGACGGAGGTACGGCACACACTGCGCGAGCCACAACCGATATTCTGAAGGCGGCGTTCCCGGGTCGCCTCATCTCTCGTTTTGGCGATTTGCACTGGCCCGCAAGATCGCCCGATTTAACCGTTCGACTTTTTTTTGTGGGGTTTTTTGGAGTCCCGCCTTTACGTGAACAAGCCCGAGACCCTAGAAGCTCTCAAGGACAACTTTCGACACGAGTGCCAGAATCTGTCGCCCAAAGTTCTCGCCGAAGTGATGAAAAATGCCATAAAACGAGCCCGTATGGCAATCAATTGTGACGGCGCCCATTTGGCCGATATCATCTTCTCGACTTGACCAATAAAATTCTAAGGGTTCAAATGAACATAATCAAAAAACAGAATCGAAGTTTTTCATTTAGAAAAATTAGAGCCAAACAACATCGGATGACTTCTTTTGGCCCACCTCGTATTATCCAGTTCAATAAACGAAAGGGAAAAGCAGGTGAGTGTGTATGACATAAACATAAAATAAGTGATTCAGATTACGACCCCCAAAACCTCGCCTGAGTCCAATAAGATGTCGTGAAGCAGGTAGTGAATGCACTTCGCAATTTGAAAAAGGATAGTCCAGAACGTCATGTAGAGTCTTATTTCGATGTACGGTTAAGCAATTAAGATAAATTATACACCAAATTCAACGCTAATCACACTGAGATCATTCAATCTTCTCGCAGTCCAAAAAACAAATATTTCTCGGAGGATACTGCAGACAAGTTTGATAAGGAATATATTCACGCGGTTTCTTTCATTACTGAGGCATACAATGCCAAATTTCCTAGCCAACCCACCTCAATTCCTTTTCCTGCGCTATCGCCTCCCAGTAATGCCACTATGCCACAAGTCCAAGCGAGAACTGCACTAACCACTGCTGTTCGTCTGCCGAAAATTGCTGGAAGCCGTCGTTTTACGATTCATTTCTTCAGCTAATTCATTCAAATTCATCGATCATGATCGAAAAGTTTCATTATTTGAAACAATTATTACCGGATGATTTGGACAGCGATATTCGTGACCTACCTTTGACCTCCACAAATTATGCAACCGCATAGGAAACGTTGGTAGGCCGATACAACAACAATCGCGTTTTATTCTCGCACTACATGAACCTGTTATCTTCTCATTCAACAATTAACAAAGAAAGTGCTAATGAAATAAAGCATTTACTTGATACTTCTCGCTCGTGTGTCAGTACGTTGCGCAATTTTAAAATAAAAATGAATGCGATCAAATCATCGGTCAAAAATTCGCTCTCCGTGCCGTTTACAACTTCAAGTGGCCATTCGCACAATGATTTGCTGTGCAATGGGTCAGCTCTACAAAATGATTTACCAACAGTCCTTGTAACGCGTTTAAGGAATGGTTAGAGGAACTTACGCTTTCAGGGATGACATTAATTCTAGCAGGTTTGATGAATCGAACACATACAGTAGAGAAATAAAAAACACCATCGAAGTAGAAAACCTGTGTGAACAAGCTGTTGCTGAGCCTACAAGGGTGAAACACACTACCCGAAGTTTGATCGATTACGTCATAACAAATAGATGCACAACTGTTGTAAAAACAATTCGGGAACATAAAATAAGTTACCACGAAACGCTATTAGCCCATTTCAACTTTAAACAAACAGTTGTAGACAAAAAAGAGGCAAACAAAAATCAATTCCTAAAATACAACAAAACATCGTTCCTAAACCAGCGTAGACTCAGCGGGAGGGATATTAACTGGTACAAAGAAAGACTACGAAGCCTGAAACGGCAAAAATTAGTACGTTATATGGAGTTTAAAATGTTTAACAGTGAGTCAACATGGGGTATTTACCGTACTATACGAAACCAGTATAAAGCTGAATTAGTTAGAACAAAAAACAACAGCATTTAACTTGAAATCAAAAGAGCTAGAAACCAAAAAGCCATGTGGAGAGTAATTAAAACTCATGTTTTAAAGAAACGAGACAGCCAATTTATTTACTTTAACGATAAATGATTAAAAGAAGATGAGAATATCGCTAACGAATTCAACAACTTTTTCGTAAGAAGTGTTTTGGATATCAACCAATCGATTCCGTATACACAGTTTACCCAGAGTATAGAAAACACAAGCACAGTATTTCAGTTTGAACGTGTAAGCGAACAAAGCATTATTAAGGTGGTAAGATCACTTAATTAAAAGAAAGATTTTAATTACATCAGCGAAAAATTCTACTGGATGCAGAGGAGATAATCGGACCCGTCCTTGAGCGATAAATCTATTTCTATTAGCAATGGAGAGTTTCCCGAGTCCTGGAATGAATCTGTTATCACACCTTTCGAAAAGGTTAAAAGAACCGACAAATGCGAGGACTTTCGGGATTTCATAAGAAACACTCCTGCGAAACAGCGCTTAATAGCATATTAATATAATGGAGAGAGGAGCTTGCAACAAAAAACTATGTGGTTGCTGTCTTTTTAGATTTCAAAAGAGCGTTCGAAACAATTGAGAGGAGTATTCTTGTGTCAAAAATGCATACATACGGCGTTATAGGTAAATAACCGGAGTAATTTTTAATGGCAATTTCTGCCAAATTAATGAAATCAATAAAGAATTGGCGTTTACATAATATAGGTTCGTGATCACAGCCGATGTGGAAAAGATGAACCGGCGTATTGACATGGATGAAGACGATTCACAGTACCAACGCATATTAGCCTATTTTTATTATCAGCCATGATCCATATAGATCATCGAAATACATGCACTTACAACAACAGCACATGATCCTGCTATTCATCGAGATCACGAATCATGATCTGAAAATTTATTGTACTAGGTGGCTTGTTTCATTTTTCAATGTTGGTGTGCCTGTAAACGATAGCCAAGCTACACAGTCACGTTGCCAGACTAAAATATTCAACACAAAAAATCAAAAAGCATTTTTTTTAACATCGAATAAATTTCCCGTCCTTCGAGATGATTTTGCTGTTTCATTCCATAAAAGTATGCCCAGACCAGCGAAATATTTCGTAAATATTTAAGTAAACGTTTCATAAACATTTATTTAACAAAAAAATGTTTATGAAATGTTTCACAGTTCGTTAATAATTTGTTTCACAAGTCTCCCTGCGGTAAGGTGAGCGATTGTTTTGTTCTTTTAACATAAAATACAGATGTCCAGAAAATCTTGGAATAATGAAAAATCGAAACTAGCTGCCTATTTCTACCTAACCTAATTATTGGGAAACACGTTTCTTTTTTATTACAGAAAAATCTAATTCGAACTTCATTTTGTTCTTTTGGAATTTCGTGCCTAAAGCTAAGTATCCTGCTCGCGCTAAATTTTAGCGTCACTAGTCTCCACTCCGTTTCTCCACAAGCAAAGATAAATGGTCGCTAAATTTTGAAATGCGATAGATGGGACAAAAACCATATGTTCATGACAGATGTCGGTAAACGACATTTTAATTATACAAGTAAAAAGAAATTCAAACTTCGAGGACATTGCAATATTTAAATATCTGCAAAACAATGGATGCAATAAGAATTGAAGAAGATGTTATAATTGCTGCAGCAGCTGAAATAATTGCTATAGTGGCAAGTAGAAGACGACACTTAACTTCGTGTCGCGTAAATCCAATCAATCAACCAGTGAGATTTGTCCTGCAAGTTCCATATAGTTGGCCGTTCCTCCACAAGCCCCGCAAGTTTTTTTTTCTTTTCATCCCATGAAAAGGGTATTTTGGTTTTGCCTCTTCTTTTACTTATACCGCTAATGTGACTACACACAGCTTGGGAAAGAGAAATAAATAAATAGTTTGAGATAATAAATTCACCCGGCAGCAACAACACAACACAAACTTTTTCTTCTGTCGGAATTTATCTTCGATTTAATGTACCGGACATTTATTTCGCGAGCTAAATGAGTGGAGACTTGTCATCGGCCCATCTATATGAAGTTAAGAATTTAGCGAGCGAACAGGATACTGCTTTGCTAAATTGTCTCGCTAAATTTTATCTTTGTAGACATTTTTGTATGGGAGATAAAATTTAGCGCGAGCAGGATACTTAGCTTAAACCGCTGTCATTTACTTTGGCTAAGAATTTCAATCTGAGCGGACCAGAGGTGCAAACTGCATTAAGATTTCCATTACATTTTGAACTGATTGTAGGTAAACTCATTTCCTTTTAGAAACAAAACACACCATATTACGGAAGCCTTGTTGTTGTTTTCGAGCCTCTGGTCGTGAATTTCCGAAAGTAATAAGTATTTCATAAACGTTTAATAAATACTTAATCGGCGTATACACCGGCAAAAACAGAAATGTTTGAAAAATATTTATGAAATGTTTCTGAAGCAAATCGAGAGCATTTCATAAATGTTTAAAAAAATCATTCGCTCGAATGAATACACCTTAATATGTCAAGAAATACCGAAATACAGCAGCATAATATTGTTTATTTATTGCATATTTGAACATAGAATTATAAATTACTTTTTTTAAAAAACAATATCAAAAAATAAAAATGATTAATTTGATTCATATGGTAAAATACGACTATTATGACGAATATTATCTGCTACATACACTGCCATTCGAGTTCGCTATCCATTCTAAAAAGAGATGACATTTTTACTGAAGGAGATACAATTCAACGTTCTTGAGATACGCAATCAAACCCAACACAGACTCCCCGAATTGCTTCAGCTAAGCGTCTGTTGCAATCAATTTAGAGTGGGATGAACCACTTTCTGCAAAACTCTGTAAGGAATGGAAATCAATTCTCGCCGATGCACCCACAATTAATGAGATTCTAATTCCACTTTGGCTTACGTTCTCTCCAAAATTAGGAAGATCAGTCGAAATTCATGCTTTTAGCGATGGATCGGCATCCGTCGTCTATCTTCGGTTACAAAATGATCGCAACCAGTTCCATATAAACGTCATCACAGCAAAAGGCAAGGTTACTGCGAAATAACAGATTTGCATTCCACGAATCGAACTATGCGCGGCCGTTTTAAGCATTAAACTAGTCAAGTGGGTATTAAAACACCTGCAGCTCGTATCAACACCTATAGCAGTCTTTTACTGGACTGATGCAACCATCGCCCGGTCATGGATTCGTGGGACATTAATCGGTGGCCGGTATTTGTGGCAAATCGGATTGGTGCTATTCATGCCGCATCCGATATTAGTCACTGGCATCATGTCTCCACCCACGAGAACCCGGCTGATCATTCTTCCTGTGGTCTAACCGCTAGCCAGTTAAGGTCAGATTTGTATTGGCATGGACCTCAATGGTTAAGTGAATCAAGAGAAAAGTGGCCAACCTCAAACTGGACATTTTTGGATACCGAAAACACGAAGCATTGATTCATTGGAAATATCGTTTATTCAAGACTATTCAACGTTTTCAGGTCTACGATGAATAACAGCATGGTCTCTACGTTTCTATCACAACTGCAGACGGTCGAGCGATCGATGGACGTCTGGAGCACCCACAGTCCAAGAATTGCACAACAGTCTTATGAGTCTAGTAAGAATCGTACAAGCTGAATGTTTTCAGTCAGAAATACTAGTATTATTTTAAGAGTTGGAGGTCAACACTATCACTCCGCTACTAAAGGAATTGTACATTGGCAGTCTGACTTCATGCCAATAAGCCTCACCTCCTTCATACTTAAGACCTTAGATAGATTGATAGATATACACATTAGTAGCAATTTTGGCCCGGATGATCTTTCTCAGGCCTAAGAATAAAAGAGTACACCTTAGCGGCATTCCTAGACATTGAGGGAGCCTTCAACAATGTCAAAACGGACGCCATAAGCAGAACACTAAGTAAATTCAATATTAACACCACTGTCGTCAACTGGACTGTCAACGTATTTAAGGCTTGACACCTATTAGTTGAACTTGGGGGCTCCAGACATGAATCCTACGCATCAAGAGGAACACCTCAAGGAGGGATTATCTCCCCACTACTTTGGGTAATTGTCTTAAATGAGGCACTTATGCAACTTAGACTTACTGGCATAAGAGTAACCGCTTACGCTGACGACGTTGTGCTGATGGCAACTGGCAAATTTCTGCCAACACTGGCCGAGCAATTGAATGGAGCCCTCTCCATCATTGACTCCTGGACCAGAAAATGTGGTATATCAGTCAATCCCCAGAAGACTGAATTAGTACTGTTCACTAATAAAAGGAAAATAAATTCCACAGTTTGTCATGCCTTCTGTTGGCGGCACACCCCTCAGAATCTCTGACAACGCTAAATACCTGGGACTAATACTAGACAAAAAACTAAATTGGTAAATTAACACATACGAAAGAATCTAGAAAGCAACAATATCATTCTACACCTGTAGCAAAATCTTTGGAAAAACATGGGGGCCATCCCCCAAGACTAAACTCTGGTTGTACACAGCTATTGTAAGACCGATATTGACATATGGCAGTCTTGTATGGTGGCCAGCAACAAAAAAGGCTACATACCTAAAGGCCATGGCAAAAGTGCAAAGACTAGCTTGCTTCGGAGTCACTAGCGCGATGAGGTCACCTCCAACCGTCGGACTCGAGGCTATCCTCAATCTGCTTCCGCTAGATATCTTTGTACAATCTATGGCAGCAACAAGTGTCATGAGAATTAGCAAGTCAATAGACTGGAAATACGATGAAAAGGGTCACTCAACGATCCTACAGAAGTACTTTGGCAATGTACGTACCACGGACTACATCACGCCACATTTAGATTTCACCCGACCCTTATCGAGGGCCTACCCCAGTAGGGAAGTATGGAGAGATGGACTTATACCTAACACGCAAACCGTTTCCGTGTATACAGACGGATCAAAAATGGACAACGGGGTGGGGTCAGGTATCTACTCTGAACCACTGGGTATCTCAACATCATTAGGCCTCCCAGACCATTGCAGTGTATTCCAAGCGGAAGTCATGGAAGTGACAAGAGCTGCCCGTGAGTCAGCGATAAAGGCAATACCTCTGGAGGGTATCACCTTCTTTATCGACAGCCAGCCAGCCATAAAAGCCTTAACTGCCCCAGTTATAAAATCGAAGCTTGTGAAGGGGTGTCGCGAAGAGCTCAAGGTTCTTGGAACACAGCACAAGGTATTGCTGTGCTGGGTCCCTGGACATGAAGGCATCCAAGGCAATGAGAAAGCGGATGAACTAGCACGACTAGGTTCGGCTAAAGCACCAGAACAAGTACACTTAAGCTTGAAGCAGGGAAAAAGGCCACAGATGCGGCGAACGCCAGATGGATATCCATGGATACGCTAGCACAAGGAAACTATGGTCATCTTTCTGCAAAACCAGAACAGAGAGAATCATGCGGAACAAACGGAAATGTCTTTCTATGCATGTGGGTATCCTGACGGGACACAACACCCTGCGATACCACATGAGGAAAATGCGACTGACCCAAGAAGATCTTTGTAGAGGCTGTGGTGACGAGGTAGTCACAGAGGATATAACCCACTTCCTATGTCACTGTCCAGGTCTCCAGCACTCCAGGCACAAGTTCCTTGGAAAATTATTCTTCCACGATCTAAACGAGCTATCTAGCACGCCAACGGACAAAATCATGAACTTCATCAAATCCTCAAAATGATTTGAATGCAATGACATAGCAAGCAATTAAAATTTTTAGTCAATCAACAATAAGACGCACTGAAAAGGTTACTACGGGTAAGGGACAATCTCTTTCCCCCGAAGGGTATCACAATGGGTAGATTTTGACCTGAGTGTGACGCGGAACACCAAACTTAACCTAACCTAAGAGTTGGAGGTCGTCGCAGCGATCAAATCTGTCCTACGATGAAAAGCATCCAATAACACTGCCAAAAAAAAAAAAAACCGGCCAAGTGTATCCATTGGAAAAGCTCCAATGAGAATAAGTAGAGTAGAGTCTTGAGTATTCATTGAAAGTTCCAATTGGAATCGATTAAGAGAACACACCAATATAAGGGGTTTTTCTTTCTTAGTTCAGAGCATAACCTGAACTGTTATACAAAAAGTTAGTGTTTCTTTTTTAGCTCAGATACATTAGAGCTCAAATTTGTGTTTCTTTTTTCGTTCAAAGCATGATCAGAGCGCGCTCTATGAGCTCAGAATAAATTGACTGAGCAGCCTGAGGAAAATGCTGATTACACATGTACAAGCACACTTCCAGTCACATTTGACAGAAAAAAAAAAACAGGAAAACACAAAAAAACATCAGAATGCTCTGAGCACGCTCAGTACAGAGCGCGCTCATAATGCTCGAGCTCAGTTGAGTGCTCAGCTCTGAACTAAAAAAGAAAAACGCTTATAGTGATCGACAGTTTTTTATAAATATCTTTTAAAATTTTAACTTCTCCACAAAACAGTCTTCGGCATAGCTACGAGCATGATCTACAAAAAAGGTACACATCCATTTCTCTGTAAAAAAAGGTACATATCCATTTTTCTGTAAATCAAGAAATAGACAGCTTTTTGTGCGAATGAAAATATTTGTTTCACCAAATTGCTAATTACTCTAAAACCAGTCGATGTATCGCTATGTGCAAATTTCAGCCTTCTACGTCAATTAGTTTCTGAGATAGACTTAGGTACAAAATTGGTGTAGTGAGTGGTCAGACAGACAGACAAAAGCGAAACTAATAAGGTTCCGTTTTTTCCCTCTGGGTACGGAACCTTAAAAATCATCATTTCACTGATCTTGTTATTAGATTTGGTCACCTGAATACCCTGCATGGTGGAATTAGACTTACATCTGTTTTTATTCGAAAATAATTCTGGATTCAAGCGAAACTCAAAGCTTGCGTCATTTGTTTTAAGCAAAGTCCTCAATTTAGTCAATTGTTGATGGGCAGTCTACCTGAACCCCGCGTCACTCCGACGTTTCGTCCATTTTCATCGACTGGCATAGATAACACTGGAGCGATGGAGTTAAAAGCCTCACGGTACCGAGGAAAGACGACAGACAAAGGATATATTGCCATATTTATATATTTGGCCACAACAGATATTCACCTAGAGGCAGTTACAGGAATGACAGCGGATTTATTTTAATGTTCTCTTCAGCGTTTCATCGGAAGGCGAGGGCTATGTCACGATATCTACAGTGACTGCTGCTCCAACTTCATTGGCGCTGACACTATATTGCCCGAGAAGGGTATTCAATGGCACTTTAATCCACCTTATTCACACCGGGTCACTTCCTGATTGGTGATTCGTAATTGGCTACACCGGAACCAGCAGCACCCGAGCAACCACATCATCGCCAGTACTCGATGGTCGTCAGATTGGCTCACACACTTGTAATCTCGTCCCAAATGGTTTCGGCAGCATGATAACTTGCAGATTAACGATATGGTGCTGGTACCATTCTCTTGCTATTTTCCCAGCAGGAAGGAATGCAGCACAGATGAACCCACAAAAGGGAAATCGATATCCATCTATACAGATGGATCTAAGATGGACTGTGGAACAGGTGCTGGAATTTTCTCTGAAGAGTTAAATATACACCACTCAATAAGACTACCCGATCACAGTAGTGTCTTTCAGGCGGAGGTTCTGGCTATCGCCGAAGCTGCCCATATGGTGTCAATTTTAGCAATACCAAATAATGATATTACCATATTTATTGACAGCCAGGCAGCTATAAAAGCAGTATCTGCTATTGAAATAAAATCGAAGCTGGTTCGCCGCTGCCGCGAAGAGCTCAAGGTTCTCTGCTCGCAGCACATCACGCGTCTCTGCTGGGTCCCTGGACACAGGGACAAAACCGGCAATGAGATGGCTGACGAACTGGCAAGAACTGGTTCTGCTATGGATCAAAACCGGGCGATTGATTCAATCAAACCACCACTCTGCAATCTTTGAGCGAGAGTGGAAAACAAAACCCGGATGAAAACCAACAACAGGTGGAAAGAATTAACTACCTGCGAAATATCACGGAAGCTATGGCCGGAATATAATCCAAGTCGGACTATACAGCTTATGCGGTTTGATAGAACGTCTATGTATAAACTGGTAGGGGCCCTAACGGGTCACAACTTCCTAAGATACCACACAATGAAAATGAAACTCAAGAATGACGATATATGTAGGGGTTGCGGTGACGAGGAGGTACACGAGGACTCACCTCACTTCCTCTGTCAATGCCCTAGTCTCTGTCACTTGAGGAATAGAACACTTGGAAGATATTACTTCCATGACAGACAAGAACTCTCAGATGTCTCTTTATCAAATCTTTACAGGTTCATAAATACATCAGGATGGCTGGACAAGGTCGAGTAACCGAGAGGGAACAACGCTAACGCCAACAACATCGGCTAACCCCAATTAAGGGCATCACAATGGGTCCACATGGACCTAAGTGGGGTGCGGCAGGACTCGCTTTAGCCGTACCCACCCATTAACCTAACCTAACCTAACGATATAGTGCAAAAAGGTCGCATTCCAGAAACCCATCCAGGCGAAGACAAATTGGTCCGTGTAGTCACCGTTCGTACCAAAACCGGCAACTA
Source organism: Cheilosia grossa (assembly GCA_963082955.1). Taxonomy (NCBI): domain Eukaryota; kingdom Metazoa; phylum Arthropoda; class Insecta; order Diptera; family Syrphidae; genus Cheilosia; species Cheilosia grossa. The sequence goes on along the minus strand of OY720144.1, from coordinate 41,586,674 downwards.
CAAACGTTGTGTCTCGAAGATCTGCAAACTGCCCATCGAAAACACTCTTAGCTCTCATGAATAACCACACTCACCTAAGTTGTCAGAATTTTCTCCATGTTTCTTTAATTACATATTTTATTCTATTTCAAAGATCGGTCTTTAGTTTCCCAAAATTCTGGCAATCAAGTTATCTTTGACCGAGAGGAGCAACAAATATCGTCATAATTCCATCCTCAGTAATCGAGTCGTATACCAAAGGATTTGGCATAGCGGGGCGGCATGTTGGATCTTCAACAAATTTGATCTCAACCCACAACAACTCTGAGAAGACAACGGTTATGACTTAGACAAAAAAAAATCGATGATTACGCAGGCAGTTCGAAAATTGGGTGACGACAAGCGGAGAGATCGAACATTATTGATGCACGTCCGTGCACAAACATACATCAATAATCTCTTTAAGCGTATGTTCTTTCTTTAATAATCGTTTCTTTAATTCATTGGGAGCCCATATTTCTATAAGTTCATCTTTTAAATTGATGTCTAAAATCTCATCTTTGGTTTCGCCAAATTGGCATTTGGCAACTTGGTTCCGCATTCTCCCCAGTCCATTTTTCCCACTCTGATCGAATCAAGCCATTATCAAAAACGTTGCAGAGAAATGGAGTTATTCCACTTGCACTCATTTTCGTTTCTTTTTTTTGAGATATTATCGTGCAATTAAGACACTTGAATGACTTACTTAATTTAATTCCCTATGACAACAAAATGTAGATTTTATTTGTAATAATTCCAATTTAATGGACTACAAATGTTTATATACCTTTTTGGTATTGCTGTCCAATCAATTAGTGCACTTTATATAAGCTTAGTTACCCAATTAAATGGAGCACTCTTTAACTTTTCCTTTCCTTCTTGTATTCAGTTGCTCAATTTAATGGAGCACTTTTATCAACATGTGTTCTTCATTTTGTTTTCTGCTGCCCAATTTAATCAGGCACTTCCAATCAATGTTTTTTATTTTAATTAAAGTGAACACCAATCCACTAATGACAGCTTTCTTAAATAAAGCTATTAAAGAAACCAAAAGACCGATAAGAGTGAAATCAATATTTTTCTAGAAAATGCCTTTTTTTTTTATTTTTACTATAAGTCACCGACTTACCGAGAAAGATATAATCGAAGAAATGCGACTGCCGATCGAAAGCTCAAGGCGCGCTAAATTTAAGAAATCATTAGACGGAAAGATACGATACAGGTCTCATGTTGTTTACATTCGATCTCTTCCGACCTCTGTTAATTACGTATGGTAAAGGGTGATTTTTTAGCTGGTTTGGTTTTGGCAACACTGGTTTTGACAGCTGACGTGTGTTTAGTACCTTGTGTCACTGTCAAACAGCTTCAGTTTGGTTTGCAATTTAACCATGGATCGTCTTACAAATGAACAACGCTTGCAAATTATTGAATTTTACTATCAAAATTCGTGCTCGGTTCGAAATGTTCATCGCGCGCTGCTTCTATTTTATGATCGGCATTCTCGACCTTCTGAGCAGTCTATTCGGAAGATTGTGACCAAATTTCGCACCAAATTTACTTTGTTGGACATTAAACCACCAACACGTTTACGTACTGTGCGTAGTGAAGAAAATATTGCGGCCGTATCAGCTAGTGTGACAGAAGACCGCGAAATGTCGATTCAGCGCCGTTCCCAGCAGTTAGGCCTTTGTTACAGCACTACGTGGAAAATTTTGCGGAAGGATTTGGGCGTAAAGCCTTTTAAGATACAGCTGGTGCAAGAACTAAAGCCAGCCGACCTACCACAACGCCGAATTTTTGGTGAATGGGCTCTTGGAAAGCTGGCCGAGGATCCGCTTTTTTATCGAAAAATTGTGTTCAGCGATGAGGCTCATTTTTGGTTGAATGGGTACGTAAATAAGCAAAATTGCCGCATTTGGAGTGAAGATCAGCCAGAAGCATTGCAACAGCTACCAATGCATCCCGAAAAAGCCACTGTTTGGTGCGGTTTATGGGCCGGCGGCATTATTGGGCCATATTTCTTCAAAGATGATGCGAATCGCAGCGTTACTGTCAATGGTGAACGCTACCGAGCGATGATAACAAACTTTTTTTTGCCCGAAATGGAAGTTCTTGACCTACATGATATGTGGTTTCAACAAGACGGTGCCACATGCCACACAGCACGCGAAACAATGGCGCAATTGCGAGCCGAGTTTGGTGAACAGTTAATTTCACGTTTCGGGCCGGTCAATTGGCCGCCTAGATCGTGCGATTTGACACCATTAGATTATTTTTTGTGGGGGTATGCCAAGGCTAATGTGTATAGGGACAAGCCCGCTTCAGTTGACGCACTGGAAGCCAACATCCATGCATTCATTCGTGAGATACCGGCCGATATGTGTGAAAGAGTATGCCAAAATTGGACTCAGCGGATGGGCTACCTGAGACGCAGCCGCGGTCAACATTTGCATGAAATTATCTTTAAACATTAAATTGCAAGGTTCAAACTATCGATTCAAATAAATATTTCATTCATTTTTTCGAATTTTTTGTGTTTTTTTTTTTAAAAAAGTTCTAAACCTCTTAAAAAATCACCCTTTATAAGCATAAAGTCGAAGAATATTTTCCCAATCCCATGCGTTGTCAGAACTGTCAACTTTTGGGCCACACAACAAAAAGATGCAAAGGCAACGTTCCGTGCGATACTTGCAATCTGCAACCCCGTTTGCCAAGTGAATGAACCCGCGTCTGTACAGAACCACATCAATCCTTTTCTAAAATTTGCAAGGGTTATTTGCAGGCTGAAGAAATCTTAAAAATTAAAACTACACAAAAATGTAGCATGAATGAGGCAATGAGAATATTCTAATTTAAACTTGAATGTCAATCAAAGCGTTCAAAACAAAGACCAAGAAAACAAAATTCACATATGATCCCAAAATACCGAATACAGCTCAACAATAACTTCTGCACCAATCTGCACTATAACATTAAAACTTATTAGGAATAACCAATACTTTACAAAACCTACAAATAACTCAAATGATGATGACACATAAAAAAATAAAAAAGGATACCAATCAAATTCACCGGCTAATTGTTTACCAACTATACCATACTCCGACATATCTACAAATGCGGGATATGCGGGCAACCAACTCGTGATAATTTAAGTGCCTTAGACATAATACTGCCGCCACATATCCTCATCCCCGGGCAGCCCCAGCGTGGTGTCAGCAGCCGAGATCCTCATGCAAATTGGATCGTCAAAATCTAACCATACGACACCGAACATAGCGATTCGCTCCATTCTTCCTCCTCAATGGACGAAACTACAACTATATACCCGGACCAACAGGGCGACTTCGTAGTCCCCCGTAAAAGGTTAAGGGGACTTAAACACAGCCCTAACAACTCCGTCGTCAACTTTATCGCCAACTCATTTGACAACGCCAACCGTTTTGCCCTCCTCGGAGAACTGCCGATCGAAAGCTCAAGGCGCGCTACATCTGAACCAGTTCTTTAGAAAACTTGAACTCTTTATTATTTGTTTTACTTAAAACTACTTAAAACTACCTAAGCTACTTAACCTAAATTACCTATAATCAGGGTGGTGAGCAATCAAATCGATTGGTCACCATCCTGATCGCGGGCGCCTGACAGCCATCCACAAGGGTTCATCAGTGTCACCGAGACTCGAGCGAGGCTATAAGCGTCGTTCGAATCTCGGCAGCACTATCATGTTGGCTAGCCCGGCACCTCCCAAAGACCCCCTACTCTAAACCTAAACCTACAAACTTAATCTAGCTTAAAACTAGGGAGGATGCTACGTTAGTAGCGCACCGGCCCGGGAGAGCGTATCAACCCTCACCTCTTCCTTAAGCCACCAAAATTCGGTGAACTGCTTTACCGTATCGACCCTGTCCCGATCCGCGATTGCGGTGCTAAAACGGAGGAGCTCCTGAGCATTGGCGGCGTACCCGGCGTGGATGAGCCGCTTATCCCTCGCGCCGCGGTGGCTTGGTACAATACCGGCACACAATCTTTTGTCTGGACTAACCCTTTCATATCAACATGAAGATATGCCTCAGGCGGGATAAAGCCAGACCGAAGCGTACTCTCGTGGTACATTAAATTGGGGTAGTAAGCCCCTGAGATCAGGTTATTATCACTGGCCATCGCCCTTGCGACGTGCCTCCGAATCACCTTAATAAGGAAATTGTCAATCCTATTCAGTCGATCCCCATTGTATAGGGTCCTGTTGGGATAGTATTTTATGTACTGAGATTCAGGAGTTCTAAACAACCCTAGACAGGCCCTGAGACATTGTCTCTCAAACACCCGAATCTTTTCCATATAGGACGGCGCTATATTGAACCACATGGGACAGCCATAAGCGATGATAGGCCTTATAAGGGCCACGTAGCAAATGACCTTCACCCTGGAATCAAGTTCACTGCTGCGAAGCAGTCTCCTTGTCAGAGCGTAGGCCCTCTTAGCCCCAGCAAGACAAGCATCTATATGTTTGTCAAAATACAGATACTGGTCGAGCCAGATGCCAAGATACCTCACCACGTTTCTCACCACCAATGGTCGCCCCTGCTGTCCAAGAATTGTTAATTTTCTCCAGTTTTTTCTGGTATCCCCAGAGGCCCCAGCCAATGTTGTTCTGAACAGTATTGTTTCCGATTTTTGGAAATTGATTTTCAACTTCCAATCATCGCAATACCTCTTAATTTGCTCGAAGTCACGTTGCAGAAGGATGTTAATGACCTCGATTTTTGGTCCTGACCTGTACGCTATTAAATCGTCCGCGTACGCTATAGAATGTCTGAGGGAACCCACCAGATCACTTGTGTAAATATTAAACAGGACCGGAGAATTCACTGCTCCCTGTTGTAAGCCGTTTTTAGTTTCGAAAACCCTGCTCGAAGTCACGTTGCCAGCTTTGACAACGAACTTCTTTCCCATAAGCATGTCATAAATCATATAAAGCAAAGGTTTTTGAATGCTCAATCTGGTCAGCTTATAGAAGAGCCCCTCCAACCATACGGTATCGAAGGCCTTCTCAAAGTCGACCAGGCAGGCACCCGTGCATTGTTTCTTACTCTTATTCCACTGAATGTCGGAAACCAGTTTCGACGCGGCATGAATAGGTCATGCCCCGCTCTGAAGCCAAACTGGTTGTCCGGAATAATCTTATTTTCCTCAACCCATTTCAAAAGAGATCTATTGACGACTTTCTCGAATACCTTGCTAACATTCGGAAGCAAACTAATTGACCGGAGATTAGCACGGTTCGTCCTATCATTATCCTTTTTCGGGATAGGGTGTACCACCGCTATTTTCCACTGCTCCGGATAATATGCATTATTCAGCGCATTGTTAAATAGTGTGGTGAAGATATCTATCGCCTCTAGCGGCAGGTGTCTTAATACGACGTTTGAGACACCGTCAACTCCCGCCGACTTTTTGTTTTTAAGTGATTCAAAGATGCCTCGAAGTTCATCTCTACTCACGAACAGATGAGTATTTTCATCGGCGACTGAGCCGTTTGCACGGTTGTCGTCATTGAACCCGGTGAAACCGTTATTCTCGGATCGCCAATCTTCAATTTCGGTCCGCAGATAAAAGTGGTTAAGAAAGGCCCTCTCCTCGAGGTCGCAGTTACGGCAAACATGGTTGTTCACCATATACACAGTCTCAAAGAAAGCTCCCATCAGATTCACCCTCTCCTGCGGGTCCTCGACCACGAAAAAACCGTCGTTCGAGTCGGCACTTTCCGGACTTATGCCAGCAGTCAGTAGTGTCTGTCTGTTCTCGTTTGTCCGAGGTATTCGAACACATGAAATGTCGTTGTGATCCTTCCGCCTGAACAGTTTATTTATCGCCAAATCGTCTTCTAGCTCATCTACCGTACCCAGAACAGACAAAGCCACATCTTCAAGAGAAACCAGTAACAACACGAAGTTCCGGAATGCTGTCCCAGTTCTCATGTAAGCAGCAAATTCTGTGCCCATATCTTTGTTACAGATTTGAACATGAGAAAGTTCATTAACGAACTTAAAATTAAAGCTGATTTGATCAAATTCAGATTTCGCGTTCACAACATTAAGAATAACGTTTCTAAAATTTGAGCTCCTTGAAAAAAATTCCGTTTGAACAAGGACATACAAGCCCACTCATTCACGTTGAATGAGTATAGAACAATTAATCTAGTTTTAAGGGGGTTGACTCCAGATTTTTCTCCGGAAGAAATTAAAAACGAATTAGATTCTCTCGTGCCCAATACCATTGAAAAGGTATCTCAATTTGAAACTCTCACTTCTAAGAAGGGTGGCTTCCTCTACAATCCCTGGCACCTCTTATAAGGATATCTTGAAAATTAAACATAACCTTCACACTAAAATTACTTGGGAAAAACCAAAAGGTAAAAGGGCTCCCTGCAGTGGGCATCTTGACAAAAACTGCGCACGCAAATATAAATGCGTTAAATGCGGCGGTCTACATGGCCCGGGTGAATGCAGTCTCTCGGAAGCAGAGGAATCCAAACCTATTTGTATGAATTGCGGAGGGGATCATCCTATAAATTACAAAGGTTGCCCAATGTTTAAAATTACGACAGTCGTAAGAAACAAATCGCCAGAAGATCGGCTACCAAAGCAGCTAATATTTCCCGGGTGCTCACTACACCTAAGGTATCTTTTGCCAGTCTTTTTGAAGGCACTGTTAACATTCCCATTGCTTCCGGTCCCTCTCCTAGCCCTGTGAACAATTGTCTTGAAGAATTTTTCAATCTTTCTGAAAGCCTTTTGGCATTAAGTTATCAGATCTTTTAATCAAGGTTAAATACATCCTTGACAACATTAATAACGCAGGAAAAGAAATAAGGGAATCCGCGAATTCTCACCGAAAGCAATTACTTTCTTAACCATTCTTATAAATAGTTGTTTGAATAACTGATATTTCCCTTCCGATTGGAAGGTTGCCAGGCTAATAACACTTAAGAAAAAACCAGGCATTTTCGAACTCTACAACCTTAGACCTATTTCTGTCTTATCCAATCTCGGGAAACTCCCAGAGAAAGTTATACTTTTTCCTCTGATGTATCTGAGCTAAAAATGAAACACGAACTTTTTGTATCACAGTTCAGGTTCTGCTCTGAAATAAAAAAGAAAAACGGCTATTAATGACTACTACGATGTATGGGGCATAAAAATCAAAAATGACAAATGTGTCTGTATTTGCTTTAGAAATTCCAGCACCAAGGGGAAAAGGGGAGTCGTTAGTGAGAGTTAATCCATTACCTTAAACCTGACTGGTTCTCCACTGTCTTTTAGTAGAAACATTAAGTACTTAGGTGTGAACTTAAACCACCTGCTTGAATTCAATCCGCACGCCAGGACTACACTGGCTAAAGCACAAAAAGCTACTAATCTAATTAATAAGACCCATCCTCAATTAGGCTTTTCCTATATGATTCTCCATCTCACCCACTGCGGCAGACACCCTAGCAAGATTTGAGAGAAAGACACTTCGACTTTGTACGGGACTATACTAGAAATCTATAAACAAAACGTTATCTAATAAAACTTTATATTCCGACGCTGGAGTCACCCCCCTTATCACCTACTCACTGTTCCTATTGAACAAAACCATATCAAAACTCCCATAACTAGACAATGAATTAATCAGCTCTTTTTCTTTTTTTGTTCAAAGCAGAACCTGAACTGTTATAAAAAAAGTTCGTGTCTCTTTTTTAGCTCAGATACATCAGAGCTCAAATTTTTGTTTATTTTTTCGTTCAGAGCATGATCAGAGCTCAGATTAAATTGACTGAGCAGCCTGAGGAAAAAGCTGATTCCACATGTACAAGCGCACTTCCAGTCATATTTGACAGAAAAAAAAAAAAAAAGGAAAAACAAAAAAACATCAGAACGCTCTAAGCACGCTTGGTTCATAGCGCGCTCATAATGCTCGAGCTCAGCTCACTGCTCAGCTCTGAACTAATGCGGTATTCGATTGCGCGCTCTCAGAGCATTTTTTTCCTCTCAGAGAAATTTTTATGTTCGTTTGATACAAAAAAAAACAATCTTTTTCAGATCTCAGAGCACTTTTGCGAATCTAGATATTTTCTCAGATTTGCCCTCAGATTTACCAATACAAGTGCATTTGAGTTTGACAACTGGTGGAGTTTGTTTACATTTTCGTGAATTTTTTCTAAGGCATTGTATCTGGTGAATCTGTTTTTGTAAATTATTTATGTATAAATATTTAGAAATCAATGGGACGGAAATTTCGAATGTTTTAATATAAAATTCAACCAGTGAATGGAAATCGCTTAGAAAAGTGTCAAGTCGCACGAAATATCAACACAAAAAAAGCAAGAGCGTTTTTATGTTCGATTAGGCACACAAAATCTGAAATCTGAGAGCAAATCTGAAGAAGCGCAATCGAAGACCACATTAGTACCTCATAGCTCATACACAGCTTGTTTTATTACATTTCAACTTGCCCTTTTTTGAAAAACCTTTAAATAGTACCAGAAGAAAGGAAATTTCCAGGATCGGTGAGAGGTTGTTTGACATGAATATAACAAAATCGAACACGAAAATTGACCATCCAGAAAGTAAAATTTATTTTGCAATTTTCAAGCTAGACATATCAAGGCAAGTGAGAGTAGTTCAATACGAAAATAAAAATAGGAGAACAATTTGTCTTTGGCGAGTATTGAAGAACCGCGGACGAAAAAGGAGTCAATACACTTATTGTAGTACTTTCGGCAGCGCAGTCGGCGAGTGGCTTAGTGTTTAGTGTGTTGGACTACTAAGTGAAGGGTCCTATGTTCGATTCCCGAATAAACCCAAATTCCAACCTAGGGTTTTTTTCACTGCGCTACCTTTCGCAAACCTCCCACAAGCATCCGAGAATAAAACTGTCTTGAAAGAGCTTCTCAATTAGCCGTTTGGATTCGGCATAAAATTGTAGAACCACCTTCCATTCGATCCAAAAATGAAAAACTCACAAAAAACGAGTTTTTGTGAGAAGCTAGGCTTAGGGTCCCAACGGGCCTGTTGCGAAAATGTTTTTTTTTTTTTTAGTCGACGAGTACTATGCAAATACAAGGCCATCTAAATAATAATACATAGATGGATATTCAGCTTTCTTACCTAAAATCCAAGCACTGCTTTGCTCTCTTCACGACACACCATAGAAGCAAGGCCGAAATTATCGAATTGATTACAAAAACGCATATCACAACTCTTCCATTAAATTCAGAAACCCGAAAAAACTAAAAAAAAAAAAAGTTGATTGGTTAGTACATTATGTATCAATAAATCCATACATACTTATTTGCTACTTACGCTGTATTGAAACATGCTTGGAATCGAGTACCTGTGGCCGAAGAAAAAACTAACTACCATCATGAATACTCCTAGCAGGCAATAACTAGAAAACTGCACCGAAATAATCTGCGCGGAGAGAAGGATGTAATCCCACTGAGTGACCCTAAAACGACCATACATTTTGTGTAGTTTGTGTTCGTAACGATTTATTAAAATTAAACAACGAAAAATCGAATCGCTTCGCTAATATAGAAAATACAAAGAAAATCAGATAATACATAGACGTCAGAAAAAGTCTATAAACAATCGATTTTCAATGTCAAAGTCAGAGATTAATGTTTAAAAGAGATGGATATCTTTCGTACGTCTATCCCCCCAAAACCCATTTGCTTACATTATTGTTTATGTAATTGCACGTGTGACCAACAAAAAAGCATGTTTCTAATGGCCGACCGCGATTCATTTTGCTTTTTTGAGCACCGCGGTGTTTAATTCTTTTGTGTTTCGTTTTGAATTTGTTTGGTTTTTGTGCAGGTTTTGAATAAATTGAAAAAAAAAAAAAATAGTGAAATACAAAGTAGAGAATATCGAATCCTTGCATTTAAGTCCAATTCATTAACTCAAATATACTAGAAAATAAATGAGCAAGTGTTCGTGACTTCATGAAATTTTTGGGAACACAGCTTGTAGGCAGCCGCCATTCCACTGGAAAGCTATGTATAACTGTTTTCCATTATCTAATGGAATAGATAATGGAATACAGAGATATCTAACTTTCCAGTGAAAAGGCGGCTGCCTACAAGCTGTTTTCCAGAAAAATTCATGAAG